>CM064871.1:42016607-43515020 GCA_032719365.1 Prinsepia uniflora
TCATATCATGTTACTAATTCATTACAATCATAGTTTCCCTCGACGAGTTTTCATTTTTTGAAAGCGTTGCATAATAACTTTGGTGTCTATACTCTTAAAAATATCTTTCACAATATATGGAATCAAGCAATCAGCCATTCATAAATCCCCCATTCAATTCCGTAAATCATTTTCACATAATTCATAACAGAAAACATGCGTTCTACACTCGTAGTTGCAACTGGTAGAATTAGTGTTTGTAAGACCCGTGTCCTAAAGGGAACGGTGAACGATCCCACATTCCTGCAAGGGGAATGGTCTGGGAGGGGAATGGTGGTGTGTCTTAAAGGTGTAGGCACACACCTATCTAGCACGAGACCTTTTGGGAGCTCAGTGGCTTTGAGTTCGGTTGGAACTCCAAAGTTAAGCGAGTTGAGGCTGGTGTAATTCCATGATGGGTGACCCCCTGGAAATTTGCACCATGAGCTCCCGAAAACAAAACCGTGAGGGCAAGGGCAAGGAGGCCCAAAGCGGACAATATCGTGCTAGATGAGTCGGGTCCTGACAGAGGAGGGTCGGGTCCTGACAGTGTTAGAGTTAAAAGTAAGTACAATAATGGATATGTTAGATATTTTTTTTGTCTCAACCATATTTTTTGCAAGATCAGTAATTCCTTTCAATTCTCTGAAATCATTGTTAGAAATCATGTCCTAAATGTAATTTTCAAGTTGTTCCTAAAGTAGCTAAAGGTCATGTTAAGAGAAATCATTTGGATAATATTCAGCAAGGCAAGCCTATTTGCTTTTCTGATTTTGTTTTTGTTAAAGGCAAAGAATGAATTACTTGGATTCAAATATGCCACATAAAGAAGGAATTCAGTTGTCGTTAGCTAAACCAGTCATTTAACTGTTGGAGTTGTATATCAATGACATCAACGAATAAATCTATGCGATAATGATGTAAATTTGTAATGGACAAAGACTTACCTTTGGATCGCCCTTCGATAGAAAAAATATTATCCATGTTTGGGATCTGAATATGTTGTTTACTGCAAAAGGGAGAGACTTCATCGAGTAATGAATCACAACCACTATCTCTCTAATTTGCAGCCTTCCGTTGCATATTTTGATCAAGTTCATAGCATTGAAATATCTTGATTCTTCCTTTGCATATCTCTCATAATTTCTTTTAAATTATTTTCATCTATCTTTTTATTTTTATTTTCGTTGGTGACAATGAATCGGATACCTCAATATTTGATTTTCTTTTGTAATATCTTTCCATAGTTGAAAGATATATTGAGGAAGCTTACTTGATATTTACTTATATATTAAAACTATATTCATAGCTCTTTTTTTTTTGTATAGAGTGTGACCTGAGATTGTTCTCATTCCTTATTTACTAAGGAATTTATTAATCTTTTTTAAAAGAAAACGAATTGTATTCTTCCTTGAAAAAAGGAATGTGTAACCTTCCTACATAAAGAAAAATAATAATAATTAATTAAAAACTCTCATTATTCTATTACTATATATATAAGTAGATTAGGAAAGAATGCTACGAGACTAGGCAAGAGTTTGAATTATCATTCAATAGTTTTTTTTTTCACCCAAAAAAAAAGTCAGTGGGGCAGACATTCCATGATAAAAACATGAAACAAGATGTACAATTGTATATATCTTTGGAGAATAAGAAAAAGTCAGTGGGGGTAGAGGCCCTCTTTGAGCCCTACTTCCCTCTGCCGTTGGAGAGAGGATTTCCTTCGTGTTATTATTGCTCCGTTGACGTAGGAATTTTGCCGAACCATGTTATATTCAATGTTCTCTATTCCTTGCTCTCTTATTTCCTTTTATATTTATCATTTTTGTGTTAAAGTTAGGCTTTTTACTATAGATGCACCAGGAGCGCACTAGTGTGTCTCAAAATGTACTAGGAACGAAAATTCGTTCCACTTTGCACCTGGAATGGTGCAACATTAGGTCTGTTGCAATCATTTAGCGGATTTCGTCTTTGACATCGTTAAAATTACTGTTTATTTCCTTAAATACCCTTAATCATTGTTCATATTCTTCTCTCTCCTTTGAAACTCTAACTCAAACCCCACCCCCCCCCCCCCCCCCCCCCCCCCCCCCCCCCAAATCCTCCACACTTACTTCCATGGCTTCTCTACCAAGCTCTCCCCATCCCAAGCCCATAAATTCCTTTGCCAGCGGAGCAATCTTAATTGCAATTTATGGCTTAGGAGGAGGAGAGCTTTGCAAACTCTCTGCATCTCTTGAAAGAGTTTGACTACTTTGTCTTTCTCATGTTGTTCTGGTATTAATTATTAATCTATATATATTGCTCTTCTTGGTCACCAACTAATACCACAACATTGTCTCCTCCTCGGTCTTCCTTTCCATTGTCGCTGCCTTCTTCTCCTATTACCTAGCCTTTGGTAAAATTTCATTGGTTTAGTTGACTGCAGAACAACTTTGATGGCGACATCAAAATTTAAAATAGCCTTCACACTCTAAAGTTCGAATCAAGCAATTGTAAATTAGTTTGAATACGTGCATAAACATTGTACAATGTTTACACAACTTGCATTACTAATTAGTAATTAGAGATAAGGTCAACAAGAACACATTTGCACCTCTATGTATGGCTTAGAGGCTTCAGCCTGTTTCAATCTGGCCAAAAGAGAGCTAGAGGTTGCCTCTAATCATATCCTTTCTCTGTTTGAAGACAACTACCCTGAAATGGTCACCCACAAGGTACAAATTGTTTTCATTTAATGCCAGGGGAGCAAAGCAGTCGGACTCTTCCAAGAGACGCAGAGAGCTTGCACCTTGTCCTAAGCCAGAAATTGCAATTAGGATTACTCTGCTGGTGGAGGAATTTATGGGCTTGGGAGGGGGAGAGCTTGGTGGGCAGCCATAGAAGTAAGCGCGAAGGATTTTGGGGGTTTTGAGTTGGAATTTCAGAGGAGAGAGGAACAAGATGAATAGTATTTAAGGAAATTTAAAGAAAAAAAACAGCAGTTTTAATGGTGTCCAAGAAGAAATCGGCTAAATGGTGCAACATACCTAATGGTAGACCCATTCTTCCTGCAAAGTGGAACGAATTTCCGTTCCTATTGTATTTTGCGATACACTGGTGCGTTCTTAGTGCATATACTGTAAAAAGCCTTAGATTTATTATTTTCTTTTTACTACTTTTCCTCAATATATTTTTAATTTATTTTGTCTAACTCAATTAGAAATGATATTTTTAATGCATTTTTAATGAATCAGTAATTGATTAGCTTTTAATGTTGGCCGGGGGGAAGTGGAGGTGGACATGGATGGTTAAGTTGAGCCTAAATCCTTGGAATTTTTCAGTACCAAGCAAAATCTATGGTGGACGAATTGCTTTGTGCTTTAATTGCTTTTTTAGGGCTCGTGTCCTTCCCATACATCGAATACGGGAATATTCGAATAATTTTATATTTACTTTACTTTCTTTTGGGTCCTTTTTATGATTTATCGCTCAACCTCAACCCAAGGAAGAAGCAATCTCAAGATATATATATGTATATAGTACTGAATCTGAACGTCAACGTGAAAAGAAAATACGAAGATAAGAAAATACGGTGATTGTTTTCTTAAAGCACAAGATTCCAGACACCAATTGCCGCAATCGAAACCAATGTCCAATCCAAACCTTACGTCCCATACCAACTTTTCAGATTTTTTTTTTTTTATCTTTTAAAATTAAAATCTTATTTTTGTAAGCGATAGAAATAATTTCTTTGATTTTCAAAAAGAAAAAATCAAATCCGACACTGATAGTCAATTAGTCACAGTCAAGATTCGAATTTAACGGCGTGAATTGAACCATTGCAATATTCACCCAACAATATTTCCTCAGGGACTGAGAAAAATGTAGATTTTATACTAATGGCATTTTTATTTACTAGAATTGACTAATTAAATTAATAGCCGACTCCAAGCTCATTCCTTATGTGCCAGATTTTTGACTTTCATCCTTCTCCCTCATTATTGTTTTGTTCAATTGATAATCTCTACATTTCAAGTAAATAACTTATTTACACATTTTTGTCGTCTTGACAGTTGACACATATAATTATAATATTTTTTTTATAAAATAAAAAAATAAGTGACTTTTTACTTAATATGCTATAAATATTAAAGGTTTTTTAGCCAAAATGCACCCTGAATCACCATCATTGTCTCAAAATACACAATAAACGTATTTTTGTGTCAAAATGCACCACGAACTCTCAATGTCGTTCCAATATGGTCTTTTTCCGTTTGAGGGGTTAAAAACAGGGGTACATTGGTCAGATTATACAACTAAGCAATTGAAATTAAAAAAAAAATAAGGTGCCCTTCCACATCATCAGTTGATGTGGTTTTTTAATGCCCAAATCTCCAACCCTGTGAAGACTTCATTAAAGCAATTGAGATTAAGCCCGGATCCGATCCAATACCAGGATCCAAGGCGCAGTGACAGGATCCGCCCCGATCCCACAGGGACCACAAGGGGACGTGCCCTGCTCCCGTCTGACACCCAATAATTCATACCAATTTTAACCTGAAAACATTTAAATGCATAAATAACCAAATTAAAGTCATACATCAAATCCGAATTAAACGAATGTCAGACAAGGGATGAAATCCAAAATTACAAATTTGCGAGCACGACTCTAAGTAAACTTGCGGGTACACCGCCCAACAGGGGTTCAGGTACGCAGAAGTAGATCTATGCCTCAGCCTCTGGTTCCTCCTCTACCTCAGTTTCCCGACCTGGAGGGGTTATCAAAACATTAAGGGTGAGTGGACCGAAACTCAAGTTTATAAAATCGGTTGATAAGTAAAACATATAATTTACCCCTCCGTTTTCCAAACATGCGTGCATCGTAATTCAAGATCATAAACCATATAATATGAACCATAAGGCATATAATAAAACCATAAGTATAATTTTGGTTGCTGCACTATACACTCCAATCCCGACATCCCTGATGTCTGACGTCCCTGACGTCCAATAAGGTCACAATCACAAGGCTACGCGTGCCACTCGGGTCTCAATTTCCGAGTTCATTCCCCGAACCCCGTTCGGGTACAGCATCCCCGATGCTTAGCGTCATAGACGCTGGACGTACTAGACGTCCGTGACCTCTCCGGGGTACCTCGCCGGAGGAGACAATACAATATGGAAGGATCTATACAGTGCAGTAACAAATGCATTTTATTGATATCCACATGCAAGGCATATATATATATATACATAGATAAAATCCGAACCAATCATTAAGTTTCATCAGACGGGTCTCAAGCCCAAATACCGTGAAACGTGCCATAACCATATTTTCCATATCATCAAAACCATTATTGTTTTAGCATGTGAATAAGTATAATAAACCAGAAAACATTTATGCACGCAAGGGTTTAAGAAAATGGCCCACTCACTGAACAGTCCTGCTGAAAACCGAACGTATACCCTCGTTCTGGTACGATTATACGACCCCTGTCATATCCAAAGCATATGCAAAAGTCAATACAAACCCCTAACATTCAACTATGAAACCCTAGACCGAAACCGGTCCGAAAAAGTCGCCCGAACGCGCTTTCCAAGGCAATAAACCTTATTTTGACCAACTTAATGATCTCCGATCGACCCGAAACCACCGCCATTGGATCCGGATCGTCGAAACCTAAGGAATGGTGGTGGTCCCACCAAAAACACTGTTCACACGCGCCCCCACGCGCCGGTCAACGCGGCGGTCAACGTAGGAACAGTCCTGCTGACGTCAGCATGACGTCACGCTGACGTCATCTGACAGCTGTCAGGTCTGACATGTCAGACTCTGACAGGTGCCACGTGTCACTATCCGATTGGTCCACCTCGCTGATCTGTCAGACCACGTGTCAGATCTGACATGTGCCACGTGTCAGCACGGCACTGGTCCACGTCACTGACATGTCAGTGACACGTGGCAGTCTCTGACTGGTCCACGTCACTGACATGTCAGTGACACGTGGCAGTCTCTGACTGGTCCACGTCACTAACATATCAGTGCTGACTGTGCACTGACATATGACACGTGTCGGCTCACGGTTGGTCCACGTCATCTGACAGACTGACAGGGTGCCACGTCAGCACCGCTGTCCTCAGACGGGTTGACCCGTGTTCCTGTAACTCGGGTCGATCAGACCCGCGATCATGACCCGGTTACCATTTCATCAGTTCTTGGCTATTTTCGTTCCTTTTAATTCGTATTTACTCGTCTTAATCCCTTGAATGGTTCTGTGTAACTAGAATTAGGTTTTAGGTCTAAGAGGTTACCTGAAAATCGACGGGAAGTTTGGTTGCCGGTTCTGGTAATCCTCTCCGGCGAGTCGACGGTTGTTCAGTCCCGGTCCTGGGTCCAAATTGGTCGTCAAGGTCTCCTAGACGAGTCCTAACAATAACCAAATGATGTCAACGTCACAAACAGGCGTTTCGAAGCCGGGAAGGAAAACGGTTACTTACGGGTTTATCGTCCAATCGCCGCCGTGTCGCCGCCGTACACCGTCAGGATCAGTTCCTTGCCGTCCTGTCGTCACGGCGGACCCAACCGTACGTTGGTTCAAGTTCCAGATTGAAGGTTTGGTTGATTTGGTGACTTGGGCTGCTCGGGTTTTCTTCACGGGTTTGAGGGAATGCCGCCGTGCAGGGTGGCCGTGGTGCGGTGGCCGGCGTCAGGAATGTGGCTGCTGGTTGTCTGAGGTGTGGGGCTGAGTGGTGATGGCTGATGAGCTGGTTCCAGGGAGAAATCGCACACACACGGTTGAGAGAATGAACACATGGGTGCATGATCTCATGAGGTTTAATACTGAATAGGAATATGAATTAAGGGCCAGGATTGAATCTCAGAATGAGATCAAAGGCTGAGATCAGATCAAGGGATTTCAGATCTAAGGGCTGGAATTTAAAGCTGATTTAAATGCTATTTAATCCTATATTGGATCTGATCCAATCTAGCCAATGGGTGAGTAACACTTGTCACTCACCAGGTGTCCTTCAATCAGATTTCTTGAATATAATATTCGGCACGAAAATCGAGACACGAACTTCCCGAATTTACGTTTCTGACCATAACTTCCTCGTACGAAGTCCGTTTTCGGCGTGCCGCCTGTCTACAGACTCAGGACGTCGAGGCCTACCCAACGGTGCTTGAGTCAACTGAAAATTAGTTGCCAAAAGAAAAGTCAACATTTTCCCCCGAAAGTCCAAATTACGGTAATGCCCCTGAATTTCCGATAGTCATAACTTCCTCCCTGATCGTCCGAATTGGACGTGCCACCTGTCTATGAACTCGTGACGTCCCGAACTACGTCACGGTCATAGGTCAAAGTCCATTTAGTTCATCAATCAAAAAGTCAACAATTTGACCATACCAAACACAAGGGTAAAAGCGTCAAATCACACATTAAATTACAATATTGGGATCCTCGAATTTCCGGGGTGTTACAACCTTCCCCCCTTAAGAAATTTCGTCCCGAAATTTCAAGGAAACAAATGAGGAAATTGTTCTCGCATCTGAGCCTCAGGCTCCCATGTGGCTTCTTCCACATTCTGGTTTCTCCAGAGAATCTTCACGAGAGGGATCGTCTTCCGACGTAGTACCTTGTCCTTCCGATCCAAGATCTGTACTGGTTGTTCTTCAAAGCTCAAATCCTCCCGCAGTTCGAGAGGTTGCTCTCCAAGTACATGAGAAGCATCACGTACGTACATCCGCAGCATCGATACGTGGAAAACATCGTGAACTCTAGATAGTTCTGGAGGTAGCGCCAATCTGTATGCAACTCTGCCAATTCTCTCCACGATCTCATAAGGTCCGATAAAACGCGGACTCAGCTTCCCCCGTCGGCCAAAACGGATAATCCCTTTCCACGGAGACAACTTCAGGAAGACAAAATCTCCCACTTCAAATTCCAAGTCTCGTATCCGTCGGTCGGCATAACTCTTCTGGCGATCCTGTGCCACCTTCAATCTCTCCTTGATCACGCGAACAGTTTCCATGGTTAAGTCCATCATCTCCGGCCCTACAGCCGCTCGCTCTCCAATCTCCGTCCAGCAGATAGGTGTCCTGCACTGTCGGCCATACAGTGCCTCATATGGTGCCATCCCGATGCTTGCCTGATAGCTGTTGTTGTAAGCGAATTCCATCAATGGCAAATGAGTATCCCAAGAGTCTTGAAACTGCAGTACACATGACCTCATCATGTCTTCCAGGGTTTGAATGGTTCTTTCAGACTGTCCATCGGTCTGAGGATGGAAAGCAGTACTGAAACGTATGGTTGTTCCTAGAGTAGCTTGCAAACTCCGCCAGAACCTGGAAGTGAAACGCGGATCACGATCGGACACGATCGATTCCGGCGTACCATGAAGTCGTATGATTTCCTTCACAAACAACTGAGCCAGTCGGTTAGGTTTATAGGTTTCCTGAACTGGCAGAAAATGGGCTGATTTGGTCAACCGATCCACGATCACCCATACTCCGTCCACTCCACTCTGAGTCCTCGGTAACTTAAAGACGAAGTCCATGGTGATGTGATCCCACTTCCACTCGGGAATCGGAAGTGGCTGCATAGCCCCATACGGTCTTTGCCGTTCCGCCTTAACCTGCTGACAGGTTAAGCATTTGCTCACGAACTCAGCAATATCCGTCTTCATCCCTGGCCACCAATAATGGTTCCGGAGGGTATGGTACATCTTTGTACCTCCCGGATGCATAGTATAGGCCGAACTGTGGGCCTCCTCAAGTATCTCGGCCCGTAACTCTGCCACTGCAGGTACGCACAAACGGCCCAATTTCACAAGTGCTCCATCATCCCGGATGGTAAAATCCTGTCTCCCATCCGCATCGACCTCAATTCTGTAAATACAGAGTATCGGATCCTGAAGTTGTGCCTCAATGATCCGATCAATCAGTACTGGTCGTACATGGAAGCTGGCCAACAAAGCTCCATGCTCGTCCGTACCCAAAATAACTCCCGCCTTCCGGAGTTCCACCAGCAAGGGAAGATACACCATCCCCAGGTGTGCAACAGTTCCCGCTGATTTCCTGCTGAGTGCATCCGCCACCACATTGGCCTTACCCGGATGGTACTCGATCGTACAATCATAGTCCTTCAGCAGCTCCAACCATCTCCATTGTCTCATGTTAAGCTCCTTCTAAGTGAATAAGTATTTCAGACTCTGGTGGTCGGTGTATATCCGACACATTGCGCCGAACAGATAATGTCTCCAGATCTTGAGAGCATGAACCACCGCCGCCAACTCCAAATCATGAGTAGGGTAGTTCAACTCATGAGTCTTCAGCTGCCGGGATGCATAGGCGATAACCTTGCCAGTTTGCATCAACACGCAGCCCAGACCTTGCAGCGATGCATCACTGAAGACCACAAATTCTCCACTGTCATCCGACAATGCAAGGACAGGTGCAGAGGTCAATCGATCTTTCAACTCTTGGAAGATCCGATCGCACTGCTCGTCCCAGATAAACTTTACTCCCTTCCGAGTCAAACGAGTCAATGGTGCAGCAATTTTGGAGAAACCCTCCACGAATCTCCGGTAGTAGCCTGCTAATCCGGCGAAACTCCGCACCTCGGTCACCGTTGTCGGTCTAGCCCAGTTGGTCACCGCTTCTGTTTTCTGGGGGTCCACGCAAATCCCATCCGTCGATATCACGTGTCCCAGAAAACCAATACTGCTCAGCCAAAACTGACACTTGCTCAGCTTGGCGTACAATTGTTCTTGTCTCAGCCTCTCCAAGACTAACCGTAGATGTTCTTCATGTGCACGGGCACTCCTCGAGTATACCAAAATGTCATCGATGAACACAATCACGAACTTATCCAGGTAGGGTCGGAAGACCCGGTTCATCAGATCCATGAATGCTGCTGGAGCATTCGTCAAACCAAATGGCATAACAAGGAACTCGTAGTGTCCGTAACGGGTTCGAAAGGCAGTTTTTGGAATATCCTCCTCCGAAATCCTCAGTTGGTGATACCCAGACCGCAAATCAATTTTCGAGAAGCACTGAGCTCCCCGCAATTGGTCGAAAAGGTCATCGATCCTGGGTAGAGGGTACTGATTCCTCAGCGTCACCTTGTTGAGTTGTCGATAGTCAATACATAAACGGAGACTTCCTTCCTTCTTCTTCACGAACAACACCGGTGCTCCCCACGGTGAAGTACTCTGTCGGACATATCCCAGATCTACCAACTCCTGCAATTGAGTCTTGAGTTCTAGTAACTCGGCTGGCGCCATCCGGTATGGTGCCTGGGACATAGGTCGGGTACCCGGGAGTAGTTCAATAGTAAACTCAATCTCCCGCGATGGTGGCAATCCAGATAAGTCTTCCGGGAATACATCCGAAAACTCACATACCACCGGTATTTCGTCGATAACCGGGGTATCGACCCGTTCCGACACGACATGTGCCAGATAACCCTGGCATCCCTTCCGTAGAAGTTTGGTAGCAGTAAGTGACGAAATCACTTCAGGAGGCGAACCATCACGTTCCCCCTGAAAGATAACTTCCGGCAAACCCGGGCTCCGCAGAATCACTTGTTTGCTACAGCAGTCGATGAGCGATCCGTGCTCCGACAGCCAATCTATCCCTAGGATTATATCGAAGTCGTGGATATCCAGAATAATTAAGTCTGCTGGTAAATCCACATCCTCAATTCTTACCGGGCACCTTCGAATCACCTGATTCACAAGGTACACGATACCCATCGGGGTGCTAACACCCATTTCGCAATCTAAAGCTGATACCACACAATCAAGCATACCAGCACAACTCTTCGAAATAAAAGAATGTGTAGCCCCCACATCCATCAATACACGTACAAGAAGGTTAAAGATATGTAGTGTACCTGTGACCACGCCTGGAGCAGTCCTCGCCTGCTGCTAGGTCATTGCAAACACTTGGGCCCTCGGCCCTCCGTTCCGTCCGCGTCCATGCGCGCCACGCCCAGCACCACGGTCACCTCCCTGACCGCGACCTCCATTAGTGTGGGAAGCCGTGCTCTGCACCACACTCGAGCCTCCAGCGTCGTTGTTCTTGGACAACTGCGGGCAATTACTGGCATAGTGGCCCACCTCCTCGCAAGCAAAGCAAGTTACCGGCCTTGGCCTGTCCGAATGCCCGCCAGAAGCACCGCTCCAAGATGAGCGTTGCCCAGAGTTGTATCCGGATCCTCTGCCCTGAGAGCCTCCACGTCGACCCGACCAACCACGACCCTTGAAGGATGAGGGTGCTCCCCTGTAGCTCCCTCCCTTGTTGTTCTTATGGCCCGATGGCCCATGATGTGGGCGATCCTGACGTCGCCCCTCGCCCGAAGGTTGTCGTGTCCGGTGTGCCGCCAGACTAGCCTCGACACGCACCGCTGCGTCGACCATATCTCTCAAAGAAGCATGAGAGGTAGCAGTCACACTGGCCCGGATCTCCCCTCGGAGTCCAAGCTCAAACCGCTGGAATTTGTCCTCCTCCGTGCTTACGAATGGAGCAGCGAACCGGGAAAGTTTCCCAAAAGTTTGCTCATAGTCCGCAACGGACATATCACCCTGCTCTAGCCGCAGGAACTCAGCCTCCCGTGCCGCGCGAAAGGATCGCGGGTAGTACTGGTCCAGAAACCTGGAACGGAAAGCTTCCCAGGTAGTGGTATGGACAGACCACCCAGACATTTCGAGTCCGTGCCACCACTGGTAGGCTCCTCCTTCCAGTAAGAAGGCCGCCAAAGTCACTCGTTCGCCCGGAGGGCAGTGCATCACCGAGAAGATCCTCTCCCACTTGGTGATCCAGTCGTGAGCATCCTCGGGGTTTGATCCCCCGCAGAAAGGAGTGGCTCCCAGACGTTGAGCCCTTTCAATGCTCGCGCATTCCATCTCTCTTTCTAGATCCTCGTTCGTTCGAGTATGAGGAATTCTCCTATGAGGCATAACCAACTGTTAAGAGGCATAGATCAGAAAACAATATTCTTAAAAGTCGAAAAGTAACTAGTACTAATCGCTAGTCTAGCATGCTGACCAATACCCTAGTACTGACCACAACCTAGTGCTCTGATACCAAGCTGACAGGATCCGCCCCGATCCCACAGGGACCACAAGGGGACGTGCCCTGCTCCCGTCTGACACCCAATAATTCATACCAATTTTAACCTCAAAACATTTAAATGCATAAATAACCAAATTAAAGTCATACATTAAATCCGAATTAAACGAATGTCAGACAAGGGATGAAATCCAAAATTACAAATTTGTGAGCACGACTCTAAGTAAACCTGCGGGTACACCGCCCAACAGGGGTTCAGGTACGCAGAAGTAGATCTATGCCTCAGCCTCTGGTTCCTCCTCTACCTCAGTTTCCCGACCTGGAGGGGTTATCAAAACATTAAGGGTGAGTGGACCGAAACTCAAGTTTATAAAATCGGTTGATAAGTAAAACATATAATTTACCCCTCCGTTTTCCAAACATGTGTGCATCGTAATTCAAGATCATAAACCATATAATATGAACCATAAGGCATATAATAAAACCATAAGTATAATTTTGGTTGCTGCACTATACACTCCAATCCCGACATCCCTGATGTCTGACGTCCCTGACGTCCAATAAGGTCACAATCACAAGGCTACGCGTGCCACTCGGGTCTCAATTTCCGAGTTCATTCCCCGAACCCCGTTCGGGTACAGCATCCCCGATGCTTAGCGTCATAGACGCTGGACGTACTAGACGTCCGTGACCTCTCCGGGGTACCTCGCCGGAGGAGACAATACAATATGGAAGGATCTATACAGTGCAGTAACAAATGCATTTTATTGATATCCACATGCAAGGCATATATATATACATAGATAAAATCCGAACCAATCATTAAGTTTCATCAGACGGGTCTCAAGCCCAAATACCGTGAAACGTGCCATAACCATATTTTCCATATCATCAAAACCATTATTGTTTTAGCATGTGAATAAGTATAATAAACCAGAAAACATTTATGCACGCAAGGGTTTAAGAAAATGGCCCACTCACTGAACAGTCCTGCTGAAAACCGAACGTATACCCTCGTTCTGGTACGATTATACGACCCCTGTCATATCCAAAGCATATGCAAAAATCAATACAAACCCCTAACATTCAACTATGAAACCCTAGACCGAAACCGGTCCGGAAAAGCCGCCCGAACGCGCTTTCCAAGGTAATAAACCTTATTTTGACCAACTTAATGATCTCCGATCGACCCGAAACCACCGCCATTGGATCCGGATCGTCGAAACCTAAAGAATGGTGGTGGTCCCACCAAAAACACTGTTCACACGCGCCCCTACGCGCCAGTCAACGCAGGAACAGTCCTGCTGACGTCATCGCTGACGTCACTGCTGACGTCATCTGACAGCTGTCAGGTCTGACATGTCAGACTCTGACAGGTGCCACGTGTCACCATCCGATTGGTCCACCTCGCTGATCTGTCAGACCACGTGTCAGATCTGACATGTGCCACGTGTCAGCACGGCACTGGTCCACGTCACTGACATGTCAGTGACACGTGGCAGTCTCTGACTGGTCCACGTCACTGACATGTCAGTGCTGACTGTGCACTGACATGTGACACGTGTCGGCTCACGGTTGGTCCACGTCATCTGACAGACTGACAGGGTGCCACGTCAGCACCGCTGTCCTCAGACGGGTTGACCCGTGTTCCTGTAACTCGGGTCGATCAGACCCGCGATCATGACCCGGTTACCATTTCATCAGTTCTTGGCCATTTTCGTTCCTTTTAATTCGTATATACTCGTCTTAATCCCTAGAATGGTTCTGTGTAACTAGAATTAGGTTTTAGGTCTAAGAGGTTACCTGAAAATCGACGGGAAGTTTGGTTGCCGGTTCTGGTAATCCTCTCCAGCGAGTCGACGGTTGTTCAGTCCCGGTCCTGGGTCCAAATTGGTCGTCAAGGTCTCCTAGACGAGTCCTAACAATAACCAAATGATGTCAACGTCACAAACAGGCGTTTCGAAGCCGGGAAGGAAAACGGTTACTTACGGGTTTATCGTCCAATCGCCGCCGTGTCGCCGCCGTACACTGTCAGGATCAGTTCCTTGCCGTCCTGTCGTGACAGTGGACCCAACCGTACGTTGGTTCAAGTTCCAGATTGAAGGTTTGGATGATTTGGTGACTTGGGCTGCTCGGGTTTTCTTCACGGGTTTGAGGGAATGCCGCCGTACAGGGTGGCCGTGGTGCGGTGGCCGGCGTCAGGAATGTGGCTGCTGGTTGTCTGAGGTGTGGGCTGAGTGGTGATGGCTGATGAGCTGGTTCCAGGGAGAAATCGCACACACACGGTTGAGAGAATGAACACATGGGTGCATGATCTCATGAGGTTTAATACTGAATAGGAATATGAATCAAGGGCCAGGATTGAATCTCAGAATGAGATCAAAGGCTGAGATCAGATCAAGGGATTTCAGATCTAAGGGCTGGAATTTAAAGCTGATTTAAATGCTATTTAATCCTATAGTGGATCTGATCCAATCTAGCCAATGGGTGAGTGACACTTGTCACTTACCAAGTGTCCTTCAATCAGATTTCCTGAATATAATATTCGGCACGAAAACCGAGACACGAACTTCCCGAATTTACGTTTCTGACCATAACTTCCTCGTACGAAGTCCGTTTTCGGCGTGCCGCCTGTCTACGGACTCAGGACGTCGAGGCCTACCCAACGGTGCTTGAGTCAACTGAAAATTAGTTGCCAAAAGAAAAGTCAACATTTTCCCCCGAAAGTCCAAATTACGGTAATGCCCCTGAACTTCCGATAGTCATAACTTCCTCCCTGATCGTCCGAATTGGACGTGCCACCTGTCTATGAACTCGTGACGTCCCGAACTACGTCACGGTCATAGGTCAAAGTCCATTTAGTTCATCAATCAAAAAGTCAACAATTTGACCATACCAAACACAAGGGTAAAAGCGTCAAATCACACATTAAATTACAATATTGGGATCCTCGAATTTCCGGGGTGTTACATGCAGCCACCGAGCCATGATCTAGCGCCAGTTGGAGGAGGAGAGGATTAGGGAAGAGGTTATCGTCATGCGACGTCGACTTCTTGAAGCCGAGGTCAGGAGAGAGCTTATGCTAGAGACCATGGCTAGGCGAAGAGCCGCAACCAATGGTGAAGGTCTCGCTTTTGGGGACCCATTATGATTGGACATACCGCCGTTCGATCCCCTACTTCACCGACCTTTCGCTGATGGCCGATTCAGATTCTTCGGTTCTCGTACGCCTGGGGCGTTGGATATGTATCGGTCGCCACCACAGGTTCCGGAAGTTGTTCCAAACGACTCCAAGCCGCATGTTCCTTTTCGCCTTTCAGATCCCAACAAGAAGGAGAAGCTAATCCTACTAGTAAGTTGGATTTCTGTCTTTCCCTGTTCTGTTTAGTGTATAATTGGGAATGCTTTGTTTCATGCTAAAGCTGGCGATTTTGTGCCATATTTGTGATAAGATAAACTAAAAATGTTGCATAATAAGTCATAACCAAAAGATTTCTGATCAATGAAGGTAAAAGATTGGATTGATGGTATCTCAAATTACTCTGTTTTATTCTGATGATTGTCTTGACTACATGGGTTGAAGGACCGCTATATAGGCTAATGGATGGACTATTGTATGCATTATTGTATTAGTGGTGAGGAATGAGAAGTTTTTTATGAATTTTTGTAATCTGTAATAGGTGATGATGTGGAGGGCACCTTATATTTTTTTTTAATTTCAATTACTTAGTTATACAATCTGATCAATTTACCCCTATTTTTAACCCCGCATAAATACCATCCTGGAACAATATTGAAAACTCATGGAAGTGGTGCAAAGCTGTCATGGTGGATCGATCTCCCATGCAACCGTGCCGGCTGCCACATTGAAGCGGACAAATAATAGCAGGAACCTGGAAGAAAGATTGTGTATACATCTAAAGCTAGGGTAGGATGATGTTCTCCATCTGATCCTAGCCGTTGAAATTGAAGGCCCTCCCGACGGTGCCACGTCTCATAAAGCTTGAGGGTTGGGATTGGAGCTGGGCCTGGGATTGGTGCTGATTATTTACGGAATATCATAACTTAGATCCAGGTTAATAACTTAATACTGGGGTCGGAATTTTTTATAAAATAAAGAACACTATAAGATAATTTATTTATTTTTATACACCAATATTATTAGATAACAATTACAAATACAATATACATCTTCAGCATCGAATTTGTACAGAGTCGAATTCTAAATTGTGCCCGAAATTATAATAATACATGATAATATCAGATTTTTTATATAGAAATGAAATTCATTTTGAGGTTTGCTGGGCATATGTTAATATCAAGTAAATATATAATTTTATTTAACTTTTATTAATACCAATCATTAAGTTGATACAGTTAAGTTGCTGAACGATTTTGTATTAATTTGCTTACTTTTGCACAAATTACATTAAGTGACTGGTTTTTAATAAGTTATATGAACAATTCAATTAAAAAGGAAAAAGAAATTGAGAATTCAAGTATCTTAGTTGTATTCTATATACTTTTTTCTCTCCTCTCAGTAAAGGAATTCTCCTTTGCTGAGAAATTTGGAATAGCAAAAATAAAGTTTTATTTCAGGATGCTTCTCTTAATGTCGTTGGCGTTGTTAGGATAGCCCAACGTGTTGGGTGGGATTTCTTTGAGGCAAATAACTCTCTAAAGAACCGACAAATGGTTAACAATAGTGTTACTAATGATCTTATTGTTTGGAAGCCTCTAGATCCTCCTTCTTACAAACTCAATTTTGATGAATCTATTAAGGAGGGAGATAAAGCTACTTGGGGCGTCATTATTAGAGACTTCAATGGTCTCCTAATTCACGCGCATAACGAAGAACTCTTAGATGCACTAATGCCTTTATTGCAGAAGTTATATTAATTGAAGAGGTTAAGTGGGCAGCTCCCAATAACATTAATCAACTTCAGGATAAAGGTGATTTTAAAACCCTTATTAATGCTATTAATGAGATAAAATATGATTAAATTTAACCGTACTTTTCAATTCATCTCCTTCAAATATGATTTAAATAAGCGAATTTTGTAATTGTTTTAGTTACAAATTTGAGATATAATTGTGTAAATGATTATAGTTGGTATTCCCACTGATTGAAATTTCGCCGGAATCGCCGATATATCGGTCGATATATCGGGATTTCCGGCGTCTGGCAGCTAACGGAGGGGTGAAACCCTATCTTCCCCCATTATCGACGAAACCGTCCAATGTCGACACATATCAACGATTTCGGTCAATAATTTCTGAATTTCCCGACATTTGGACCCCCTATCGATTCAAACAATCAAACTCATGGATTGAACAGAAGGATTCACAAACAAACAACCAAATTTCAATTCAATTTCAATCAATCATAATTTATAACTCATAAGGATTCACAAATTCAAAAAGAAAATCATTCAATTTCTTCACGGACTCACCATTAACCTTCGCAAATCGCAAGCATAAATGGGAGGGGGGGGGGGGGGGGGGGCGGGGCAACTGATGAAAAGCTCGAACCCAGCGATCTCAGCCCACCCCTGATCTGTCGACGCCGTCTGCAGCTCCGTTTCTTCGCTAGCCAGCCGAAATCGGTCGAACCACCTCTGCTTGAACCACCGCTCGTCTGCATCTCTGTCGCTCTCGCCGTCTGCCCTCACCAGCACGGTCGACTCACCTCACTCACCAACACGATCGCTCTCAGTCACCTCGCCCCTCACCGCCTCACGGCCCTCCCCTGACCCTCACGAAGAATTGACGACTTCCCCAAAGGCCCAAAGTCCTCAACTCTGCAGCTGCTCATCACGAATTCACGATTTTGGTTGAGTAAAAAAGAATTGGAACGAAATGCTGCGTTTCGTTTCAATTCATTTATTAACCCTTTTTTTAATTATTTACATATATTATTTAATTATTTATCAAATTAAATTATATCATTTATTATTTACTTTTTTAACCCTAAATATCAATAATAGATTAAGCCTTTAACTTTTTTTTTAAAAAAAAATTCAAAATTTATTATTAGGTAAATAATATGGCTTAATTCATATATTTGGTAATCATTTATTAATATTTGTTTTAATTTAGAATATGTATTAAAATTATGAATATATGTGTTTTTGTTCCTTAATTATGAATATGTATTTAAAAAAATGAAGCCTTAAAAGTTCTAATTGAAATAATTTTATTATTATTTTTGTTTTTATTATTATTATTTGTCATTATCAAATTCTAATTATTTTTCATGCAAATAATATGGCTTAATTCATATATTTGGTAATATATTTGGTAATCATTTATTATTAATAAATTTATCATTTATTATTAATAAATTTATCATTTATTAGGTAAAATGTATTTTAGTAATGTATGTTTTAATATAAAATATGGGGTAATTCATATATTTGGTAATATTTGTTTTAATTTTTAATATATATTTTATTTTAAAATATATATTAAAATTATGAATATATGTGTTTTTGCTGCTTAATTTTTTGTCATCATCAAAGTCTAACTTAAAATATATGTTCTAATTGAAATAATTTTATTATTATTTGTGTTATTATTATTATTATTATTTGTCATTATCAAATTCTAATTATTTTTCATGCAAATAATATGGCTTAATTCATATATTTGGTAATATATTTGGTAATCATTTATTATTAATAAATTTATCATTTATTACTAAAATATGTTTTAGTAATGTATGCTTTAATATGAAATATGGGATAATTCATATATTTGGTAATATTTTTTTTAATTTTTAATATATATTTTATTTTAGAATATATATTAAAATTATGAATATATGTGTTTTTGCTACTTAATTTTCGTGATATTATTAATAGAATTATGTTTAAGGCAATATTATCAATAGAATTATGTTTTAATTTAAGTTTATCTTTAAAATTTTATACTGTTAGTGGTCGGTAGATCTATATTCTATCTTATGATTCATCATATATTTATTATATCAAAGTAATTTTATAGTTTTTATTAGTTCTATATAACCATTATTGGGTACTTAAGTTTTTCCCAAAGTTTCATTCCAAATTTCCGTCATTTGGACCCAATTTCCGTCATTTTTGTTGACCGTAAACGATATAGATAACGATATCGATATCGATATTTGGGGCGAGATATCCATAAATTCGCCGAACAATATATCTGTCGATATCGATATTTTCATCCTTAGGTATTCCTCGCTTCAAGAGGAAGTGATGTAGACTTGGTGCCTAGACATGGTTGGTGTGAGTTGTCTTAAAGGTTTCTCTTTATAATTTTGTTCATTTGCTTCTAGAAAAATATACTTTTTACTCAATTTTTTATATTTTTTTTAATTAGTAAAACATATACGCAGTTTTTTGATAATGCGTTAAGGTAAATGCTCTTCTTATTAAGTATAATTTCTCCTACCAAGTCAACTCTAAATTTTCCCAAGTCAGTACGTTTAGAACCTTATTGTCATTTCGATTTCACTTCATTCAATTGAAATGAGAGGAACCATCAATGAAGAGATTGCTAGTAGGTGGGGCCGTGGGGGGAGGAAGAAATAATGAAAAAGGAACCGAAATAAAATCTTGAAAGTAAAAATAGCGTAGCGTACCTGTTTGACATTGCGCATTTGGACTCATATCTGAGTTTCTAAACAATCACTCCTATTAAATAATTGATGCCAAGTGTCAACCAAAGCAATAATCTCCGATGGCAAATTATAAGGCTTCAATTTTGTTTTTTGTGTACTTTTCTTGTAAAATATACATGTCGTTTACATTTACTCACCATCATTTCTTTCTATGTCCCTCGTCCGATTATTTTTCACATATACTTTTCTCCAAAAAAAAAAAGTTTAAAGAAAATACAAAATTTTATGCCCCTCAAAGCATATCTAAGTGACTTATAAATATGACTAAATTAGCTTAAAGATGAATTTAGTTGTATTTTTTTCACATATTAGGTAGAAAATTTTGAGTTGAAATATCGTAAATGGCATGGCGGATACCAATGTATATGTTGTAATTTTTCTTTGTTAATATCATTATATAAGAAAATAAAAAAAAAAAATTATAAAACGAGCCCCAGTGTTTGAGTTTCACAAGTCTTACGTAGGACTGTAGGAGTGGTAGAGTTGGAGTAAGGTTGGACGGTGAGCAAGGTAAAACATACTGCGGAAGGGAAAACAAATATCGGCTACACTTGCACAGTATAAAGTCGTGGAACCCAAAAAAGAAAAAGCAAATATCTGTTTTCCGTTTGCTATATGCTTTTTTTTAATTTTTTTTTTTCAAGATCAAGCGTTTGCTATATGCTTGAACCAGCATAATAACCATATCTGTAATCTGTTGCGGCATTTACTATTAATAATTAATATATAAATCCCTTTCCTTTTCCTTTTCCTTTTCGTTTTGGGTTTCTATATAAATATAAAATCCCACTCGCATCCAGACACAATTGGAGGAGAAGGAAGAGGAGCATATCAAACCACAAACAAACCAGAGAAGGAGACTACTCCTCACTGCGCTGCCCTCCCCCTGCCCGCCGCCCGGCTAATTCTAATTCTTTCAAATTATTATTATTCAACAAAATCAGCGCAATTAAATTCAATTACTTGCTTCTTTTTTTTTTTCAATTTAATAGACGGGATAAGAAGATAAGGACGCCTGCCCACCAAGATCAGGTTTTTCGTTGTCATTGTTTCGATATTTGCATAAATTTCCTTAAATTTTTTTTTTATATGTATATAGTACATTTTGATATGGAGCATTGTTTTTTTTTTGTTGGCAGGGTGGGGGGATATGGCGATGTACAAGGCTGTCCGGTGGTACGAGGATGATGAGGAACGTGGTATGACGGATCCTATGATGAACAAGAGTGTCGATATTGATATTGATGTCGGTGCTCATAATATCGGTCGGTATGACGATGTCGAGATGGCCATTCAGCAGGTTTCTAAGTCCACATCCGCCTCTTACGCCGCCGTCTCTGCCGCCTCTAGGGGTGGCGCAGCTGCTGACAAGAATGAAACGGCGGCGGCGGCCGCATTGCCTCCCAAGTTGTTGCGGCAGCAGCATCAGCAGCAGCAGCGCCTTATTTCCCTCGACGTTTTCCGCGGACTTACGGTTGCGGTACGTAACGTCGTCTACTTTCACCTCTCCTCTCTCTTCTATTTTTATTCTATTTTCATAATTAATTATTTCTTTTTCAAAACAAGGAATAAAAACAAATTTTTATTTTTTAAATGAACTTCGGTGGTTCATATGAACGCATTCGCGGAGTTAAATTTTCTGGGGTTGCTGGCGGGAGGCGAATCATGGTAGTGTGTATGCATAGATTATCATGTTGCCGAAAGCCGCAACCAATTTGTCGGAGATGACCCTTCTCGACGCCGTAACGATTATGATTCGTTGGGTGAAACGGCACCGTTCCTTTTTGCCTCCTCCTTTTTTCGCCTTTTTTTTCTTCTTTGTTTTTGTCCCCCTTTTTTTGGTGACCATAGGTTTAAGGTTGCTTAGATTGCTTTGTTTGTTTGTAACCGTCAAACAAAAAGGATGTTTGATGAGTGAAATGTCGTGACTTTTGAGCTGTTCCTAAGTAACCCCTAAATAGTACACACATGTAAACATCTCATTTAGATTAGGATAAGACCCAATTAAGATATTGGTTTCAAAATAGGGTAATTCGATGTGTATATTATCCCATTATTCATATCATTAAATTAATATATATCTATATGTATTTATAAACAGAGGAGTTTGGAATTTTGTTGGGTAACGCTTTGGGCAAAAGAAATCATAATGTGTGGCGGCAGCAACTAGCAAGCACCAAACCCTGTGCCCCTAGTGCCATTAATATGGTTCCAATGTCACCATTTTGTCACAGTTAAGACTTAGTGTAAAAATAAAAATCTATGGGTTTCTATGGGTTGCTTTTTGTCCATCGTGGTCTTTAATGTATGACATGATGGGCTACCTAATGGGCCTAAGCCATCTTTTCTGATATTAATAATGGGTCGATTGCTTCAGCCCAGTCACTGCAACACTGCCATTTTGCAGAATGCAGACATTATGATTAATTCGTTTTGCTTTGAATTGCCAAAAAGTACTGTTTCTCATTTAACTCTTCCCTTTGAATTTTGAAAGCAGTGCGGTGTATGATCCATCCATCTATTTTTTAGGCTTTTTATTTATTATATCTCCTAAACATTAAGTTAAATCTTAAAATACTCTTTAAATATAATTTTGACCCAATTTATGTCATGAACATGATTTTAGTCCCAATTTATGCCTCCTAACATTAAGTTAAGTCTCAAAATACCTCCTAAACAAAAATTTCACCCAATTTTTCTCGTAAACATGATTTTAGTCTCAATTTGCCTTTTGAACTTCTAATTTAACAGATTCCGGTAAGATGAAAAGGCAAAATTGTCCAACATAAATATGAGCAAGATCTTCAAGTTCATAACCGCCAAGCTCTTCGACTTACCATGGACCGTGGAGCGAAATCTGATCATTGGAGAGCCGAACATCAATTTCTGATGCCTTGTATTCTGTAAATATTAGCATTAGATATATCTTTCAGATCATGTATCTATCTAGCCAAGCATCAACTTGTCGGCCCCCCGAAGGCTGAAGTTGCAATAATCATCAGTTCGATAACAATTTGGGTTTTTGCTTCTTTCCATTTCTTGAATTTTTTTGTTTGTTTTTCATTGGTTCTATTTCATGACTTGGAGAAAGGGAGAGGCATATAGCACACAACCCTTTTCATCTTGGCTTTTTATTCAATATATCCTCTGAACATTGAGCTAAGTCTAAAAAAAAAAGAATGGTCGTAGTTGGATTGAGATAAAATAATCAGTTCATGCATGGGGCATATTGAGTAAAATTCCAAGAAGGAAAGGGCTATGGACTGTCTGTCTCTCCCTTTCTCCAAGTCATGAAATCGAACCAATAAAAAAAATTCATGAAATGGAAAGAAGCAAAAATCCAAATTGTTATCAAACTGACGACTATTGCAACTCCAGCCTTCGGGGGGCCGACAACAAGTTGATGTTTGGCCGCAAAGAGAGATGATTTGAAAGATATATCTCATGCTAATATTTATCGAATATAAGATGTTAGAAATCGATGATCGATTCTCTAATGGTCAGATTTCGCTCCACGGTCCATGGTAAGTCGAAGAACTTGGCGGTTATGAACATGAAGATCTTATTCGCGTTTATGTTGGATAATTTTTCCCTTACATCTTAACAGAATATGTTAAATTAGACGTTCAGGGGGAAAATTAGGACTACAATCGTTTTTCGGAGGTAATTTGGGTCAAAATCATGTTCGGGGAGCATTTTGAGATTTAACTCAATGTTTAAGGCGTATATTGAATAAAAAGCCTTTCATCTTAACAGAATCTGTTAAATTAGACGTTCAGGGGGCAAATTGGGTCAAAATCTTGTTCGGGGGACATTTTGAGACTTAGCTCAATGTTCAGGGGCATATTGAATAAAAAGCCTATTTTTTTATTTTATTTGCATGAAATTTTTTATTTTAATTAACATTTTTTCGTTGTTGATCTTAAGTATTTGTTATTGTTGATACAGTTAATGATACTAGTGGACGACGTTGGTGGAATTCTACCTTCGATTAACCATTCACCATGGAATGGTATAACCCTAGCAGATTTGGTGATGCCATTTTTCCTCTTTATAGTTGGTGTTTCACTCACGCTTGCCTACAAGGTACATTATCTCATATCGTGGACTCAATATTCCATCGTCACGTCTGATGAGCATGATTGGATTGAATAACTCTCCAAATTTAATAATAATGTGAAAATGGATGCAGTTTTATTCTAACTTTCATACATGTTATAATCCTATTATTGGGATTGGATTGGATAAGTTTTCTTCTATCTCTACTCCTCCTAATCCTCTTACAAATGAAAACTCATCAATTTTCATCTTCAACTACTTGAATATATTGAGTTATCCAATTCATTCCAGTAAGGCCATTATTACTTCATTACTTTAACTTGTTGCTTAATTTGCTAACCCCAAAATATGTGTGACCAGAAAATGCCATTGCGAGTTGTTGCTACAAGAAATGCAGTATTGAGGACCCTGAAGCTTCTAGCAGTAGGCCTTTTTCTTCAAGGTACAGGATATCACTCTCTTGGTGTTATTAGTAGCGGAGCATTTTGTTTATGACCTTTAACGGTATTTTCTGCGTATTTTTAAACTGATCTGTGTCCCAAAATCGTATCTTTCATTTAGGTGGCTATTTCCATGGCATCAAGGAGCTAACTTACGGGGTGGATGTCAGAAAGATGAGATTTATGGGCATTCTACAGGTACTCTGCAACATCCTCATTCTTATGCATTTTGCCTGTTGGATGATTTTTTATTTTTTTTAAGTTAAAAAACATAGACTCAAATGGCTTGTGCGTTTTCCAGAGAATTGGCATGGCATATTTTGCGGCAGCATTGTGCGAGATTTGGCTCAAGGGTGATGGTAATGTCAACACAGGACGATCTCTGCTCAAGAAATATCGGTTTCAGTGGTAACTAAACTACTAGTCTTTTTGTGGCACCGTTCAGTCCTAATTTTGTCTCTCCCCTCCATCATAAAAGGAAATGTGTAATCTTGAATGTATGCAACTTCTTTCTCAGGGTCACAGCATCAATAATCACAGTGCTGTATCTATTTCTGTTGTACGGGTTGCATGTTCCTGATTGGGAGTACCAAATTCCTGCCTTCAATTCTTCCTCTCCATCACAAACATTTTCTGTCAAATGTGGAGTCCGGGGGCACACAGGACCGGCTTGTAACGCTGTAGGGATGATTGATCGGAAGATATTGGGTCTTGAGCACTTATACAAAAGACCAATCTATGCACGAACAGAGGTCAATCTCTATATATTCTTCGTTACTTCCATTTACTTTTCGTGTTCTTATATCTGATTCCTTAATTTGAGCTTTCATTTGTGTTTTTTACAGCAATGCAGCATTAATTCCCCAGATTATGGCCCTTTACCTGCTGATGCTCCTTCTTGGTGCCAAGCCCCTTTTGATCCCGAAGGACTTTTGAGGTGTGCTTACAATTTCCATTGAGAAACATGTGCCCAAGTTATCTGTTTGTATATTAATTTTGTTCTTACCTTCACTGTCGCAGTTCATTGATGGCGATTGTTACTTGCTTGGTTGGTTTGCACTATGGACACATCATTGTTCATTTTAAGGTGAGAATCCTTCATAAAACATTAATATCTTTTTTTTTTCTCAGCAAATGCATCTACATGTCTGTAAATTTGTAACAATGACCTCCCTCGAAATGCAGGATCATCGAGACAGAATCCTACACTGGACTATCTCATCCTCGTCCCTTGTAGTCCTAGGCCTTGCCTTGGACTTATTTGGTTAGTGATTTTGTGTTCAATATCGTTTAGACTTAGATGCATATGAGTACTGTGGTAGTAATTTTCGACACATTTTTTATAACTAAATTATCTGGTTCAAACTTTTTTGTTGTTTTTTCAGGTATGCATATAAACAAGGCTCTTTACACATTGAGTTACATGTCCATCACATCTGGTTCTGCTGGCATTCTTTTCGCTGCAGTTTACTTGATGGTAAATACGTACAAGTTTCAGCCTGCTTACTTTTTTCGCTGCCTCTCTCTCGATGGTAACAAAATGGGTTTTTCCGCAGGTTGATGTATTTGGCTACAGACGACCAACGATTGTGATGGAGTGGATGGGGAAGCATGCACTCCTGATTTTCATCCTTGTAGCCTGCAATCTCTTGCCTGTCATCCTCCACGGTTTCTATTGGGGGACCCCTCAGAATAACATTGTAATTCCTCTCTTTCTTGTATGTGTCGTATGTTATTTTCTCGTACCAAGATTGTGATCTGATCATAATCTACATCATCTGTTGCAGCTTACCTTAATTGGTATCGGAAAATGAATCGATCAAGGGCAGCCCTTTTTGGTTACATGCATTAAGAGAGATGGGGTTTGATCTTTGTAGAAAGCCCCGGCAGTGTCTTTCCGGATCTCTTTTCGTGTACATACTGAAGTTTCTGGACACAACATGGTTTAGGCCCAAATTTCTCTACGAGTCTTTAAAAATGTATTGGGGGGTATTTTGTAGATCTCATTACGTTCATCATTTATACTAATGTTAGAAATCTTCTATTGCAACATGCTTTACCTTATCACATTCACATTGTCGATTCAGTCCGCATACTATAGTATAGAAAATAACTTGCCGCTTACAAACCTCAAGATTGTATATGATGTAAAATAGTAAAAATCATCAATTTGTAAACATCCATACAATGGGAAGAAGCGCAAAAGAAACTAAAAATGGTGGCGAGGAGGAAAGGGCATGGTTTGGAGGAGCTGCAGGGGAAGGAGGCGGAGGAGGAAGACAGTAACAACTGGAAGGAGAATCATTTGGGAAGTAGTAAGGATAGATAGAATATCCAGTCTGAGCTATAGTGAGCACGAAAAGTAAGACACCGGCAACGAGGGATATGACTGCCCATGGATTTCTGAAGTACGTATGGATAAGATTGGCGCGCCACACGTTCCAAGGCTTCCGGCAGTAGTGATAAACCCTCTTATGAACCGCGTCAAGGCTGCTCTCCGGGTCTAGGGTTATATCCTTAGAGAGTGAGTTGAATAAATTAGCAACTTCTTTGTCACTTCCCAGAGCATTTTGAATGATGCCTTTTGAGTGTAAAAGGGCAACATCTCTAGCGTTGTCTACAATGTTGTCCATGAAGAAAATGTAGGATGTGACCTCATTACCTGCCCCTACGTGTAAGCGTTCATATGCGACTAGATTAAGGAACATGGACTCAGTTGTATCATCCACAATGATGACGGGGAGCCTGAGGATTCCCCCGGAGAATGAGATGTCTTTTAGGCTGGTCGTTTTGCTTTTCTTGAATCTGATTCCGGCTTCATGTAGCTCTGTTGCTGACCAGATGATCTCATCGTGGCGATTCACTGTCTCTGGTCTACAATGGCCTGTTTTGCAATATGGCTCTCCTTGAAGTTGGCTCCTCCTAAATACATCCAAGACATGCACGCATTTTCCGACGCTCGAGGGAGATGTGCCGGGTGAGTACAACTTGAGTAGCATTCTCATCACAAATTCTTCAACTTCATCCTTAGTTTACCAAAAAATGTTGACATTATTGCTAAATTAGACTCGAAAGCAGCACACGAAAGAAATAAACAAATGCGCAATGCAAAATCTCTTACCTTAGTTTTGTTACTCTCAACTTGCATAAGTTTGTTAAGAACCAACATTGGCAATTGATTCTCAAGCATTAACATGTCCCGCTTGATGTAGGGTATGATATGGAGCTTCCCGTGATTGCTGAAGACGGGATCATTGAGAGCATAATCATCCAAAGCATGCGTAGCCACACGTAGGATTTCCAGCATGAAACAGCCATCCGAAATCATTAGTTGCAAGAAGCTAGGTGTATTGTCTTTCCACTCAGGATCAAGGGGCTTATATGAGTCCTTCAAGTCTTGCACCACTTCACTCAGTGCGCTGACAAAATCATCAAGAGGCTTATCACACCTTTTCATGAAATGAAGAAGCGCGCGTTGCTTGTGCTTTTCCATTGAGTTCAAAGGATTGAAATGGTAAGGACCAAATGAGACTAGTTGCGGTTTGTAGGGCCTGGAGTTCGTTTCTGTGATGCAGGTTGGAAGTCTGTAGATTGAGCCCTTGCTCCATTGCTCCTTCTCCGATGAAAAATCTTTCGTCCTTTGGAGCTCCTCCTTGACTTGGATAACCCATGTTGCGTCTGCCATTGCCCTTTACCAGTTAGCCCTCCACAATTTGAGAGGCCAGGATGGGCTTGATAGACCTAAACTTGTTTATGCTCCTTGTATACTGTCTATGCTATGCTTTGTTTCTTAAGGTTTTTTCATTGTGTTCAATGTTTCATTGCTGTGCAAGCGATACATTCAGTCTATAAACAGGACTAAAGTAAAGTGTATTAGCAGGAAATGCGTTAAACTAAGACATGGGAACCACTGCAAAGCGCAAAGTGCAAAGCAACATAAAATTCTTTTCTTGATGAACGTGAAAGTTTTGGTCCTCAAACGCTGTAAAGGGAGATGCTACTGTGATACGTTTCTTCTGTCGAAAAAAAGGGACGATTTAGTTAGTTTCAAACCACTTTCTGATTGAATGTAAGTTTGTTTCCAAGAAAGGCCTCTGACTCCTCCATCTTCGCACTCCTAGAATAAACATCAATGAGATCTGTTGAAACAAAACTGTCAGCAATAATACCGGAGTTTATAGCATGAACATGAATTTGTTTACTGATAAACCACCCATCTTCAAGCAAGCAGCGAGCCCTTAAAACATCTGCAATAGTAAATTGGTCAGGTCCTGGAACATATTCAGATAATGTCTTGTTCCACAAGTATATGTCCGACCACTCCGACTTGGTATCATACAAAAATCAATTTCATTCCATATGCTTGAACCTGTTAGATGTGCCTCTTGTCTTCATAGGAATCAACTTTTCAATCCCACTGAGAATAGAATGCACAATGACCTCATCAGGAGGCAATTCACTCCCATGAAACTAAGAGAACAAATAAATCCCTTCTTTCTGAAAACCCATTTCCACATATGCCTTGACCATTGTATTCCACAACACCACATCCCTGTCCAAAATCCCATCAAATAATGCCCGAGCCTCCTTTATTCCTTCAGGCTTGCAATATATATTCACAAGAGCACCAGAAATATGCACATCCCACTCCAATCCAATATTAAGCAAATTGCAGCCCATTGAAATCAAAAGTTGAAATCTATCCAATCAAAAGTTAGAGTAGTTCCACGGTCCACACTTGCCGGTGCGGCCGTGGTAGACTTGGCCGGTGCGGCCGTGGTAGACTTGGCCGGTGCGGCCGTGGTAGATTTGGCCGGTTCTACGTAATCGCCGGCCCTGTAAGTCTACAGGTCAGTAGAGAGTGGGATGCAGCCCTCCAGAATCCCCCGGAGAAGAGGTCCCTAGTTCGAAAACGCAACCCACGATCTACCGGCATCGTTTCTCTAAGTTTTTCTCAAATCCTCCAAAACTCTAAGCCCAAAATCCTCTGTATACCGTGTTTTAGAGCCAGTTACGAGCACTATTAGGCAATGTTCAAAAACGCGGTATGTCCTCTCAGGGTGACAGATAGAGGCTCAGAGAAATTTCGATATTGCCGATTATATTGTTAGTCAAGTTGAGAGATATTTTGTTCTAATTATTGATATTAATATCATTTCTAGTTAACAAAAATAATAGAAATTTAGTTTTAAAATTCAAAATTTTTAATAAAACTTTGGAAAAAATTAAAGAACTAAATAATGGTTATATATTACTAATAAAATTATAAAATGACTTTGATATAATAAATATATAATATATAATATGATGCAATATGATTCTGACGATAACTAATAATATAAAATCTTAAATATAAATAAAGTTGAAGTGAATTACTATAATTTAATGTCAATATAGTTAAAAACATAAAAATAAGCATAAAAAATTTCAATAGAAAAAAAAAATAAGTCCAAATCTATTTACAATTGGAAAAAATATGAAAAAATAGGGCAAAAAATTGTTCAAAAATTAGAAGGAAGGGTTAAAATTGGAAAAAAAAAAAAGAAGCCGAAGTTGGTTGAAAAATTAGAAGGAATGGTTGGAAAAAAAACCCAATTAGTAACTACCAACCTTTGGCTGCGAACCCAGGTGCCAGGAAAGAAGACTAGCCACAAAACCAACTTAACTAAGTTAGGCTTGTTGCAAGATTAAAGTTCGTATAATATATAATTCATAAAAAGTGATAGTCATCTTCCTCCTTCAGCGGGTTTGCAATTCGGGTTTTCTAACCTAGCCATTTGTCCCGACTCAAACTCCTTCGTTTTACGTCCAATTTTCACTAATGAATATCTTATCTCGATTATTTTGATACCATAAAGAGATATGTAGACTCAGAATAAGAAAATTTACATTTGGCTAAATACAGAACAAGAAGATCTGTAGGCTCTTCAAAAAGACTTTTAAATTTTAAATTTAAAAATTCTTTATCTTTCGATATTAAATAATTTGGTTAATTTCGTATTTTTTAGGATTTAATTCTTGAAATTTGTGCCAAAATTTAAGAATTAAACCCTATGTCGTATGATTTTCCACCACCATCTCACCCCCCACCCAAAAAAAAATATTCATATACCTTACCGTTGAATACAAACTTTATTTTTTATTTTATAGAAAAAATTCAATTGTAACTTTATATAATATATATATATATGTATATTATACATATACAATATTTATTATATGCGTAATATAATAAAAGGGCCCAAGAGGCCAAAAAAATCAAACACTAAGGGGCACATGGGGTAAAGAGTGTAAGACCCGTGTCCTGTAGTGAACGGTGAACGATCCCACATTCCTGCGAGGGGGGAATGGTCTGGGAAGGGAATGGTGGTGTGCCTTAAAGGTGTAGGCACACACCTATCTAACATGAGGCCTTTTGGGAGCTTAGTGGCTTTGGGGGGGATTGGAACCCCAAAGTTAAGCGAGTTGAGGCTGGTGCAATTCCAGATGGGTGACCCCCTGGAAAGTTGCACCGTGAGCTCCCGAAAACAAAACCGTGAGGGCGAGGCCCAAAGCGGACAATATCGTGCTAGATGAATCGGGACCTGACAGAAGAGGGTCGGGTCCTGACAATTTAGTATCAGAGCCAGACCCCAACCGGGAAGTGTGCCAGCGAGGACGCTGGGCCCTAAGGGGGGTGGATTGTAAGACCCGTGTCCTGTAGTGAACGGTGAACGATCTCACATTCCTGCGAGGGGGGAATGGTCTGGGAAGGGAATGGTGGTGTGCCTTAAAGGTGTAGGCACACACCTATCTAGCATGAGGCCTTTTGGGAGCTCAGTGGCTTTGGGGGGATTGGAACCCCAAAGTTAAGCGAGTTGAGGCTGGTGCAATTCCAGATGGGTGACCCCCTGGGAAGTTGCACCGTGAGCTCCCGAAAACAAAACCGTGAGGGCGAGGCCCAAAGCGGACAATATCGTGCTAGATGAATCGGGACCTGACAGAAGAGGGTCGGGTCCTAACAAAGAGGACAAAAAAAGACAATGTTATTTTTAATTGTTTAAAAGAATTTTCAATAATTCACACATTTTCTTTATTGGGATATAAAAGGGTAGATGTTGATTTTATTGCTTACAAATTCTGTTTAGGGACTTTTGAATAAAAAATGTTTGAGATATTGTCTTATTTTGTTTAATATACAAGGATAAAAGAATTTAAATAAAAGTAAAAGTTGTTAAGGGTGTAACAATGATTTACTCAAATAAAAACGATATGTACGATCAATTGAGGAGAGAAAATAAAGAGAGAAGTTCAAAGTAAAGAGAAGATTCATAGTACGTAAACATTATTACGCAGGCAAAGACATCACCAGTTCAATAGAATTAAATAGAAAATGTCCCGACCCGACCCATTTAGCACGATTTTATCCGCTTTGGGCCCACCCTCACGGTTTTGTTTTCGAGAACTCACGTGCAACTTCTCAGTGGGTTACCCATCCTGAGATTGCACCAGACTTTACTCGCTTAACTTTGGAGTTCCCTAGGAATCCAAAGCTAGTGAGCTCCCAAAAGACCTTCTGCTAGATAGATACGTGCCCACACATATAAGGTACTTCACCTTTCCCTCCTAGAGCGATGCAGGATTGTTCATCGTTCTTCCAAGACATGGGTCTTCCAAGTCATCAAGGAAAGGTTGAAAGCGGCGCAGGATCGTCAAAAAAGTTATGCGGATCGAGGTAGCCGGGACCTGAAGTTTGAAGTCGGTGATTAGGTCTTCCTGAAGTTGTTTCCCTGGAAGGGAGTTGTACGATTTAGATGACCGGGTAAGTTGAGTCCCTGGTTCATAAGACACTATGAGATTGTGGAGAGGATTGGTCCGGTGGCTTATCGGCTGGCTTTGCCTTCAGAACTTTCTCGTATCCACGATGTGTTCCATTTCTCTATGCTCCGTAAGTATTTGTACGATGAGTCCCATGTACTGGAGGAGCTACCCATCAAACATAGGGAGGATTTGAGCTATGAGGAGCATCCAGTTATGATCTTGGACTGGAAAGACAAGGTACTTCGGGGGAAGACTATTTCGTTGGTCAAAGTACTCTAGCATAACTCTAATGTGGAGGAGGCCACATGGGAACCCGAACGTTGATGCAGGACCAGCACCCAAACCTTTTCCAATGACATGTACGAATTTTGTGGACGAAATTACTTTAAGGAGGGTAGATTGTAAAAACTCGACTCGTTAAATTCAGGATTTATAGGGATTTTTCAAGATTTATTCGGGATTTTACGGAGTTATTTGGATGATCGGATGAATTTACCCTTAGGAATATGTATGCACTTACTATTTGGGGGAAGCGTATTTTGGGAATGTGAAAATATGGATAATTTGGGGATGTTTGGATAAGGATTGCATCATTATCATCACTCTCATTCTCTCTCTCTTTTTCCCGTCAAAACAAACACACAAATACCACACAAACAACCATTAATTCCCATTTTGATTTTGAGGGATTTTGAGAGTGAACTGAGGCTAGAATAGTGTTCTTGGGACTTTCACGATCATAATGGACTATGTTTGGAAGGTGGAACGTGCAGGTGGTGATCGTGGTGAGGAAGGAAATCTTGGTCGAAGCTTTCGAAGCCAATATCTTCAAATCCAGGTAGATTTTCGAAATTCTGGGATTATTTTTGGATTCCTTGGCTTGAGTAGGTGAATTTTCATATAAAGTTTTTGAAATTTGGTTGAGAAATGAGAGACATATGGAGGTTTGAAATTTTGAGCAAAAATGGGGTTTTCTGGCTAGTCGACTACGGCGACCGCTGCGGTCCGGTCAACAAGTGACGTCATGATGACATCATCTAACACATGTGAGAGTCTGTAAGAGGTTGTCAGAGGGTGACGTCAGCAAGTGACGTCATCTTGTCAGAGTCTATCAGAGGTTGTTAGAGGGTGACGTCAGCATGACGTTAGCAGGAGACATCATGATGACGTCATCTAACACTTGTCAGACGTTGTCAGTGCCACCTTAGCCTAGGGCTGAAGTTAGTGTTAGGTCATATTTTATGCATGTTTTATCCATGATTTAATACCCTTTTACTTATATTTTGTTAATAATTTGTTCTATGAAATTAGAGAAATTAATATATTTTGTGAGAAATGTGTTGATAAAAAAGAGCTTGGAATTACTAGAATTTGAGCGAAAGAATCACCTAATTCGGAGTTGAAACGAATGAGTTATGAAGGAAAGAAAATGACACAGGAAATTTGGTGGCCATCCACCGAAATTTGCATTAGGGGTCCTTCACACATTACTGTAGCTTGGACCCCATTCGGTAGGCGCCGGCCTAACTACCTTTTTCCTCCTCGGTGCGCCTATCCTGATGCCATGAGCTCTGATTCGGTGGCGTTATTTCTGGCTGTTGATTATGGTTGTTATGTATGCCTGAATTTATTAGATTACTGCGCTTCATGAACTCAATTTATGCTTATATGCTTAGCTACCTTATTTGTGTATAATTTTCGATGTAATTGCTTGATGGATCTCCTCGATGTTTGTGTATCACCCTGCAATTTGTAGCATCACGTTTAAAGGGGGGAGAGGGGGACTCTTATTCGTAATCTAAACTCATGGCTCTCTAGGATTGCACATCACTTTTCTGGGGATAGTGTAGTGTCATTAAATCATCTTCATATTTCATGCATTATCAAGCACCATCGGTAATAATTGTTTAAGGGCGGGCACATCACGCTTAAACATGCAATCTAAGAGAAGATAATATGTGTGGGGTGAGCCTTAGGCGGGCCCCTGCATGGACACTTAATTCAGATACATGCATATCAATCTAATCAACAAAATCTAAGGAGAATTATAATTGGTTAGTGGTAGATAGAGTACCTTAACCTATTTTGTCACAACCTGAACCTTATTTAATTTGTAATTTCGGATAATTAATGTAAAATGACCGTTTTACCCCATAGTAAAGGGGAAAATGTTGACTTTTGACTCGGGTTACCTTTTGGACTTTGACCATTGACCGTTTGACAGGACCCATCCCAATCCCCCTGGGATTAACGCGGGATGACCCTGCTCCCGTCTGACACGAAGTGTCAGACAAGGGATATTTCCGACCTTTGCCCTCCTAGGCTATCAGAGTACGCTAGGATCCGGAGGAGGCATGTGATATCTCGGTCTCTGCTACAGTCCACATCGTATCCAACCTGAAGGGTATTAAAAACAGAAAGACTGTGAGTGGACAAAAATAAAGAGTTTATAAAAACATATTTCATGAAGACCTTTATACCCTTCACTAAAAACCATGCATTCATAGTTAAACCATTTATCCAAACACATATGTTAAAACATCCATATTTAGGGTCACAGCCCCAAGTTCCGTAAATACAAGTCACACGGGCTCCTGCCCAAAACCGTTTACAGAAAACCATAACATAGTAAACATATGTGGGATCTCAGCCCAAATCCATTTATCATCATAAAACATAATTTCCCAAACCAATTGAAATCATGTATATCCATTATATTTCATATCCAAGAACCTGTCACGGTAAAATAAAGCTATGCGCGTGCTAACCAAGGTCTCAAACCCAAGTCTCTCCAGGGTCCACCCAGGTCAATGTCCGTAGATCAATGACCCTCCCTGGAGGTAACGAACCATGCCCATCCTGAGAGTAAGGAACCCAACTAGGGGGCGACTCCACTCAGTCAGTGCTCCGTGACTACTCCGGAGTCCACCCAGGCCAACGACCCTCCCCGGAGGAGACAATCATATATAAAGGATGACATATGAAAAACCTTGAAATCATTCTTTAAACCTTTCCAGGATTCATGCCCGGCCCCCATAAGCTGTCATAATCCATAAAATCCTTTCATGGGTTCATGGCGGTTCCCATAAACCGTCATGACCCGTAAATCCATTTCAGGGGTTCATGCCGGTTCCCATAAACCGTCATGACCGGTAAAAACCATTTGTAATACATAGCTGGGCCCTAGGCCCGAATCCACATAGAAACTGGACCTCCAGTCCGAATCGTAAACCAACTGGGCCTCCGGCCCGATGCCTTGTTAAATCAACTGGACCTCAAGTCTGAGAGTTCGTAATTCAAATGGGTCTCATACCTGAGTTTACCTTTTCAAATCCAAAATCATTTCATTAAACCATTTCTAAAACCATAAGAATGGAAAATCAGAGTAAAACCAGAAAACCTCGATTTACGTGCAAGCACGTAAATCGCCTCGTAAAGCGTGAAATCATATAAATCACAAGCATCCAAATCAACATCATAAAATCATATTCATAATCCATATAAAACATTTATGCATGCATCACAGTTTAGAAATCAAGGTCCACTCACAGACCGTCCGAAGCTGCGCCTCGATACGCGTGCCATAATCGTCTCCCGGGTCAATCACTGTCACCAGGACTCCTAAACCTATCTAAATTGTAATAGAAGGTTAATAACTACTTAATTAACCTCCTACCAAACCCCCGTAATTTTCCCGAACTTTTAACTATTTTTAAACCGATCCTAAACCTTCCGATGGCCCGAAACATATCGAGACGTTGTCCGATCGATACGAAACCAGTCCCAAAATGTTGGTTACATGGAATAGAAGATTTCACATGTTGAACACTTTCCCAAATTACTGTTCACGCGCCCTCACACGCCCCAAGAAGGCTCAGATTACTATTCATCATCACTAACCTCCAGCTGAACCGGTTTACTGTTCATTGGCACTGTGCTGAACCGGAGTGACCGGTTCAGTGCTTTCCTCCCTCTGTTTTGGTCCGATTTCAACCCCAATTAATCCTATAATTCCTATTTCTTCATTCCCTATCATTTTCAATCCTTAAAACCACCTAAAACCGCATAAAACCCATGGTTTAATTCTTGAACCATACGGTTCAAGGTTTCCAAAACCTTCCCATGGCATCACAGCCATCTACCACCTACCAAAACCATCTCTATACACCCTAAGCAACCCATTTAGTTCAAACCAATCATCCAAATTGACCCATAACAATAAAAACATAATTTTGAATTTAAAAACTAAAACCGAGCCATACCTTGGGTTTGGGTCTCTGCCATGCATGGTATGTAACGCCCCGTCCCGAATATCGGGATTTAATAATATTTGATGGTGATTTACTAATCTGGGATTAGTTGTGTGATTTCGGACGAATTGTGCAAAATGACCGTTTTGCCCCTGGGCGTGGGCAAAATGTTGACTTTTATTTCGGATGGTCAAATGGACTTTGACCGATGACCGTGATGTAGTTCGGGACGTCACGAGTTCATAGACAGGTGGCACGTTCGATTCTGACGTTCGTGGTAAAAGTTATGATGTACGGAAGTTCAGGGGCGTTTTCGTAATTTGGACAAATGAAGGGGAAATGTTGACTTTTTGACCGGGATGTCCGATGGCCGAGGGCCAAGGACCGTTACGGAGGTTTCGTCGATGCGAATCCAACGACAGGCGGCACGCCGAAATTGGACTTCGTACGAGGAAGTTATGGTTTGAAACGTGAAATCGGGGAAGTTACGTCTCGGTAACTGTGTGGATTATTTTATTCTGAAATGGTGGTTGGAGGACACTTGGATGAGTGACAAGTGTCACTCATCCGACGTCTAGATTGGATCTTGATCCACTAATCATAAACTATATACTAAAGTTTCCACTATATAATAATTTAGGATTAAATCCCTGCTTTTGATCTGAGCCATCCATTCCACCCCCAGATTGCATCACAGCCGTCCATCTCATCCCTCCCTTCTATTTCTGATCATTCCTCCCTCACCCGTGAACAAGCAAAACAGAGAATTGGGTTTTGGCCATTGTCAATCTCCCTTCCACAATTGATTGCACAAATGGATATTTGGTGATTTGGGGAAGGTTCTGGCTGAGGGAGAGCACGGGGGACTGAGTGGGGAGGTGTAATTCGGGAATCAAATTTCGGGGAATTGGAGGGAATTTCGAATTGGAACATTTTGGCCGTGACGATCAAAATGGAGTTTACTTTATGTCTTCTGGGATCAAAACGATCAGCTTTGCTTCAAGAACGAAGAGAAGCCATGGCGGATTGAGGAAGAACTGATCTTCCATGGCAGCTCAAAGTCGAGCTTGTGTTTAGTGGGTTTGAGGTAAGTATTTCTCAAATTGACCGTGTAGAAATGTCCCTTACACTCTCACGATGCTAACTAAATGAATTAATTTGGAAACCAGGGACGATATCGTGAAACCCGAATTGAAAACCCGTCGAGGATCGATCGAGAGTCGTGAGGATTTAGACCATGATTTGTGTAATTCGATTTACAGAACTTAAATGGTGATTGATTACAAGGGATCAGTTGAAAGAACGGATTGAATTGATGTCGAATTGGGTGTGATTGAACCGGATCCTATCGCGGGTAATCAGACCCGTTTACCAGTCATTCGGGTGAAGAAGGAACACTGTAGCAGTCACTGTAGCAGGCGTGTGGCTTTCATGCGCAGCCACTCACGGCGGCGCGTGACGGTGCGTGGGCACGAATCTCGAGGTGAGGTCAACGTGACTTTTATCCTATACAATGTAACGAACATTTTAGCGTTGGTTTCGTGTCGATCGGATCCCGTTTCGTTATTGTTCGGGATGTCCGAAGGTTTTAAATCGAGTTTAAAAATACTTAAAAATTTGGGAAAATTACGAGACTTGATTAGGATGTTAATGATGAGGTTAGTAATCCTCTAATGTGTTTTGAACAGGATTGGGAGTCCCGGTGTTAGTGGTGTGGCCCGGGAAGGCCTATGGCACCCGTATCGAGGCGCTCGGTTAAACGGTCTGTGAGTGGACATTGGTTTTATAAATTCGATGCATGCATAACTGTTTCATGATTGTTATAATTGGGACTATATGATTTATTTTGGATATCAGTGAATTTATATGTTTTCACGCATTTCGAGGCGATTTACTTGTTTGCACGTGAATCGAGGTTTTCTGGATTTGCACTGATTTCCATAAATATGGATGGATATGATTTCATGAAACGGTTACGGATTTGATAAAGTAAAATCGGGCCAGGGGCCCAGTTAATTTGTTGAATCGGGCCAGGGGCCCAGTTAACTTGTTAATCGGGCCAGGGGCCCAATTGAATTATGAAATCGGGCCAGGGGCCCAGTTAACTTATGAATCGGGTCAGGGGCCCAGTTGACTTACGGAATCGGGCCAGGGGCCCAGTTAACTTATATATGTGATTTCGGGTCGGGGACCCTAAAATGGAATTGAATAAACTATTTCGGATTTGATTCAACTATTTGGACTTATGACGGTTTTATGGAAATTCGGGGCAAGGCCCTTGTGATATTTTGGAAATGAATAATAAAATGTGTTCCATAAAACCATCTCGATATGAGGATATTTATATCCTGGTCTCCTCCAAGTGTCGGGGACACTGGAGAAGTCACGGTGCATTGCCTGCGAGGGCTCATTGTACGGAGCTACCGGACCGTATAGTGATCCAGGAGCAGGATTGCTAGACGTCATGGACGTCAGACATCAGGGATGTCAGAGATATGGACCCGGTGAGACCCCGGGCAGCACGCGTTGCTTAATACCGTGAGATATGACGACTGGAATGTCAAGCGTCTAGGACGCTAGGCATCGGGGATGCCGGAGATGGAAAAATAATAAATGAATATTACTGGATTGATGAAATAACTCTTGGATTGACTTTTGGAATTTGAAACTATGCTTTGGTTTCCGGGCTAAGGCCCTAATGGTTATTTCTAAATAAATATGGGATTATTGATTTTTGGTGCATGCATATGATTTTACTGAGGGGCATAAATGTCTTATAAATGTTTTTAACAGACTTGTTTATTTTCGTCCACTCACAGCTTTTGTTTTTAATGCCCTTCAGGTTGATTCCGGATACGACTGCAGCAGAGACTTGAGCATCGCACACCTCCTCCATCGATCCTTACGCACTCTGGAAGCCCGTTTGGGCAACGGCAATCGGTTATCCCTTGTCTGACGGGAGCACGTCACATTCCATGGTAATCCCGGGGGGATTGGGATAGGTCGTGTCAAGTGGTATCAGAGCAGGTTTTGCTCTTTTGTGCGCGAAGGACGAGGGTGTGATGTCTCTTTGGGCTGCAGTTCCGTTGTCAACCTGATAGATAGTTTTGGGTTTGTATGGTGAATTGGGTGTGTTTGGCCCGATACGCCGTGCATTGTTGCGATTCAACCCAGGTGGGGTTGTATACGATTAACTGGTAATGTGGGACCGTCGGTTCGGTCATGTGATGATGGATTGTTGTGCCACTGGGCACAGCTAGGTTCAGGGAACCCCATTGGAATAATGTTATGGAAGTACGAAACTCAGTTGAGTGATGGTCTAAATTATGGACCCTGGTAGTGTTGGCTAGTGTACGGGGTGTTGGTGCATCGGAGTTAGCCGATGACCTTCGTGGTGGAACCCACGATGGAACCCACGTTGAATTGACGATTGGATTGGATTGGACGTCTATATGATGTCAAGACCGCGGGGTCGGTCAGGTTGTGGATTTTACTGCAGAAGGCAGTTGGGTTCGGTGGAACCCTAGGGTGTGATCTTGGAACCCTAATTTATACGATGGGCTGGAAAAGTGAACTTTGAATGAGAACTTGTGCTGCGACGAGCGGCTAAGGTCGTGGATGACCATGTGGATGACTCTAGTGAGTCTTATGGGTTTCGATCTATGGATACGGTTGTGAGATAAAATATGGAATCCCGTGTTGGATCGAATATTAGTGTGATGTGTGGATACGGATCTTGACAACGATGACTGTTGGTCGACAGTTGTGTCGAGATAACTGGCTATCGAGGGTATTTAGTGTGGTTTTGACACTTTGGGATCAGGGGATGTTCAGGGAACGTCCATTATCCTTGCCGATGGCGAAAATTGGAGGTACCCATAGTCGTGGGGTACGAGTGCTGTTACGGGATCGTCGTTCGTAATGAACGGAGATCCAGGGTAACAACTTAGCACACAGTGTGCTAGCATGGGTGTTCGTGTGCTAGTGTGGATGTTCGTGTGCTATGTATGGATGTTGGTATGGGGATACCTTTATGCCAATACTAGTATGGATGCCTGTGTGCTGATACTAGTGTTGATGATGATGCGTTGGTGCTGGTACTAGCGCTGGTGCTGGTGACAGTAATTGTGATGACGATGAGCCACCAGTTGGGGTGTGACTCTGTCATGTTGGACATGTGATTGGTATCTGCGACTCAGAGGTGATTGAGTCTTGGACTGGATGGGTTCCAGTGGAGGTTGTGTCGTGTTGGGATAAGTCCTAACAGATATATGATGACAAGTGATGAATGGATCAAAAGTTATGATTGAAAATTTGGGGAATCTTAGGATGTTGTTCCCTATGTCATGTGTATTGGTGGATTTGGGGAGTTGTTGTCAACTCCGAGATTGGTATGATGGTATACTTCTTATATCCCCAGGAAGTGATCCAGGAGCAGGATTGCTAGACGTCATGGACGTCAGACATCAGGGATGTCAGAGATATGGACCCGGTGAGACCCCGGGCAGCACGCGTTGCTTAATACCGTGAGATATGACGTCTGGAACGTCAAGCGTCTAGGACGCTAGGCATCGGGGATGCCGGAGATGGAAAAATAATAAATGAATATTACTGGATTGATGAAATAACTCTTGGATTGACTTTTGGAATTTGAAACTATGCTTTGGTTTCCGGGCTAAGGCCCTAATGGTTATTTCTAAATAAATATGGGATTATTGATTTTTGGTGCATGCATATGATTTTACTGAGGGGCATAAATGTCTTATAAATGTTTTTAACAGACTTGTTTATTTTCGTCCACTCACAGCTTTTGTTTTTAATGCCCTTCAGGTTGATTCCGGATACGACTGCAGCAGAGACTTGAGCATCGTACACCTCCTCCATCGATCCTTACGCACTCTGGAAGCCCGTTTGGGCAACGACAATCAGTTATCCCTTGTCTGACGCCTCTTGTCAGACGGGAGCACGTCACATTCCATGGTAATCCCGGGGGGGATTGGGATGGGTCGTGTCAAGTGGTATCAGAGCAGGTTTTGCTCTTTTGTGCGCGAAGGACGAGGGTGTGATGTCTCTTTGGGCTGCAGTTCCGTTGTCAACCTGATAGATAGTTTTGGGTTTGTATGGTGAATTGGGTGTGTTTGGCCCGATACGCCGTGCATTGTTGCGATTCAACCCAGGTGGGGTTGTATACGATTAACTGGTAATGTGGGACCGTCGGTTCGGTCATGTGATGATGGATTGTTGTGCCACTGGACACAGCTAGGTTCAGGGAACCCCATTGGAATAATGTTATGGAAGTACGAAACTCAGTTGAGTGATGGTCTAAATTATGGACCTTGGTAGTGTTGGCTAGTGTACGGGGTGTTGGTGCATCGGAGTTAGCCGATGACCTTCGTGGTGGAACCCACGATGGAACCCACGTTGAATTGACGATTGGATTGGATTGGACGTCTATATGATGTCAGGACCGCGGGGTCGGTCAGGTTGTGGATTTTACTGCAGAAGGCAGTTGGGTTCGGTGGAACCCTAGGGTGTGATCTTGGAACCCTAATTTATACGATGGGCTGGAAAAGTGAACTTTAAATGAGAACTTGTGCTGCGACGAGCGGCTGAGGTCGTGGATGACCATGTGGATGACTCTAGTGAGTCTTATGGGTTTCGATCTATGGATACGGTTGTGAGATAAAATATGGAATCCCGTGTTGGATCGAATATTAGTGTGATGTGTGGATACTGATCTTGACAACGATGACTGTTGGTCGACAGTTGTGTCGAGATAACTGGCTATCGAGGGTATTTAGTGTGGTTTTGACACTTGGGGATCAGGGGATGTTCAGGGAACGTCCATTATCCTTGCCGATGGCGAAAATTGGAGGTACCCATAGTCGTGGGGTACGAGTGCTGTTACGGGATCGTCGTTCGTAATGAACGGAGATCCAGGGTAACAACTTAGCACACAGTGTGCTAGCATGAAGGGAATGAGATCGGGTTTTTGGGTATAATGAAGAAGAATGAAATGGATGATGCATGAAGAGAAAATGGTGTCCATTGGATGGGTAACACTTGTCACTCATTCATAGGTCAGGAACTAAATATCTGGGCCTCACTAGAGTCCAAAAGTTAGGTTATTTCGTAATTCGTGCAATAGTGCACTTGAACTTCCGTGAACCGTAACTTCGCCGTCGAACGTCCAAATTCGACGTGCCTCCTGTCTATGGATTCGTATCGTCCCGTTCTACGTAACAGTCCTTGGCCCTCTGCCATTGGACCTCTCGGTCAAAAAGTCAACATTTGGCCCCTTTTAACTAAAATTACCAAAATGCCCCTAAACTTCCGAACGTCATAACTTCTTCCACGAACGTCGGAATTGAACGTACCACCTGTCTATGAGCTCGTGACGTCACGAACTACGTCACGGTCATCGGTCAAAGTCTATTTGACCGCCTGAATAAAAATTCAACGTTTTGCCACGGCTAGGGGCAAAACGGTCATTTTGCATCGTTCGTCCGATTTCGTGCAACTAATCCCGGATTAGCCTCACTATTCGTGATTAGTCACTAATATAATCCTGGAATTTGGGATGGGTTGTTACACCGTTACGTAGATCAGGGCGTCACAAGTCCGTAGACAAGCGGCACGTCGAAATCGGATGTGGGACGAAAAAGTTGTGGGTCACCGAAACAAATCGATATTATTCACAAAAATGGAGAAGGGTGTACAGTTTTCCTTATCCAATTGGTCCAAAATATCTGGTGGGACCAATGGATGAGTGACAAGTGTCACCCATCCCATTGGCCCATCCTCCCATGCAATTGGATCTAATGCTTGGTCCAAAATACCCTGTCGTCTCTGTGTAAACCTAAAACCACCCAACCCAAACACTCAAACACCATAACCTACCATCCTATTTCTTTATCATCTCTTGTGTTCACCATTGGGAGTGAGTGAGAGTGAAACTAGAGGGACGTGAAGGACGGCCGAGGGAACAGCGGACCACGACAGAGGTAAGAAATCCCGAAACCGTGTTTTTGGAAATTTATATTTCGACGTTTATTGAGTGATTTGATGGACCCTAACGTGTTTTAGGGACTTAGGTGATATCATAGGGCTTGATTTCAAGGAAGAAGGTGGCCGTAGTGGACTGAAAAACCAGTTCGAAATTCCCAGATACTGTTCATTGATCCAAGGTATAATTTTAGTCCGTTTTCATGTTTTTGATTAGGTAGATCAATTAATGGGGTTGAGACAATTTCATAGGAAGAATAGGGAAGGGAAATGGTCCATAAATGATGGTTTTAGAAGCGGATCGGGTCGCGGGTCTGGGCAACCCATTTACAGGGATCCGATGAGAGGTCAGGGACTATGACGTCATCACCCTGTCAGGTTGTCAGAAACGTGGCCCAATATGAGGATGCCACGTGTGACGACCCGTCTCAAATTAGCGAGATTAATTAAGAATTAATGACGGATTAGCGAGACTAATCGGGGATTAGACGAGAATTAACGGACGTTCGGGCGAAATGACGATTTTGCCCCTAGAATGGGCGAATCATTGACTTTTAATTTAGACGGTCAAATAGACTTTGGCCGATGACTGTGACGTAGTTCGGGACGTCATGAGTTCATAGACAGGTGGCACGTTCGATTCCGACGTTCGAGGAAGAAGTTATGACTTTTGGAAGTTTGAGGGCATTTTGGTAATTTGGTTGAATATGAGCAAATAGTTGACTTTTGATCCGGGAGGTTCGATGGCCAAGGGCCGAGGACCATTACGTAGATTGGGGTGATACGAATTCATAGACAGGCGGCACGTCGAATTCGGACGTTCGACGAAAATGTTACGGTTCACGAAAGTTTGAGGAAACTATTGCGCGTTTTACGAGACGACTTATGTTTTGTCTCAAGTGGGCCCCAAATATTTTCCCAAGGCCCAATAGATGAGTGACAAGTGTCACCCATCCACTGGCCACCTTTTTTCATTCATGCATATTATCTTCATTTCCTTTGTTGGTCCATGCCAACCGATTTCACCCACCTTGAACCCAATCCATATCCTTTCCTCTATTTGATCGTGTGTTTGCCAAGAAGTGACCTGAGGACGTGGTGGTGGTGACTGACCATGGACAAGGCCGCCATGGACGGCAGAGGTGCAGAGGAAACAACCGATTACCCGGTTAGACCCAATTCCCCTTTTAATTCGATTTTAACGTTATGGATAGTTTTGGATGATTAGAGGATGTTTATTAAGTTGTTAGGAATGATTAGATAAGGTTTTAGACGGTGGTTTTGGACTGAGCAGCCCTGGGTGCAATCGGGCAAGCTTGAACCGTGGGTTTTTTTTTATGGGTTTTAGGTGATTTTGGTTGCACAAACAAGTTCCTATGATTGAATTAGGAAGTTTTGGATTGAAAAGGAGAAGACTGGACAAAAAATGAGGAGTGGAGAGCCCTGGACCGGTCACGCCGGTCCAGTTAGACCGGTTGTACAAGGTTGGATCGGACCAGCTGGTTCGACCAAGGAAGAAGAAAACTGTGGCCCAGCGCGTGAGGCCCACGCGCAGGGCAATCTCTGGGTGCGTGACAGCGCGTGGCAGGGAATCTGGGGAAGTGTCCAACATGTCAAATCATCTATTCGATGTAATGAACATTTTGGGATTGGTTTCGTGTCAATCGGGCATCGTTTCAATATAGTTCGGACCGTTCGAAGGTTTAGGTTCGCGTTTAAAAATAGTTAAAAATTCTGAAAAATTACGGGACTTTAGTGAGGGGTTATTTAAGTAGTTAATAACCTTCTATTATGATTTGGACAGGTTCGGGAATCCCAGAGGCGACGATTGGCCCGGGAGAGGCTTATGGCATGCGTATCGAGGCGCGGCTTCGGACGGTCTGTGAGTGGACCTTTCTTTAGAAATTGATGCATGCATAAATGTTTTATAATTGTTTTAATACATGTTTTGTGATGCCATGAGTGCATTTGTTTGTGGTAGCCTAGGATTTACGTATTTGTACGTATTTCAAGATTTTCAATTTTATACGATGCTTGTACGTGCTAAGTTTTTAACGAGGGTTTAATAAATGGATTTTGGATTTAGAAATATGAAATCGGGCACGAGGCCTATTTGATTTACGAACTCTCGGACTTGGAGTCCATTTGATTTCACGAGAAATCGTACCGAGGGTCCATTTGAGCTATACGATAAGCCCGAGGGCCCTGTTGGTTTATGAATCCGGGTTTGAGGCCCATTTGGTTGTAATATTAGGCTGGAGGCCCAGTTGACTGTAGTATCGGGCTTGAGGCCCTGTTGGTTGTGAAATCGGGCTTGAGGTCCCGTTGATTTATGGTTTCGGGCGTAGGGCCCTGTTAGTCGTGATATCGGGCTAGAGGCCTAGTTGATTGTAACATCGGGCTTGAGTCCCAGTTCGATTTATGAAATGAGAATTCGGGCATAAGACCCTGTTGAACTGTGGATTTAGGTCGAGGCCTGTGAAATGTATTTGAATCGGATTCGAGGAATCCTATTGAGATGAATTGGGTATGAGACCCAGTTGATATGTATTTTGAGAAAGAAAGTGTTTTGGAAAATGTATGAAACCCTCCATATGATTTAAATAGACCAGAATGGGTATCCCCATAGGGATCCCGTTCCAGGAGTGTGAGTTATGATTTATGATGTGGTCCCAGACCAGATTTCAGAGAGATGATCGGACTAGATCCAGAGCTAGAGCTCGGACTAGATCCTGAGATAGAGCCTCCCAGATGGAGACTTTTGGGGGAAGACTCGAAGTGAGACCCCGGGTAGTGTGCACACTAGTATAGAGATGATATCGTGACATATATCAGGGATGTGTTCCCTAGGGGCTGTGTGCCCCGAGTTGGCATCTTCTCGGAAGTGCCGCAGATGGGTTATACGTATATTGATACGTATGAGGTTTTACAGAAAGTGATTTGGGGGCGGAGACCTTGTGTTCCATGTTTTAGAAAGTTATTTGGGGCGGAGACCCCGTATTCGATGTTTTGGAAATGGTTTGAGGGCGGAGACCCCGTATTCGATGTTTTGGTATTTCACTGAGAATTGTTTTGGGCTGAGACCCACGTATGTTGATTTGGGCTGAGTTCCCACATGTATGGATTTACGGGTTTTTGTGATTTAGGGTCGGGGACCCATAAATGGATTTATGGTTCATGACGGTTTATGGGAACCGACATGAACCCTTGAAAGGTTTTTATGGGTCATGACGGTTTATGGGGACCGACATGAACCCTTGAAAGGTTTTTATGGGTCATGACGGTTTATGGGGACCGAGCATGAACCCTTGAAAGGTTTTAAGATTGTTTTCATATGGTTTTATGAACGTTTGATAAATGGTTTTCGAATGCATGCATATGCTTTTAGTAAAGGGCATAAATATTATTTTCGTGAAATTGTTTTTATAAATTATTTATTTGGTCCACTCACGACTTTTGATGTTTTGAATGCCCTTCAGGTTGATCGCGGATGCGAGCTGTAGTAGAGACGAGACATCACACTTCTCCTCCTACGATTCTGGCGTACTTTGGAAGCCCCGATGAGGGCTAGAGACGGATTTTCCCTGGTCTGACACCTTGTGTCAGACGGGATCAAGTGTGTCTCACATTAATCCTGGGGGATTTGGGACGGGTCCTGACACCATGTGTCACATGTCAGTGCCACTGACATGTTAGTGACGTGGACCAATCAGATGGCGCCACGTGTCACTGAAATGTTAGTGACGTGGAGCAACTCGCTGCTGAGATGTGGCGCCTGTCAAGATGACGTCATATTGACATTAGCAGTGACGTTAGCGTTGACTTTGACCATTAACCATTGATCGTTGACTTGACGTTAGCATTGACTTTTGACCAAAGACCAATGACCCGCGCGTGGGGGTACGTGAGCGTGAATCTCGTGGTGGGATTAATACCATTTTCAAGGTTTCGACAATCCGGATCTAATAGTGGTGATTTCGAGTTGATCAGAGATCGTTTGTTAAGTCAAATTGGGATTTAAAGCCTCGGGAAGCGTGTTCAGGACGTGTTCCCCGGCTGGGGGACTGTTCATGGGTTTAAAGTATGAACTTATAGAGTCTGTTAGTGACCTTTGGATATGTTTTAGACAGTCGGAGACTGTAACTTAGCTTCTGAATAGGTTTAGACGGTTCGATTGCGCATCAAGTACCGTGTCTGAGTGAGTTTTTGATTTCTAAATGGATTGCATGCATAACTGTTTTTACGATATTACTATATGATTGAATTTGGATTACTCTGGATATTATTCATGGATGATTTATACGTATTACATTTTTTTGGGCATGAGACCAGTCTGGGTATTATAGTGATTGGTTTTGGAGTAAAACAAGGAATTCATTGGTTTATACTGTTGCACTATACATACCGACCTTTTGGATTGTTATATCCTCCAGATGACTTGGTACCCTGGAGTGGTCACGACGCATCGCCTGAGAGAGACCGCTCTACATGAAAACCCGTAGAGAGGCTCAAGATCAGGATTGCTATTGGTATATCCCGAGCAGTGATCCGGGAATACCCGGACACTAATGGACCCATGTGGGAGTACTCGGGATTGAGACCCCGGGTGGCACACGTAGCCTTAGGACCATGACTTTATTGGACATCTGGGATGTCGAGATTAGGATATACGATTCACTATTATGATGGTTATATATATATATATATATTCTACTGTATGTGATTATATGATTTTACGATTCAGTTATAATTCTCTATGTTTGGACTCAAATGCATGCATGTTTGAAAATGGAGGGGTAAAACATTATTTTATTATCTTATAAATGGTTTTGAACTATTTTTTATTTTCAGCCCACTCACACTTTCATTGTTTTCTTAACCCCTCCAGGTCGTGACACCGGGGGAGAGGCTGATTCGGAGGTCGAGGCATAGTTTGATATCGTTGCACACCTGAAAACCCGTTCTGGGTAGGTTGAGCACTGTTTTTGTAAACTAACATTTGTGCTCAGATTTCGTAGTGCATTATCCCTGGTCTGACAATGTAGAACCCTAATTTAGTTATGTTTAACTTTATTTAAATTTAGAACCCGTTAAGGATATTTTCAGCTTTCTCTAGGGTTGTTGTCAGATGGGAGCAGGGCATATCCTCGAGTGGTCCCAAGGTGATTTGGATAGGTCCTGTCATATTTATTTTTATTATTTCTTTTCTATTAATTGTTTTATTTTTTATTTTAAATAATCTTTAAACCTTGTGTGCGTGTTTTTGTGTTTTATTTTAATGTTAATAAATGTCTGAGTTGAATAATTAATCTAAGCAATAATCTGGATTAAACGTTAAGACAAGCCCTTGTGGGATTCGACCCTTACTTATTTGTTATACTATCTTCACGATTTGTGCACTTGTAAGGTTAAGTTGAATAAGATGGATTTCATATTTATTTATGTTTTCGATACCCTCTTGGTTGTTGTTGCGGTGCGGGCTGTTGTTCGGAGACATCACACACGCGATCCACAGTGGTTTCTGCGCAGTCTAGGAAATCAGACGTTGTCTTTGGTATGTTGATCTGGTATCTCTTGTCTGGTTTACGTGTTACGTGGAGGTTGGAAATATGTTTAGCATTCGTATCGCACATGGGTTAGACGGGAGCATGACTTATCCCTTAATCTCGAGGGATTGGGGGTGGGTCGTGTTATGACGTCAGGCGCATGGGGTGGCACAAGGACTATTGACCGAAACTTTGATCAGTGCGTGGGTGCGAATCTCGAGGTGAGGCCGGGCTTGTTCGAAAGGTTTCGACTTCTTGAATCCATTGGTGGTGGTTTCTGGACGATTAGAGGTCTTTAGAGGGTAGTTTAGAGCCTTTTTTCTCCTCGAGAAGTGTGTTTTAAGGACGGTTACTGGTCCGAGGCATGAGGGGTGTATACGTGTGTCCTTTTACTGATGGTTAGTAACCCCCGGGTATTGATTTGGTGGGCGAGAATGTTCCAGAAGCCTCTGAGGAGCATCCGGCTCGAGATTGAGCTACCGATAAAGCTTGTGTGTGGACATTTGTTTTCTAAACTTGATGAATACATATTCACTGGTTTTTACTTGAATTGTGAAATGTTTTAGACTGATGTGAGGTCATGATTACGGAAATATGTTTTGCTGCACTGTTGTTGGTTTTGGTATTTCTGTCTTGATATTTTGACATAGATGATTATGCTTATAGTGAAAACCTCTGGATTTTGGGTTGAGCCCGAGCAGTTGTATGTTGTAAAGGTTATCTATATTGCATAGTAGGTATGACAGGTATTCACATATTGTATTTTATATTCGGTTATAGCCTCCTCGAGCGATTGGATTGCTTTATTCGGAGTTGGACTCCGTGGATTCCTTGAGACGGGCTTGGTCGTGGCAAGTGTTGGGCTAGGCACGTGCCGATGGGGTTGGACCCTATTAAACCGGTTCTCGACTACCGGTAGATTTGATGGGATGGCAGTTGGACTGGCTGATCGGTTGAACTAGTGGGATGAGGTTATTTACATGGGGTTGTGGGCCCGAGATTATATTGATGTTATTGGATGCCTTTGTTATTATGAATTTATGCTCATTTACTACTGTTTTTCTCTTATGATTTATTGTTGATATGCATGCATGTTTTTCCAAAAAGGAGGGTTAAAAGTACTATTATGAAATTAACAGTTTTCCAATTTGTTGTGTTTTGTCCACTCACAGTTTTTAATGGGTTTATTACCCTCTAGGCTACTTTGGGGACGAGGACTGGTTTGGGGCTAAGCCACCATCAAGCTGAACTGCACACTCATTTTGAACTGAAGTAGGACATTAGCTTTCATTATCCGTTTATCTAGTGCTCTTGAAACCTGTTTTAAATTTCGTTAACGTTGACACATGGATTTATCACTGGTCTGACTACTATGCATGTTTCCTTTTCGAACTAAGGGTATTTTGGGTATAATAATTTGTTGAGTCAGACAGGAGCAGAGCTCGTCCATGCAAATCGGGGTAATTTTAGATTGTAAGACCTGTGTCTTGGAAAAATGGTGAATAATCCCACATCGCTCGGGGAAGGAAATGTGAAGTGCCTTATATGTGTGGGCACATATCTATCCAACAGGGGGCCTCCTGGGAGCTCACTCGCTTTGGATTCCTTGGGAACTCCAAAGTTAAGCGAGTTAGGGCTAGTGCAATTCCAGGATGGGTGACCCACTGGAAAGTTACACGTGAATTTCCAGAAACAAAACTGTGAGGGCTGAATCCAAAACGGACAATATCGTGCTAGATGAGTCGGGTCGTAACAGAATGGTATCAGAGTTGGATTCCAACCGGAAGTGTGCCAGCGAGAACGTTGGGCCCCAATGGGGGGTGGATTGTAAGACACGTGTCTTGGAAGAACGTGTCTTGGGGGGTGGTTGACCCAATTGGAAGTTGCACGTGAGTTCCCAAAAACAAAACCGTGATGGCTGAGTCCAAAGCGGACAATATTGTGCTAGATGGGTCGGGTCGTGACAAAATAACCAACCAACTATACCAGCCAATACGAAAACCACATGGACAAAGTGAAACGTATCAAAATTTAGGAGATAAATGAAAACCCAACATAGCATTAAATGAATGAAATCCTGATTTTTTGAAAAGTAGGAAAACTCATCGGCCAATATATCAACTAAAGTAACAACCATATATATAAATAGAGAAAGGCCATGAGAGGCACTACATAGAAGCTGTCATAAGACTAGAGTATAGAAAGTTAAAGAATAAAGGAAATAAGGGTTAGATGAATAAAAAGAATGACCGTAATCAGAAATGAGCTTACAACAATAAATTTGAAGAAGAGTAATTAATGCACACACAACTTAGTTAAAGCCAGTAAAACATCATACTCTGCAAGACTCTCAACTAAAAACCGTTAATGTAAACATCGGAAATAGAGAAAGAAGATGATAGGGTTCTTGGATGATGTGAAAAAGAAAATGTTATAGAAGGGGAAACGCATCGAAACATCACAGGGAACAGCAACCCAAAGGAAGAATGAAAATTTATAGATAGGTAAAACAGGATTAAATTAATGTGATAAAAATGTGCAAAGATAGAGAAGCAGGGATGGATGGCATAAATTAAGTGTCAAACTCAAGCAATTGAAAAGTGTACCAGTCTGCAAAGAAAGCTTAATAATAGTCAATAACATGTTAAGCACATCAAGAATTAGTGTGTAAAGAGTCTATTAAGTCAAATGAATAAGGAACTGGAAAGGGAGCTGAAAGCATAATTGTTATGGGAAGGAACAAAGGTTTTGAAGAGAAGGGAAAGACAGTCGTGGTAGGGAACCACTTCAATGCACATGATCCAACTAGACCAGGCAAAGAACCTAAAGATTTGAAGAGGCATAGGTAGCATGAAAAACTGAACATGGAAAGCTGCAATTTGCAAGAGAAACAATTGTATGGGACAAGTACTTGTCCCACAAAAGAATGGAGAAGAGGAGAAACTCTATACTTAGAAAATATAGCCGACATCATCTAGAGGATTAGTAGAGTAGAGCGAAATAGTTTGAAGCAAGCCTATGTTGGAAAATTACTAAGAATAACTGCAAGGAAATGTACTCTCAGAACTAATCAACTAAAAAAAAACAGTTAGGTTTTAAAACATAAAATAGCAACATAAAACTAATTAAAGAAATCTAATTGAAGATGACAGCAGTAAGACGGTGAGAAGGCAGTGGGGTGCCTCACTTTCAAACATTAGATGAAGAGACTTTAGAGGTAACTAAAGGCAAATTGGTACAGAGAAATTTAGTAGGCAAAATAAGGAAATTAAAAAAGAGAAAAATCAAAGTAGAGAGGAAATTCATAGAAAGTAAACAATATTACCATGTCAAAGTTATAGGCAGTTCAGTCGAGCTAAAACAGAAAAGCCAGCCAACTAAATAACACTCATGACCAACCAATATGAAAACCTCAAGAGCAAAGTGAAAGCATATCAAAATTTAGGAAAGAAATGAAACCCAACATCCAAAACATCTAAACCAAAACGACTTAAAAACAAAGAAAATTTAAACCTGAAGTGACAACAATCATTCCTAGTCATTTTCATCAACAACTAAACCAATTCAAAACAAACAAAATTAGCTGTAAACGTTAAATACAAAAATCCAACTCCAACTCATCAAGCAATTTGAACAAGATATCAACCATACGACAATAACAGCAAATTATAATATGGCTTTCTCTGGTTTTCCTACAATTGTAAATAACCAAGCGTAGAATTTCCCTCGTGGCAAATCATTACAAAGATCAAATCAACCAAATGAATCAAAACATTTTTTTTTTAAAAAAAAGTGGGAAAACTCATCAGCCAAGATAGTAACCAAAGTAACAACCATATATATAAATCACAACATCACAGAGAAAATCAACACTAGTCAAGTAGCGGCTAAACAACCATTGCAAAATTAAGTACGTTAAGATCGAAAGAAAATTGATCTGGAGGGATCTGTAATTGACTTCTTGGAAATTGGGGGCAATAAGAGTTGATGTTATTTCCAAATTTTAATAGTAAAAAAAGTTTACAATTAGATAAATTACAAACACCGCCAAAAACCCCTCAAATCGTCGATATGTAACTTCTTGAAACTGCATATAACCACCTACACGGTGAACAATAACTAGAAATTTTGATCACATATGTAGAGAAAGCATCAAAGTCATTAATCACGGTGATTAAGAACCCGAGTCCACCAAGTTAATCAAGACTAAAGTCGTCGATTTCAAGAATCAAGAAGAAATATGGAGAATAGAAAATAGATGAGCCCTAAATTTAAAATTAGGGCAAAAGAAAGGTAATCATAAATGAAAATTTCAGAAATCATATAGGCTGAACCCAATTTGGGGAATTCTAGGGTTTGGAGAAATCACAATTTGAGGATTTCAGAAGTTGGGGAGGATTTCAGAAGTTGGGGAATTTGGTAGCCTGCTCTCGACATTGGAGGCATTTGAGAAGTTCGAAGACTTTTGCGAGGATGATTTGGCAAACCGAAGGGGCCGAGGAGCCCATTTATAGTAATTTCTTCTTCATTTTCAATTAGAAGAATATGCACCTTATTACCTTGATTTTGATTGGTTTTTGTATGGACTGTAATTGTATGGACTGGAATTGTATTCACTGTATGTATGTTGCATGGAATAGTATGTTGTTATTGATTGTGGAATTGCATGTTGCTAATGATTGTGGTATTGTAGGCACTTGGGACTAGAATTGGAAATGGAAGTGTATGTTGTTAACGGGGACTGGAATTGTGACTAGAATAGGCACTTGTATGATGCATTATAGAATTTTATGTTGCACTATGCAATTGTATGTTGCGTTATGGAATGGTATGTTGCATTATGTAATTGTATATTGCAAACTAGAATTGTATTAGGGAATTGGGACTGGAATTGTCACTGGAATAGGTACTTGAGACTGGAATGGTATTATGGAATTGTATGTTGCAATGGAATTGGTTCTGGAATTGTATGTTACATTGGAATTGTCTGTTGCACTGGATTTGAAGCTTGCACTGGAATAGGGAGTAGGCACTAGAATAAGGAATGGAATTGTATGTTGCATTGGAATTGGGAATAGGCACTGGAATAGGAAGACAAGATGTACCAATAGGGAGTATTTGGGCTGCAATAGGCACTATATTAGGGAGAACATGGTGTAACGGCTCGACCCGTAATCACGAGATTACTAGGAGATTAGTGAGAATAATCGGGATTAGTTGAGGTAAAATGACAATTTTGCCCGGGATGGAAAAATATTGACTTTTAAACCGAGAGGTTATTTGGACATAGACCGAGGTCCATTATGTAGATTGAGGGATTACGATTACATAGGCAGAGGGCATGTCAAATTTGGACAATAGACAGTTATGTTACGGGTCAAGAAAGGTTCAATCATAATTTTATGGTTGCATGATTTTCGAGGAATTAGACTTTTAGTGGTGCTAAATGAGGTCCAAATATCTATTCTGAACCAATGGATGAGTGAAAAGTGTCACTCATCCCATTGGCCCCTTTTTTCCACATACATGCGTCCATATCCTCTCTTCCCTCATTTTCCAAACACACCCAAATCACCACAAAATCCATTCCCACATCACCACCTTTTCTTTGTTCTGGTTTGGAGATCCTAGAGAGTGGTTGAGAGTGAGGGAGAGACTGAGTGAGATGGTGGAGCCATGGTGGCTGCTTGAAAAGCCATAAAGAAAAACTAAACCCGTGACTCGTGAGCTTGAATTTTTGGACTTTCATTTTATGACATTGTAACCGTAAACTAAGGCCCTGTGTGTTTTCTTTGTGGTTGTGCGAGTCAAATGAGCCTAGAAACAGGAATGATGGGTGTTGGAATCGTGCTAGGGACGAGTTCAAAGGAAACCCATGAAGTCCATGTTTGGATGGGGAAATTAGGGTACTTTTTTACAGTTTTGATGCCATAGAATTGTTCCTGGGTAAGAGACGAGCATATTACTAAAAAAATGGAGAGAAACGGTTGAGAAACAAGGGATAACAGACCGGGTCTGGTAGTCAAGTTGGATGATCTGTTAAAGGATCGTTAGTCGACCCAACTAGAGGTAAAGGACGATGATGTCAGCAGGTGACATCATCCTATGGGGCCACGTGGCAGATCGGGGTTGGTGCCACATGGCATCATGTAAGACGTCGTTAGAGATGACATAGCAGATAACGTGGGAGTATGACATCAGCATTGAAATCATGATGACGTCAGCTTTTGACGCGTGGCACGTGTTAGGTGGTGACATGTGGCTCATATAAGGTGGTGCAACGTGGCAGGTTTTTAGGATTATCAGATGTCAGGGCTGACATCAGCATATGAGGTTGATGTCAACAATGACGTCAGCGTTGACCAAACTTTGACCAGCGCGTGTGGGCATAAATTTCGAGGTCAACCTAGTCTTGTTCGAATGGTTTTGATGTCTTGGATCCAATGGTGGTGGTTTCAGGTCGATCGGAGATGATTTGGTTGGTATTATGGAGGTTTTTCTCCTCGGGAAGCGTGTTCGGGATGACTATTCTATTCCGAGGTTTTTTGGGGTTTCTTATATAGACTTTTATAGATTGACAATGACCCTTGGGTGTGATTTGGATAGGCTCGAACGTCCTGGAGGCTTCGGATTGGCTTATAGCTCGTGTTTTGAGCAAGTGGCTATACGTGTGAGTAGGCTGTCGTTTTCCTAACTCTATGCATGCATTTTTATCTGGTTTTTATTGATTTATAATGAGAATTGCTTGATGATTGGTTACGTATGATTCATGTGGATTTCTTGGGAATTTTTATGAATATTTAAGAAAAATTATATTAAAACGTTTTGCGAGAAAATTGGGTTTATTAAACCCCAGATCCTCAATGATTGATAGGGAATAGTTTTATACTTGTGATGTCATGCTTATATGATTTTGACAGTGTTTGGTAAAATGGCATTTGACATGATTTTATGACTATTTTAATGGCTCATTTTATGAGGTTTGATTGAACTATGATCTTGGGTTAGGCTCGAGATACGGAATTATGGTTTAAATTGTTATTGGGCCGTTTGTGCGTACCTGCAGTGGCAGAGTTACGGGCCGAGATACTTGAGGAGGCCCACAGTTCGGCCTATGCTATGCATCCGGGAGGTACAAAGATGTACCGTACCCTCCGGAACCATTATTGGTGGCCAGGAATGAAGAAGGATATTGCTGAGTTCGTGAGCAAATGCTTAACCTGTCAGCATGTTAAGGCGGAACGGCAGAGACCGTATGGGGCTATGCAGCCACTTCCGATTCCTGAGTGGAAGTGGGATCACATCACCATGGACTTCGTCTTTAAGTTACCGAGGACTCAGAGTGGAGTGGACGGAGTATGGGTGATCGTGGATCGGTTAACCAAATCAGCCCATTTTCTGCCAGTTCAGGAAACCTATAAACCTAACCGACTGGCTCAGTTGTTTGTGAAGGAAATCATACGACTTCATGGTACGCCGGAATCGATCGTGTCCGATCGTGATCCGCGTTTCACTTCCAGGTTCTGGCGAAGTTTGCAAGCTACTTTGGGAACAACCTTACGTTTCAGTACTGCTTTCCATCCACAGACCGATGGATAATCTGAAAGAACCATTCAAACCCTGGAGGACATGATGAGGTCATGTGTACTACAGTTTCAAGACTCTTGGGATACTCATTTGCCATTAATGGAATTCGCTTACAACAACAGCTAGCAGGCGAGCATTGGGATGGCACCATATGAGGCACTGTATGGCCGACAGTGCAGGACACCTATCTGCTGGACGGAGGTAGGAGAGCGAGCGGCTGTAGGGCCGGAGATGATGGATTTAACCATGGAAACTGTTCGCGTGATCAAGGAGAGATTGAAGGTGGCACAGGATCGCTAGAAGAGTTATGCCGACCGACGGATTCGAGACTTGGAGTTTGAAGTGGGAGATTTTGTCTTCCTGAAGTTGTCTCCGTGGAAAGGGATTATCCGTTTTGGCCGACGGGGGAAACTGAGTCCGCGTTTTATCGGACCGTATGAAATCGTGGAGAGAATTGGCAGTGTTGCAGACAGATTGGCGCTACCTCCAGAACTATCAAGAGTTCACGATGTTTTCCATGTATCGATGTTGCGGATGTACGTACGTGATGCTTCTCATGTACTTAGGGAACAACTTGTCGAACTGCGGGAGGATTTGAGCTTTGAAGAACAACCAGTACAGATCTTGGATCGGAAGGACAAGGTACTACGACGAAAGACAATCCCTCTCGTGAAGATTCTCTGGAGAAACCAGAATGTGGAAGAAGCCACATGGGAGCCTGAGGCTCAGATGCGAGAACAATTTCCTCATTTGTTTCTTTGAAATTTCGGGACGAAATTTCTTAAGGGGGGAAGGTTGTAACACCCCGGAAATTCGAGGATTCCCATATTGTAATTTAATGTGTGATTTGACGATTTTACCCCTGTGAATGGTATGGTCAAATTGTTGACTTTTTGATTGATGAACTAAATGAACATTGACCTATGACCGTGACGTAGTTCGGGACGTCACGAGTTCATAGACAGGTGGCACGTCCAATTCGGACGATCAGGGTAAAAGTTATGACTATCGGAAGTTCAGGGGCATTACCGTAATTTGGACTCTCGGGGGAAAATGTTGACTTTTCTTTGGACAACTAATTTTCTGTTGACTCAAGGACCGTTGGGTAGGCCTCGACGTCCTGAGTCCGTAGACAGGCGGCACGCCGAAATCGGACTTCGTACGAGGAAGTTATGGTCAGAAACGTAAATTCGGGAAGTTCGTGTCTCGGTTTTCGTGTCGAATATTAAATTCAGGAAATCTGATTGGAAGACACCTGGTGAGTGACAAGTGTCACTCACCCATTGGCTAGATTGGATCAGATCCACTATTGGATTAATTAACATTTGAATCAGCTTTAAATTCCAGCCTTTGGATTGAAAACCCCAGATCTGATCTCAGCCCTTGATCTCATTTTGAGATTCAATCTGGGCCGTTCATCTCTTTGAGCAGCTTTCCCTCCATTTCTATATATTTCTCAACCGAACCCACACACACTGCCCATTTCATCCATCACACCCGCACTACTCCCTGTCCCTGTGTCTGTGTGTTGCTGGACTCACGGGGAAGGACGGAGGCACGGCGGTGGACGGCGGCAGACGGCGGCGAGGTGAGCTGTTTTTCAAAACCCGAAACCGTTTTAAAAACTCAGGATTTGGAAGCTTGATTCCAGCATGTGTTGTCGAGTTCTAGTGTCCCTAATCGACTCTCTGGATTAGTGGGAAACTTTGGGACGTGTTTGTGTGACCGGAGGTGACCTGAACGGAGTTTGAACGGCGACGGGAACCGGCTCTGTTCTTCGAGGTAGGCCTTCGAACCTGTCTGTGTTTGTCAATTTTGATTAGCTAGAACCCTTTCTGGGATTGAGACGAGCATCTAGGAACAAATTAGGACTGAAATGGTTGAGAAATGAAGAAATGGCAACCGGGTCATGATCGCGGGTCTGATCGACCCGAGTTGCAGGTTTTCGGGTCAACCCGTCTGAGGACAGCGGTGATGACGTGGCACCCTGTCAGCCTGTCAGATGACGTGGACCAACCGTGAGCCGACACGTGTCACATGTCAGTGCACAGTCAGCACTGACATGTCAGTGACGTGGACCAGTCAGGGACTGCCACGTGTCACTGACATGTCAGTGACGTGGACCAGTGCCGTGCTGACACGTGGCACATGTCAGATCTGACACGTGGTCTGACAGATCATTGTGGTGGACCAATCAAATGTTGACACGTGGCACCTGTCAGAGTCTGACATGTCAGACCTGACAGCTGTCAGATGACGTCACCAGTGACGTCAGCGATGACGTCAGCAGGAACTGTTCCTGCGTTGACCGGCGCGTGGGGGCGCGTGTGAACAGTGTTTTTGGTGGGACCACCACCATTCTTTAGGTTTCGACGATCCGGATCCAATGGCGGTGGTTTCGGGTCGATCGGAGATCTTTAAGTTGGTCAAAATAAGGTTTATTGCCTTGGAAAGCGCGTTCGGGCGGCTTTCCCGGGCCGGTTTCGACCTAGGCTTTCATGGTTGAATGTTAGGGGTTTGTATTGATCTTTACGAATACTTTGGACTTGACAGGGATTGTACATTTGTACCAGGACGAGGGTATACGTTCGGTTTCTAGCAGGATTGTACTGTGAGTGGGCCATTTTCTTAAACCCTTGTGTGCATAAATGTTTTCTGGTTTTATTATACTTATTCACATGCTAAAACAATAATGGTTTTGATGATATGTAAAATATGGTTATGGCACGTTTCACGGTATTTGGGCTTGAGACCCGTCCGATGAAACTGAATGATTGGTTCGGATTCTATCTATGTATATATATGTTTGCATGTGGATATCAATAAAATGCATTTGTTACTGCACTGTATAGATCCTTCCATATTATATTGTCTCCTCCGGATGAGGTACCCCGGAGAGGTCACGGACGTCTAGAACGTCCAGCGTCTATGACGCTAAGCATCGGGGATGCTGTACCCGAACGGGGTTCGGGGATTGAACTCGGAATTGAGACCCGAGTGGCACGCGTAGCCTTGTGATTGTGACCTTATTGGACGTCAGGGACGTCAGACATCAGGGATGTCGGGTTTGGAGTGTATAGTGCAGCAACTAAAATTATACTTATGGTTCCGATTATATGGTTTATGATTTTGAATTATGATGCACGCATGTTTGGAAAACGGAGGGGTAAATTATATGTTTTACTTATCAAACGATTTCATAAACTTGAGTTTCGGTCCACTCACCCTTACTGTTTTGATAACCCCTCCAGGTCGGGAAACTGAGGTAGAGGAGGAACCAGAGGCTGAGGCATAGATCTACTTCTGCGTACCTGAACCCCTGCTGGGCGGTGTACCCGCAAGTTTACTTTAGAGTCGTGCTCGCAAATTTGTAATTTTGGATTATATCCCTTGTCTGACATTCGTTTAATTCGGATTTGATGTATGACTTTAATTTGGTTATTTATGCTTTTAAATGTTTTGAGGTTAAAACTGGTATGAATTATTGGGTGTCAGACGGGAGCAGGGCACGTCCCCTTGTGGTCCCTGTGGTATCGGGGCGGGTCCTGTCAGCTTGGTATCAGAGCACTAGGTTGTGGTCAGTACTAGGGTATTGGTCAGCATGCTAGACTAGCGATTAGTACTGGTTACTTTTCGACTTTTAAGAATATTGTTTTCTGATCTATGCCTCTTAACAGTTGGTTATGCCTCCTAGGAGAATTCCTCATACTCGAACGGACGAGGATCTAGAAAGAGAGATGGAATGCGCGAGCATCGAAAGGGCTCAACGTTTGGGAGCCACTCCTTTCTGCGGGGGATCAAACCCCGAGGATGCTCACGACTGGATCACCAAGTGGGAGAGGATCTTCTCGGTGATGCACTGCCCTCTCTGGCGGCCTTCTTACTGGAGGGAGGAGCCTACCAGTGGTGGCACGGACTCGAAATGTCTGGGTGGTCTGTCCATACCACTACCTGGGAAGCTTTCCGTTCCAGGTTTCTGGACCAGTACTACCCGCGATCCTTTCGCGCGGCGCGGGAGGCGGAATTCCTGCGGCTGGAGCAGGGTGACATGTCTGTTGCAGACTACGAGCAAACCTTCGGGAAACTTTCCCGGTTCGCTGCCTCATTCGTAAGCACGGAGGAGGACAAATGCCAGCGGTTTGAGCTTGGACTCCGAGGGGAGATCCGGGCCAGTGTGACTGCTACCACTCATGCTTCTCTGAGGGATATGGTCGACGCAGCGGTGCGTGTCGAGGCCAGTCTGGCGGCACACCAATCACGACAACCTTCGGGGGAGGGGCGACGTCAGGATCGCCCACATCATGGGTCATCGGGCCGTAAGAACAACAGGGGAGGGAGCTACAGGGGAGCACCCTCATCCTTCAAGGGTCGTGGCTGGTCGGGTCGACGTGGAGGCTCTCAGGGAAGAGGATCTGGACACAACTCTGGGCAGCACTCATCTTGGAGCGGTGCATCTGGTGGGCATTCGGGCAGGTCAAGGCCAGTAACTTGTTTTGCTTGCGGAGAGGAAGGCCACTATGCCTGTGATTGTCCGCAGTTGTCCAAGAACAACGACGCTGGGGGCTCGAGTGTGGTGCAGAGCACGGCTTCCCACACTAATGGAGGTCGCGGTCAGGGAGGTGACCGTGGTGCTGGACGTGGCGCGCGCGGGCGCGGACGGAATGGAGGGCCGAGGGCCCAAGTGTTTGCAATGACCCAGCAGCAGGCGAGGACTGCTCCAGGCGTGGTCACAGGTACACTACATATCTTTAATTTTCTTGTACGTGTATTAATGGATGCGGGGGCTACACATTCTTTTATTTCGAAAAGTTGTGCTGGTATGCTTGATTGTGTGGTATCAGCCTTAGATTGCGAAATGGGTGTTGGCACCCCGATGGGTACCGTGTACCTCGTGAATCAGGTGATTCGGAGGTGCCCGGTAAGAATTGAGGATGTGGAGTTACCAGCAGACTTAATTATTCTGGATATCCACGACTTCGATATAATCCTAGGGATGGATTGGCTGTCGGAGCACGGATCGCTCATCGACTGCTGTAGCAAGCAAGTGATTTTGCGGAGCCCGGGTTTGCCGGAAGTTATCTTTCAGGGGGAACGTGATGGTTCGCCTCCTGAAGTGATTTCGTCACTTACTGCTACCAAACTTCTACGGAAGGGATGCCAGGGTTATCTGGCGCATGTCGTGTCGGAACGGGTCGATACTCCGGTTATCGACGAAATACCGGTGGTCTGTGAGTTTCCGGATGTATTCCCGGAAGACTTACCTGGGTTGCCACCATCGCGGGAGATTGAGTTTACTATTGAACTACTTCCGGGTACCCGACCTATATCCCAGGCACCATACCGGATGGCGCCGGCCGAGTTACGGGAACTCAAGGCTCAATTGCAGGAGTTGGTAGATTTGGGATATGTCCGACCGAGTACTTCACCGTGGGGAGCACCGGGGCTGTTCGTAAAGAAGAAGGAAGGAAGTCTCCGTTTATGTATTGACTATCGACAACTCAACAAGGTGACACTGAGGAACCAGTATCCTCTACCCAGGATCGATGACCTTTTCGACCAGTTGCGGGGAGCTTAGTGCTTCTCGAAAATTGATTTGCGGTCTGGGTATCACCAACTGAGGATTTCGGAGGAGGATATTCCGAAAACTGCTTTTCGAACCCGATACGGGCACTACGAGTTCCTTGTTATGCCATTTGGTTTGACGAATGCTCCAGCAGCATTCATGGATCTGATGAACCGGGTCTTCCGACCCTACCTGGATAAGTTCGTGATTGTGTTCATCGATGATATTTTGGTATACTCAAGGAGTGCCCGTGCACATGAAGAACATCTACGGTTGGTCTTGGAGAGACTGAGACAAGAACAATTGTATGCCAAGCTGAGCAAGTGTCAGTTTTGGCTGAGCAGTATTGGTTTTCTGGGACACGTGATATCGACGGATGGGATTTGCGTGGATCCCCAGAAAACGGAAGCGGTGACCAACTGGGCTAAACCGACAACAGTGACCGAGGTGCGGAGTTTCGTCGGATTAGCAGGTTACTACCGGAGATTCGTGGAGGGTTTCTCCAAAATTGCTGCACCATTGACTCGTTTGACTCGGAAGGGAGTAAAGTTTATCTGGGACGAGCAGTGCGATCGGAGCTTTCAAGAGTTGAAAGATCGATTGACCACTGCACCTGTCCTTGCATTGCCGGACGACAGTGGAGAGTTTGTAGTTTTCAGTGATGCTTCACTGCAAGGGTTGGGCTGCGTGTTGATGCAAACTGGCAAGGTTATCGCCTATGCATCCCGGCAGCTGAAGACTCATGAGTTGAACTACCCTACCCATGATTTGGAGTTGGCGGCGGTGGTTCATGCTCTCAAAATCTGGAGACATTATCTGTTCGGCGCAACGTGTCGGATATACACCAACCACCAGAGTCTTAAATACTTATTCACTCAGAAGGAGCTCAACATGAGACAACGGAGATGGTTGGAGCTGCTGAAGGACTATGACTGTACGATCGAGTACCATCCGGGTAAGGCCAATGTGGTGGCGGATGCACTCAGCAGGAAATCAGCGGGAACTATTGCACACCTGGGGATGGTGTATCTTCCCTTGCTAGTGGAACTCCGGAAGGCGGGAGTTATTTTGGGTACGGACGAGCATGGAGCTTTGTTGGCCAGCTTCCATGTGCGACCAGTACTGATTGATCGGATCATTGAAGCACAACTTCAGGATCCGATACTCTGTATTTACAGAATTGAGGGCGATGCGGATGGGAGACAGGATTTTACCATCCGGGACGATGGAGCACTGGTGAAATTGGGCCGTTTGTGCGTACCTGCAGTGGCAGAGTTACGGGCCGAGATACTTGAGGAGGCCCACAGTTCGGCCTATGCTATGCATCCGGGAGGTACAAAGATGTACCGTACCCTCCGGAACCATTATTGGTGGCCAGGAATGAAGAAGGATATTGCTGAGTTCGTGAGCAAATGCTTAACCTGTCAGCATGTTAAGGCGGAACGGCAGAGACCGTATGGGGCTATGCAGCCACTTCCGATTCCTGAGTGGAAGTGGGATCACATCACCATGGACTTCGTCTTTAAGTTACCGAGGACTCAGAGTGGAGTGGACGGAGTATGGGTGATCGTGGATCGGTTAACCAAATCAGCCCATTTTTTGCCAGTTCAGGAAACCTATAAACCTAACCGACTGGCTCAGTTGTTTGTGAAGGAAATCATACGACTTCATGGTACGCCGGAATCGATCGTGTCCGATCGTGATCCGCGTTTCACTTCCAGGTTCTGGCGAAGTTTGCAAGCTACTTTGGGAACAACCTTACGTTTCAGTACTGCTTTCCATCCACAGACCGATGGACAGTCTGAAAGAACCATTCAAACCCTGGAGGACATGATGAGGTCATGTGTACTACAGTTTCAAGACTCTTGGGATACTCATTTGCCATTAATGGAATTCGCTTACAACAACAGCTATCAGGCGAGCATTGGGATGGCACCATATGAGGCACTGTATGGCCGACAGTGCAGGACACCTATCTGCTGGACGGAGGTAGGAGAGCGAGCGGCTGTAGGGCCGGAGATGATGGATTTAACCATGGAAACTGTTCGCGTGATCAAGGAGAGATTGAAGGTGGCACAGGATCGCTAGAAGAGTTATGCCGACCGACGGATTCGAGACTTGGAGTTTGAAGTGGGAGATTTTGTCTTCCTGAAGTTGTCTCCGTGGAAAGGGATTATCCGTTTTGGCCGACGGGGGAAACTGAGTCCGCGTTTTATCGGACCGTATGAAATCGTGGAGAGAATTGGCAGTGTTGCAGACAGATTGGCGCTACCTCCAGAACTATCAAGAGTTCACGATGTTTTCCATGTATCGATGTTGCGGATGTACGTACGTGATGCTTCTCATGTACTTAGGGAACAACCTGTCGAACTGCGGGAGGATTTGAGCTTTGAAGAACAACCAGTACAGATCTTGGATCGGAAGGACAAGGTACTACGACGAAAGACGATCCCTCTCGTGAAGATTCTCTGGAGAAACCAGAATGTGGAAGAAGCCACATGGGAGCCTGAGGCTCAGATGCGAGAACAATTTCCTCATTTGTTTCTTTGAAATTTCGGGACGAAATTTCTTAAGGGGGGAAGGTTGTAACACCCCGGAAATTCGAGGATTCCCATATTGTAATTTAATGTGTGATTTGACGATTTTACCCCTGTGAATGGTATGGTCAAATTGTTGACTTTTTGATTGATGAACTAAATGAACATTGACCTATGACCGTGACGTAGTTCGGGACGTCACGAGTTCATAGACAGGTGGCACGTCCAATTCGGACGATCAGGGTAAAAGTTATGACTATCGGAAGTTCAGGGGCATTACCGTAATTTGGACTCTCGGGGGAAAATGTTGACTTTTCTTTGGACAACTAATTTTCTGTTGACTCAAGGACCGTTGGGTAGGCCTCGACGTCCTGAGTCCGTAGACAGGCGGCACGCCGAAATCGGACTTCGTACGAGGAAGTTATGGTCAGAAACGTGAATTCGGGAAGTTCGTGTCTCGGTTTTCGTGTCGAATATTAAATTCAGGAAATCTGATTGGAAGACACCTGGTGAGTGACAAGTGTCACTCACCCATTGGCTAGATTGGATCAGATCCACTATTGGATTAATTAACATTTGAATCAGCTTTAAATTCCAGCCTTTGGATTGAAAACCCCAGATCTGATCTCAGCCCTTGATCTCATTTTGAGATTCAATCTGGGCCGTTCATTTCTTTGAGCAGCTTTCCCTCCATTTCTATATATTTCTCACCCGAACCCACACACACTGCCCATTTCATCCATCACACCCGCACTACTCCCTGTCCCTGTGTCTGTGTGTTGCTGGACTCACGGGGAAGGACGGAGGCACGGCGGTGGACGGCGGCAGACGGCGGCGAGGTGAGCTGTTTTTCAAAACCCGAAACCGTTTTAAAAACTCAGGATTTGGAAGCTTGATTCCAGCATGTGTTGTCGAGTTCTAGTGTCCCTAATCGACTCTCTGGATTAGTGGGAAACTTTGGGACGTGTTTGTGTGACCAGAGGTGACCTGAACGGAGTTTGAACGGCGACGGGAACCGGCTCTGTTCTTCGAGGTAGGCCTTCGAACCTGTCTGTGTTTGTCAATTTTGATTAGCTAGAACCCTTTCTGGGATTGAGACGAGCATCTAGGAACAAATTAGGACTGAAATGGTTGAGAAATGAAGAAATGGCAACCGGGTCATGATCGCGGGTCTGATCGACCCGAGTTGCAGGTTTTCGGGTCAACCCGTCTGAGGACAGCGGTGATGACGTGGCACCCTGTCAGCCTGTCAGATGACGTGGACCAACCGTGAGCCAACACGTGTCACATGTCAGTGCACAGTCAGCACTGACATGTCAGTGACGTGGACCAGTCAGGGACTGCCACGTGTCACTGACATGTCAGTGACGTGGACCAGTGCCGTGATGACACGTGGCACATGTCAGATCTGACACGTGGTCTGACAGATCATTGTGGTGGACCAATCAGATGTTGACACGTGGCACCTGTCAGAGTCTGACATGTCAGACCTGACAGCTGTCAGATGACGTCACCAGGAACTGTTCCTGCGTTGACCGGCGCGTGGGGGCGCGTGTGATCAGTGTTTTTGGTGGGACCACCACCATTCTTTAGGTTTCGACGATCCGGATCCAATGGCGGTGGTTTCGGGTCGATCGGAGATCTTTAAGTTGGTCAAAATAAGGTTTATTGCCTTGGAAAGCGCGTTCGGGCGGCTTTCCCGGGCCGGTTTCGACCTAGGCTTTCATGGTTGAATGTTAGGGGTTTGTATTGATCTTTACGAATACTTTGGACTTGACAGGGATTGTACATTTGTACCAGGACGAGGGTATACGTTCGGTTTCTAGCAGGATTGTACTGTGAGTGGGCCATTTTCTTAAACCCTTGTGTGCATAAATGTTTTCTGGTTTTATTATACTTATTCACATGCTAAAACAATAATGGTTTTGATGATATGTAAAATATGGTTATGGCACGTTTCACGGTATTTGGGCTTGAGACCCGTCCGATGAAACTGAATGATTGGTTCGGATTCTATCTATGTATATATATGTTTGCATGTGGATATCAATAAAATGCATTTGTTACTGCACTGTATAGATCCTTCCATATTATATTGTCTCCTCCGGATGAGGTACCCCGGAGAGGTCACGGACGTCTAGAACGTCCAGCGTCTATGACGCTAAGCATCGGGGATGCTGTACCCGAACGGGGTTCGGGGATTGAACTCGGAATTGAGACCCGAGTGGCACGCGTAGCCTTGTGATTGTGACCTTATTGGACGTCAGGGACGTCAGACATCAGGGATGTCGGGTTTGGAGTGTATAGTGCAGCAACTAGAATTATACTTATGGTTCCGATTATATGGTTTATGATTTTGAATTATGATGCACGCATGTTTGGAAAACGGAGGGGTAAATTATATGTTTTACTTATCAAACGATTTCATAAACTTGAGTTTCGGTCCACTCACCCTTACTGTTTTGATAACCCCTCCAGGTCGGGAAACTGAGGTAGAGGAGGAACCAGAGGCTGAGGCATAGATCTACTTCTGCGTACCTGAACCCCTGCTGGGCGGTGTACCTGCAAGTTTACTTTAGAGTCGTGCTCGCAAATTTGTAATTTTGGATTATATCCCTTGTCTGACATTCGTTTAATTCGGATTTGATGTATGACTTTAATTTGGTTATTTATGCTTTTAAATGTTTTGAGGTTAAAATTGGTATGAATTATTGGGTGTCAGACGGGAGCAGGGCACGTCCCCTTGTGGTCCCTGTGGGATCGGGGCGGGTCCTGTCAGCTTGGTATCAGAGCACTAGGTTGTGGTCAGTACTAGGGTATTGGTCAGCATGCTAGACTAGCGATTAGTACTGGTTACTTTTCGACTTTTAAGAATATTGTTTTCTGATCTATGCCTCTTAACAGTTGGTTATGCCTCCTAGGAGAATTCCTCATACTCGAACGGACGAGGATCTAGAAAGAGAGATGGAATGCGCGAGCATCGAAAGGGCTCAACGTTTGGGAGCCACTCCTTTCTGCGGGGGATCAAACCCCGAGGATGCTCACGACTGGATCACCAAGTGGGAGAGGATCTTCTCGGTGATGCACTGCCCTCTCTGGCGGCCTTCTTACTGGAGGGAGGAGCCTACCAGTGGTGGCACGGACTCGAAATGTCTGGGTGGTCTGTCCATACCACTACCTGGGAAGCTTTCCGTTCCAGGTTTCTGGACCAGTACTACCCGCGATCCTTTCGCGCGGCGCGGGAGGCGGAATTCCTGCGGCTGGAGCAGGGTGACATGTCTGTTGCAGACTACGAGCAAACCTTCGGGAAACTTTCCCGGTTCGCTGCCTCATTCGTAAGCACGGAGGAGGACAAATGCCAGCGGTTTGAGCTTGGACTCCGAGGGGAGATCCGGGCCAGTGTGACTGCTACCACTCATGCTTCTCTGAGGGATATGGTCGACGCAGCGGTGCGTGTCGAGGCCAGTCTGGCGGCACACCAATCACGACAACCTTCGGGGGAGGGGCGACGTCAGGATCGCCCACATCATGGGTCATCGGGCCGTAAGAACAACAGGGGAGGGAGCTACAGGGGAGCACCCTCATCCTTCAAGGGTCGTGGCTGGTCGGGTCGACGTGGAGGCTCTCAGGGAAGAGGATCTGGACACAACTCTGGGCAGCACTCATCTTGGAGCGGTGCATCTGGTGGGCATTCGGGCAGGTCAAGGCCAGTAACTTGTTTTGCTTGCGGAGAGGAAGGCCACTATGCCTGTGATTGTCCGCAGTTGTCCAAGAACAACGACGCTGGGGGCTCGAGTGTGGTGCAGAGCACGGCTTCCCACACTAATGGAGGTCGCGGTCAGGGAGGTGACCGTGGTGCTGGACGTGGCGCGCGCGGGCGCGGACGGAATGGAGGGCCGAGGGCCCAAGTGTTTGCAATGACCCAGCAGCAGGCGAGGACTGCTCCAGGCGTGGTCACAGGTACACTACATATCTTTAATTTTCTTGTACGTGTATTAATGGATGCGGGGGCTACACATTCTTTTATTTCGAAAAGTTGTGCTGGTATGCTTGATTGTGTGGTATCAGCCTTAGATTGCGAAATGGGTGTTGGCACCCCGATGGGTACCGTGTACCTCGTGAATCAGGTGATTCGGAGGTGCCCGGTAAGAATTGAGGATGTGGAGTTACCAGCAGACTTAATTATTCTGGATATCCACGACTTCGATATAATCCTAGGGATGGATTGGCTGTCGGAGCACGGATCGCTCATCGACTGCTGTAGCAAGCAAGTGATTTTGCGGAGCCCGGGTTTGCCGGAAGTTATCTTTCAGGGGGAACGTGATGGTTCGCCTCCTGAAGTGATTTCGTCACTTACTGCTACCAAACTTCTACGGAAGGGATGCCAGGGTTATCTGGCGCATGTCGTGTCGGAACGGGTCGATACTCCGGTTATCGACGAAATACCGGTGGTCTGTGAGTTTCCGGATGTATTCCCGGAAGACTTACCTGGGTTGCCACCATCGCGGGAGATTGAGTTTACTATTGAACTACTTCCGGGTACCCGACCTATATCCCAGGCACCATACCGGATGGCGCCGGCCGAGTTTCGGGAACTCAAGGCTCAATTGCAGGAGTTGGTAGATTTGGGATATGTCCGATCGAGTACTTCACCGTGGGGAGCACCGGGGCTGTTCGTAAAGAAGAAGGAAGGAAGTCTCCGTTTATGTATTGACTATCGACAACTCAACAAGGTGACACTGAGGAACCAGTATCCTCTACCCAGGATCGATGACCTTTTCGACCAGTTGCGGGGAGCTCAGTGCTTCTCGAAAATTGATTTGCGGTCTGGTTATCACCAACTGAGGATTTCGGAGGAGGATATTCCGAAAACTGCTTTTCGAACCCGATACGGGCACTACGAGTTCCTTGTTATGCCATTTGGTTTGACGAATGCTCCAGCAGCATTCATGGATCTGATGAACCGGGTCTTCCGACCCTACCTGGATAAGTTCGTGATTGTGTTCATCGATGATATTTTGGTATACTCAAGGAGTGCCCGTGCACATGAAGAACATCTACGGTTGGTCTTGGAGAGACTGAGACAAGAACAATTGTATGCCAAGCTGAGCAAGTGTCAGTTTTGGCTGAGCAGTATTGGTTTTCTGGGACACGTGATATCGACGGATGGGATTTGCGTGGATCCCCAGAAAACGGAAGCGGTGACCAACTGGGCTAAACCGACAACAGTGACCGAGGTGCAGAGTTTCGTCGGATTAGCAGGTTACTACCGGAGATTCGTGGAGGGTTTCTCCAAAATTGCTGCACCATTGACTCGTTTGACTCGGAAGGGAGTAAAGTTTATCTGGGACGAGCAGTGCGATCGGAGCTTTCAAGAGTTGAAAGATCGATTGACCACTGCACCTGTCCTTGCATTGCCGGACGACAGTGGAGAGTTTGTAGTTTTCAGTGATGCTTCACTGCAAGGGTTGGGCTGCGTGTTGATGCAAACTGGCAAGGTTATCGCCTATGCATCCCGGCAGCTGAAGAATCATGAGTTGAACTACCCTACCCATGATTTGGAGTTGGCGGCGGTGGTTCATGCTCTCAAAATCTGGAGACATTATCTGTTCGGCGCAACGTGTCGGATATACACCAACCACCAGAGTCTTAAATACTTATTCACTCAGAAGGAGCTCAACATGAGACAACGGAGATGGTTGGAGCTGCTGAAGGACTATGACTGTACGATCGAGTACCATCCGGGTAAGGCCAATGTGGTGGCGGATGCACTCAGCAGGAAATCAGCGGGAACTATTGCACACCTGGGGATGGTGTATCTTCCCTTGCTAGTGGAACTCCGGAAGGCGGGAGTTATTTTGGGTACGGACGAGCATGGAGCTTTGTTGGCCAGCTTCCATGTGCGACCAGTACTGATTGATCGGATCATTGAAGCACAACTTCAGGATCCGATACTCTGTATTTACAGAATTGAGGTCGATGCGGATGGGAGACAGGATTTTACCATCCGGGACGATGGAGCACTGGTGAAATTGGGCCGTTTGTGCGTACCTGCAGTGGCAGAGTTACGGGCCGAGATACTTGAGGAGGCCCACAGTTCGGCCTATGCTATGCATCCGGGAGGTACAAAGATGTACCGTACCCGCCGGAACCATTATTGGTGGCCAGGAATGAAGAAGGATATTGCTGAGTTCGTGAGCAAATGCTTAACCTGTCAGCATGTTAAGGCGGAACGGCAGAGACCGTATGGGGCTATGCAGCCACTTCCGATTCCTGAGTGGAAGTGGGATCACATCACCATGGACTTCGTCTTTAAGTTACCGAGGACTCAGAGTGGAGTGGACGGAGTATGGGTGATCGTGGATCGGTTAACCAAATCAGCCCATTTTCTGCCAGTTCAGGAAACCTATAAACCTAACCGACTGGCTCAGTTGTTTGTGAAGGAAATCATACGACTTCATGGTACGCCGGAATCGATCGTGTCCGATCGTGATCCGCGTTTCACTTCCAGGTTCTGGCGAAGTTTGCAAGCTACTTTGGGAACAACCTTACGTTTCAGTACTGCTTTCCATCCACAGACCGATGGACAGTCTGAAAGAACCATTCAAACCCTGGAGGACATGATGAGGTCATGTGTACTACAGTTTCAAGACTCTTGGGATACTCATTTGCCATTAATGGAATTCGCTTACAACAACAGCTATCAGGCGAGCATTGGGATGGCACCATATGAGGCACTGTATGGCCGACAGTGCAGGACACCTATCTGCTGGACGGAGGTAGGAGAGCGAGCGGCTGTAGGGCCGGAGATGATGGATTTAACCATGGAAACTGTTCGCGTGATCAAGGAGAGATTGAAGGTGGCACAGGATCGCTAGAAGAGTTATGCCGACCGACGGATTCGAGACTTGGAGTTTGAAGTGGGAGATTTTGTCTTCCTGAAGTTGTCTCCGTGGAAAGGGATTATCCGTTTTGGCCGACGGGGGAAACTGAGTCCGCGTTTTATCGGACCGTATGAAATCGTGGAGAGAATTGGCAGTGTTGCAGACAGATTGGCGCTACCTCCAGAACTATCAAGAGTTCACGATGTTTTCCATGTATCGATGTTGCGGATGTACGTACGTGATGCTTCTCATGTACTTAGGGAACAACCTGTCGAACTGCGGGAGGATTTGAGCTTTGAAGAACAACCAGTACAGATCTTGGATCGGAAGGACAAGGTACTACGACGAAAGACGATCCCTCTCGTGAAGATTCTCTGGAGAAACCAGAATGTGGAAGAAGCCACATGGGAGCCTGAGGCTCAGATGCGAGAACAATTTCCTCATTTGTTTCTTTGAAATTTCGGGACGAAATTTCTTAAGGGGGGAAGGTTGTAACACCCCGGAAATTCGAGGATTCCCATATTGTAATTTAATGTGTGATTTGACGATTTTACCCCTGTGAATGGTATGGTCAAATTGTTGACTTTTTGATTGATGAACTAAATGAACATTGACCTATGACCGTGACGTAGTTCGGGACGTCACGAGTTCATAGACAGGTGGCACGTCCAATTCGGACGATCAGGGTAAAAGTTATGACTATCGGAAGTTCAGGGGCATTACCGTAATTTGGACTCTCGGGGGAAAATGTTGACTTTTCTTTGGACAACTAATTTTCTGTTGACTCAAGGACCGTTGGGTAGGCCTCGACGTCCTGAGTCCGTAGACAGGCGGCACGCCGAAATCGGACTTCGTACGAGGAAGTTATGGTCAGAAACGTGAATTCGGGAAGTTCGTGTCTCGGTTTTCGTGTCGAATATTAAATTCAGGAAATCTGATTGGAAGACACCTGGTGAGTGACAAGTGTCACTCACCCATTGGCTAGATTGGATCAGATCCACTATTGGATTAATTAACATTTGAATCAGCTTTAAATTCCAGCCTTTGGATTGAAAACCCCAGATCTGATCTCAGCCCTTGATCTCATTTTGAGATTCAATCTGGGCCGTTCATTTCTTTGAGCAGCTTTCCCTCCATTTCTATATATTTCTCACCCGAACCCACACACACTGCCCATTTCATCCATCACACCCGCACTACTCCCTGTCCCTGTGTCTGTGTGTTGCTGGACTCACGGGGAAGGACGGAGGCACGGCAGTGGACGGCGGCAGACGGCGGCGAGGTGAGCTGTTTTTCAAAACCCGAAACCGTTTTAAAAACTCAGGATTTGGAAGCTTGATTCCAGCATGTGTTGTCGAGTTCTAGTGTCCCTAATCGACTCTCTGGATTAGTGGGAAACTTTGGGACGTGTTTGTGTGACCAGAGGTGACCTGAACGGAGTTTGAACGGCGACGGGAACCGGCTCTGTTCTTCGAGGTAGGCCTTCGAACCTGTCTGTGTTTGTCAATTTTGATTAGCTAGAACCCTTTCTGGGATTGAGACGAGCATCTAGGAACAAATTAGGACTGAAATGGTTGAGAAATGAAGAAATGGCAACCGGGTCATGATCGCGGGTCTGATCGACCCGAGTTGCAGGTTTTCGGGTCAACCCGTCTGAGGACAGCGGTGATGACGTGGCACCCTGTCAGCCTGTCAGATGACGTGGACCAACCGTGAGCCAACACGTGTCACATGTCAGTGCACAGTCAGCACTGACATGTCAGTGACGTGGACCAGTCAGGGACTGCCACGTGTCACTGACATGTCAGTGACGTGGACCAGTGCCGTGCTGACACGTGGCACATGTCAGATCTGACACGTGGTCTGACAGATCATTGTGGTGGACCAATCAGATGTTAACACGTGGCACCTGTCAGAGTCTGACATGTCAGACCTGACAGCTGTCAGATGACGTCACCAGTGACGTCAGCGATGACGTCAGCAGGAACTGTTCCTGCGTTGACCGGCGCGTGGGGGCGCGTGTGAACAGTGTTTTTGGTGGGACCACCACCATTCTTTAGGTTTCGACGATCCGGATCCAATGGCGGTGGTTTCGGGTCGATCGGAGATCTTTAAGTTGGTCAAAATAAGGTTTATTGCCTTGGAAAGCGCGTTCGGGCGGCTTTCCCGGGCCGGTTTCGACCTAGGCTTTCATGGTTGAATGTTAGGGGTTTGTATTGATCTTTACGAATACTTTGGACTTGACAGGGATTGTACATTTGTACCAGGACGAGGGTATACGTTCGGTTTCTAGCAGGATTGTACTGTGAGTGGGCCATTTTCTTAAACCCTTGTGTGCATAAATGTTTTCTGGTTTTATTATACTTATTCACATGCTAAAACAATAATGGTTTTGATGATATGGAAAATATGGTTATGGCACGTTTCACGGTATTTGGGCTTGAGACCCGTCCGATGAAACTGAATGATTGGTTCGGATTCTATCTATGTATATATATATGTTTGCATGTGGATATCAATAAAATGCATTTGTTACTGCACTGTATAGATCCTTCCATATTATATTGTCTCCTCCGGATGAGGTACCCCGGAGAGGTCACGGACGTCTAGAACGTCCAGCGTCTATGACGCTAAGCATCGGGGATGCTGTACCCGAACGGGGTTCGGGGATTGAACTCGGAATTGAGACCCGAGTGGCACGCGTAGCCTTGTGATTGTGACCTTATTGGACGTCAGGGACGTCAGACATCAGGGATGTCGGGTTTGGAGTGTATAGTGCAGCAACTAAAATTATACTTATGGTTCCGATTATATGGTTTATGATTTTGAATTATGATGCACGCATGTTTGGCAAACGGAGGGATAAATTATATGTTTTACTTATCAAACGATTTCATAAACTTGAGTTTCGGTCCACTCACCCTTACTGTTTTGATAACCCCTCCAGGTCGGGAAACTGAGGTAGAGGAGGAACCAGAGGCTGAGGCATAGATCTACTTATGCGTACCTGAACCCCTGCTGGGCGGTGTACCCGCAAGTTTACTTTAGAGTCGTGCTCGCAAATTTGTAATTTTGGATTATATCCCTTGTCTGACATTCGTTTAATTCGGATTTGATGTATGACTTTAATTTGGTTATTTATGCTTTTAAATGTTTTGAGGTTAAAATTGGTATGAATTATTGGGTGTCAGACGGGAGCAGGGCACGTCCCCTTGTGGTCCCTGTGGGATCGGGGCGGGTCCTGTCAGATGATGTGTGATTGTTATGATGATCTGACTGTGATATGATTTGATGTGATAGATGACCCTTCTCGAGACAGTCTCGGACGTTGAGTTAGGCTCCGTCTTTCCCGAGACCGATATGAGGCATAGTCTCGAACGTCGAGCTGAGCTCCGTCATTCTTGAGACTCGTCTCAGACGTCTAGCATGGGGCTCCGTCATTTCCTGAGACTAGGATCGTGACTTAGACGTCGAGTCTGGGACTCCGTCATTCTTGAGCCGGTCCACACTCGGACGACGAGTCTGGGACTCCGTCTTTGCAGAGTGATATTTGCCTACCGGTAGTGTACATTGACATGACAATATAGCTTGTAGACATCAAGGATAGGTCTGTTGATATGGTTGTGTTGGCAGGTTTTCTTTGGTGTGACCTTGGTTTGAATTTTTGTGGGGCAAGTTTTGAAATTTCTAATTTTCTAGTTATTGTACGTATTTTGAGATTGATGTTTTTATTTGTAAATTCGATGCATGCATAGCTTTATTAAATGGAAGGTTTAATGACTGATTTTGGAAATTTTGTTTTCCAAACCTTTGTTTTTGTCCACCCACACTTTTTATTTGTTTGGACACCTTCTAGGTTGATCGCGGACACGGCTATATGAATGCCAGAGCATCACGTAAGTTTGTGTACTCTAGATATCTTGTTTAGAAAGTAGCCATATCCCTTGTCTAACACGTAGTAAGTATACATATTTAAATCAAAAGGGTACTTTAGTGGCTTTACAGGACGTGTCAAACGGAAGCAGGTCCTCCCATGCCAATTGAGAGGGATTACAAGGTGGGTACTATTAATTTGGTATCAGAGCACTAGTTTGCTCTCTTTGGGAATCATACACTCGGTGTGTATGATAGTTTCATTATGGACGTGATGCCTCCACGACGATAGCCCCTTCATCTGCCTGGTAATGAGGAGAGAAGGATAAGAAAACGAGAAAAGTTAAACGGGAAAGGATCTTGGATTGGTTCTGTTACGTAGTAGATGTCGTGTTTCAGCGGGGTTGGACCTTGAGAAGGGCTGGTTTTTATGTGGGCCCAGGGGGTTGGAGCTGTGGACTTACTGGTTGATTGGACCCCAAGATAGTGCTTAGTTTGAGTTATGTTTGATGGTCGGTAAAGATGGATGTGCTGCTAGGAGCAACCAGGTTCGTTGATGACCTTGGTTTGAGAAAAGTTGAACGACATTACCAGGAAAGTGGAACTTGTGGATCGAATCCCGTGGTGACCGATCAGTGGATCTAACACTTGAGTGGATCGTACCTGCGATGGGTTGCCCTCGTGAGTCTATGGTACTAATAGTAGTGTGCTTCTCAGATTGGTCTGCACAGGGTTGGTGACAGACATTGCTCTTTACCGATTTAGATGTGATTATCGAGACTTTCATATATCACATTCACCTCCAGTTTTATAGAGAAGCGTGAGAGGTAGAGTTCCTACCTTCAATGTAGACGTATATGATTATTGCTCGGTATGAGAAAAGATTTCTGGAATTGGCTCGGTTCGCATTGGTGTGACGATGATTAGGTTAATGAGGCTTCGTCAGTTATGTCGGGTCTTGGGAGTAAGGCTCGAGCGATGGTACTGGTTTGAGGAATTACCATATTTCGGACTCTGGTAGATGTGGCATCTAAGAAGGAGATGAGTTTGACAAAATCCCTATAGTGATTGGATGGTTTTGGAAGGTGTCGAGGGCGTCAAGAGGATTCGGTTGTCTAAGGAGCTTTGAAGAGGGATACTTCTAGTGCCGATGCTTTGAGTGACAATCATGTGAGTCGTAGTGGGTGACGAGCAGGACGAAGAAGGTCTCGAGGGAGTTGGTTGAGATTTGGTCATCCTTCGAGTTTAGTTGTATTTCTGGAGGCATGTGTTATACCTGGAGTGGAGACAAGTACCTTATCTAGCCTGGTCTGACTACACAAGGGTTCTTGGTTTACGGACCCACACCTTTTAGCTCCAGAAGATTTACATTTTTTTTGACCGGGTGTTGATCCCACTAGGTTGGGACATTGGTAGTACTCTGACCGGTACTGTGCCAGTTGCTTGTGCGAGATTATTCAGTTTGGAGATAAGGTGGGCCTAGGGATAGATTGGATTTCCTTGAACATATAGATGTGGACTGGATTCTAGTGATGGATTGGTAGACTACTCATTACTCATTTATCTTGGTAGTCCTGACTTGCCACGATTTCTCATTTGTGGGGATCAGCAGATACTTACTTTGGGAGTTACGCCTTAGAGGCTTGGAAGCAGAATGGCTGTTAAGGATATTGGGCACATGTTGTGATGTTTTTCAGATATTTCAATGAGCTTGGGGAGATATTGGTTGTGCAGGTAACTCTGGATGCATTGTCAGGAGTTTTACGGGGTTGCCATCTCATGGGGAGGTGACAAGCACTCAACGCATTTCATAACCCATGTGTCGGAAGGTATCAATAGAGTTGAGAGTGTCAAGAGTTCAGTTGTAGGATTCAGTGGATTTAAGGTTTGCTTGATTTAGTATGCCATTGTCAGGAGCCCCAGTGTCGTTTGTTCGAAAGGTGGATTGCACCTTGAGATTTCGGACTGATGATCGGTAGCTAAACAGTGTGCTTATGCGGAATAAGTAATTGTTATTGTGGAAGTTCTTAGTGAACATTCGTCGTTTGTACGTCACCTCTGGATTTCATGGATGTATAAGCTTGTAAAAATTGAGTGTGGCAATTCTTCTTGGTTTTAGAAGTCGTTTAAGGACCTTACACCCAGGTTGAGGGCCAAGTTTGAATGAATTGAGGAAAAGAGGGTACTTGGTGTTGCACGACGATGACATGTACAATATGGATTTGTATTCACATCCGCATCGGATGAACTTGGAAGTCATCAGGTGAGGATCAAGGAATTGGATATTCCTATGATTGATTTTGAACTCAGTATGTGCATTATGAGTTTTGAATCGTGTCTTTTGGGTTAACTAATGCCCCAGCGATATTGATGGACTTTATCATAGAATAAGTGAAAGAAACCTCAGTTCATTTGGAAAAGTAGTGTTATGCCGAGTTAAGCGAGTATCAGTTTTGTTGGACTAGTGTTGGTTTCCTGGTCATGATTTTATTATTGCGAGATTAGTGTGGATCCTCGGTGGGTCGAGATGGTTTTGGATTAGCAACCAACCATAGTAACTGAGATTGGAGTCTATCCGATTTGTTGAGTATTATGGGCGTATAATAGAGGAATTCTCAGTGTTTGCAGTCTGTTGATACGATTGACTCAGAAGGGAGTCAAATTGGTTTGAGATGAGGTCCAAAATATCTATTATGAACCAATGGATGAGTGACAAGTGTCACTCATCCTTTTGGCTCCTTTTCCCACGTCCATGCATCCATATCCTTTCTTCCCTCATTTTCCAAACACACCCAAATCACCCCAAAATCCATTCCCACATCACCACTTTCTCTTTGTTTAGGTTTGGAGAGCCTGAGAGTGGTTGAGAGTGAGGGAGAGACTAAGTGAGAAGGTAGAGCCATGGTGGCTACCTTGAAACCCAGAAAGAAAAGGTTAACTCGTGACCCATGAACATGAATTTCTGGACTTTTATTTTATGAAATTGTAACCCTAAACTAAGGACCCGTGTGTCTTCTTTGTGGTTGTGCGAGTCAATGGAGCCAAGAAGCAGGAAGGATAGGTGCTGGAATCGTCCTGAGGACGAGTTCGAAGAAAACCCCGTGAAGTCCAAGTTTGGCTGGGTCAATCAAAGTATGTTTTTACAGTTTTGATGCCATAGAAATGTTCCTGGGTGAGAGACGAGAAGATTGTTGAAAAAATGGTGAGAAAAGGTTAAGAAACGAGGGAGAACGGACCGACTGTAGTAGTCGGGTCGGATGACCCGTTACAGGGTCACGGGTCGACCCAACGAGAGGTAGATGATGATGATGTCAGTAGGTGATGTCATCTTGTCAAGCCACATGGCAGACCAGGGTTGGTGCCACTTGGCATCATGTTAGACGTTGTCAAAGATGACGTGATAGGTGATGTGACAATATGAAGCCAGCAGTGATGTCATGATGGCATTAACTTTTGACGCGTGGCATGTGTCAGGTGGTGACACATGGCACCTATCAAGTGGTGCCATGTGGCAGGTTGTCAGGACTCTCAGATTTTAGGGCTGACGTCAGTAGCGATGTGAGCATTGACTTGCGTTGACCAAATTTTGACCGGCTCGTGTGGGCACGTGGTCATGAATTTTGAAGTCAAACTGGTCTTGTTCAAAAGTTTTCAACGTCCTGGTTCCAATGGTAGTGGTTTTAGGTCAATCAGAGATCATTTTGTTGGTGTTTTGGAGGTTGATCTTCACGGAATGCATGTTCATGACGAGTATTTTGTTCCAGGGTTTTTGGGGCTTTCTTATATAGACTTGTATAGATCGATAGTGACCATTGGGAGTGATTTGGACAGGCTCGAATGTCCTGGAATCTTCAGATTGGATTACAACACGTGTTTTGAGCAAGCTCTGGCACGTTTGAGTGTACTTTTGTTTTCCTTACCCTATGCATGCATTTTTATATGGTTTTTTTTATTGATTTATAATGAGAATTGCTTGATAATTGGTTACGTATGATTCATTTGGATTTCTTAAGGAATTTTATGAATATTTAAGAAAATTGATTTTAAAACATTTTGCGAGGAAATTGGGTATATTATACCCCAGATCCTCAATGAGTGATTAGGACTAGTTTTTTACTTATAATGTCATGCTTATATAATTTTGACGGTGTTTGGTAGAATGAGATTTGACATGATTTTATGACTATTTTAATGGCTCGTTTTACGGGGTTTGATTGAACTGTGATTTTGGGTTTAGGCAAGAGATATGGAATTATAGTTTGAATTGTTATTGATATAGAGATGTGGCTCCTCGGTATTCATGACGATTGTGATGTTGAAATGATGTGTGATGATTATGATGATATGACTATGATGTGATGTGATGTGATGGATGATCCTCCTCGAGACAATCTCAGACATCGAGCTAGGCTTCGTCTTTCTAGAGACCGATATGATACATAGTCTTAGACGTCGAGCTGGGCTCCTTCATTCCTGACACTCGTCTTAGACGTTGTGCCTGGGGCTCCGTCATTCTTGAGACTAGGACCGTGACTCAAGCGTCGAGTCTAGGACTCCATCATTCTTGAGTCGGTCCATACGCGAACGTCGAGTCTGGGACTCCATCTTTCCCAAGTGATATTCGCCTACCGGTAGTGCACATTGACATGACAATATAGCTTGAAAACATCGAGGATGGGTCCGTTGATATGGTTGTGTTGGCAGATTTGCTTTGGTATGACCCTGGTTTGACTTTCTGTAGGGCAGGTTTTGAAATTTCTTATTTTCGAGTTGCTGCACGTATTGGAGATTGATGTTTTTATTCGTATATTCGATGCATGCATAGCTTTATTAAGCGGAGGGTTTAATGACTGATTTCAGAATAGAGTTTTTTCAAAGCTTTTTTTTGGTCCACTCACACTTTTTATTGGCTTTGGCACCCTCCAGGTTGGTCGCGGATGTGGACTGTATGTAGGCTGAGGCTTCATGTAAATTTTTGTACTTTGGATATCCTATTTAGAAAGTAGCTTATCCCTTTTCTAACACATAGTAAGTATACATATTTAAATCAAGAGGGTACTTTAGTGGCTTTGCATGACGTGTCATACGGGAGCAGGTCCTCCCACGCTAATCGAGGGGGATTACGGGGAGGGTCCTGTCACATGGTGCATATTGAAACCTGCTGTTATATTGAAACTTGCTGTCATATTGAAACCTGCTGCTAGATATGGACTTCGATCTTTTTTACTTAGCTATTTATTGGGTGATTCTTGAATGCAAATAATGTAGACTTATTCACTATGAAGATTCATTATGGCGGGACACTTTGTATAGAGGAGTCGCGTTGGTCATACAATGGAGATGAATTATTCTACATAGATTGGTGCACAATTGTGTTTATATCCATATTGGAACATAAGAGCTTAGGGGTTGAGCTTGATTATACCCCTAGTACCTTATCTATCTTTTTTGTGGACTTAGATAGTGGTAAATTGATGAAAGTGTACTCAGATGTAGACTTATTCAGGCTTTGTTTCAACTATGCAAAGAAAAGGCAATGTGTAACTATTTATTTAAAATCTGGAGGTGGTGATGAGATTAAACTACCAAAACATGTGGATTTAGGATATGCTCCTATTGATGAATTGGGGAAAGGTAGAGGTCAGCCTGTTGCTACAAGAAGGAGATTTGAACAGTCAGGTTATGTTAGTTCAAGTACAAGTGAGAGGGAAGATAAATATGTTGATGATGATTCCACCAATGATCCTGAGTTTGTTGTTGATGAAGATTATGCACAAACATAGGTGGTTACTTTGGAAGAAGACGGTGACAACCTGTTTGCGACCTATGTAGACCTTGATGCTGCCTTTTGATTGTGCACCTCCTAGTAGTGGTGGTGAGAATGAGCAAGAAGGTGATGGTCCAAGCTCTACAAGGTTGGATTCATTTGATCCAGAACCAGAACCAGATGGTGGGGAAGATGTGCCTCCTCAAAAGAAATCAAGGCCAAGCAAAGTTGGAGGTAGCCAGTTCAACCCTGAAACTGATGGGAAAAATCCCCAATTCCAGCTTGGAATGAAGTTCTCAACTGTAGCAACTTTAGAGAGGCCGTGAGAACCTATTCAGTGAATACGAAGAGGGAGTTTGTTTTCAAGAAGAATTGTAAGGTGTAATCTGAGTTTTATTGCCTTCATTTTATGATGAGTTTAGAACAGGATGCAAAGTGGGAATTCAAATTAACTATAGGGTGTACACTGGAACTGTAAGGTGAGTTCAGGGTGTAATATGAAATTCAAATGTACTTATAAGGTGTAAACTAGAACTTTAATATGGGTTTATGGTGGCAACTGTCACGATCTCATTTAACATTTGATATGCAAGTGCCTATTACAGAGAAGGCTGAGGCTCTGAGGAAGAAAAGAAAGGAGGCAAAAGACTAGTGGAAAGTAAAACCTGCCTCAACTAGCACACAGTTAAGAACCACAAAACCTACTCCACCCCCTATACCAACCCCCTACTCCAATTGTCACGACCCGACCACCCTAGCACGACATTGTCCGCTTTGGGCCCAGCCCTTACGACTTTGTTTTTTGGAACTCAGGCACAACTTCCCAGTGGGTTACCCATCTTGGAATTGCACCAGTCCAAACTTGCTTAACATTGGAGTTCCCAAGGAATCCAAAACTAGTGAGCGTCCAAAAGGCCTTGCGCTAGTTAGATACATGCCAACACATATAAGACACATCAACTTGCCCTCCTTGAGCGATGTGGGATTGCTCATTGTTCTTTCCAATACACGGGTCTTGTGGGGACTCGTGCCTTGGAGGCATGGTTAGTAATCCTACATCGCCCGGGGGATCTGGGGGGATGCGTCTTATATGTGTGTGCACGCATCTATCCAATGTGATGCCTTTTGGGAGCTCACTGGCTTTGAATTCATGGGGAACTCCAAAATTAAGCAAGGAAGGGATGGTGCAATCCCAGGATAGGTGACCCACTGGGAAGTTGCACGTGAGCACTCGCGAACAAAACCATAAGGGTTTGGCCCAAAGCGGACAATATCTTGTTGGAGAAGGTCGATCGTGGCACCAGCCCCTACTTCAGCCCCTGCTCTAGCCTTTGCACAATCCTTGTCCCGACTGCCTACTCCCCAAATGGACTTGGAAAGTCTCCTGGAACTCAACACAGTCACTCACATCCTATACCAACAACATCTCCCATAACTCAAGTTTCTCTACCAAAGAAATTGAGGTCTAAATCCCCAGAAAAGAGGAAGAAATAGATGATTTTCTACTAGTCTACTAACAATGGCCTTGTGTAGGTTGGCCATGTTTTGTGCAGTTTGGCCTTACTTCTAAATTTAGGTACAATTAGGTTGGCCTAATGTAGAAAGTGAAGTTTATGTACGTATGCTTCTTTTGGAGACAATTGAGCTATCTTCCTTTTGAAGTCATTGTAGCTTTGTTACTTTGGAATCAATTTACATGCGAGTTAATAGATGAGTAAGCTTTATTTCTTTTAGACTCAATTTAGCAAATTAAGAGGAAACATAACTTAAAAGAGTTCCATAAAGTCATTCATTACAACATAACCTTTATTACAAGCCTTGTTACAATAATTGATTCCATAAACACTACCCAACAACCTAGAATCTAATACAAAATTGGATTTGTTGGGCATTTAAAAAATTACATCTTCCTCAATCCTTCATCACATACATCATAATCCAAGATACAATAAGAGCTACCCATAGCTTCCTTGTCCTAGCTCTGGCTTTCTTGAGTTCATCTTCCAATATCCCATTCTTCCTCAATAGCCTCGATATAATTGAGTTGCATCTTGACAATTATCAGGATCATACCATTCTCAGAACCCACAATTACCTCCCTGCAATCAATATAACACATCTTTTAAACTGAAATCAATCAAGATTCAACATTCAATGTAAGAAGCCTAAATTACATCTAGAAATCAATGTAATAATCCTAACTTAAAAATTCAAACGGAAGACCCTAAATTCAACACTCACTCACTCAAACCAAATCAATGTAACAAGCATAAATTAATCAGCAAAATTAATCACCAAAATAACAAAAAACCCTAAAATCAACCTAGAAATCGAATCAATCCTTACCCCATTTACTGGGCAAACTTGTAATCGCCTCCCAAGATATCTGTCAATTCAAGATGTCCTCACCTTACAAGGTTTTCCATAGAAACACATCTTGGCTTCAACGTTATTCATCCCTTTTGATGCAGCTAGGTTTTTGCTGCAACTGAGTTTTTGATGATTTTGGGTTCAAGATGTAGACTGAAGAATGAAGACCAAGAGCAAAGATGAAGATGAAGAATACAAGACTGGCGAAAAAATGTGTGACTAATGAGACGCCAAAGAACGATAATGAAGAAGACAAGACGACAAAATATGAGAATGAAAAACGACGATGAAGATGAAGAAGGAATTTGGGGCCGAAGACGAATACGATGAAGATGAAGACGATGTGATAGGAGAAGGAGATTGGGGATTTAGGGATTCCTTGGAAAATTTGGGGATAATCGGGTGCAAACGAATTTGGGGATTTAAGATTTGATCCAAGTTCCAATTATACGCTTCTTTGACTTGTATTCTCTTTGTCCATGTCAGCGCCAAGTAAGCGCTACGTCAAATTTTGGACGTCCAGTTCACTGCAATAAAGGAAACCACCCGAGTTGCAACAACTAAGTGCCAATATGGTGAAATTAACACCAATAATGAGAATGGGGTGCAAAGTGCAACCTTCGCCTGAGAATTGGGTGCATTTGAAGTAAAAAGCCTTCATTACTTTAAGTTGAGGAACAAGAAAATGCTTAAGGTAGGAAAACCAAGTCCAAAGGTTCAAGGAATAAACTGGGGAAAAAACTGGAAAAATACTTAAATCTTTATTCTGCGGCTAAGCTTTCTTGATTGTGTTTGAATAAAGAAGTAACAAAACTGAAAGTAAAAGTAACGAACGATTGATTGATTGAAGATATAAAACTAAGGTGAATTAAAGCTTACTATCGACCCGAAACAATTATTATCCTCATTAAACTTCCTTGACTTGACTTATTAACTATTACTAAATTAGGTGCTCATTCCTAGAACAAGTCATATGTTCACTCGACACATTCATTCCCTTTTACTTAGTATGATAAAGGCAAGGCTTATGCCTAGGACGTCTATCATCATTTTGATAATGCATTAAGCGCAACGGGAATTTCATGATACCACACTAACCTAGAGCCGTAACAACAATCCTAGGTATAGTGAGTTTAAACTCCGAATAATTTTCCACCGCCTAAACATGATGCAAACATCCACAAAATGATATGACTGTCACTCAAGCAAATTTCATTGATAATTAAATGCAAACAAGGTAGTAGAGCTTATAGGCATCAATTAAGTTCATGAAGCATGGTAGTTCAACTTATTCAATTTGCATAAAAGTTACAATCAAGAACACGAAGTCCAAATACAAACAAGCATGGCTAGGGATTCAGGGAACCCCAATTCTAAGGTAACTACTCACACATAAGGGAATTAAGCATCAAAATATTATTAAATTACATTGGAATTAATAACCGAGAGGGAAATTCAGAATACAGGACAATGGGAATGAAATAATGCACTCCAGAGAACATGAACAGTCCACTTCTTCCAAGCTCCACGTCCAAATGTTCAAGGAATAAACTAGGAACAAAACTGGAAAAATACTGAAATCTCTATTCTATGGCAAAGCTTTCTTGATTGTGTTTGAATAAAAGAAGTAACAAAACAGAAAGTAAAAGTAATGAACGGTTGATTGATTGAAAATATAAGACTAAGGAGAATCAAGGCTTGCTATCGACCCGAATCAATTGTTTTCCTCATTAAACTTTCTTGACTTGACTTATTAACCAATACTAAATTAGGTGCTCGTGCCTAGAACATGTCATATGTTCACTCGACACATTCATTCCCTTTTATGTAGTATTCTAAAGACATGGCTTATGCCTAGAACGTCTATCATCGTTTTGATAATGCATTAAGCACAACGGGAATTTTATGACACCACACTAACCTAGAGTCTTAACAACAATCCTAGGTTTAATGAGTTTAAACTACGAATAAGAGTCCACCGCCTAAACGTGATGCAAACATCCACAAAATGATATGATCGTCACTCAAGCAAATGCCATTAATATTTAAATGAAAACAAGGTAGTAGAGCTTATAGGCATAAATTAAGTCCATGAAGCATGGTAGTTCAACTAATTCAATTTTCATAAAAGTTACAGTCAAGAACACAAAGTCCAAATATAAACAAGCATGGATAGGGATTCAAGTAGCCCCAATCCTAAGGTAACTACTCACACATAATGGAATTAAACATCAACATATTATTAAATTGCATTTGAATTAATAACCGAGAATGAAATTCAGAATACAGGACAATGGGAATGAAATAATGCACTCCAGAGAACATGAACAGTCCACTTCTTCCAAGCTCCACGTCCAAAGGTTCAAGGAATAAACTAGGAACAAAACTGGAAAAATACTGAAATCTCTATTCTATGGCAAAGCTTTCTTGATTGTGTTTGAATAAAAGAAGTAACAAAACAGAAAGTAAAAGTAATGAACGGTTGATTGATTGAAAATATAAGACTAAGGCGAATCAAGGCTTGCTATCGACCCAAATCAATTGTTTTCCTCATTAAACTTTCTTGACTTGACTTATTAACCAATACTAAATTAGGTGCTCGTGCCTAGAACATGTCATATGTTCACTCGACACATTCATTCCCTTTTATGTAGTATTCTAAAGACATGGCTTATGCCTAGAACGTCTATCATCGTTTTGATAATGCATTAAGCACAATGGGAATTTTATGACACCACACTAACCTAGAGTCTTAACAACAATCCTAGGTTTAATGAGTTTAAACTATGAATAAGAGTCCACCGCCTAAACGTGATGCAAACATCCACAAAATGATATGATCGTCACTCAAGCAAATGCCATTAATATTTAAATGAAAACAAGGTAGTAGAGCTTATAGGCATAAATTAAGTCCATGAAGCATGGTAGTTCAACTAATTCAATTTTCATAAAAGTTACAGTCAAGAACACAAAGTCCAAATATAAACAAGCATGGATAGGGATTCAAGTAGCCCCAATCCTAAGGTAACTACTCACACATAATGGAATTAAACATCAACATATTATTAAATTGCATTTGAATTAATAACCGAGAATGAAATTCAGAATATAGAACAATGGGAATGAAATAGTGCACTCAAGATAACACGAACAGTCCACTTCTTCCAAGCTCCACGTCCAAAGGTTCAAGGAATAAACTAGGATCAAAATTAGAAAAATACTGAAATCTCTATTCTGCGGCTAAGCTGCAAAAAATTAGTAAAAATCACAGGGGCGAAACCTTGAGTCCAAAAATGGATACGCAAGCATTAAAGTAAACACAAAGTAACATTAAACACTTATGGAAATGTATGCAATTAAAAACCCTTTTTTCTAGATGTAGCAATGGTAAATAGGGATCGTTCTGGACCGGGGATTAAGGGTACCTATGTATGATTAACGTTTAGTAGAATGATTAAAGATAAGAGGGTTTTGAAAAATGTGTAACAGAAGTTACGTTTTATAAGCTACAAATTTAAATGCTCATGCTCATGCTAATTTGTACTTGCAAACCATAGATTAGTTTCATAGAAAAAACTGGCACTTTTACGTAGGAAAATCCAAATCAACAATCACATTATTTATTCTAATCCTAACTAACATATATACACGCGACACCATCATCCACTTACCATGTCCACACGCCAATATTTGCACATGTTTAACCAATTACGAAATCTTACCTGCATTACTTCGATTACCATCATACATCTCTTATATTATAAATGCACCGAACAATGGATCAAACACTCACAATATAATTCATCTTAAGTTAATGAAAGAATGTGCTGGACTCACAATATAATTCATCATCTTAGCTATGGATCAAACATTCATTCTCCTCAATTCTATTCTAAATGCGTTGAACAGTGGATCAAACACTTAACATTAAATTGGAATTAACTACAAGAACATATGACATGATTAAGATTCCGAAAGTAAAACACATGGAGATTGAATTAAACGTTACAAGCATTGGATGATATAAACCATAAAAAATAATTAATTATAAACACAACTTATATTAAATTCAAGAACTTAGGGGAAAGGGAGTAGTTACACATTTGGAATCTCTAAATCATAGAAGGATGCAAAAGTGGGTGAATGGGTGAAATGTTATTCAGTAAACTCTCTAAATCACAGAAAGGGCCTAATGAAGATGGAAGAACATCAAAGAATGCGGCAATAAGAACTTGTTATTTAATTTATAAGAGTGCTTGATTTAAATCATGGAAAATAACGATAATAGAATAATGGGATCTGCCTCCCTAAAAGTGAGGAAAACATCCCTTTATATAGGGTTACAATCCCTTAAAATTCTAAGAAAATAAATTCCTAATGTGTTGCTGCAGAAATCGTCCGGACTTGTAGAATTCCTTATTGATCCCTACACACAATAAAGGGAAATAAATAGGGTTAAGATTGAAGCCTGGGAAGGTGGTTCAACCATAAATGCTCTGATGCCTAAGTTAGTCCTCTTGGGAGAGAATAAACTGACAGAGTGTTTGTAAGCGTTTTTTATTACCCCTGAAAGCGAAGAGATTCCCTATATTTATAGTGGAGATTTAAGGGTCACCAGAGCGTCTAGTTGGTCGAAGGGGAGAATGTTAAATAAGTGATTTCACCAAGTGAAATCACTTATTTATTAATAGCAATAAATAGCTTGCTAAGAGGTTGTTTATTATCTGTATTGATCCAATTATTTAATATATTAAATAGTAAATATATTAATTAATGCGGAGAATGTAAGGTGCTTGCGTCAACTATATCGACATTTCGAGAATTATAGACCACATGGCAGCTTCACAATTTTTGAATAGTTTATGGATCCATAAATGCCCTCACATCGCTTAGAGATTCAAGGAATCCTAAGAGATGTTATTTTATTGTGGTTCTGACAAACTATGCAGTATTAATTTTTTTTACAAGGGAGTGAGACTCCGCTTTGCTGGGTGTAGTTGAAATTCTGATTGATCTTGATCTTGTCTCAATAAGAATTATTAGGGCTCGTAGTCTTACTTTGGGTTGATCCTTAGAGCCCAATTAATAGTTAGGGGTTGTTTACTTTTCTTTATTTAAAAAAGGACTCGTGGATTTAAGTTTTAATAAAGAAAATTAAACCCCAACAGAGGTTTACTACTAGTGAAGATAGGTTGACATCACCGAATTGATGTGAAGGGAGAATTTGGTTCATAATTTTTAAAGCTAAAAGTTCTTTTTTCTTGTCTCTACTACCTATGAATTTTGCAAGTTGATGAAGTGGCCTGATGTTGATTGAGAGGAGAAAAAGTGGCGATAAGAGGTAAGGGCTGACGTCGGCAAAGCAATTGCAGTGGCTGTCGGTCATGGGAGTAGCAGCGGCCGGTTTGGATATCTAAGGTCGTTAGCCTGTCAACGTGGGCATGATTGGCCGGTCGCTGACGCATGTGCACCACACCTTCACTGGGGCATCAATCTGGCTAGCTTTGGCTCTTTGGTTGTTTTTTTTTTTAATATTGGTGTATATATGTAAGTAAATATATACTAAATTTAAAGTATATATTTACCTTTTCTCCTAATATATGAGTATATATGTAAGTAAATACATACTAAGTATAAAGTATGTGTTTGCCTTTTTTGTTATAGGTGGTAGATATTTATTACCTAAATATTCATAGTATGACTTATTTACTTTTGGTGATATCTGGTACCTTTTTAAAAAAAAAATCTATTGAATTTTGTTTCACTTTCAGCCTTGCCACTTTCAAACATTCCGGAGGTTCGGAGTTCCCGATCATAGCCATTTTAGAGACATGACTTATCCTTGCGGTGATTTTTCACGGGATGTCAAGTTGGAAGGATGAAGTAAAGTCGGTAAAATTGCACTTGTGGGAGCTGGGAGGATCACACAACAGGCGTCCATTCATCTGGATGCAGACTGAACTAATCGAGCTTAATGAGTTTCAGTGCTGGAAGAGTCTCTATGAAGATGCTTTTCTTGAAGGCATGGTCATCGCACTTGGCGAGCGTGCGCCGCTGTGAAGATTTAGAGAGGAGTTGTCTCTAGAGGAAAAAATACTAGGCTTCTCTAGTGGATGCAATTTCATCCTCTAATCATCAATTGGGGTTTCAAGTTCCCGTTTTTGATGCTCTTTACCTATATCATTTTCCATAATGGGCATTGCCCTTCTCAATTGCATATCTACGACTATCGCCATATCATGTGCTTTGAGAAGCTGAATGGGCTCTTTGATTTGGGGCTCTCTAAAGATGAGTTTTGGCATTGTTATTCGGTGAAGCACAAGCTGATTCCCGGCATGCAGAGTTCTCATGTCATCCCAAAGGTTGAGCTTTTCGTAAGAATGTCCTTTGACGATGATGTGTACAAGATTACATGCATTGAAGTTGGAGGCAAGTGGGATTTCAGTTGCGCTAGTCGTCTGAACATTACTTCATGCTACCGCAGTTCGTCTGACATATACACTATTATCAAGTTCCATCCCGACATTAAGAAGGTTGACAGAGTCCTGATGGTTCCTCCAAAGTTTTGTGAGATAAGTTGGCTACTCAATCCTTATAAGCGTATGGTCAGTGAGCGACCTCCTGGGGACTTGATCGAAAGCTAGTTCCCCATCCCACAATGTGTAAAGCAAAGTGTTCAACTGAAATGCGTAGGTCGAGATAAGTTGTGTGTTCTTCCAGTGAAGAAACTTGACCTGTCTGTGTCCATAAGCAATGTTCATAAGGTTGTACGAAGTCCTTCAAGCCCAACGAGATCGTTCAGTAAGTGCATGTCGTCGAGTGGGCAACAGGGAGTTCTTGTGAAAGGCGCAGCTGCGTCCCCAATGAAGATGAAAATTGCTCATGGTTCTCCTGAACTAAAGACTGTTTCCAATCCAGGCGTCGGCTGCACGTTCCTCATCAAAGAGACCAACTTCGGATCCTACAAAGAAGTATTGTGACAAAATCTTGAGCGGTGATCATGGAGGAGTCGAAGCTGCTTCCATAAAGGTAGGGAGTTCTCAGGTCCATGAGGCCAAAGCCTCCTCGAAGTGCTCCAGAAGTGGTGTTGTGCAGGAGATTCATGAAAAGGTCATCAAAGAGCTCGAGGTTGCAAAGGCAGGGGCTCATAAGCTAGAGGGTATGCTGCGACATTGTGCCAATAATCGGACTAATGTCGAAAAGCTCAAGTCTGAGCGCATCCTACTTTAACAGTATCACGACCAGCTTCAACAAAAAAGTGAAGACTTGGATACGGTATGTTTGCTAGAAGCCAGCTTGAATGCGTTGAAGAGCGTCTGAGCTGAGAAGCTATTCGCAGAGAATGAACAGGACGTCGCCCTTGATGAATCTAAACTACTGCACGATTCTCTATGAGATTCTCAAGAGAATATTAGGCTCCTAGAGACTGAGGTGGAGTGAGCTCGTATTGAAATTGAAAAATTCAATTCTGAGCCATACACACTTCCCTGTGTTCCCACGGTTCGCACCAAAATGTAGAGAAACTCGCGAATTACATGGAAGACTTGAAGCTGTAATTGTTTGCGGTGGGTTGCAGTGAGTTCGAGGTAAAAACATGCCTTTCTCACGAATATGTCGAGGTAAAAATGCCCATTGGACTTTGTTCAACTTTAACCATTCATAGGCTTATTTTGGTCCCTAGCGACGTTCGTCTACAAAAACATTCTTTGGGAACTCGCCACAACTCGGAATTGAGTGAAATTGAGGGTTTTGGAAAGATGAGTTCCATATCTGTTTAATACCACCAAGCGAATTTCAAGATGAACCGAATTAAACTTTGTAGGATTAAATGAATCTTGAACCTGTGTACTGGAACATACAGTTTACCTTCATGTAAAAAGCATTCAGCGGGAACTCGTCACAATTCGGAATTGAGTGACATTGACTAGGTTTAAAATCCAACTTCAATACCTTTTCAAAGCCACTAAGCTTGTTCCAGGGTGATCAAAATTGAGAATTTTAGGATCAAATAAATCTTGAACCTGTGTACTAGAATGTGCAGTCGACCTTCGTGTACAAAAACATTCATTGGGAACTTGTCATAACTCAAAATTGAGTGACATTGATGGGGTTGGAAAATTGACTCCTATCCTTTTTTAATGCCACCAAGTTGTTCCAAGGTGATCAAAATTGAGCTTTGTAGGATTGAATGATTCTTGAGCTCGTGCAGTGAAGTGTTCAATTGAACTTTGTATTTTAAAACATATGCCCAATATTTTCCATGACCCAGTTATTGATCCCCTTGGTGGGGTTGGAATTTATCTTTAGTAGTTTTACCATTCCACCAAGTCTTGTTTGATGACGACATGTTTCTCATCGAGATGGGATTCGAGTGCTTTGACGGGCAAAGGTTTGGGATGTTTCTTATGGCGAAGGGTTGAAGCACTTTGCGTTGCGAAGGCTCAGAGTGCTTTGCATGGAAAATTCTTGAAGTGCATCGCATGGAGAAGGCTCGGAGTGCTTCGAATGACAAAGGCTTGGAATGGTTCGCATGGCGTGGATTTGAGTGCTTCATATGGCGTGCATTTAAGTGCTTCGTATGGCGAAGGCTTTGAGTTCATCGCATGGAGAAGGCTTAGAATGTCGCGTGGTGAAGGCGTGGAGTGCTTTGCATGGCGAAGGCTGGCAATTCGAAGGCTTGGAGTGCTTCATGTGGTGAAGTCTAGAAGTGCTTCACGTGGCGAAGGGTTTGAGTGTTTCACGTGGTGAAGGCTTTGAGTCATTCACATGGCGAAGGCTTTGAGTGCTTCGTGTGGCGAAGGCTTTGAGTGCGTCATGTGGTGAAGGCTTTGAGTGTTTCACGTGGTGAAGGCTTTGAGTGATTTACATGGCGAAGGCTTTGAGTGCTTCGCATAGTGAAGGCTTTGAGTGCTTCGCATGGTGAAAGCTTTGAGTACTTCGTATGACGAAGACTTGAGTTCTTTGCATGGCAAAGACTTTGAGTTCTTCGCATGGCGAAGATTTTGAGTGCTTTGCCTGGCGAAGGCTTTGAGTGCTTCGCTTGGAAAAGACTTTGAGTTCTTCGCATGGTGAAGACATAGATTGCTTCGCATGGTGAAACACTCAAAGTCTTTGCCATACGAAGCACTCAAGTCTTCGTCATACAAAGTAATCAAAGCTTTCACCATGCGAAGCACTCAAAACCTTCACTATGCGAAGCACTCAAAGCCTTCTCCATACAAAGCATTCAAAGTATTTGCCACGTGAAACACTCAAAGCCTTCACCACATGACGCACTCAAAGCCTTCGCCACACGAAGCACTCAAAGCCTTCGCCATGTAAATCACTCAAAGCCTTCACCACGTGAAACACTCAAACCCTTCGCCACGCGAAGCACTCCTAGACTTCACCACATGAAGCACTCCAAGCCTTCGAATTGCGAGCCTTCGCCATGCAAAGCACTCCACGCCTTCACCACGTGACACTCTAAGCCTTCGCCATGCGATGAACTCAAAGCCTTCGCCATACGAAGCACTTAAATGCACGCCATACGAAGTACTCAAATCCACGCCATGCGAACCATTCCAAGCCTTTGTCATTCGAATCACTCCGTGCCTTCTCCATGCGATGCACTTCAAGAATTTTCCATGCAAAGAACTCTGAGCCTTCGCAACGCAAAGAGCTTCAACCCTTCGCCATGCAAAGCACTCAAAGTCTTTGTCACGTGAAGCACTCAAAGCCTCCGCCACACGAAGCACTTAAAGCCTTTCCTACGCAAAGCACTCAAAGCCTCACCACGTGAATAACTCAAAGCCTTCATCACACGATAAACTCAAACCATTCGCCATGCGAAGCACTCCTAGCCTTCACCACGTGAAGCACTCCAAGCCTTTGAATTGCTAGCCTTCGCCACGCAAAGCATTCGTAGCCTTCACCACGTGACAATTTAAGCCTTCGCCACGTGATGCACTCAAGGCCTTCACCACGCAAAGCATTCCAAGCCTTCGAGTTGAGTGCTTCCCATAGCAAAGACATTGAGTGCTTCGCATTGCGGAGACTTTGAATGCTTCGCGTGGTGAAGGCTTATAGTGCATCGAATGGTAAAGGCTTTGAGTGCTTTGCATGACAAAGAGTTTGAGTGCTTCGCATGGCGAAGGCTTTGAGTGATTTGCATGGTGAAGGCTTAAAGTGCTTTCTAAGTAAAATTGTAGATGATAAGACAATTTTATTAAACATTTAGATGTAAGATCTTAAATCTCAATGTAAAATATTATGTAAGAAAAGTAGGCATTGGGCCGAATCTTGAGCACAATTTTTGTGCCTTTGACGATGATCTAATCACTTATTTAGATTTCTCTAGATGTAATACTTCCTAAGGTGATGAGCATTCATCGATCCATTTACCAACTTCCTATCCATGGTCTCCAAACTATAACTCCTTTTGCAGCCTACTTGGTATATGCGTTAATGGCCTTCCTAATGGGATTTGAGTTTTTGTGATTGGTGTCTCAAATTTCTTCTTGAGGATAAGGTCGCCAGGAAGAAATCGTTGAATCTTTGCCTTCTTGTTGTAGAAACTTTTAACTTGTTGCTGGTAACTAATGAGTTGTTCTCTCAATTCCTTGCTTAGGTCAAGAGAGGTTCTTAGGGCCACAGATTTGATGAGGGGAACATCAAGCTCCAAGAATAATGCTGGAACGACGACATGTGCCTGAATGATAGCGTTGGTTATGAATGCAAGGGTCAATGGAGATTGGCATTTTCTCGTTGCAATGTTGAGCAATAAGCCCAAAGTGTGATGTCTAGCTCCTCTTCCGATAGTTCGTTCTTATCATGGAGCCTCTTCTAGATGCTATCAAGGATGGTCTTATTTGATGCTCCGGCTTGGCCATCCCATGAGGGTAATATGCAGTAGAGGTGAAATGATTTATCTTCCACCACTCAAAGAACTCTTTGATTGATGTGCCCATGAATTGAGTTTCATTATCAGTTAGTATGACCTTCGGTATTCCAAATCGATGGATGATTTGACTCCAGATAAATTCTTACACGTCTAATTGAGTGAACATAGCCAACGCTTTGGCTTCCATCCATTTGGCAAAATAATTGGTGAAGAAAATTCAATACTTCTTATTAGGTAACAGTGTAGTTGGTAATGGTCCGACAATGTCAATCCCCCATTGCATGAATGACCACAGACTAAGTAGGGCATGCAGCTCTTGCATTGCCAAGTGGTTAGGTTAAAACCTCAGATACGTATCGCATGATCGGGAATATTTGAATGCGTGTTGACATAAAGTCAGCCAGTAGAACCCTGCATTGAGTGTCTTTTACCAAGCGTTCTTCCTCCGGAGTGATTTCCAAATTGCCCTTGTGAATTTTGGCCAAGACCATCAGTGTCTCAGGCTGTCTTAAGCATTGTATGTTTGCCACCGTGAAGCTTTGATGAAAAATTTGGCCCTTATCGATGTAGTATCGTCCGGCCTTTATTTGAATTTTACAAGGTTGTAGTCGGTTTTCTGGCAGAGTGTCATTCACTAGGTACTCAATTGGGATTGAGCGTCTAAAGTGATAATCGAGTGCAGATGCTAAGTTTGCAAGTGCATTGGTTTGTGCATTTTTAGCTCTAGGGAGCAACTTCTGCACCTTATTGTTGTATTGAAGCATCCTTGCATCCCTTGTAGCGTATAATCCAATGGATTGGTTGGTGATCAATTAGGAGTTGGAATGCACGGTGATCTTTTTGACTCCTAGTTCCTTAGCAAGATTTCCGTCATAAATCAAAGCTTCTTACTCCACGTCGGTTTTAGGGGCCTTGAATCTGATTGGACTGTAACGACCCGTCCCGAGAATCAGGATTAGATTAGAGATTAATGACGGATTAGTGAAGTTAATCAGTAATTAGTTGGACGTTTTCGGACGGACAGTACAAAATGACGATTTTGCCCTTGGAATGGATAAAAATGTTGACTTTTAGTTCAGGCAGTCAAATGGACTTTGACCGATGACTATGACGTAGTTCGGGACGTTACAAGTTCATAGACAGGTGGCACGTCCGATTTCGACATTCGAGACGAATGTTACAGGCTTCGGAAGTTCGGGGGTATGTTGGTAATTTGGTTGAAAAGGGGCAAATTGTTGACTTTTATACGACAAGTTATTTTCATGAAGTTCGAGGACCGTTAGGTAGATCTCGATCCTCTGAATATAACGATAGGCGGCAAGTCAATTGGAGTTTGGATGACAGAGTTACGGGTCTAGGAACATGAGGGGCAAAATGGTAATTTGGTTGTTAGGGGCAAAATGGTCTTTTGTCTGCCTGTGTTTACATTCTGATCAGTGGGACGAGGACACCTGTCCCTTGTGGGATATTTTTCACTTGAGGATCAGTAGATTGTGGACATCTGTCCATTCTTCAGTGGCTTCTAGCCATTTCTCCCACGGTTGATGGATTAAAATAAGTCGGTGAACGTTTAAATAGGGCAGTCGTGCTTGTGGTTTAAAATTGAGAGGGAAAGGTTTGTCTGATGATTAGCAAAGAAGAGGGCTACCAGTAATGTGTGTGCATCTGAGTGAGAACTAGAGATAATAATGAAGAAGCAGGGAGATGACAGAGAAGAGGGACAGAGAAGCAGCTGGAGAGGCAAAGGGGAAACCGTAACATTGCCGTGAAACTCCCTATGTACAACCTCTGCGACCTTCATCTGTTGGTAGTGATTAGTGAGCAAAAAGGAATTAGGACGACATGAAGAGTACGGTGAAGGCCACGACGAAAGTCCAGAGGATAGTTTGATGGATCAGTGGTGCTTTTGGAAGTTGAGACGAACTCAGGGGAAGTGAAACCGTGGCTGGAGGACGACGATGGTAACCGGGAACAGAGGAGGAAATATTTCGGGTTTTGTCTTCAAATCAGGAAGGTAATCATCTAGCATAGTTTTATGTTTTTAATTAGCTAGATCGATCATAGATGCTTGGACGAATCTAAGGTGAGAAATAGGATCAAAATTGGACAGAAAACGAAGGAAAACAGTGCGCGCCTGTCCAGGTGAACCGGCTGGTCTGAACCGATCTGGATCAGGTCGACGCAAGGTTGAAGACGATAAATAGTATGGCGCGTGTGCCTCACGCGCAGCCGCTTTGGGTGGTGCATGGGGCCTAGTCTGGGTATTTTGGAATTGGTTTAAAGTATTTGATGTAACGAACATTTTGGGATTGGTTTCGAGTCGATCGGACATCGTCTCGATATGTTTTGGGATGTCCAAATATTTTAAGGCTTGGTTAAAAATAGTTAAAAATTCGGGAAAATTATGGGGCTATAGTATAAACATTGTGAAGTAGTTAGTGACCTTATTATGAGATTTGGACAGGTTCGGGAAAGCAGGTGATAGTGGATTAGCCAGAAAAGCGTAATTGCGCGCGTATCGAGGCGGCGACTCGAATGGTTTGTGAGTGGACTTTACTTTTGAACTTATGATGCATGCATAAATTTTTTATATGTTTTCTATACGTGATTTCTATGTTTATGATTATGATCTTGATGATTTACGGTTTTGCACGTATTTCGAGATAATTACGTATTTGCACGTTTTACGAGCTTACTATTTATGCTGTGATTTGATAATGGTTTTGGTGCTTTGATTTTTGGATTTAAATATGATTTGATTTTTATGATTTATAATGGATTTTGGAAAAGTGATTTCGGGCTTGAAGCCCTGTTCATGAAAGTGATTTCGATAAATGTGATTTTAGGTTTTGGAATCGGATTTCAGAAATATGATTCCTGATTTGGTTTTGGAGCTTGAAAGTGAATTTCTGGATTTGGGTCCAGAATGATGATTCCGGATGCTAGCTTACGGAATCATGATTGCGAATTCGGGTATGTATTTTCTATGGTTTTCACTTGGTTTTGGGTTTAAAGACCTGTTGAAACTGGTTTTGGGTTTAAAGACCTGGATATGGCTGGATCTGGTTTTGAGTTTAAAGGCTCGGTTGATTAACGGGGGAGGGCCCTGAATTGATATGTTTTGAGTTTAAAGACTCGGTTATTGTGATATCCCCCGAGGCCTGTTGATTGTGTTTTGAGTTTAAAGACTCGTTGATATCCTGAGAAGGCCTGATTATGCGCATGTGTTTTGAGTTTAAAGACTCGGGCGCTTGAGATCATGCAACTTTATTTATTGATATTTTACTTTGGTTTTCACTGGTTTTCAGATGTTTTGGGCTGTGGCCCGGATGATTTGGATTTTGTGGATTTTGGGCTGAGTTCCTGTACTTTGATGAAGATTTATGATTTTGGGCTGAGGCCCTGGATTTGAGTTACGGATTTGAGAAAAGAAATGATTTCGGTTTCCATTGATGGTTTTCTTATCTTCGATATGAAATGGTTTTATGACAAGGTTTACATATGCATGCATTGGTTTTTGCGTGAAGGGTATAAATGTACTTTTCTATAACCTGTTTTCAGAACGTATTATTTATTTTTGTCCACTCACAGTTTTTTATGTTTTCGATACCCTCCAGGTTTTGATGGGGTGCGGGCTGTTATGAGAGAGAGATAAAGACATCACATACACGATCCATAGTAAGTTCTGCTCACTCTGGGACATCGAAAAGTGAATTTGGTACTTGGGTCTGGTATCCCTTGTCCGGCTTACGTGTTACTTCGAGGTTAGACGTCAGTTTAGCCTTCATGTCGCACGTAAGTTAGACGGGAGCATGGCTTAGACGTTAATCCTGGGGGATTGGGGGTAGATCGTGTCAAATTGGTATCAGAGCCAGGTTTTGTGCTCTCTCCACGAGGATTTCGCTCCCAGAGTAGTTGGTCCGTTGGCTTGTGTGTTGTGATCCTACTATGGATGTGATGTCTCAACGTGGAACAGCCCGTCATCAACCTGGATACGCGAGTGATAACGAGTAGTTGTATGATAGCTAATGGTTGAGTTAGCGGCGAGAGTACGAGGGACTGGGTGATGCGTTGCCAGATACGCAATTGAGTGTGTTACATGCTGACTTTGAGAGGGAAAGGATAACGTGTTTGATGCTGGATATACTCAATATTCGGTTGGGCTTTAGGGTCAGATGGAGTAGCTTCGGTAGATGGTCGGCTGGGTGCTAGGGTGGTTTACCCAGATGGTGAGATACGGTTATTGGTAGGCTGGTCGGCCTATAGGGCCCGGTAGTAGCCTGTTGAGCCGGATGGTACTCGTGGGTTGGTTGGGGCTGGTTGACGGTGGCCTATTGGGCCGGATGGCGATTGGATGAAGATAGTGTGGACTTGTGACCACTTAATCAGATTGTTCGAGCTTGGACTTGTGCGACTATGAGTCGCTGGATGCCTTGAGTTGCGAGGGTAAAGGAACCTGCCTTTAGGATTTGATGAATTCCCCCTAGGGATGGTTACTGGTTGACGGTTGTGTATAGCTTCAACTTAAAGGATGTTCTTAGTCGGGTGAGACAACCCGAGTGGGGAAGGTTTTGTGAACTATTGGATGCTGTGGGTTTGGATAACCCAAGTAAAGATTTAAGGAACCCCGTTAGGATGACTGGTTTGGTACCTGAGTGAGAAACCCCAGAGTAAGTCCTTAGTTTGGAAACCGGTAGTTGGTTTTTGTAGTTAGGTAGTTGTTGTGGCTTGGGCCGATTTATGACCGAATTGGAGATGGTGCTGGATGGTTTGGTGGATGACTCGGGTCGAGTCCAGTGAGATTGTGGAGATTGGTTAGCTTGACCCGACCAGTAGCTTCGAGTGTGGTGCAGTGGCTCTAGTTGCGGTCTCATCTAGGTACTATAGAGCGCTGAGTTGCTTAGTTTGAGCGTAGATTGAGGGTTTTGGCTCTGTATGAGCGGAGGTTCAGGACTAGTGTGCTATGCGCACGAGATAGGGAATGTTGTGCCCCGAGCTGGGATGCTTGTAAATGGTAGAATGGTAAACTCGTGAGTTGAGGTTGTGGCTATTTGTGAGGAGCTGGTGTCTGGTAGGAACCGCTACCGAGTTGGGGTATGTGATGACCAATTGGCAGGTCATGTTCAGGACTAACGGTCAGGATGCCGTTAGTTTGATCAGAGAAGCGCAGCGGACCTAGGCTTCGTGTTGGATCGGGCTAGGTTATTATGGTCGGATTGACCATGAGTGAGGTTGGTTTTCGTGGATACCGTAGGAGGCGATGAATGAGTCAACAAATGTTGGCCGTATTGGAGTGTGTTGGCATTTGGTGATGCCGCGGTTAATACTTGGTGATTCCTCGAGACGAGGGATTGACAACGTCGAGGATAGGGCCTGAGGAATCTGAGGTTGTTGATTGAAGATTCCAAGAGTTGGTAACTCGGACGTTAGTGATGCTCGGAGTTGAACCTCGAAAAAGTTGGGATGCGATGATCAGAAGGAGTGATGATTGACATCCTGTTGGATGTGTCGAAACGATGATAATCGACAGGTGAGTTGGTCAATGAGTTGGCTTGGTTACGGACACATGGTTGTGATCCGTAGGAGGTTTGGTTTTTCTAAGTATAGTAGAGGAATTGCCGTTTGGACGGTGAGTCCGAGGGTGGTATACTTTTTGAGGATGAAGTCCCATGGTTGGAAAAAGTGGACATACGTCCAATATGATTGGAATCTCGGAATCAGGAGATGTTGTGATTTCAACGATGAGATGTGGTGTGGATTCCGAGTTGGTGTTAAATGTTGAGTGATGGATACTCTAGAGTCGATTTGGGGACTCATTGAAGAAACTTTAGGAAGTGTGACCCCCCTTAATCATGGACACAAGTGGATGTGTTGAGGAATAGATTGAGTACTTGGTGACACCCTGTTAGGCATGTGTAGCGAGTGCCATAGGATTGCGTTAAGTTGGATTAAGGTAGGACGAATTGTGATGTAATGGTTGTGGAAAATTGTGAGTTCCGTTGTAGGATGACAGAAGGAAGATGATAAGTAGTGACTATAACTGATCGATTTGAGGTTATTGAAGAACACCCATAATCTAGACGTGTCTTTAGACGTGTGGTAGTCTTGATTGATTGGATCCGATGTGGTGACCTGATCGTTTGTTGGAAATTGAAGGCAAAGTAGTGAGACAGTAAGTGGGGTCCACTTAGGAGTGAGTGGATCGGGGTTGGATCGCTTCTGGCCCAGGATTGAGTTATTGTGGATTAGGGAAAAAAAATCGTATGCAAGACAGAGTTTGGACATGGTAGGTAGTTAAATAAGACAAAAGGTGGATACGTGGATGAGAAGTGTGGTCCGTCTTGCATACGTATGGGTATTAGATTTGGATCTAGTGATGGGTCTGCCTTGTTTTCTGCGATTGGATTAGATGTTTTGGATAATGGTCTGGAGACGTGGAGTAGAATTGAGTTGGTTTTCCCCCGCAGACATGTAGTTCAGCCTAGTGGTAAGTTTGGACCGACGGACTGCAAAAAGTGAAGCGTGATTGGCTTGTAGTTAGGTGGTAGTCAGTGTGGATACGAGATGTTTTGTGTGCCCTGGAGAGGTACTCTGATGGTTGGATGATGCACGATGATGTCGTTGGAAGTGCTTGAGGATGTACACTACGATCGATGTGATCGAGGTATTCTAAAATATCTCTGTTTGATTCAAGTTCATAGGGTTGTTGTTGCGTGTGTTTGGTGCATGTATTTGGTGTATGTGTGTGATAGTTATGCAGTGATCAGAACCATTCCGATGCGATTGGACTTGCATCGTGATGTTCTAGTAGGGGTGTTGGTGATCGGCTTAGTGTCGAGATTTGTTGTTGGTCGTATCGATGATCGTAGCAGTTTCGATGTGATTGACTGATTGAGATGTGGACTAGATCAGGGTGATCCTGAGTGATTTGATTGGTTGTGGCAGGATTCAGTGTTGATGTGAGCTGGATGCTCAGAGCCATGAGTGGCTGGTGGGACCCCGACATTGATATGTTTGATCATGGTTAAACCGGTTTGTGATAGGGTTCATGTAAGACCCGTGTCCTGGAGGGAACGGTGAACAATCCCATATTCTTGCGATGAGGAATGGTCTGGGAGAGGATGGTGGTGTGCATTAAAGGTGTAGGCACACACCTATCTAGCACTAGGCCTTACGGGACTGCACTCCGCAGTCGAGGTTGTAGTGATCGGTTAGACCTAGTTGGTTGTCGTACTACTCTAGTTGTGATGGATTGTTGGTGCAACTAAGGTCATGGACGACCTGGTAGACGACATTGGTTGAGTCGAGTTACGACTGGTTAGAGATTGGTTGGACAGGTTACTAGGGTTGGTACTTGTCGATGGAATCCCGGAGTGGGGATACGGAGTAGTTTGTGACGACCCAAAAATTCGAAAAAGGAAAATTTGGAAAATTTGAAGAAAATGACGATTTTGTCCTTGGAATTGGGCGAACGGTTGACTTTTGGTTTGAGCGATCAAACGAACTTTGATAAATAACTGTGACATAGTTCGGGACGTCACGAGTTCATAGACAGGTGGCACGTCTGATTCCGACATTCGAGGAGAATGTTATGATGTTCAGAAGTTCAAGGGTAATTTGGTAATTTGGTTAAAAAGGGGCAATTTGTTGACTTTTCAAACGACATGGACTTTTCACTTAATTTGAAGACCATTGGGTAGGTCTCGAGACGCTGAATCCGTAGACAGGCGACATGCGTGAATCGATGTTCGGATGGAAACGTTACGAACCTTGACATGCTAAGGGCATTTTGGTAATTAGCCATGAAAGGGAGTTTTGGTCAATTGTATTCTAAGGGGAAAATTTTTCTTTTTTCTAATGTTGATGAATCAATTACTTAGTGACTCATTTAGTGCAAGTAGTGACATCTGTCACCTTAAAATCGAGATTGGTGGCAAAAGAAAATGTAGCTGTGGGATGAATTGAAGAACCTTGTGTGTGTTTGCAAAACAGAGGCTGAGACACTCTGATGATCGATCACCTAGATAGAAGGAAGGAACAACCAAATAGTTAACTGAGGAAGTTAGAGAGTGAGTATAGAGGATCGAATGAAGTGGGAATTAGGAAGGAAACCATAAAACCCAAAGAGAAACCCGAAACAAATCCATGGAATTCGAAATTCGAATTGCACCTTACATCCCTCAAACGTTGAAATTGGACTTAGATTAAGACTTCTGGGACTCGTGTTAGTCGATCCACGTCGAGAAACTCAAGGTTCGAAACCCTTTGAGCCAAGAACAGACATGGCGAAGTTTGGAAATTCGAAGGATTGAGTTGTGTAATTGGAGGGAGTTACAGTTGCAATTGAGGTTGGAAACACATTTATAAGATTCCCAGGAAGCTTTCTGATAAATTAATTGGAAGAAAATAGGTGAAATAGAGTGAAATTGGAGGATGAACAGTATGATTATGTTCTTCGAAAAGTCGAGTTCGATTTGAAGGATTGATGTAAGTATTGGTGTAATTTAAATCACAGACCTCTAATTAAGATTATGACGATGCAAATGGATGCTTTAATTAGTGGAATTGATGTTGAATTGAAGGAATTACAACCGGGTTGTGTCGCGGGCTAACATGTTGAATTTGCAGGAAACGGGTGATAATGATGAGTAGTGTAGCTGGCGCGTGAGCTTCACGCATAGCCACTCATGGCTGCGTGTGGGGGCGCGTGAGACCGAATCTCGTGGTGAGTTCAACATGAAACATGCTTCTTTTAATGTAACGAATATTTTGGCACTAGTTTCGAGAAAATTGGATATTGTTTCGATAGTGTTCAGTGTATCTGAAGTTTTCGTATACGTTAAAATACGTATTTAAATCCCGAAAAAAATTGGGGAAAATTATATGAGGTACATTGAAGTGTTAGGGACCCTCGATATTGATTTTGGACAGGAATTATGAATTCCAGAATTTACGAAAAAATGTGCAGCTCGGAAGCGAGCCGTTTGGACGGTGTGTGAGTGGACTTTGCTTTCTGAATCGCAATGCATGCATAATTGTTTTCTATGCTTTCTATCTATGATTTCTATGCTTATGATTATGGTACTTACAATTTCCGTATTTACACGCATTTCGATATGCAATACGTAATTGCACGTATTTCGAGAATACGGTTTATGTTATATTTTGATGATGGTTTGATGGATGATTTATATGATTTACACATGTCATGTTTTGTTAATGATTTGATGATTTGACTTTGGATTTACATGTGAATTCGGGCACGAGACCCATTTCGATAAAATATGATTTCGGATTTGGTTTTGGAAAGTGGATTACGATGGATTCTGGATTTGCTATGGATTACACATGATTTTGGGTTTAAAGACCCAGTACTATTGCTGGATCATGTTTTGGGTTTAAAGACCCGGTTGATTGATGTGACGGGGGAGGGCCCTTGATTGAGTTTAAAAATCCTATTGATGGATCATGTTTTGAGTTTAAATACTCGATTATTGTGATATCCCCCGAGGCCTATTGATTGTGTTTTAAGTTTAAAGACTCGTTGATATCCCGGGAAGGCCTGATATATGTGAGTTTAAAGACTTGATGATTGAGATCCAGCAAATTGATTGACTTATGATTTACTGTCGATTTTCGATGTTAACGGATGTGTTGGGCAATGCCTGGTTTATATGGCTTTATGGATTTTTGGCTATGTTCTCATACGTGGATTTTGATTCATGATTTTGGGCTGAGGCCCCGTGTTTATGGTTTCGGGCTAAGGCCCGAAGATTGAGAAACTGGAAATGATTTTGATTTTCATACACGGTTTTCTTATACTGGAAATGAAATTGATTATGAAATGATTTTCGAATGCATACATTGGTTTTAGGTGGAGGGTAGAAATGTCTTTTTTGTAACATGTTTTATAAACTGATTTATTTTTGTCCACTCACACCTTTTATGTTTTTATTGACCCTCCAAGTGGTAGCGCGATGATCAAGGCCGATCGCGAGGTGGAGGCATGAGTGGGAACATGTGTGGTTATCCCTTGTTTGGCAAGTGCTGAGGGTAATTTGGAAACTTCAGTTGACTTGTCAGATGGGAGTAGGACCGGGCACAGTTATTAATGTTCCTCAGGGGACGGTCCTTTCAAGTTAGTATGAGCGGTTGATTTTGTTGGATGGGGAGGCTCGATAGCAATGTCTGGTGGTTAGGTCTGCACGAGTCTGTGGCAGACACTACTACCAAGACTGGTTATAGTTATGGTTGTTGGGAATCGAAGACGTTCGGGGAACGTTTCCTTTTCTCGTATGAGCTGTTAGGGTGACTGTACTTAGAGTTGTTGGGTACAATGGAGACAGAGTTTCTCCAATTCGAGCAGAGGTACGTGGTCATCGCTCGGTATGAGCGGAGATCCAGGGTTGTTTGTTTCACACACTGGGTACTGGTGCTGGTGCCGGTGATTGTGATGACGATGAGTCACGAGTCGGGATGTGATTCCGTCGAGCTAGGCATGAATTGGGTATTTGTGGTCCAGGAGTAGATCACGGATAGAGTTGGACTGGATGGAATCCATCAGTAGTTGAGACGTGAGGACCGAGTAGTGATGGTCCACATCCTTTTGGATGTACATAAACGATATAAACCAATAGGCGAACTTGGTAGTGAGTAGACTGGTTACAGACACGTGGTTGATGTCCAAGTGTGTTGGTTCCGACATGGTTGGAACTTTGGAATCAAGAGAGGTTGCGATTGAGGTGATGAGAGGAGTGCGAGTTTTCCGCATTGGTAATGGGTATTTCGAAGTCATTTGGGGTGACTTCATAGGTTCTACCATGGTAGATGATGGTTTTTGACACCAATACATTGATCGTGTATTGGTTGGTGGACCCGGGATTTGTTTTGGGTCATCAGGAGGAGTTAGGTATATCAAAGTTAGGTGAATGAGATTTCTCATTTTTTGCTTGGGGGCAGACGATGTTGGGTTACATGGCGTGGTGAGTGCAGCGAGTTTGTTTTCATTCACGTAGGATGGATTTTGATGTCATCGTCTTGGATTATCCTTGATTTTCCTAGGTGGAATGTCAAGGATCGATACGAGGTAATTGGAGAGGACCCACAGTCTCAGTGTGTCTCATCGTTGACTGATCTTTTTAGATGTGGGGATTGGTTGAGGAGTGATGTGACAGACGAAGGATTCAAGAGGGTGTAAAACCCTATGACCAGATTTCAGGTGGATTGTTAGCTGAGTGAGCATGTGTGAATCCTAGGTGGATCTGGATTGTGATGTCGAGAACTTTGGGCGTCGTGACGATCGAGGATCGTGACGTTCATGGTCGGGTGACGCAGTGATGGATCTGGATCGTGATTTTGATGATCCAGATAGGTGGAGAGTTTATTTCTCTTACTGGGATTTTTGAGTTGAGGATAATGGGACTGAACTTCATTTCGAGGTAAATCCTGTATGGTGTATTACTCGGGCGAGAAGGTTTCCAACGGGGTCGAATTTGGCCAGCCTTAGATGTGTGAATGATGGGATTGGCTTCCCTATGAAGTCGATCGAATAAGATGAGCATGTAATCGATAGGTTCGGAATTGGTGCGTCTTGGTAGATGTGAGTGAGATTGGATGCCAGTTGGCATGAGAGGGTACGCCTTGGTGGGCGTGATTTAGATTAGTACGTATTGGATTACTTGATTAGGAGTAGACGTTTTGTTACTGGTCAGCTGACCATGGGACTCGAAATGGACGATGGATTGGAGTTCTTGATCTGTCTAGTACTGGCTACGACCTAAGTCGTCGTCGTTGTTGTTGTAGTCTGGTTGATGGATGGACGTACGTACCCTCTACGTTGTTTAGGGTACGATACTGGGCAGACTAGTGGTGCCTGGTGACGGTATATAGGATATACCAGTGGTACATTGGTGAGCGTGTTGGTAGTCGGCTTAGTTCCAATACCATTGGATTAGTCAAGAACGTTGACTGGACATTGGATACGGTGCACTGGGCCATAGTGTTTCTAATACGTCCAGTCACACACAGGTCGAGTGAGATGTTGGCGATTGTATACTCAGGTTGAGTGAGTTGGTGGTTAGTGTAACCAGAAGTGAGTAAAATTTTAGTTTTCGACTGGGGACTGTCAAGTGGTGATAGTTTGTCGGATGTGTCAACGTGGATCGATGAGTGAGATTTGGTGACTCCTAGTGGGAGCAGACGTCAGGATGAATTGGTGATTGAGAAAGGAACCGTCGAGTTGTTTTTGTCAGCGAATTGGTAGAATTGTCAAGTGGCATCAATTCGGAACATGCGATTATTGTCATTCGACGTGGTTGAATGTAGACGATGCGACGCGAGCGTTAGTGGAACATCTGGATGCGAATAGGTATTTCTGTGGTTGGTGGGTGTACTAGTGTACACGTGTTGTGATATCAAATTGTTTTCCCACGAGGTGGATGTGGAATCGGGATAGTTGGAATTTCGAGGACGAAATTAATTAAGGAGGGAAGGTTGTAACGACCAGTCCCGAATATCGGGATTAGATTAGTGACTAATCAAGGATTAGTGACTAATCAAGGATTAGTGACTAATCAAGGATTAGTGACTAATCAAGGATTAGTGAGGTTAATCGGTGAGTAGTTGAGCGAAATCGGACGAACGATGCAAAATGACCGTTTTGCCCCTGGTCGTGGGCAAAACGTTGAATTTTTGTTCTGGCGGTCAAATGGACTTTGACCGATGACTGTGACGTGGTTCGAGACGTCACAATTTCATAGACAGGTGGCAGGCCCGATTCCGAAGTTCAAGGAAGAAGTTATGAAGTTCGGAAGTTCATGGGTATTTTGGCAATTTGGTTAAAAGGGGTAAATAGTTGATGACAGGACCCATTCAAATCCCCCCGGGATTACCATGGAATGTGCCCTGCTCCCGTCCAACAAGGGGTGTCAGACAAGGGATAACCAAGAGTCACTGCCCAAACGGGGCTTCCAGAGTGCGCAAGGATCGATGGAGGAGGCGTGCAATGTCCCAGCCTCTGCTGCAGTCACATCCAAGATCAACCTGAAGGGCATTAAAACCAATAAAAGCTGTGAGTGGACGAAAATCATTTAGTTCATTAAACACAGTTATAAGACATTTATGCCCTCCAATAAAAAAGGTATGCATGCCACGAAAACCAGTAACCAAAACGTTTGTTCAACCAAGCCATTAGGGCCTTAGCCCAAAAACCGTTAATTCAAAACCAAGTGTGGGAACTCAGCCCAAAACTGTGGAATACCACATTCAGACATACAAAACCATGTGGGCCACCGCCCAAAGCCATAAACATAAATTCATAATTCCAAAACCATTTAGGGTCCCCGGCCCGTAATACCATTTCATAAACCAATAATCCATTTTTACCACATAAACACAAATCCAACCGAAAAGCCATTTCATAGATTCATTAATCCATATTTACCACATTACCATCACAACATCCCAGATGCTTAGCGTCCCAGACACTTGACGTCCTAGACGTCATATCTCACGGTATAATAACCAACGCATGCTGCCCGGGGTCTCTCCGGGTCCATATCTCTGACATCACAGATGTCTGACGTCCCAGACGTCAATTATACCAATCCTGCTCCGAGTCACTATACGGTCCGGTAACTCCGCACAATGACCCCTTGCAGGCAATGCACCGTGACTTCCCCAGTGTCCCAGACATCTGGAGGAGACCATCATATATCCTCGTATCCAGACGGTATATGGAAAACAGTTTTATTAAATCATTTCACAACATTACAATGGGCCGTGCCCGAAATCTCCATAAAACATCACAATTCCATTTAGGGTCCGTGACCCGAAATCACATGTATTAAACATAGGGTCCCAGACTCGAAATCACATTCATTAACATAGGGTCCCAGACCCGACATCACATTCATAACCCAACTGGGCCTCATGCCCGATTTTGTAACCACTGGGCCCACGACCCGTTTTTATAAACCATTGGGCCCACGGCCCTAATTCGTAAATCAACTGGGCCCCTGGCCCGATAATATCACTCAAATGGGTCTTAGCCTATTTTCATAAACAACTGGGCCCCTGGCCCGATTTCATAAAGCAATTGGGCCCCTGGCCCGATTACGTAACTCAATTGGACTCGAAGTCCGAGGTTTCCAAACAAGTGGTCCTCAAGCCCGAGTTTATCTTTCCAATTTTAAAATCATTTCATCAAATCTTATTCAAGACCATAAACATTGAAAATCCGTACCAAACCGAAAAACCTTGATTTACGTGCAAGCACGTAAATCGCCTCGAAATAGGTGAAACTGTATAATTTACCAACATCCAAATCAATAACATACAATCCCAATCATAATCCATAAAAACAGTTAAGCATGCATAAAATTTATAAAACAAAAGTCCACTCACAGATAGTTTAACGATACGCCTCGATACGCATGCCATAGGCCCTCCTGGGCCACACCACTATCACCGGGACTCCCAATCATGTCCAAATCACATTAGAGGACTAACCTCATCATTAACATCCTATTAAAGTCCCGTAATTTTCCCGAATTTTTAACTATTTTTAAACTCGATTTGAAACCTTCGGACGTCCCGAACAATATCGAGACGGTGTCCGATCGACACGAAACCAATCCCAAAATGTTCGTTACATTAAATAGGACAGAAGTCATGTTGAACTCACCTCCAGATTCGTGCCCACGCGCCGTCACGCGCCGCCGTGAGTGGCTGCGCGTGAAACCCACGCGCCTGCTACAGTGTCATCGTCCCAACCCGTTTAACTGATAAACGGATCCTGTTGGCCCGCGAGATGACCCGGTTGGTTTCCTATCAATTCAGCCTTAATTACTTCAATTGATCATTCAGTTAGCTTCGTTTTAAGTTCAATTTAAGGTCTGTAAACTCAATTACACAATCACTTACCTAAATTCCAACGATTTCACAATGAACAATGAAGAACACCCAGGTACTGTTCATTCTTTGAATTCCCTCAATGGCTACTGATTTCTTCCACTTGATTCACCTAGAAGCATCAATGGACCATGAGAAACAGTTTCCCCACATCAATTACATCGTTTGATGACTCAATGATCACGACTCAACCTCGACTTTCTTCCTCTGTTACCAATTCCGTTCAGAGTGAATTGGTCACCAATTTCCTTCATTCCTTCGACGATTCTAATCGTGGCACTCCCAGAAAGCTCGAATTGAGCTCAAATTTGATCCTCAGGGCCTTAGGAATTAATTTCGAATTTTCCCTCTCAAACTCCAAAATTTCGATTCTCTGTCTCACCACCCTCTCTCTGTCCCAGTGTTTCCCGCAGTGAATCCAGTCTTCTTAGTCTCTCAATTCCCTCAATTCTGCCGTGGGAAGGCAGCCAATTCTCCCATCCCTCACACTCAGTTGCTCACGGGTTGAAAGACACAGAGAAGGAATAATGGTGATTAATTAAGCTTAGAGTGGATTAATGGTGATGATGATGTTGTAATGATGATGTTGGGAGGGAAACATGGATCAGGTTTTAGGGCTTAGATTAGGGGATGGGTGACACTTGTCACTCATCCAGGTGTGCACAGTCATCGATTACTATTCATTATTTTATTATTATTTTAATCGTAGCCTCGGTTCGTTCGGTTAATCAAATTCGTTCATGTGACCATAACTTCGTCGTCGGAACTCCGATTTCGGCATGCCGTCTGTCAATGGATTCCTATCGACAAGACCTACGTAACGGTCCTTGGCCCTTGTCTATCGGACCTCCCGGTCAAAAAGTCAACATTTGGCCCCTTTTCGCCAAATTACCAAAATGCCCCTAGACTTCCGAACATCACAACTTCCTCCTCTAATGTCGGAATCGAACGTGCCACCTGTCTATGAACTCGTGACGTCCCGAACTACGTCACGGTCATTGGTCAAAGTCCATTTGACCGTCCGATCAAAAAGTCAACATTTTGCCCACGAACACGGGCAAAACTGTCATTTTGCACATTTTGTCCGATTTCGCCCAACTAACCACCGATCAACCTCACTAATCAAGATTAGTCACTAATCTAATCCTAGAATTCGGGACGGGTCGTTACAACCTTCCCTCCTTAATTAATTTGTCCTCGAAATTCCAACCGATCTAATCTCAAATGTTCTTCCCACCTTAATTTGTTTCGTTCTCGAAACTCGACTACCCTGATTCCACAAACACCCCGTGGAAAGTGGAATCGACCTCGCAACACGTGTACACCCGTACACCAACGAATCAGAACAAAAACTTGTCTGCAGTCAACGTACCACTAATATTTACGTCGTATCGACTAGATTCGACCCTGTCGAATAACTGAAACCACTCGTTTCGAATTGACAATACTTGTCAAATCTACCCTTTCGTTGACGCAACAACTCGACGGTTCCTTCCTCACTCACCAATCTATCCTGGTATTTACTCCCACTGGGAGTCATCAGACCTTACTCAACAATCTACGTTTACACATCCCGACAATCTGTCACCACTTGGCAGTTGTCAGTCGAAAACTGACACTCTACTCACTCGTGGCTACACAAGCCACCAACTTACTTGACTCAAAAATACACTCACCAATATTTCACCCGACTAGTGTGTAATTAGACTCATCGGAAATACCATGACCCATTCCATAGTATGTCCGGTCCACGACTAATCCAATGGTATCGGAACCAATCCGACTACCAACACGCTCACCGACACACCTCGGGTATAACCCATCGGCCAGACTATTATCTAGTTCCAATTCCGAATCCGAATCCGCAATTTCGTAAGAAATCCCGAATCCAAACCCAGACATCACATTTTTAATCCATGTCCAAATCCTAATCCGATCATTATTCCGTAAGCTAGCATTTGGAATAATCATTCCTTACCCAAATCCGGAAATCCATTTTCAAGTTCCAAAATCGAATTCTGAATCATCACCTAGAAATTCGATTCCAAAACCCGAAATCTCGTTCACGTATACCAAGACATACCAAAACTGAACCTATCGGTCACCTGCCCAATACACTCGATTGACTTCATAGGGAAGCCAATCCAACATCCACACGTCTAAGGTTGACAAAATCCGACCACGTCGGAAACCTACTCGCTCAAGTAATAAACCATACGGGCTACACTTCGAAAAGAAGTTCAGTCCCATCATGCACGACTCACATACCCAAGTTCGTATCGATCCTTGTTATTACACCTAGGAAAAACAAAGGATGATCCAAAATGATGACGTCAATACTTATCCTACGTGGATGCAAACAAAACTCGCTGCACTCACCACGCCATGTAACCCGACATCATCTGCCACCAAGCAGAAAATGAGAAATCTTGTTTACCTAATTTCGAACACGTAGCTCCTCCTGTTGACCCCAAATCACACATGGGCCCACCAACCAATACACGCTCAATGTACTGGTAACTATAATCGACGTTTTCCAGGGCAGAAAACAAGAAGTCAACCCCAATGACTCCAGAATACCTATCACCAATGGTTTCCTCGTCTTTTCCAATTCCAATCTTTTCCTTGTCCTTTCTGGAGATATTAGAAACACACAATCACACCAATCTCGGAGTTGCCAACAATTCCCCAAATCCACTAATTCTCATGACGTAGGGGACGTCATCCCAAGATTACTCAAGTCTCAAACACACCTTTTTATCCACTCATCACTTGTCTCTCACCACTGTTGGGACTTATGCCAACACATCACAATCTCTGCTGGATCCCATCCAGTCCATCACTCAACCACTATCAAATCTCAAATACCGAACATATTTCCATCATGACGGAGTCACGCCCTAACTCGTGGCTCATTGTCATCACAATCACCGACACTAGCACCAGCGCTAGTACCGGCACCAACGCACTATCAACAACACTAGTATCACCACACAGGCATCCATACTAGTATCGGCATAAAAGTACCAACATACAAACATCCATACTTGCACACCGTGTGCAAATATGACAACCCTGGATCTCCGCTCATAAAGAACGACGATCCCGTACCTCTACTCGTACCCCACAACTATGGGTACCACCATTCTAACAATCCACATCAGGATCATGGACGTTCCCTGAACGCCCCCCTGATCCTCAAGTACTGCAACCACACTAGTTACCCTCGATAGCCAGTCATCTTCACATGACTACCAACCAACGGTCATTGCTATCGAGATCCGTATCCACACATCACACTAATACCCGGTCTAACTCGAGATTCCATAAATTATCTCATACCATACCTATGGATCGAATCCCATCGTTCCGACTAGACTCACTAGAGTCATCCACATGGTCATCCATGACCTCAGCCGCTCGTCGCAGCACAAGTTCTCATCCACTAGTTACAACTAAGGTTCACCTTTTTAATCCATCATATACTAGGGTTCCACAATTACGCCCTATGGTTCCACCGAACCCAACAGCTCTCATCAATAAAATTCACAACCTGACCGACCCCGCGGTCTAGACATCGTATAGACGTCAAATCCAATCCTACTATCAACTCAATGTGGGTTCCACCACTAAGGCCATCGGCTAACTTTGATGTACCAACATCCCTCGCACTAGCAACCACCACTAGGGTTCACATTTTTAGACCATTACTCAAATGAGGTTCCCCGAACCTAGCTGCACCTAGCAGCACAACAATCTAATATTACATGACCGAACCGACGGTCCCACATTACCAGTTCATCACATACAACCCCACTTGGGTCGAATCACATTAACGCACGGTGTATCGGGCCAATCACACTCTATCCACTATTCAATCCAAAAACTACCTATCAGGTTGATAACGAACTGCAGCCCAAAAAGTCATCACACCCTCGACCTGCGCGCACAAAAAGAGCAACCCTGCTCTGATACCAAGTTGACAGGACCCATCCCAATCCCCCCGGGGATTACCATGGAATGTGCCCTGCTCCCGTCCAATAAGGGGTGTCAGACAAGGGATAACCAAGAGTCACTGCCCAAACGGGGCTTCCAGAGTGCGCAAGGATCGATGGAGGAGGCGTGCAATGTCCCAGTCTCTGCTACAGTCGCATCCGTGATCAACATGAATGGCATTAAAACCAATAAAAGCTGTGAGTGGACAAAAATCATTAAGTTCATTAAACATAGTTATAAGACATTTATGCCCTCCAATAAAAAGGTATGCATGTCACGAAAACCAGTAACCAAAACGTTTGTTCAACCAAGCCATTAGGGCCTTAGCCCAAAAACCGTTAATTCAAAACCAAGTGTGGGAACTCAGCCCAAAACTGTGGAATACCACATTCAGACATACAAAACCATGTGGGCCACCGCCCAAAGCCATAAACATAAATTCATAATTCCAAAACCATTTAGGGCCCCCCACCCGGAATACCATTTCATAAACCAATAATCCATATTTACCACATAAACTAAAATCCAACCGAAAAGCCATTTCATAGATTCATTAATCCATATTTACCACATTACCATCGCAGCATCCCAGATGCTTAGCGTCCCAGACGCTTGACGTCCCAGACGTCATATCTCATGGTATAATAAGCAACGCGTTCTGCCCGGGGTCTCTCCGGGTCCATATCTCTGACATCACAGATGTCTGACGTCCCATACGTCAATTATAGCAATCCTACTCCTGAGTCACTATACGGTCCGGTAACTCCGCACAATGACCCCTCGCAAGCAATGCACCGTGACTTCCCCAGTGTCCCAGACATCTGGAGGAGACCATCATACATCCTTGTATCCAGATAGTATATGGAAAACAGTTTTATTAAATCATTTCACAACATTACAATGGGCCGTGCCCGAAATCTCCATAAAACATCGCAATTCCATTTAGGGTCCCTGACCCGAAATCACATTTATTAAACATAGGGTCCCAGACCCGAAATCACATTCATTAACATAGGGTCCCAGACCCGACATCACATTCATAACCCAACTGGGCCTCATGCCCGATTTTGTAACCATTGGCCCACGACCCGATTTTATAAACCACTGGGCGCACGACCCTAATTCATAAATCAACTGGGCCCCTGGCCCGATAATATCACTCAAATGGGTCTTAGCCCATTTTCATTAACAACTGGGCCCCTGGCCCGATTTCATAAAGCAATTGGGCCCCTGGCCCGATTACGTAACTCAATTGGACTCAAAGTCCGAGGATTCCAAACAAGTGGTCCTCAAGCTCGAGTTTATCTTTCCAATTTTAAAATCATTTCATCAAATCTTATCCAAGACCATAAACATGGAAAATCCGTGCCAAACCGAAAAACCTCGATTTACGTGCAAGCACGTAAATCGCCTCGAAATACATGAAATCGTATAATTTACCAACATCCAAATCAACAACATACAATCACAATCATAATCCATATAAAGCAGTTAAGCATGCATAGAATTTAGAAAACCAAAGTCCACTCACAGACCGTTTAACGATACGCCTCGATACACGTGCCATAGGCCCTCCCGGGCCACACCACTATCACCGGGACTCCCAATCCTATCCAAATCACATTAGAGGGTCACTAACCTCATCATTAACATCCTATTTAAGTTCCGTAATTTTCCCGAATTTTTAACTATTTTTAAACTCGATTTAAAACCTTTGGATGTCCCGAACAATATCGAGACGGTGTCCGATCGACACGAAACCAATCCCAAAATGTTCATTCCATTAAATAGGACAGAAGTCATGTTGAACTCACCTCGAGATTCATGCCCACGCGCCGTCACGCGCCGCCGTGAGTGGCTGCGCGTGAAAGCCACGCGCCTGCTACAGTGTCATCGTCCCAACCCGTTTAACTGATAAACAGATCCTGTTGGCCTGCGAGATGACCCGGTTGGTTTCCTATCAATTCAGCCTTAATTACTTCAATTGATCATTCAGTTAGCTTCGTTTTAAGTTCAATTTAAGGTCTGTAAACTCAATTACACGATCACTTACCTAAATTCCAACGATTTCACGATGAACAATGAAGAACACCCAGGTACTGTTCATTCTTCGAATTCCATCAATGGCTACTGATTTCTTCCAATTGATTCACCTAGAAGCATCAATGGACCATGAGAAACAGTTTCCCCACATCAATTACATCGTTTGATCACTCAATGATCACTACTCAACCTCGACTTTCTTCCTCTGTTACCAAGTCCGTTCAGAGTGAATTGGTCACCAATTTCCTTCATTCCTTCGACGATTCTAATCGTGGCACTCCCAGAAAGCTCGAATTGAGCTCAAATTTGATCCTCAGGGCCTTAGGAATTAATTTCGAATTTTCCCTCTCAAACTCCAAAATTTCGATTCTCTGTCTCACCACCCTCTCTCTGTCCCAGTGTTTCCCGCAGTGAATCCAGTCTTCTTAGTCTCTCAATTCCCTTAATTCTGCCGTGGGAAGGCAGCCAATTCTCCCATCCCTCACACTCAGTTGCTCACGGGTTGAAAGACACAGAGAAGGAATAATGGTGATTAATTAAGCTTAGAGTGGATTAATGGTGATGATGATGTTGTAATGATGATGTTGGGAGGGAAACATGGATCAGGTTTTAGGGCTTAGATTAGGGGATGGGTGACACTTGTCACTCATCCAGGTGTGCACAGTCATCGATTACTATTCATTATTTTATTATTATTTTAATCGTAGCCTCGGTTCGTTCGGTTAATCAAATTCGTTCATGTGACCATAACTTCGTCGTCGGAACTCCGATTTCGGCATGCCGCCTGTCAATGGATTCCTATCGACAAGACCTACGTAACGGTCCTTGGCCCTTGTCTATCGGACCTCCCGGTCAAAAAGTCAACATTTGGCCCCTTTTCGCCAAATTACCAAAATGCCCCTAGACTTCCGAACATCACAACTTCCTCCTCTAATGTCGGAATCGAACGTGCCACCTGTCTATGAACTCGTGACGTCCCGAACTACGTCACGGTCATCGATCGAAGTCCATTTGACCGCCCGATCAAAAAGTCAACATTTTGCCCACGACTAGGGGCAAAACGGTCATTTTGCACATTTTGTCCGATTTCGCCCAACTAACCACCGATCAACCTCACTAATCAAGATTAGTCACTAATCTAATCCCGGAATTCGGGACAGGTCGTTACAGTTGACTTTTGACCTGGGAGGTCTTTATGTAGATCGAGTCGATACGAATTCGTAGACAAGTGGCACGCCAAAATCGGACGTCGAATGAGAAAGTTATGGGTCACAGAAGTTCGATTACACTATGAACGCATTATGAGGCGATGATTAGGTGGCAATATCTGATTGGTTGACTTTTAAGTGGAACCCATGGATGAGTGAAAAGTGTCACTCATCCTATTGGTGGCTTCCCTAAAAAGTGGATCTATTTTAATTAAAAAATATTATCCTACTTATTTTATAATTAAACCCACCCATCTCTCATCCTAACCATCCATCTCGTCTAGTCTCTAAATCCTAACCATCCATTTTCTTATCTCTCTCATCTGATCATCATCTGATATTATCTTCATTTTCTTTCCCTTAAACCAAACACCATTCTTCATTTTCTCTCTAAGCAACCCGAACACACATATCACCACCACCATCATCCATCTTGTGTGTGAGCTACATTGAGTGTGACTGAGGGAGAGTGTGAGGCTATTGGAAATGGTAGGACTGGATGGTGATGACGGGCCACGGCGGCGGTCCACAGCGGGGAGAACCCGAAACCGTGAGGTAAGCATTTTGAAATTTGGAAACTGAGTTTTAAAGGGTCTTGGTCAATTTTATTAATGGAAATGGTTTCTAGGGGGCGTAGGGACTATTTAGGATTGAAAATGGAAGCTGGGACGGCCGGAGACCAAGGCGGAGGGAGGTTGCATAGTAGGGACCTTTAGGAATAAAAAAGGGAAGGAATGGATTGAAAATGAATGATTTTGGGCCTTGGACCGGTTCGGTTCAAACCAGCGAACCCGGTCAGTCGCAAGGGAGAAGATGAACAGTATTGGGCGCGTGGCTTTCACGCGCAGCCCCTTTGGGCGGCGCGTGAGGGCGCGTGGTGGGTCCCCATCCCTTTGGGAGGCGCGTGAGGGCGCATGGTGGGTCTTATGGGGAAGTTTTCAACAAAAGAAACACTCTATTTGAAGTAACGAATATTTTGGGACTGGTTTCGTGTCGATCAGACACCGTCTCGATAATGTTCGGGACATCCAAAGGTTTAGGATCGTAAGTAAAAATGGTTAAAAATTTAGGAAAATTACGGGACTTCAATGAGAGGTTAATAAGGTAGTTAGTAACCCTCTAGATTGATTTGGACAGGTTTGAGAGTCCCGGTGACGACGATTAGCCCGGTGAGGCTTACAGCACGCAAACCGAGGAAGCAGCTTATGACGGTCTATGAGTGGACCTTGATTTCTAAACTATGATGCATTCATAAATGTTTTATATGGTTTATAGATGTAATTCTATGATGATGATTTGAATTATTGTGAATTATATGGTTTCACGGATTTCGAGGCGATTTACGTGCTTGCACGTAAATCGAGGTTTTCGATTTTGCACTGATTTTCTGTACTTATGGTTTTGGAAATAGTTTAATGAAATGGTTTTGGATTTGAAAAGGTAAACTCGGGTTCGAGACCCATTTTTTTTGGAAACCCTCGGACTCGAAATCCCTTTTAGCTACTTTCTCGGGCCAGAGGCCCAATTGGTTCTTGAATCAACTTCGGATTTGGAAATATGGAATCGGGCACGAGACCCCTTTAATTTACGAACTCTTGGACTTGAAGTAAATTTGATTTAGCAAGGCATCGGGCCGAAGGCCCAGTTGATTTACGTATCGGGCTCGGGGCCCAATTGGTTTACGAATCGGGCTCGGAGCCCAGTTGACTCACATATCGGGCACAAGGCCCAGTTGACTTACGTATCGGGCAAGATGCCCATTTGGTTTACGAATTTGGGCACGAGGCCCATTTAGTTTATGAAATCAGGCACGAGGCCCAGTTGGTTTACGATTCGGGCTGGAGGCCCAGTTTGTATGTGGATTCGAGCTTATGGCCCAGTTATGTTTTAAGATGGTGATTTCAGGTCGGGGACCCATAAATGGATTTATGGTTCATGACGGTTTATGGGAACCGGCATGAACCCTTGAAAGGTTTTTATGGTTCATGACGGCTTGTGGGGGCCGGACATGAATCCTTGAAAGGTTTTAAGAATGATTTCAAAAGGTTTTTCGTATACCATCCTTTATATATGAATTGTCTCTTCCGGGGAGGGTCGTTGGCCTGGGTGGACCCCCGGAGTAGTCACGGAGCACTAACTATGTGGAGTGCACGCCCGTTGGGTTCCTTACTCTGAGAAAGGCAATGGATTATACCCTCAGGGAGGGTCATTGATCTACGAACATTGACCTGGGTGGACCCTGAGAGACTTGGGCTTTGAGACCCCGCGTAGCACGCACGTAGCTCTAGATATCGTGATAGGATTTATTATATGAAATATATGGATAAACATGATTTCAATTGGTTTGTGAAATTGTGTTTTATGATGATATATGGATTTGGGCTGAGATCCCACATATGTTTACTATGTTATGGTTTTTTGTAAATGGTTTTGGGAAGGAGCCCGTATGGATGTGGTTGTTTAAACATATGTGATTGGATAAATGGTTTTTCTATGCATGCATGCTTTTTAGTGAAGGGAATAAAGGTCTTTTATGAAATATATTTTTATGAACTCTTTTATTTTGTCCACTCACAGTCTTTCTGTTTTCAATGCCCTTCAGGTTGAATACGGTGCAGACTGTAGTCGAGACTGAGACATCACATACCTCCTCCGGATCCTGGAGTACTCTGGAAGCTGGAAGGTAAAAGGTTTTAATTTTCCCTGGTGTGGCACTCCGTGTCAGATGGGATCAGGAACGTTCCTCGTTAATCCCGAGGGGATTAGGGACGGGTCCTGAAAGTCTAGTTACAGAGAGATAGTATCGGATGTGGATAGTGTTTCCACAGGATTGACTGTGCTGGTGGTTAGGGGAACCACCGGTGAGATGATTTGTTGCGTAGTTGTTGAGAGCGGGATGTTGTGACTCCGGTGAGGTCGGCGTGAATCGCTGACGGAAATAGTACGGATTTTTGAATGGGTGTTGATGCATGGGAGTACCGAGGTCGGCAGATGTCATCTTGTGAATTGGTGTACTTGAGATATGTGCCTGTTGACGGCAAACTCGCATGATGTACTAAAGTGTTGGTACGAGGTACGCTTGACTCGAAAAAGGATCAAGGATGATGAGACTGGTAGGAGTGGTGTTGTGGCGTACCTACTGTTAGTGGAGCTGTGAGTGTCAGCTGGTGCGACATTAGAAGTATCACGGGTACGAGTTGGAATGTGTTGGCCTCGGTGAGAATGAGATGATCGTCAGATGGATCGAAAGTCGGTTGAGTTGGTTGGCTTGGCCGAGTTAGGGTGACAATTTGGAAACTGTCAGGATAAGTTGGATTGGTAGGTGATGGAGACTGGATAAGAGCCCCGGTGAGATCAGTTGGATTTCCCCCAATTAGTTACGGAAGTACGAGATGACAAATTTCGGGGATGAAATTATTTAAGGGGAGGAGATTGTAACGACTCATCCAGGGAATCGGGATTAGATTAGTGATTAATGATGGATTAGTGAAGTTAATCAGTAATTAGTTGGACAATTTTGGACGGACGGTGCAAAATGACGATTTTGCCCTTGGAATGGGTAGAAAGGTTGACTTCTAGTCCGGGCAGTCAAATGGACTTTGACCGATGACTGTGACGTAGTTCGGGACGTCACAAGTTCATAGACAGGTGGCACGTTCGATTTCGACATTCGAGACGAAAGTTACATGCTTCGGAAGTTCGGGGGTATGTTGGTAATTTGGTTAAAAAGGGGCAAATGGTTGACTTTTTATACGACAAGTTATTTTCACGAAGTTCGAGGACCGTTAGGTAGATCTCGATCCCCTGAATATAACAATAGGCGGTAAGCGTCAATTGGAGTTTGGATGACAGAGTTACAGGTCTAGGAACATGAGGGGCAAAATAGTAATTTGGATGTTAGGGGCAAAATGGTCTTTTGTCTGCCTGTGTTTACTTCTGATCAGTGGGACGAGGACACCTATCCCTTGTGGGATATTTTTCACTTGAGGATCAGTCGATTGTGGACATCTGTCCATTCTCTAGTGGCTTCTAGCCATTTCTCGCACGGTTGATGGATTAAAATAAGTCGGCGAACGTTTAAATAGGGCAGTCGTGCTTATGGTTTAAAATTGAGAGGGGAAGGTGTGTCGGATGGTTAGCAGAGAAGAGATAACCAGTAATGTGTGTGCATCTGAGTGAGAACCAGAGAGAAATGAAGAAGCAGACAGATGACAGAGAGGAGGGAAAGAGAAGCAGCTGGAGAGGCAGAGGGGAAACCGTAACATTGCCGTGAAACTCCCTATGTACAACCTCTGCGACCTTCATATGTTGGTAGTGATTAGTGAGCAAAAGGGAACTAGGACGACATGAAGAGTATGGTGGAGGCCACGGCGAAAGGCCAGAGGATAGTTTGATGGATCAGTGGTGCTTTTGGAAGTTGAGACGAACTCAGGGAAGTGAAACCGTGGCCAAAGGACAACGATGGTAACTGGGAACATAGGAGGAAATATTTCGGGTTTTGTCTTCAAACCGGGAATGACAAGACCCGTCCCCGAAGGACATAGATAACCGTGCCCTGTCCTGCTCCCGTCTGACAAGTCAACTGAAGTTCCGAAATTACCCTCAGCACTTGCCAAAAAAGGGATAACCGTACCTATGCCCACTCATGCCTCCACCCCCGATCAGCCTCGATCATCGCGCCACGACCTGGAGGGTCAATAAAACCGAAAAGGTGTAAGTGGACAAAACAAAGTTTTAGAAATACATTTATCAAAATACATTCCTACCCTCCGGTTTCACAAACATGCATGCATATCATAAATCATGAGTAAAATATATCTGGGCACAAACATTTATAAATAAAAATTCTCAATAAAACCACGAGACTCATTTCCATATCCAATCTCGTATAGTCACGTTATCCCTGAAATGCGTGCAAATCAATAAGATCAAGGACCGCTCAAAATCTGAGCATCCGTCGCTGTGAACACATCACTAGCCGACAATACAGATCGTCATGAACACATCACTGACCGATCTCCATATAATCCAGCACATCTTATCTAAGTCGAGCCTCCCTCGGTTGCACGACAACAGACCGTGCTACGTGACCTCTCCGGGGTAACCACATCCATCCCGGAGGCGAGCGTTATCTCCAGGGTTCATTCTGGGTAAACACATTCCCAACCGGAAGCCCTAATATCCAAGGTGCACTCCGGGGGAAACATATTCCACCCCGAAAGCCCTATATATCCGCAACATCACCATGAAAACCAGTGAAAAACAGCTGCATTTGAAATCAAAACCATTTTCAATACAGGGTCTCAACCCAAAACATAAAACCAGAGTCCCGATTATTTCATCAATCCGAAAACCATCAATATCATCATGTAATCACATGGAAATACCAATCCAATCAAATCACATTTCCATTTGGGTCTCAAGCCCAAATATTATTTTCACGCAAATCTGTGCAACCGCAACCTCAGTTGCCATTTTCACATAAATCCATAGAATATATCCAAAAAGCATTATAAATCCATCAAATCAATCCCTAACTCATAATCCGAGGAAAAACCAAACTCAAATCTCGGGCCTTCGTCCAAAACAACAGTTCACAATTTTCTCGAAAATCGTGCCCAAAATCATATAAAATAATATAATATTCCCAAAATCTAGAAATCATCATATCGAAACATTAATCATTCCAAATCATTTCAAATCATATCATAAAGCATTTAAAACATATATGCATGCATTCTGGGTAGAAAACAAAAGTCCACTCACACACTGTCCATATCGCTCGCTTTCCGAGCTGCACGTTTTTTCGTAAATTCCAGAAGTCACCATTCTTGTCCAAAATCGTTATTGAAGGTCACTAACACTTCAATATACCTCATATAATTTTCTCCAATTTTTTCGGGATTTAAATAGGTATTTAAAACGTATATAAAAACTTCGGATACATAGAATACTATCGAAATGATAACCGATTTCCTCGAAACTAGTGCCAAAATGTTCGTTACATTAAATAGGACAAAATTCATGTTGACCTCACCTTGGAAATCGGTCCCACACGCCCCAAGTGGCTGCTCGTGAAGTTCACGCGCCGTGTATAGTACCCTGCTACGGTTGTCTCTTTTACCCGAATTTCCTGCAAACGGGTTGTTCAACCCGCGACACAACCCGATTAATTCTCCTTCAATTCAACTTTGTTTCTTTCATTTCTTTCCTTGAATCTCATATAATATATTCTAATTGAAGGTCTGTATCATTTATTTCATGAATTCATAACCTTAACTATCCAATTTCCAAATCGATCTTCGACAGGTTCTAACTTCCAATTCATCGAATTTTATTCAATTTATCAAATCCAATCAACCAGGAAGTAATCTAGGGTCATTACAAACAAAATTCCGAGACAAATTTCTTCTGTTCTTACGTCTAATTACACGAACACAAGCTCGTGATTTTCTGAAGTATGCTATTTCTGTTCGTGGATTAATTAGCTTTGAACCGTGAATCTCTCGATTGGGATCGACTAATGAGGGTCCTAGAAGTCCCAATCCGCGTCCAATTTCAGTGTTTGAGGGCTACAAGCGGAAAATCAATCTCGAATTTTTATAGGTTTTGTTTCGGGTTTTTGGGTTCTGTTCTCCCTCGTTTCCTTCTTGTTCTCTCATGAATTTACTTCCTCACTACCTCTCGGTTTCTCATAAATTTAGCCTGAGGAAGCTTGGCTTTTGCACTAATCAATTTGCACTGATCAAGCACACGATGGTACTCTGTTTTGCTTTTGAATATTTTCACCATCGCCCATCCACACTTGCACGACTACTTAAGCCACTAATTGGGCTATTAGAGTGACATATGCCACTGCTTGGGCTAGGTGAGTCATCACTCAAGGCTGAATCAGCTAATTACTCGTCCAATTCATCTTGCTGCCCCAAATTACCATTTTGCCCCTACATCACATAATTACCAAAATGCCCATCATGTATCGAGGCCCATAACTTTGTCATCTGAACTCCAATTGACGCATGCCCCTATCTACGGATTCAGCGTCTCGAGACCTATCCAACGGTACTAACAGAAAGTCCAAACATGGTCCCGATAAAAAAGTCAACAAATGGCCCCTTTTAACCAATTTACCAAATTATCCTTAAGCTTCCGAACATCATAACTTTCTCCTCGAATGTCGGAATCCGCCGTGCCACCTTTCTATGAACTTGTGACATCCAAATTACATCACATTCATCGGTCAATGTCCGTTTGACCGCTCGAACTAAAAGTCAACCGTTCGCCCAATTCCAGGAGCAAAATCGTCATTTGCTTCAAATTTTCCAAATTTTCCTTTTTTGAATTTCCGGGTCGTTACAGGGAAGGTAATCATCTAGCCTAGTTTTATGTTTTTAATTAGCTAGATCGATCATAGATGCTTGGACGAATCTAAGGTGAGAAATAGGATCGAAATTGGACTGAAAACGAAGGAAAATCGTGTGCGCTGGTCCAGTGGAACCGGCTGGTCTGAACCGATATGGACCGGGTTGACGCAATGTTGAAGATGATGAATAGTATGGCACGTGGGCCTCACGCGCAGCCCCTTTGGGCGGTGTGTGGGGGAGCGTGGGGCCTATTCTGGGTAAGTTGTCAACACGTATTTTAAAGTATTCGATGTAACGAACATTTTGGGACTGGTTTCGAGTCGATCGGACATCGTCTCAATATGTTTTCGGATGTCCAAAGGTTTTAAGGCTCGGTTAAAAATAGTTAAAAATTAGGGAAAGTTACGGGACTTTAGTATAAACATTATGAAGTAGTTAGTGACCTTATTATGGGATTTGGACACGTTCAGGAAAGCCGGTGATAGTGGACTTTGCTTTCGAACTTATGATGCATGCATAAATGTTTTATATGTTTTCTATACGTGATTTCTATGTTTATGATTATGATCTTGATGATTTACGGTTTTACACGTATTTCGAGATAATTAGGTATTTGCACGTTTTACGAGCTTATGATTTATGCTGTGATTTGATAATGGTTTTGGTGCTTTGATTTTTGGATTTAAATATGATTTGAGTTTAATGATTTATAATGGATTTTGGAAAAGTGATTTCGGGCTTTAAGACCGGTTCATAAAAGTGATTTCGATAAATGTGATTTCGGGTTTTGGAATCGGATTTCAGAAATATGATTCCTGATTCGGTTTTGGAGCTTGAAAATGAATTTTTGGATTTGGGTTCAGAATGATGATTCCTGATGCTAGCTTACGGAACCATGATTGCGAATTCGGATATGGATTTTCTATGGTTTTCACTTGGTTTTGGGTTTAAAAACCCGTTGAAACTGGTTTTGGGTTTAAAGACCCGAATATGGCTGGATCTGGTTTTCAGTTTAAAGACTCGGTTGATTGACAGGGGAGGGCCCTGCATTGATATGTTTTGAGTTTAAAGACTCAGTTATTGTGATATCCCACGAGGCCTGTTGATTGTGTTTTGAGTTTAAAGACTCATTGATATCCCAAGAAGGCCTGATTATGCGCATGTGTTTTGAGTTTAAAGACTCGGGCACTTGAGATCCAGAAACTTGATTGATTGATATTTTACTTTGGTTTTTCACTGGTTTTCAGATGTTTTGGGCTGTGGCCCGGATGATTTGGATTTTGTGGATTTTGGGTTGAGTTCCCGTACTTTGATGAGGATTTATGATTTTGGGCTGAGGCCCTGGATTTGAGTTACGGATTTGAGAAAAGAAATGATTCCGGTTTTCATTGATGGTTTTCTTATCTTGTATATGAAACGGTTTTATGACAAGGTTTTCATATGCATGCATTGGTTTTTGCGTGGAGGGTATAAATGTACTTTTCTATAACCTATTTTCAGAACATATTATTTATTTTTGTCCACTAATAGTCTTTTATGTTTTCGATACCCTCCATTTTTGATGCGGTGCGGGCTGATATGAGAAAGAGATGGAGACATCACATACGCGATCCATAATAAGTTCTGCGCACTCTGGGACATCGAAAGGTGAATTTGGTACTTGGGTTTGGTATCCCTTTTCCAGCTTACGTGTTACGTGGAGGTTGGACGTCGGTTTAGCCTTCATATCGTACGTAAGTTAGACGGGAGCATGGCTTAGCCCTTAATCCCTGGGGATTGGTGGTAGGTCGTGTCATGGACTGGTTGCTCCATCGTTGAATGTCTGGGGTTATAAGAACTATGCATGCTCCTATGCCTCGGTTGTTTGATGAGCCATCCACGAAGAGCGTCCGAAGTGGGTTAGACTTTGAGGATTTTGTGGAAGATTGGTCGAGTGTTTGTGTCTGTTGGGAAGGAAGTTTGGTTGTTGGGGAGGCCCCTTCTAGCTCTTTGTCATGACCTTCTTCTAGTGACGTCGACATGAATTCCACAATGATGTCTGCTAAGGCTTGGGCCTTGATTGCAGTCCTTGGGTGGTAAAGCATGTCGTGTTGACTTAGCTCTATTGCCCACTTCATGATTCTTGTTGAGGCATCAGGAGCATGAAAGAGTGGTCGCAGGGGGTACTCCATCATAATAGTGTGCTTGGAAATAAGGCCTTAGTTTCTTGGTAGTAACCAATATTACTAAAATTTATTTGTCTATCTTCGGATACCGATTTTTGGTGTCAAGGCGGGCTTTTCACGTGTAGACCACTGGAGGTTGCCCTTACTAGCGCGGAGCTTACTGCCACACCAGAAACTCCCAAGTAGAGGAACATGTCCTCGTTATCTTTTAGCTTTGACAACAGTGGCAAGGATGCTAGGTGGTTTTTGAGGTCTTGGAAATCTCTCTCACACTTCTCATCCCATTTCTCTTTAGATGCTCTCTTCATTGCTTGGAAGAAAGGTCGACATCGATCCGGTTCCTTTGACAAAAATTGACTCAGGGCTGCTGCGCGACCTATGAGACTCTATATTTCCTTCAGACTTGGTGGTGACTTCATATCTAGATTTGCTTTCATCTTCTTTGGGTTGGCTTTGATTCCACGTTGGGTTACAAGGTATCCCAGGAAATTTCCACCAAGCACTCTAAAGGTTCACTTGAGGGGGTTAAGCTTCATTTTTTACTTCCTTAGCAAATCAAAAGTCTCTCATAAGTCTGCAATATGGTCATCACACCTTTCACCTTTGATCATGATGTCGTCGACATAGAAGATTGTGATTTTCTCAGGGGAAAATTTGTATTTCTTTTGTTTGATTGGCTTGTAGCTTGGGCTGATGTGCAACCTATGGCAAGCAAATGTGGGATCTATCCATGGAAAGTCTGATGGTGACTAGGTGAATACATCCTTGCGCTCACGTAGGAACATTGTGAGTTCATCTTTTTCTTCAGGGCATAGGGGTGTTCCAATGTGTGCATGCCTTTTGGGGAACTGTGGGTCAAGCCATACGAGATGACATCGTCTTCTAGCTGCCATCCTTCAAATGTTGGAGACTCTTCAAGGATGTCAAGATCTTGATCCGCTGTTGGTTGCTACATGGAAGTCAAATGAGAGGATTTCTCCCAGTGGCCATGTTTTTCTGAGGAATGAATTCTGTTGTCTTGATTTCTTTTAATCCTTCAATGAGGCATTAGCGAGCCAGGGCCTAATCTTCCTTTATTTCTTTGACTCATCCCCCAAGAATTGGAAATCAGATTCTTTGGTACATGCCTGAGGTAATTGCTAGTATCTTGTGTATCCATGGTCTTTCTAGTATGTCATTGTATGGTGAGTGCTCATCAAGGACATAGAAGCTCTGTTTTGATCCAATGGGAGGGGAATGAACATCGAGCTGAATTATGCCGATAAACATGCTTTTTGATCCATTGAAGCCTCGAAGCAGAACCTTTCTCCCTGTTGTGAAGATTCTTTCTCCATCTTCTGGACTGCTTCAAAGCTGAGGATGTTTTCCGCGCTTTCCTCGTCCACGTGAATCCGATTGACCTATGCGTGAGCAATCTGGACCAAAATGACAGGGGCGTCATCATGTGGCTAGACAAAAATAGTCGAATTCCTCAGGGACTTGCTCAATGTATCCAATTTGTTTAAGTCTAGTTAGCTTAGATGTGAAAATTTCAAGATTGGGGGGAATTGTATTTGATTACTTGTATTGCAAGTAAAGTGATGATTGATTTCTAAATTTATTTTATATGTAGAATTAGGGTTAACTATCCATCCTACCACTTTTTATCTTCCTTAGTCCTTATTAGTGATCTTCATCTAGTGATTGAATTGGGTGCCCGTGCCTAAGGCAGGGCGTATGCTCATTAGACACATTTTATCCTTTCTTACTTTGTATTCTCAAGGCAGGGCATATGCTCTCAAGTTTCTAGCACACGTTTTGGTATTTCATTGTAAATGAAAAAGATTTCAAGACACTGCATTAACATAGGGATATAAATACGCCCTATGCTTCATGGATCCAAACTACAACTAAAAGTTCACCTCTTAGCTGTGATGCTTACATTAACTAGATAGATATAGCGATCTAACCTAGCACAAGTCATCCACAATTTCATGCATATAAGTTAGCTACTCTTACACACATCCTATTGAGTTCATTAAGCACAGTAGGTTGGTTCAATTCAAAATACATAAACAAAGATCATGAAACAAGAACTAAGTACAAAAATTCATATAAGGGCTTCAAGTATCCCTAATCATAAACAAACATAAACATTATTGAAATAAGCATTGAAGGAATGAAAAGTAAACATGTTAATAAATTAAAAAAAGAGTAGAAGTGATGAATTAAACAAAAAGAACATAAGTGAAATAAGTATGAATTGAATTGAATAACAAGCACATAAATGAAATAAACATTCAATGATAAAAATAAGGTCGAGATATTAAGTTACAAGGAGGGATGAACTTCCACAAGAAAGCTACCCTCCAAGTGTGAGAGTCCAAGATTGCAAAGGAACTAGTCTAAGAATCTCAAAACCGTGAAGAACTAGTGTATAAATTGCACAACCATAATAAGAACAAGAGTATGAATCCAAAATGGCATGAAACAAAGTAAGAACATGAAATGTAAAAGAACTATATGTAAGAATGAAGAACCATACATAAAACACGATGTATGGATATGAAAACATAAATAAACAAGTTCTATGAAATTAAAATTGTAAAGGACTAATGTATGAGTATCAAACGTACAATGAACTAAGTGGAGGAACGAAAAGCAAACAAAAAGCTAAGTGTATTTCGACATTAAAAATGGGCAGCACTTCGGGACTAAGAGAGGTAGAATTAACATCCCCCCTTTGAATGAAATGGAGGGATTATATAGGAGAGTCCAAAACCCTAGTAGTGACCATCACAACCAGACCTAGCAGCAAGTGGACTCCTACAATATCGCTGGCCCTGATTCTTTCCATTTCGAGTTCTAGTCAACTACGAAACTTGGAGCTACCTATTGCTAATCAGCATTAGGGGACTATTGAGTCTAGGCCTTGCTTATGGGGAGCTGGGACTAAACCTTGGCGCTGAAAATGGTGGTAGGGACCTGGACCTTAGCTTCTTACTCATTCATAAATTATATTAACTTCAAAACCTACGAAGTTCTATAACTTTATTCTTACGAGATACTTGCATATTATCTTAAGTACAAACTTAGAAATTAGCCCTATATACTTTGAATGATCTAAGCTTGAAAATTAGCCCTATATCTAGTCGAGTATTAAGTACAAACATACAAGCATACCAAAAGCTAAAATATTACAACACATGGAAGATTACTGAAATTAATGCAAATTATAAAACCAAGATAAGATTAATAATTAAACCATCAAATCGATAATTAAATAAAAAACAAGACCACGGGGTAAAGAGGATGTGTTACACTTTTGATCCTCGAGAATTAGCCCTATATACGCCAAGTGATTGGACACTCTTTCGTGAGACACTCAGGGATTAGCCTTATATGTCACAGAGGAAGGTATTTTATGATGGAGTATGGTGTGATAGTCTTTTGTAAGTGAGGAGAATGAGCGACCCCTGAAAAATAATCAAAGCTAACTATTTATAGAGATAGGACAAGTCCCTCGCTTAATTCCTAATTAAATAAGTAATTCAAATCCTAAAGAAAAAGGTAATAAAAATCCTAATTAGAAAGGTAGAGCAAATCCTAATTAAAAAGATAATATAAATCGGGGACTAATCCTAATTAAATCCTAATTGTGTAGGGAAGTTGAAGTCTGCTGGAATTTGAACTTGGGTATGTGCACGAAAAATGGTTGGATTGGGACGCGTTGGCTTTGGTGGAAGCCTGGTGGAATGCACGAAGTGAAGCGCTAGGCTTGCTTGGGTGAAACGCGGGTGATGGGCTACATGAATTGATAGCGAGCTAGCAGGTGGGCTACGCTGAAGTGAACCGGGCAATGCACATGCACACGTGTGCTGCTCGAATTCATGGGCTGTGTGTAATAGGGACGTGCGGGTCAGTGAAGTTGCGTATGGGATGGAGACACGTGAAAGCTTGCTAGTCTTCGCTTGGTGAGATGTGAACGGACACGCAAGATACAGAAAACGGGTTTCTGTTGAGCTAAATGTGGGCTCGAGAGATGCGACCACGTGCATGTATTAATGGTGAGAGCTGGGTTTAGCGCTGGGTGGGTAGCACTGCGTGGAATTGGGCCAGTCTAATGAGATGAGGAATGCGCATGCGGATGTAAAATGAAATGGATGTGCTATCTAAATGGAGACCCATGTGGGCTTTGGTGAAGGGGGCTTCTCTAAATGGACGACTAGCTAGGCTTCTCCGCAGGTGACGCGGTACGAATTGGAAAATATAGAAAATATTGTTACTTCACCAATGTTCTCTTTGAAGTCCATTATGTGGTACCTAGGCCCAAAATAGGGCCCAAACCCTATTGGAATTTCTCCTTTCAAGTGGTGTTGGACACCTGGCCTTCTCTGCTTCTAACACACACACACACACACACACACTCACTGAACCAGAAATTCGAGAACCACCTAGGTGAATTTGATTTTTGCTCCAGCCATGAGACGACTTCCATCCATACTCACCACTACACAGAAACTATTACCTAGAAACCATTACATGTAACATCCTGGACCTCAAACGAATAGGAAAATCACTGTTTTACCCCTAAAAGGGGAAAATATTGAATTTTGACCTAGATGGTTATTTGCACGTTGACCGAGGTTCATTGCGTAGATCGAAGGATTATGCTAACATAGACATGTGACATGTCGTGGACGTCGAATGATGATTTTACGGGTCATAGAAGGTTTTGGTTGATTTTACAGTGCATGCATTACGAGAAAATTTGAATTGTGTTTCTTTGTTGTGTAACAAGTGTCACTCATCCTATGACCCTCACATTTGATCCTTATCCCTCCCTCACTCTTTCATTTTCCATACACACCCGACCACCCATCCCTATTTTTCTTGATGGTTTCCCCAGCTGGTGCTGGTTTGGGGAACCCAGAGATTGGCTAAGAGTGTGGGGAAGAGCTGGAAGTAGTGACTGTCGTGAAGGCTAGTGGAAAAACCAAAAAACTTTGTTTGTGCAAGGATGTATGGACCAAAACAGATAGGTTTGGATGACAGGATGAGCTTGACTGGGAGCTGGAAGTTTGACTGTGAAGTTTCAAGCTTGGCCAGGTCGATTTCAGGTATGATCATCCTATTTTCAGTGCATAGATCGTTTTCTGGGTAGGCTAGGATTAGAACGGTGAAGGAATGGCAGAATTTTGAAGTAAAAATGGCAAAGTTTGGACCAGGTCACGATTCAGGATGAACGTGTGAGGACCCGTGCCTTGGAGGCGTGATTAGCAATCCCACATCGCCCCGAGGGATCTGGGGGATGCCTTTTATATGTGTGGGCACACATCTATCCAACATGAGACCTTTTGGGAGCTCACGTGACACGACCCATCCCAATTCCCCCGGGATTAACGCGGGATGTGTCATGCTCCCGTATGACACGAAGTGTCAGACAAGGGATATTTCATACCTCGGCCCATACGGGGCTCCCAGAGCGCGCCAGGATCGGTGGAGGAGTGCGATGTCTCGGTCACTACTACAGCCCACGTCCATGATCAACCTGAAGGGCATTAAAACCATTAAAAACTGTGAGTGGACGAAAATCAATAATTAATAAAAACACATTTCATAAAGATATTTATGCCCTTTACTAAAAAGTATGCATGCATATGAAAACCAGTAATCAAATCATTAAACCGTAAAACCAAACATGAGTAGGAACTCAGCCCAAAACCGTAGTATACCAAAATTCGTAAATCCATAACCAAGTGGGCCACTGCCCAAATCCATAAACACAAATCCATAGACACTGAATACCATTTCATAAATCCAATAATCCATATTTACCACATAACCATCCTCGGCAACCCGGATGCCTAGTGTCTCAGACGCTTGACGTCCCAGACGTCATACCTCACGGTGTAAGCAATGCGTTCTGCCCGGGGTCTCTCAAGGTCCATATCTCTAACATCTCATATGTCTGACGTCTCAGACGTCTAATCATAGCAATCCTGCTCCTGAGTCACTATACGGTCTGATTGCTCCGTATAATGACCCCTCGCATGCAATGTACCGTGAGTTCCCCAGTGGACCAGACACCTAGAGGAGACCATCCACAGATCTTCGTATCAAGATGGTATATGGAAAACAGTTTTATAAAGCAATTTCAAAACATCTCAAAGGGCATTGCTCAGAATTTCCATGAAACATCACAAATCCATTTAGGGTTCCCGACCTGAAATCACGTTTATGAAACATAGGGTCCCAGACCCGGAATCACATTTATAAATCACAAATGGGCCTCATGCCCAATTTCATAAACCAACTGGGCCCTTGGCCCGATCACATAATTCAAATAAGTCTCATGCCCGAGTTCATCTTTCCTAAACCAAAACTAGTTCATCAAACAATCAATGAAACCACATGCACGTAAAACTACAGTAAAACTATAAATCTTTATATATGTGCAAATACGGGATTATCTCGAAATACGTGCAACCATGTAAATCACCAATGCCATAATCATCACAATAGAAATCACATATATAAAACATATAAAACAGTTATGCATGCATCATAGTTTAGAAAATGTTGTCTATTCACAGACCGTCCTATGCTACCGTCTCGATATGCGTGCCATAAGCCTTTCCGAGTCACATCACTATCACTGGGACTTCCGAACCATTCTAAATCATACTAGAGGGTCATTAACCACTTCATTAACCTCTCATTAAAACCCCGTAATTTTCCCAAATTTTTAAACATTTTTAAACTTGATCCTAAACCTTCGGACACCCCGAACTATATCGAAACGATGTCTGATCAACACGAAACCAGTCCCAAAATGTTCATTACATCGAATAGATGATTTCACAAGTTGAACACTTTCCCAGAAACCTCCCCACGTGCCCCCATGTGCCGCCGCAAGTGGCTGCGCGTGAAGCCCACGCGCGACACTATTCATCATCTTCAACCTCAGCCCAGACCTGTTCAGACCGGTTCGATCCAACCGAACCAGCGGTCGCGGTTCACACACCATAACTCGTCCATTGTTAGTCCATTTTCACCCATTTCAAATCCTATAGCTTCGTCTCACTGTTTCCTATTGATCTACGATGTCAAAACATGAAAAACCAAGCTAGATCATACCTCCTCAATCGATGAACAACCGGCCAACCTGGAACTCTGTCATGTCCTTGATTTCGGCCACCACAATCCTCGTAACAGGTCCCATTCGACTCATACGAGCTCCAGAAGCAAGTTCCAATCATCAGGCTTGACCGAAAACCATCAAAAACCAATCTTCGAATTTTGAATAAAAAATGTACCATTTCGGGTTCACCGGCCACCATCCACGGTGACCAGCGCCCTTACTCTCTCACCTTCTCCGGCCATCGGGTTATTCATTCATCTCTCCCTCCCACAACAGAGATCCATAAATTAGGGGTAAGGACCAATGGGATAAGTGACACTTGTCACTCATCCAAGGGCCCCACATAAAATATCTGCCAAACACAATTAATTAATTATTAATGCGAATCCCGAGACGTTAATTAACCCGATTTCGATCCTGTGACCATAATTTCCCCGTTCGACGTCCGATTTTGACGTATCTCCTGTCTACGGAGTCGTGACATCCCGATCTACGTCACGGTCATCGGTCCTCATACGTTTGACTCCCTGAGTCAAAAGTCAACATTTTTCCCAAGACTAGGGGTAAACCTGTCATTTTGTACCGTCCAAAGTTAAGCGAGTTGAGAGATTAATCTCACCGATTAATCTCACTAATCCTTCATTAGTCACTAATCTAATCCCGGAATTCAGGACGGATCGTTACATCACGGGCTTTGGATTCCTTGGGAACTCCAAAGTTAAGAGAGTTGAGGCTGGTGCAATCCCAAGATGGGTGACCTATTGGGAAGTTGTACGTGGGTTCCCAGAAACAAAGCTGTAAGGGCTAGGCCCAAAGCAGACAATATCATGCTAGATAGGTCGAGTCGTAACAAAATGGTTTCAGAGCTGGACCCCGACTGGAAGTGTGCTAGCGAGGACACTAGGACCCAAGGGGGTTGGATTGTAAGACCCGTGTCTTGAGAAGAACGGTGAACAATCCCACATCGCTCGAGGAGGGAAAGGTGACGTACCTTATATGTGTGGGCACATATCTATCTAGCGCGAGGCCTTTCGGGAGCTTATTGGTTTTGTATTCCTTGGGAACCCAAAGTTAAACGAGTAGGGCTGGTGCAATCCCATAATGGGTGACCCACTGGGAAGTTGCACGTGAGCTCCCAAGATAAAACCATGAGGGTTAGGCCTAAAGCGGACAATCTCCTATTGGAAAAGGTCGGGTCGTGACAATTTGGTATTAAAGCCCATCCCTAGCCGGGATAAAGTGTGCCAACAGGGACGCTGGGCCCCAAGAGGTGTGAATTATGAGGACCCGTGCCCTAATGGCATGGTTAGGAATCCCACATCGCCGGGGCGATCTGGGGGATTCGCCTTATATGTGCGAGCACACATTTATCCAACAAGAGGCCTCTTGGGAGCTCACTGGCTTTGGATTTTTTGGGAACTCCAAAGTTAAGCGAGTTGAGGCTAGTGCAATCTTAGGATATGTAACCTAAAGGGAAGTTGCACGTGAGCTCCATCAAAACTCTGCGAGCAGAGCGGGTTGGTCCGCGAGTCCACGAGTTCGCGAGTCCAGACGGGACAATATCTTGTTGGGTAGAGTTGGCGAGTTGTTGTTGTGCATCTCTGACTTAAAGGAGGTCTTTTGGGAGCTGACTGGCTTTGGATTCGAAGGGAACTCCAAAGTTAAGCGAGTAGGGGCTGGTGGAATCCCAGGATGGGTAACCAACTGAGAAGTTGCACGTGATCTCTCGGGAACAAAAGCGTGAGGGTGCCCAAAGTGAACAATACCATGCTAGATGGGTCGGGTCGGGATAGAATGACCCGTTATAGTAAATCGGGTCAACCTTATTGGAGATTGACGATGCTGTCAGGTGATGTGGCAAATCAAGTGATGCCACGTGTCGACTTGTCAGGGGCTTGTCAGGCTATGTGGCGGTGATGACGCTAGTATGTGACATCATCAGGACATCAGCAGTGACACATGGCATGTGTCAGAGAGTGACACGTGGCACAAATCAAGGGTTGCCACATGACAGATGTCAGAAGCTATCAGGTTTTCAGGTTGACGTCAGCAGGTGGTGTCAGTAGTGACGTCAGCGTTGACCGGCGTTAACCCAAATTTGACTAGTGTTTGTGGGTGCATGGGGACAAATTTTGAGGTTAAATAGGTTTTGTGGGAAAGGTTTTGACGTCCTGAATCCAATGGTGGTGGTTTCAGGTCCATTGGAGGTCATTTGCTTGGTGTTTTGGTGGTTTCCACCTCAGGAAGCGTGTTCGATACAAGTATTATGTTCCGAGGTTTTTGGGGGTTTGTTATGTGGACTTGTATAGATTGATAGTGACCCTGGGGTGTGATTTGGGAATACCCGGACGCCTCGGAGGATTCAGATTGGCTTACGGCTCGTGTTTTGAGCGAGCGGTGGTACGGTGAGCGGACTTTTGTTCTCCTAACTCTATGCATACATTTTATATGGTTTTTGTATGGTTTTTATATGATTTATAAAGATAATTTCTTGATGGTCCTTAACGTACTATTTATGTGGATTTTTGGGAATTTTACGAATGCTAAGAAATATTTAAATATGCGTTTTGTGAGGAAATTGGGTTTATTATACTTTGGATCTTTATTGAGTTTTGGGCGATGGTTTTACCCCGATTTTGACATGTTTATATGATTTTGACGGTGTTTGGTAAAATGGGATTGTACATTAGTTTATGAATATTTTAATGACTTGTTTTACAAAACCCTTGGGTGTATTTGTGATTTGGAACTTAGGCCCTAGGTTTGAGTCTGATCTGGAATGTTGAACTTGGTTTGGGTTATGGTTATGTGATCATTGGGTACCTGTGGTAAAAATAGTTGTGAACACTTAATATATGATATAATGTGTGGTTACTCGGTATTGTTATGATGATTGTGATGTGAAACCCTCCTCGAGATGCCGATGGATGGAACGATCTCGGACATCGAGGTCAAGCTTCGTACCTCCCGAGATCGATATTGTGATGGGTCGTCTCAGACATCGAGGTAAAGCTCTGTAGTTCCCGAGATCGATATTATGAACAGTCTCAAATGTCGAGGTAAAGCTACGTAGTTCCTGATACTGGGACCGTGACTCAGACGTCGAGGTAGTGCTCCGTAGTTCCTGATCCGGTCTACATTCGGACGTCGAGGTAATGCTCCATAGTTCCCGAGTGATATTAGCTTATCGGTAGTGCACCTTGGTATGATGACTCGACAGTTGGTTCAGTATATTGGGTATTTGGTATGGCTGGTGTCGTGTGATTGGTATACTTCTGTACTGGTCATGCTATTGTTGAGATATTGATAGGGCTGGCTATCTATTTTGTTGAGTATAAGCTTTGGTCTGGTCGTATATGCAGTGATGTTTGACAGGGTTTCATGTTGGTAAGGTTTATGACATTATTGGTTTTCTAGTTACTGCACGTATTTTAAGATTAATGTTTTATTCGTAAACTTGATGCATGCATAGCTTTATTAAACAGAGGGTAATGTCTGATTTCGGAAAAAAGTTTTTCCAAACCTTTATTTTTGTCCACTCACTCACATTTTTATTTGGTTTTGACACCCTCTAGGTTGATCGCGGATGCGGGTTGTGTGAAGGCTGAGCCATCACGTAGATTTGCGTACTTTGGATATCCTTTCCCTTGTTTGATACATGGTAAGTATACGTACATAAATATTGAGGGTACTTTAGTGAGTTTGCATGACGTGTCAGACGGGAGCAAGTCCTCCCACGCTAATGAAGTGGGATTATGGGGAGGGTCCTGTCAAGTTGATATCAGAGCCTTAGGTTGCTCTCTTCGGGAATTACACAATGTGTGTGCACAATAGTTTTGTTACTGATGTGATGCCTCTACGACGAAAGCCCCATCATCAGCCTAGTAATAAGGTTAAGAATAGAAAAGTTAACAAGAAAGAACCTCGTATTGGCTCTATTAGGCATTCAATGCCGTGTTTCAGCGAGGTTGGACCCCAAGAAGGGTCGATTTTTGTGTGAGCCCAGCGGCTTGGATCGACTGACAAACAAACTTTGAACCATGGAAACTTCTTAATCACACTAGCCTCTGAATGTTCTCAAGGGCAAGAAAACAAAGTGCAAAAGAAGGATAGGTAGTTTCCACTAGAGAGAGAAAAGTGATGTAGAGAAATCAGAGATTGGGCTCGGACAACATTGTCAAGATATTCTAATGTGCAGATTGATAAGCCAATTATTCAACAGCATTTTGACATGATCCCTTATTCCTTTACTTACCTTTTGTTATGAATCATTTAATAACATAGGAGAAAATGACTTTTTGGTGAGAATTGTGCAGGATGTCAATCATAGGCCAAAACTAGTGTAATTGTGAAGAAAGGTCACAAATTGAGAGAAAAGGTGAAGGACCCCAACCGAGGTCTTGTGCCAACATCGTGTCACTACCGTGCCACTAGTCCCATGACATGCCACTAGGACTCTACCGATGTCACCGACTTGTCACTTGACCTAAACTAAGAACCTGAAGCTAAGACCTTGTCACCAGCATGTCATTGGTGACATGCTAGGATCATGTCACTGGTGGCACCATGTGCCTGCGCAGTTCCAGGGTCGTGTTCCAAATTTTTTTGAAGTTCCAGGGCCGTGTTCCACATTTGTACCAAGTTCCAGGGTCATGTTCCATCTTTGTTTCAAGTTCCAAGGCCATGTTCCAAGTTTATTCCGTGATGGAGGTCGTGTTTCAGACCGTGTACGAGTGACATGCCCAGAAAGGCGAATTTGTGTTCCAGCTGTTGCCCTCCAAAGAACTAGGCCATAGGCCAACCAATGACTAAGCTACGTCCATAATGATCTATTTTGAGGCTTTGTTCTAGTTTCTTCCATCGAAGACCACTAGTGTTCCATTTCTTCAAGTTAAGTCTCTGCCGAGGTGACAGGACCCATCCCAAAAAGCACCAAAAATAGCCTATTCGAGTCCTACTCCTATTTGGTAGATACCCTAATAAACCAAGTTTATCCTCAAGTTCTGTTAGACAAGGGATACATGCAGGCTCGTAGTTCATGTCTCCGATTTATAAGTAACCTCGATCCTCATGCAGCGGTCTTGGAAGGATTTAAAAACCAATGAAGGCGTGTGAGTGGATGAAAAGGAAGGCTTATAAAACGTAATTTGACAATATACTATTCTCTCCAATAAGAAACTATGAATGCATCATGATCCTAGATAAAATAAAAGTCTTGAAGCACATATAGTAATATGGAAGTCTAGTAATATAATAAACTAAAGCAATTATGAAAACTGAATGGAATATCGATACCAACACAATCATACCAACTAAACCAACCTCAATGTCTGCAAGCTAAAACATCATGTCAATGTGCACTACAAGTAGGCTAGCATCACTCGGGAACTACAGAGCCCCAGGCTTGTTGTCCGAATGTGGACCGACTCATGAACTACAGAGTCCCAAACTTGACGTTTGAGTCACGATCCAAGTCTCAGGAATTACGGAGCCCTAGGCTCGACGTTTGAGACAAGTCTCGAGAATTACTGAGCTTTACCTCAATGTAAGGGACTACTCGTGGGTCTCGGGAATTACAAAGCATTACCTCGACGTCCGAGACTGTCCAACCAATCGATATCTCGAGGAGGGTCATCAAACCACATCACAATCACACATCATCACGATCATTACACACCATCACAATCATCTCATATACCGAGAAATCACAAATCCATATCAACAAGAATTCAAGGCCAAAAACCAACACCAAAGTCAAACTCCGGGCCCAATCCCAAAACCACCACTCAATGAGGAACCGGGGTATACTAAACCTCATTTTCCTCGCAAAACATTTTAATAGCATTTTCCTTTATTCATGAAAATTCCTAAAATTCACATAATAAATATATAAATAACTGTCAATCAAATCTCATAATAACTCGTATAAAATCATATAAAAATATACTAAAATCATCATCGAGGAAAATCACATTCAACTCGGGACCACGATCAAAACGGAATTCGAAAATACCTTTTTGGAAAGTCACGTAAACCGTGCAATAAAATAATAATAAAATATTCATAAATAACCAAAAATCCGATAAACTTTCCAATCACTAAATTATCATCAATAACACATAAAAACACATTCAAAACGCATAAATACACATGCGTAGGGTTTTAAGAAAACGAAAGTCTGCTCACACATACCTTTTATGCGACCGAACCGAATATCACATTTTTCCATAAAATCCGAGAACCTCAATTCCTGCCAAAAATCACCTAGAAAGGTTACTAATCAACCCAATTTATACACATTTTAATCCCATATTTTTCCAGGGTTTTTAAACATATTTAAAAGGAACCCTACAACTTTGGACAACCCGAACTACCCTGAAATGATGCCCGATCGACTTGAAACGTGTACCATTAGACTCGTATTGTGGAGAACATGAACTTCCATCTTGACATCATTTCGAGAATATGCCTCACCCGTCCCATACTCCACCCAAAGTGGTTAAGCATGGGAGCCACGCGCTCTTACATTGGCAAGGACTGAAACACTATTCATCAATATCTCTACCCGATCACCTAGTTTTTGTGTCACCCAAACCCGAAAACCTGACCTGGGTACACCCCCTGCATTTCACGTCCTTTCGACACCCTTCCTTCACCAATCTTCATCGTATCAATCCCAGAAACTAGACCCTAACATCTAAACTAGCAAGACGTATTACAATTCACGATTTCATACCTCATGGTTCAGCCATGGCTGCCGTCATTTGTCACGACCCGACCCATCTAACACAATATTGTTCGCTTTGGGCCCAGCCCTCACAGTTTTGTTTTCGGGAGCTCAGGTGCAACTTCCCAGTAGGTCACCCATCATGGGATTTCACCAGCCTCAACTCGTTTAACTTTGGGGCTCCAATCCCCCCCCCCCCCCCCCCCAAAGCCACTGAGCTCCCAAAAGGCCTTGTGTTAGATAGATACGTGTCCACACATATAAGGTACTTCACCTTTCCCTCCCCTAGCGATGTGAGATCGTTCACCGATCTTACCTTTCCAAGCTCACGAGTCTTGCTTACCGATCTTGCTTCTCAAGCTCACGGGTCTTGCTCACCATTCTTGCTTCCAAGACCGAGTCTTACAATCCACCCCCTTGGGGCCCAGCGTCCTCGCTGGCACATTTCCGGTTAGGGTCCAGCTCTGATACCATTCTGTCACAACCCAACCCATCTAACACAATATTGTCCGCTTTGGGCCCAGCCCTCACGGTTTTGTTTTCGGGAGCTCACGTGCAACTTCCCAGTAGGTCACCCATCATGGGATTGCACCAGCCTCAACTCGCTTAACTTTGGGGTTCTAATCCCCCCCAAAGCCACTGAGCTCCCAAAAGGCCTTGTGTTAGATAGATATGTACCACACATATAAGGTGTAACGACCCATCCCGGAATTCGGGATTAAGTAGGTAACTAATCATGAATTGTAGGGTTAATCGGTGATCAGTTGGGCGAATTCGGACGAACGGTGCAAATGACCGTTTTGCACCTAGTTGTGGGTAAAACGTTGACTTTTAATTCAGGCGGTCAAAAGGACTTTGACCGATGACCGTGACGAAGGCTGGGACGTCACAAGTTCATAGACAGGTGGCACGCTCGAGGTGAAAGTTATGACGTTCGGAAGCCCAAGGGCATTTTCGTAATTTGGACGAAATAAGGGAAAATGTTGACTTATTGATCAGGAGGTCCGATGGCCGAAGACCAAGGACCGTTAGGAGGGTCTCGATGCCCTGAGTCCGTAGGCAGGTGGCACACGTCGATCGTAGTCCGAATGACCAAGTTACGGGTCTGGATGAGTGAAGGGCATATTGGTAATTTGTCAACCTGAGGGAAAAATGGTAATTTGGTGGCTGCAGGTGGAAACAGCCGTGTATGGGCGAAGTACATTTTTCTGAATTGAAAAACAGAGAGTGGGACTTTGTTGTGCAGTGTGTGATGAATTGTTTAAGCAACCCTTGATCAGTGTGTGAGTAATGGGTTGGAAATTTGAAGCCAGGGGTATGAAGTTGTGTGCCTGGAGTGGGAGTGCAGGCCACAGGTGCCATTTTTAAACGGGTTTTGGGAGCTTGCGGGAGACAGTTACACAGAGGGGCCAGAGTGACTTCCCACGGGTGTTGGGGTTTTGTTTGATCATCAGAGCAGTTGGAGGAGTGTTGGGGATCATTTCGAACTAAAGAGAGGCCTGAGTGTTGAGAGGAAACTGAGTTCGAAGAAAACTGTTTTTGGGAGGGAAAATCCAATTTCGATTTGCAGGCTAGCCCAAGCCGATTTGAGGCTGGAAAAACTCTTCTGGGACCTCACTTGGTCGATCCAAATCATGGGATCGAAGCGTGGTGCCCTGGGAAGCCAAGGACGGACACGACAGGTTCAGAAAAATTTGAATTTTGAGTCGTGGAAGTTGAGGGGTTTGAGGACGCAATTAAGATCGAAGATATGTTCCTAGGGACTGTACGACGCTCCTGGTGTGATTAATTGAAGAATAACATCGGAAATCATGGGGCATTGTCGACTGAACAGGGTCGACTGTTCTTCGGGAAAACCAGACTCGAATTGATGGTTTGAGGTAAGTGTTGATGGACTTTACATTTCAGACCTGTAATTAGACTTGAATCGAAGATAAATAAATGTTCAATTGAAGTAATCGAGGCTGAATTGATAGGAAATGAACCGGGTTGTCACGCGGGTTGCAGGACCCGTTTGCAGAGGAAACGGGCGAAGAAGACGAACTGTTCACCTTTACTGTAGCTGGCGCGTGGCTGTCACGCACAGCCACTCACGGTAGCACGTGACGGCGCGTGGGCACGAATCCCGAGGTACAGTCAACACGACTTTTATCCTATACGTTATAACGAACATTTTAGCGTTGGTTTCGAATTTATCGGACACCATCTCGATGTTATCCCGAGGGTCCGAAGGTTTAGGTTACATTTTTAATTAACGAATAATTCCCGGAAAATTATGGGGAATTGGTACGTTGTTATTTGAGACCTTACTGACCCTGGAATGTGATTTCGGACAGGATTATGGTTCTCTGGAAAATGCCGGAAATTACGGGAATGCGTGCGGCGCGAAACCGAGCCTTAAGATTGGTGTGTGAGTGGACATTGCTTTCAAAATTTAATGCATGCATAAATATTTCCATGATTTCTATGATTATGATTATGATTTTGTGATTGATTTCGATTTCCGTATTTATACGTATTTTTGATATGCACACGAAATTGCACGTATTTCGAGATATGGGTCCCGTATGTTTTGGATGAGGATTTAACGAAAGATTTTATATGACTTGTGCGTACCATGTCTTTAAGATGTTTTGATTGCGGTTGTGAGTATGGTTTACGATTTTGACACGTTTTTCGGGAATGTCCCGGATTTACACGTTTTACGAGATTTCGAGTATGTTGTGATTGGACCGTGATTTTGGTGCTTATGATTGTGGTTTTGCGGTTTTAATAATAAGATTTGAAAATGATGAGATTTCAAGGATTTAAAATGGATTTTGGAAAAAGGTGATTTCGGGCTTGATGCTCGGGGCATAAAAGTAATTTTGTTGATACGAGGTTTCGATTTTCAGAAGTTTGAAAACGGATTCTGGGTTTGGGTTCGGGATGATGCTTCCGGATGCCGGCTTACGGAATCATTATTGCGAATTCGAATTCGGGAATGAAAATAAGATTTAATAAAGTGATTTGGTATGATTGTACATGTAACAACCCGTACCTACGGGAAGGGTAAAAATGTAATTTCTGTGAAGTTTTGTAAAAAGGACGATTTTGCCCCTGTGAATAGTAAACGAAAAGTTGACTTTTTGTAATATTGATTGGATGAGTGTTAGCCCTTGACCGTGACGTAGGTTAGGACGTCACGAGTCCGAAGACAGGCGGCAGGTTCGATTCGGACAACCGGAGGAAAAGTTATGATGTACGGAAGGTTGGGGACGTTACCGTAATTTTGAGTGAAAAGGGGGAATGTTGACTTTTTGGAGGATGTGTGATTTTCACGTAGACCGAGGACCGTTGAATAGGTCTCGACGTCCTGAGTTCAACGACAGGCGGCACGCTGTCATCGGACGTCGGACGGAAAAGATACGGGTCTGGAAAGTCTAAGGGCAAAATGGTAATTTTGTGCAGGAGGGGCATTTTGGTCATTTTCCCTCAGCCCAATCAGATAAGGGCAAGTGGCAGATATTTGGGGCTGGCCTATGGATGTTGGACACGTGGGAGTGGCTGGATGGTTCCAGGCCATTCTCAAGTGTGCACGGCCACACCTTGTACAAAAATCAAACCGTGTTTGGGTTTGAAACACAGAAAACAGAGAGGAGTTTGGGTGAGACGGTGATCGATCTGGAGGCCAGGGAGAGTAAGGAGTGACTGGTGAGAGTGACAGAGAGACGTGGGTGAGGTTCTGATCGTGTTTTGGGATTGGCATCGTGCACGGCGGCACGGTGGTGGTGCGGCGAACGTTTGAGGAAAACAGAGTAGATCGTGGACGGTGGAGGCTGTTGTGCCGTGTGGTGAGGCAAACCGAGGCGGTAGGAAACTTAGGAGGTTGAGGGGAGTCCCACGAGCACCGTGGTGGTTGACGGTTCTCACGGCGGCGCCGGAATCAAAAGGTAAGCTCGTTTACTCTGTTTTTCGTGGCTTTTTCAATTGCAAAGTCGTGATGATGGGCTTAGAGTCGAGGGATTAGGAGGTCAGGGTGTTGATCAGGGAGGTCTTAGGCGTCGTCTGTGGTGGTTGCCGTGACGGGAGGTTCACGGTGGCTGGTGGTTCGACGGCGAGTATCCAATACTCTGTTTTGGCCGTGATTTCAAACGTGAAGTCGTGGACTTCGGGGATGAATCGACGGAATCTGTGAGTTGGGTAGGACTCAGTAAGGTCCTAGGGTGGTGCTGGTATCACCACCGTGAAGGGGGAAGCTGTGGACGGCCGGGAAGGAAAACAGAGCCCACGGGCAAGTTTTTTCGAGGTTGAAGACGAAGGGTTCTAGGCCGTGATTCCTGGATTTTAGGATTGGGTTTGATTGCAGGGAACTGGACGAAGCTAGTGGGATTGAAAGGGAGAAGAATGGTGGGTGAACGGCGGAGAACCGGTCACGCCGGTTCAACTGTGTTGAACCGGGTGACTCGAGGTTGAAGGTGACTGTAGCAGGCGCGTGAGGCCCACGCGCAGCCACTTTGGGCGGCGCGTGGGGGCGCGTGGGAAGGAATCCGGTTAAACGTCCAACATGAGTTTAGTCCTAAATGTCCTAAGGAGTCCAATGGTATAGTTTTCGGGTTAATCGGACGGTGTTACGGAATGGTCGGAAATCCGTACGGTTTAGGGTTTATGATTAAAATATTATTAAATTCCCGAAAAATTGGGGAAAATAGGGAAGGTATCCTTGATGTTATTGTGACCCTATTTGGTATCTATTGACAGGACGGGAGACACCAGAGACGGTTGAGGAGCGCACGGAGCGCGAGTGACGTGTCGTAAACTGTGAGTGGACTCTTTCTTATTTCCGAGCATGCCAACTGTTTTAATTACTGTTTTATGATTCTATGTGTGTTTTTATGCTTGAAATGACGGTTATACGTGGTTGAGATGTTTGCACGTTTTTCGAGATATTTTCGGGGTTTTTCACGTTTTTCGAGAAAAGCCGGTTTTCAGATTTTGATGCTATATTTGAGGAATTCACCCTATAACTGTTTTCTGATGATGGTAAATGGGTTATGAAACATGGTTAGGGATTTCCTATGGTTTTTAGTATGGAAATGGATTTTCCGGATTTGGGTTCGGAATGTCGGTTCTGAATGCCGGAAGGGCTTCGAACCGGGGATTTCGAATTCGGATTTGGCGATGGATTTTGAACTGGTTTTACACTGGATATGGATTGGATTTGCTGGATCTGGATATGGGTTTAAAGACCCGGATTGATATTGATGGGGGACGGGCCCGGATTGAGTTTAAAGACTCGGGAGTTTAAAGACTCGGATATTATGATATTACCCCCATAGGCCTATTGAGTTTAAAGACTCGGGAGTTTAAAGACTCGGAATGATATGTGAGGCCTGGTTGAGTTTAAAGACTCGGATAGGTCCAGCAGGTTTGGTCGGGTTATACTCTGGTTTCTTATGATGTTTTATAGTGTATCTGTTTCTTATGGTGTTTTATAGTGTCTCTGTTTCTTATGATGTTCATATTATGGTTTTCTAATACTTCATTGGCATGCCTGGTTTTAAACCGGAGGGAACAAATGATTTTATTTCATTACTCCGATTTGTTGATAAGCGGTTTTAAAACTTTCATTTCTTTTGGTCCACTCACACCTTTTGTTTTTAATTTTCCCTCCAGGTCGTGGTGATAGCGCTGGGGTGAACGTTGAGGCAGAGATCGAGGCATAGGGCTTCCGACGTTCTTCCGTTGCGGACTTAGACTTGTAGGACTTTTGGTGCCCATTTTGTAGAACTATGCTCTGACTTACTGTTATATATATTTACTCCTTCGTCTGATGGTTATGCTTATAGTTGTATTAAGTTTCTTTTTGGTATTGTAAGTATGATTGTCAGACGGGAGCAGGGTTCATCCCGAGTATCGAGGTGATATTTGGGACGGGTCCTGACAATTGGTATCAGAGCATAGGTTGTGTCAATTTGTGTTGGGTCTAGGTTGTTATACTAACTCTATGCCTCTTTCAGCGTATGATTGATCATGCCTCCGAGACGTGAACCCCCTCCACGACCTGAAGATGAAGCGGCGAGAGGGACTGAGAGTGCTTCGATCGAGAGAGCCCAGAGGCTTGGGGCTACTACGTTCAGCGGTGGGGCTGATCCCGAGGAAGCTCACCGATGGATCACCCGACTAGAACGTATTTTTGGGGTGATGCACTGTCCTCCCGAGGATCGGGTATTGTTAGCCACTTTTCTGTTGGATGGAGCTGCCTACGAGTGGTGGTATACGCTGGAACTGTCCGGCTGGGATGCACATACTGTGACCTGGGAGACGTTCCGGGAGAGGTTTCTAGATCAGTACTATCCCCGTTCTTTCAGGGATGCGAAGGAAGCGGAATTCCTTCACTTGAAGCAAGGAAACTTGACAGTGGCTGAGTATGAGCAGAAGTTCCAGATGCTATCTCGTTTTGCTCCGGCATTTGTGGCGACTGAGGCGGAGAAGTGCCGCCGGTTTGAGTTGGGTCTCCGGGGAGAGATCAGGGCCATAGTGACAGCCGGCTCTTTTGCTACTTTCCGAGAGTTGTCTGATGCTGCTGTCAGGGTGGAGGCCAGTTTACCTGCTCGGCCACAGTATTCGGGCAGTGTTCGACGCCGGGAGCAGTCATTCCCAGGAGCATCGAGTCAGAGGCCCCCGAAACGGGGTAATTTTGGTGGATCACTATCGGCTGGTGGAGCCCGGTATGGTAGACCAGGCAGTTTCCAGGGCTCAGGATTTCGAGGAGCTAGGTCACAGCCGACTCCTCAGGCGAGTGCGACTTCAGTGGCTTCGACAGGGAGGCATACCGGTGGACCCGGTAGAGACACTTGCTTCTACTGTGGGGAGCGAGGACATTTCCGTCGGGAGTGCCCATTGTTAGCGACGGAGGGTGGAGCAGGCAGAGGTGCAGCAGAACCCGGGCGGAGTACTGCATCAGTATCAGGGGCGGCAGGCCCTAGGGGTGGCGGTGGTGCCACGAGCAGTTCCAGAGGGCGCGGTAGGTCATCGGGACCACAGGCGCGAGTTTTTGCGATGACTCAGCAGGAGGCTAGGTCAGCACCGGGAGTGGTGACAGGTACACTCACCATACTTGGTCACACCGTTTTTACTTTGATAGATCCCGGGGCTACCCATTCATTTGTAGCTCGGAGTTGTAGTCTGGTTAAGGAGAGGGAGGTGTCTACTTTGGATTGTGCGTTAGGAGTGAGTACACCTACTGGGGAGGTGTTGGTAGTGACTCAGGTTTTGGTGGAGTTACTGGCAGATTTGTTACTTTTAGATTTACGGGACTTCGATGTGATCTTGGGTATGGACTGGTTGACGAGACATCATGCTTCTATCGAATGTTTCGATAGGAGAGTGACTTTTCGGAGTCCCGGATTACCAGAGACTACATTTCAGGGGGATCAGCGTGCACTTCCTACGGGAGTTATTTCGGCACTCGAGGCTAGTAAACTGTTACGGAAGGGGTGCCAGGGTTACTTAGCTCATGTGGTGGATACACGTGCTACGCCAGAGAGGGCGGAGGATATACCAGTGGTACGGGAGTTTCCCGATGTTTTTCCCGAGGAGTTGCCAGGACTACCCCCACACCGAGATCTTGAGTTTACGATTGAACTTCTACCAGGTACACAGCCTATTTCTCAGACTCCTTATCGTATGGCACCTGCAGAATTGAGGGAACTTAAGGCCCAGTTGCAAGAATTGGTCGATATAGGATTTATTCGACCGAGTATGTCACCTTGGGGAGCACCTGTTTTGTTTGTCAAGAAAAAGGATGGAGGATTGAGGTTGTGTGTGGATTACAGGCAACTGAATAAGGTAACTATTCGGAATAAGTACCCCCTACCCCGGATTGATGATTTGTTTGACCAGCTCAAGGGAGCACAGTATTTCTCGAAGATTGATCTTCGCTCCGGCTATCACCAGTTACGGGTTAAAGAGGAGGATATACCGAAGACAGCTTTCCGGACCAGGTACGGTCACTATGAGTTTGTGGTGATGCCTTTTGGTTTGACTAATGCCCCAGCATCTTTTATGGACCTTATGAACCGAGTGTTCCGGCCCTACTTGGATCGTTTTGTGATTGTTTCCATTGATGATATTTTGGTGTATTCGAAGAGTGCGAAGGCGCATGAGAAACATCTGAGGATTGTGCTTAAAACGTTGAGGGAGCATCAGTTGTATGCGAAGCTCAGTAAGTGTCAGTTCTGGTTGACCAGTGTTGGATTTCTTGGCCATGTGATTTCGGCCGAGGGCATTCGTGTGGATCCTCAGAAAGTTGAGGCGGTAGCCAATTGGGAACAGCCTAAGACGGTAACGGAAATAAGGAGTCCAATGGTATAGTTTTCGGGTTAATCGGACGGTGTTACGGAATGGTTCGGAAATCCGTACGGTTTAGGGTTTATGATTAAAATATTATTAAATTCCCGAAAAATTGGGGAAAATAGGGAAGGTATCCTTGATGTTATTGTGACCCTATTTGGTATCTATTGACAGGACGGGAGACACTAGAGACGGTTGAGGAGCGCACGGAGCGCGAGTGACGTGTCGTAAACTGTGAGTGGACTCTTTCTTATTTCCGAGCATGCCAACTGTTTTAATTACTGTTTTATGATTCTATGTGTGTTTTTATGCTTGAAATGACGGTTATACGTGGTTGAGATGTTTGCACGTTTTTCGAGATATTTTCGGGGTTTTGCACGTTTTTCGAGAAAAAGCCGGTTTTCAGATTTTGATGCTATATTTGAGGAATTCACCCTATAACTGTTTTCTGATGATGGTAAATGGGTTATGAAACATGGTTAGGGATTTCCTATGGTTTTTAGTATGGAAATGGATTTTCCGGATTTGGGTTCGGAATGTCGGTTCTGAATGCCGGAAGGGCTTCGAACCGGGGATTTCGAATTCGGATTTGGCGATGGATTTTGAACTGGTTTTACACTGGATATGGATTGGATTTGCTGGATCTGGATATGGGTTTAAAGACCCGGATTGATATTGATGGGGGACGGGCCCGGATTGAGTTTAAAGACTCGGGAGTTTAAAGACTCGGATATTATGATATTACCCCCATAGGCCTATTGAGTTTAAAGACTCGGGAGTTTAAAGACTCGGAATGATATGTGAGGCCTGGTTGAGTTTAAAGACTCGGATAGGTCCAGCAGGTTTGGTCGGGTTATACTCTGGTTTCTTATGATGTTTTATAGTGTATCTGTTTCTTATGGTGTTTTATAGTGTCTCTGTTTCTTATGATGTTCATATTATGGTTTTCTAATACTTCATTGGCATGCCTGGTTTTAAACCGGAGGGAACAAATGATTTTATTTCATTACTCCGATTTGTTGATAAGCGGTTTTAAAACTTTCATTTCTTTTGGTCCACTCACACCTTTTGTTTTTAATTTTCCCTCCAGGTCGTGGTGATAGCGCTGGGGTGAACGTTGAGGCAGAGATCGAGGCATAGGGCTTCCGACGTTCTTCCGTTGCGGACTTAGACTTGTAGGACTTTTGGTGCCCATTTTGTAGAACTATGCTCTGACTTACTGTTATATATATTTACTCCTTCGTCTGATGGTTATGCTTATAGTTGTATTAAGTTTCTTTTTGGTATTGTAAGTATGATTGTCAGACGGGAGCAGGGTTCATCCCGAGTATCGAGGTGATATTTGGGACGGGTCCTGACAGTACATGCCCCGTGTGTAATGGTGATTTGAATATGTTTTGTGAAGTATGATTGGGAACTCGAATGTGGAAATTCGGACCATGAGTCCTGTTGTGAAAAATGTGATTTTGGGATGGATCCCACATTGTTGTGTTTGACAAATGTTTTGGGTTTAAAGACCCGTTGAAAACTGTTTTGGGTTTAAAGACCCGGTGCCATTGCTGGAGCACGTTTTGAGTTTAAAGACTCGGTTAATGGATGACGGGGGAGGGCCCTTAATGAGTTTAAAGACTCGTGAGTTTAAAGACTCGGTTATTGTGATACCCCCGAGGCCCATTGATTATGTTCTGAGTTTAAAGACTCGTTGATATCCCGGGAAGGCCTGATTATGCGCATGGTTTTGAGTTTAAAGACTCGGGCGCACTTGATATCCAGCAAAATGATTGACTTGTGATTCATTGTTAATTTCTGATGTTTCGGATGTGTGGGGCAGTGGCCCGGTTTTATGGTTGATGGTTTTGGATTATGTTGTGTTCTTGGGTTTGATTCAGGGTTTTGGGCTGAGGCCCGGTGTTTATGATTGCGAGCTAAGACCCGATGGTTGAGAAAGGAAAAATGATTTTGAGTTTCATACGAGTTTTCTTTTTATTGGAATTTGATACACGGGTTTTCTTATGTTGAAAATGTTAACCGACTGCGAAATGATTTTTGTATGCATGCATTGGTTTTACGCGGAGGGTAAAAACGTCTTTTGTAACTATTTTATAAACTGATTTATTTTTGTCTACTCACACCTTTTGGTTTTTATTGACCCTCCAGGTCGTGGCGCGCTGATCGAGAGGCGGAGGCATGAGTAAGCACATGTGGCTATCCCTGGTCTGGCAAGTACTGAGGGTAACTTGGGAATTTCAGTCGTCTTGCCAGGCGGGAGCAGGACCGGGCACGGTTAACAATGCCCTAATTGGGGGCGGTCCTGTCATAAGGTACTTCACCTTTCCCTCCCCGAGCGATGTGGGATCGTTCACCGATCTTACCTTTCCAAGCTCACGGGTCTTGCTCACCGATCTTGCTTCTCAAGCTCACGGGTCTTGCTCACCATTCTTGCTTCCAAGACCGGGTCTTATATCATTGACCATGACGATCCAGTGGCCAGAGCTCCTCTTTTTTGTAGTCAGAACAATCCCAAAGACACGAGGAAGATACGAGGCTGCTCCTTTCACTTGATCTTGGTTCCTAAATCAAAACCCGCATTTCACCTCCACAGTTTCAAATCTGGTTTCATGCTAGAGGTCATTCAACCAAAATCCTCATCCTTGTAGCTTCATTCCTTCTCTCTTTCCTCATCTTTCCCTTCATGCCTCTCACTTTCTGGTCTCTTTTCCCCCACGGCCCAGCTTGGTTGTGGTGGTTTTCCATGTTTCTTCCTTTAGCCACCCAACAACCCCCACGACACACAGACGTACACACGATTATGTAGAGGCATAGGTTGGTGGAAGGCAAAATATCAGAACCCCTTATAACATGTCACGTGCAGTCTGTAATTGGTCAACATAGTAGAATGACTCAAATTCCCTTAATGGAAAATTACCATTTTGCCCTTCATCCTCTTTTGACCATAACTACTTCACCCAAACTTCATTTTTGACGTATCGCCTGTCTACGAACTCAGGATTCTAAGACCTTCGCAACGGTCTTACCGAAATCCCTATATAAGATCCCAGTAAAAAAGTCAACCTTTTGACTTTCCTCCCAAGAGAAAAATCGTCTTTTCCCCAAATTTTCCAAATGTACTTTCCTCACAGGTCCGGGTCGTTACACGAGGACCAGAACCAATTCCTTGCGCTAGTACCATGTTCTAGTGACATGTCACTGGTGGCATGTCACCAAAACTTGGCCCAGACCCATTCGATGCTCTTGAGCAACTCAGTGATCGAAGTCTTTAAAGAATCCCACTAGAACCAGGACTTAGTGACACAGATCAAGGTCTTTAGCGGTAAAGTAGGAGTCCGTGTGAATTTCGTGTGCCTCAAGAAATTGTGCCCTAAGTTTTAGCGATGGACTTAGGGCTCGGTTTAAGTCCCCATTCGATTAGGATGTATCTAGGGTTTAGTTCCCTATTTAATCCCTGATTTCATTCACTCTAGGGACGCTGTTTTCACCTCCTTTGGTCCTTAAACTCCTTCAAATTGTAGACTTAATTTACTTAGCTCATTTTTGTTGTTTTTGGTTCAAAAGACTTGAAGGGTGACTTGATCATGTGAAGTTCACCATTCTCTTCATTTGTAACTCAGTATCTTCATTCTATTCATCTTGTAGACTTTAAGGATTGGGGCTACTTGAAGCCTTAATGATGAGTTATTGTACTTAGATTCTTGTTTGATTGTCTTCATAGTGTGAATTGAATTGGTTTGATCTACTATTCTTAATGAACTCAATTGGGTATGTGTAAGAGTAGCTAGCTTATATGCGTTGAAATTGTAGATGACATGTGCTAGGTAAGACCGTCATATCTTTCTAGTTATTATAAGCATCACGGCTAGGGGGTGGACTCCTAGTTGTAGATTGAACTCATGAAGCTTAGGGCGTATTTATACCCTTAGGTTAGTGTGGTGTCATCAAATTCTCTTTATGTACAAAGCATCACCAAAACGTTGTGGTAGACACTTGAGAGCATATGCCCTGTGTTGAGTACACTAAGTAAGAAAGGATGAATGTGTTTAGTGAGCATATGAACTACCTTAGGTACAGGCACCAAATTCAAGTCCTTAAATGAAGATTATTAATGAAGTCTAAGGAAGTAACAAATGGTAGGGTAGATGGTTGGTCCTAATTCTATCTTTAAAAGAAATCTAATAACCTAGTCATTTTTTTACTTGCATCACATGAACTCAAGAACAAACCCATCCCCCCCCCCCCCCCCCCCCCCTTTTTTTTTACTACCTTTCACTTAAGTCAATGGATTGGACTTATTGGACATCTTTGAACATGTCTCTGTGGGATCGACCTTTGATGTTATACTGTACTCTCTACACGTCTTGTGCACTTGCAAAGTATTACACATAGGAACTAGTCTTGCATACCATTGTGCAGACTTTCTTTCTATCACAGCTCTAGAATCGAGGAAACCATACTTGAACCATCTAGAGGGGACCATTAAAGGGAGTTGATCTCGCGAGGTGAAGGACTATGGAGCGCATAACGCTATATAAATGGATCAAGACAAGGGGCCTTAGAGTTATGTTAGAACAAGATGCCAGTACTTCAGCCAACAAGGACTCCAGTGTTGTACTCATCATGGTATTAGGAAACACAAACCAGTCCAACCAGAAGTGGTAGAATTGGATATTCTCATAGACAGACCCTAAATAAGGGCCCACAAGCACAAGAATTTTGAACTCATTTTTTATCCTAAGTCGGCGTCACGGGCACAACTAGAAAATCAAACGTGCTTTTATTGTTGTTCTAGAAGCACAAGACCAAGCATAGAAGACCAAAATCAGAAGTAATAGAGAGAGTAGAAAGGCTTACCATATGATATATTTTGTTGCCCTAGAGCTCATTCAAGTACATCTATTGCATCTTTTGAACCCATTGTTTCTAAGAACATGCAAGGCTTATATGACCCAGAGAAGGAAAGTGATGCTTCCACACAAGGTCTATATTTTCCCATGGGAACAACCTTCATTGATATATTGGAGGGGAAGGGAGGGAGGAGGAGGGGTTTGAAGCTTGAAAGCCTTTCAAATGAAATCTCAGAGTTGTCACCCTATCTGAAGGAGAGCCCTTCTAGTAGGGACCTAAAGCAAAACAACGATCAAAATCAATCACGAAGCAGGGATCACATATAACTTCACCATCATCCTCTCAGAACTCCAAGATATCACGATAAGCTCTTGAATGAGATTCAAAGCTCGCAATGCAAACCCAACAATTCATGTCGTTAGGGTCGAGGATAGAAAAGTTAGGGGAATCATCCTTATCTTTTCGCTGAAGGATGATCTTGGAAGTCATGATTTTTTCTGAATATGGGAAAGTGCGATGAGTTCACAATAAGAGGGGTAGAGCTATGGGGGAGACTGTAGCTGGAACCACCAAAGGTACATAAGGAGCTGGAAAATGGGTGAAAGTGTGATCGTATGAATTTAAAATGATTTTTAATCATAACATTTCAAATTCAAGGGGGAAATGTTTACACTCGAAAAATCCTTTTCGACCCAAGCCAATGGTTTGAAGGAAGTTAAAAGCCCAAAGTAGAAGATAAGCCTAGCCCAAGCGACTTTGAGCTAGGAGAAGAAGAAAAGTATAGGTGGTCCTAACAACGCAAAGAAAATAGAAAGGGGATATTTTCGACTAGAAAAAACGGAAGCATGGGACCTATGTGGGACCTAATGTGACAAGTTGATATCCTCCTCACTACCTAATAAAGGAAAAGAAACTAGCTTCTCAAAAGAGGACAATCAACCAATCAAACTTAGCAAATTGATCTCCATTCATTTCTGAACCTATGAATACCTTTAAGGAAGGTTTCATGGTTTAACAAAGGTTGGACCTTTTGGCAGAACCTATTTTTTTTAACCTAGGAAATCAAGATGCAGCTTCTCTTCTCAACCTGTCGAGGCATTTATGCAACTGCCTAACCGTCTTTCTGACCACTCCAGTATCAATGTCATAATGGTTAGCTATATTTTCCTGCACCAAACCTTTTTTCTGATCGTTCAGTGTCATAAGAGTTAACCTTTTTTCTTGGGTTTTTGATTGAGGCTCGTAGAAGATTAGCCTTCTTTATGACCGCTCAGTGTCATCATGGTTGATTCTCCTCACTACCGACTCACATAAAGTCATCTTGACTATTGGCTCACGAAAATTCATCTCAATGGCTAGCTCACGAAAAGTCTTCCTGACTACTGCCTCAAGGAAAGTCATCTCGATTACCGATTCACGGAAAGTCATCTCGACTGTCAGTTCATGGCTGGTCACTAAAGTGCTCAATCCTCATGTTCGATGCCTTGTGGTTTCTTTTGAGTTCTCTGCTATCTCAAAACATGATTTTTGACAAACATTCATTTCAGTTGATGATTTTTGGATTTTCTTGCTTAATATGGGCTTGAATGGAAAGTAAATAATTTACTTTTTTATACTTGTAATTGCAGTCGTTATTCAGTTCCAACACTTTTTCATTTCTGTACTTGTATTTCTATTTCCATTTCAATACAAACTTAAGTAGTAATTGGTACTAGAGATACACTATCAAAGCATAGTTCACGACTCGCCAAGTCTGAATACCATCTTTGCGCATTGGTCCAAATACTTTGACTCTGCTTGTGGAAACCTGAGATCATTAACCACTTGTCTACTGATATGCCTTTATTTGATCATAATTTTATGTCATTTCATACCCTTTATGCTTGTCTTTTGATGTTATTATTGCCAACAATCAGAGAAAATGATGTTTCATGTGAGAAGTTGCACAGAGTGATGAAAACACGGTTAAAACTAAGGAAATGTAAAAATAGGCCCTTGTCGGGTTCTAGACCTCCCAGCAAAGCCCTGGACCTCTTATCAGGTCCTAGTGCCTGCTCACAACCATGGTTCCCATTTCCAGCCATTATAGAGTACTAGAAGAGTTCTGGAGCAAGTCTGAAGTAGGCCAATGAGATATGCTAGTACTAGGACAGTTATAGAACATATAATGTGCACTATCATATGGGATAGGGCTAAATCATCGGAGGCATAAGGAGATTAGTGGGTTTTAATATTAACTTGTTCTAACTACGGGACAACATTAATGCATTTACTTAAGTTGATTATATTTTGTGGAAGCATACAGAATGGACACAAGCTGGATGCGAATGTTGGATGATCAATATTTGGATGGGATCTATAACTTCATTTCCTTTTCATGTAGTCATTGTAGTGATCAAAGGTGCAACTTCTGTCTGTGCTATAAATGTAACAACTGTTATTGTGTTTTTGAATGATGTCCATGTGTATCTGACACAGAATGGGATTGTACACAACTACACTAGTTACATTTATCACGGTGAACAAAATTTTACAGCATCGACATCTTCAGTTCCCTGGGTGAAAGTGATTCTGATCATCGGTGTGATAATGATCAATTTTTTGAGATATTAAACGATGTTTTTCCTCCCACATCTGGTGATATAGATGGTGAGGTCTCCAGGTCTCACCCCGAAGAGTCCGATCTTCATTACGAGAGGTTGTTGAAAGAAGCTTTGTGCGAATTATACCCTGGTTGTAAATCATTTTCAGTTCTAGAGGCAGTTCTGGAATTGATGCAAATGAAAGTTGAGTCTAATCAAATGAACAAGCATATTTATCACATGATGGAGATCATCATCCAAATGCTTCCTGAAGAAAAAAGTCTCCCTAAAGATCATTATAGCTCAAAGAAACTCTTGAAGGATCTCAGCATAGAAACAAGTATTCTATGTGGATGATCCAAAAGCTGGTGCTAGTTGGAAAGCATAGAAATATCTGGAACTTGGACGACTGAAACCATGAAGATGATGGGGAAATAGAAGATGACCAATTTGTTTATTAAGAGAACTCCTCGGCACCCACCCTAAACTTGGATGGAGTACAAACCGATGACCTTACCCCACTAGTTACGATTGTTGACAATTTTATTAATGTCGAAACGTTAGAACCAATTGAAAGTCAAGCTGAGAAGAAAATAAGTGCACATAGCTCAGACGACGAGGGCGATTGAAGCGGGATAGTAAAAATGACACTGATTAACAGCTGTCAAGAAAATCCTTCAATTATATATGTAAAATATTATGTTTTCATAATGTTAAGTGTAACTTGAATCATATTTTGACTGCAAAATTTGAACTATTTTTTCATTTACTAAGAGCCTTTTTGCTATCAAATATGTAAACCCAACAAGTGAAAAACATTAAGTGCCAAAGATACAACAACTACTTTGCCCAATGAACATGCACATTCGTCGACCAAGGGGAAAAAAAATTTGCTAGGCGAATGTGAACATTCGCAAAGCGAGGTTCGTACATGATTCTCGGCGAATGTGCACATTCCTTGAGCAAGGTTCAAGAATTAGTTCTTTTATTTAATATTTTCAAAATTTACCTTTAATAGTTCGACTGATCTAACCATCCATACTTATAAGCCATACTCATATATCTCATATGCGAAACATTAGCGAATTTGGCAGTCCCATGATTAAGTAACGATGCGCAACAAATCGACATTAACAAAATTTTTGTTCCCAATCTAACCGCTTTAAATCCTCGAAACCTCACGATTTTCTACGTATGAGGTGTAGGCACGTCCTATCACAGTCGAATTATTTAAATTCACTCATTTGCATATCAATCGAACCAAAAACTAGAAATGACTATTGAAGTTTCCTTCAAATGTTTCTACGTTTTAATGAATATGGTGGTTTTCGATTTTAAATTATTTCCATTAATATTTTGGTTGATCCAACTGTTCATATTTATAAGCCATACTCATAGATCATCTACGCAAAAAATTATCAAATTTGCAAGTCCCGAGATTAGGTAATAGTGCGCAATGAATCGACAGTAAGAAACATTTGTTTTTTTATTCAACATCGTTAAATCCTCACAACCTCTGGATTTTTGACAAGTACAGTCTAAGTGTGTCCTATCATGAATTGAACAGTCTGATTATTCAAATTTACTCGTTTTCATATCAATTGAACCAAAAATCGGAAATGACTAGTGACGTTTCCTCCAAATGTTTCTATGTTTTGATGAATATAGTGGTTTTATGATTTTTCAAATTTTTTTTTAATAGTTCGACTAATCCAACCATCCATATTTATAAGCCACACTCATGAAAAATGAAGGAGCAAGACCATCAAACCCGTACTCCTCCCAGAATTGAACTCATGATTGTCAGCATCAAGGCTAGAAACCAAGGCCACTAGCATCTTCCTTGGATCCTTGAGAACAAAACTAATGCAAATTGGAAAGGAAAAGACACGGGAAACAACCCATAATTGAGCTTGAACCTTGGCTAGAATTTCAAACCCGGAGATAAGGATTTTTCAGGTGAGATATTGTGTTTTTGAAGTTATATTTGTGTTCTTGACATTGATTAGATAAGGTTTGATGGATTGAATGTAAAAACTGGGTACAATTTGAAGGAATTAGCTTGTAGTTAGCTACTCAAGTCGGGACCTAGGTGCAAAGATTTCCGTTGACCTGGTTGGAGGTAGCAGGCGAGTACGCCCTCTAGATGCAGTGACAGGCACGTGAAGAGGGTCCCATGTATCCACTTGTTTGTGGCGGCACGTGAAGTCTTTCCTCCAGTCCCAGTCGATATAATTTTTCATCTTCATGATGTTACAAACCTACTGGCATATGTTTTGAATCCATTAGACATCATTTAGGGGTAGTTTTGTATATTCAAATTGAAGGTGCTCCTAATTGAGACACCTGTGGACCATATATTTTATTGGGAGTTTGAACATAGATCCCTTATATGATTTTGATATTAGGATACGACTCAGAAATAGTTGGCTTAGGGTTCAGGAAGAGCTGGGATAGCCAGAATATCAGATAGAACATAGAAAATGGAGAGCCGGGATATCGAATTAGGGTTAAAAAAGCCAGGAGAGCCGGGATATCGGATGGGGCTCAGGAAGAGCAAGGAGAGTTGGGATATTGTATTAGGACTTGTGAAGAACCGAGAAAGTCGGGATCTAAGATTAGGGCTCAGAAAGTACCGGGAGAATCAGGATATTGGATTAGGGCTTAGAAAGAGTTTAGAGAGCCAAGATAACAAATTAGGGCTCGTGAAGAGCTAGGAGATTGGGATATTGGTTTAGGGCTTGGGAAAAGTAAGGAGAGCCGAAAGATTGAGTTATCATTCATCACATCAGACCTTATGATTTATGTCGTAGTTAATAACTGAGATCCAAGTTATCACACAAGTATATTGTTAGGGTTTGTGCGTTGGTGTGGGCAGTGACCCTAGATCGATGAAACTTGCTTGGTTATACATCCCTTGTTTGACAAAAAAATTTGAATTATGTTATATGGTCCATAATATTTCTGGAACTTTGATTTAGCTGTCAGACGAGAGCATGATCTTTCACGGTTATCAAAGTTATTTCGCGAAGGGACTTGTCAATTTGGTCAAAGAAAACTAGGTAACATTGAATCGGGGAGTCTAGCAGAGTGTATAGCTTAGGATTGAGATTGTTTGGACATACAATGAGCAGACTTTTGTTTCATAATTATAATACGAGCATAACTGTATATTTTGAATGTATTACTACATGATATGAATTTCAATGGTTTGAGTAAATGATTCTAAATGTTCATTTGGTGATTATTGGATTTAGAATATTTATTCAGGAAATCGATTTCTAGACACAATATTTATGATTTTTGTGGAATGGCGATTTAGGCACATGCCAAGTTTTTTAATTTTTTTTTTACTTAGGTCAAGCATCAAGGATTTTTAAAAGTAAAGTTTAAGATTTATTCCATTAACTGTTTTTCACTATTGACCATCCCTGAGATACATTGTGATTATTTCCCAGAGGGTTATAGCTCAATGTAAATTTGAGGCAGTAAAAGCTCAAGGTATTTCCATGGTAGTCAAAGCACAACATTTTTTTTTTCAAATAACGGATGCTTGATTAGTTATTATTTATGCATCATTTTGATGTCATCTAGTGCCCTTTTTATTTATGTTATGAGTTAATACATGCAATAAATAGGAGAAAATTACATCTCTTGTGAGACCAGTGAAGAATAAGAAAGTGGAGTTAAAACCAAGAATAATGCAAAAAGAAATTACTGAAATCAGAGTCGGAACAAAGAAATTGCCCCAATAAGGAGCCAAGGTCCCAAACCAAGGCCCTGTTCCTATGTTTGAGACCATATCAATTTTCATTTTTGAGTCCCCGCCTAGATAGCCGAGTGACAAGCTAGTGACAGCCTAGTGACAAGGCCGTTTCATGTCCTTGGACAGCCCCGTAACGAGCTCTGGTTGCGCAAAAGGCCACTGATACCCAATATTGGACCCTTCATGCTAGCAGGTTAGGAGAGGAGTTTTTGGTGCGATTGATATCCACTTGAGACACACTTTTAGCCTTCTTTCCACGCGCATTATCAGTGCTCGATTAGGAGGTACTTCAAAAAATGACCTAATTCAGGTATGTTTAATGGCCTAGGCCTATTACGACTATCTTCCAGTGCCTAGGGAAAAATCCAACTTCCCAGATGTCTTCCAGGGATCCCAGTCGCAGCCTAGGTAAGGTCACATTGTCCAAGATTGACCAAGAAAGGTTTACACCTATTTTGGCCGAAAACACTTCCTTTTTACACTTGGAAATGATTTGTTGATCAATTCTAGCTCATGACAACTGTTAAGTCCAAATTCTCTGGGATTATATAGCTTTTAATCTTCCTACTTTATCTCTCTAACTCGTGCTTGGTGTCCAAGGAAGAGAGGAGCCCTTATCAAACTCTTTGCATGACAGTGAACTCCAAAACCTTCTAAAATCAAGGTTTCCCTTATAAATTCCTATTAGCACAGCTAGTGACTCCATTTTTGAAGAGGATTCTATCACCTTGATCTCCTAAACTCTTGAGGAATGATCTCCTATAAAAAGAAGTCCCAAGGCACGGCTGAAGGGTTCCACCTTTTCCTCAAGAATACAATATACCTTCGAATATTATTTTTTGGGTTTTCACTTGTCTTTTGGAGATTTGGACGTGAAAGCTTTGGAGGAGCAGAGTGTTCTCTCAGTCGTAGCTTGGCACCTTGTTCTTCATTCAGTTTATTGTGTAAGTCTTAACTTAATACATTGTTTTAAGTTTTCTTTAATATGTGTAACTAAACTCCTACTAGTTGAGGGCCATTTTGAAGCCCTAAATATGTAAGTTGATTTTTTTATTCCTAATTTCAATATTATGCATGTGAATGGTTGGATTGATTTTTTTATTTTTTTTTTATAAAAATTCTTGTGTTTTTATATGTTATGGTTTGAAACATATTGTGTAAACATATAAGTGTAGCTAGAACATAGGGTTAATTCATATGGCACGCTTTCTTCTCTATGATTGATAAGTAGCAAAAACTATCACAGTTAAATCAATTTAACTTGAGTTAGGATTTGTTGGTTGTTCCATAATCTGATTAGCTCAATTGTCAATCAAACTTTATAAGAACTTAATGATCCTTTACATGATCGGAATAAATCTACTGTTCTTGTTTTGAGATGGTTTGTTTAGGAATTCTTTAGCTTCGATGCACTACCAAGTTAAAGGGATTTAAGAAGGTAATAAAAACTTATTGTTGTGCTACAGTTTGTTCTTGATTGACATCCTTCACGACATAGTAAAGGAATTAGAAATAATAATTGGCTTGGGGAAGGTAATAAGAACTTATTTTTGTGCTACGGGTGGATAAATGTGCTCTTAACTATTCCATCCCATTCATATAACTTTCAATCATTTATGTGTTTACCCTCAATCCATGGTATTTGAAAGATACCTTACTTATCCTATATTTCTAACTACTACAACTTGTAGGGTTTAAATTATAGGTTCGTTTTGGGCATATCAAAATTTGTTGACGTTGCTAGGGACTAAAAAAACACTCTTTCCTTAGGATTGTGTGTTTTTATTTTGTTTAGCTCATACTCTTGTTTTTCCTTATACGTTTGAGTCACTCATTGTCCCATTCTTGTTTGTCTAGGTACATGCACACTAGATGCCACCCTCAAGACGACGTAACACCTTCTGATTCTGAAATTGGGAGTAAGTTCCAAAGTTTGAAACACAAGGAAGAGGTGTCAAGTTTCTCAACAAGAAACATTGGAGAGGTTAATAGTGAGGGGTTTCTGTTTTGGTTCTAGTTCTGATTCCAAATCACCATAACCACATTAAGTAGTGGCCAAAATCAGATCCATCTGTGACCTTTGTTCCTCAGTTTTAGCTGGTGGTGTGGCATCTTGTATCACATACCCAGTTTCCGCCAAGGGAAAATTAGGAGACTTGGAACTCAAGTTAAGGTTGTTGCGTCCAACTCCCACCATTCCTTGTTTCTCAACCGAGGAAACTAACATAAACATAACGGAATTTCAGTTCATAAGCACTAGTAGGGTACCTACGAGGGTTGATAAGGATATATTAAAGCTTAAGGCTTTCCCAATTTCACTTGGGGACCAAGCAAATGATTGGTTCTACAAGTTACCTAATGGCTATACCACAACATGGAATGGCATGATGAAAGCTTTCTTGGAGATGTACTTCCCTAATTCTCATTTCATTACCTTAAGGAAGCAGATGACTGGCATTACTCAATCTTAGGATGATCCTTACTCACAGTAATATGATAGATTTCAAACGCTCATTTTCGAATCTTCTCAACATCAATTCAACGAAGAAAATTTGCTCCAGTATTTCTATGAATGGTTGCTACCTTTGGATAGTCAAATGCTCCATGCTGCGAGTGGAGGCTCATTTGTCCAATTAACACCAGTAGATGGCATGTCACTGATTGCCAACTGTGCCAACAATGGCCAGCAATATGAGAGCCTGAAAACAAGCACCTACCATGTACATGAGGTAAGACCTAATGCCAAATTAAAAGAATAGATTTCTAAATCTAATTTTGTTTTGTCTCAGGTTTTAGCACCTAAGGAAATTGGAATGCCACAAGCTTGTGGTGTGTATTTTATGCAAGGGCACATGACTGACCAATGTCCTCAAGTGACTAAGAACCAAAGTTGGGAAAGTGTCAATGTTGTGGGCTATCAAGGAGGCCGAGGCCAAGGGTATCAAGGTGGGCCAAACCAGCCCAGGTATGGTTTCGATTCGGGTACTTACAATGAGGGATGGAGGAACCATTTCGATTTCAAATGGAGGGAGAATGAGAATTTCCCAAATATTGACCAAAATAGAAACTCATACAATCAACCATCACCTGCCTTTTTTTCGAAGCCTCGGGTTCCCCTAAACTCTAATCCTCCTAATAATGTTTCTAGTTTGATTTCTAATGCCAATTATGACAAAAGTTTTGAAGCTATTACTGCAGCTACTAAGGCTTTGGTGCAAGCTCAACAAGCTCAAGGACATGACATTCTAGACCTTAAGACATAATTGGGTGATGATGTGAGCACGCTGAACAAAATCGGTGAGGAAAGGAAATTTCCTGGAGGAACTACCCCTAACATGTGCTTAGGACACACAAAGGCTATCACCACAAGGAGTGGAAACATGCTAGGAGAGCCTTCTGCGAAGTACACAAAGGTGGAAGCTATGGGAGCCTCACAGGTTAATGAGGAAAAAGACCTCACAACCAAAGAGTCAGTAGTCTTAGCCCTTATAAACAACACTAACAGGTAAACCTTCTAGCCCTTTAAGTTCCAATTTTACTTACCCTCATATGTGCTTGCGCTTCCCAAACAGATTTTTTCAATATAGGAAGGAGGAAAGTGGGAAGGCTATCTTCAAAACCTTCAAGAAGGTGCATGTCAATCTACTTCTCTTGGATGCCATCAAGCAAATTCCTATGTATGCTAAGTTCTTGAAGGAACTATGTACAACCAAGAGACATAACCATGAGAAAGAGGTGGTCAAAGTGGGCGAGAATGTGCCTACTTTCCTTCAAAGGAAGCTCCCATCCAAATGCAAAGATCTTGGGAGTTTCACCATCCCATGTATCATCGAAAAATCCAAGTTTGAAAGTGCCATGCTCGACATAGGTGCCTCTATAAATGTTATACCTTATTTTGTATAGGAATCCCTAAGTCTAGGTGAAATTAAGTCAGAAAATGTGATTATACAATTAGCAGATTGCTCTAATCCATATCCGTGGAGATTGTTGGAGGATGTACTTGTGCGGGTAAACCACCTCGTCTTTCCCGTGGACTTGTATATTTTGAAGATAGGGAAAAGCATCCTAAGTTCAACACTATTACTACTTGGAAGACCTTTCATAAGGATATCAAGGACGAAGATTGACGTGTACTCAAGAGTCCTAACAATGGAGGTTGATGGAGATGTGATCAGTTTCAACATCTTCAAAACCTTGGGGGGGGGGGGGGGGTACCTTTTAGAGAACCATTCTTGTTTTTCTATTGATATCATTGGCACACTTCCACATAAATTCTTTAAGGCCATGAATAAGAACACCCTGGATGTCACCATCTCTAAAGGGATTGGAATTTAAAGCAAAGGAACCTTGGTCTCATTGCAGAAACTTGTAGCAAAAAAAGAAGAAAATGTTGTTGTAACCATTGCAATCCTTGAGCCACTTCATAGATTTGAAGGTAAGTCTTCTCCCTTTCAAGTTTCGTTATCTACTGATAAACCACTTCCTTCCATTGTTAAGGCCCCTATTGTAACGACCCGTCCCGGGAATGAGGGTTAAGACCGTGATTAAGGTAGGATTAGTGAGCTTAATCGGGGGTTAGTTGGTCCCGATAAGGTCGTTAGTCTAGAATGACGATTTTGACCCTGGTTCGGGCAAAAAGGTTGACTTTTAATTCGAGTGGTCCAATGGACTTTGACCGATGACCAGGACGTAGTTTAGGACGTCACGAATCCGTAGGCAGGTGGCACACCTGATTCCGACATCCGAGGAGGAAGTTATGATGGTCGGAAGGTTGAAGGCACTTTCGTAATTTGGTTAAAATAGGGGGAAAAGTTGACTTTTCGTACGATTGGGTTCTGACACACCCGACGTCGTTTGAAGTTAGTTTCACAAGGTGGAAGGTTTAGGGTTCTGGTTCGTTACGATTAGGACCCGGGGATTTTTAGGGAAATTAGATGGACCTTCGTAGTTGTGTTAGTAACGTACTTTAGCGGTTGTTAACAGGATCAGGAGTTCCTGAGGAAGCTGAGGAACGTACGAGACGTTCGGGACGCGATTGAGGGCTCGGTACTGTGAGTGGACCCCTTCTCTAAACTCGAGCATGCATAACTGCTTTTAACTACTTATTTTGTGATTTTACATGTGATTTCATGATTGTTGAATATGTGATGTTGGTTTTGCATAATTGCACGGTTTTCGAGAAATAACGTATTCGGCATGTTTTACGAGGAAAGGTGGATTTCTGATTATGATGCTATGGTTTTGGGATTTCAAATGATAAATGGTTTTCAATGATTATAAATGGATTTTGGAACGTGATTTCGATGATCAGGGCTTTCGGTTTTAGAATCTGATTTCGGTAACGAGATTTGGTTTTAAAGTTGAAAAGTGGATTTCCGGATTTGGGTTCGGAATGACGGTTCTGGATGCCGGAAGGAAATCGGACCAGTGATTTCAGATTCGAGTTTGGATATGGATTTCAAAATGGTTTTCAAGTGGTTTTGATTGGATTTGCTGGATCTGGTTATTGGGTTTAAAGACCCGGATATTGCTTTGACAGGGGACGGGCCCAGATTGGGTTTAAAGACCCGGATTGAGTTTAAAGACTCGGGAGTTTAAAGACTCGGATATATTGATATTTCCCCCGTAGGCCTGTTGAGTTTAAAGACTCGGGAGTTTAAAGACTCGAATATTATTGAGGCCTGGATTGAGTTTAAAGACTCGGGAGTTTAAAGACTCAGATAGGTCCAGCAGGTTTGATCGGAAAATGATGAATTGATATCCATGGTTTATGATATGGGAATTATACTGTTTTTAAAATGATTCTGTAAATGTTTTATGGTGATTGCTTTATAACTGTTTTTGGTAACTGGGTTATGCATGTGGTTTCAAAACGGAGGGCTAAAACCCGGTTTGCTTATAAAATGGTTTTGGAAACTTCTCTTTTATTTTGGTCCACTCACACCTTCTGTTTTTAATTGCCCTCCAGGTCGTGGAGCTAGAGCGGGGTTTCGGCGTCGAGGCATCGTCTGAGGCATAGAAGTCACGAGAGTGACCCCGGAGTGTTTAATTTTTCTGTGTGCGCATACGGTTTATCGATTTTTTTTTCTTTTGTACTGTGGTACTATGCTCTGTAAAACTTTTAAATTTCGGGATGTATTGTATAGTTCTCATGCGTCTGACTGAGTGTTTTGGTGGTTTCGAGTGAGTTTACCTTAGTGTTGTGTTGGGGAGTTAGACGGGAGCAGGATTTACCTCGGGTTTCGGGGTGAAACCGGGGTGGGTCCTGACACCTATACTTGAGCTTAAGCCATTCCCTTGAAGTACGTGTTTATGCACGAGAACCAAACTTTTCTAGTCATTATATCATCCTTAGTGACAGAATTCCAAGAAGAGCAGCTGATGCGGGTGCTATGGAAATACAAGACCACCCTAGGCTGGACCTTGGCGAATATCAAGGGCATTAGTCCCATGGATTTATTTTCATAGGATTCTTCCTGAGGAAGGGACAAAGCCAACCCGAAAGGCACAATGTTGTCTTAACCCTCCCATGAAGGAAGTTATGAAAAAGGAGATTACCAAGATGCTTAATTTTGGAGTCATCTATTGCATCTGAGATTGCAACTGGGTATCTTCTAAGACATTGGATGATGCCCAACAAAACTACACAACCACTGAAAAGGAACTAATTGCGGTAATCTTTGCTCTTGATAAGTTTCATTCTTACTTACTTTAATCCAAGGTTATTGTGTATACAAATTATGCTGCCTTTAAGTAACTAATGACCAAGAAGGTTGCCAAACCAAGACATATTCGATGGATCCTCTTGATCCAAGAATTTGACATTAAGTAAAGGCATAAGAAAGGCCTAGAGAATGTTGTTTCCGACCACCTATCCAGACGAACAACTCTTTGGAATCCAAGTAAGTATCTCTGTTAGCCTTTAGTTTGCTCATATTCAATGGATCATACTTGAGACCTTTCCATACGAATAACTCTTCGGAATCCAGGTAAGTACCTCTACCAGCCCTTAGTATGCTCATATTGTAAACTACTTGGTCACTAAAGCTTTCCCGAGTACCATGCCTAGATATCAACGTGATAAGTTTAGACATAATGCTAGAACTTACTTATGGGATGAACCTTACTTGTGGAAACAATGCTCTAATTTAGTTTATAGGAGGTGTATCCCAGATAATGAACATAATTTTGTACTTGCATTTGTCATACTGAAGCAAGTGGGGGCATTTTGGCTACAAGAAAACTATCCTTAATGTGTTAGATTCAAGTTTCTTTTGGCCATCATTTCATGTTGCTCATGGATTTTGCGCTACATGTGATAAATGTAAAAAATCTGGTAATCTAGGACCTAAAGATCAAATGTCACAAACCTATATACTGAATGTCAAGATTTTTGATTTTTGGGGTATAACTTCATGGCTCCATTTCCTTCTTCTTTTGGTTGTGAGTATATACTTCTTGATTTGGATTATGTCATGAAATGGGTGGAAGCTAAAGCCACATGTACGAATGATTCTAAAGTTGTTGTAATTTTCCTTCGCACTAACATATTTTGCAGATTTTGCATACCCCGAGTTATGATTAGTGATGGGGAAGCCACTTTTGCAACCAGAAGGTTGGAGCAATATTGAAGAAGTATGGAGTCACTCATAGGGTGTCTACCCCATATCACCCTCAAATCAATGGCTTAGCGGAAGTTAGCAGCCGGGAGATCAAGAAGATACTTAATAAGACCATTGGAACTTCACGTAAGGATTGGAGCACAAGGTTAGATGATGCTATGTGGGCTTATCAAACCGCCTACTGAAACCCATAGGTATTTCACCTTTTCATCTAGTTTATAGTAAAACTCGTCATCTACATGTGGAATTAGAGCACAAAGCATGGTGGGTGGTCAAGGAGTTCAACATGGAACATGATGATGCGGGAATTCATAGAAAGTTACAGATTTGTGAACTTGAAGAAATTTGGAATGATGCATTCGATAATGCATGGATTCACACAAAAAGAACCAAGGCCCTACACGATAGGATGATCCGAGGGAAGAGTTTCCATGCTGGTAAAAAATTTCTACTCTTCAACACACACTGTTAACTCTTTTCAGGCAAACTTTGTTCTAGATGGGGTGGCCCTTATATTATCACTCATGTTTTCTCTTATGGTGCTATATAGGTTCAATCACCTACCACCAGGAAAGAATTCAAGGTTAATGGCCATAGTTTGAAACCTTATTTCCAGGCTTTCTAGGAGCTTGATGTGGAGGAAATCTCCCTCCAAGAACCAATCATTCCAAATACTTAAAAGAATGCATCATCTCTAAGCTAAGGACATTAAACATCAAGCACTTTTTGGGAGGAAACCCAATGACGGAGAAGTGGAGGAGCCATAAAACGGAGATTTGCTTTCTTCACCCGTTCACTCTCTTTACTTTCGTTATTTTATGACTTTACTGCTTTCTTTTCATGAATCATTCCTCCTTACTTAGATTCTATGCTTTCACTTTCATACATTAAGGACAATGTCCAATTTAAGTGTGGAGGAGGGGTTTACAACTTTCATTGAGACTTTATTGAGTCTTATTCCAAAAAAAAAAACAAAAAACAAAAAATTAAAAAAAAAAAGATTTTCATGTGGTTTAATCTCTAGACTTGAGTCTTTTGTTAACTTAGTGTTTTTAATGAATCTTAGGATGCCCTTTAACCCGTCGATGATACGAATGACGGATAAACGAAGACAACATGGTTAATATATGATCACCTCAACTCGAATTCATTTGTTAATGCTTTGTGACTGAATGCTTTTGACTTGTAGTGGATGATGCATGTTAGACTGGAACAAAATGACCATGTTAAGATATTTATGAATCATATGAACCCTATGTGAGCTTTAGAGCCTTATATACTGCTTGATTGAGTAATTCCTAGGAATTCTTTGTTTAAATTGATATGCATATGCCTCATAACTGCTTTCCAAAGATTTTAATGAACTCTAGAATACTAGAACACATTCCTTGTGATTTTCAAAGGTTTTAAGTCAATAATATGATCTTGGATTAGATTAAGGTAATAGGGTTAGCACCACTTATCTAAATATTTGAGCCCTACTTTGATCACATAAGTGTGATCCCCCTAGTCTAACCCCTTTGAGCCTTCATTAAACCTTTCTTTCATCACCCTAAACATCTATTCATGTAAGCCTACTATAAGACATCCTTTACCCTTGTTCCAAGGACTTGGTTGAAGAACATATACATGGCATGAAATACAAGAAAGTGATTTCACGAATGAAGACTTATATGCAAGTGTTGGGAATGACTTGCTAAAACTATATTGGTAATCATTGCATTACCTTTTCAAAAGAAAAAAATATATATATGATGAAGAGAAAATATAAGGAAGAACAAAAATTTTTTGAGGTACTGGATTTGAGTTTTGAGCTAAGTCTCATATGCTTGTGATTGGGAACAATAAAGAATGAAGGCCTACAATGAAGAATTTCGGCCCCCTTTCCCAATTACAAGCTCAAGATGTTGATAATGAAGATCAAGGCCCAAAAACTTGATACTCAGCCTATGACTATGGAAAACATTTATGCTTTTGTAATGAAGTTGTTGGTTGAGTCCTGGAAAAAAACTTTCAGACTATTATCCTAAAATCCCTTGCCTCTACACCTAGCCCCATTACAACCTTCAATTAAAGACCTTATGTTCCTTGAGATGTGTGAATTTTGATTAGTTGAGTCTATCACTTGAGTAAGCTTATGGTTTGGTTCATTTGTGCAAGTACGTTCACTTTCTTATGGTTTATGTTTGAAATTTTTATGAAGTAACTTACTTTCTATTATGTGAGCATCTTTCTCACATACCTTGAGTGCAAACACAAAATCCAATACACATTGAGTGGGGATCTTAAGTGCATATCCTTATTTTTTGATTCATACTTGTTTTATTCAAGTTGAGATACATTTCACCAAGTTTACTCATTCTCTTACTTGTTAAGGAATTTTGTTGTGATGTATTAACTTTTGAATTCCATATGCTACATTACCTTGTTGTAAATCTTTGGTGTCATACTTATGTTAATACAATTTGAGACATATGGTTAAGGGCTTAGTTGTAACAACCCGCCCCGAGTCTACGAAATTAATTGAGGATTAATCACGGATTAATCAGGACTTAATCGAGGATTATTGAGACTAGTCGGGAATTAGTCAAGTATTATCGGACGATCGGAGTAAAATGACAATTTTACCCCCGAATAGGTGAAATAGTTGACTTTTTAACTTGGGAGGTCATTCACACATGGATCGAGGTCCATTACGTAGATCGAGACGATACGAATCCGTAGACAGGCGGCACGTCGAAATCGGACATCGCACGGGAAAGTTACGGGTCTAAGATGCCTTTTCATACTATTCCAAATTGCACGAAAATCGAAAGAGTCGACTTTTGTTGTTTGACTTGTGGGACCCAAATGATAGGTTGTTAATTAAGCTTTATTTTATATCGTTTTTTTTACTCTTTTTACTCGAGTTTTAATATTAAAATACTAAACAATTGGAGAAGATAATTTATTTTGTAGGATTTTTGTAGAAATAAATAAGTCTTAGAATTCTGAACATTTCTGCGAAAGAATCATCCCAATCGGAGTTTCAACGAAGAAGATATTATTGAAATAGGGGAGGCCACCCATCTAAATTCTCAAGGGAATTCGGTGGACTACCATTAAATCATCCCAAATCCATTCCATCTGAGCCCAGAAGCCCGCGTCCCAGTAGCCCAATTCCCCTAGCTCGGGTCACGACCCATTCCATGCAGCCCAACCAGCCAAAAGCCCAGAAATTCAGGCCAATCTCTTCATTGCAGCCCAACAAACCCGTCGACAGGTGTTGACCGAGCTCCCTTTGTACCATTCAGATCGATCTCCACTTCCTCCTATAAGCGCGTCTCGCGCGAAGTTCCATTCAGTCTGTTAGTAGGCGCGCACCGAACCTCCTACACTCTTCACCGCCTCTGTCGCTGAATTCACTGACTCCTGTCAATACGCCCATGCCGAAATCACTGTTTGATTTTCAGCCACTCCTTGCCGAGCTACTCCTCTGCACAAACCACACAACCAACTCCACTTTTCCTGCAAATTTCAGCCCCAAACCAGCTCCGAACCATCCATAATATCATCATTAATCATCATTGTTTATCATTTCATTTTTATATTTTAATTTTGTAAATTGTTCATAAACTGTAAATTGTTCATAAATTGTAAATTGTTCATAAATTGTAAATTGTTCATAATGTTCATATTTTACTTGTTCAAAATTTTTATTTTTATACTTGTTCATAAATGTTCATAATTTTGTATATACTATTATACTTGTTCATATTACAATTGTTTATGTAAATTTAAATTCTTATTATACTTGTTCATTTTATACTTGTTTATAATTGTACATACTTGTTCATATTTTAATTGTTTATGATTGTACATATTTATTATACTTGTTCGTAGTGTTCACATTTTACTTGTTCATAAATTGTATATTATACTTGTTCACGTTTTCTTATTTTTATTTTTTTATTTCTATTGATTTTTTTTTTGTAAATATAAAAAAACAAATTGAAATTTTTTTTTATTGTTTTAAAATAAGGAAAACGTTTTCATTACTTATTTTGGAAAAAAAAATTCAAAAAAAGAAAAGTAATTTCAAAATTTTCTTAGTGTTATCTTTATGTTAGTGTAAATATATACTTGTGAATAAATCTTGTAAATATGTTAGTATAAATATGTTTTGTGAATATTATTACTTGTGAATAATTCTTGTATTACATCTTTTACTTAGATCTCTAACTTGGATTGCATTGTTAGTTCAACTTGCATCTTTAACTTGCATTTTGACCTGCATTCTTGACAAACGTGCAGTTTTGACAAACTAACTTGCATATCTGTTTAGGCTGGATGGACGTTAAAGTTCAAGCGCTTGTTGGGAGGCAACCCAATGTGTTTTCGAGATGTGAAGGAGTCATCATCATAGCTTTGCTATCTTTTAACCCTTCATTCTCTTTTACTTTGTTTATTCATTTTTTGTTTGTTTTATTTTTGTAAATCATCCTTACTTTGACTCTATGTTAAATTACTTTCTATTTTCCTACATTGAGGACAATGTAGAATTTAAGTGCAGGGGAATGGTTTATAATTGTAAATGTCCAATAAAATTGTTTTATAAAAATTATTCAAAAAATAAAAAGAATCAAAAAAGCAAAAAAAAATTATTATTAAAAAAAATTATTTTTTTATTGCTTTCTTGAGTCTTTTTGTTTTAACTTAGTGTTTTTAGAGTATTAAGTTTCCCTTTAACTTGTCAATGATATAAATGAATGGAAATGAAGATGTTATGGATATAAAGATGATCACTACAACTTGAATTTGTTTTTAATACTTTGTGATTAAGTGTTATAACTTGTAGATGATGCATGTAAATTGGTACATAAACAAGCATGTTAAGATAAGTATGAATCATATGAACCTTATGTGAGCTTTAGAACTTCATACACATCTTTGATAAGTGTTTCATAAGTTTTTTGTTTATATAGATATGCATATACCTCATAACTGCTTGCCATAGTTTTGAATGAACTCTAGAGTACTAGAACTTATTCTATATTATTTTCAAAGCTTTTAAGTCAATAAACACTCTGATTTTGGACTTGATTAAGGAATTAGGGTTAACACCACAAATTCAACATCCATGTTCCCTATTTTGTGCGCATAAGCTGCGACCTCCTTTGTTTTAACCCCTTTGAGCCTACATTAAGCCCTTCTTTCATCACCGTGATTATCTAAACACTTGAGTTTAGTATAGACATCCTTTACCCTTGTTCCAAGTACCCGGTTGAATACATGAAGATGGTGTGAAGAAAAAATGATGATGTTTTGAAGATTTTTATGTGTATTATGCGGATTTACTTACTCAAATATTGTTATATTATTGACACATGTTATTGCCTTAAGATATGAAAAGAAAAGAAAAATAAATTAAAAAATTTTAAAAAGGAAGAAAAAAAAAGTTTGAGTCTCTATCATGGTAATAAGGTTTGATTATGTAATGCTTGAGTTAAAGTCCTTTACATTTGTAAATCCAACACAAAGAATGATTGTGAGGCCCAACATGATGAAACTTGGCCTATGTTCGAAGGAATGGATTCCTGACACCATTGTACTAAGGATGGAAGCTATGCTATGTTTTGGGAGTCTATTGAGTCTGGAATGAATTTGAGCACCACCTGTCCTATATTTTCCTTGCCTCTAAACTTAGCTCCATTACAACCTTCATAAAGACCTTATGATCATTAAGATGGTAAATTTTGATTAGTTGAGTTTTCAGTAGGGTGAGATTATGGTTTTGGTTCATTTGTGCAAGTATGTTTAATTTTTTTTTATTTTGAGGTGTTTTTTTGAGATTTTGCAAAAGTACTTCATTTCTATTATGTGAGCATCTTTTCTCACATACTTTGAGTGCAAGCACAAACCCTTACAAAATTGAGTGAAGTTTTTAGTGTATATCCTTGTGAGTTGATTCACACTTGTTTTATTCATGTTGAGATAAATTTCACCATGTTTACTCATTATCTTACTTGTTGAAACATTTTGTTACCATGTATTAACTCTTGAATTCCATACGCTTAAATACTTTAAGTGAAAATCTTTGATGTCATGATCATAATAATGAAGTATTGAGACAATTGGTTAAGGGTTTACTTGTTTTGAATTCGTAGTTTAAACTTTAGTATTTGCTAGGGACTAGCAAAGTTTAAGTGTGGGGGTATTTGATAGGTTGTTAATTAAGCTTTATTTTATATCGTTTTATACCATTTTTACTTGAGTTTTAATATTGAAATACTAAACACTTAGAGAAAATAATATATTTTAAGGGATTTTTGCAGAAATAAATAAATCTTGAAATTCTGAACGTTTTGGTGAAAGAATAATCCCAATCGGAGTTTTAATGAAGAAGATATGACTGAACTAGGGGTGGCCACCGAAATTCTCAAGGGAATTCAGTGGATTACCATTAAATTAGCCAAAATCCATTCCATCTAAGGCCAAAAGCCCGCGATGTAACGCCCCAGACGTTCTGGAAATGTAATATTTTAAAATATTGATTAAAATGACGTTTTTACCCCTGTGATTTGTGTGGTCAATTTGTTGACTTTTTGATTGGGAGGTCGAACGGACGTGGAGTGATGACCGTGACGTAGTTCGGGACGTCACGAGTTCATAGACAGGTGGCACGTTCGATTCGGACGAACAGGGTGAAAGTTATGATGTTCGGAAGTCCAGGGGCATTATCGTAATTTGGACGTTATATGGGAAAAAGTTGACTTTTTGTTAGACAATTGATATCCAAATGAATTAAAGACCGTTAGGTTCGTCTCGAGGTCCCGAGTACAACGACAGGCGGCACGCGCGAAACGGACGTCGGATGACCGAGTTACGGGTCACGGATGTTGGAGGGCATTTTGGTAATTTTTACCCTGAGGGCATTTTGGTCTTTTCACACGGGGTACTGTTCACCACCGTTGAAAAACAGGGTGTGCGGCCGTGGGTTGAGCGTGCAATTGTTTAAGGTTTGGTGGAGAGATCAGACACATTGTTTATGTTGTTTGAGGCATTGGAAGCACCCCATCGTGGCTGTGCAGAGCTTCAGTGCACGGGGAGTTTTAAAAATGGCCGTGGGCTCTGTGTGCGGGAAACAGTCTCCAGAGAGGTTCAGTGGATTCGCACGGGCTGTCTTCCATTCTGAGGGGTTTAGCTGAGTGTCACTGAGTCGGGGAACTCATTTCGATCATTTGGGCAGTCTGAGAGAGAGTTGAGCGGGGTTCTGAGACGGGGAAGAGAAAAACGCAGAAATGGAGGGAAATTCAAAGGTTGGGTTTTGAGGTGAGTTGAACCAAACTGAGGGTGGACCTAGTCTTCTGGGGCCACTACGAGCACAACCGTGCAAGAATTGAAGGAGGAGGAGGACAGGTTGGCCGGGAACCTGAGTCACAGTTTCAGGGGAAAACCAGTGCTGAGGACGACGACTTCCAGGTAACGGCGAGTTAAATTGTTTGTGCTATTGTGTTCGTATGGGTCCCTTTATGCTACTGGTAGAATTAATTTGGAAATGGAACCGTGTCGGGTGAGTTCCAGAAGTCGACTTGTTCGACTGTTCGAGCTTGAGTTAGGTCGATTTGGTGTCAGTCGAGGTTAGTCATCAACACAGACCTGAAATTAATGAGTTAGAGAAGATAATAGGATCAAAAACGAGAGGAATTGATTGAGAATTGAGCTTGAACTGGTCGGGTTGAGTCGCGGGTAACAGACCCGTTTATCAGTCTATCCGAGTAAGAACGATGACACTGTAGCTTGGCGCGTGGCCTTCACGCGCAGCCACTTTGGGCGGCGCGTGACGGCGCGTGCAATGTCATCTCTGATCACGGTCAACATGGGAATTGTTCCTTTCAGTCTAATTAACATTTTCCCTTTAGGATTCGAGTTGTTCGGGAGTCGTCGGGATAATCTCGGGAGCCCGGAAGTTTAGGTCCTTAAGGTTTATTTCGCCGAAAAATCCAGGAAATTAGGGAAAAATCATACGAGCTATTTGAGGATGTTTGTAACCCTTCTTGTACATTTTTACAGGCCCGGACACTTCCGAAGCTACGGAGGAGCGCGCGGGACGCGATTGACGCGTCCTAAAACCGTGAGTGGACCCTTTTGACTTCTAAATTGGGCATGCATGACTATTTTGCTTATTTATCTCATGGTTTTTACCTATGATTTTATGATGGTGATATGATATATCGGTTTTACATGTTTCTACGTTTTTCGAGATATTTATCGTATTTCATGCATTTCGAGATTACGTTTTTTGCTTATGCATGCGTGATTATTTTGATGAAGTACCTGGATATGAATATGCATGTTTCGGATTTATGATGTTTGATCACATTGTGAAGTAATTTTTGGAAATTGCATGTGAATTCGGACATAAGTCCTGTTATGATGAGAAATGTTTCGGAGTAATGTTGGGAAAACGGTTTGTGATGAATCCTGGTTTATTATGTTTAAAAACGGTTTTGGGTTTAAAGACCCGGTTAATGGTTGGATCTGGTTTTGGGTTTAAAGACCCAGTATGTTGATGTCGGGGGCGGGCCCGAAAATTGGGTTTAAAGACCCGAATTGAGTTTAAAGACTCGTGAGTTTAAAGACTCGATTATTATGATACCCCCGAGGCCTATTAATCATGTTTTGAGTTTAAAGACTCGTTGATATCCCGGGAAGGCCTAATGTTGAGTTTAAAGACTCGGATGGATCCAACGGCATAATTGTGGTTATTGATTCACGTTTTACTTGATTTGTGCAATTAACGTTCAAAATGACGGTTTCTGAAACCTGGAATTATTAAATGGTTTTTACATGAATTATGGCGATCCTTTGTAACGTTTTTCACGTGTTTCGGAAAAAGAGTCTTCAAAGGTTAATATGCAAAATTTGAATATTTGGTTATGCATGCGTGTTACAAAACTGGAGGGCGAACCCGATTTCGAAAAAACTGTTTTTCCTTTAAAACTTAAGTTTCGGTCCACTCACACTTTGTTGTTTTAAATTCCCTCCAGGTTGTGGTACAAGTGCGGGGGCAAGCGCCGAGGCAGAGGCGGAGGCATAAAGTTTTCCGTTGCAGAGTAGTTAGTCACAGAGTAGGACTTGTTTCTTTAACTTGTTTTGTAATATTGCTCTGTGAAACTGTGGACTTGACGTCCAGTCGGATGTTTTTTGTTTAATCTCCCTGGTCTGACAATGGGCATGTTGTAATATTAATTAGTTTTCCGGTCTTTTGGATTCGATTGTCAGACGAGAGCAGGATGCTTCTCGATTATCGAGGCGATAATCGGGGTGGGTCCTGTCAATTGGTATCAGAGCCTAGGTTTACGATTCGTGTCTGGCACTCGGGTGTGCCTTGATTTTTTTTTACTAACTTATGCCTCTTTCAGAGAAGGACGACCGGCCATGCCTCCGCGACATGAACCCCCTCCACGACCTGATGGCGATGCCGAGAGCGCTTCGATCGAGCGAGCCCAGCGTCTTGGGGCTACGGTGTTTAGTGGTGGAGCGGATCCCGAGGATGCTCACCGCTGGATTTCTCGGATTGAGCGGATTTTCACTATGATGCACTGTCCTCATGAGGAGCGTGTGGTGTTGGCCACATTTTTACTTGATGGATCTGCTTATGAGTGGTGGTATACTCTGGAATTGTCGGGCTGGGATGCCCGTGCAGTGACTTGGGAGGCCTTTCGTGAACGGTTTCTGGATCAGTATTATCCCCGTTCATTCCGTGATGCTAGGGAGACCGAGTTTCTGCAGCTCCAGCAGGGGAGCATGTCCGTAGCTGAGTATGAACAGAAATTTCAGATGCTAGCTCGTTTTGCTCCTACCTTTGTATCAACTGAGGCTGAGAAATGCCGTAGGTTTGAGCTTGGCCTACGGGGTGAGTTACGGGCCATTGTGACGGCCGGAGCTTTTGCTACTCTCAGGGAGTTATCTGATGCCGTAGTACGTGTTGAGACCAACCTCCCGACACGTCCACAGTCTTCTGGTGGTGGACAACGTCGCGAGCGATCATATCCTGGATCGTATGGTCAGAGAACCCCGAAGAAGGGACGTTATAATGGAGCCTCATCTGCAGGCAATGATCGTTATGGCAGGACTGGTAACTATCAGAGTTCCGGATTCCGAGCGCCTAGGGCGCAGACTGCTCCGCAGGCGAGCGCGACTTCTGTTGCTTCCACGGGACGGCAGGGTGGTGGTTTTGTTCGAGATGCTTCCAGTGTTATCTATTTCTTCTGTGGCGAGCGGGGCCACTATCGGAGGGAGTGTCCATCTTTGCCACAGGGTGGTGGCGCAGGTCGGGGTGGAGCAGAGCAGGGACGGAGCACAGCTGCAGTTTCTGGGACTGGGAGAACTCGAGGAGGTGGTACTGGAGCGGCTAATGGACAGAGGGGCCGGGGCCGTGGGCGAGCAGCTGGACCACAGGCCCGAGTTTTTGCTGTTACGCAGCAGGAGGCCAGGGCAGCACCTGGTGTTGTGACAGGTACACTCACCATCTTTGGGCATGATGTTTGTGCTTTAATTGATCCCGGAGCTACTCATTCATTTATATCACGGGACTGTGAGTTGTTGGCGGGTAGAAAGGTGTCCGCCTTGGACTGTGACTTGGGTGTGAGTACACCCACGGGAGATGTTTTTGTGGTAAATCAAGTGTTGCGGGAGTGTCCCGTAATGGTAGGTGATGTTGGTCTGATGGCAGACTTGATACTCTTGGACTTGCACGACTTTGATGTCATTTTGGGAATGGACTGGTTGACGCTTTATCATGCTTCTATCGAATGTGTCGATAAGAAGGTTACTTTTCGGAGCCCGGGGTTACCGGAAACCACTTTTCAGGGAATTCAGCGAGCCACTCCTGTCGGAGTGATTTCTGCCCTGAAGGCAAGTAAGTTGTTGAGGAAGGGGTGCCAGGGATACTTAGCCCAAGTGTTGGACTCACGAGCTGCACCATTGAGGGTGGAGGATATACCGATTATACGGGAGTTCCCGGATGTCTTTCCGGAGGATCTACCGGGGTTGCCACCGCATCGAGATGTCGAGTTCACTATTGATCTGGTTCCAGGTACGCAACCTATCTCTCAGACTCCGTATCGTATGGCGCCAGCTGAGTTGAAAGAACTGAAGGCGCAATTACAAGAGTTACTTGAGATGGGGTTTATTCGACCGAGTGCGTCCCCCTGGGGAGCCCCGGTGTTGTTTGTGAAGAAAAAGGATGGGAGTTTGAGACTCTGCATCGATTACAGGCAACTGAATAAAGTAACAGTCAGGAACAAATACCCGTTGCCTCGGATCGATGATTTGTTCGATCAGCTGCGAGGAGCGCAGTACTTCTCCAAAATTGATCTACGTTCTGGGTATCATCAGTTGCGGGTTAAGGATGAGGATGTACCCAAGACAGCCTTTAGGACCCGTTATGGTCATTATGAGTTCCTTGTGATGCCGTTTGGTTTGACCAACGCACCTGCAACGTTTATGGATTTGATGAACCGAGTGTTGCAGCCTTACTTGGATCGCTTTGTCATCGTGTTCATTGACGATATCTTAGTCTACTCGAGGAGTGCGAAAGCGCACGAGGAGCACTTAAGGATGGTGCTAGGTACCTTGAGGGAAAACCAGTTGTATGCGAAGCTTAGAAAATGTCAGTTTTGGTTGACGAGCGTGAGTTTCTTGGGGCATGTGATCTCTACTGACGGGATCAGTGTGGATTCTCAGAAAATTGAGGCAGTGGCGAAGTGGGAACAACCGAGGACCGTCACTGAAGTCAGAAGTTTCTTGGGTTTGGCTGGTTACTACAGGAGGTTTGTAGAGGGTTTCTCTACCATTGCTGCCCCGTTGACACGACTGACGCGGAAGGGAGTCAAGTTTGAGTGGGATGACGATTGTGAGCGTAGTTTTCGGGAGCTAATGGAAAGGTTGACATCTGCTCCTATACTGACCCTTCCAGACGACAGTGGGGAATTTGAGGTGTACAGTGATGCATCCTTACAGGGTTTGGGATGTGTACTAATGCAACATGGGAAAGTGATTGCCTATGCTTCGCGCCAGTTGAAACCGCATGAACACAATTATCCTACACACGATTTGGAATTAGCTACTGTTGTGCATGCATTGAAGATTTGGAGACATCACCTGTATGGTGCGACTTGCAGAATGTTTACGGATCACAAGAGCCTGAAGTACTTGTTCACTCAGAAGGAGTTAAATGTGAGGCAACGACGGTGGCTAGAGCTAATTAAGGATTATGATTGCACGATTGAGTACCACCCGGGAAAAGCCAATGTGGTGGCTGATGCTCTAAGCCGGAAGTCAACGCATTCTGTAGCACATCTACGGATGGTTCATTTACCACTTTTGGTTGAACTCCGTAAGACTAGCATTGATCTGGGCTTGGATGGCCAAGGTGTTGCAATGATGTCATGGTGATTTGACATGATTATTTGTGATTTAATGATTATTTTAATCGGTCTTTCGGGCACGTTTTACGATGAATGTGCAAATGATATTTTGGGCTAGGTCCAGAGTAAAAAAGGTTTCAAAACTGATATTTTGACTTAATTGGTGAGTTAAGGATGATTTCTGAATTATTTTAATGTTTTCAAATGAGATTTTACGGATTTACGTGTAAATAGAATTTGGGCTTGAGACCCTGTCGGGAATGCTTCTGACTTGGTTTGAAGTCAAGGATATGATTGATATGTATTTGTGGTACGGATTGTATTTGTGATTGTGGATACTGGTACATGTTTGGATGGTGCGAGTGCAATTCTTAGACGTGACTCGGATGTTGCGTGAGTGCAGTCGCCGAGTATGTGGTACGTCTAGATGGTCCGTGTGCAGTTCCCAAACATGACTGACATGACTCGGATGGTGCTTGAGTGCAGTTCCAGAGGTTGGCCTACGCATAGTGCGGATGTGACTATGTGATTGTTTGTGCACTTGTGAGTAGTGCAGATTGATTTGTCAGGACCCGACCCTCCTCGGTCAGAACCCGACTCATCTAGCACCATATTGTCCGCTTTGGGCCTCGCCCTCACGGTTTTGTTTTCGGAAGCTCATGGTGCAACTTCTGTCAGGACCCACCCCGGTTTCACCCCGAAACCCAAGGTAAATCCCGCTCCCGTCTGACTCCCCGACACAAAACTCAAGTAAAACTCACTCGAACCCAGTCAGACGCAGGAGTAATTACAAAATATCCCAACCTTATCGTTTACAGAGCATAGCACTAAATTACAAGGAAAATAAAAACTGATAAAGTACACGCACACAGAAGCCTTTAAACTCTTCTAGGATCCCTCACGTCACTTCTATGCCTCGGACACTGCCTCGACGTTAAGACCTCGCGCTCGCTCCACAACCTGGAGGGCAATTTAAAACACAAAGTGTGAGTGGACCAAAAAGTACAAAAAAGAAGTTCTAAAAACCATTTATCAAAACCGAGTTTAACCCTCCGTTTAGAAAACCACATGCATAACCATAGTTATTACTACAGTTATAATCCAATCATCAAAACATCATAAGAAATAGAAACACTATAAAATATCATAAGAAACAGATACACTATTAAGCGGATGGAGAAATCATAGTTCAGTATCAAATCATCATTTTCCGATCAAACCTGCTGGACCTATCCGAGTCTTTAAACTCCCGAGTCTTTAAACTCAATCCAGGCCTTAATCATATCCGAGTCTTTAAACTCCCGAGTCTTTAAACTCAAGGCCTACGGGGGAAAATCAATATATCCGAGTCTTTAAACTCCCGAGTCTTTAAACTCAATCCGGGTCTTTAAACCCAATCCGGCCGGTCCCCCGTCACATATATCCGGGTCTTTAAACCCAATATCCAGATCCAGCAAATCCAATCCCAAAACCATTTGAAAACCATTTACCAATCCACATCCAAACCCGAATCCGAAATCACTGGTCTGATGCCCTTCCGGCATCCAGAACCGTCATTCCGAACCCAAATCCGGAGTCCACTTTCCAACTTAAAAATCAAATTCTGCTTTCCGAAACCCGATTCGAAAACCGAAAACCTTGATCATCGAAATCACGTTCCAAAATCCCTTTATAATCACTGAAAACCACTTAACATTTGGAATCCCAAAACCATAGCATCAATTTCAGAAACCAACCATTCCTCGTAAAACGTGCTAAAAACCGATTTCCTCGAAAAACGTGTAATAATGTAAAACCAACCAAAACATATTCGATAAACATAGAATCATAATCAAAACCATAAAACAGTTATAGAAAACAGTTATGCATGCTCGAGTTTAAAGAAAGGGGTCCACTCACAGTACTGAGCCCTACTCGCGTCTCGAACGTCCAGCACGTTCCTCGGCTTCCTCGGGAAATCCCGATCCTGTCAAACACCATCAAATTATGTCACTAAGACGTCTACAAAACAACTACCTAATTTCCTTAAACTTCCCCGAACCAAAGACTTGAAACCCGGGACCCTAAACATTCACCCTCGCGGAACTAAACTCAAACGACTTCCGATTGACCCGAAACCAACTCCATTGAACTCACCACAACTCCTAGACCAAAAGTCATGTTGATCACTTTTCCAACCTCCGCCGCACGCGCCCCCACGCGCCGCCCAAAGTGGCTGCGCGTGGCCCTCACGCGCCAGCTACAGTGCCATCTTCAACCTCCCGCACTGTACTGAACCGGCCGCCGTGGCTTGGACCGGCGAGAAGCATTCTCCACCGTCCGGCCACCATTTCAGTCCCTTCTTTCACCAGCAGCTTCGTCCAGATCAACCCTATCGATTCCCCAACTCCATTCACCTCAACACAGCCTCTACACCGTCGACTGAAGCTCGAAATCAGACGGCCTACTTCCCCTGTTTTCCTTCCCGGCCACCCAGTTCACCTCCCTTCACGGTGGCTACACCAAACTCATCCTAAGACTTCACTGAACCTAGACCAAACCTCCGTTACCTTCGACTCACCCCCAAACTCGTCGACTCACCGTTTGAAGTTTACGGCTAAACAGAGGAACAGAGACTCCACTTCAACCGAGCTCCGCCGTGAACACCCCCCGTCACGGCGACCATCCCAGTCGACACCTAGGACCTCTCTGGACATAACCCTGATCTTCAATCCCATTGACACTTAGCCTAGACTCACGACTTTCCAACTGAAGTTTCACGGCAAAACAGAGCAAAGAAGCCTTACCCTTCGATTGCAGCTCCGCCGTGCGCACTGCCGCCTACCACTGTGGTCGTTGGACTCCTTGCAGTCTCCTCAGCCTCCCCTTGCCTTGGTTTGCCTCGCCTCACGGCGTAGCCACCACCTCAACCTCACGAACTCCCTGTTTCCCCCAAAATTTCTCCACACCTCCGCCGTGCCGCCGTGCACGATTGCACCACCAATTCACGGCCACCAGCTCCGCCTTGCCTCACTATCACTCTCACAACTCCCTATTTACTCACCCTTGCACCCAGATCGATCAATTCATCTCAAACTCTCACCCTCTGTTCTCTGTGTTTGTCGAAGAACTACACACACACGGGTTCACCCAAATAGTTAGGACCGTGAACACACAAGATCGCACCAGAAGCCTCTACACACATGCCACATGTCACCATCCACTCAATCCTGATCCCACTTGGTTAAACCCCAGCCGTCCATCTCCTTGCTCTCTGCACAAATCCCCAGAACCAAAAGACCAAAATACCCTCCTGTTTTACACATTTTTACGGTTTTACCGAAACTTCCTAGACCCGTAACCTTCGCCTCGTAAGTCCGATGAATACGGTTTTACCCAAATTACGGTTAAGCCCTCAACCTTCCGAAAATCACAACTTCCTCCTCGGATGTCGGAATCGGGCGTGCCACCTGCCTAAGGATTCGTGACGTCCTAAACTACGTCCTGGTCACTGGTCAATCCCCAATTGACCACCCGAAATAAAAGTCAACATTTCTGCCCGACCCAGGGGCAAAATCGTCATTCTAGGTTCCCGGACCCCTCGGGACCACCTAACCCTTGATTACCCTCACTAATCACACCTTAATCACTCTAGTAATCCCGATTCTCGGGACGGGTTGTTACAATCTACCCACCTAAAAAGAATTTCGACCCCGAAATTCCACAACTAGTGTCCGACACTTAGGGTCTCCTATCTGGTCACCAACACTAGGTCAACAACAACCTCTCCTGAGTTTCCTGTCTATCATCTCCACCTTGGGTATTTCACTCCATCCCCAACTACTGTTACCACGCCCAGCCCTAGCTATGTAACAGCTGCATGGAGTACGCAAGGGAAACTCTATGAACAGAAAACAAAGGTATTATAAAATACCTCATTCCACAGTACCCGACAGAAGTCATAGAGCACATCCTCGTATACAACCACCCTACCTGCCCGAACCCACTCGACTACTAACCCAACAATCGACCACCCATCTCCAGTGGCCACAAAAGCAGGAGCAAACCGAGACAACATCTGGAACTTCTGTTCATACTCTGCCACTGTCATATTCCCTTGCTGGAGCTGCAGAAACTCCGCCTCCTTGGCATCCCGAAAAGAACGAGGATAATACTGCTCCAGAAACCGTTCCCTGAACGTCTCCCAAGTCACACTATGGGCATCCCAACCGGACAACTCAAGAGTATACCCCCACTCGTAAGCTGCACCATCCAGTAAAAAGGTAGCCAACAACACTCGCTCCTCCGGCGGACAATGCATCACCGCAAAAATCCGCTCCAGTCTGGTAATCCACCTCTGGGCTTCCTCAGGATCAGCCCCGCCACTAAAAGTAGTAGCCCCGAGCCGCTGGGCTCGCTCAATCATGGCACTCTCCGTCTCTCTTGCTACTTCTTCAGGTTGTGGAGAGGGTCTACGTCTCAGAGGCATCGTCAACCGCACGCTGAAAGAGGCATAGAAGTAGTTAAGCAGCTAAAACACAACCTCACAAACCAACAAACCCCACAAACCCCACAAACCTATGCTCTGATACCAATTGTCAGGACCCACCCCGGTTTCACCCCGAAACCCGAGGTAAATCCCGCTCCCGTCTGACTCCCCGACACAAAACTCAAGTAAAACTCACTCGAACCCAGTCAGACGCAGGGGTAATTACAAAATATCCCAACCTTATCGTTTACAGAGCATAGCACTAAATTACAAGGAAAATAAAAAAACTGATAAAGTACACGCACACAGAAGCCTTTAAACTCTTCTAGGATCCCTCACGTCACTTCTATGCCTCGGACACTGCCTCGACGTTAAGACCCCGCGCTCGCTCCACAGCCTGGAGGGCAATTTAAAACACAAAGTGTGAGTGGACCAAAAAGTACAAAAGAGAAGTTCTAAAAACCATTTATCAAAACCGAGTTTAACCCTCCGTTTAGAAAACCACATGCATAACCATAGTTATTACTACAGTTATAATCCAATCATCAAAACATCATAAGAAATAGAAACACTATAAAATACCATAAGAAACAGATACACTATTAAGCGGATAGAGAAATCATAGTTCAGTATCAAATCATCATTTTCCGATCAAACCTGCTGGACCTATCCGAGTCTTTAAACTCCCGAGTCTTTAAACTCAATCCAGGCCTTAATCATATCCGAGTCTTTAAACTCCCGAGTCTTTAAACTCAAGGCCTACGGGGGAAAATCAATATATCCGAGTCTTTAAACTCCCGAGTCTTTAAACTCAATCCGGGTCTTTAAACCCAATCCGGCCGGTCCCCCGTCACATATATCCGGGTCTTTAAACCCAATATCCAGATCCAGCAAATCCAATCCCAAAACCATTTGAAAACCATTTACCAATCCACATCCAAACCCGAATCCGAAATCACTGGTCTGATGCCCTTCCGGCATCCAGAACCGTCATTCCGAACCCAAATCCGGAGTCCACTTTCCAACTTAAAAATCAAATTCTGCTTTCCGAAACCCGATTCGAAAACCGAAAACCTTGATCATCGAAATCACGTTCCAAAATCCCTTTATAATCACTGAAAACCACTTAACATTTGGAATCCCAAAACCATAGCATCAATTTCAGAAACCAACCATTCCTCGTAAAACGTGCTAAAAACCGATTTCCTCGAAAAACGTGTAATAATGTAAAACCAACCAAAACATATTCGATAAACATAGAATCATAATCAAAACCATAAAACAGTTATAGAAAACAGTTATGCATGCTCGAGTTTAAAGAAAGGGGTCCACTCACAGTACTGAGCCCTACTCGCGTCCCGAACGTCCAGCACGTTCCTCGGCTTCCTCGGGAAATCCCGATCCTGTCAAACACCGTCAAATTATGTCACTAAGACGTCTACAAAACAACTACCTAATTTCCTTAAACTTCCCCGAACCAAAGACTTGAAACCCGGGACCCTAAACATTCACCCTCGCGGAACTAAACTCAAACGACTTCCGATTGACCCGAAACCAACTCCATTGAACTCACCACAACTCCTAGACCAAAAGTCATGTTGATCACTTTTCCAACCGCCGCCGCACGCGCCCCCACGCGCCGCCCAAAGTGGCTGCGCGTGGCCCTCACGCGCCAGCTACAGTGCCATCTTCAACCTCCCGCACTGTACTGAACCAGCCGCCGTGGCTTGGACCGGCGAGAAGCATTCTCCACCGTCCGACCACCATTTCAGTCCCTTCTTTCACCAGCAGCTTCGTCCAGATCAACCCTATCGATTCCCCAACTCCGTTCACCTCAACATAGCCTCTACACCGTCGACTGAAGCTCGAAATCAGACGGCCTACTTCCCCTGTTTTCCTTCCCGGCCACCCAGTTCACCTCCCTTCACGGTGGCTACACCAAACTCATCCTAGGACTTCACTGAACCTAGACCAAACCTCCGTTACCTTCGACTCACCCCCAAACTCGTCGACTCACCGTTTGAAGTTTACGGCTAAACAGAGGAACAGAGACTCCACTTCAACCGAGCTCCGCCGTGAACACCCCCCGTCACGGCGACCATCCCAGTCGACACCTAGGACCTCTCTGGACATAACCCTGATCTTCAATCCCATCGACAGTTAGCCTAGACTCACGACTTTCCAACTGAAGTTTCACGGAAAAACAGAGCAAAGAAGCCTTACCCTTCGATTGCAGCTCCGCCGTGCGCACTGCCGCCTACCACTGTGGTCGTTGGACTCCTTGCAGTCTCCTCAGCCTCCCCTTGCCTTGGTTTGCCTCGCCTCACGGCGTAGCCACCACCTCAACCTCACGAACTCCCTGTTTCCCCCAAAATTTCTCCACACCTCCGCCGTGCCGCCGTGCACGATTGCACCACCAATTCACGGCCACCAGCTCCGCCTTGCCTCACTATCACTCTCACAACTCCCTATTTACTCACCCTTGCACCCAGATCGATCAATTGTCTCAAACTCTCACCCTCTGTTCTCTGTGTTTGTCGAAGAACTACACACACACGGGTTCACCCAAATAGTTAGGACCGTGAACACACAGGATCGCACCAGAAGCCTCTACACACATGCCACATGTCACCATCCACTCAATCCTGATCCCACTTGGTTAAACCCCAGTCGTCCATCTCCTTGCTCTCTGCACAAATCCCCAGAACCAAAAGACCAAAATACCCTCCTGTTTTACACATTTTTACGGTTTTACCGAAACTTCCTAGACCCGTAACCTTCGCCTCGTAAGTCCGATGAATACGTGCCGCCTGTCATCGAACTCAGGACGACGAAAGCTACCTAACCAACCGAGGTCAACCTACCAACACTCGTCCGTACAAAAAGTCAACTATTCCCCCTACTTTACCCAAATTACGGTTAAGCCCTCAACCTTCCGAACACCACAACTTCCTCCTCGGATGTCGGAATCGGGCGTGCCACCTGCCTAAGGATTCGTGACGTCCTAAACTACGTCCTGGTCACTGGTCAATCCCCAATTGACCACCCGAAATAAAAGTCAACATTTCTGCCCGACCCAGGGGCAAAATCGTCATTCTAGGTTCCCGGACCCCTCTGACCACCTAACCCTTGATTACCCTCACTAATCACTTCTTAATCACTCTAGTAATCCCGATTCTCGGGACGGGTTGTTACTACTTCCCATGGGGGTCACCCATCATGGAATTGCAGCAGCCTCAACTCGCTTAACTTTGGGGTTCCAATCCCCCCCAAAGCCACTTGAGCTCCCAAAAGGCCCTGTGCTAGATAGGTGTGTGCCTACACCTTTAAAGCACCCCACCATCCTCTCCCAGACCATTCCCCCTCGCAAGAATGTGGGATTGTTCACCGTTTGCTTCAAGACACGGGTCTTACAATCCACCCCCTTTAGGGCCTAGCGTCCTCGCTGGCACACTTCCCGGTCGGGGTCTGGCTCTGATACCAAAAATTTAGGACCCGACCCTCCTCGATCAGAACTCGACTCATCTAGCACCATATTGTCCTCTTTGGGCCTCGCCCTCATGGTTTTGTTTTCGGGAGCTCATGGTACAACTTCCCAGGGGGTCACCCATCATGGAATTGTACCAGTCTCAACTCGCTTAACTTTGGGATTCCAATCGCCCCCAAAGCCACTTGAGCTCCCAAAAGGCCTAGTGCTAGATACGTGTGTGCCTACACCTTTAAAAGAACACCACCATCCTCTCCCAGACCATTCCCCCTCGCAGGAATGTGGGATTGTTCTCCATTCCCTTCAAGACATGGGTCTTACATGATTGATTGATTGATTGATTGTGCACTTGTGAGTAGTGCTGTTTGATGTTGATTGTGATTGCGTACTGGTATTGAGTACGGGTTTTGGTCATTCTTTGCGTACTGGTATTGAGTACAGGTTTTTGGCCTTTGTGGCCAGGTTTTGTGGCCAGGTTAATGTTTTCATATGTTTGGCTTGAGAGCCGGGATTTGATACTTGTCATGTGATTTGGCTTGAAAGACGGTGATTGTTATACATATGTTTTACCCTATGCATGCATGGTTTGATAAACTGGAGGGGAAATGGTCTATATGAAATGTATTTTCAAATGATATTATTTTTGTCCACTCACAACTTTTCTGTTTTGATGACCCTCCAGGCCGTGGCGAGACGTTCGGGAATGATCGAGAGGCGGAGGCATGAGTGGAAATCAGTGCAGTTATCTCTTGTCTGACAGGTGTTGAGGGATAATTTCGGGACCTCAGTTGACTTATTAGACGGAAGCAGGACCGGGCACGGTTATCAACGTACAGTTGGGACGGGCTCTGTCACATATTCATGTTCTTTCAGGTGAGGGGAGTCTGTATAGACAATAATGGAAGGTTTTGGACGGTGGGAGTGGCCAGAACACTCAAAGTTTGGCCGAAAATTTGGAAGCTCATATAGTTAAAACCATGTACTTTGTCTCAATTTTGGGTTCAGATTTGGATTTCTTGGCTCAAGTAGATAGATTTCCATACAAAGAACGTAGGATTTGGTTGAGTATTGAGAAAGATATGAAGGTTTGAAAAACCGGCCAACAATGGCAGTTTTCCGGCGGCTGGCTGTCGAACCAAACGGCGGCGTATGGCGGCGCCAGTCGTCTTTTCCGACGAGGCCATGATGTTAACAAGATGACGCCACATGATGACGTCAGCATGCCATGTCATCAATGAAGTCAGCTGTGACATGTGGCAATACCATGTCAGCAAACACGTGGCACAGAGTACCACGTGGCAGAGAGGTGTCAGAGGCTATTAGTGACAAGTGGGAAGGGTGCCACATCAGCAGTTGAATTCAGCATGGTGATGTCATGTCAGGATCGTTCCTAAATCCCCTAGGATTAACATGGGACACGCCTGATCCCGTCTGACACAAAGTGTCAGACCTGGAAAATTTCCGTCCCTAGGCCTCACCAGGCTTCCAGAGCACGGCAGGATCATAGGAGGAGCAGTGTGACGTCTCATCTCTGCTACAGCCCGCATCCGCGATCAACCTGAAGGGCATTAAAACATTAAAAGTCGTGAGTGGACAAAACAAGCATTTCATTAAAAATATTTTCACAATAAGACATTTATGCCCTTCACTAAAAGTATATACATGCATTCAAAAACATTTACCAAAATGTTCATAAAACCATTTCATTTATCAAACATATTCTCAAAATCATTCAAGAGTACATGCCCGGTTCCCATAAACCGTCATGACCCATAAAAACCTTTTAAGGATTCTTGCCAGTTCCTATAAACCGTCATGAACCATAAATCCCTTTGGTTCCCCGACCCGAAATCACAACCTTAAAACCATAAAACAATACATGGGAACTAAGCTCAAATCATGTCACGTGGGTCTCAGCCCAAAACCATTCTCAGTGAAATACTAAAACACAGAATACGGGGTCTCTGCCCCAAACCACTTTCCAAAACATAAAACACAGGGTCTCCAGCCTCAAATCTCTTTCTGTAAACCGTATATGTATCAAAATACGTATAACCCATTCGCGGCACTTCCGAGAAGATGCCAACTCGGGGTACATAGCCCCTAGGGAACATATCCCCGATATATGTCACGATTAATCATCTCTATACTAGTGTGCACACTACCCGGGGTCTCACTCCGAGTCTTCTCTCAGGAATTCTCCATATGGGAGGCTCAATCTCTGGATCTAGTCCGAGTTCTATCTACGGATATAGTCCACACATCTCTCCGGAATCTGATCCGGGACCACATCATAAATCATAACTCCCACTCCTGGAATGGGATCCCTATAGGGATACCCATTCTGGTCTATGGATCGTGACTCTCCAAGTCAACGTCTGGAGGAGACCATATACATCATATGGAGGGTTCATTCATTTTCAAATACTTTCTTTCTTTCTCAAAACATTTCTTAACTGGGTCTCATACCCAATTCATCTCAATAGAATTCCTCGAATCCGATTCAAATCCATTTCACAGGCCTCGGCCTAAATCCTCAATTCAACAGGGTCTCATGCCCAAATTCTCATTTCATAAACCGAACTGGGACTCAAGCCTGATTTCACAATCAATAGGGCCTCTAGCCCGATATCACGAATAACTGGGCCCTAAGCCCGGACCAGAAATTAATGGGGCTCAAGCCCAATTTCACAACCAACAAGGCCTTAAGCCTGATATTACAGTCAAAGGGGCCTTAAGCCCGAGATTAAAATAAATGGACCTCAAGCCCGGATTGGTAAACCAACGAGACCCTCGGTCTGATCGTATAACTCAAATGGACCCTCGGTCTGATTCCTAGTCAAATCAAATGGACTCCAAGTCCGAGAGTTTCCAATCAAATGGGTCTCGTTCCCAATTTCAGATTTCCAAATTCAAAATCCGTTCATTAAATCAACATTGAAAACACGGTACACAAAGGTACGACATAAAGCCAAAAATCTCGAAAAACGTGCAAATATGTCGATCCTAAGCTACCACAAACAAATGCACTCATGGCATCACAAAACATGTATTAAAAAATTATAAAACATTTATGCATGCATCGAATTCATAAAACAAGTCCACTCACAGGCCATCCGAAGTCGCGACTCGATACGCGTGCCAAAACGTCTTCCCGGATCAATCGTCGCCTCTGGGATTCCCGAACCTGTCCAAATTAATTTAGAGGGTTACTAACTACTTATATAACCTCTCACTAAAGTTCCGTAATTTTTCCGAATTTCTAACTAATTTTAAACACGAACCTAAACCTTCGGACAGCCCGAACTATATCAAAACGATGTCCGATTGACCCGAAACTAGTCCCAAAATGTTTGTTACATCAAATAGATGATTTCACATGTAGGAACCACCCCCAAAGGAGGGCTCACGCGCCCGTACACGCCCCAAGAAGGGACTGCGCGTGGGCCTCACGTGCCTACTACACAGTCCTTCTTCTTTCTCTCGATGGCCGGTCCGACCAATTCTCCTGGTTCGGCCGATCCAGTCGGACCGGCGTGACCGGTTCATCACTTTTCCCTCCTTGTTTCCGGTCCTTTTCTTCCCCTTTCTATTCCATTATTCCTATTATGATCCTAGGGACTTGTTTGGATGATCAAAACAAGGAAAATTATAGAAAACCAAACGGTTTGCTTTTCTTCCTCACGATCCAATATTTTCAAAAACTCCCCAGGCTTCCTCACTCTCTAACCATCATTAAAAACCTTCCCAAAACATTCCTAGAACCTTAATGAACTCATCCTAATCTATTAAAACAGCCCATAACGTAAGAAATTGAAAATAGGAAAGTTTGGGCATAACAGAGTACCTTGCACGGTTTCATGGCTGCCGTGCACGGCGGCCTGCAATCCTGCCACCACCATCAGAAGTTCAATCTCCTCTCCCTTCATCCTTCATGGTTCATGATCATCCAGTGAGGTTGAGGAGTGTTTGTGAGGGGTGGGTTGCACAAAATCGGTTCCGGGTTGGTTTTGGAAGAACAAAGAAGATGAATTCGATGCATGTATGTGGGAAGGTGGATAATGGATGGGTGACACTTGTCACTCATCCTTTGAGTCTACCAAAATATCTAGGCCCCACACTAAAGAAAAACTCAGGTCGTCTTGTAGAACGCACAATAGTTCCCTCGAACTTTCGTGAATCGTAACTTCCCCGTCGAACGTCCGAATTCGACGTGCCGCCTGTCTACGGATTCGTATCGTCTTGATCTACGTAACAGTCCTTGGCCCTCATCCATCTTACCTCCCGGGTCAAAAATCAACTATTGGCCCCTATTCGACCAAATTACAAAAATGCCCTCGAACTTCTGATTGTCCTAACTTCTTCCACGAATGTTAGAATCGAGCATGCCACCTGTTTATGAACCCGTGACGTCCTGAACTATGTCACAGTTATCGGCCAAAGTCCATTTGACCACCTGAACGAAAAGTCAACGATTCGCCCATACTAGGGGTAAAATCGTCATTTCGTCCGAACGTCCGCTAATCCTCGTCTAATCTCTGATTAGTCTCGCTAATCCATCATTAATTCTTTATTAATCCCCTTAATTCGGAGCGGGTCGTCACAATTTTTCCCCCTTAATGAATTTCATCCTCGAAATTCAAATCGACCCGATTCCACAACCAAATTGTGGAATCCAACCATGTCCCTTGACTTGGATCGCTGCATCCACACACAAGGGTACTTGTGTAATAGTACACGTCTGACAGACATGTCGTACTCGTCGGTACGCACTGTCACTAGAGCCACCAAAGCTCCAATTCATGTCGATAATTGCACGTTTGCTCGTACGCCTCACTCGAGACAAGATATCGACACTCGTCGATCTCGCCTGTTACTCACTTTGACAGGTCAGCAATACCAAACTGACATTCTAACGGCTTTTCAGTCTAACACTCTAACATGTTTCAACCGACAGTCGTCAGGTTGAAAAACGCACTCCCACTAAGGGCTATCACATCTAAGCTGGCAACCCGCTCAGCATCCGATCAGACAATATTCTATAGATCCTACCATCACAATGACACGAATCCCATCTCACGGTCATCCTCAGACCTATAACCACACTAACTCTCGATACTCGCACAAATCAATTCTTTCAAATCCCTATACTCAAAACTGACTCTAAGGAGAGTCCCCTCACTCAGACCTCTATGAACTTGTCGGATACCGATCACTCCATTACCACGATATGTCACTACTTTGTGATCAGCCGATAACTCCCGGCTCCATTACGCTTCGCTGCTCTACTCTGATCTCGACTCGCCTACGAGTCCTTGTATCGTATCTCGCATTACTTAGCGATTACCACTGACATCTAGAATCACCTCGAGTCTCCACCTGTCACTATCGGATCTAATCTGATTGCCACTCATGTCCATCTAGGACTCGATCTAATCTACAAAATACTCATACTCTCGGGCGCTCTCAACCCGACATACCGATTGACCGTGGTCAATCCCATTGTCCAATGTGCACAACACACCAGTGCACCCACATCACATCAATCAATAAGGCCCTACTCGGCCTGCTCCCCTATTCGACCAAATTACCAAAATGCCCTCGAACTTCCGATCGTCCTAACTTCTTCCACGAATGTCGGAATCGAGCATGCCACCTGTCTATGAACTCGTGACGTCCCAAAATATGTCACATTCATCGGCCAAAGTCCATTTAACCACCTGAACGAAAAGTCTACGATTCGCCCATACTAGGGGCAAAATCGACATTTCGCCTGAACGTCCGCTAATCCTCGTCTAATCTCCGATTAGTCTCGCTAATCCGTCATTAATTCTTAATTAATCCCCTTAATTCGGGGTGGGTCATCACATGTCAGCATCTCAAGTCAGCAGTTGATCGGTGTTGACTTTTTGTTGACCGAACATTAACCAACGCATGTGGGTACGTGGGCACAAATTTTGAGGTCAACCCAGTCTAGTTCAAAAGCTTTCAACGATTTGAGTCCAATGGTGGTAGTTTCAGGTCGATCGGAGATCTTTTGTTAGGTCATTTGAAGGTTTTTAGCCTCGAGAAACATGTTCAGAAGACTTTTACTATTCCGAGAATTTTGAGGGTTTATGGGTTGGACTTGTATAGGTTGATAGTAACCTTTAGGTACGATTTGGATAGGTCTTGACGTTCCGGAGACGTTGGATTAGCCTTGAATTGGCTTACAGCGTGGATTGTGAGTGCATAGCATGAACGATATGTGAGTGAACTTTTGTTCTATAAATATGATGCATGCGTAAATGTTTTATATTTTTTACGAACATGGTTTATGATGCATTGATTGCATAATGTTTTATGTTTGACTATGGAACATTTCGTGGAAAATGTCATATTGCACGTATTTCGATATTTATGTTTTACTCTGGGCTTAGGCCGAGCTTTCTACGTGCATGTGATTTATATGATTTGAATGAGGATTTCTTCATTAGTTTTGAATGATTTCACGGAGATGCATAAAACCGACATTTCAGGTTTACGGCCCAGTTGGATATTGACCTTGCCTTGGATTACAGTCAAGGGTGATTTTGTATACTAATTTGAATAGTGAAATTCTTTTCTGATGTGGAAATAATATTCGAGCTTGTGTCCGAGTTGGTTTATCGTTTGACTTAGGGCATAGTCAAATGTGAAATTGAACGATGTTTTGATTTGGAAATGATATATCGGACTTGTGATCGAGTTCTGATTTTTGACATAACATTTAGTGTTGTGACCCTGTTGTGGATTTACGAGATTTGATTTGATAGAATTCAATGAATCCTGGATTTGTGAAAACACTGTTTTTATGATGGTTTGGTGGAAAGTGATTTGATGAAAATATATTTCGGGAGTAGGCCATATTGAGATATTTTGAGATATATGAAATGTTTTCCACACTACCATCCTCTATGATGTGATTGTTCTCGTCAGACGTCGTAGATGCTAGCGCGGTAGCCTCCATACATCGTAGATCCTAAAGAGGTCACGATTACACTGCCTGGAGGTGAGTAGCTCTGAGGGGAGGCCTAGGCTCAAGAGTGTCATAGATGGAAATTACTCAGACGTCGAGCTAGGGGTTTCGAGCCTATGAATGCCATCGCTCAGACGTCGAGCCAGGGGCTCTGATCCTGAGTTTTCACTCAGAGGATTGTTTGATATCGTGATTATTGAGTCAATTTGCTGGATATTGGTTAAAGAGGATTGTTTGATCATGTTTTCATTAGACTCTGGATGTGAGTCTATGTTTCGGGTAGAAGCCCTATTGAGATAATTTATGAGATTATTTTGGGTTGAGACCCCACATGGTTTTGATTTGGGCTTGAGACCCTGTGAGATTTGGATTTGGGCGGGGAGACCCTACGTGATTTGGTTTTGGGCTGAGACCCTATTGAAGAAATGCCTTTGATTGATAAATGTTTTCAATGTGTATTGATTTGATAAGCAATATGTTTTGCGTTTAAGAACGTATTTGAGATATTGTTTTCTGATTCATGCATGCTTTTAAGTGAAGGTTATAAATGTTTATTTCGGAAATTTTTTTAAACTGATTATGTTTATCCACTCACAGTTTTAATGTTTTTGATACCCTTCAGATTGATCACAGATGCGGGCTATAGGAGAGACAAAGACATCATATTCAGCTGCGTACTTTGGAACCGCTGCGTACTCATTAGACCCTGAGCAGGTTACAATTTTATCCCTGGTTTGGAACGTGGTGTTAGACAGGAGAAGGGCACATCCCACGATAATCCAAGGGATTGGGTTGGGTCCTTTCAGCATGGTATCAGAGCTCTGGGTTGCTCTTGTAGTGTTGCGCATGCGTCGGATGTGATGTTTTTACGATGACAACAGCTCGCCATCAACCTGATATCGAGATTAAGAATAGGAAATTTAAGTGGGAATCAACCTATCCACAGGTCATGTTTGGCATTGGATGCCATGTTTCAGTGCGGTCCGACCCCGAGTAGGGCCGAGTAGACCCGGGGAGGGCCGAGTTTCTTGCGTCCCTATCAGCTAGAGGCTGTTGAGTTACGAGTGGATGAGATCCAATCAACCAGTTATCCCAGTAGTGCGACTTTCTAGGAGATGTGACTGACGATTGGTCAAGATGGATGTGGTCGTCGATGACCCTATTTTGAGGTCGGTTGCACAAGATACCAGGATAGTGGTTCTTTTGGATCGGATCCCAGGGTGGACCGATCAGTGGATTTTACTCTTTAAGCGGATTGTAGGGGCCTTGGGTGGCCCTCATGAGTACATGATTTGGATAACAGAGTGTTACTTGGTTAGGTCTGCACAAGGTTTTTGGAAGGCATTACTATCGACGGATGTGGATGAGAGTATCGAGAGTTAGGCGACGTTCGAGGAACGTTTCTAAGGCTATCCCTTGGCATTTATCTCGAAAGGAGGAGTTCCTGTGACATGAGCAGGGATTTGATGGTAGCTTAGTACGAGCAGAGATTTCTAATCTGATTTGGGTTGTACTAAGTGCAGCGACAATTGAGACGATGAAGCTTCGTTGGTGGCGATTATGTTGAGATGCCACACCATCTCCACTGAGATGAGTTGGATGGAATCCAGCAGGGCTCAGATATTCCGGATGACGCCGAGTGCGTCTAGAGGATGTTTTGCTAGGGAGCTTAGACGAGGGTTGCCTCTAGCCCCGAGATCGTCGAGTAGTAAACATACGAGTTGTAGTGATTGCTGAGCGGAATAGAGAGGATCCTGAAAGGACTGATTAAGATTGCGGTTATATTTTGAGTTCGGTGTGACTTTTGGACACGCGTAGTGCACTGGGAGCAGAGACATGTGTTTGTCTTACTTTGTTAAGTGTGCACGAGTGTTGTGTGCAAAAGTTGATCCCATACCGTTGGGACATACGAGTGAGTACTTCGACCCGTACTACGTTGGTTGTAGTTTGGTAAACTTAGACTATTCGGGTTGAATAATGTGGTAAGACAAATTGGTTTCCATGACACGTGGTTGATGTCCAAGTGAGTTACCGCTTCGAGGCTAGGAAAGTACTATAGAATGGTTGTTCGGGATATGGGACACGTACGGTGAAGTCCCCAGATGGGCCAGTAAACTTGAGGAAGATGTCGGTTGTGTCGACATTTCTGGTGGTGTTCCTCGTAGGATTTACAGAGATTGCTACCTCAGAGGGAGGTTGAGTTACGATTGATGATCTTTCGGGTACTCAATCAATTTTGTAAACACCTAGTCGGAAGATACCAACAAAGTTGAAAGCATTGAATGTCCAGTTACAGGACTTAGTGGATTGGGGTTAAGTTGGCTTTGTATGTCACTATTGGGAAACCTAGTGTTCTTTGTCGAAATTCGAGTGAACATCGAGAGTTAGATTCAACGATGCAGCTGAATAGAGAGCTGGTATGGGATGATTATTCCTTACCGTGTGTCAGTTAGTGAACTAACTCCATCATGCATGGATGTATAAGCATATAGTTCATCACTCATGGATGAATAAGCTTGTAAAACTCGAGCTGATTTGAGGAGTGATACGATTGTGGGGGGTATCGATATCACTATATTAGCTATCAACAGATACGATTGGTTGATGAAGGAGACTTCTCATCTTCTGCTTCTTTGATAAGGACTTCTAGGTATGCTTGCAACATGGTTATAACTTCTCTTGGTTTCAAAGGTTGTTTAGGAACTTGACACCTAAGCTGTGGGCCAAATTTGAATGAGTCGAGGAGCGGAAGGTGCTTGGTGTCACCTAACATGATGAGTTAGTATCAGATTTGGTGGACCTATGTTGATGTTATGGGTCTTGTTATGTTAGCTGAGAGAGAGCTAGTGTAGATCCTCGGTGGATCGAGACTATTAAGGATTGAGAGTTGTGAATCGATTTGGTTATTGATCGACACGATTGTGAATCAAGTTGGATATAGACCAAGATAGTGTCGGATTAGTGTCTGCCAATCATGACAATTAAGATTGGATTCACTCAGTCTGGGTGAGTGTCATTGATTGTCGGGTGGAGGTTTATCCCCGTTCTTGTAGCCCGTTGATGTGATTGACTCGAGAGGGAGTCAAGTTGTTTTTGGTTTGAGAGTGTTACTAGATTGGCAGTTACGGCACAATACTGGAAGCAACGCTTCACATCATCAAGATGGGGGGTTGAGGTTTGAATTGGTACGTCTTGGTAGGCGTAAGTTGGTTAGTCTTGGAGATCTAGATGAGTATGTGTTAGGGAAATCTCAGGTGATGGTTGGGTGACAGGAGAACTCCGAGAAGCTTTGAGTTGGTATGCGATCTGCCCAAGTCTGGGATCGGACAGATGTGATCTAGTGCTGAGCTGCGATTGGTATGGCAGCAAGATAATGATGGGATTGGATCTGCGATTGACGTGGTATGATAGATGGACTAGATTCGAGATTGGGGTGGTATATGGATTTGATTGTGGATATTGGTACGTAGCTCAGATGTTGTGTGAGTGCAGTCCTTGAGCAGGCCTATGAACAAATGCCGATGTGATTGAGGTGATGTGTGTGCAGCTGTAAGTAGTGCACGTTTGATAGCGAGATTTCTAAGTATTGATCAGTCTGAATGATGTGGTACGATCATTAGATTGAGTTCGAGATGGACATGGTGATAGGACTGCCCGCAAAAGGGGCATTGATAACCGTGCCCGGTCCTGCTCCCGTCTGGTAAGACGACTGAAGTTCCAAAATTACCCTCAGTACTTGCCAAACTAGGGATAGCCACATATGAACTCACTCATGCCTCTGCCTCTCGATCAACCTCGATCAACGCGCCACGACCTGGAGGGTAAATAAAAACACAAAAGGTGTGAGTGGACAAAAATGAATCAGTTCATGAAACAGATACAGAAAGACATTTCTACCCTCCACATAAAACCAATGCATGCATTCGAAAATCATTTCGCAATCCATTTCATTTCCGACATAAGAAAACCGTGTATGAATATCAAAATCCTTTTCCTTTGCTTAACCTTTGGGTCTTAGCCCGTAATCATCAACACAGGGCCTCAGCCCAAAATCATTAATCAATTCCATGTACACAATATAAACCAAAATCCATCAAACCACATTAACCGGGCCACTACGCAACACATCCGAAACATCAGCAATCAACAGTAATTCACAAGTCAATCAATCTGCTGGATCTCAAGTGCGCCTGAGTCTTTAAACTCAAAACCATGAGCATAATCAGACCTTCCCGGGATATCAACGAGTTTTTAAACTCAAAACATAATTAATAGGCCTCGGGGGAATCATAACGAGTCTTTAAACTCAAAACAGTAACCGAGTCTTTAAACTCATCAAGGGCCCTCTCCCGTCATCAATTAACCAAGTCTTTAAACTCAAAACATGATCCAACAATAGCACCGGGTCTTTAAACCCAAAACATAATCCAGCAATCATACCGGGTCCCTGAACCCAAAACCAGTTTCCAACGGGTCTTTAAACCTAACCATTTGTAAATCACAACATACTCGGGATTCATCATGATCCAAATTCCAAAACCAATACGAAAACACATTTTATAAAAATGGGACTCATGTCCGAATTTCACATTCAAATCCCCAATCATATCCATCTTCCATTCCCGAATTTGAATTCGCAATAACGATTCTGTAAGCCGGCATCCGGAACCATCATTCCGAACCCAAATCAGAAATCCATTTTCAAACTTCCGAAAACCGAAATCTCGTTCATCAAAATTACTTTTATGCCCTGGGCATCAACCCCGAAATCGCCTTTTCCAAAATCCGTTTTAAATCCTCGAAATCACATCATATTTCATATCCCAAGGTCAAAAAATCAAAACCATAATCAAATCACCAAAATCACGGTCAAACCACAACATACTCGAAATCTCATAAAACGTGCAAATCCGTGTCATTCTTGAAATACAAGTTAAAATCGTAAATCATACTCACAATCATAATCGAAATATCATTAAAACATGATACACACAAATCATAAAAAATCATTCATTAAACCATCATCGAAGCATAAGAGAAACCATAGTCTCGAAATACGTGCAATTTCGTATGCATATAAAAATACGTATAAATACGGAATCGAAATCATCACAAGTCATAACCATAATCATAGAAATCATAGATATATTTATGTATGCACTAAATTTTGAAAGCAAAGTCCACTCACACACCGTCCATAATGCTCGTTTTCGCGCTGCACGCGTTTCTGTAATTTTCGACATTTTCCAGAAATCTCAAATCCTTGAGAATAGGGCTCACACGCCCTCACACGCCGCCATGAGTGGCTGCGAGTGAAACTCATGCGCCTGCTACAGTGTTGCTACAGTTCATCTTCCCTACCCAATCGTCTGCTAAACGGGCCATTTAACCAGCGTCTTGACCTGTTCCAATCTCTTAATCCATCCATCCTAGCTCGATTTTTAGATGAACATCCGACCACTGTTCATCCCTGGAAGTGCATCAGTCCTCATCGTTTTCTTCAATTGATCCAGCTAAAAGCTTCGTAAGGTTATCCTAAACTGGTTTCCAAGCCCAATTGCATCTTCTAACCCCTCCAATTACACGACTTAATCCTTGATTATTCTGAAACTCTGTCGTGTCTGTTCTTAGCTCAACGGGCTTCGAACCTTGCAATACTTGATTTGGATCGACTAAGTGAGGTTCCAGAAGGGTGTTTCGAGCCTCAATTTGGCTTGGGCTGGCCTACATTTCAACTTCAGTTTTGAATTTGTCCAAACATGAGTTTCGGGTTCCAGAGTATAATTTCCACTCAGTGTCCCCGTTTCTCCCTCTAACTCCTCTCTCTATTCCTCTCCATCCCTTAACTCCTTTCCAGTGCTCACTTTCCCTCAATTTGCTCTTGGGAAGATCGATCACGCCCTGCTCCTCTGTCTCTGTTTTTCAATTTCAAAGGCACCAATGCTACACATTCAACCGTGCACTGTCCTCCTAGTGCAGACAGCATGCTAATGCTTCCACTCAAATGCATAAAAAAAAAAACCCATTAACACTCAGCCCAACCAATTTGTTCCATAAACAAATCCATGCCCGTGCCCTGTTTTGAAGAATTCGCTCAGAATCCCATACACGGCTGTCTCAAAATGCAGCAGCCAAATTACCATTTTACCCTTACTTGACAAATTACCAAAATGCCCCTCCTCGTTCTAGACCCGTAACTTGTCCGTCCGACGTCCGTTTTTAGTGTGCCGCCTGTCGTTGTACTCAGGGCGTCGAGACCTACCTAACGGTCCTCGAGTTGTGTGAAAATCAGTGGTCAAGCAAAAAGTCAACATTTTCTACCTTTTCGTCTAAATTACGAAAATACCCTTGACCTTCCGAACATCATAACTTCCTCCTCGAATGTCGAAATCGGGCGTGCCACCTGTCTATGAACTCGTGACGTCCCGAACTACGTCACAGTCATTGATCAAAGTCTGTTTGACCGTCTGAACAAAAGTCAACCGTTTGCCCATTACCTAGGGGCAAAATTGTCCTTTTCTTCAAATTTTCCGAATTTCCCTTTTTCTGAACGTTCGGGTCGTTACAATCTACCCCCTTAAAGAATTTCGTCCTCGAAATTCCAATTGGTGGAAGCCATAAAATTTTTCGAGGAAACATGCGTACGCTAATCCCGAATCATAATCACTCTCAACCGGGTATAAGTCATACCCAACTTATATACATCATACAACTAGTCTCATCCTATGTATAAAACCCTGCCCCATGGGCAGTCATAACACATACCTGCTCGAAGTATGTATCCTAGCTCACGTTCGAGTCCACACAATCCAAGAAACACAAAATCTGTCATCTCTTCTCGTTTGCTTGTCATCCACTCGTGACATGATCTCATGGCTAAAGCCGCACACGTGTCATCAGGCCACCAGGCCAATAAACTCATAAGGTATAACTCGGGAACTCATTCCCCTTACTAGGTCAATCACGCCATATCCTTTACCAGGGTCACTACGTATAACGGTTTTAACCCTTCCTCCTGATTCCTTTCCTATTGCCGATAAGCACTCAGTACAATCTCAGTCGTGCTATGTCGTAAATTACCCCCTTCTCTTATCCTCGACTTCACCATACACCAAGTATGGTCCTGTAGTCGGACGTCAACCGTCCAAGTCATCAGAATCAGGTGTTACTCCAATCCTATGGAGTTCTATAACTAACAGGATTTCACCTATCCTTATGTTATCAAACATGACAATCCTCTCCCCAAATAGCACCTAATCCGCCAATGTGTTTGTAATCTCAAAATATTCTGACCATCACCTCAACACATTTTAGACCCTTCATTTTATCCATTATTACTAATCCTGATGGTCGATGTAGTACTCGTACATTCCTTTCCAAAGTTATATGACCTGTGCATTCTCAACCCCGTGGGTCGATCTTAACTCATACAAGGAAGGTCAACTTCTAAGGGTTTAACTAGTATCAACGCCCGGCTCACCGAATCCCAAAGCTCAAAGTGAGTGGTCGAACATAAGTCACCGTCTCTCCACTTGTAACCATATGTTTCGCCCTGAGGTAACCGCTACATCTGTCTGGTATCTCACACACTCCTCTGTACATAGGAGGACACTAACAATTCAACTCTCGGTTCTCAGTTCCAATAACTCTTGCCTCCTTCCGGGTCAATCCCCATAAAAACATGTAGAGAACCCCCCCTACAATTTTTTGTGGTCTCCAACAAGTCTCAGACCAACTCAAGTTCCCCAAACCTACTCTGGTCTATCAGACCTACACTTATTCAATTATTTCTTTTCCTGAGGGCATAATCAACTCACCTATTCAGTACATCACACGCCCCTCGGTATATGTAAGTACTCCAACCAATCTTCCATCATGGTACCTTACATCTCCTAAATGGGGTCAGACTACCTGACTCCTCATCTCGCATCTATGACTAGCCCACATGGTTGTCCAAGGGTATCACCATCAACTAACCTTGGCCATACCAAATCCGGCCATTATCCTTCTCTCTCTTTTACTCAAAATCAGCAATCAGCATCAGGTTGGCCTCTCTTAATAAGGTCACTAACCATAACTTTCCCAAGAAACCACCATTCCTTAACTCGTGATACGGAATCCTTATTCCATCCCGTTACCTTATTAAGTCGTCCATAACCAACATGTAACCTCAAATCATCGTAAACTCAATTTCTCATCTTGGCAAACCTCAAGAATATGTTGAGAAATCAGGGAATCCTCAGCCATCACTAAGCGCCTCATACCCGAAGCTCACACACAACACGTGTGACCAACAAACTTGAATGGCTCATACCAACCATCTATTGGTTGTGAGGATCAAAATCATCCTAAAGGGTAACACCCTCGAGTCTCCCTGATACATAACCTCTGGAATCCTAGATTCCACATATCACTCTCTAATCAACATACTCGATAGGGGTGTCATGGGTCATCAACCAATCCAAACCAAGGATGACATCCAGTTCATCCAAGTCTAAGTCAGCCGCTAAGCGAACAACACCAGTCATCCTGGGTAACCTCACATCGATAGGTTTACCCCCCCCCCCCCCCCCCCCCCCCCCTTATATCTCACCAATTTTACCATATATAATTACCAAGGTTACCGAATATCTATCATCAAGGTATCACATCGGTACCTCGGGTCGGTTCAACAACTTTCATACCAAAACCAATCACATATAACACTATACCCGGCCAATAGCCAATCTCAAGACATGGAAGAGTGTATATCTCGGGACCTACCAAACACATACATCCAGGTTACTCACATCGTGACCACAAGTAATAGGTATCCAGACCATCAATCCAGGGCTACTCAGGTTTCCTATGTAGGAATTGCGAATCCCCGGGCATGTGGTCCCAATTGACCACACCCATATGGTCCATCACGGGCCCCACCAACTCTTCCCTTGCCTGTCATATCAACAGTCAATAAAGGAGGCAATCCGCACACTAACATGTCCCAATAGTGCCATCCCACTTATCGCAATCCATCCATATAACCATTCCTTTATGATGGAACAAGACGACTCACAATCATAACTATTACTGTATAATTACCCTTGTTACTTTACCTCCCAGTGGGCCCGACTTGCGTCCCACTGAACTGGACTATCTCCTAAGTCCAAATCCTCGTATACCTCGGGTCTCTGCCCGAACCTCAGTCACTAAGGACGCTGACACGTCCCACAAGTCCAAAACAAGACCAACCATAGTTTCCTAACTCCTCAACACCTGACTATATACTAGTCCTTGGCATCCTTAGTGCCCAACGTACCTCAATCGGCCCTTCTGGCCCCTCTCGAGCCTTGATACCTTACCATGGCCCATCTTAAGTCTCTAACCACTGTCCTGACTCATTTGAGTCTCGCATCCAGATCTCGACTCCTCCCGAGTCCAAACTCACTAGTCAATCATGTCATCACTGACATACCCAGTCGCCGAGCAAATACTAATGCTCAACCATATCTTATAGGACCGATAAGGCCTAAGAGATAGTGCAACTTGCCCAATTATGCAGCCCTTCCAGCCACTGGGCTCATTCGTCCCTGCGACCCACGCCATTCTATGTCTAACAAATAGTAGTTGTACACTACATGACCTCTGACCCTCAACCCATGGTCAATCTCATCTGAGATCTATCACGAGGTCTCCTACTCCCTTGTCTACTCGTGTCACTACCAGGTCGCGCACGAGGCTTACGCTTCAGAGGCATGATGTGGCAACAGAATCAGCAACCTAGTGCTCTGATACCAAGTTGACAGGACCGCCCCCGAAAGGGGCATTGATAACCGTGTCCGGTCCTGCTCCCGTCTGGCAAGACGACTGAAGTGCCCAAATTACCCTCCGTACTTGCCAAACCAGGGATAACAGACATGTATTCACTCATGCCTCCGCCTCTCGACCAACCTCAATCAACGCGTCACGACCTGGAGGGTCAATAAAAAACACAAAAGGTGTGAGTGGACAAAAATGAATCAGTTCATAAAAGAGTTACAAAAAGACATTTCTACCCTCCACGTAAAACCAATGAATGCATTCGAAAATCATTTCGCAATCCATTTCATTTCCAACATAAGAAAACCGTGCATGAAAATTAAAATCCTTTTCCTTTGCTTAACCTTCGGGTCTTAGCCCGTAATCATCAACACAGGGCCTCAGCGCAAAATCATGAATCAATTCCATGTACACAATATAAACCAAAATCCATCAAACCACATTAACCGGGCCACTGCGCAACACATCCGAAACATCAGCAATCAACAGTAATTCACAAGTCAATCAATCTGCTGGATCTCAAGTGCGCCCAAGTCTTTAAACTCAAAACCATGAGCATAATCAGGCCTTCCCGGGATATCAACGAGTCTTTAAACTCAGAAAATAATTAATAGGCCTCGGGGCTATCATACCGAGTCGTTAAACTCAAAATAGTAACCGAGTCTTTAAACTCATCAAGGGCCCTCCCCCGTCATCAATTAACCGAGTCTTTAAACTCAAAACATGATCCAGCAATAGCACCGGGTCTTTAAACCCAAAACATAATCCAGCAATAACACCGGGTCCTTGAACCCAAAACCAGTTTCCAACGGGTCTTTAAACCCAACCATTTGTAAATCACAACAAACTCGGTATTCATCATGATCCAAATTCCAAAACCAATACGAAAACACATTTTATCAAAATGGGACTCATGTCCGAATTTCACATTCAAATCCCCAATCATATCCATCTTCCATTCCCGAATTCAATTTCGCAATAACGATTCCGTAAGCCGGCATCCAGAACCGTCATTCCGAACCCAAATCAGAAATCCATTTTCAAACTTCCGAAAACCGAAATCTCGTTCATCAAAATTACTTTTATGCCCTGGGCATCATGCCCGAAATCACCTTTTCCAAAATCCGTTTTAAATCCTCGAAATCACATCATATTTTAAATCCCAAGGCCAAAACATCAAAACCATAATCAAATCATCAAAATCACGGTCAAACCGCAACATACTCGAAATCTCGTAAAACGTGCAAATCCGTGTCATTCTTGAAATACGTGTCAAAACATTAAATCGTACTCACAATCGTAATCTAAAAATCATTAAAACATGATACGCACAAATCATATAAAATCATTCATTAAACCATCATCGAAGCATAAGAGAAACCATAGTCTCAAAATACGTGCAATTTTGTATGCATATCAAAAATACGTATAAATAAGGAATCGAAATCATCACAAGTCATAACCATAATCATAGAAATCATAGAAATATTTATGCATGCATTAAATTTTGAAAGCAAAGTCCACTCACACACTGTCCATAATGCTCGTTTTCGCGCTGCACGCGTTTCCGTAATTTTCGACATTTTCCAGAAATCTCAAATCCTTGAGAATAGGGCTCACGCGCCCTCACGCGCCACCGTGAGTGGCTGCGAGTGAAACTCATGCGCCTGCTACAGTGTTGCTACAGTTCATCTGCCCTACCCGATTATCTGCTAAACGGGCCATTTAACTCGTGTCTTGACCCGTTCCAATCTATTAATCCGTCCATCCTAGCTCGATTTTTCGATGAATATCCGACCACCGTTCACCCCTGGAAGTGCATCAGTCATCATCGTTTTCTTCAATTGATCCAGCTAAAAGCTTCGTAAGGTTATCCTAAACTGGTTGCCAAGCCCAATTGCATCTTCTAACCCCTCCAATTACACGACTCAATCCTTGATTTTTCTGAAACTCCGTCGTGTCTGTTCTTAGCTCAACGGGCTTCGAACCTTGCAATACTTGATTTGGATCGACAAAGTGAGGTCCCAAAAGGGTGTTTCGAGCCTCAATTTGGCTTGGGCTAGCCTAGAGTTCAACTTCGGTTTGGATTTGTCCAAACATGAGTTTCGGGTTCCAGAGCATAATTTCCACTCAGTCTCCCCGTTTATCCTCTCTAACTCCTCTCTCTGTTCCTCTCCATCCCTTAACTCCTTTCCAATGCTCACTTTCCCTCAATTTGCTCTTGGGAAGATCGATCACGCCCTGCTCCTCTGTCTCTGTTTTTCAATTTCAAAGGCACCAATGCTACACATTCAGCCGTGCACTGGCCTCCCAATGCAGACAGCATGCCAATGCTTCCACTGACATGCATAAAAAAAACCCATTAACACTAAGCCCAACCAATTTGTTCCATAAACAAATCCATGCCCGTGCCTTGTTTTGAAGAATTCCCTCAGAATCCAATACACGGCTGTCTCAAAATGCAGTAGCCAAATTACCATTTTGCCCTTACTTAACAAATTACCAAAATGCCCCTCCTCGTTCTAGACCCGTAACTTGTCCGTCCGACGTCCGTTTTCAGTGTACCTCCTGTCGTTGTACTCAGGGCATCGAGACCTACCTAACGGTCCTCGAGTTGTGTGAAAATCAGTGGTCAATCAAAAAGTCAACATTTCCCCCTTTTTGTCCAAATTACGAAAATGCCCTTTAACATCCGAACGTCATAACTTCCTCCTAGAATGTCGGAATTGGACGTGCCACCTGTCTATGAACTCGTGATGTCCCGAACTTCGTCACAGTCCCTAGTCAAAGTCTGTTTGACCGTCCAAGCAAAAGTCAACCGTTCACCCATTACCTAGGGGCAAAATCGTCCTTTTCTTTAAATTTTCTGAATTTCCCTTTTTCTTAACGTTCGGGTCGTTACACATGGTATGGTAACCGGATGGGTTCTGATATTTATTATAGACTGAGAACGAGGACTGGACATCGAATTTTGTGCACTAGCATAGAGTGGCTTTAAAGGGTTCAGTGATATGCGATCTTGGAGCTTAGGGCCATGGAGGGCCAGAGGAACTCTAGTGATTTTGTGTGTGATTTCCTCGCTATAGCATGTATTCGATGGGGTCGAGATACATCCTGAGTGTTTCGAGAGGATGAGTGAGATGATATAGTTTGAGACTTAAGAGGAGTTGGGATCAAGATGTTGGTCGTTGAGTGAGATGAGGTACTGTACAAGCGAGGGATCAAGGTATAGTTTGAGACTTACCGGCTAGTCATGACGGCGTGTCATTAGTGTGATTTACGGTTGGAGACCTTCTAGTGACAGAGGACTTGTGATGCTACTGCTGAGCAAGATTGTCAGCTTAAATTCTGTGTACACCTACGTGGATGACAGGTGAGATTGACGAGTGTTGATGTCTCAAGCGAGGTTCGAAAATTGAGCTTAGGATTTTTGGTGACAGTTGGTCACGCGCTTTTCGATACAGTCACAGGTGATGAGCTGAGTTCCAGCATTGACCATTGGATTGTGGTTGACGTCGAGTGATGTTAATACTGATGAGTATTGTGGATAGATGTTTGATGTGTATGTATGCACGTGAGAGCCTCGGGTTGGAGGCAGGATTGGATTTCCGCAGTTTGGATATGGATTTGAGTCAATTTGATTTTCGAGGACAAAATTCTGCAAGGCGGTAGATTGTAATGACCCGTACCGAATCTACGTGATTAACTGAGGATTAATCAAGGATTAATTGGGACTTAATCGAGGATTATCAAGGCTAGTTGGGAATTAGTAAAGGACTATTGGACGATCAAGGTAAAATGACAATTTTACCCCTAAACAGGTGAAAAAGTTGACTTTTGACCGGTATGTCATTGACACGTGGATCGATATCCATTACGTAGATCAAGACGATACGAGTATATAGACAGGCGGCACGTCGAAATCGGACATTATATAAAAAAGTTACGGGTTAAAGACATTTTTTTCGTACTATTCCCAGTTGCACGAAAATCGAGACATTTGACTTTTGGTGTTTGACTTGTGGGACCCAAAATATTTGTTCTGGACCATAGGATGAGTGACACTTGTCACCCACCCTATGGCCCATTTTATTTAATTGAAGCACCCATTTTCCTTTCATTTTTCCTTCATTTTCTTCATTCTACGCGGCAGCCAACCCAAACCATAATCATCATCCTCCTTTCATCTATACTGGCTTGAGAGAATAGAGACTGAGAGTGGGAGGATTAAGAGGTCGTGAGAAGGACAGTGGTGGACGAAGGCCACGACGGTTGGCTGGAAATCGTGAGGAAACAAGGTAACCCGTGAGACCATGATTTTGGTGTTTTCTTTTAGGCTTTGAAACTGTTATCTAACCCCATATTTGTGTTCTTTAAGGCGAAGGGAGTCTGTAGAGAAAATAATGGAAGGTTTTGGATGCTGCGAGTGGCCAGAATATGGACTCAAAGTTTGGCCGAAACTTTGGAAGCGCATATCGTGAAAGCCATATACTTTCCCTCAATTATCGGTTCAGACTGGGATTCCTTGGCTTCTGTAGATAAATTTCCAAATAAACAACATAGGATTTGGTTGAGTATTGAGAGATTTATGAAGGTTTGAAAAACTGGCCAACAATGGAAGTTTTTTGTGGCGGGGCAGCGAACTATACATCGCACACGACATGACCGGTCATCTTCTCCGTCGAGGCCATGACGTTATCATGATGACATCACATGATGATGTCAATCGTGACACGTGGCAGGGGATTCCACGTGGTAGAGAGGTGTTAGAGGCTGTCACTGACACGTGGTAGGGTGTCATGTCAGCAGTTGACCAATATTGACTTTTTGATGACCAAACATTGACTGGAGCATGTGTGTATGTGGACATGAATTTCAAGGTAAAATTGGTCTAGTTTAAATGGTTTCGAGGATTTGAATCAAATGGCGGTGGTTTCAGGTCGTTCAGAGATCGTTTAATAAATCATTTGGATGTTTTTAGCCTCGGAAAGTGTGTTCACCACTCGTTTACTGTTCCGGTAGTTTTGAGGGTTTATGGTTTGGAATTGTATAAGTTGATAGTGACCTTTCGGTATGATTTGGATAGGTCTGGATGTTCCGGAGGTGTTAGATTAGCCTTAGATAGGTTTACGGCGCGGATTGTGAGTGCGCATCATGGACGGTCTGTGAGTGGACTTTGGATGTATAAATATGAAGCATGCATAAATGTATTATAAATTTTATGAACATGGTTTAAGATGCATTGATCGAATAATTTTTTGTGTCTGGCTATTGAACATTTCTTGGAAAATGTAATATTGCACGTATTTTGAGATTTATGTTTTACTCTGGGCTTAGGTCGAGTTTTCTACATCCATATGATATATACGATTTAAATGTGAATTTGATCGTTGGTTTTGAATGATTTCACTGAGATGCGTGAAATTGACATTCGGGCTTTAGGCCCAGTTCGATATTGACCTTGACTTGGATTACAGTCAAGGGTGATCTAGAACAGTGATTTAAATAGTGAAATGGTTTTTGAATTTGGAAATAAGGCTTATTACTTAAAATGCACCTAAAACAAGTCAGTGATTCTTCGATTGCATCCAGAATTCAAATTTGTCCCAAATTGCACCTAAAACAATCGCAACCTCAAAACCGTTGCACCAAATAACTAACCCCGTTTTAAACTCTGTAAAGTGTGCATATGTGGCATCTATATAGCAGTTTTAAGGCAGGTATTTTATTCATTTTTTGAAGGAGTCAATCTAGTTCGACTTCCACAATGGATTTATAATGTATCTTCCCCTCCCTCAACCCTAAATCTTAATTTCCTTTGTGTTCTGTGCATGTCATTCATGAAATGTATTTGAGAGCGTAATGCCGAAACTGCAACTTACATCGTTCATCTTTTCATTGAATCATTTGAAAATTTACACTTGTCAAATACTGCTTGACAGACAATACATGAATGTTAAAATGCTAAACAAGTTGAAGACACAATGTACATGTTTTCAGTATTGTAATGCTTTAAAGCTCGGGAGATCCCATGTACAATAAACTTGCTTGAAGAAAGCATATCAGGTGCCACAATTTTCACTCCATTAATCAGCAAAAATCCTTTCTTGTAATGCCTCATCCCGGTGAGGTTAAGAGGCTGGAAGTTAAGTAGGGTCCTGAGCGATGTTCTAGAGAGCAGTGATTGAAGCTCCTTCTTTGTAAACCTCTGAGGCAGAATATGAAGCCCCACAATCTTCTCAAGCAAAAGGGAAGGGTATGCATGAAGCTCCAAGCTTGGTGGAACAAAAACTGTGACAAACTTCAAACTTCTATGTTCTCCAAGAATCCCATCAAGAACAAAGTGAAGACCTACTGCAAACGGAACAAACCCATTAGAGCTCAGCAATCTAATCATTCGAGACCATTGGATCATGGACTTTAGATCAGGACTAACATCAGAAACAATTTTGGAGTTAGAGTTACATGCAGGGGATTAAATAACATCCTAACCCTGATAATCATCTCTGGGATCTAAAGCAAAAAAGGGGCCAAGAACACCATGAATCGAAACGGGTCCTTCAATAAACAGATTGGGTATGACATTAACACGTGATTGATTTCAACCGATCTTTTTTTCTCATCAGTTTCGGTGACTGGGATGTTCTTTTTCTTATAAAGCATCGGCAAGCATGTGCGTTGAGGCATGCCCAGAAGGTGTTCGACGGAAAGCTTGAGAGGGGAGGTGTGGTACTGAAGTAGGTTTTTCAAGAGGCCTGGAGGGAGAGAGGTGTTGGAGAAGGCTGAGTCTTTGATGGCAAAGATGGTTGAATTTGTGGAGGAGGAGGAGGAGAAGAGTTCTGGCAAGATTTGGAGAAGGGTGACCATGATAGTGAAGCTAGCTCTTCTCAGAGTTGTTGAGGCGTTGAGGGAGACGAAGTGGCTGATGGGTTTGGATTGTGAGGTTTCATCAGTGGGTTGGGAACGAAGAGTCATGGAGGTTGCGATGAAGCCCAAGACGACAACCATGGTGAAATAGACTAATGCGTGCCAACGGTGCAATAAGAAGCAATTTCTGTTCGATCTCTCACCACCGGCTTCTCTGGTCAACAACTTCATCTCATGTGCCACTATCTTTCTCTAACGAATGAGTAATGTGATGCACGCAGTAGGGAATAGGAAAATTCATTCAAAACTTTGGCAGTAGAACTTTGAATTGAATGTGGGTTTTTGTGGGTTTCTGATTTTCTGATGTGTAGCAGAACTTTGGCAGGTTGAGAATGCATACAAGGAGAAAAATTGTGGAAGAGGGAATGAGAAAATGTTGGTGGAATTGGGGAAGACGAACCAGATTGACTCCTTCAAAAAATGACTAAAATATCCACCCTAAAATTGCTATATATATATGCCATATATGCACACTTCACGGAGTTTAAAATAGAGTTAGTTATTTGGTGCAACGGTTTTGATGTTGCTACTGTTCTAGATGCATTTTGAGGTAAATTTCAATTCTGGATGCAATCTGAGAATCAATGACTTGTTCTGGGTGCATTTTTAGTAATAAGCCTTAAAAATAATATTCGGGCTTGTGTCCCGGTTGATTTATTGTTTGACTTAGTGAGCAGTCAAAAAAAAAAAATTGAACAATGTTTTGATTTGGAAATGATCTATCGAGCTTGTGACCCAGTTCTAATTTATGACATGAGATTTTGGGTTGTGACCTTATTGTGGATTTCCGAGGGGAGGCTCAGGCTCAGGCGTGTCATAGATTGACATTACTCAGACGTCGAGCCAGGGGTTCTAAGCCCGTGAATTCCATTGCTCAGACGTTGAGCCAGGGGCTCCGATTTTGAGTTGTCACTCAGACGTCGTAAATCCTGGGTGTATACTCTAACGTGTAATCTCGAGTCGTACGTGTTGCGTTGATATCGTGACTATTGAGATGATTTACTAGATATTAGATAATGAGGATTGGTTGATTATGTTTTCATAAGACTCCGGATGTGAGTCTATGTTTCGAGCAGAGGCCTTATTAAGATGATTTATGAGATTGTTTTAGGGTGGAGACCCCACGTGGTTTTGATTTAGGCTAAGACCCTGTTAGATTTGGATTTGAGCGGAGACCCTACTTGATTTGGTTTTGGGCTGAGACTCTATTGAGGAAATGGCTTTGATTGATAAATGTTTTCACTGTGTACTGATTTGAAAAGCAATATGTTTTGCGTTTAGGAACGTATTTATGATAGTGTTTTATAATGCATGCATGCTTTTTAGTGAAGGGTATAAATGTTGATTTTAGAAATTGTTTTTAAACTGATTATGTTTTTCCACTCATTGTTTTTAATGTTTTCAATACCCTTCAAGTCGATCGCGGATGGGGGCTGTAGGAGAGACCGAGACATCACATTCCGCTGCATACTTTGGAACCATTGCGTACTCATGAGACCCAGAGCGGGTTACGATTTTATCCCTGGTCTGGCACGTGGTGTCAGACGGGAACAGAGCACATCCCACGATAATCCAGGGTGATTGAGATGGGTCTTATCATTAGTAGTTTTTTTTCAACAAAGAGAAACAGAAAAAAAAAATTGAGTTTTAAAGCCATAGTTGACCCATGGGGGAATTTGATAAGTTTATATTTCATCACCTTTTTATGATAATTTCTGTTACTTATTACTTTGTTATAACGTTAATCATATCATTTCTTATCACGACCCGACCCATCTAGCACGATATTGTCCTATTTGGTGACAGCCCTTACAGTTTTGTTTATGGGAACTTACATGCAACTTCCCAGTAGGTCACCCATCATGGGATTGCACTAGCCCAAACTCGCTTAACTTCGGAGTTCCCAAGGAATCCAAAGCCAATGAGCTCTGAAAAGGCCTCATGCTAGATAGATATGTGCCCACACATATAAGGCACTTCACCATACCCTCCCCGAGCGATGTTAGATTGTTCACTATTCTTCGCAAGACACGGAACTTACAATCCACCCCCTATTAGGGCCCCAGCATCCTCGCTAGCACACTTCCGGTCAGAGTCCAGCTATGAAACCATTATTCTCACGACCCAACCCATATAGCACGATATTCTCCAATTTAGGCCCAGCCCTCATAGTTTTGTTTATGGGAACTCACGTGCAACTTCCCAGTAGGTCACCCATCCTAGGATTGCACCAGCACAAGCTCGCTTAACTTTGGAGTTCCCAAGGAATTCAAAACCAGGGAGCTCCCAAAAGTCCTCATGCTAGATAGATGCGTGCCCACACATATAAGGCACTTCACCTTTCCCTCCCCGAGCGGCGTGGGATTGTTCACCGTTCTTCCCAAGACACGGGTCTTATAATCCATCCCCCCTTTGGGGCCCAGCGTCCTCGCTGGTACACTTCTAGTCGAGGTCCAACTCTGATCCCATTCTCTCATGACCCAACCCATTTTGTACGATATAGTTCGTTTTGGGCCTAGCCCTCACGATTTTGTTTCTAGGAAATCAAGTGCAACTTCCCAGTAGTTGGGATTGCACCATCCCAAACTTTCTTAACTTTGGAGTTCCTAAGGAATCCAAAGCCAGTGAGCTCTCAAAAGGCCTCATGCTAGATAGATACGTGCTCATACATGTAAGACACTTCACCTTTCCCTCCCCGAGTGATGTGGGATTGTTCATCGTTCTTCGCAAGACACGGGTCTTACATTTCTAACTAACTTTATGAAATTTAGGTACAAATTGAAAATATAACATTCAATGTCAAATTGTGGAAATATGTCATGCCATGTCACCAAGGGCCAAATCACCACTCAAAGTGCGGCTAGGACTCCCAAATGTCACGAAGGACACCTAGGAAACATGGCAATGATAGCTCACCACCCAAATCTGCAGCAAATCCCTATAAACCCTCAAAAATACGATTAAGGGATAATTGTTTAACTTTGTCCATTTTGGACATCTGTAGCCGCATATTCATCTCCCTTTCATACTTGGAATGCTGTGGATTGAATTGAAAAGAAGACTAAAAGGGTTTCCTTCTCAAATATGAAATCAAATTGGAATGAAACAAGGAAAAGGATTCCTTGAACATCAAGGAACCTTTTTCATGAAAACAAAGGAGAATTACAGCTAAACAAGGATTTATACTTAGTTTAGGATTTGTCTCTCATTCTTTGTACCAAAACTCTGCTCAACAAAATTTCCCTTTCCATTATATTCAAGATTTCAAGTGTAAGTGAAATTACACCATACTTTACCTTCTACGCCTTCGTCCGTGCCTAAGTTGAGGTGCCCTCGCTTGTCTCACCAAAGAGTGCTCATTCACTTCGTCACAATAGGGTGCCCCAAAGAGAAAAAGTGTAACACAGCCTCTTTACCCTGTAGTTATTTCTTATGCTTGGATATTGATTATATGAATTGATTTCTAATAATATTCTTGGTTTTATGATTTCTATTGCTTCAATATTCTATGTGTTCTATGATTTTAGTTTTTGTCATGTTTTTGTGTTTATGCTTAATGTTTGAAAAGATATAGGGTGCCCCGAGTCTCGATTATTGAAAGTGTCACATGGTGCCCCGTGCACGTACTTAAGAAAATATGCAAGTAACTTGTAAGATTAAGGTTATAGGATTTCGTAGGATGAAGTTAATACAATCATGGATGAGTTAAGTTAAAGATGAGTTGACCATGTAAATAATAGATTAGATTATTTTAGGTTAGTTAATAACGTAGGACCTTAGTAAAAATCAATTAACCCCTTAATTAATTAACGAAACGATAATCATGCTCAGGTACCCTCAATCCCTAATTAGAGAACGATCCCTATTTACCAATGCTAAAATCTACAAAAAAAAGGGTTTGATTTGCATATGTTTTTATTAAGTGTTGAGTGTGACTTTGTGTTTAATTTAATGCTTGATTTTAGCATATCAATTCCCTTGGATGAAACGTTTCCGAATGAGTAACTTTTCGGAGTAGAGGTAAGTAAACCTTGGTATGTTGATATATTGAATTATCTAGGTTCTAAGAAGATGCTTGATACTTTAACTCATGCTCATAAATATAAACTTAAGAAAATTGCTCGCCAGTATATTTGGAATGTTCCTTATTTGTGGAAACATTGTGTCGATTAATTAATAAGACGATGTGTGAGACATTTTGGAACTAAAAGACCTGCCTTAAAGGTTTTAGAATATGGGTTCTATTGGCCAACATTATTTAATAATGAACATAAGTTTTGTATGACATGTGATAGATGCCAATGAATCAGAAATAATGGAATTAGGGAGCAAATGCCCTCACAACTGATTCAAACTGTACAAATTATTTTTGTTTGGGGCATAGATTTCATGGAGCCAATCCCCTCCTCTCAATATTTTCTATGTCTTCTCTTGGATGTTGATTATCTCTTTAAATGGGTGCAAGCCAAAGCCATCCATACTAACAATTCTAGGGTTGTTACAAAATTCATTCAATCTATCATTTTTTCTAGGTCTGGTTGCCTAGTGCTCTCGTAAGTGATGGAGGATCTCACCTTTGTAAATGAACCATAATGGCCTTGTAGAAGAAATACAATGTCACACATAAGGTATCTACACCTTATCATCCCCAAAAAAATGGGCAAGCCGAGGTTTGTAATTGGGAAATCAAGAGACTTTTAGAGAAAACTATGAGTCCTAGCAGCAAGGATTGGAGTCAATAACTTGAGGATGAATTGTGGACATATAGGACAGCCTACAAAACCCCAATTGGCATGTTCTCTTATCGACTAGTGTATGGAAAGCCCTACCATCTACCCGTGGAGCTTGAACACAAAGCTCATTGGGCCATCAAAAATTTCAACATGGACATCAACGATGCTAGTCTTCATAGGAAGCTCCAACTTCATGAGCTAGAGGAAATTTGGAAGGATGCTTATGATAGCCTCTCAGATCTATAAGGAGAAAACAAAAGCCTTCCATGATTGGATTATCATGACAAGACCTTTGAAGTGGGTTAGAAAGTGCTTCTCTACCATTCCCGACTTCGTCTCTTTCAAGGTAAGCTACATTCTCGATGGGTAGGCCCTTTCCTTGTTACTAATGTGTTATCCCATGGTGCTATATAGATTAAAAGTTCAAAGATAGGAAACGAATTAATGGCTAATGGTCATCGATTAAAGCCTTACTATGGTTCCTTCGAGGAGCAAACAATGGAGGAAGTCCCCCTTCAAGATGGTCCACTTTCTACAGATTAATTGAGGTACATATCTTGCTTAGACGTTAAATAAGCCACTCTTAGGAGGTAACCTAGCCAAGGTATGTATCCTTCAACCACTATGTTTCTATTTCTATCCTTGCATCCATACCTCTGTTTTAGTCTGTGCTTCATACTTGTAACATTGAGGACAATGTTTCATTTAGGTTTGGAGGTGAAGATTTTAACCTTGCATATGGTAACTATATGGTATGGGGGTACGTGGCTGAAATGTTAAATTTTGTTTTGTTGTTTGTAGGTTGCTAGCCATAGTATTTTAGCTTGATAAAAAGAAAGTATAGGTCATGAGGATAACCTTTGCTTTACTATGAGTCGTGCCATGTCCATAGGTTTATATTATGCACTTCACAATGCCATATTTTAAGTTATTAAATGAACAAGGAAACTAAAATCAGATACACTTCCATGTAAGATCTTTGGGCCTAATTATCATTCTTCTTGAGTGATCTGTTTGTTGCTACTCTTAAACAATCATCACTTTTGTTCATATGTATTGATCTTATTACATCAATTTTGCATTGGAATTTAAAGAACTGTATCTAAATAGATGTTCTTAATTTTATGTGTGGCTTGACATAAAAAGTGTTGTAGGCTTTGTGTGTTTAAACCTTTAAAGGCTTTATCCTATCTGATTGCATGCTCCCTAATCCAATTTTAAAGCCAAACACTCACCCTTTTCTTTCATCACCCACATGACAACATACCTAAGTACTCAGCCATTCAATAAGGTCATATCCTATAACTTTTATTTGCGTTAAGGTTACATCAAATGAGATCGTGGTGAAAATGAAAAATGTGAAAGTTGGTGATTCCCTAGTCAAAGACATTGGCGTTCAAAGTTCACATGTTCAACGAGTGACAAGCCATTTAGAGTCGAAGGAAATTTATTGCATGATCTTGGTTCTTTTCAAAAAGAAAGAAAAAATGGTTTATCAAATACCCCAAAAGGAAAAGGAATAAAAAGAAAGGGAAAAGAAAATTGAAAAACAAAACGAATTGAAATAAATGAACCAAGAACCTCAACTTAACCATCAAGGAAGCACAATGTAGTGGGCCTCAAGCAAGGATTCAGCTCAGAATTTCAAGTTTCAAGTCATGACTTCTTATGCATTGGCACAGCTCGGGTTCTTTGAATCATATCCTTTATTTCTAAATCCCAAAAGCTTAGCCCTACTACAACTGTTATTGGAAGGCCTACTGATCTTATGGACAATCATGCTAAGGGATAAGGTACATATCTATGTTCTCAAATTTCAATTCCTACCATGAGATATTATTTTTATGAAGTACTCTTCTTCAATTATATTCACATGTGATTAACCTCAAATTCCATAACTTAAAGTCATCACACGTGCTTGAGCGAGTGTAAGCCTAGGATTGTTGTGTCTTGAGAGATACCTCGTGAGGATAAGAGTCGAGGTGAAATCTTTCTAGGGTGCTCAAATGAGGTTGTTTTCAAGTTAGATTGCTCTAAATATTGGCATATACACTTGACACAAATGACTCACGGCTATGGCACTATTTTTCGGTCTGGTAAAGCATGTTTTCTGACTTTGATTCTTATTTTCTTGTTAACGTATTATTTCTGACTGGTTAGTTATTAAGTAAAGCGTTTGTGGGTTTCAGGCTGCTACAATCATAAGGAGACAAAAAACCTCCTACTAGGGGAACCTAGATCTTAACTAGATTGAGTCTTTTGTTTTTGTGTTTTTCTAAGGGACTAGCAAAATGTAGGTTTAGGGGTATTTTATAAGCCATTATTTATGCATCGTTTTGATGTCATCTAGTGTCCTTTTGTGAGACCTCTGTAGAATAAGAAAGTAGAGTTAAAACCAATAATAATGCAAAAGGAATGACTGAAATTAGAGCCATAACAATGGAATGGCCTTGAGTAGGAGGCTAGGTCCCAAACCGTGGCCATGTTCTTGTGTCTGAGATCCTATCGAGATCTAGTTTTGAGTCCTTGACTATTTTTGGATAGCCCAGTGATAAGCGAGTGTCAGTCTGGTGACAAGCTCGTGACTTGCCATTGGATAACCCCGTGACAAGCCCTGATTGCGCCAAGGGCAATTAGTACCTAGTTCTGGACCCTTCGTGCCAGTAGGTTAGCTTTGAAATTTTTGTGCGATTATATAGACTTTAGATACACTTTCAGCCTTGTTTCCAAGCGCACTATCAGGGTTCGATTAGGAGGTACTTCCCAAAATGACCTAACTTGGATTAGGTCAACTGCGTAGGCCTATTTCGACTATTCTCTAGTGTGTAGGAAAAAATCCAACTGCCTATATATCCTCCAGGTGTCCCAATCACAGCTTGGGTGAGGCCAAATTGTCCAAAATCAGCCAAGAATGGTTTATCCCTTTTCTTGGCCGAAAACACTTCCTTTTTGCACTTGGAATTGATTTTTTGATCAATGCCCGCTAAAGACAGCTGTTAAGTCCGAATTATATAGTATTATACAGCTCTTAATCGTCATACTTTACCTCTCTTATTCGTGCTTGGAGTCCAAGAAAGGAAGGAGCTCTTATCAAACTCCTTGCAACACAAGGAACTCCAAAACCTTCTAGAATCAGGTTTTCCCTTATCAATTCCTATTAGGACAGCTGGCAACACCACTTTGGAAGAGGATTCTATCGACGTGATCTCCTAAACTCTTGAGGAATGATCTCCTACAAAAATAAGTCCCCAGGCACGGCTGACAAGACCCATCCCCATCCCCCCGATCCCCCCGGGATTAACGCGGGATGGCCCTGCTCCTGTTTGACACAAAGTGTCAGACAAGGGATATTTCCGACCTTTGCCCTCCCGGGCTATCAGAGTACGCCAGGATCTGGAGGAGGCATGTGATATCTCGGTCTCTGCTACAGTCCACATCCGCTGTCAACCTAAAGGGCAGTCAAAACATTAAAAGCTGTGAGTGGACAAAACAAAAGTTTATAAAAACAGTTTATCGAAAACATTTGTACCCTTCACTAAAAAGCATGCATGCATTCGAAAACCATTTAACCGAAAGAAACCATATGCGGGAACTAAGCCCAAAACCATAATGAAAATGACCATATGGGCCACTGCCCAAATCCATATGGAACTCAGCCCAAACCAGAAATAAACCAAGTACATGAGCCACCGTTCAAATCTTGTGTAACCACACATCACATATTTATATCATATACACATATAATTCACACAACCAATTCTGTCACGGTTTCCAAAACTACGCGCGTGCTACCCGGGTCTCAATCCGAGTCTTCTCAAAGACAAGGTCAATGTCCGTAGACCACCGACCCTACCCGAGGTTATAGTACCAGCCTTCCTGAGAGTAAGGAACCCAACTGGGGTGACTCCCACTCATTAAGTGCTCCGTGACTACTCTGGGGTCAACCTAGGCCAACGACCCTCCCCGGAGGAGATAAAACAAGTAAAGGAAGGTATATGAACATATATATACATAACATAAACATTCATGCCCGGTTCCCCTGAACCGTCATGATCCATAATAGCCATTATATTCATATACATATAGACACCATCCTCCATGCCCGGTTCAAATAAACCGTCATGTACCACAATGACCTGACAAAGGTTCATACCGGTTCCCATAAACCGTCAAGAACCCGAAAATCCATGTAGGCTCCCTGACCAGAAATCACAACCGTAAAGTAACTGGGTCTCGTGCTCGAACATATGACATCAGCTAGGCATCCTGCCCGATATCTAAGGGTCAGTCACGACTTCGATCGTAGTGATGCGGGCAACGATCCATCCAGGACCGCCCTCAATCCTGGTATGTCGCCGTGAACGAATCAACCGACGCGACCACCACAAGATCATGGTGCACTCATCACAGATCGCTATCCTGAACCGTCTGCACTCCGAAGTCGAGCCTCCCCAGGCTACCCGACAACGAATCGTGCATCGTGACCTCTCCAGAAGGAACACATCCCAATCAGGAGGCGAGTGTCAGGTCGTCCATCGCAGTGCACCAAGCATCTGCCGCGACCATGACTCAGACCCGTAGGTCATCCATAGCGTCATATGCCTGAGACCAAACCAAATGGGTGTCATACCCAAGTTTATCCTTTTAGAAATCCAAAACCTTTTCATTTAGACCATCACAGAAATACAGACCCGTATAGGGCCGAAACCTCGAAATACGAGCCTATACGTAACCACACATCCAAATGCACTCATGGCATCACAAACAAGTGTTTAAAACATATAATAAACATTTATACATGCACCAATTTAGAAAACAAGGTCCACTCACAGACCGTCCGAGCAACCGCCTCGATTTGCGTGCCATACGGCTCTCCCGAGCCAATAACCAGCACCGGGACTCCCGAACCTATCCAAATTGTAATAGAAGGTTACTAACTACTTAACTAACCTCCTACCAAAGTCCCGTAATTTTCTGACATTTTTAGCTATTTTTAAACCGACCCTAAACCTTCGGACACCCCGAAACCTATCAAAACGATGTCTGATTGACACGAAACCAGTCCCAAAATGTTCGTTACATTCAATATATGAATTCACGTGTTGAAAACATTTCTAAAATACTGTTCACGCGCCCCCACTCGCGCCAGGGAAGTACTGCGCGTGAAGCCCACGTGCGGTACACTGTTCATTTTCTTCCCTCAGACAAACACGGTCCTCTGCACTAAACCGGTCTGGACCGGCCGAACCGGTTCAACCCTCAAACCTCCATGTTTTCGATCCATTTTGTCCCATTTTCATTCTAATACCTTCCTAATCCTATTTCTAACCTTTTTAGCTATTAAAATGGAATAGAAAACATCGAAACCCGTACCTTGAAGCTCGGCCATGGCGGCCGGATTTTCCCCCGCCGTTCACGGTTGTTCCAGGCCATCCAACGCCTCGAAACCAATCCCATTCATCTCCTAGGGTCCCCAGAAACCTTACCCAATTAAAGAAATCGAGTAAAACCCATTAAAACCCAATTTTGAAATTTCAAATATTTTTACCTCACGGTTCCAGCTCCTCCGACGTGTCCTCTGTTGTGAGCCACCACCGTCGTGTCCTCCGTCGTGAGCCACCACCGTCGTGTCCTCAGCCTCTCATCACTCCTCACACAGTCAAGATGATGCAAGTAGAGTGGTAGTGTGATGGGTGGCGTTTGTGTTATGAAGAAAAATGGAGAAGTGTGCATATAGGGGGGGTTCGGGTTTTGTGAGGAAAATGAAGAAATGAAGTTTGATGAAGATGGTTTGATCAGATGAGAGAAGAGAGATTGATTAGATGAGATGAGTGGTGAGGATTTAAAGTTTAAAAGTAATGAATGGCTAGGATTTAGTGTTGTTAGGATTAATTATAAAATAATAATTATAATATTATTTAATTAACTTAGATCCACAATTTAGGGGATTGTCCAATGGGATGAGTGACACTTGTCACTCATCCATGGGACCCACTCAAAATATCAGGCCCAATCAGAATAAGCCAAGTGTTCTCGCCTCGTAATGCGCTCATAGTGAAATCGACCTTCCGTGACCTATAACTTCCCCGTTCGAAGTCCGATTTCACCGTGCCGGCTGTCTATGGATTTGTATCGTCCCGATCTGCGTAATGGTCCTCGGTCCTCGGCCATCAAACCTCCTGGTCAAAAAGTCAACATTTGCCCCTTTTAACCAAAATTACCAAATTGCCCTTAAACGTCCGAACGTCATAACTTCCTCCTCGAACGACGGAATTGAACGTGCCACCTGCCTATGAACTCGTGACGTCCTAAATTCGTCACGGTCATCGGTCAAAGTCCATTTGACAGCCCGGATGAAAAGTCAACGTTTTACCCATTCTAAGGGCAAAACGGTCATTTTGCATCGTTCATCAGATTTCGCTCAACTAATCATCGATTAGCCTCACTAATCGTGATTAGTCACTAATCTAATCTAGGAATTCGGGACGAGTCGTTACAACGGCTGAAGGATTCCACATTTCCCTAGAATACCATATACCTTAGAATATTATTTTTTGGGGTTTCACTTGGAATTTGGAAATTTGGACATGAAAGATTTAGAGGAGCAGAGTGTTGCCTCAGCAATACATTTCAAATTTTCACTTGGCTTTTAAAGTAAACACAAAGTCACATTCAACACTTAAGCACAACATACAAGCATAACAAAAATTTAGGTATTGGAACACATGGAAGATTATTGAAACTCATATAAGATATAAAACCATAATTCTGTTAAAGATCCATCCAACAAAACGATCATTCAATAAAAAAAGACAATCACAGGGTAAAGAGGTCGTATTACACTTTTTCTCCTTGGAAATTGCCCTACAGAAGCTTAGTGGCTCGACACTCCTTGGTGAGACACTTGGAAATTGCGCTATATGTCACAGGTGAAGGTGTTTAGGATGGAGTATGGTGTAACTGGCTATTGCTAAGGAAATCTCGAATTGTAAAAGAGGTAAAATTAGTTAAGTATAGCTTCGGTACAAAGAATGAGCGACCTTTTACAAATAATCTATGCCTCTCCATTTATAGGAGAAAATTAATCCTCAAATAAATAAGAGTTCACAATTTAAATTCTAAAAGAGAAATGATTAAACTAACTAATATTGAAATCCTAAAGGAATAAGGTTCCCATGGGGAAAAAGGAAACAAATAATAACTTGAATTGGACAATTATTCAACTAGAAAGAAGAAAAATGTTGCTAGAATTGAACAGGGAAGATTTTAGTAGGCGGCGGCTGAAACCTGGGAGGATTTTCGGTGGTTAATGGCGTGGTCAACGAGACAAAGAAGGTTGGAAGGGCGTTAGGTGCACGCTTGCTGAAGCGGGCTTTATCAATACAGGAAACGTGCACGGAGAACGAGTTGCTGCCTTCGGTATACGTGCGCCGTAGATGGCTTCTACCGTGTAGGAGGCGTGCGCCGAAAGTTGCTTCTGGAAATCGGTAGGTGCTTGCTGAACAGATTTCTAGGCTACCATTTTGGATTCGGTAGGCCCCTACCAAATTCTTGAGTGATTTTTGGTGGCTTCCTTTCATTCAATCATAACTTTTTCAATATAACTCCTATTGAGGTGATTTTTTCCGCCTAAATTCTTGTAATTCCGTTCTTAATCTAACTATGCACATTTATCACAAAATAGATTATTTTCTCCTATTTTTTTTTTGTATTTAAACATTAAAAGATAAGCATAAAGGGTATAAAATAGTACAAAATTCAAGGGTTATGAAATTCCCCACACTTAGACTTTGCTATTCCATAGCGAATACCAAAACAAATTAAGGCTTTGAAAACACATTTTCCTTCTTTTTCTTTCTTTTTTTTTTAAAGAAAAAATAAACGACTAAGCCTTTAACCATTTGTTTCAAAATGTATTAACATAAGTATGGCATCAAAGATTAAAACTAAGAAGCTATATAGCATATGGAATGCAAAAGTTAATACATCATAACAAAATGCCTTGAATAGTAAGGCAAAGAGTAAACTTGGTGAAATATATTTCAACATGAATAAAATAAGTATGAATCAACTTACAGAGATATGCACTCATGATTTCCACTCAATGTGTATAGGGTTTCTGTTTGCACTCAAGGTATGTGAGAAAGATGCTCACATAATAAAAAGTAAGTAACTTCATAAAAATTTCAAACATAAACCCTAAGAAGGTAACATACTTGCACAAATGAACCAAAACCATAAGCTTACCCAAGTGATAGACTCAACTAATCAAAATTTACTCATTTCATAGATCATAAGGTCATTAGTGAAGGTTGCAATGGGGCTAGGTGTAGAGGCAAGAAATTTTAGGATAATGGTGCTAAATTTTGTTCAAGGACTTACCAAAGGCTCCATCACAAAGGCATAAGTATTTTCCATAGTCATAGGCCAAGTATCAACTTGTTGGGCGGTGAAGTTCATTATCAAAATCTTTTGAGTTTGTAACTGGGACAAGGGGATGAAATTTTTGTTTGTATGCCCTCAATCTTCATTTTTCCAAATCACAAGCGAAGGGGACTTAGCTCAAAACTCAAATTTAGTACATCCTAGAACTTTTGTTCTTGATTGTTTGTTTTTTCTTTTTTTCATCAAATTGTTTTTCTTTTTTTTTTCTTTCTTTTGAAAGGTAATGCAATAAATAACAACATAGTTTTAGCCAGTCATTCCCTACACTTACATATAAATCTTCATTCATCAAATCACTTTCATGTGTTTCACACCATCTTTATGTTCTTCAACCAAGTCCAAGGAACAAGGGTAAAGAATTTCTTATACTAGGCTTATGTGAATAGATGTTTAGGGTGATGAAAGAAAGGCTTAATGTAGGTTCAAAAAGGGTTCCACTAGGAAGATCACACTTGTGTAATCAAATGGGGCTCGGATATTTGGATAAGTTGTGTTAACCCTATTGCCTTAATCATGTTCAAAATCAGAGAATTTATTGATTTAAAAGCTTTGAAAATCACATAGTATAAATTCTAGTACTCTAGAATTCATTAAAAGCTATGGCTAGCAGATATGAGGCATATGCATAAAAAATTAAACAAAGAACTCATATGAATCACTAGACAAAGACATAGATGGTTTTAAAGCTCACATAGGGTTCATATGATTCATACATATCTTAACATGTTCGTTCTGTACCAATTTATCCTGCATCATCTACTATAAGTCATAAACATTCAATCATAAAGAATTAACAAATGAGTTCATGTTGTAGTGATCATCTTTTAGCCATGTTGTTTTCATATCAATCATTCTTATCATCGACAAGTAAAGGGCATCCTAATACTTTTTAAAAACACTAAATTAAATAAAAAAAACTCAAGACTAAAGACTAAAACACACCAAAATCTATTTGGGTTTTTTGTTGGATTTCGAATTTTTTCTTTAATTTTTGAAATAAGATGCATTTTTTATTTATTATTTTTTCAGAATAAGACTCAAAAAAGTTGTTAACCTCTCCTCCACACTTAAATCGGACATTGTCCTCAATGTATGAAAGTGAAAGCATAGAATTTAAGTAAGGAGAATTGATTTACGAAAAGAAAGCAATAAAGACATAATGTAACTAAAGTAAAGAGAGTGAAGGATTTAAGAAAACAAATCTTTGGTTGATGGCTCCTCCACGACTCCGTCATTGAGTTGCCTCCCAAGAAGCGCTTGAAGTTTACTGTCCATTCAGCCTAGACCTGATGTAACGACTCGTCCCGAGTATCGGGATTTAATATTATTTAATTATGATTTAGAATGACTAATCTGGGATTAGTTGAGTGAATTCGGACGAATTGTGCAAAATGACCGTTTTGCCCCTGGGCGTGGGCAAAATGTTGACTTTTAATTCGGACGGTCAAATGGACTTTGACCAATGACCGTGACGTAGTTTGGGACGTCATGAGTTCATAGACAGGTGGCACGTTCGATTCCGACATTCGTGGTGAAAGTTATGACGTTCGGAAGCCCAAGGGCATTTTCGTAATTTGGACGAAATAAGGGAGAATGTTGACTTTTTGATCAGGAGGTCCGATGGCCGAGGGCCAAGGACTGTTAGGATGGTCTCGATGCCCTGAGTACGTAGACAGGCGTCAAGCATCAATCGGAATCCGAATGACCGAGTTACGGGTGTTGATGCGTGAGGGGCATTTCGGTAATTTGCCAAGAAAGGGCAAAATGGTAATTTGGACTGTTGATTTTGAACAGCCGTGAGTTGGAGCCATGATTGAACTGGGTGGAGGACTTGTACGATCTGCCCACGAATTGTTTATTAATGTTAGTAACATGGGGGAGGAAATTGTTTAACTTTGAGATTGAGTGGGTGCTGTGATGTTTCTGAAACGGAAAGAAAAGCAGAGTGCTTCCCACATGTGACCAGCCTTTCCAGGGCCCAATTGAGCGGATTTGTGATGGGGAATGTGTTTAAGGGACTGAGTGAAGTGTTATGAGATTGAGAAAGGAAGGAAAGGAGTGAAATTGGTGTGGGATTGTTCAAAAACCCGAAATTGGTTTTTGGAGAGTTCAAATTCGAATTTCGGTTTTTAGGCCAGCCCAAGCCTAATTGTGATCTGAAATAGCTTCCTGGAACTTTTCTGAGTCGATCCAGATCAAATGGGGCAAGTTTTGAAGCTCCTAGAGCCGTGGACGGACGAGGTGGACGACCAGAATATCCAAGCTTGAGTCGTGGTGATTGAGGTAACTTCATGTCCAATTAATCATGCGAATTAGTTCGTATTAATCCTAATGAGCTTACTGAAATGATAATTTGACAATGGTTGAGGAATTGTGGAGTTACGGTGATCGACCCGTTTTGGTGATCACGGGTTGATGGCACGATTAAGGGATGGTTGGTATTGATCATTGACACAGAACTGAAATTAATTGGTTAATGATTGTTTTAGGATAAAAAACGGACGGAATCGAGCATGAATTGATGGTTATGTGGCCGGGTCAGATCGCGGGTAATCAGACCCGTTTACCAGACATACGGGTGATGACGATGACTGTAGCAGTCACTGTAGCAGGCGCGTGGCTTTCACGAGCAGCCACTCACAGCGGCGCGTGACGCCGCGTGGGCACGAATCTCGAGGTGAGGTCAACATGAATTTTTTCCTATGCAATGTAACGAACATTTTAGCGTTGGTTTCGTGTCAATCGGACCCCGTTCGATATTGTTCGGGATGTCCGAAGGTTTTAAATCCAGTTTAAAAATACTTAAAAATTTGGGAAAATTACGGGACTTTAATAGGATGTTAATGAAGAGGTTAGTGACCCTCTAATGTGATTTGAACAGGATTGGGAGTCCCGGTGATAGTTGTGTGGCCCGGGAAGGCCTATGGCACGCGTATCGAGGTGCTCGGTTATACAGCCTGTGAGTGGACATTGGTCTTATAAATTCGATGCATGCATAACTGTTTCATGATTGTTATAATTGTGATTTTATGATTTATTTTGGATATCGGTGAATTTATATGATTTCACGCATTTCGAGGTGAGTTACGTGTTTGCACGTAAATCGAGGATTTCTGGATTTGCACTGATTTCCATAATTGTGGTTCGAATATGATTTCATGAAACGGTTACGGATTTGATAAAGTGGATTCGGGCCAGGGGCCCAATTGATTTAAGAAATCAGGCCAAGGGCCCAGTTGATTTGAGAAATCGGGCCAGGGGCCCAGTTGACTTATGAAATCGGGCCAGGGGCCCAGTTGATTTATATATGCAATTTCGGGTCGGGGACCTTAAAATGGAATTGAATAAATGATTTCGGATTTGATAAACAACTATTTGGACATATGACGGTTTTATGGAAATTCGGGGCAGGGCCCTTGTGATATTTTGGAAATGAATAATAAAGTGTGTTCCATAAAACCATCTCGATATGAGGATATATATATTGGTCTCCTCCAAGTGTCGGGGACACTGGAGAAGTCACGGTGCATTGCCTGCGAGGGGTCATTGTATGGAGCTACCGGACCGTATAGTGATCCAGGAGCAGGATTGCTATGATTAGACGTCAAGAACGTCAGACATCGGGGATGTCAGAGATATGGACCCGGTGAGACCCCGGGAAACACGAGTTGCTTAATACCGTGAGATATGACGTCAGGGACGTCAAGCGTCGGGGACGCTAGGCATCGAGGATGCCGGAGATGGAAAAATAATAAATGTATATTACTGGATTTATGAAATAACTCTTGGATTGACTTTTGGGATTTGAAACTATGCTTATGGTTTTCGGGCTAAGGCCCTAATGGTTATTTTGAAATAAATATGTGATTATTGGTTTTTGCTGCATGCATATGTTTTTACTGAGGGGCATAAAGGTCTTATAAATGTTTTAAACAGACTTGTTTATTTTCGTCCACTCACGGCTTTTGTTTTTAATGCCCTTCAGGTTGATTCCGGAAGCGTCTGCAGCAGAGACTGGGACATCGCACACCTCCTCCATCGATCCTTGCGCACTCTGGAAGCCCGTTTGGGCAGTGGAAACAGGTTATCCCTTGTCTGACACCTCTTGTCAGACGGGAGCCTGACACATTCCATGGTAATCCCGGGGGGATTGGAATGGGTCGTGTCAAGTGGTTTCAGAGGAGGTTTTGCTCTTTTGTGCGCGCAGGTCGAGGGTGTGATGTATCTTTAGGCTGCAGTTCTGTTGTTAACCTGATAGATAGTTTTGGGTTTGAGTAGTGGATAGAGTGTGTTTGGCCGATACGCCGTGCGTTAAGGTGATTCGACCCAAGTGGGATTGTTTGTGATTAACTGGTAATGTGGGACCGTCGGTCCGGTCATGTGATGATGGATTGTTGTGCTACTGGTCACGGCTGGGTTCAGGGAACCCAATTTGAATAATGAGATGGAAATGCGAAACTCAGTTGAGTAATGGTCTAAAATATGGACCCTGGTGGTGATGGCTAGGGTAAGAGATGTTGGTGCATCGGAGTTAGCCGATGACCTTCGTGGCGGAACCCACGATGGAACCCACGTTGAGTTGACGATTGGATTGGATTGGACGTCTATACGATGTCAGGACCGCGGAGTAGGTCAGGTTGTGGATTTTACTGCAGAAGGCAGTTGGGTTCGGTGGAACCCTAGGGTGTGATTTCGGAACCCTAATTGATGGACAGGAAAAATGAACTTTAAATGAGAACTTATGCTGCGACGAGCGGCTGAGGTCGTGGATGACCATATGGATGACTCTAGTGAGTCTAGTCATGATTATGGGATTCGATCCATGGGTACGGTTATGGGATAAGATGTGGAATTCCGTGTTGGATCAAATAATAGTGTGAGGTGTGGTTACGGATCTTGACAACGATGATTGTTGGTCGACAGTTGACTCGAGATGACTGGCTATGGAGGGTATTTAGTGTGGTTTAACACTTAAGGATCAGGGGACGTTTAGGGAACGTTCATTACCCTGATGTGCCGATGGTCAAATTGGAGGTGCTCATAGTCGTGGGGTACTAGTGGTGATACGGGATCGTCATTCGGTATGAACGGAGATCCAGGGTATCAACTGTGCACACAGTGTGCTAGCGTGGATGTTCGTGTGCTAGCGTGGATGTTCGTGTGATAGCGTGGATGTTCGTATGCTAGCGTGGATGTTCGCGTGTTAGCGTGGATGTTCGTGTGCTAGTGTGGATGTGTGGATGCCTGTGTGTTGAGGCAAGTGTCAGTGATACTAGCGCTGGTGCTGGTGTCAGTGATTATGATGACGATGAGCCACGAGTTGGGTTGTGACTCTGTCCTGATGGACATACGATTGGTATCTGCGACTCAGTGGTGGTTGAGTCATGGACTGGATAGGATCCAGTGGAGGTTGTGACGTGTTGGGATAAGTCCCAACAGTTATGAGATGATAAGTGATGAATGGATAAAAATGTATGATTGAGACTTAAGGAATCTAGGGATGATGTTCCCTATGTCATGAGAATTAGTGGACTTGGGGAGTTGTTGTCAACTCCAAGATTGGTACGGTTGGGTATTGTTGATATCCCCAGAAGTACAAGGAAATTATTGGAATTGGAAAAGTCGAGGAAATCATTGGTGGTGTTGGTGTGGGGATTTGTAATTGTGAAAAACTTGGAAAGCCGAGTGTTGAACCTGTAAAGGTGATGATGTGGGCAATCCAGTGGTTGGACTTGACATCTCGTTGGGAGCATGTTTGTTTCCAACTTGGTTGGAACTTCCGATTCGGGAAGAGTTGTGATTGTGGAGACGAGAGGAGTGCTCGTTTCCGCATCAGTAATTGGTATTCTGAAGTCATTAGTGGGTGACTTCTTATTTCCTGCCATGGCAGACGATGATTGTTGTTACCAGTACGTTGAGCGTGTATTGGTGAATGGACCCATGTTTGGCTTGGGGTCTTTGGACACAAGAAGTTGTGTATGATTCTGGAATTGGTGGTGAAAATCGAGGTCGTCTTTTCCACCAGGGGAAATTTAACAAAGGATTCAAGGAGGGTGTAAGACCCTAAGATGAGTTTTTCAGATGGATTGTTTGCTACGTGAGCATGTGTGGATCCTAGGTGGATCTGAATTGTTGTAACAACCCGTTCCGAGAGTCGGGATTAGTAGAGTGGTTAAGGTTGATTAGTGAGGTTAATCAGTGGTTAGGCGGTCCCGATAGGTCCTTGCGTGTAGAATGACGATTTTGCCCCTAGTCCGGGCAAAATAGTTGACTTTTAGTTCAGGTGGTCAAATGGGGGTTAACTAGTGACCAGGACGTAGTTTAGGACGTCACGAATCCATAGACAGGTGGCACGCCCGATTCCGACATCCGAGGAGGGAATTGTGATGTTCGGAAGGTTGAGGGCATGACCGTAATTTGAGTAAAGTAGGGGGAATAGTTGACTTTTTGAATAATCGAGTTTTGGTAGGTTGACCTAGGATGGTTAGATAGTTCTTGTCGTCCTGAGTTCGATGACAGGCGGCACGTATTCATCGGACTTACGAGGCGAGAGTTACGGGTCTAGGAAGTTTTGGTAAAACCGTAAAATGAGTAAAACAGAAGGGTATTTTGGTCTTTCTGCACATTGGGATTTGTGCAGAAAGAAGGAAATGGACGGCTGGGATTTCACCAGGTGGGATAAGGAGTGGAGTGGATGGTGACACATGGCAGGGGGCTAGAGGATTCTGGGAGAATCCTGTGTGGTCTCAGCCCAAATAATTGGGGTGCACTCGTGCTTACCCGTGGCTGTTCTTCGACAAACACAGAGAAACAGAGTGAGCTTGTGAGGAGGAATTGAGGATTTATCGTGGCTGGTGACGAGTTCTGGTGAGTGAGGAAGGAACGGGAGATTGAAAGGGAGTTGCTGATCGGGTTTTGGTGGTGCAATTGTGCACGGCGGCACGACGGAGGTGCGGAGAAGTTTTGAAGGAAACAGGGAGGCCGTGAGTTCGAGGTGGTGGCTACACCGTGAGGTGACTCAAACCAAGGCAGGGGAAGCTGCAAGAGGTTGCAGGCAGACTAACGAACACCGTGGCACGCGGCGGTGCGCACGGCGGAGCTGCAATCGAAGGTGAGATCTATTTACTCTGTTTTTCCCGTAAACTTCATTTGGAAAGTCGTGAGGTTTGGCTGAGAGTCGAGAGGTTAGAAGGTCGGGGTGATGTTCAGGGAGGTCCTAGGAGTGGGTTGTGATGGTCGCCGTGACGGGGGCGTACACGACGGAGCTCAGGCGAAGAGGAGTCTCTGTTACCCTGTTTCGACCGTGAACTTCGAACCCAAAGTCGTGGACTTCTGGGGTGAGTCGAAGGGTTAGGAGTGTTGGACTTGGATCAGTGAGGTTGTGGGGTGAGTCTGGTATCGCCACCGTGACGGGAGGTTACCGGAACAGGTGAATTGTGAAACAGGGGAAAAGTGGTCGTCTGGTTCGAGCTTGAATCGACGATGACGGGGCTGTGTCGAGGTTAGAGGAGTTGAGGGATGGATTCGTGGTGTCTGGACGAAGCTGCAGGAGAAGAGAGGGAAGGAAAAGGTGGCCGGACGGTGGAGAATGCCTCTCGCCGGTCCAGTTGCAGCGGCCGGTTCAGCACAGTGCACTCGAGGTTGGGGGTGACACTGTAGCTGGCGCGTGAGGGCCACGCGCAGCCACTTTGGGCGGCGCGTGGGGGCGCGTGCGACGGCTATGGGGAAAACGGTCAACAAGGTTTTTGGTCTAGGAGTTAGGGTGAGTTCAATGGAGTTGGTTTCAGGTCAATCGGAAGTCGTTTGAGTGTAGTTCCGCGAGGGTGAAGGTTTAGGGTCCCGGGTTTTAGGTTTTCGATTCGGGGATTTTTGAGGGAATTTAGGTGAACCTTTGTAGACGTGTTAGTGACGTAATTTGACGGTGATTGACAGGATCGGGATTTCCCGAGGAAGCCGAGGAACGGGCTGGACGTTCGGGACGCGAGTAGGGCTCAGTACTGTGAGTGGACCCTTTCCTTAAACTCGAACATGCATAAATGTTTTCTATAATTGTTTTATGGTTTTGTTTATGGTTTTATGTTTCTCGAATATGTTTTGTTGGTTTTACATGTTTGCACGTTTTACGAGAAAGTACAGTTTTAGCACGTTTTACGAGGAAAGGGTGATTTTGGAAAGATAAATGATTTCCATGATTTTAAGGGGTTTTTGGGACATGATTTTGATAATCAAGGTTTTCGATTTTAGAATCGGATTTCGGAAAGCGAGATTTGGTTTTAAAGTTGGAAAGTGGAATTTCGGATTTGGGTTCGGAATGGCGGTTCTGGAAGCTGGAAGGGCTTCAGACCGGGGATTTCGGATTCGAGTTTGGATATGGATTTCCAGTGGTTTTAAAATGGTTTTGGGATTGGATTTGCTGGATCTGGTTATTGTGTTTAAAGACCCGGATATATGTGACGGGGGACCGGCCGGATTGGGTTTAAAGACCCGGATTGAGTTTAAAGACTCGGGAGTTTAAAGACTCGGATATATTGATTTCCCCCGTAGGCCTTGAGTTTAAAGACTCGGATATGATTAAGGCCTGGATTGAGTTTAAAGACTCGGGAGTTTAAAGACTCGGATAGGTCCAGCAGGTTTGATCGGAAAATGATGAATTCATATTCGTGGTTTATGACACGGTTTTATGATTCACGGGCTGTGGTTTTTTTTCTAACTGTTTTTATAGTGTTTCTGTTTCTTATGATGTGGTTTATGGTAATTTGGTTTGACAACTGGGTTATGCATGTGGTTTTCAAAACGGAGGGTGAAACTTGGTTTTCTGATAAATGGTTTTAGAATTTTTCTTTTATTCTGGTCCACTCACACCTTGTGTTTTTAACTTGCCCTCCAGGTTGTGGAGCTAGCGCGGGGTCTTGACGTCGAGGCAGTGTCAGAGGCATAGAAGGGACGTGAGGGATCCCGGAATAGTTTTACAGACTTCCGAGTGCGTGTAATTTATCGTTTTTTTAGTTCCTTGTATTTTCGTACTATGCTCTGTAAACGATAACGTTGGGATATTCAGTTAAGGACTCCTGCGTCTGACTGGGTTTGCATGAGTGAGTTCTACTTAGGTGTGGCGTCGGGAAGTCAGACGGGAGCGGGATTTACCTCGGGTTTCGGGGTGAAACCGGGGTGGGTCCTGACAATTGTGGTGTTGTGGACTTTGGGCATGGTGACGATCTAGGATCGTGATGTTACTTATCAGGTGACGTAGTGATGGATCTGGATCGTGATCTTGATGATTCAGATAGGTGGAGAGTTTATCACTCTTACCTTGGTATGTGAGTCGTAAATGACGGGACTGAACTTCTTTTCGGAGTGGAGTCCATATGGCTTGTTACTCGGGTGAGTAGGTTTCCGAAGTGGTCGAATTTGTGTCACCCTTAGACGTGTGGATATTGGGATTGGCTTCCCTATGAAGTCAATCGAGTGTTTTGAGCAGGTAACCGATAGGTTTGGTTTTGGTACGTCTCGGTAGACGTGAACGAGATTTTGGGTTTTGGAACCGAATTTCTGGGTGACGATTCAGGATTTGATTTCGAAGCTCGAAAGTGGATTACTGGATTTGGGTGCGGAATGATTATTCCCATGCTAGTTTATGGAATAATGATTTCAGATTCGGATTTGGAAATGGATATTGGGTCGGAGTTTTGATCTGTCTGGTACAGTGTCTGACAGATGGACTCTAGAATAGTTAGAACGTGTTTGGCCACGACCTAGGTGGTTGTAGGCGGATTGATGGATAGATGTACGTACAGGGTACGTTGTACGAGGATTGATACTGGATAGGCTGAGTGGTGCCTAGTGACGGTACATGGGATGTACCAGTGGTGTGTGATTAAACATGTTGGTAATCGTCTTGGTTCTGACACCATTGGATTTGGTGGTGGGTGTGAACTGGACATTAGGTACTATGCACTGGGAAGAGTTATTCTTGTTGGGTTCAGCAATTTTGTGAGCAGGCTCTCTTAGCCACGGATGGCTAGTGAACCCTAGTATGGAGATGTGTGATCACTGCTGGACTGGCATTCAATGTGTTCCAGTTACACCACTTGATTGAGTAAGTTGACGGTATATGTACACTCAGGATGAGTGAGTTGGTGGTCTGTGAAACCACGAGTAGCCTTGCGTGATGTTGTTACACCGTGATTTTCCAGCGTCATGGTTCGCTGACGGAGTCGGCGGTTATGGACATTGAGATTGATATGTTTCGTAGGATTGGGCTTGCCCTGCGAATTAAGATCATGTGGTTGATCTTACGCTACATTGAGGGTGATGTAGTACGGGGTGTTGTCACTGATTAGTCGATGGTTGGAGCCTTACCAGGGTGGTAAAGCTTAGTGGTGACAGTTTGACTGATGGTGTCAGCATGGACTGACAGGTGTGTTTTGGTGACTCCCAGGAGAGAGCATACGTCTTATAGATTGATGATTAAAAGAAACCGACAAGCTGAAGGAGTCAGCTAAATGGTAAATTGACAAGGATCAAGTGATCAATTTCACTCGCGGTGTCGATTATGGTCGGTACGGTGAGAGACCGTGATGGGACGTCTGAATTCAGACGAGATTTGTGTTGGTTAGTGGGTGTACAAGTGTACACAGATGTGAGACCAAATTGATTTTCCACGAGGTGGTTGGGGAATAAGGATATTGGTAATTTTGAGGACAAAATTCTTTAAGGAGGGAAGGTTGTAACGACCCGTCCCGAGTATCGGGATTTAATATTATTTAATTATGATTTAGAATGACTAATCTGGGATTAGTTAAGTGAATTCGAACGAATTGTGCAAAATGACCGTTTTGCTCCTAGGTGTGGGCAAAATGTTAACTTTTAATTCGGACGGTCAAATGGACTTTGACCAATGATCGTGACGTAGTTTGGGACTTCACGAGTTCATAGATAGGTGGCACGTTCGATTCCGACATTCGTGGTGAAAGTTATGACGTTCGGAAGCCCAAGGGCATTTTCGTAATTTGGACGAAATAAGGGAGAATGTTGACTTTTTGATCGGGAGGTCCGATGGCCGAGGGCCAAGGACTGTTAGGATGGTCTCGATGCCCTGAGTTCGTAGACAGACGGTACGCATCAATCGGAGTCCGAATGACCGAGTTACGGGTCTTGATGTGTGAGGGGCATTTTGGTAATTTGCCAAGTAAGGGCAAAATGGTAATTTGGGCTGTTGATTTTGAACAACCGTGAGTTGGAGCCATGATTGAACTGGGTGGAGGACTTGTGCGATTTGCCCACGAATTGTTTATTAATGTTAGTAACATGGGGGAGGAAATTGTTTAACTTTGAGAATTGAGTGGGTGTTGTGATGTTTCTGAAACGGAAAGAAAAGCAGAGTGCTTCCCACATGTGACCAGCCTTTCCAGTGCCCAATTGAGCGGATTTGTGATGTGGAATGTGTTTAAGGGACTGAGTGAAGTGGTCTGAGATTGAGAAAGGAAGGAAAGGAGTGAAATTGGTGTGGGATTGTTCAAAAACTCGAAACTGGTTTTTGGAGAGTTCAAATTCAAATTTCGGTTTTTAGGCCAGCCCAAGCCTAATTGTGATCTGAAATAGCTTCCTGGAACTTTTCTGAGTCGATCCAGATCAAATGGGGCAAGTTTTGAAGCTCCTAGAGCCGTGGACGGAAGAGGTGGACGACCGGAATATTCAAGCTTGAGTCGTGGTGATTGAGGTAACTTCATGTCCAATTAATCATTCGAATTAGTTCGTATTAATCCTAATGAGCTTACTGGAATGTTAATTTGACAATGGTTGAGGAATTGTGGAGTTACGGTGATCGACCCGTTTTGGTGATCAGGGGTTGATGGCACGATTAAGGGATGGTTGGTATTGATCATTGACACATAACTGAAATTGATTCGTTAATGATTGTTTTAGGATCAAAAACGGAAGGAATCGAGCATGAATTGATGGTTATCTGGCCGGGTCAGATCGCGGGTAATCAGACCCGTTTACCAGACATACGGGTGAAGACGATGATTGTAGCAGTCACTGTAGCAGGCGCGTGGCTTTCACGCGCAGCCACTCACGGCGGCGCGTGACGGCGCGTGGGCAAGAATCTCGAGGTGAGGTCAACATGAATTTTGTCCTATGCAATGTAACAAACATTTTAGCATTGGTTTCGTGTCAATCGGACCCCGTTTCGATATTGTTCGGGATGTCCGAAGGTTTTAAATCCAGTTTAAAAATACTTAAAAATTTGGAAAAATTACGGGACTTTAATAGGATGTTAATGAAGAGGTTAGTGACCCTCTAATGTGACTTGAACAGGACTGGGAGTCCCGGTGATAGTTGTGTGGCCTGGGAAGGCCTATGGCACGCGTATCGAGGCGCTCGGTTATACGGTCTGTGAGTGGACATTGGTTTTATAAATTCGATGCATGTATAACTGTTTCATGATTGTTATAATTGTGATTTTATGATTTATTTTGGATATCGGTGAATTTATATGATTTCACGCATTTCGAGGTGAGTTACGTGTTTGCACGTAAATCGAGGATTTCTGGATTTGCACTGATTTCCATAATTGTGGTTCGAATATGATTTCATGAAACGGTTACGGATTTGATAAATTGAATTCGGGCCAGGGGCCCAATTGATTTAAGAAATCGGGCCAAGGGCCCAGTTGATTTGAGAAATCGGGCCAGGGGCCCAGTTGACTTATGAAATCGGGCCAGGGGCCCAGTTGATTTATATATGCAATTTCGGGTCGGGGACCCTAAAATGGAATTGAATAAATGATTTCGGATTTGATAAACAACTATTTGGACATATGACGGTTTTATGGAAATTCGGGGCAGGGCCCTTGTGATATTTTGGAAATGAATAATAAAATGTGTTCCATAAAACCATCTCGATATGAGGATATATATATTGGTCTCCTCCAAGTGTCGGGGACCCTGGAGAAGTCACGGTGCATTGCCTGCGAGGGGTCATTGTACGGAGCTACCAGACTGTATAGTGATCCAGGAGCAGAATTGCTATGATTAGACGTCAAGGACGTCAGACATCGGGGATGTCAGAGATATGGACCCGGTGAGACCCCGGGCAGCACGAGTTGCTTAATACCGTGAGATATGACGTCAGGGACGTCAAGCGTCGGGGACGCTAGGCATCGGGGATGCAGGAGATGGAAAAATAATAAATGTATATTACTAGATTTATGAAATAACTCTTGGATTGACTTTTGGGATTTGAAACTATGCTTATGGTTTCCGGGCTAAGGCCCTAATGGTTATTTTGAAATAAATATGTGATTATTGGTTTTTACTGCATGCATATGTTTTTACTGAGGGGCATAAAGGTCTTGTAAATGTTTTAAACAGACTTGTTTATTTTCGTCCACTCACGGCTTTTGTTTTTAATGCCCTTCAGGTTGATTCCGGAAGCGACTGCAGCAGAGACTAGGACATCGCACACCTCCTCCATCGATCCTTGCGCACTCTGGAAGCCCGTTTGGGCAGTGGCAACAGGTTATCCCTTGTCTGACACCTCTTATCAGACGGGAGCATGACACATTCCATGGTAATCCCGGGGGGATTGGGACGGGTCGTGTCACCTGATGCTTCATTTATTCTTGCTGAACAACCAGATCTTGGAGGTTCATCTCCTTCCCATTGTACTTCTTGACGCCCTCGAAGTAAGGCCTCAAACGATGGGCATTGATTTTGAATTCCCTTCCCTATTTGGATGATTGAATCTATACAGACCATTGAGGGAAAACATGAGTAACAATATAGGGTCCATCCTAATTAGAATGAAACTTACCTGAGAAAAGTTTAAGTCGTAAGGAAAAGAGAAGGACTTGTTAGCCAACGTGAAACTATTTTCGATGGATCATCTTGTCATGTAAGGCTTTGGTTCATTCTTTGTAAATCCATGAAATATCAAATGCATCATTCCAAATTTCTCTAAGTTCATAAATTTGTAACTTCCTATGAATTCCTACCTCATCGGGTTCGATGTTGAACTTTTTGACTGCCCACCAAGCTTTGTGTTCTAGCTCCACTAGAAGATGACATGCTTTGTCATAGACTAAACGAAATGGGGACATACCTATGGGAGTTTTGTACGCTGTTCTATAGGCCCACAAAGCATCATTTAACCTAGTGCTCTATTCCTTTCGTGAGGGCCTAACAGTTCTCTCGAGTATCTTCTTGATCTCTCTGTTTCTAACCTCCACTAAGCCATTGGTTTGAGGGTGATAGGGTGTTGACACTCTGTGGTTGACACCATATTTCTTTAGTAAGGCGGTTATTTCTTGTTGAAAAAATGGCTTCCCCGGTCACTGATCTATGCTGGGGGCATTCCAAATCTTGAAATATGTTAGTTCGAATGAAAGCTACAACAACTTTGTAATCATTAGTACGGGTGGCTTTAGCTTCCACCCATTTTGATACATAGTCCACAACAAGAAGTATAAATTCAAAACCAAACGAAGAAGGGAATGAACCCATGAAGTCGATACCCCACAAATCAAAAATCTCGACATTAAGTATATAAGTTTGTGGCATTTGATCTCTAGGTCATAGATTACCAAATTTTTGACATCTATCACATGTAGCACAAAATGCATGAGCATCAGGAAATAAAGAAGGCTAGAAGAAACTTGAATCTAACACCTTAAGGGCAATTTTCTTGGAATCAAAATGTCCCCCACATGCTTCAGTATGACAAAATGTAAGAATAAAGTTATGTTCATTATCCGGGGCACAACTCCTAATAATTTAATCAGAAAAATGTTTTCACAAGTAAGGTTCATCCTATATGTAAGTTCTAGCATTATGTTTAAGCTTATCATATTGATAACTAGACATGGTGTGAGTACCCGTGCCTTCGTGGCATGGTTAGCAATCCCACATTGCCCGGGGAGACTTGAGAGATGCGCCTTATATGTGTGGGCGTGCAACTATCCAACATGAGGCATTATGCGAGCTCACTGGCTTTGGATCCTAGGGAACTCCGAAGATAAGTGAGTAGGGGCTGGTGTAATCTTAGGATGGGTGACCCACTAGGAAGTTGCATATGAGGTCTCGAGAACTAAACCGTGAGGGTTGGGCCCAAAGCGGACAATATCCTGTTTGAGAAGGTCGGGACGTGACAATTTGGTATCCGAGCCCAAACCTGGTCAGAATTGAGAGTGACAGCGAGGACGCTGGACCCCAATGGGGTGTGGATTGTGAGTACCCGTGCCTTGGTGGCATGGTTAGCAATCCCACATCGCCCGGGGAGATCTGGGGGATGCGCCTTATATGTGTGGGCGTGCATCTATCCAACATGAGGCCTTTTAGGAGCTCAGTGGCTTTGGTTCCTAGGGAACTCCAAAGTTAAGTAAGTAGAGGCTGGTGCAATCCTAAGATGGGTGACCTACTAAGAAGTTGCACGTGAGCTCCCGAGAACAAAACCATGAGGGTTGGGCCCAAAGTAAACAATATCCTGTTGGAGAAGGTCGGGTCGTGACAATTATTTTAAGACCCATGTCTTGAGAAGAATGGTGAACAATCCCACATCACTTAGAAGGGAAAGGTGATGTGCCTTATATGTGTCGGCACATATCTATCTAGCGTGAGGCCTTTTAGGAGGTCACTGACTTTGAGTTTGGTTAGATCTCCAAAGTTAAGCGAGTTGAGACTGGTGCAATCCATGGATGGATGACCTACTGGGAACTTGCACATGAGTTCCAAGAAACAAAACCGTGAGGGCTAGGCCTAAAGCGGACAATATCATGTTAGATGGGTTGGGTTGTGACACATGGTACTTGGAAAGCTTTAGTGACCAAGTAGTTTGCAATATCCGCATACCAAGGGGTGGTAGAGGTACTTACCTAGATTCTGAAGATTTTTTTGTATGGAAAGGTCTCAAGTACGATGCCATATTCCTGATTTCACGATTTTGTACATGTGGTCGGCAATAAAATTCTCTACTCCCTTCTTATCCCTTGCCTCAATATTGAATTCTTGGAGTAAGAGGATCCATCAAATAAGTCTTAATTTAGCATCCTTCAATAACTTTGTTTTGAAGTAAGTAGGAATGAAACTTATAAAGAGCAAAGATTACTATAAGTAGTTCCTTTTTAGTGGTGGTGTAATTTTGTTGAGCTTCATCTAATGTCCTATAATCATAGTAAATAGCGTAGGGCTTCTTATCCTTTCTTTTTCCTAAAACAGCTCGTACTGCATTGTCGGAACCATCACACATGAGATCGAATGGTAAAGACAAAACTGGAGCACATACGATAGAGGCACTAGTGAGAAACAATTTAAGCTTGGAAAATGCTTCTTGGCACTCGGCATTGAACACAAAGGGTGTGTCTTTTTGAAGTAGTCGACATAAGGGTCTAGAAATTAAGGAGAAGTCTTTGATGAATCACCGGCAGAACCCTGCATGTCTAAGGAACAAACGGATCTCTCTCACCAAAGTAGGAGAGGGTAAGTAACGAACAAGGTCTACTATTACACTATCAACGTCCATGCCTCTAGTAGACACAATATGTCCTAAAAGTATCCGTTGTGTTACCATGAAGTGACATTTCTCCCAGTTAAGTACTAGCCTAGAATCGACACATCATTACACAATAAGTTCAAGGTTTTCTAAGCATGAATCAAAAATATTTTCGAATACACTAAAGTCATCCATGAATACTTCAATTATCTTTTCAACATAATCAGAGAATATAGAAAGCTTACAACATTGGAAAGTACCTAGTGCATTGGGAAAATCGAATGACATCCTCCTATAAGCAAATGTACCAAAGGGGCACGTGAAAGTGATCGTGAGTATCTATGAAGGAAGCAATAGTGGGGGTATCCTGCGAGTCTCTCAAGCATTTGGTCAATGAAGGGCATGGGGAAGTGGTTTTCCTTGTGGTGGCATTGAGTTTCCAGTAATCGATGCAAACTTTTTGTCTGGTGATGGTTCTTTGAGGCACTAATTCATTTTCGGCATTCTTTACTACAGTGATTGCAGATTTCTATGTAACAACCTGCACAGGAGATTGTAACACCTGTGTCTTGAGAAGAATAGTGAACAATCCCACAACTCTTGAGGAGGGAAAGGTGAAATGCATTATATGTGTCGGCACGTATCTATCTAGCATGAGGCCTTTTAGGAGCTCACTGACTTTGTGTTTGGTTAGAACTCTAAAGTTATGCGAGTTTGGACTGGTGCAATCCCAGGATGGGTGACCTACTGGAAAGTTGCACGTGAGTTCCCAAAAACAAAACCGTGAGGGCCGGGCGCAAAGCGGACAATATTTTACTAGATGGGTCAAGTCATGAAAGAAGGGTATTAGAGCTGGACCCCATCAGAAGTGTACCAACGAGGACGATGGGCCCCAAGGGCGTGGATTGTAAAATCCGTGTCTTGAGAAGAACGGTGAACAATTCCACACCACTCGTAGAGGGAAAGGTGAAGTGTCTTTTATGTGTGAGCAGGTATCTATCTGGCATGAGGCATTTTATGTTACAACCCAAAGTTTTAAGAAAACGTAAATTCAGAAATTAAATGTGAAATGACCATTTTTCCCTTGGAAAGAGAAAATGTTGACTTTTGATCCGAGAGGGTATTTAGACTTTAACCAAGACCCGTTACATAGATCATGACATTACACGTTCGTAGATTGATGGCACGTCAAAATCGGACATCGGACGGAGAAGTTACGGGTCACGAAAGAATTTACAAACTATTCATGTTTTACGAGGAAGTTGAAATTTGTCCTTAAGTGGGCCCAAAATATCTTGACTTGAACCAATGGAAGTGTCACTCATCCCATTGGCCCAATAACCCATGATTCATGCATCTACTTCATTCATTTTCATCCTTCACTCGAAACCTAAAACCCAACCCACAAACCGTCAAACCTTCATCCATATGTGAGGCTTGAGAGAGATTGTGAGTGAGGAGAGACTAATGGTAATGGTGTGGACGGCTGAGCACGGTAGAGCTGCCTGAGAAACCCAGGAATCAAGTAAACCCAAAACCATATTTTGGTTGATTTTTGAAATTGGATTTAGATGGATTGTTGGATCGTTTTGATGAGTGGAAATGGTTCTTAAGGATTGTACAACTTATAGAGAACAAAATCATGGAAGGAAGCACCTGGAATCGACTGGGCATCACGTTTCAAATTTGGACTGAAAAAAACAAGATTGACATGTAATTTGTTGTTTTTGAGGTCATAGATCCCTTTCTGGGAAGTAGACAAGTAGATTAGGCAAAGAATGGAGGAAAATAGTGGAGGGACGGTTGAGATACGGCCAGGTCAAGGTCGCGCGTCGGTTGACCTGTTACAGAGATCTAGCTTGACCTGGACGGAGGTTGAAGGTGATGATGTGGCAGTCTATGTCATCGTTGTCAATCCCTATGGCAAATCAGGTGATTCCAAGTGGCAAGTTCTCAAGGCCACGTCAGCTATATCAAACCACATGGACTAATAAAGGGGTACCACATGGCAAGGTGTCAGGATCTATCAAGATAACATGGAAGCTGGCATGGCAGGTCCACGTCAACATTATCAGACCACGTGGACCAGTGGGGTGGTTCCACATGGCAAGCTATCAGAGATTATCAAACTGGTCAGATGTTAGGCTAACGTCAGCTCTAATCGGTATTGTCCACTGTTGGCCAGCGTTGACCACCATGGACCAGCTACGGTATCGTTCAAAAGGATTCAAGTTCAAATAGGTATCGTTCAAAAGGTTTCGACGATCTGAATCCATTAGTGGTTGTTTCAGGTCAATCGGAGACCGTTTGATAGGTCGTTTTGAGGTTTATAGGCTTGGAAAGCGTGTTCAGGACACGATTCTAGTACCAGGCTTTTTGAGGGTTTATCATATGAACTTGTATCGAATGTAACTGACGTCGCGGATATCGAGAGCGCAGTTTGGATAGCGTGTGAGTGGACTTTTGTTTTAAAACTGCGATGCATACATCAATGTTTTAAATGCTTTATTTATGTTGAAAAGATTTGATATCATCACTTGATGAGTTTACAAATTTAATTATCAGTTTATGAAAGATTTTACAGATTTGCGTGAAAATGGTGTTTTGGACTTGAGACCCAAAGGGATTACGGTTTTGACTTAGATTTAGAGTTAAACGGGAATTTGAAAGAAAGACTGTGATTATAGGTGATTTGAATAACCTATTTGGTAGGATCGATTTGGATAAATCTGGATTTATAAATGAGTTCTAAACACTATTTTCTGATGGATTTGTGGAAAAGGCTTGTGAAAGCCATGTCTCAGGCATAGGCCCAATTGAAAAATATTTTGACTTTTTTGGGGACATAAATGGTTTTAAAATGACTTTTTAATGGATTTGGCGACTGTTCCACATATACCATCCTGTGTGAATTGAATTGTCTCCTCCAAATGTCGATGATCCTAGAGAAGTCACGGTAGGATGAGTAGCTCCGAGGAAAGGCTTAGGCTTAGGAGTGTGAGATTATGATATCACCTAGACGTCGTAGATCTTGGAGAGGCACTTTATTATGATATCACCTAGACGTCGTAGATTTTGTAGATGTACTTGGAGATGAGACCACTAGTTGCACGCGTAGCATTTGAAATTGTGACAGTTACTGGTTATGGATATTACGGATATCGAGGATTGGTTATATTGTGTTTTACTTATATGTGTGTGTCCATATATAGATGTCTATATATGATTTGAATTACTTTCATACAATTAATTTATAAAACGGAGGGGAAAATTGTTACTGTTTCTTAAATCTTATTTCGAAAATGATTATTTTTGTCCACTCACACTTTGACTGTTTTATTAACCCTCCAGGCCGTGGCATAGATACCGAGGCTGATATTGAGGCAGGGGTATAAAGAGTACCGTTGCACTTCTGCGTAGCTTTCGGGGTAGGATTTGGTATTTTTATGGTACTGTCATTATGCTCTGTAAAACCGTTGATTAGTTGACTTTTTTCTTAACTGTTAGGTATAGATACTTATCCCTAGTCTGACAATGTTGTAGTTTGAATCATTCTTTAAAACTTAATGGGTCATTTTCGGTCTTTTGAGTTTGATTGTCAGACGGGAGCATGGCACATCCCACAGTAATCTAGGGGAATAGGACGGGTCCTATTAGATTGGTATCAGAGCATTAGGGTAGCAGTCTGTACATTATACATTGACATGCTTAAGTTGTCATATTAATTTATGCCTCTTACTAACAGATATGGCTCCGAGAAGAGAGCCTCATGCACGGTCCGATGATGATCTTGTTAGAGATGTTGAGAGTGCCAGTGCTGAGATAGCCCAGCACCCGGGGGCTACTACGTTTAGTGGTGGGGCATACCCTACGGAAGGCCACCAGTGGATCGTTTGTATTAAGCTGATTTTTGGGATTATGCGATGTCCCCCTGAGGATCGAGTCTTTTTAGCTATATTTTTGTTGGATGGTGGCGTGTACCGGTGGTGGTATACACTAGAGATGTTCGGTTGGGATGTCTGGACTGTGACTTGGGAGATCCTCCGAGAGCGTTTCCTGGATCAGTACTACCCTCGCTCATTTCGTGACACTAGAGAGACTGAGTTCTTACAGCTCCAGCAGGGGAGCATGTCGATCTCAGAGTAAGAGCAGAGTTTCTAGATGTTATCCCCCTTTGCCTCTTTGTTCGTGAGTACCGAGGCCAATAAATGTCACAGGTTTGAGCTTGGCTTGCGAGGTGAGATTCGTTCCATTATAATGGCAGGATCTTACGCTACATTGAGGGACTTGACTGATGCGGCGGTGTGAGTTGAGGCTAGTTTTCCTGCACAACAACAGTTTCCCGTTGGTGGACGACTCCGGGAGCGTTGGTATTATGGATCTGCGGGCCAGGGTGTCCCAAAGAGAGGCAGTTTTGGGGGAGCATCGTCCACATCTCGTAGTGGTCGGTTTCTTAGATATGGTGGTACGCAGAGATTTGGCTTCAGATCACAGTAGACTCCTCAATTGAGCGGTACATCACTGGGGTCTACCTGTTATTCATGGGGAGAGCCTGACCACTTTTGGAAGGAGTGCCCACGGATGTCTAGTGGTAGCGGTATTGGTCGGGGAGCAACTGAGTAGGGCCCAAGTATAGGTACGACATTGAACGCGATGAGCGATAGAGGATTTAGAGGAGCTAGAAGTGGATTCTGAGGATCACGAGGACGTGGCCGATCTTCTGGACTGCAGGCTCGGGTATTCGCAGTTACCCAACAGGATGCCAGAGCGGCCCTAGAAGTGGTGATAGGTACACTCACTATTTTAGATCATGATGAAAGTATTTTGATAGATCCTGGACCCACACATTCTTTTATATCGGGAGTTGTACATTATTGACGGATAAGGAGGTGTCCCCAATTGGTTGTGATATGGGTGTTGGTACACCGGTTGGAGATGTGTATATTGTGAGTCAAGTATTGAGAGACTTCCCGGTAAGGATATGAGAGATTGATTTGGTAGCTGATTTGATACTGGTAGATTTAGAAGATTTTGATATTATCCTTGGGATGGATTGGCTGACCTATCATTATGCCTCTATCAAGTGTTTCGATAAGAGGGTGACCTTCTGGAGTCCAGGACTAACCCGAGAAGACCTTTCAGGGAGACCAGGGGGTGTTACCCTCTAGAGTTATATCAGAATTGATAACGGATAAGTTACTGAGGAAAGGCTGTCAAGGCTACTTGGCTCATGTAATGGAGTGACAGGTTACACTAGAGAGAGCAGAGGACATACCAGTGGTGCGGGAATTTCCTTATGTATTCCTAGAGGACTTACCAAGACTACCACCGCACAGAGAGATCGAGCTCACCATCGAGCTTCTTCCAGAATCATGACCTATATCTCAAACATTATATCCTATGGCACCAGCTGAGTTATGGGAACTTAAGGTCCAGTTGCAAGATTTGGTGGACATGGTGTTTATTCGACCAAGGGTATGACCTTGAGGAGCTTCAGTGTTGTTCGTAAGGAAAAAGGATGGTAGCCTGCGATTGTGTATAGACTATCGACAGCTCAACAAAGAAAAAAGGGTTAAGTATTTTTTGAAGATTGTCCTTTGGTCTGGATACCACCAGTGGAGGATTACTGAGGAAGATGTTCCAAAAACTACTTTCCAAATAAGATATGGCCATTATTAGTTTTTGGTAATGCCATTCAGATTGAAAAATGCACCAGCTGTATTTATGGACTTGATGAATCGGGTATTTCGCTCATACCTGGATCAGTTTGTGATTGTGTTCATTGATGACATCCTGGTATACTCAAAGAGTACCATGGCACATGAGAAACATTTGAGGTTGGTACTCAACAGATTGAGGAAGAACCAACTGTATGCTAAGCTTAGCCAATGTCAATTTTGGTTGAACAGTATAGGCATCTTGGGGCATGTGATTTCAACTGGCGGGATTAGTGTGGACCCCTAGAAGACAGAAGCTGTAACCAATTGCCTACAACCGAAGACTGTTACTGTGGTCCAGAGTTTCGTAAGGTTAGATGGGTACTACAAACACTTTGTAGAGGGTTTCTCTACTATTGCTGATTCGTTGACTCGTTTGACCAAGAAAGGGGTTAAGTTCGTTTGGAATAAACAATTCGAACAGAGTTTTCAGGAATTGATAATACGGCTCACTTCTGCGCCAATTTTAGCACTTCTAGATGACAGTGGGGAGTACGAGGTATATAGTGATGCATCATTGCAAGGATTGGGTTACGTGTTGATCCAACATAGGAGAGTTATTATGTCAGGACCCACCCCGGTTTCACCCCGAAACCCGAGGTAAATCCTGCTCCCGTCTGACAACCCGACACTAAAACCAAAGTAAACTCACGATAACCCGTCAACTACACAGTCAAACGCAGGAGAAACTATAAACATCCCAAAGTTAAAAGTTTACAGAGCATAGTCCCAAATACAAAAGAAAGAAAAACTGATAACTAGATACACGCACACGGAAACTTTACAACACTCCGGAATCGCTCTCGTGACTTCTATGCCTCAGACGCTGCCTCGACGTCGACACCCCGCGCTAGCTCCACGACCTGGAGGGCAATTTAAAACAGAAGGTGTGAGTGGACCAAAATAAAATAAAAGTTTCCAAAACCATTTATAAGAAAACCGGGTTTAGCCCTCCGTTTTAAAACCACATGCATAACCCAGTTATGAAAACAGTTATCAATCAATCGCCATAAAACATCATAAGAAACAGAAACACTATAAAACAGTTATAGAAACCATATCATAAGCATCATAAAACCGTATCATAAATCGTGAATATCAAATCATCATTTTCTGATCAAACATGCTGGATATATCCGAGTCTTTAAACTCCCGAGTCTTTAAACTCAATCCAGGCCTCACTAATATCTGAGTCTTTAAACTCCCGAGTCTTTAAACTCAATAGGCCTACGGGGGAAATATCAATATATCCGAGTCTTTAAACTCCCGAGTCTTTAAACTCAATACGGGTCTTTAAACCCAATCGGGGCCCGTCCCCCGTCAATCAATATCCGGGTCTTTAAACCCAATATCCAGATCCAGCAAATCCAATCCAAAACCAATTCTAAAACCATTGTCCATTTCCATATCCAAACCCGAATCCGAAATCACTGGTACGATGCCCTTCCGGCATTCAGAACCGTCATTCCGAACCCAAATCCGGAAATCCACTTTTCAACTTTAAAACCAAACCTCGTTTCCGAAATCCGATTCTAAGACTGAAACCTTGATCATCGAAATCAAGTTCAAAATCCATTTATAATCATTGAAAATCATTATCACTTGAAATCTCCAAAACCATGTCATTATACTCAGAAATCGACATCTCTCGTAAAACGTGCTGAAACCGAACTTACTCGCAAAACGTGTAAGTATGTAAAACCAACAAAACATATTTGATAAACATAGAATCATGCTTAAAACCATAAAACTAGCATAGAAAACAGTTATGCATGCTTGAGTTTAGAGAAGGGGTCCACTCACAGTACCGAGCCCTCAATCGCGTCCCGAACATTTCGTACATTCCTCCGCTTCCTCGGGAAGTCCCGATCCTATCAAAAACCACCGAAGTACGTTACTAACACGTCTACTAAGACTCTCCTAATTTTCCCTAAAAATCCCCCGGGTCCTAATCGTAACGAACCAGAACCCTAAACCTCCACCCTCGCGGAACTACATCGAATCGATGTCCAAACAACCCGAAACCAGTTCCAACGGACTCGTCACAACACCTAGACCAAAAACCTAGTTGACACTTTCCCCAAAGATCGCCGAACGCGCCCCCACGCGTCACCCAAAGTGGCTGCGCGTGGCCCTCACGCGCCTGCTACAGTGCATCGTCTTCCTCGAGCCAACCCGGTTCGACACAGTGCCTGCAAATCGAACCGACGAGGACGGTTCTTCGCCGTACTTGCACCAAAACCACTCCTCTCTTCACCAACAGCATCGTCCAGACCTAAGCTATCCATTCCCCTTACTCAAACACCTCGACACAGCCCCTAAGTCATCGTCCTAACTCGAAACCAGACCCGTTCAGTCCCCTGTTTCCTTCTCCGACCACCCAGGTCTTCCCCCAACACGGTGGCAGTCTCAAACTCTTCCTAGGACTGGCCTAAACCTCACCCAACTCACCAAGACCGTCGACTCACTCCCTAAGTCCACGACTTTCCAATTTAAAACTCGAAGGTAAAACAGAGCACACAAGTACTCTCCGTCGTCCTAGCCTCCACCGTGCACTCCCCGTCACGGATGCTCCACCAGAAGACTCCTAGGACTCCACTGAACTCCCTAGACCTCACGGGACTCCTCGATTCAGCCCCTAAACTTACGACTTAGCGTCTGAAACTAGACGGCAAAACTGAGTATCGAAAGGGAAAACAAGAAATTACCTGTCCTTCTGTCGCCGTCGTGAGCTCAGCCGTAAGGCAGTAGCTCCTCCCGTCCTCCTCCGTCCTCTGGACACCTCCACTGGCCTCGATTGATCGATCACGGCCGCACCACCACCCACAAACACTCACTTCCTCCCTGTTTTTTTCTCTGATTTTTCGTGGCTCTCAACTCACGCACAAACCATCACCACTCCTCCAACCCCCCTCACTGTCTCCCTCTCACTCTCTGGTCCCTCTCACACACTCACAAGCTCACCAACACCCACGATCACCCCTCACTTCTCTCAATTCTCTCCCTCTGTTCTTCGATCACGAACACACAGCACACACGGGTACTCCCCAAATAGTTGGACCGTACATCCTGGAAGCCTCTAGCCCTCCTACACGTGTCACCAATCCAACATTCCTCTCCCTTTCTCTCACAAATGGCTCAATCCCAACCATCCATTTGTCCCTATCTGCTGCACAAATCCCCATATGCAAAGACCAAAATACCCCTCCTTTTAAATCAAAATTACCCTTTTGCCACTACCTTCCTAGACCCGTAACTCACACATTGTAAGTCCGATGAATACGTGCCGCCTGTCATCGAACTCAGGACGACGAGATCTATCTAATTATCCTAGGTCAACGTACCAAAACCCATTCGTAACAAAAGTCAACTTTTCCCCCCTATTTTAACCAAATTACGATTATGCCCTCAACCTTCCGAACATCATAACTTCCTCCTCGGATGTCGGAATCGGGCGTGCCACCTGTCTACGGATTCGTGACGTCCTAATCTACGTCTTGGTCATCGGTCAAAACCCAATTGACCGCCCGAACGAAAAGTCAACATTTTGCCCAAACAAGGGGCAAAATCGTCATTCTAGGTTAACGACCTTATCGGGACCAACTAACCCCCGATTAAGCTCACTAATCTCATCTTAATCACTGTCTTAACCTTAATTTCCGGGACGGGTCGTTACATATTGCTTATGCCTCTTGATAGTTAAAGCCACATGAGTCAAACTGCCCTACCCATGATTTAGAGCTAGCGACAGTGGTACAAGCTCTAAAGATTTGGAGACATTACCTATTCTAAATGCCTCAAACAGCGGATCAACATTTAGCTTCAAATTGAAGGTTAAGCACTAAAACATATCAAGTAAGAGAAATTCAGAAAGTTAAACACATGGAGATTGTATTCATACTTATAAATGTTAGCAAGAAAATTCCCACACATATATGACATTATAAGTAAAACTAAAACAATAACAAGAATTTAAGTAGAAAAAGATGGTTTTTTTCCACAAGAATCACCGAACAACGTTAGGAAACTTGTGAAGATAGAATAAGAAATACGAGGAATGCAGTCTTAAAAACTCTTGAATTGCCTTAAAATTACCTAGCCTTAGGTATTTCTTAAGGAAAGCACAAAATTATATCTAAGAGCTCTCAATGAAAAGTCACAAGAACAAAATAAAGAAGAAATGAAATTAAGAAATAAAATAAGAAGAACATAAATTAAAAACAAAATTAAAAACAAAACTTAAAAGAAATTTAAGAAAAGCAATCTACAAGAAGCTAAAATTGTCCCAAAAAATATCTCTCAAAACAGAGGAAAATAACTGAACTAAAATGAACTAAGAAAACAGAAGAAAGGGGAAAAAAATGGGGACTCTTAACAAGTCAAATGGCCTCCCTATTTATAGAGGGATTTCCAAAAATATTCAAATAAAAATACAAAAATAGAATACACTAATGAAATGATGAATAATGATGATTAATTATGAAATTGTGCTGATTTTGAGGTTGAAAGATGCTGGAAATCAGAGGGAGAGGAGCAGGTTTGATGCAGGGCTGGAACAGTTGGCTCGGTAGGTTGCTACAGAACTACAGCAAGGAAGTGAAGGGACTCGGCATGAGGCTGCTGACAAAGGAGTCTGCAGTTCGCGCGTTAGGCACTGAACTAGAGCTGGTGGAGTCGGCGGGTAAACCGGCTGCCGGGCATGGTTTCTCAGTGCACGCGCGTCGGCATGGAGTGTGAGCTTTCGGTAGGCAAGCTCCGGGATAGACAGAGTATATCGGTCAGCGTCTACCGAAGTCCTGCGCTGGGCTGCGAAGGAGTTTGGGCCGCAACTCGGTCGGGGTTTTGGGTTAGGCTAAGGGCGTTGGGCCTGCACAGGTTGATTTATGGGCTGGTTATGTGTTTAGTGGGCTAATTGGTCTGGGCTTATGGATTCTTGGGCTGCAGCTGTGAGTTTGGGTTGGCTGCAAATAATGGATTTTCAATTTAATATAAGTCCACCGAAATTCTTCCATAATTGTTTCGTTCTAATTCCGATCGGGACGATTTTTTCGCTAAAACTCTCCAAATTCCAATCTTTATTGAATTCTACAAAAATCCCACAAAATATAATACTTTTTCCAATTTTTTGTTATTTTAATATTAAAAATCAAGTATAAAGGGTATAAAAATAATATAAAATAATGCTTATTTGAAGACCTATCAAATACCCCTACACTTAAATTTTGCTAGTCCCTAGCAAAAACTAAAATTAAACTACGAATTCAAAACAAGTAAGCCCTTAACCATTTGTCTCAAAATTTCATTATTATGATCATGGCATCAAAAAATTCCACTATAAGGCATTTAAGCATATAGAATTCAAGAGTTAATATATGGTAACAAAATATTTAAACAAGTAAGACAATGAGTAAACATGGTAAAAAGGATCTTAACATGAATAAAATAAGTATGAATCAACTCACAAGGATATGCACTCATAAATTTATTCAATTTGTAAGGGTTTGTATTTTCACTAAAAGTATGTGAGAAAAATGCTCACATAATAGAAATAAAGTACTTTTGTAAAATTTCAAACAGACACCTCAAGATAAAAATTAAACAGACTTGCACAAATGGACCAAAACCATAAGCTTACTCAAATGATAAACTCAACTAATGAAAATTTACCATCTTAAGGATCATAAGGTCTTTATGAAGGTTGCAATGAGATTAAGTTTAGAGGCAAGGAAAAATATAGGACAAGTGGTACTCAAATTCGTTCAAAGACTCAATAAACTCCCAAAACGTATCATAACTTCTCAACTTTAGTGTAATGATGACAGTAATCCATCCCTTTGAACCTAGGCCTAATTTCGTCATGTTAGGCCTCGAATTCATTCTTTGTGTTGGATTTACAAATTTAAAGGACTTAACCTTTTGTTTTTTTTTTCCTTCGTTTTTTTTCTTTTCATATATCAAGGTAATAATATGTGTCAATAATACAACAATATTTGGGTAACTAAATCCACATAATACACATAAAAATCTTCAAAACATCATCATTTTTTTCACACTATATTCATGTCTTCAACTGAGTCCTTGGAACAAGAGTAAAGGATGTTAATACTAACTCAAGTGTTTATAAAATCATGCTGATGAAAGAAGGGCTTAATGTAGGCTCAAAGGGGTTAAACTAAGTGGGTCGCAACTTGTTCGCACAAAATAGGGAACATGGATGTTTGAATTTATGGTGTTAACCCTATTGCTTTAATCATATCCAAAATCTGAAAGTTTATTGACTTAAAAGCTTTGAAAATCACATAAAATAAGTTCTAGTACTCTAGAGTTCAATAAAAGCTATGGCAAGTAGTTATAAGGCATATGTATATCAATTTAAACAAAGAACTTATGAATCACTCATCAAAGATGCATATAACGTTCTAAAGCTCAAATAAGGTTCAAATGATTCATACTTATCTTATCATGCTCGTTTATGTAGCAATTTACATGCAACATCTACAAGTTAAAACACTTAATCACAAAGTATTAAAAAAAAAATTCAAGTTGTAGTGATCATCTTTAAAGAAATAATGCATTCATTTCCCTTCACTTATATCATTGACAAGTTAAAAGGCAACTTAAGACTCGTAAAAACACTAAGTTAAAACGAAAATACTCAAGAAAGCAATAAAAACAAATTAATATTTTTTTGAATAATTTTTTTATAAAGCAATTTTATTGGACAATTAAAATTGTAAACCATTCCCCCATACTTAAATTCTACATTGTCCTCAATGTAGGAAAATAAGACGTAATTGAACATAGAATCAAAGTAAGGAAGAGGATTTACGAAAATAGTAAGAAAAACATTAAATAAACAAAATAAAAGAGAGTGAAGAGTAGAAAGATAGCAAATCTGAGTTGATGACTCCTTCACATCCCAGGAATACATTGGGTTGCCTCCCAACAAGCGCTTGAAGTTTAACGTCCATCCAGCCTAGAAAAAATTGCAACTTAGTTAATCAGAGATGTATGTTTGTCAAGAATGCAAGTTAGATATGCAAATTTAAGTTAGGGATGCAATTTGAGTTAGAGATGCAATGACCCTCCTTGGGGGGAGGTTTTAACCTCTAGTAATCCTGCTCTTGAGTCACTATACGGACTGGTCGCTCCGTGCAATGACCCCTCGCAGGCAATGCCCTATGACTACTCCAGGATACTACAAGACGTCTAGAGGAGACAGCCTGCCACTTCAAGATACTACGGGACGACTAGAGGGCATCCGTTCATGAGGTTGGTATATGGAAAACCATTTTACAAATCATCTCAAAACCGTTCAAAGGGCTACGCCCGGGTTTCCACAAAACCATCGTAAATCCAAATCCGTTAGTGGCCCCTTACCTAAAATCACATTTATAAACCAGAATTTGTTGATACCATATCGACCGACCACCTACGCACAGGGCCCGCCAGGACAGGAAGGACACCGACCGATTACCCGATCGGCACCGCCACAAACGTGGCCCGCCGATCGGCACTTACGTGCAGACCTGTCATTCGGCACCTGACAGGATACAGACGCCAGCTAGCTGCGACAGTCACCTAACCAACTCTGCCATACCCACTCCCTGACGGAGGAAGGTTGGGACTCTAGCTGGCGCCTCCTCCGGATGTCCAGGGCTTGTCAGGCAACTCTCAGCCACAAAGCACAACCTGCTCCGAAACAGTAGCCTAACTACCGCAGTTATGGCTACTATAAATACCTCGAAACCCTTCACAAAGGTAAGTCTCTGAGACCCGATCCAGAACACTATATTTACTTGCCCTACGACACACAGATACTAACTTAAACATCGGAGCCCCCTTTGGCCGACACCACACCAGCTGGTCCTAGATCCCTCAGCGGGTCTCATCGAGTTGGTCATTCCAGGATCAAACAGAATTAGGCCTCATGTCCGATCCCATATCCAACTGGGCCTCAAGCCCAAATTTGTAAACCAACGGGGCCCCAGGCCCGATCACATAACTCAAATGAGCCTCCAGCCCGATTTCTCATTAAATCAACTAGACTCCAAGTCTGATAGTTTCCAATCAAATGGGTCATATGCCCGAAAGATATTTCCAAAACCCCTTTCAAATCGTCTTTCAATTGTGACTCATGTCTGAATCTCGATTTCACGCACTTCCATGAAATCTCCCAAAATTTTAAATCAATTCCTCGGTTTCACGCCTCTCCATAAAACATTCGGAATCACATGTAAACCGTGTAAAATATATGCATGTAGTATACTTGGCCGAAGCCCAATCATCATATAAAACAGAAATCTCGAACTAAGTGCAATGATGCAATTTCCTCCGAAAATGCCCAATAATCATAGTTAAATCATATGCACTCATGGCATCACAAAACATGTTTGTGAACACATATAAAACATTTATGCATGCATCAATTTAGAAAAAAAGTCCACTCACAGACCGTCCTTGGTGCGCCTCGATACGCGTGCCATAAGCCCTTCCTGGGCCAATCACCATCTTCGGGGTTCCTAAACCTGTCCAAATCATACTAGAGGGTTACTAACTACCTTAATAACTTCTCATTAAAGCGCCCTAATTTTCTGGGACTTTTATCATATTTTATACTCGATTCTAAACCTTCGAACATCTAGAACTATATTAAAATGACGTTACATCAAATCGATGAAAAGTCATGTTGACCATAACCGGAGACAAGGCTCGACGCGCCCTCATGCACCTTCCAAAGGGGCTACATGTGGGAGGCATGTGCCCAGCACAGTTCAACTTCTTCCTTCGGTAGATCGGGTCCGACTAGTTTGCCTGCAATCCGGTTTGGCTGGACCGGCGTGACCGATCCAAGCCCATAACTCCTCTGTTTCGACCCGATTTAGATCCTTTCAATTCCTAAACATCTGTCTAATCATTTCCTATCAACCTATGTCCTTAGAAACATGAAAATCAATCAAAGATGCTACCTTTGGATCAAAGAACTCACGGCCAAGCTTAAGCCGTCCTTCCATGGCCGTCCAGCCATCAAAATTCTCTTCCAATCCCTATCATCTCACATAATCACCAGAAAACCATTCCAAGCATTAGAATCAACCAATAACCCTTAAAACCCATATTCGAATTTCAAACCCAAAACCTTACCGTTTTCGAGCTCCTTGGCCACCGTCCACGACGGTCAATGTCGTGAGCATCAGCGTCATCATCTCAGTTCCCCCTCCAACATCCATTCACGGTCGAAAAGAAATAGGTGAGGATTAAGGAAGGTGGGTTTGGGTTTTTGGGGTTGGTCGCGTGTGTGTTATTGGTTTGGTAGAAATAGAACAGATGAGATTGATATGCATGAATGTGTGGTGATAGGCATTGGATGAGTGACACTTGTCACTCATCCATTGGGCTTGGGAAAAATATCTGGGCCCACTGTAGGACAAAAGTCCACTTTGCCTCGTAAGACGTCTAGCCGTAAATAGTTCCTCGGAACTTCTGTGACTTATAACTTTGTAGTCGAACGTCCGATTTTGACGTGTCGCCTATCTACAGGCTCGTATCGATCGGATCTACGTAACGGTCCTCGACCCCTTGAGCATCGGACCTCTCGGGTCAAAAGTTAACTTTTTGCACTCGTTTAGGGGTAAAATCGTAATTTCGCCATGAACGTCCATTAATCCTAGACTAATCCCTGATTAGGCTCACTAATCCATACTTAGTCTTAATTAATTCCGAAAATTAGGGACGGGTCGTTACAATCTTCCCTCCTTAAAGAATTTCATCCTCAAAATTCCAACCGACCCAATTCCACAACTAAACTGTGGAAATCCAATCATGTCCCACGTAGGGGGTACTCTCGTGTAATCATACACGTCCGCCATAACCACCGTACTCGTCAGCACACACCGTCACCAAAGCTTCCAAAACTCTAACTCAACTCTCATGAACCGAGTTCTAATCGTTGACTCTCGAGAGTCTCCACATCGGCTTCTAAGTCTCTCTAGAGACGTCGACACCGTTGATCTCGCCTGTCAGGCACTCTGACAGGTCAGCTAAACTAAGCTGACATCCCAGTTGGTTTTTCAGTCGGATGGTTGTTCTTATCTAACAATCGAAGTCAGCTTTCCAGTCTACTATTCTGACACTTCCCAACTTTGAGGCGTCAAATTAGCTTTTCAGCCTGACGACCTTTCTCATCCGATAAACGAGCTGACATACTGTTCAGCATCTGATCAAACAACATCTGCTCGATTCTGTCATCATAATGGTAAGAATCAGACCTCGCAGACCATAATCAAACCTATTCCGCAGGTTTAATCGACCTCGATACTCACATGAGTCAACTCTCATTTTCTCATACACATACTGACTCTTGCTAGAGTCCCATCAATCCATACCTATCCAAACGCATGGGATACCGATTAAATCTATTACCACTATAGGTCACAACCATCGTGACCAGCCGGTAACTCTCGGCTTCATTGCGGTACACTGATCTCGACTCACTCTCGAGTCCCAAACTGTCACATCACATACCCCGTCGAAACACATTCGACATCGTACCCATCCTGGGTGTATCTGGACTCCATCAAATACTTGCCTCGATAGAGGTAACACGTTTGCATTGTAGGTTTCCCTTAGTCATCCGCGACTTTGAGCCCCCGCTCACATCAATCACTGAACCCTACCAACCCACACTGCTCGAGCACACAGTATTTGATGTCCAGTCATCATCTCAATATGTCAGAACTCATCCGATCATAGAACTCATCGAACTTTCACCATCGGATCCAATCCGATCACCATCTCATGTCCATCTAGGACTCCATCCAATTGACAACACATTCATACTTTTAGGGAACTCTCAACCCGATATACCGATTGACCGTGGTCAATCCCATCGTCCAACCTGCACAACACACCAGTGCAGACATCAATCCATCATCAAGGTACTACTCACCCTACTTCAGGACTGCACTCTAGCAACGTCCTACCGCGTATTACCGTCCGCACTCCAACCATGACTCGGACCTTAACCGTTCGTCACCAGGCGAACATCAACCCATCACAATCTCTACTCTCATATCCAAGACAGATCATACACTCCCATAACCAACTTCTGTCTTGTCATCTCACCAACTATTCCAAGAGATTCTTCAACTGTGTTAGAATACGATTCTCCTCTGCTCCTAGCTTAGCATAATCAGTAAGGCAACTCACTCCAATGATGACCAGACCTCGATCTACTCGCCTCACGGTCGCCACAATCATCTCAATCACTTCGATCCTCCCGATAGTAACCACATGGCTCGATCCAAACTCTCCTCACTCCACAGTGGTTCCACTACCTAGGACACTCACTCGTCACATCCGGTGACGCTAAGTACCAGCTGATTTTCCAGTCAATCAAATGTAACTCACAGCCTAGGTGTTCGGTTCTTACACCCTCTTTGAACCCTTTAATTATCATATCACTCCTCGTGATCCCACATAGGGAAGAATCCAAGAGAATCCAAGATGATGACATCAAAGTTCATCCTATGTCATTCTGCGGCACCTAGCACTATCTACTAAAGGGCAGAAACGAGAAGCCCCCTTCCTCGAATTCGGAATCACCAGAAGTTGCAACCCTGTTGGCACCAACTCGCATATGCTTCCAAGCCCTCAACTCACTCGGACATCATCCACGTGTCGGTAAACAATCCAACTCACCTATCCATTTATGACCGTTTATGTACATCCAACGGATGTCAATTCATCATAACCTGATGTACAGCTCGATTGAAGAATCACAATAGACTCATACTGTGATCTGTAGTAAAATCTCTGCATATCACCATATCTGACCAACCGGTCACTAATCCCCATGATAGTACTCGCGTCGTCCATTTATACCATTCTATCTAATCACCCCTTAGGCATTTCATCCTTTAACGTTTCCACTCCTGGGCACACACTAATGCCTTAAGTCTCGTATAATCAGGGAACTGGTCACCAAACCAAGTACTCTATGTGCCTCACACTGAGCCACATGGGATCCTCTCTGTCCCGCTCAATGCCCACCGAACTCACATGCTCGCCACTCTGGGTACATCTACTATCCCGTCGGCATACTGATTCGCAGGTCCCAACTCTATGGGATCAACTCATATTACCGTCCAACGATATCGAGGGCACCTGTCACTCATTTAGTTATATCCCACTGATCACAATCGCCTCCATAGAGGTAGTATGGCACACTCGTCAACACCCAAAGTCAACGTCTCGTTCTGCGTTCGCACCTAGTCGTAACCGAGTCGAATCCAGAATCTATGCTCGTACTGTCTGTTACTCACGCACCCTCGTATCCTCATCACGACTGACGAATCTCCATTGCCTAGTCGTCATGGAAACTTGAGTCTATCCACTTGATAAGACTCGACTACGTCAATCGATAGCAGCGTCTGCCACAACTGCGTGCAGACCAATCTTAGAAACACTCCGCTATCGAGACTTTGTACTCATGCGGTCAACTCACTGCCGGTACTAACCTCCCAACACGTAGTCTCCACGGATCGATCCACCTCGGGAATCGGTCCACAAGTATCACACTCATGGTAACTTGTTCAATCAATCTCCAACTCGAGTTATCATGAATTCGGCTGCTCACTGCAGCACGTCCATCCTAACCGATCAATCTTTCTTGACTTCAAAAAGTCGCCATATGGTGTCTACTGGTCTACTGGATCCTATCCACCAGTAACAATACAGCTCTAAGCCGTTGGATTCCCATGCACATCAATCCTACTCGGGATCAAACCTCTCAAAAATACGGCATCACGTGCCAATCGAACCCTAAACCGTCGTACCTCATGCCAAACATAATCTATCTAGGGTTCGATTCCATTGAATCCTCATACTCTTACCCTAACTTTCAGGTCGATGACGAGCTGTTACCACTACAGAGACATCACATCCTCGACCTGCGTGTCACACTGAGAGCAAAACATGCTCTGATACCACTTTGGTATCAAAGTACCACGTACAAACCTTGCTCTGATACCACTTGACAGGACCTGTCCCAAATCTCACTGGGATTAACGCGGTACGTACTTTCTCCCATCTGACACGAAGTGTCAAACAAGGGATAGTTCCGACTTTAGCCCGTTCAGGCTTCCAGAGTGCGCCAGGATTAGAGGGGAAGTGTGATGTCTTGGTTCCTGCTACAGCCCGCATCCGCGAACAACCTGAAGGGCATTAAAACCTTTGAAAGCTGTGAGTGGACGAAATAAATGATTTATGAAACATTTTCTTAAAAGAAGACATTTATGCCCTTCACTAAAAAGCATGCATGTATTCGAAAAATATTTAATCCAACTATTAGGGCCTTGGCCAAAAAAGTAAGTCAACACATATGGGAACTCAGCCCAAAATCAATACACGTGGGAACTCAGCCCAAAACCATTCATGTGGGTCTCAGTGCAAAACCAATCCTAGGCATCCCTAATGCCTAGCATCCTAGATGTCACAATCACACCACTATCACGGTTCCAAGCTACGTGTGCTACCTGGGGTCTCAAATCCCAAGTCTCCCCAGGGTCCACCTTGGTCAATGACCCGCTAATCAATGATCCTCCCCGGGGGGAGGTTTTAACCTCTGGCAATCCTGCTCCTGAGTCACTATACGGATCGGTCGTTCCATGCAATGACCCCTCGCAGGCAATGCCCCGTAACTACTCCAAGATACTATGAGACTTCTGGAGGAGACAACCCGCCACTCCAGGATACTATGCGACATCTGGATGGCATCCGTTCATTGGGATGGTATATGGAAAACCATTTTACAAATCATCTCAAAACCGTTCAAAGGGCTACACCTGGGTTTCCATAAAACCATCGTAAATCCAAATCCATTTAGGGTCCTTGACCCGAAATCACATTTATAAACTAGAACCGGGCCTCATGCCCGGTCCCATAACCAACTGGGCCTCAAACCCGAATTCGTAAACCAACGGGGCCCCCAGCTCGATCACATAACTCAAATGGGCCTCCAGCCCGATTTCTCATTAAATCAACTCGACTCCAAGTCCGATAGTTTCCAATCAAATGGGTCATACGCCCGAAAGATATTTCCAAAACCCCTTTCAAATCGTCTTTCAATTGGGACTCATGCCCGAATCTTGATTTCACGCACTTCCGTGAAATCTTCCAAAATCGTAAATCAATTCCTCAATTTCACGCCTCTCCGTGAAACGTTTAGAATCACATGTAAACTGTGTAAAACATATGCACGTAGTAGACATGGCTGAAGCCCAAACATCGTATAAAACAGAAATCTCGAACTACGTTGACAGGACCCGTCCCAAATCCCTCGGCATTAGCATAGGACGTGCCTGCTCCCTTCTGACACGAAGTGTCAGACCAGGGATATTTTCGTCCTTTGCCCAACCGGGGCTATCAGAGTGCACCAGGATCCAAAGGAGGAATGTGAATGTTTCATCTATGCTACAGCCGCATCCACGATCAACCTGAAGGGCATTCAAAACACAAAAGCTGTGAGTGGACAAAACAAATATTTATAAAAACATTTCATAAAAGACCTTTATGCCCTTCATTAAAAACATATGCATGCATTCAAAAACCATTTCTAGGGTTCATACCCGGTTCCCATAAACCGTCATGAACCATCAAACCATTTGAGCCTTGGCCCGAAATCTGTCAGTCAAATACATGGGACCCCCGCCCAAACCAAAACACGTGGGAACTCGTCCCAAAACCATCTCATAAGGGTCTCAGCCCAAAACCAATACGCGTGGGTCTCACCCCAACGCCATCTCAGTGAATTCTCATACACATATACTTATATACATATATAACCCATACTAGGCACTTCCGGAGAAGATCCCAACTTGGGGCACACAGCCCTAGGGAACACATCCCTGATATAGTCACGATGTCTATATATATATAAGTATGCATACTACTCGGGGTCTCACTCCGAGTCTTCTCCCAGGAATTCTCCATCTGGGAGGCTCATCTTCGGACCTAGTCTGATCATTTCTGCGGAATCTGGTCCGGGACCACATCATAACGCCCACTCCTGGAACGGGATCCCTATGGGGATACCCACTCTGGTCTATGGATCGTGACTCTACAGGTCGACATCTGGAGGAGACCAATCAATAAGCTCATAAGGAGGGTATATATATACCAGTATACAAAAAGGTAAAACGGGACTCACGCTCGATAACACAAAGCAAATGGGACTCCAGCCCAAACATAAGACTCAATAGGGCCTCTAGCCCGATTTCACAATAACTGGGCATCGAGCCCGAACTTTTAAATCAACGGGGTATAAATCTCGATATCTGAGGGTCAGTCACGATCTCGATCATAGTGATGCTTGCAACCATCAATCCAGGACCGCTTTCAATCCTAGTATGTCACCGTGAACACATCACTGACGCGTCCATCTTGAGATCATGGTGCACACGTCACCGATCGATCCTCTAAACCGTCAGCATTCCGAAGTCGAGCCTCCAGTGGCTGCTCGACAATGGAACGTGCATCATGACCTCTCCGAAAGGAACGTATCCCAATCCGAAGGTGAGCGTCATGTCGTCCGTCGCCGTGCTCACAGCACCCGTCTCAACCACGAAACAGACGCATAGGTAATCAATAGGGTCTCATCCCCGAGTGAAAACCAAATATAAATGGGTTTCATACCCAGTTTTACCTTTTCAAAACCATTTCATGAAAACAGAAAGCGTAAGCGCGTATAAGCAAGTATAAAACCCAAAAACCTTGAAGTACGTGCCCATACGTAAACACACACCAAATTATTCTAGAGGGTTACTAACTACCTTAGTAACTTCTCATTAAAGCCCCCTAATTTTCTAGGATTTTTATCATATTTTAAACTCGATCCTAAACCTTCGAACATCCCAAACTATATGGAAACGATGTCCGATCGACTCAAAATCAGTCCCAAAATGTTTGTTACATTGAATAGAAGAAAAGTCATGTTGACCGTGACCGTGACCCGTTATAAGTACAGTCTCTTTTCCTAGACATCACCCTTGAAATTTTCATACTCTAGAGGAAATAAGTTAACTCAAGTGTTAACAATCACCGCAGGTGAGAGTTAACAAACAAGACTTCACCTATTCCATTAAAGATCAAAATCTAAACTTTGAAGCACAAGTGATCTACATATTACCGAGACTAATGCATGAATGCAAGAATTATTTACAAGTATTTTTTATGCACAATTTACAAGTATAACATGACAATTTACATATGAACAATTTATACAAGTATGAACAATTTATTCACAAGTATAGTTTTAGGCACAAGTAATGATATTCACAAGTAAGGATATTCACACTAACATATTGATTATGCACAAGATTTATTTACAAGTATATGTGTACACTATCACAAGTTAAGACTAGAAAATTTTGAAATTATTATTTCATTTTTTTTCAAATTTGTTTTATAATTAAAAAGGTAATGAAAACGTTTTCTTTATTTTAAAACAATTTTTTTTTAATTTTTTTTTCGAGTTTTTTTTATTTTTATAAATAAATACAGAAAAAAGAAAAACTTTATTTAAAAAGATTTTTTTTTACAATTTTTTTTTTAAATTTACAAAAACAATTCAAAAGAAATAAAAATAAAAAATAAGAAAAGTAAACAAGTATAATATTGAACATTATGTGCAAGTATGAACAAATATCTACAATCATAAACAATTAAATATAAACGTATATAAAATGAACAAGTATGTACAATTATAAACAAGAATAAAATGAACAAGTACAATAAGAATTTAAATTTACATAAACAATTATAATATGAACAAGTATATAAAAAATTATGAACATTTATAAAAATAGAAATTATGAATAAGTAAAATATGAACATTATGAACAAATATGTACAATTCAAAACAAGTGAAATATGAACATTATGAATAAATCAAAGAGGAACAATTATAAGAATATAAAAAACAAGTATAACAAGAACAAGGTATGTACAATCATAAACAAGTAGCATTATGAACAAGTATGGATGGACAAGTGTATATGAAGACTATGAAACATGTATAAATTATGAACAGTTATGAACAAGTGTGAACAATTATAAAATGAGAAGTATAAAAGTAAAAGTTATGAACAAGTATTAAAATAAATAAAAATAATATACAAGTATAATATGAACATGTATAAAGATAAACATTATGAACAAGTATAATATGTACATGTAGTACATGTATAATATAACAAGTATAAAGAATATAAACAAGTATATTAGGAAAATTACGAACAAATATAATATTAACAAAAGTAAAAATTATATATAAAAAAAAAGGTATAATATGACAATTTATATACATACACTACAAATTAAAAATGATTTTCAATTTCCGCGGCAAAGGAGCCAAAAATTGATAACGCTCAAACTACGCATTAAATTAAACCCATAATTTGAGTATTTGGCAATTTAAACACTTTTTGTGTAGATGTGGTATTGGTAAATAGGGATCGTTCTTAACCGGGGAAATTAGGGAACATTAATAATGTGTTAGTGAGAAAGAATGATGAATAAAAAAATAATTTAATAAATACATTAATGAATAAAAGAATTAAAGAATTAAAGATTAAAGATTAAAGATTAAATAACAAATAAATAAAATAAAAAATAAAAAATAAGAAATAAAGAATTAAAGAATTAAATGGGGGGTTTGAAAAGATTGTAATCATAAAATAAAGAAAACAAGTAAAAACAATTAAGAACATAATTCTACTTCTACTTTAACCTTTGTACAATTGGACATTCTTCAAACACAATTTTTACCAACACTCTATCATATACCATGTTGATACGAGGACATGTGGATGGTCTCCTCCAGGTTTCTGGGACACTAGGGAAGTCACGGTGCATTTTCTGCGAAGGGTCACTGTATGGAGCGACCGGACCGTATAGTGACTCAGGAGTAGGATTGCTATGATTAGACTTCTAGGACGTCAGACATTTGGGATGTCAGAGATATGGACCCGAAGAGACCCCGGACAGCACGCGTTGCTTTTACCGTGAGATATGACGTCTGGGACTTCAAGCGTCTGGGACGCTAGGCATCTGGGATGCGGAAGATGGTTATTTGGTAAAAATGGATTATAGGATTTATGAAATGGTATTTTGGTGTTTATGGATTTGTGCTTATGGATTTGGGCAGTGGCCCACTTGGTTCTGGATTTACGAATTTTTGTATTCTATGGTTTTGGGCTGAGTTCCCATATATGTTTGGATTTACGGTTTTTTGGCTAAGGCCCTAAAGGTTTATTTAAGTAAATGGTTCGATTACTGGTTTTCGATTGCATGCATACTTTTTAGTGAAGGGCATAAATGTCTTTTTATGAAATGTGTTTTATGAACTTATTGATTTTTGTCCACTCACATTTTTTAATGATTTTAATGCCCTTCAGGTTGATCACGGATGCGAGCTGTAGCAGAGACCGAGACATCGCACTCCTCCACCAATCCTAGCGCGCTCTGGAAGCCCCGGTCGGCATGAGCTTTCTAGTTATCCCTTGTCTGACACTTCGGGTCAGGCGGGAGCATGGCACATCCCACGTTAATCCCGGGGGGATTGGGATAGGTCGTGACAAAAACTCTTGAATTGCCTTAGAATTACCTAGCCTTAGGTATTTCATAAGAAAAGCACAAAATTATGTCTCAGAGCTCTCAAAGAAACGTCACAAGAACAAAGTAAAGAAGAAATGAAATGAGGAAATAAAATAAAAATAACATAAATTAAGAACAAAATTAAAAACAAAACATAAAAGAAATTTAAGAAGAACAATCTACAAGAAACTAAAATGGTCCCCAAAAATGTCTCTCAAAAGAGAGGAAAAATAACTAAACTAAAATGAACTAAGAAAAGGGTAGAAAGGGTAAAAAATAGGGACTCTTAACAAGTGAAATGGCATTCCTATTTATAGAGGGAGTTCCAAAAATATTCAAATAAAAATACAAAAATAGAATAAAATAATGAAATGATGAATAATGATGAATAATGATGATTAATGATGAAATTGTGCTGATTTTGGGGTTGAAAGCTGCTAGAAATCAGAGGGAAAGGAGCAGGTTTGATGTAGGGCTGGAGCAATTGGCTCGGCAGGTTGCTGCAGCAAGGAAGTGAAGTGACTCGGCATGAGGCTGCTGATAAAGGAGTTTTCAGTTCGTGCGTCAGGTGCTGAACTAGAGCTAGTGGAGTCTTCGGGTCAAGCAGCTGCAGAGCATGGTTTCTCAGTGCACGCGCGTCGACATAGAGTGTGAGCTTTCGGTAGGCGTGCTCCGGGATAGATAGGGTATATCGGTTAGTATCTACCGAAGTCCTGCGCTGGGCTGTGAAAGAGTTTGGGCCACGACTCGGGCCGGGTTTTGGGCTAGGTTGAAGGTGTTGGGCCTGCGCAGGTGGCTTTCTGGGCTGGTTATGGGTTCAGTGAGCCAATTGGTCTTGGCTTATGGATTCTTTGGCTCCAGCTGTCAGTTATGGGTTCGGTTGCAAATAATGGATTTTCATATTAATATAATTCCACCAAAATTCGTCCACATTTTCTTCATTCTAATTCCGATCGGGGTAATTCTTTTTCTAAAACGCTCAAAATTCTAAGTTTTATTTAATTCTACAAAAATCCCACAAAATATATTATTTTTTCTAATTGTTTATTATATTAATATTAAAAGTCAAGTATAAAGGGTATAACATAATATAAAATAATGTTTATTTGAAGACCTATCATATCTCCAAGGAATGCGTACTTCAAATGTTCTGGAAGTACCTTGAGTTCTAGTTCAAGGGTTTAGACAACGAAGGGAAGAATCTTATTAGAACCAAAAGTGAGTGGAATAGGAGGATGAGGACTTACATATCTCGGAATTTCATTAAGGGCCATGAACAATTCAAGGATTCAAGCTTCAAGGACATCAATTAGTGCATCTAAGAGGACTTCATTCCCGAATTGGGTCAGTCCTGCTCCTTCTTGAATTGCAATTTCGAGTTCATCATCTTGGATGTGGTTTAAGTGTTCCTGCGATATAGGTTCAACAATGTCAAAAGCAAAGCAAGCATTAACACTAGTAGTAAGATACCTCATAGTTTTGAAGATGTCGAACTCAATCTTCTCCCCACTGAATTCCATGAATAGAAGGCCATTGTGGACATATACCTTTGTTCTTGTAGGCCCCATGAATGGACATCAAAAAAGCAATGGTGTGTTTTCCGAAAGACTCTCATTCATGTCAGATATATAAAAGTAAGCCAGAAAGAAGCTGATTGACCTGCACAAGAACATCTTCTACATATCCCCATGGATATAAGTGAGAATGATCTGCTAATTGAATCATCACATTGTCTTTCTTTAAATCACCTAGATTCATTGATCCATATATATGGTATGGCACAACATTGATTGATGCACCTAAATCTAGCATGACATTAACAAAGGACTTACCTATTATGCAAGGAACTGAACAGCTCCCGGGATCTTTTAATTTTGGAGGCAGTTTTCGTTGAATAATTGCAGAAACAGTTTCATTGACCTTAACCACTTCTTTCTCCATTGCTTGCTGTCTTTGAGTGCATAACTCCTTGAGGATCTTGGCATAAGTCGGCACTTGTTTGATGCATTCAATCAATGGTAAGTTCAATTGTACCTTCCGAAATATGTCACGGATCTCATCATACTTCTCATCCTTCTTAGTTTTGGAAAATCTGCTTGGACAAGGTGCATGAGAAAACAAGGTGTAAGTAGGAATAGAGTTTGTTGAGATATGATTTTTACCTTTGCCGTGGCTAGATGGTGTTGGAATTGGTGCCACTTCCTTGTTCCGAATGGTGATTTTATTATACTTGTAACGACCCGTCTCGGGAGTCGGGATTAGCGAAGTGATTAGTGATGGATTAGCTCGGTTAATCGGTGTTTAGTGATTAGTGGAGCCCGGCAGAGCTCGCGGTGGTGGTCAGAAAGCAGGTATCTTTTTCGGTCCCTTTTGCTCTCTCTGTTTTTCAGTTTGGTTTCAAACTTAAAGTCGTGGGTTTAGGAGCTTAGTCGAGCAGTCCTATGGGTTCTAATAGGCATAGGAGGTCCCTAGAAACTGTAAGAACTTGAAACCGTGACGGGAGGAGGAACTGGTAAGCGGGGTGGATCCTGTCAATACTCATTCTAAAAAAATTCGTCACTTTCCTTCCTAGCATCCACAAAACTTGATTTCAGGCTTTCCTTGGGCATAGGGTCATGCAAAACCTTCCCACTTCGAGTTGTAACATAAGTAGCATGCTCAAAACAATTGTTCTTTGGGTTGGGAAGAATTTGTGAACGAAACATCCCTGTATCTTTGACTTGGCCCATAAAATCGATGATTTGACCAATTTCCTTATTCATTTCACCAATGTCACGGCCATGAGTGTTCAGCGTCTCCTTTGTTTGGCTTTGGCTATCCAGAAGGACTTGAGTTGAAGTGGATAGTTGTGCCAAAATTGTAACAACCCGTCCCTGATTTTAAGGATTAATTAAGACTAATTATGGATTAGTGAGGCTAATTGGGAATTAGCCGAGGATGAAAGAATGTTCAGGGTGAAATTACGATTTTACCTCTAAACGAGGGCGAAAAGTTGAATTTTGACTTGGGAGGTCTGACGCATGAGGGCCGATGACGGTGACGTAGATCGGGATGTCACGAGTCCGTAGACAAGCGGCACGTCAAAATCGAACGTTCGACGGAAAAGTTACGGTTCACGGAAGTTTCGTGGCACTATTGCACGTTTTATCAAACGAGGGACATTGTCATTAATGGGGCCCAGATATTTTGTTTCTGGCCCAATGGATGAGTGACAAGTGTCACTCATCCATTGCCAAGTAAGATCACATACATGCATCTCCATTCCCTTCCTTTTCTTTTCCTTCGATCATCTCACCAAACCCGTTCAACCCAAAAATCCAACCCCTTTCTGCCATTTGAATCTGACAGAGGAACTGAGAGTGGCTGAGAGTGGTAGGGAGGATCGATGACGATGGCAAGGGTGGTGAGCCGTCACGGACAGCGGAGGAACGGTAAGACCCGAACCCCTTTGTTTTTCAAATTTCAAATTCCCTTTTTTGGACGTTTAGGAACGACTTTGATGATGTTTTGATGTTTGGGAGGTTCATATGAACCTGTGAGGCTGATTTTGAATGAAGGAGAACGATGGTACGGCCTAGACAGAGACGGGAAAAACAGAGCCACGAAAATCAAATTGAAAGGTGATCTTCTAGGCTTTTTTTTTTATAATTTTGAATCCATAAATTGGTAGGAATTGAAGAAACATAGATATCGGAATTGAACGGGGAAGAAACAGACCGAAAATTAGGGAGGAATGGACTGGACCGGTTCCATCGGTTCGGTCAGACCGGAATTACAGGTGGACCGGTCGGACCTGATCTGTCGAAGGACAGGGATGGGCACTGTGCAGGGCGCGTGAGCCACAAGCGCTGCCCCTTTAGCGACGCGTGGGGGCGCGTGAAGCATTTGCTAGGGGTGGTTCCAACATGTGAAATAATCTATTCGATGTAAAAAACATTTTGGGACTGGTTTCGTGTCGTTTGGACATCGTTTCGAAATAGTTCGGGATGTCCGAAGGTTTATGATCGACTTTAAAAATAGTTAAAAATTTGGGGAAATTACGGGGATTTATGAGGGGTTATTTAAGTAGTTAGTAACCCTCTATTACAATTTGGACAGGTTCGGGAGCCCCGAAGAAGGTGATTGGCCCGGGAGAGGCTTATGGCGCGCGATCGAGGCGCGGCTTCAGACGGTCTGTGAGTGGACCTTGATTTCTAAATTGATGCATGCAGAAATATTTTATATTTGTTTTAAATACATGAATTGAAATTCCTTGAGTGTGTTTGTTTGTGATAGCTAGTATTTACGTACTTGCACGTATTTCGAGATTTTCGAATGCTTATACGTGCTATGTTTTCTGTGGGGGGTTTGATGAATGGGTTTTGGATTGGAAAACATCAAATCGGGCATGAGACCCATTTGATTGGAAATCCTCGGACTTAGAGTCCATTTGATTTCACGAGAAATCGGGCTAGAGGCCCATTTGATTTGTATGATCGGGCCGAGGGCCCTGTTGGTTTACAATTCGGGCTTGAGGCCAAGTTTGGTTTGATATCGGGCTTGAAGCCCCGTTGATTTATGGTATCGGGCTTGAGGCCCTGTTGGTTCTGATATCGGGCTTGAGTCCTAGTTATGGTTTATGAAATGTAAACTCAGGTTCAAGACCCGGGGAGATTTGGATTTGAATCGGATTCGAGAAATCTTGTTGAGACGAATCGGGTATGAGACCCAGTTGAAAAATGTTTTGAGAAAGTAAGTATTTGATATGTATATACCCTCCTATGTGATTAGTCTCCTCTAGACGTCGTAGATCTTGGAGTGTCACGATCCACTGGCTGGGATGAATGACTACAATAGGGAGCACATGCCCAGGATTGTGAGATATGGTATAGTCACGGATGAATGACTCCAAGAAGGAGCACATGTCCAGATGTCGTAGATCCTAGATTTTGGACAAATCCTCCCAGACGTCATAGATCCTGAGATAGGACTCGGAGATGAAACCTGAGTAGTATACTTACTTAGATATATCGTGATGGGATGTAGATTGGGCATATGAGAAGCCGAGGATGAGTAGTATGCTTACGGGGATTGATTGGGGGCTGAGACCCCGTGTTTTATGATTTCAGAAATGAGTTTGGGTTGAGTTCCCATGTGACTGGTTTTCGGCTTAGACCCACTTGATTTGATTTGGGCAGAGTCCCTATGGTATACGGTTTTGGGCTAAGACCCTAATGTTTTTGTGAATGTTTTGATAAACGGTTTTTGAATGCATGCATGCTTTTTAGTGAAGGCCATAAATGTCTTCTTTATGAAATGTGTTTTATTTAAATGATTGATTTTCGTCCACTCACATTTTTTACTGTTTTTAATGCCTTTCAGGTTGATCGCGGATGCGGGCTGTAGTAAAGACCGAGACATCACACTCATCCTCCTACGATCCTAGCGTACTCTAGAAGCCTCGGTAAGGGTTAGAGTCGAAATTTTCCCTGGTCTGACACGCGGTGTCAGACGGGATCAGGAACGTCCCACTTTAATCCCGGTGTATTCGGGACGGGTCCTAACAAACATCATATCGTAATCCGTAAGTACTCTTGTTGGTTTTGAACTGGAGAGTTCAAACATCCTTCATTACTGCTCCACTTGAATCCTAGATGACCACGGTTGTCTTTTCCATAGTCGTTAAAGTTACTGAACTGTTGGCCCCCTTGATATCCTCCAAAGGCATTGGCTTGTTCCATTCCATCATTTGGGTTTGTAACTTGAGGGCACTGATCAGTTAGGTGTCCATCCAATTGACACACTCCACATATAGGTCTCTTAGGTTGCATAGCCCTTTTGGCTTTTGGAGATTTGGATATGAAAGCTTTAAGGGAGCAGAGTGTTGTGTCAGTCGTAGCTAGCCACCTTGTTCTTCATTTAGTTTATTTTGTAACTCTTAACTTAATGCTTTGTTTTATGTTTTTTTAATATGCATAATTAAACACTTATCGGTTAATGGTTGTTTTGAAGCCTTAAATTTGTATACATTTTATGCATGTGAATAGTTGGATTGATTTGGTTTACAAAAACTCTTGTGTTTTTTATATGTCATGGTTTGAAACATATAGTTTAAACATATAAGAGTAGCTAGATCATAGGGTTAATTCATATGCATGCATTATTCTCTATGATTCATAAGTAGCAAAAATTATCACAGTCTAATCAATTTAACATGAATTATGATTTTGACTGCTCCATAATCTGATTAGCTCAATCGTCCATCAAACTTTCTATGAACTTAGTGATCCTTTGCATGATCGGAATTAGCCTATTGTTCATGTTTTGATATAGCTTGTTTAGAAATTTTGTAGCTTTGGTGTGCTACCAAGTTAAAAGGCTTTAGAAAGGTAATAAGAACTTATTTGTACACTATAGTTTGTTCTTGATTGACATCTTTCATGGCATAGCAGAGGAATTAGGAATAATAAGTGGCTTGGCATGTATTTAGTGGTGGATAAACGTGCTCTTAACTATTCCACTTCATTCATATAACTTCCAATCATTTATTTTCTGCATTCCAAAATCTAAAGAACCCTCTCCCCCTCCCTATTCCTTTGCTTTTCATTTTAGTGTCACTCGTATCTTTGTGTGTTTTGGTGAAAGTGTGTACTCTCAATTCTTAGCGTTGGAAAAATACCTTGCTGATTCAATATTTCTAATGACTACAACTTCTAGGATTCATGCAACTCTAAAACATTTAATAGGAAACAATTTATACGTTGGGAAGTCAAATCTATATATGGGTCACATAGCTTCAAAGTTTAGATGGAGACTTCTACGTTCATGCGGCCCAAGTCATTAGGTTGGATTTCGAACCATTTTCCCTATTAGGGTAAGTACAAAGTGACCAAGTAGAAAGTATACATGAAAGGGGAGGATGATTTTGGAACGCTGAAGCCCTACTTCTCAGTACGAAGACGATTTTAGGACTCAGAAATCCTACTTCTTAGAGCTGACCTATAACATGCATTATCTCATGTCCTAAACATCACCTTCAAAATTTCTTACTAAGGGCAGACATCTATTCGTTCCAAGATAACTCAAGTGTTAACAAACTTCACCCCAACCTCATGACTTTGAAGGGCCATGAAGGGTTTAGGAGTAAGTAAACAAATGAAACTTCACCTATTCCATTAAAGATCGAGATATAAACTCAGAGCACAAGTGATCCACATATAGCCGAACCTTGTTTGAAAAAAATGAATTATTCCTTATATTATTATTATTATTATTATCGAAAATCTTATTTAATTTTACTCTTTTTAATTTTACTTTTTTTACAATGAAAAACGTTTTTATCAACAAGTATTACAATATTTTATATACAAGTATGAAAATTATGTACGAATATGATATTTACATTATGAACATATTTACAAAAACGAAATCATACACGAGATTATTTCAATCCCTAGCAACAGTGCCAAAAATTGATATGCTAAAACTAAGAATTTAAATAAACACAAAGTCACCCTCAACACATAATGAAAACATATGCAAATTAAAACCTTTTTTGTGTAGATGTGGCATTGGTAAATAGGGATCGTTATTAACCAGGGATTGAGGGTACCTAAGCATGATTATCGTTTGATTATTTAATTAGGGGGTAATTGATTGTTTCAAATGTCCTACGTGATTAACTATCCAAAACTAATCTAATCTATCCTAATTTATTATTTACATGGTCAACTCATCTTTTAACCTAACTCATTAATGAATTCTATTAACTTCAATTTGTAAAGTGCTATAACCTTAGTTTTACGAGATGTTAGCATATTCTTAAGTACATGCACGGGAAGTCGTCTACACTTTCAATAATAAACTAGGGAACGCCTAAATCATCTATCATGCTTTAAGGATTAATATTCAAATGTCAGGACCCACCCCGGTTTCACCCGAAAACCGAGGTAAATCCTGCTCCCGTCTGACACCCCGACACAACACCAAAGTAAACCACTAAACTACACAGTCAGACGCAGGAGGAAATTTAAACATCTCGAAGTCAAAGTTTTACAGAGCATAGTACCAAGTACAAAAGAAAGAAAACCGATGAACAGTACACGCACACGGAAAACTTAAAACACTCTGGGGTCGCTCTCGAGTACGCTATGCCTCAGACGCTGCCTTGACGCTGAAACCCCGCTCTAGCTCCACGACCTGGAGGGCAGTTTAAAAACAGAAGCTGTGAGTGGACCATAAATAAGAAAAGAACTTCCGAAATCCATTTCATAATAAAAACAGGGTTTTAGCCCTCCGTTTTTAAAACACACATGCATAACCCATTAGATGAAAACAGTTATAAATCACATAAGGATCATCATAAAAATAGAATTTAAACAAGTTATAGAAATCACGTTGTACACATCATAAAACCATATCATAAAGCATAAATCTTAGGCAATCATTATCCGATCAAACCTGCTGGACCTATCCGAGTCTTTAAACTCCCGAGTCTTTAAACTCAATCTGGGTCTTTAAACCCAATCCGGGCCTGTCCCCCTTCAAACATAATCCGGGTCTTTAAACCCAATAACCAGATCCAGCAAATCCAATCCAAAACCGTTGAAAACCATTTCAAAATCCATATCCAAACCAAAATCCGAAATCACCGGTCTGATGCCCTTCCGGCATCCAAAACCGTCATTCCCAACCCAAATCCGGAATTCCACTTTTCAACTTTAAAACCAAATCTCGATTCTCGAAATCCGATTTTAAAACCGAAAACTTTGATCCTCAAAATCATGTTTCAAAATCCATTTATAATCATTGAAAATCGCCTATCATTTGAAAACCCCAAGTCATGGCATCAAAATCGTAAACAGAGTATTTCTCGTAAAACGTGCGGAAAATCGTACTTTCTCGAAAAACATGCAATGATGTAAAACCAACACCACATATTCAACAATCATGGAATCACATGTAAACCCATAAAACAAGTAATTAAAAGCAGTTATGCATGTTCAAGTTAAGAGAAAGGGTCCACTTACAGTACCGATCCCTCAATCGCGTCCCGAACATCCTGTACGTTCTTCAGCTTCCTCGGGAAATCCCGAACCTGTCAACCATCACCCAAGAAAGTTACTAACACATCTACGAAGGTCCACCTCATTTTCCCCAAAAATCCCCGGGTCCTAAATGTAACGAACCGGAACCCTAAACCTTCACCTTCGCGGAACTAACCTCAAACGACGTCCGATTAACCCGAAACCTATTCCAATGGACTCGTCACAACACCTAGACCAAAAACCATGTTGACCGTTTTCCCAAACATCGCCACACGCGGTCCCACGCGCCGCCCAAAGTGGCTCCGTGTGGGCTTCACGCGCTCGCTACAGTGTCATCATCAACCTCAGTCTCAACGGTCCAGACCGGTCCAGCCAACCCGAACCGGCGTGACCGGTTCTCCACCAACCCTCCACCGTTTTCCTCATTTTTTTCACCATCTTCATCGTCCAATCCTAAGCTACCCATTCCCCTACTCCAAACACCTCGGCACTGTCCCTAACCCGTCGACTCGAGCTCGAAACCAAAACCCAAACTGTCCCCTGTTTCACACTCCGGGCAACCAGGTAATCCCCCGTCACAAACAACCGCCTTAGACGACTCCTAGGACCTCCCTGAGTCTCACCTAACTCACCAAAAGCCTCGACTCGCACTCAAAACCCACGACTTTGAGTTTAAAATTCGACGGCAAAACAGGGCAATTGAAAGAGGATGAGGAATTACATGTACACCGACCACCGCCAAGAGCTCAGTCGTGAGAACACGACTCCTCCAGTCCACCTCCGTCCTCTGGACACCTTCACCAGCCTCAATTGGTCCCTCACACGGAAGCACCACCGCTCGAACTCCTCTCTGTTTTTCTGGTTTTCCCGTGAGCTCACACCTCGCACACACACTCACACCTCACCTCCCAACCTTCTCATTGTCTCCCTCTCAATCTCTGATCACTCCTCACTCACCAAACACACCAACCCTCACAATCAACGTCCAACTCCCCTCAATTTTCTCTCAATCTCTCAGTCTCTGTTCTTGCTTCTTCGAACACACACACACGGCACACACGAACACTCAGCCCAAAATAATTGGACCGTGCACCCTAGAAGCCTCTAGCCAAGCCCTACGTGTCACAATCCTCCCCATTATCTCACAAATGTTCCAATCTCAACCGTCCACTTGTCCCAATCTTTTGCACAATCCCCAATGTGCAGAAGACCAAAATGCCCTTCTTTGAACCCAAAATTACAATAAGGGCACTACCTTCCTAGACCGGTAACTCACACATCCTAACTCCGATGAATACGTACCGCCTGTCATCGAACTCAGGACGACAAGATCTACCTAATTGTCCTAGGTTAACGTGTAAAAACCCAGTCGTTCGAAAAGTCAACTTTTCCCCCTATTTTAGCCAAATTACAAAAGTGCCATCAACCTTCCGAACATTATATCTTCCTCCTCGGATGTCGGAATCGGGCGTGCCACCTGTCTACGTATTCGTGACGTCCCGAACTACATCACATTCATCGGTCAAAGTCTATTTGACCGTCCAAACTAAAAGTCAACAATTTGCCCGAATCAGGGGCAAAATCGTCATTCTACGCTACCGGACCTATCGTAACCGACTAACCACCAATTAAGCTCATTAATCTCATCTTAAACACGGTCTTAACCCTAATTCTCGGGACGGGTCGTTACATCAAACATAACCAAAAATAAAATATTATTGAAATCAATACAAAACATAAGACCAAGATAAGATTAATAATCAATTCATAAGCAATAATCAAGACAAGAGATAACAACGGATTAAAGAGGTCATGTTACACTTTTTCTCTCGGGAAGCCCAAAAGGATGCTAAGTGAATGAACTCTCTTTGGTGAGACAATAGGCAACGCCCAACTATGCCATGGATGAATGTGTAGAAGATGACGTATGGTGTAATTAACCTTGCACAAGAATTATAAACTTTATAGAAAGGGAAATTGGGTCAAGCAGAGCTTCGGTACAAAGAATGAGCGACCATTTTACAATTAGCCTAAGTCTCTCTATTTATAGGAGAAAATTAATCAACAACTGGTGCATTCATTGAGAGCCGATTTGAGAAATACTCAAAGTGTGCTCCTTATTTTTCCTCGAAAAAACTCCATTCTACTTTCAACACTTACCATTCCTCAGATGGCCAGAACACGCCGATCCACACGGGCCTTTGAGGCTGCCACATCCACTGCTGCGATTGCTGCCGTGAGCGAACCGCTACCTGAGATTCCAGAGGAACCACTTTCCCGTCTCCCGTACGGCCCATGCCACGCATCAATTCACCTACCATTCGGAATGCCAGATTGGACACCTACGTTCAGTTTTGGAACATTACCCATAGCTACTACTACCGTGAATCCCTTACCTTCGATGGGGGTAGGGGCAGCTTTTTTCCAATGAACAGACAGAATGCTAGCAGGAGAAACATCTCTAAGAGTTTCGAATCAGCTCCTTACCGACTTGGACCTAAGGAGGTACTTAGACGCACTGCACAACCCATAGGCCAACACCCAAGCTCCAGAGAGACGTGGCCTATCACATCCGACTGAAGGCGCGCGACGTGCGCCCCGACACGCTACTCATCACAAGAAAGCATCAGGGGCTCGCCTCCACGGCTTGGACTGATGCAGCAGGTTGAGCAACTGAGAAACCAAGTTCGGACCCAATCAGAGCTCCTACAACAACTATTGGGAGACATCAGAACATCTAGAACCTCCGAGAAGTACAGTGAACCTCACGGGGCACCAAGGGACATCCCGAGACGCGCCAGCAAGGAGTATGTTCACTGGCAGACAATGTCCCGAGACACGTCGCTAAGCGACTCTGGGAAAGAAAGCTGCACCCCTACAGGAAAAGGCCAAGAACGATCAAGGCTTCCATCTCGAGAGCGACTCGTAAGACGCCCTGGAGAACTTTTGCGCATTGAGTACCCGCGCCACAGGCGACAGCAGCAAGCAGTCTCCCGTGCATCACGCACTCACTCGGATGAACAGACCCATCGTAACTTAAGAAGCACAGACGATCTGACAGGACCCATCCCAATCCCCCCCGGGATTACCATGGAATGTGCCCTGCTCCCATCCAACCAGGGGTGTCAGACAAGGGATGACCAAGAGCCACTGCCCAAACGGGGCATCCAGAGTGCGCAAGGATCGATGGAGGAGGTGTGCAATGTCCCAGTCCCTGCTGCAAACGCATCCGTGATCAACCTGAAGGGCATTAAAACCAAAAGCTGTGAGTGGACAAAAACCATTAAGTTTACCAAATACATTTATAAGACATTTATGCCCTCCAATAAAAACGTATGCATGCCACGAAAAACCAGTAACCAAAACGTTTGCTCAACGGAGCCATTAGGGCCTTAGCCCAAAAACCGTTAACCAAAAACCAAGTGTGGGAACTCAGCCCAAAACTGTGGAATACCACCACCATACATATTAAAACCATGTGGGTCACCACCCACGACCATAGATGAACATCAATTCAAAAATCCAAAACCATTTAGGGTCCCCGACCCTACATACCATTTCATAACCAATAATCCATTTTTACCACATAACACATATCCAACCAATAAGCCATTTTATTCATTAATCCATATTTTACCATTACCATCACCAGCATCCCAGGTGCTTAGCGTCCCAGACGCTAGACGTCCCTGACGTCATATCTCACGGTTTCATAAGCTACGCGTGCTGCCCGGGGTCTCTCCGGGTCCATATATCTGACATCCCTGATGTCTGACGTCTCTGACGTCAATCATAGCAATCCTGCTCCTGAGTCATCATACGGTCCGGCTGCTCCGTATAATGACCCCTCGCAGGCAATGCACCGTGACTTCCCCAGTGTCCCAGAAATCTGGAGGAGACCATCATATATCCTTGTATCCAGATGGTATATGGAAAACAGTTTTATTAAATCCTTTTATCACATCATTACCATTGGGCCCTGCCCAAAATTTCCATAAAACCACATAATTCCATTTAGGGTCCCTGACCCAAAATCACAATTATTAAATATAGGGTCCCTGACCCGAAATCACATTTATAATCCAACTGGGCCTCATGCCCGATTTTATGAACCATTGGGCCCACGGCCCAATTTGTAAACCAACTGGGCCCCCGGCCCGATTCTCAAATGGACTCCAAGTCCGAAATTTCCAACATAATTGGGCCTCAAGCCCGAGTTCATATTTTCAATTTCAAAACCATTTCATCATATTATATCCAAATCATAAATATGGAAAATCCATGTAAAACCGGAAACCTCGATTTACGTGCAAGTACGTAAATCGCCTCGAAATACGTGAAACCGTACAATTTACCAACAACCAAATCAACATCACACAATCACAACCATAATCCATATAAAACATTTAAGCATGCATAGAATTTATAAAACCAAAGTCCACTCACAGACCGTTTTAACCGTGTGCCTCGATACGCGTGCCACCGGCCCTCTCGGGCCACACCACTATCACCGGGACTCCCAATCCTGTCCAAATCACATTAGAGGGTCACTAACCTCATCATTAACATCCTATCAAAGTCCCGTAATTTTCCCGCATTGTTACTTATTTTTAAACTTAATTTAAAACCTTCGGACATCCCGAACACTATCGAGACGGTGTCCGATCGACCCGAAACCAATCCCAAAATGTTCGTTACATTAAATAGGACAGAAGTCATGTTGACCTCACCTCGAGATCCGTGCCCACGCGCCGCCACGCGCCGCCGTGAGTGGCTGCGCGTGAAACCCACGCGTCTGCTACAGTGTCACCAGCCCAACCCATTTGTCTGGTAAACGGGTCCAATTCACCCGCGACACAACCCGGTTCCAATCCTGTCAATTCGATCCTAATTCCTTCAATTGATCATTCCATTAGCTTCGTTTTAAGTCCAATTATAAGTCTGTAACATCAATTACGCGAACACTTACCTAGATTCCATCGATTCCACGATGAACACGAAGAACACTCCGGTCACTGTTCAATCATGGGATTCCTTCAATCTCGATCGATTTCCCTAAATTGGTTCAACCAGAAGCATCAGTGGACTCCGTTAAACATTTCCCCCAACTCAATTGCATCAATCCATTGCTCATTCTCCACGACTCAAGCTCGAACATCCGTACACTGTGCAACCATGGAGTTCCATCGATCTCGATCGGTTTCCTTCAATTGATGAACCCAGAAGCATCGTGGGATCATGAGGAGTCATTTCCCCACAACAATTGAGTCAATCACAGCCCCAAACTCCACGACTCAGCCTCGATTTCTTCCTCTGTCACCAAGCTCGATCAGAGCCAAAACGGCACCAATCCTTCTCGTTTTTGATGTGGATCGACTCGTCACAACCTCAGGAAGATGTTTGTAACCTCCAATTCGATCATCACAGCTCAATTCTCAGTATTTGAATTTCCCTCCCAAAACCAAATTTTCGATTCTCAGCTTCATCTCTGCCTCTCGTGTTTCCCAGCCAAGTTAATCTCAAAACTCTCTCAATTCCTCACACTCTGGTTCAGAAATGGAAGGAAATGGTGGACGAATTCGAACTCCCCCCCATCTCTGCGTTTTGCTTGCACACGGGTAAGGACAGAAGAGAAATAAATGGAAAATAAAGGGTTTAATAATTAATTAAATATAATAAACATCATAATGATGTCTACCCCAAAACATGGGATCTGGTTTCAAGGGATGAGTGACACTTGTCACTCATCCAGGTGTGTAGGGTCAACGGTCACTATTCATTATTTTATTATTATTTTAATCCCGGTTCGTTCGGTAAACCGAGCTCGATTCCTTGACCATAACTTCGTCGTCGTAACTCCGATTTCGGCATGCCGCCTGTCGTTGGATTCGTATCGACGATACCTACGTAACGGTCCTTGGCCCTCGCCCATCGGACCTCCCGGTCAGAAAGTCAACATTTGGCCCCTAATAAGCCAAATTACCAAAATACCCCTCAACTTCCGAACACCATAACTTTCTCTACGAATGTCGGAATCGAACGTGCCACCTGTCTATGAACTCGTGACGTCCCGAACTACGTCACGGTCATCGGTCAAAGACCATTTGACCACCCGGTCAAAAAGTCAACATTTTGCCCACGACCAGGGGCAAAACGGTCATTTTGCACATTTTGTCCGATTTCGACCTACTAACCACCGATCAATCTCACTAATCAAGATTAATCACTAATCTAATCCCGGAATTCGGGACGGGTCGTTACACGATCGCAGCGAGGAGGATGAGACCTACTCCCCAACACGCTTGAGTGCCATCCCCCCTGCAACTCGAGGGAGTCGACACTACTTGACCCGACTCAGAAATCCCTGTCACAAAGGTCTATTACACGCTGAAGACGTCAGAAGGATGCTAGATCGACATCTCTAGGGAGTTCAGTGGGACAGAGACTTGGAGGATGACCTTTGTCGCCAGATTCAGACGTCATCGTCTTCACCATTCGTGAGGGACATTGAGGAGGAGCCGTTCCCGCATCGATTTTCAACTACCAACTTCAATCAGTACAAAGGAACCTCCGACCTAGTAAAACACATCAATTACTATCGGGGGGTCATGGTACCTCACAGGCACAACGACGCGCTCATGTTCAAAGTTTTCCAAGCCTCGCTGCAAGGTCTAGCGACGACATTGTTCAACCATCTCCCCCGGAGATAAATCGCCTCCTTCGAAGAGTTGGCCCTGGCCTTCGTGAAGGAGTACTCGCAGCTTCGCACCGTCGAAGTCAAGGATGACCACCTCTTCACCATCCGAAAGAAGTCAAAGGAAACCTTGCGGCAATACATTCGGAGGTATTACGAAGAAAAGTCCTACATCGGAGGATGCAACAATCTCGTCGCGGCCATGGCGTTTAAGCAAGACCTACCGCGGGAGAGCCAGCTCTACGGAGACATTGTCATGAGCAATGCCCGAAGTCTCAAAAAGATATTGTCCCTAGCAGAGAGACATGCATGCTGGGAGGACGAGAAAAACGCCACACATGTCGCCAACCACGTCGAGGAAGATGGACATCCCACAAAGGCGTTGACGCAGCCAAAGGATGACGCCCACCGCAGGAACTCAGTCGAGAAAGACAACAAGCGTAAAGGGAACCGTCATCCTACACGTTTGCTGGTGCAAAGGCAAACACACAGTTTTTGGTACCTTTTCTCCAAATATACAATCAGATAAAGGAAAATTCGTGGTTCGAAAGACCAGCTCCCATTAAAGGCGACTAGGAGAAATCCGACAAGACAAAATGGTGTGCCTATCACAATTTCTATGGGTACGACATAAGCTTCTGTCAGACTTTTGATTGATACCTCCGGGATCTCTTGAAGGAAGGACACTACACCGAGTATGTCAGAAAAAAGGCAATGGAAAGTCTCGGAAGCAAAGGCCCCTAGGAACCCGCACAAAAGATGATACACGTGTACACCGTCATTGCTAAGTCCGAGTTGCAGGAAACAACTAGGAAACTGAATCAGTGACCAGGTCATCATCAAAGCCACAAAGTTTGAGATTAAAATTCGGCTGAATGCCTACTTTACTCACATAGTATCTTCCAATAAGATTCAAAATGTTTCGTTCCAACGTCTAATGAAATTGTCTTATCACCTACCCTTTTGTTTAGAAAGCATACCAAGCCTTTGCCATGCAAAGCACCTGAGTCTTCGCTAGGTGAAGCACTCCAAGACTTCACCAGGCGAAGCACTCCAAGTCTTCGTCAAGCGAAGCACTCTAAGCCTTCGTCACACGAAGCACTCTAAGCCTTTTCCACGCAAAGCACTCTAAGCCTTCATCACGCGAAGCACTCTAAGCCTTCGTCACGCGAAGCACTCTAAGCCGTTGCCATGCAAAGCACCTGCGTCTTCACACACGAAGCAGTTAACGGAGTCTTCGCCACGCGAAGCACTCCAAGCCTTCGCCACGCAAAGTACCCGAGCCTTCGCCATGCGAAGTACTCTAAGCCTTCACTGTGCGAAGCACTCCAAACCTTCACCCAGCAAAGCACTCCAAGCCTTCGCCCCGCAAAGCACCCCGAGCCTTCGTCACGTGAAGCACTCAAAGTCTTCGCCATGTGAAGCATACTAAGCCTTTGTCATGCAAAGCTCATCTAAGCCTTTGCCATACAAAGCACCCGAGTCTTCGCCACACGAAACACTCTAAGCCTTTGCCATGCGAAGCACTCCAAGCCTTCATCACGCGAAGCACTCTAAGCCTTCACCACGCGAAGCACTCTAAGCCTTCGCCACTCGAAGTACTCTAAGCCTTCACCATGCGAAGCACTCCAAGCCTTCACCATACGAAGCACTCCAATCGTTCACAATATGAAGCACTCGAAGCCTTCACCATGCGAAGAACTCAATGTTTTTACCACGCAAAGCACAACAAGTCTTCACCATGCAGACCACGCCACAACTTCGCCACGCCAAGCGCTCAAGGCTCGTCCCAGCGAGGCACATGAGACCATCCAAGAACTTGACTTGTTGGAGTCGAAAAGCTACTAAAAAAACACTTCCAACCCCACCAAGAGGGGCAACCACCAAGCCATAACAAACAGTGGGCAAATCTTTTAACATACGAAATCCAATTTTGCATTTCAGTGCACAGGATCGAGATTGATTCGGTCATATCTCACTCACTTTTTCTCACCTGACATGAGCTTGATGGTCCTAAAAAGATACGGAAGTTAGATTTCTAACGCCATTGACCTCACTCAATTTTGAGTTGTGACGAGTTCCCAGCGAACGTTTTTGTACACGAAGGTCAACTGCTCGTACCAGCGCACTAGTACGAGATTCTTTCAGTCATAGACCATTGAATTTTGATTACCCTGACATGAGGTCAACGGATTTAGAAAGCTATGGAAGTCAGCTTTCCAACTCCATTGAGCTCACTCAATTACAAGTTGTGACGAGTTCCCCGCAAACCTTTTTTTGCACACAAAGGTCAACTGCACGAACCAGCGCACGAGCACAAGTTTCGACCAAACCTACAAGGCTCAATTCGGATCTTCTGGGAACAAGCTTGGTGGCCATAGAAAGGTATGGAACTCAGCTTTGCAACCCCACCAACAGAACTCAATTCGAAGCTAAAACGAAATCAGAAGACCAAATGTACTACACAAAGGTTAAATCTACCGAAAATCACAAAACACTCAAAAAAAATGGAAGGCTTCTATTAATGAAAATTAAAGAAGTTGGCAATTCACAAGTTGAATGCTCAAACATGTATTCAATGCTAAGATCACGTCACGGGCCAAGAAGGATCATGAAGCTCATCACCAAGAACAACACGACCTCAGAGTCTCTCCGTCAACCCATGAGCAAGCCTTGTAGGCCTTCAATCATCCTATCGTGGACTTCCAGTGACACATCGTCCATGACCTTCTTCAAACAGTGGGGGCAACCTCCTCAACATCGCCTACTTGGCGTAGCTGGCTTCACAAAAGCGACTCCACCAGTGCTTGACTCGACGACGGCTACAAAGCAGCTTGACTTTCAACTCTAAGACGAAACAATGGTTTGGTGTTATGTATCTTCACGCCGCTTAGCTTCAGCATCTAGACGATGGCATCTCCAAGCTCTATTCCTTGAATTAGGCAATGATTTACGATGTCTCGAGCTTTGCAGGGGGCATGATCGATCCTCCATTCTATGTTCTACCTTGCTACACCCCATTCTGTGCTCAACAAGGTCTTGAAGATCAAGTCTCTGGAAGGTCATCCGTCATTCAAAGAAACTCCTTAGAAAGGTTCAGTTACTTCATGGCACCACATGCACTTCGCCTCGCGTCATAGGAAGCCTTGCTTCGAAGATGAAGCACATCTCTCCTTGTAGCTGCAACACACATTGCCTCGCATCTGGAACAAGCCTCATGCTGGGTTGTGACGCGTCGCACTCCAAGTGATGGGACTCCTCGCCTCGCACTTGCACATCTTGCCTTGTAGTTGCACTTGGCATCGCCTCACACTTCCAGCATTCCTCGCCTTGCACTTGCAGCATTCCTCGTCTCGCACTCGTAGCATGTCTCGCCTTGTAGTTGCACTCTGACGCACCTCGCATCGCATTCTTCTACACCTCGCGTTGCATTATGCTGCACCTCGCGTCACACTCCGCTGCACCTTGCTCCCACTCTGCTACACCTAGCGCCTTGCACTCTGATGCACCTCGAACCGGACACTGTTGCACCTCGCGCCTTGTACTCTGATGCACCTCGTGTCACGCCTTCTTTTCACAAAGCATCATAAGCAAGTCAACTAGAGGAGCGTGTTGGTGTCAAGTCCATCATCTCTTGAAGTCGGAAACTCCAACAAGTCCCGGACATGCCACCAGATGGTACTCCACAACATGAGGTCTTCAAGACTGCACCAGAAGTATGCCTTCATACATCTGGAAATGACCGTCTCGAAGAGTAGAGCACACCACCGCTTGAATCGTTGCAATCGGACGTCCACAGCTCTCAGAATATACAAAAGATCGAAACTAAATAAAAGAAAAATAATATATTATATATATTAAAATAATATATATAAATATACAAAAACATTATCGCTTTTGTTAAAAAGCCACGGCGGGCAAAGAACGAAAAAAAAATAAAAAAAAATAAAAAAAATAACAAAAAGTTGCTGCCTCCTCGTGCAAAAGCTACAATCGCCCGCCTTCAATTCGCCCTTCGCCTGTTAGTGCCTTCGTGCACTTCAATTCCTTCACTTGCTGCAATACCGCTCCACATTTATCCCCCTTGTGCGTTCCTTGCTACAATATCTTCTACAGCAAAAAGGAGGTATGCATCCCTTAATCTTCTTTAGCAACTAGGAGGGCTGCACCCATTGTACCTGGGGAAGTTGAGAGTGATGGAGAAAAAAATAATAAAGAAATAAAAAGAGATTACTACCTTGAATTGAAGATGTCAGACGAACTCTTTCAGTCCTATACCACTATTAGGGTTTGATTTTCTTTCTAAAAATAAGAGTCACATCCTCTCATTTAAATAAAGAAAATTAACCTAACCCTAGTAATAAATCGCGCTTGCAAATTTAACTCAAAACAGGATTACAAGCCAAAAAAATTCATTTTGTGACAAGATCAAGGTCAATCTCCTACTACATCCTGGAAAGCGGAGTCATGCTCCCACATAGAAATATTAAGGCGTAGTTTACTAGAACCACAATGAAATTACATCCCTTAGGATTCCTCGAATTCCTAAGCGATGTGGGGCATTTGTGGAACCATAAATTACCGGAATATTTTGTAGTCGCCACGTGGCCAACAATTCCTATAATGCCAATATTACTTTTGATAAAATTAACAGCTACATATTACGATCTCTGCATTAATTCAATATATTTACTAGCTAAATATATTAATTAATCAAATCAATGTCGATAATAAATAACTTCCCAGCGAATTATTTATTCATTAATAAATAAGTGATTACACACGGTACAATCACTTATTTAATACTTTCTCCTTCAACCAATCAGACGCTCCGGTGACTCTCAAGGCTTCACTATAAATAGAAGACATCATCTCACTTCTAAAGGTAATCAAAAAAATCATGCAAACACTCTGTCGGTTTATTCTCTCAGAAAACTGACTTAAGCATCGGAGCGTTTTGAAATGTGCTACAACACTCACTACTCTAATAACTCAAATTCCTCCACTAATTTTGTTGGTTGTCCTAACTTAACAGTACAATAATATCTTTCTAAAAACATCAATTCTTCGAGACTGAATTCCTAAATTTCGGCAAGTACTTGACTAAAAATTCCATTTTATCTCTCACCGAGGAGAAACGATAACTATTTATGCCTTTAGCTTCAAAAAATTAAAAATAAACTCCTAGTATCTGTCCATTCTCATTCTCTGAGTAATTAACAGGTCTAGTAATTTTGGTATGTTGTTCATCTCTACTCTAGAATAATTTTCCAAAGTAAACATTCTGATCAAATCTGTTTAATCCCATTCATGGTAGTCACAATCCTTCACATATGATTAACAAGATCATCAAAGAAAGTAACTTTTAGTTCGTCTGTACTAAAGTATCCATAATCAAGACATTTTCTTGACTAGTAGACCTACATTTCACTTTTCCATCCCGAAGTGGACTCACTTTGTCAACAAACAACAACTGGACGAAAAATTGCAACGTCCCACCAAACCCCAACTGACAACGTACGCGTCCAAAATGGTAGAACAACTTCAAACAACTGGTTTGTCACAAAAGTCTCAAAGTTCTCTCCACATGATCAAAACTTCGATACCAAAGGTTTCTTAATCTGCTCCATCAACTAGCTTGAAAAACAAGCTACTCTAGCGAGTGGTCACTTTCGACTTAAAAGGATTGGGTTGTATGTTAGTTTCTAAGTGTAAAATGGCGTAAACAAACAATTGGGTAGCAAGAGTTGTTAGAACATTCATCCCCACAGGTAAAGATGAATCTAGGGTCTCAGCCTTGTCTCAAAGTAAGGCCACAGGTAAAGATGACTCTAGGGTCTCGGTTGAAGCGAATAAGGCCTTGTCTCAAAGTAAGGCATAGTTTCATTCTAGAACCACCTAAACAAGTCAACGGAGAAGTAGGGTTCAACATGCTAGTAGAAAGGTCATTGATTTCCCAGTCAGTCTACATTCAACCAGAAGATGCCACGTCCGAGATTGCTGTAAAGTGACTAAAACACAACGTACAGTCTAAAACGATCCAAATTCAACATCAGAAACGGTTGGAGTTTCCTTGAGGCTTCTGCCTCGGCCGAAGTAAAGTGGATTGATGCATCTCCACATGATCGGGATCAAATGCACCCAATTAAATGCAAGCTTAACTCAAAAGTAGCTTGTACCGACAAAACTAAGTTACAGGTTCAATTCTCTGACACCAATACACCCAACCAGATGCATACTAAACTGCTTATACCATCATTAATTCAATCAAAAAAGTTTATCATCACCAACAAGAAAATTCACATAAATAATCAAAAACATTTTGTTAAACCCCAAAATAGTAAGAAAACTTATTGACATGATGAGGTAATAAACTGCAAAACAATCATGCTGGAGTAAAATACGTGACATATATAAAAACAGCATCTAAAGAAGTTAAATCGAATACAGCAAGACATTCAACAAAGACGAGTAGACTGTACAAAGCGATTGGTTTCATTGGTACACATATGTATGCTTAAGGTAAGATGGAAGCCACAACGGGAACCTAAGAATTCTGGTTTAATAGGGAACGTGACACGATGCAAAACTAGATTGAGTTGGCTTCACTAAACTCTTTCCTAGAATCCCAAGTAGTAAGGAAAGCAAGTTCCGAAGAGTTCGTCAATACCTACCAGAAATTTATTAAGAATCTTAGGTTAAGCTAGTCAGTGGCGTAGTCAGGATTTTACATCATATGGGGCATAATTATTTTTTCTTTCAACAAATACGTACTCTTAATTGATGATATTTTATTTATTAGTTGTGGCACCTTTTCAAGCATGTGATACAAAATTTCACATTTTAATAAATTATCAATGTCCATTTTTTGGTGATACATCAAAATAATAAAAATAAAAATAAATTATTTTACGACATTATTTTTATTCTATTTTATTTTCATAAACACTATGATTCATATAATTCATAATCTTAAATCTAATAAAACAATAACTTAATAAAGTTCATAAGCTCCACAATCATTGTAAACATTGATAAATGAAAAGAAAAAAAAAAGACTAGATTAATAGAAATTAAGAATTGAACCCTTTGAATGAAGTAATAACCTTTTAGGAATATTTGTAATTAAGAAGAAAAATAGCAAAATAAACAAATAAGGTAAAGTACGGTTAAAAAATTAAATTCTTTATATGTAAATGATAAATTGGTATAATATCAGGTATAACATATTACATAAAAATTTAGTACAAAAATAGAAGAGAAAGTAAAAAAATTATGCATAGTAGATAAACAACATATATATATATATATATATATATATATTACACTAAACTCCAACTTTCAAAACAGCTTTTGAGATTTCACCTCTTAAGGTAAACATTCGAATAAACTGAACACTTAACAACTAAGTTGGCGCATGTATTGTGGATAAGTCGCTCACTCCACCCAGACAAGTCCAAGGCTCGTTCACACCATCTGAATGCAAAATTCAACAAAAATTTGGCCAAATCAAAAGCTCTACTTTACTCGTTGACTACTTAGGTCAAGTCGTAGGCAAGTAAACTCTAACGTCAACTGAAGGTCCCAACTAGTCATGTCGCTGCTCCGACATGTAAAATTGGGACTTATGATCATCAACTTTACAAAACTATGTTATGATACCAAAATGATACACCTCAGCTTGAAAGGTCCCTATGGACACCGAATCTAAGATATACTAGCTGAAAATTGAACAGTGACATTTAGATGATGAAAACCAAAAGTTGAAAAATAGTGCACTATAGGAGGTCGTGTGAATAGTAATTAATATAAACTAATTGACAATTCACCATGACAGCGGATCTACAAGGCATAATATGCTTTTACTGTCATGTGGGAGTTGGGAGATCAGGAGTTCAACAACACCTTATTGAAACCGTGCTGGTTGTTGTCTCCCTTCGCGGCCGTACCACTATGAACCCCAAACTGACTATGAACGAACCACACGACCCATTTATCTAGAGATTTAATGACCCAAAGGTTGAACTCCAACTGCCAGACCGCTGGAATTTGAGGGACTATTCGCCATTGTCCATGACCCGAGACCATTTCATCGAGAGCGAAGGAGAATCAGGTAAGCTCCGTTCATAAAGGGTTGAGCTTTATCCCAATCTTATTCAATACTTCGACCTACATTGTTCACATGGTTGCCACCTGCTCAGGAACGACGGCGATGAGTTCAGTGGAGAAGACTAAATCATCTAGCTACGCAGAATACTTCATACTGAACTTCTAACCCTATTTGGGTGTAGATGCCACCAGAAGCTCTGTCATCACAGCTTGAGCTTGTTGGCCGCAGTTTCTGGAAAAGTAGATGTAACACCTCGAGTTTCTAGCAACCTCCAAGCTTCAATAAGTTGTTTTCGAGCAAGATATGACATTGACGACCTCAACAAAAACAAATCAAGGTCGTGGCTTCCTAGTGATTTTCTAGCCACGTGAGGTATCTTCTCGACCCACAAATTTTATTTTTCGAACCCTTGCGATGAGTAGGTAAATTCTCATATATTGCATGTCGAAATTGGTTAGGGTTTGAAGGATTTAGGTCTTGTCGGAAACAGGTTTCTCCTTTGAAAATTTGCAGTTTCCAGCGAGGATCCGACGACGACCAGTTAACGGTCAACTGTTATTTTAAAATGTCAACTAACAGAATATTCCAAGGAAAATTTTTGATGGAATATTCCATGAAATATTTCAGAATACGCCCGTACTTATTTTTGGCCATTATCGAGCTGTTTAAGCACGTCCTAAGCCCATTTTGAGCCGTTTTAACATCGTTTAACTCATATCAAATGGGACTTCTTATCATTTTTCTTAAAAATCACATGGTAACCTTGTGGTTAGAATTACTTAGGATTGGGACAAGTTTGAGCATATGCGGTTTGACGCGTCAGGTGATTTCGACGCCCCAAACAGTTTGTGAGTTGACCCCCTTTCCTAAACCTATGTTTTTATAATATGTCACTTGTACGTTTTACGATGACGGTATTATGATATCTTTGAGCATGCATGACATAATATGTGTTACTTGCGGTATGTGGATTAAGATGATTAGTACATGATCCTCACTTTGATATGTTGGTATGCTATGATATAATACTATGCATGGTTGTATGCTATCGAGTCACATGTGCATTGCATATTAGTCCCCGGGGCATTTATGAGAGAGTGTTAGGACCCACTTAGGAGTCGCTGGTTTCTAGTACCTGTCTGTAGGCCACAGACCAACCTCCACGTGATATATCACCTGTGTTGCTTGCTATACTGGTTAAAAAGTACCAGTCATATCCTCGAGCTCTAGGGGACTCGTGGTGATGATGTGATACACCCAGCCTTCATGTGGTCGTGGTATACGAGCAGCATACCCAATGTATGTTCCGAGTATGAGACTCGAGGCGACTTAAGAGTAATTTAATGTGGGTTGACGATGTGATGTATTTATGATTTTTTTTCATGGCTGATCTTGCATCATTAAAATTATTATTAAATTGTTTCCATGATTATGTCTCGTATTACGTGCAAGTGTACTATAATTGTTTTGGGTTTCATTGAAAAATGAGGGGTTGAAGGTTCTTTTTTTACAATGGTTTTACACTGAAATAAAAATTTGGGTCCACTCACACTTGTGTTTTAAACCCCTCAGGTCTCGCTGGCGCACACATACTTTGAGAAGGATCGAATGTTGCTCTGACAGCCACTCCCGAGCATAAAGTGAAGTTGATGGAACAATCGAGAATGACAAGTAGTGTGAAATGTATGATCATCAACTTTGTAATAGATTTTATCATTTCTTAGAGGTGGTATGTGTTGTATAATCTTTAGTTTAGCTATCCATGCTCTAAGATTCCGCTATTAGGTGAAACATCAGTTTTCACTGGTTAGGTTTCACCCGACTCTCTATAAACACATCGTTTTAATTCAAATTCCTTTCGTCATTTGGACGTCATCGTCCAGATGTGGGCCAGCATACCCCGACCTTCGTGTCATGAGTGGACTTTCCGGGTTGGAGTGTGTTAGTTTTGCATCAGAGCATGGTTCTAGGACGTGTCATTAATTTCAGGCACTTGATCATATAACCTGATATCCGGATGTCAGAGTTGCTCCTCGAATAGTTAGAAGCGCTTTTAGGGTGAATTTTATTTCGGTTATGACCTATTTGTGGGTTTCCATGACTAGTGTTTTGGAGTTCGTTCTAATCTTCGGTACTCTGTAGTCGCAAATAAGTAGATTCCATTCTATCAAATTTCGTATTCGGTTAGTGCTTACGAGCTTTGGACTCATATGGGTGGTGTGAACGAGTCATTCGATGATGCATAAGGAAAGCTCTCCTTTTCATGACTAGTTCATAGTTTACCTATCTCGAGAGACGAGATCCCGAAAACCATCTAGGAAACTTGAGTTGGAATCGATGCATGAGAAATGTTTATTGAATTGGTCAATTCGGGGGACCCTAGGACCTCATTAAGGAGTATTTGTGAGGTCCTTACGAGTAATATTATCCTCTAATAATTGGCGCCTCGAGAATACTTCGAATGATATTCCCGTTTCTACGAATTAGCAAAACTTCTTACCTCGGGACTAAGACCACGCAACCTACCGCAGTCTAGTACGGTTAAATCATTGTGGACCTCCCGTCAGTCTTGGGGAGTGAACCATATCATCACTTTATATCGTTTCTACTCAAACTTCTCTTGTGAATGCCGTAGGAGCCATCTCTTTGCGTATTCATCGAATGGTGATTTTTGACTTATTTTCTTGTTACATGTTGTTTTATGTTTGGTTATGCCTACTACTGAGTTTCTTACGATTTATACGTGACCTCATGAATTTTCTTTCTTGCATTGACAAACCCTTTGAGCGTACTTATCTTAGTCAACCCCTTCGACTTAGACAAGAACTCATAATTTCAACGAAAATCTTTTTGGAAACCTAAGCAGGGAGCTATCCACCAAGAATTGGGCCATTCTTGGACTTCGTTGGTACGTACTTAGGTTCAGCCATGATTCTAGCTTCAATTTTCGTTCTCATAAACCTACGGCCAGGTGACCACTTAGATAGATTCATTTACCTTCGAATTTTGCGAATAAGCCATAATGTTTCTTTTATGTTCTACAGTGTTGACTTTACCTCCGGTTAACTTAAAAACCAAGTGTTTTACTAGTAACTTCCTTATTAGCACCTCAGAACCTATCTTGGATTACACCCTTGTTGTTGGGCGGGACTGTTTGACAGGTGATATTCTGATCGTTGGAAGTTACTGTCGGAATGGTGGATCTAATTTATGACTTAAGAGAACACTGAGGCTAATTGACTTTACTACCGCGACCAATTTACGTCACAAGCTTGAGTTGATTATTGGATGCTGCAGTTCTATAATCGAATGCTAACCATGGGCAAAAATTGTTTCAATTGAAACCCATATGTGGAAATTGGTATAACTAATCGGAACACATTCCCAGTACTGAAGGTCCATGTTTGGAGAATTTTAGTTGTTACCCACACTTGTCGCTTCTGCCCTATCTGATTCACATTCACAGATAAGTCATGGCGAATCTCATCTCCGAAATGAGTTTGTAATCCTTACTCAGGATTTAACCTAGGCATCTGGGCATCAAAAGTGTTCGACTTTTACTTTCACTCTATGTCGTACGACTTCACTTTCATATTTGACTTTTCCCAATGGTTGGATCTTATCTCTTTTAGATAATTTTTTTCCTACACTACGATTCCTTGAAGCCACTCGAGGAGTGGAGAGACATCCTTGACCATTCGACAATCTGTTTACTTTTTGGAGTCATAAGGACCAAATTATGGACATTCGTTAACCGTGTCGAACTAGGATTTGAGGTTTTGACTATCTGGGTTCTACGAGAAGTTTTGAACCTTGAGATTGCATGGCAGAAGGTCCTTACTATAAAAAAAAGATGGAATGAAGACTTAGGTTACTTCACGATGAAAATCATCACCGAATTATGAGGCACATACTTTTATGTCTTTACATTATCTTGGGAAGTTTGGGTCAGGAGGAACCCTCATGGAAATCAATATCTTCTTGTTAAGGTGACCAATCAGACTTGTTGAACTGTATGAGGACTGTGAAGAACCATTAGTTACAAACTATCAACTTGCGACATGCTACATATCATATCCTTACCCCAAAGATCAAATCAAATCGTACGTTGTACTTGGTGTTTGTATCCTTTGTGGGACTAGTGGACTGGAGGGATCACATTCCGAAGTTAGTTACAAGTTGGATCTGAAGGTTGAATTTTGGACTGTATTCCCATTATCCTAATAACTAACCATCAGTTAAACTTATTTGTTCCTAAGCCCACTTAGACCGCTGTCTTAGCTGAGTGTTGTACTGGGTCACTATTCGAGCCTTAAGGCCTGCTCGAACTTATTATGCTTTTTAACCTTATGCGACCTAAACCACTCGAGTGAAGGAATTAATTTGTAGATCGCAGTACTCGCTGCGTTAGTTGAACCCTATCGACTTTTAACATTGAGGTTAGTTTTACCATCATTGAATACTAGGATGAATTATGGATATCTAGTCAGGTTGAGTACTTAAAGACATTGAGTTGGACTAGTAACGATGACCTCATGTGTTTTCTTAGGTGGTTTGGAGGTGGAACTGGGACATTTAGTATGAGTTACTTGATGAGACAATTGGAACGCAGAAGCCTTGGGAGTTCCCATGCATGCTCAAAGTTGGAAGTACAGAGGAGGATATTTATTAAAGGTTTTGGCATCCCTTTTGTAACAACCCGTCCCAAATTATCGAGATTAATTAAGGATTAATGACGGATTAGCGGACGTTCAAGGCAAAATGTTGAATTTTTGTTCGGAGGTCAAATGGACTTTGGCTGATGACTGTGACGTAGTTTGGGACATCACGAGTTCATAGACAGGTGGTACGTCCGATTCCGATATTTGAGGAAGAAGTTAGGATGATCAGAAGTTCGGGGGCATTTTGGTAATTTGGTTAAAAGGGGCAAATAGTTGACTTTCGACCTGAGAGGTCTGAAGGCCGAGGGCGGAGGACCGTTACGTAGATCGAGTCGATATGAATCCATAGACAGGCGCCACGTCGAAATCGGACTTCGAACAGGAAAGTTATGGGTCACGGAAGTTTGATTTCACTATGCATGCATTTCGAGACGGAGATGACATGGCGATATTTGATTGGGCAGATATTTTGGTGGGACCCTTGGATGAGTGACAAGTGTCACTCATCCCATTGGTCAATTCCCTAAAAAGTGGATATATCCTAATTAAATATTATTATTATTATTATTATTTTATAATTTAATCTACCCACCTCTCAATTCTAACCCTCCATCCCATCTAATCCCGCAATCCTCACCATTCATTTTCCCTTCTCTCTCCCCTGATCACCATCCTCTCTGTTTTTTCCCCACAAACCTGATCTCCCATTTTCCCTCTCAAACAAGCACGGCCAACCATGCTTCCAACCCCCAAACTCAATCTTTTGCTCATGAAACCTGAAGGAAGATTTTAGAGTGAGGAAAGACGAGTTGAATGGTGGCTACGGCACGAGCCGCCGTGGATGGCGGAGGTAAGTGACCCGAGAACCCCGTTTTAGTTCAAAAATTGGAAACCGAGTTTTAGAGATTATTAATTAATTTCATTGATTGGGTTGGCTTTCTGGTGACATTTTGGGAAGGTTTGGATTGGATTCGAGGGCTGGGACGGCCGGAGACAATGGCGGGTGGAGGTTGCAGGAGCCGTCGCCATTTTCAATCATGGGAGGTAGGTTCTTCATGGTTATCTTGTGTTTTGAGGAAATAGATCGATAGGGTTTGATGCTAGGAACCTATAGGAATGAAAAAGGGAAAGAATGGACCGAAAATGGATGAGATTGGACCGTGGACCGGTCCAGACCGGTCCGGTCCAATTCAAACCAATGGACCTAGTTCGCTGGAGGTTTGGGATGGTGAATAGTATTGGTGTGTGGGCTTACGCGCAGCCCCTTTGGGCGGCGCGTGAGGGCGCGTGGTGGGTCCTATGGGGAAGTGTTCAACATGACTTTTAATCTATTCTATGTAACGAACATTTTGGGATTGGTTTCGTGTCGATCGGACACCGTCTCGATAATGTTCGGGATATCCGAAGGTTTAGGATCGGGATTAAAAATAGTTAAAATTTCAGGAAAATTACGAGGCTTTAGTGAGAGGTTAATAAGGTAGTTAGCAACCCTCTATTACAATTTGGACAGGTTTGGGAGTCCCGGTGACGGTGATTGGCCCGGGAGAGCCGTATGGCAAACATATCGAGGCGGCAGCTCGGACGGTCTATGAGTGGACATTGTTTTCTAATTTGATGCATGCATAAATTTTTATTATATGTTTTAATACTTGTTTTGTGATGCCATGAGTACATTTGTGTGTGGTTACATATTGGCACATATTTCGAGGTTTCGGCCTTATACGGTGCCTATACGGGTTTGTGTTTCTTTATTGGTTTAAATTAAATAGTTTTGGATTTGGAAAGGATAAACTCGGGCATGAGATCCATTTGGTTTTTTCTTGGGCTTGAGACCCTATTAATGACCTACGGGTCTGAGTTGTGGTCGCGGCGGGTGCTATGTGCACGACGACGGACAATACGACGCTCGCCTCCGGACTGGGATGTGTTCCTTCTGGAGAGGTCACGATGCACGATCTGTTGTCGGGCACATGATGGAGACTCGACTTTACAGTGCTGACGGTTCAAGATATCAATAGGTGATGAGTGCTCCATAATCTAACAGTGGTCGCGTCGGTTGATTTTTTCACGGCGACATACCAGGATTGAGGGCGGTCCTGGATGGATGGTTGCACGCACCACTACGATCGGAGTCGTGACTGACCCTCAGATATTGGGCACGAGACCCAGTTACTTTACATTATGTTTTCGGGTCGGGGACCCTAAATGGATTTCCAGGTTCATGACGGTTTATGGGGACCGGCATGAACCCTTGAAAGGTTTTTATGGTTCATGGCGGTTTATGGGGACCGGGCATGAATGTTTTCGACATATATATATATTCATATACCTTCCTTTACTTGGAATGTCTCCTCCGGGGAGGGTCGTTGGCCTGGGTGGACCCCGGAGTAGTCACGGAGCACTAACTCAGTAGAGTTGCCCCCGTTGGGTACCTTACTCTCAGGAAGGCATGGATTATAACCTCAGGGAGGGTCATTGATCTACGGACATTGACCTGGGTGGAACCTGAGAGGCTTGGGCTTTGAGACCCCCGGTAGCACACGCGTAGCTTTAGAAACCGTGACAGGATTGGTTATGTGTTTTTATATGCTATATGCTATATGCTATGTGATGTGTACAGGTTTTGGGATGAGTCCCACATGGATTTGGGCAGTGGCCCGTATGGATGGTTTCTTTATGATTTGGGCTTAGTTCCCACATATGGTTCTTTTGGATAAATGGTTTTCGAATGCATGCATGCTTTTTAGTGAAGTGTACAAATGTCTTATTGAAAATGTTTTTATAAATTATTGTTTTGTCCACTCACAACATTTAAATGTTTTGACTACCCTTCAGGTTGGTCGTGGATGTGGACTGTAGCAGAGACCGAGATATCACATACCTCCTCCGGATCCTGGCGTACTCTGAAACCCGAGAGGGCTAAGGTTGGAATTTCCCTTGTCTGACACTCCGTGTCAGATGGGATCAGGGTCGTCCCGCGTTAATCCCGGGGGATTGGGACGACAACTGACACCTTTGGGGAGGATTTGTCGTTAACCGAGGAACCTTTAAAGGACATTCAGAAAACTATTTGGGAAGTATCTGATTTGTTGTATCATTTGAGATTGAACGGCTTGTTGTAACTGAGGAGACACAATAGTAGCCTGATGGTGAAGAACTGACAAATTTCGTGGATGAGGCACCTATCTATCAGACCTTACATGGAAGTGGAACTCTTGGCTATGGTAGCACGGAAGATTTTCGAGTAACGGTTGGGGTTATAACATAGATCGACTTTTATCAAATTTCAGGGACAAAATTTCTCTAAGGGGGTTAGATTGATACATGCCGTCCTAGAAATACAAAACCAAATTTTGAGAATTTACCAAATTAACCCTATGAGCCATTCAGCCATACTTTTTTCCATTGGTTACTTCAATTATTGAACCTAGGCACACATTACAAGCTTTTTAAGGGCCCAAGGGCTTACGGAAGCCCAATTTAGAAATTTTCTTTAATTAAGGCCCAAGGCTTGGATTGTAACGACCCGTACCGAATTTCATGATTAGATTAGTGACTGATCACGATTAGTGAGGCTAATCCGTGATTAGTAGAGTGAAATCGGACGAACGATGCGAAATGACCGTTTTGCCCTGGTGGTGGCAAAACGTTGACTTTTCAATCGAGCAGTCAAATGGACTTTGACCGATGACCGTGACGTAGTTCGTGACGTCACGAGTTCATAGGCAGGTGGCACGTTCAATTCCGACATTCGAGGAGGAAGTTATGACGTTCGGAAGCCCAAGGGCATTTTGGTAATTTGGGTGAATAGGAGGTCAAAAGTTGACTTTTTGAGCGGGAGGTCCGATGGCCGAGGGCCGAAGACCGTTACGTAGATAAGGACGATACGAATCCGTAGACAGGCGGCACGTCGAATTCGGACGTTCGACGGCGAAGTTACGGTTCACGAAAGTTTCGGGATACTATTCCCGGCGACACGTTTTACGAGGACCATTTGTCTCTAGTGGGCCCAGATATTTGCTGGAGGCCCAATGGATGAGTGACAAGTGTCACCCATCCAATGGACATCATTTTTCCTTCATGCATCTCACCTGCCTCTTCATCGATCATTCCTCTCCATTTCAAACCATTTTCACCCGATCCCATTTCACCCAAAATCCCAAAACCTTCATCCCTTATGATCTGAGGAACCAGGAGAGTGAGAGAGGAGGACTAGGACGGCAGCTGGTGGCTGGAACCGCCGTGGGCGGTGGCGGGAGCCCAAAACCCGATCGGGTACCCGGTAAGCCCGTTTTTCCTCATTTTTCGATGTGAGCATTATGGTTGGTTTTAAATGATTAGGGACTGATTATTAGGATGCTAGGAAGCTTTTAAGACGGTTTTGGTGAGGGTTAACGGCTGAGAAGCCGTGGGGGACCGATCGGAAAAATGGGACCGTGAGGTCCATTTCGAACCAAGGGGTTTCGGGTAGTTTTCTTAGGTTGTAAGGATTGGGATAGATTGGAAATGAGAAAATAGGAATTTAGGAATTGGAATGGAGGAAATCGGACCGAAAATGAGGGAGAAGGAGGCCTGGACCGGTTATGCCGGTCCAGTTGCAGAGGTTGGACCGGACCGGCCGGCCCTGACCGGTTCGATCGCTGGAGCAGGTGACACTGTGCAGGGCGCGTGAGGCCCACGCGCAGTGGCGTCTTGGGGCACGTGAGGGCGCGTGGCACACAATTTGAGGAAGGTTCCAACATACGAAATCATCTATTCGATGTAACGAACATTTTGGGACTGGTTTCGTGTCAATCGGACACCGTCTCGATATGTTTCGGGGCATCGGAAGGTTGAGGTTCAAGATTAAAAATAGTTAAAAATACGGGAAAATTACGGGGCTTTAGTGAGGGGTTATATAAGTAGTTAGTAACCCTCTAAATTAATTTGCACAGGTTTGGAAGTCCCGGTGACAGTGATCGGCTCGAGGAGCCGTATGGCACGCGTATCAAGGCGCGGCTTCGGACGGTCTGTGAGTGGACCTTGTTTTCTAAATTGGTGCATGCATAAATGTTTATTATATGTTTTAAATACTTGTTTGTGATGCCATGAATGCATTTGGATGTGCGGTTACGTATGGGCACGTATTTCGAGGTTTCGGCCCTATACGGGGCTGTATGTCTTTATTGGTCTAAATGAAATGGTTTTGGATTTCCAAATGGATTATGAATATGATTTTATGATGTTGGTTTGGATGCTTGTGAATTATATGGTTTCACGTATTTCGAGGCGATTTACGTGCTTGCACGTAAATCGAGGTTTTCCGATTTTATACTGATTTTCCGTACTTATGGTTTTGGATATGATTTCATGAAATGATTTTGGATTTGAAAAGGTAACTCTCGGACTTGAGGTCCATTTGATTTACGGAATCTGGCCGGAGGCCCAGTTGGTTTACTATTCGGACTTGAGGTCCAGTTTCTATGTGGATTCGGGCCTAGGGCCCAGTTATGTATTACAAATGGTTTTTATGGTTCATAACGGTTTATGGGAACCGACATGAACCCTTGAAATGGATTTACGGGTCATGACGGTTTATGGGAACCGGTATGAACCCTCGGAAAGGATTTTATGGATTATGACGGCTTATGGGGGCCGGGCATGAATCCTTGAAAGGTTTCAAGAATGGTTTCAAAAGGTTTTTCATATTCCATCCTATATATATGATTGTCTCCTCCGGGGAGGGTCGTTGGCCTGGGTGGACCCCGGAGTAGTCACGGAGTACTGACTGAGTGGAGTCGCCCCCCAGTTGGGTTCCTTACTCTCAGGATGGGCATGGTTCGTTACCTCCAGGGAGGGTCATTGATCTACGGACATTGATCTGGGTGGACCCTGGAGAGACTTGGGTTTGAGACCCCGGTTAGCACACGTGTAGCTTTATTTTACCGTGACAGGTTCTGGATATGAATATATTGGATAAACACGGTTTCAATTGGTTTGGGAAAACTGTGTTTTATGATGATAAATGGATTTGGGCTGAGATCCCACACATGTTTACTATGTTCTGGTTTTCTGTAAATTGGTTTTGGGCAGGAGCCCGTGTGACTTGTATTTACAGAATTTGGGGCTGAGACCCTAATTGTGGATGTTTTAACATATATTATTGGATAAATGGTTTTACTATGCATGCATGCTTTTTAGTGGAGGGTATAAATGTCTTTGATGGAAATGTTTTCATAAATTCTTTATTTTTGTCCACTCACAGTCTTTCTGTTTTTAATACCCTTCAGGTTGACAGCGGATGTGGACTATAGCAGAGATCGAGATATCACATGCCTCCTCCGGATCCTGGCGTACTCTGATAGCCCGGGAGGGCAAGGGTCGGAAATATCCCTTGTCTGACACTTCGTGTCAGACGGGAGCAGGGTCATCCCGCACTAATCCCGGAGGGGATTGGGATGGGTCCTGTCAACGTGGTATTAGAGCGGGGTTGTCTCTATTCGAGCAACCGTGCAGCTTTTGGAGTATGTACGCAAGTCGAGGATGTGATATCTCAAGGGGCTGCAGTCCGTGGTCAACCTGATTGTTGGGATGTCGGTACGATAGTTAGTAGGATTGGCATGCCTTGGTTCGGCATTTGAGGCCGGGGTTGCCATAGTTCTGTCAAGGTTGACAGTGTGGGACCCTACGGAAGGATTAACGTGTTCGTATTCTGGAGTGTGATCGTGAGACGGTTAGTTGGGATCGTCTTCACGATGTCGTAGGATTGGTTCCGACGACTGATTCGATGTTGTGACCATTAGATGGTCAGATGATGTTGAGTTAAATGGATTTACTGCAGTCGGCAGTTGGCAGCCGGATTCAGGGAATCCTTGTTGGCTTGATGGTAGGATTGGATTGACGTCTTTACGATGTCAAGACCGCGGAGTCGGTCAGAGCGTGGATTTTACTGCTTTTCGCAGTTGGGGTCAGCGTGACCATAGGTGTGATCGTTGAACCCTACCTTGGGTGTATGGTTCAGAAGTGTGAGTTGACGAGTGGTGTGACTTTGACGACTATTCGGATTTGGGTTCGTTAGTCGGTCTAGTAATGGCAGCTTGTGTTGGGACTGCACTTCGCAGTCGGGGTTGTACTTATCGGTTAGACCGAGTTGGTTGTCGAGCTACTCAGTTGTGGTTTGGCGCAACTAAGGTCGTGGGCGACCTGGTAGACGACATTTGGGTTAGTCGGAGTACGGCGGGTTAGTGATTGGTGGGACAAGGTATCAAGGTTGGTACTTGTCGATGGAATCCCGGAGCGGGGATACCGAGTAGTTGGTACAGGCAGTTGATTCCGTTGGATGCGGAGTCTGGATATCGAGATGTCTGGTCGTTAGGTCTGCACGAGGTTGTGGCAGACGCTACTATCGATAGACGTTGTCGGATTTTATCTGGTCGAGTAGACTCAGGTTGTCGTGACGATTGTGACGATGGGATTGTCAGTCGTGACGATGGTACGAGGTGCGTGAATACCGCATATGTATGAGTAGTGATTCTGGATTCGACTTGGTTACGGTTGAGTGCGATCGCAGAATGAGACGGGGACATACGGGGGACGTTTCCTTTTCTTGTATGAGTTGTCAGGGTGACTGTACCCAGAGTTTTGGGTACGAGGGAGGCAGAGTTTCTCCTATTCGAGCAGAGGTACGGGATCATCGCTCGGTATGAGCGGAGATCTAGAGTTGTCTGATTGGCACACTTTGTGCTGATGCTGACAGGTGGTGTACTGGTACTAGTGCTGGTGCCAGTGATTGTGATGACGGTGAGTTACGAGTCGGGATGTGACTCCGACGTGATGGGCTTATGATTGGTATCTGTGGTTCGGGAGTGAATCACGGATAGTGACGGACTGGATAGAATCCAACAGTAGTTGAGACGTGAGGATCGAGTACTGTCATGGGGGACTAGCGACCAGTTGGTCAGTCTTGGCCAGAGTTGGTCAGAATTGGTTAGATATGGTGGTTTACAGAGATTTGACTGCAGATCACAGCATGGGTCTGTTGTGACTTTTCAGTAGAGTGGTACATCAGATTAGGATGAATTGACATCCTTTTTGATGTACATATACGGTCGTAAATGGGCATGTGTCCATAACCAGTCTAACGGGGACACGTGGTTAATGTCTGAGTATGTTGTTTCCGTCGTAGTTGGAACTTCGGAATCGCGAGAGGTTGCGAGTGAGGTGACGAGGGGAATGCGGGTTTTTCGCATCGGTAATGAGTATTTCGAAGTCATTTTGGGTGACTTCTCATGTAACAACCCGTCCCGAGAGCCGGGATTAGTAGTGTGATTAAAGTGGGATTAGTAAGGTTTCTTGGTGGTTAGGTGGTCCCGATAGGTCCGTAAGTTTAGAATGACGATTTTGCCCCTGACTTGGGTAAAAATGTTGACTTTTGTTCGGGTGGTCAAATGGGTGTTGACCAGTGACCAGGACATAGTTTAGGACGTCACGAATTCGTAGGCAGGTGGCACGCTCGATTCCGACATCCGAGGAGGAAGTTATGATGTTCGGAAGGTTGAGGGCATAACTGTAAATTGATTAAAATAGGGGGAAAAGTTGACTTTTTGGACGATCGGGTTTTGGTACGTTGACGGAGGATGGTTACGTAGATCTCGTTGTCCTGAGTTCGATGACAGGCGGCACGTATTCATCGGACTTATGGTGTGCGAGATACGGGTCTAGGACGGTAGTGGCAAAACCGTAATTGTGAGAAGCAGAGAGAAGCAGAGAGAAGCAGATGAAGGGTTGAGATTGGGCCACATGGGTGAGAGAGAATGGGGGATGGTGACATGTGGCACTTGTGTAGTGGGTTCTGGGGAGTTCTCGCGTGTGTGCACGGTTCCAATAATTGGGGTGCAACCGTGCAGTGCCCGTGTGAGTGTTCTTCGACACAGAGAGAAACAGAGGGAGAGAATTGAGAGGATTGAGGGTTGATCTTGGGTGCTGGTGAGTTTGTGAGTGTGCGAGGGTGATCAGAGAAGTGGGAAGATTACAGGGAGGAGGTTTGGAAGTGTTGGCCGTGTGTGTAGGAGGAGTGAGGGCCACGGGAAAAACCAGAGTGCACAGGGAGGACTTGAGTGTTTGTGGGTGGTGTTGTGGCTGTGATCGATCAAGCAAGGCCAGAGGAGGTGTCCAGGGGCTGGAGGTGGACGGGAGGAGCTACTGCCTCACGGCTGAGCTCGCGACGGTGATCGGAGGACAGGTAATTTCTCATCCTCTTCTACTTGCTCTGTTTAGCCGTGAGTTTCAAGTCGAAAGTTGTGGGGTTGGGCGTAGAGTCGAGGGATTTGGAGGCCAGGGTGAGACTCCTGGAGGTCCCAAGAGTCGACTGTGTGTGTGCTGCCGTGAGGGTGGTGCACGGTGGTGGATGGTACGACAGAGAGACTTTAGGTGCTCTGTTTTGGCCGTGGGTTCAAACGGCGAGTCGTGACGTTTGGGCAAGAGTCGACGGTCAAGGGGAGTCGGGTTAGACTTAGAAGGGCCCTAGGAACCGTCTGGTGTTGCCACCGTGACGGAGGATGACTAGAGTGGCTGGATCGTGAAACAGGGGGAGTTTGGCCGTCTGTTTCGAGCTTCAGTCGACGGGATTGGGGCGGTGTCGAGGTCTGAGGAGCTGGGGAATGGATAGATTGGAACTGGACGAAGCTTTAGGTGAAGAAAGGGAGAGAAAATGTGCAGGCACGGCGGTGAACCGCTGACGCCGGTCTGAGTTACAGACCACTGTGCTGAACCGGGTCTGCTCAAGGTTGAAGGGCACTGTAGCTGGCGCGTGAGGGCCACACGCAGCCACTTTGGGCGGCGCGTGGGGGCGCGTGCGGCGGTTCTGGGGGAAACGGTCAACATGGTTTTTGGTCCAGGAGTTGTGTTGAGTTCATTGGACGTGGTTTCGAGTTAATCGGACGTCGTTTGAGTTTAGTTTCGCGAGGGTGAAAGCTTAGGGTCCCAGGTTTTTACGCTTTCGATTCGGGGAATTTTGAGGGAATTTAGATGGATACTCGTGGACGTGTTAGTAACGTAATTTGGTGGTTGTTAACAGGACCGGGATTTCCCGAGGAAGCCGAGGAACGTGCAGGACGGTCGGGACACGATTGAGGGCTTGGTACTGTGAGTGGACCCTTTCCTTAAACTCAAACATGCATAACTGTTTTCTATAATTGTTTTATATATGTGATTTCATGATTGTTGGATTTATGATGTGATTTTATATAATTACACGTTTTTCGAGAAAATACGGTATTTGGCACGTTTTACGATAAAAGGTTGATTTCTGATTATAATGTTATAGTTTTGGGATTTCAAATGGTAAATGATTTCTAATGATTATAAATGGATTTTGGAACATGATTTTGAGAAAGGGTTGGTTTTGAAATCGAAATGGACAATTGGACTTTGGTTAAAGGTTGAAAAGTGAATTTCCGGATTTGGGTTCGGAATGACGGTTCGGGATGCTGGAAGGGCGTCGGACCGGGGATTTCGAATTCAAATTTGGCTATGGAAATGGACAATGGTTTTACAAATGATTTGGATTGGATTGCTGGATCTGGTTATTGGGTTTAAAGACCCGGATATATTTGACGGGGGACGGGCCCGGATTGAGTTTAAAGACTCGGGAGTTTAAAGACTCGGATATATTGATTTTCCCCCGTAGGCCTTGAGTTTAAAGACTCGGGAGTTTAAAGACTCGGATATGAATAAGGCCTGGATTGAGTTTAAAGACTCGGGAGTTTAAAGACTCAGATAGGTCCAGCAGGTTTGATCGGGAAATGATTATTTGAGCTTTGTGGTTTATGTTATGGTTTCTGATACTCATGCTATGGTTTCCATAACTGTTTTATAGTGTTTCTGTTTCTTATGATGTTTTATGAGAAGTGATTTATAACTGTGTTAACAAATTTTGGTTATGCATGTGGTTTTCAAAACGGAGGGTTAAACTCAGTTTTTCTGATAAAGGATTTTAGAACTTTTCTTTTCTTTTGGTCCACTCACATCTTCTGTTTTAAATTGCCCTCCAGGTTGTGGAGATAGCGCGGGGTCTTGACGTCGAGGCAGTGTCTGAGGCATAGAAGTGAAGGGCAGGGTCCCAGAGTGCTTAAGTTTTCTTCCGCATGAGTGTACTTCTTATCGGTTTTTATTTCTTTGTAATTCGTACTATACTCTGTAAAACTATAACGTTGGAACATTGTGGTTAATTACTCCTGCGTCTGACTGGGTTTGAGTGAGTTTTATCTGAGTGTTGCGTCGGGGAGTCAGACGGGAGTAGGATGTACCTCGGGTTTCGGGGTGAAACCGGGGTGGGTCCTGACATCTCAGGTTCTACCAGGGTATATGATGGTAGATGATATTGATGATGTAGATGTTGTTGGTTACCACTAGTACATTGGTCGTGTATTGGTTGGTGGACTCGGATTTGTTTTGGGTCATCAAGAGGAATCGAGTATATCGAAGTTAGGTGACTGAGATTTCTCATTTTCTTCTTGGAGGCAGACGATGTTGGATTACGTGGCGTGGTGAGTGCAGCAAGTTTTGGTTGTATTCACGTAGGATGAGTTTTGATGTCATCGTGTTGGATCATCTTTGGTTTTCCTAGGGGGAATGACAAGGATCGATACGAGGTAATCAGTGAGAACCCACGGTCTCGGCGTGTCTCGTCGTTGACTAATCTATTTAGATGTGGGAAATGGTTGAGGACTTTGGACGTCGTGACGATCGGGGATCGTGACGTCTATGGTCGGTTGACGTAGTGTTGGATCTGGATCGTGATTTGGATATCCAGATAGGTGGAGAGTTTATTACTCTTACTTGGATGTTGAGTGAAGCATGGTGGGACTGAACTTCTTTTCGAAGTGAATCCCATATGGCTTGTTACTCAGGTGAGTAGGTGTCTGATGAGGTCAAATGTGGTTAGCTTTGGATGTACGTGTATTGTGATTGGCTTCCCTATGAGGTCAATCGATCGTATTGTGGTAATCGGTTGAGCAGGTAACCGATAAGTTTGGTTTTGGTACGTCTCGGTAGACGTGAACGAGATTTCAGGTTTTGGAATCAGATTTCTAGATGACGATTCAGGATTTGATTTTGGAACTTGAAAGAGAATTTCTAGATTTGGGTTTTGGAATCGGATTCTGGGTGACGATTCAGGATTTGATTCTAGAGCTTGACTGTGGATTTTCTTTTTATGGATTTGGGTTCGGAATAGTTATTCCAAATGCTAGCTTACGGAATGATGATTTCGGATTCGAATTTGGACATGATTATGGATATGATTTCTGGATTTGGATTAGGGATTTCTTACGGAATTGCGGATTCGGATTCGGATTTGGAAATAGATGTTGGGTCGGAGTATCGATTGTCTAATACTGGATTGGACATGCGAACTCCATTATAGAAACGTGATTGGCTACAACCTAGGTGGTTGTAGGCGGATTGATGGGTAGTTGTACGTACCTTGTACGTTGTTCGAGGTACAATACTGGGCATACTTGTGGTGCCTAGTGACGGTATATAGGTTATACCGGTATATAGGTTATACCGGTAGTACGTTGGTGAGCGTGTTGGTAGTCGGATTGGATCCGATACCATCGGATTGGATCCGATACCATCAGATTAGTTGAGGTCGTGGACTGGACATTGGATACCGTGCATTGGGTCATGGTATTTCTGAAGGGTCTAGTTACACACAGGTCGAGTGCATGGTTGGTTAGTGTTCACTCATGGTTGAGTGAGTTGGTGGTTGGTGTAACCACGAGTGTGTGTCATATCAGTTTGCGACTAACGACTGTCAAGTGCTGATAGTTTGTCGGAGGTGTTAGCGTGGATCGTTGAGTGATTGGTAACTCCCAGTGGGAGTAGGTGACGGGATAGTTAGTGTTTGAGAAAGGAACCGTCGAGCTGGTTGTGTCAGCGAAAAGGGTAGATTTGACAAGTGGTGTCAATTCGGAGCGTACGACTTCTGTCATTCGACGTGGTCGAATGTAGTCGATACGACGTGAGTGTTAGTCGTACGTCTGGTTGCAGACGGTTATCGTTCTGGTTAGTGGGTGTACGAGTGTACAGGAGTTTCGAGGTCGATTCTATTTTCCGCGGGGTGGATGTGGAATCAAGATAGTCGGAGTTTAGAGAACGAAACTAATTAAGGAGGGAAGCACGGTTAGATTAGGTCGGTTGGAATTTCGAGGACGAAATTAATTAAGGAGGGAAGGTTGTAACGACCCGTCCCGAATTTCATGATTAGATTAGTGACTGATCACGATTAGTGAGGCTAATCCGTGATTAGTAGAGTGAAATCGGACGAACGATGCGAAATGACCGTTTTGCCCTGGTGGTGGCAAAACGTTGACTTTTCAATCGGGCAGTCAAATGGACTTTGACCGATGACCGTGACGTAGTTCGTGACGTCACGAGTTCATAGGCAGGTGGCACGTTCAATTCCGACATTCGAGGAGGAAGTTATGACATTCGGAAGCCCAAGGGCATTTTGGTAATTTGGGTGAATAGGAGGTCAAAAGTTGACTTTTTGACCGGGAGGTCCGATCGCCGAGGGCCGAAGACCGTTACGTAGATAAGGACGATACGAATCCGTAGACAGGCGGCACGTCGAATTCGGACGTTCGACGGCGAAGTTACGGTTCACGAAAGTTTCGGGATACTATTCCCGACGACACGTTTTACGAGGACCATTTGTCTCTAGTGGGCCCAGATATTTTCTGGAGGCCCAATGGATGAGTGACAAGTGTCACCCATCCAATGGACATCATTTTTCCTTCATGCATCTCACCTGCCTCTTCATCGATCATTCCTCTCCATTTCAAACCATTTTCACCCGATCCCATTTCACCCAAAATCCCAAAACCTTCATCCCTTATGATCTGAGGAACCAGGAGAGTGAGAGAGGAGGACTAGGACGGTAGCTGGTGGCTGGAACCGCCGTGGGCGGTGGCGGGAGCCCAAAACCCGATCGGGTACCCGGTAAGCCCGTTTTTCCTCATTTTTCGATGTGAGCATTATGGTTGGTTTTAAATGATTAGGGACTGATTATTAGGATGCTAGGAAGGTTTTAAGACGGTTTTGGTGAGGGTTAATGGCTAAGAAGCCGTGGGGGACCGATCGGAAAAATGGGACCGTGAGGTCCATTTCGAACCAAGGGGTTTCAGGTAGTTTTCTTAGGTTGTAAGGATTGGGATAGATTGGAAATGAGAAAATAGGAATTTAGGAATTGGAATGGAGGAAATCGGACCGAAAATGAGGGAGAAGGAGGCCTGGACCGATTACGCCGGTCCAGTTGCAGAGGTTGGACCGGACCGGCCGGCCCAGACCGATTCGATCGCTGGAGCAGGTGACACTGTGCAGGGCGCGTGAGGCCCACGCGCAGTGGCTTCTTGGGGCGCGCGAGGGCGCGTGGCACACAATTTGAGGAAGGTTCCAACATACGAAATCATCTATTCGATGTAACGAACATTTTGGGACTGGTTTCGTGTCAATCGGACACCGTCTCGATATGTTTCGGGGCATCGGAAGGTTTAGGTTCGAGATTAAAAATAGTTAAAAATACGGGAAAATTACGGGGCTTTAGTGAGGGGTTATATAAGTATTTAGTAACCCTCTAAATTAATTTTCACAGGTTTGGAAGTCCCGGTGACAGTGATCGGCTCGAGGAGCTTTATGGCACGCGTATCGAGGCGCGGCTTCGGACGGTCTGTGAGTGGACCTTGTTTTCTAAATTGGTGCATGCATAAATGTTTATTATATGTTTTAAATACTTGTTTGTGATGCCATGAGTGCATTTGGATGTGCGGTTACGTATGGGCACGTATTTCGAGGTTTCAGCCCTATACGGTGCCTATACGGGGCTGTATGTCTTTATTGGTCTAAATGAAATGGTTTTGGATTTCCAAATGGATTATGAATATGATTTTATGATGTTGATTTGGATGCTTGTGAATTATATGGTTTCACGTATTTCGAGGTGATTTACGTGCTTGCACGTAAATCGAGGTTTTCCGATTTTATACTGATTTTCCGTACTTATGGTTTTGGATATGATTTCATGAAATGATTTTGGATTTGAAAAGGTAACTCTCGGACTTGAGGTCCATTTGATTTACGGAATCGGGCCGGAGGCCCAGTTGGTTTACGATTCGGACTTGAGGTCCAGTTTCTATGTGGATTCGGGCATAGGGCCCAGTTATGTATTACAAATGGTTTTTATGGTTCATAACGGTTTATGGGAACCGGCATGAACCCTTGAAATGGATTTACGGGTCATGACGGTTTATGGGAACCGGCATGAACCCTCGGAAAGGATTTTATGGATTATGACGGCTTATGGGGGCCGGGCATGAATCCTTGAAAGGTTTCAAGATTGGTTTCAAAAGGTTTTTCATATTCCATCCTATATATATGATCGTCTCCTCCGGGGAGGGTCGTTGGCCTGGGTGGACCCCGGAGTAGTCACGGAGCACTGACTGAGTGGAGTCGCCCCCCAGTTGGGTTCCTTACTCTCAGGATGGGCATGGTTCGTTACCTCCAGGGAGGGTCATTGATCTACGGACATTGACCTGGGTGGACCCTGGAGAGACTTGGGTTTGAGACCCCGGTTAGCACACGTGTAGCTTTATTTTACCGTGACAGGTTCTGGATATGAATATATTGGATAAACACGGTTTCAATTGGTTTGGGAAAACTGTGTTTTATGATGATAAATGGATTTGGGCTGAGATCCCACACATGTTTACTATGTTCTGGTTTTCTGTAAATTGGTTTTGGGCAGGAGCCCGTGTGACTTGTATTTACAGAATTTGGGGCTGAGACCCTAATTGTGGATGTTTTAACATATATTATTGGATAAATGGTTTTACTATGCATGCATGCTTTTTAGTGGATGGTATAAATGTCTTTGATGGAAATGTTTTCATAAATTCTTTATTTTTGTCCACTCAGTCTTTCTGTTTTTAATACCCTTCAGGTTGACAGCGGATGTGGACTATAGCAGAGATCGAGATATCACATGCCTCCTCCGGATCCTGGCGTACTCTGATAGCCCGGGAGGGCAAGGGTCGGAAATATCCCTTGTCTGACACTTCGTGTCAAACGGGAGCAGGGTCATCCCGCACTAATCCCGGGGGGGATTGGGATGGGTCCTGTCATGAATTTTGTCCAATTAAGGTTGAAAATTTATCTTAGACCCAAGCTCATGACCTATACACTTCTAAATAAAATCATCTCTCCTGCATGTGCATACTTCCACACACTCTGTTTCTTTCTCACCTTCACTCTCATGTGGGAGTTGTGAGATCAGGAATTTGGCAGCACCTCACCGAACTGGTGCTGGTCGTCGTCTCCCTTCGTGGCTGTACCACCCCAAGCCCCAAATTGACTATGAAACTGACTAAGAACAAACCACACAACCCATTTATTAATTTATTTCAAGACCCAAAGGATGAACTCCAGTTGGGAAACCGATGTAATTCGAGGGACTATTTTCCATCGTCCATGATCCGAGACCATTTCGTCGAGAGCAAAGGAGAACCAGTTAAGGTCTGTTCATTTAGGGTTGAGCTTTATCCCAATCTTATTCAATACTTCGACCTATGTTTTTCACATGGTTACCACCTGCGCAAGAACGACGGTGATGAGTTCGTAGGAGAAGACTGAATCGTCTGGCTCCTCAAAAGACTAACCTTGGAACCTTTGACTCAATTTGGGTGTAGACGCCACCGGAAGCTTCGTCATGACAGCTTGAGGTTGTTGGCCATAGCTAGGAGCCACGACGACCACCAGAGCTTCCACAATGGACGCACACCCAGGAACCCGACTTAGACCTATTTCTTGTTCCGATGATATTTGGAGCAGCTTGAGGTAAGCTATTGAGCACAAACCTGCACAATTTGGTTCGCCTCATTGAAAACTATCTTCCTATATGGTTGCATGTGGGCTTGGACATTGTTAGAGACCAGTCGAAGCTCTTTAATTTCTGGAAAAGTAGTAGCGCCACCATGAGTTTTGAGCAATCTCAAAGCTACAATAGGTTGTCTTGGAGCAAGATACGACATTGAACAAGTTGCCGAAAAACTCAGAACTTCGGTTTCCCAATGATTTTCCAGCCACATGAGGTATCTTCTCAACCCACAAATTGTATTTTTGGAATCCTTATGATGAGTAGATAAATTTACATATATTTCTTATCAAAATTGGTTAAGGATTGAAGGATTTAAGCCTCACTAGAAAATTCGCAATTTTCAGCCGCTGTTTGTCTCTGGCGAGGCTCTGGTGACGACCAGTCAACCGTCAACGCCTTTAAGTCGACATTAGTCAACCAATAGTTCTAACGGTCAACTAACAGAATATTCTGATGGAATGTTCTAGATAATATTCTGTAGGGAATATTCCACGAAAAATTCTAAAATGCGTGTGTATTTATATTGAGCCTTTTTCGAGCCGTTTAAGCATGTCCTAAGCCTATTTTGCACCGTTTTAACATTTTTTAACTCCTTTTAAGTGGGATTTCTTATCATTTTACTTGAAACTCAAATACTAACTGCGTGGTTTGTAATATTTAGGATTGGGACGAGTTTGAGCATACCCAGTTTGACACGTTGGGTGACTTTAACTCCCCGACCAGTTTGTGAGTGGACTCCCTTCCCTAAACCTATGTTTTTATAAGATTATTCGCACATTTTACGATGATTGAATTTTGATATCTTTGAGCATGCATGACATAATATGTGTTATTTGCCGTATGTGGATTAAGACGATTAGTATATGATGATCACTTGAATATGCTGGTATGCTATGACATATTACTATGCATGGTTGCGCGTAATCGAGTCACATATGCAATGTATATTAGTCCCCGGGGCATTTATGAGAGAGTGTTAGGACCCACTTAGGAATCGCTGGTATCCAGTGCCTGTCTGTAGGCCACAAACCAGTCTCCACGTGATCGTTCACCTGTGCTGCTCACTATACTAGTTAAAAAGTGCTAGTTATATACTCGAGCTCTAGGGGACTCGTGGTGATGATGCGATGCACCCAGCCTTCACATGGTCATGGTAGGCGAGCAGGATACCCAGTGTATGTTCCGAGTATGAGACTCTAGGCGACTCAAGAGCAATTTGATGTGGGTCGACAATGTGATGTATTTATGATTTCTCTATGGCCCATCTGGTTACATCATTTAAATTATTATTAAATTGTTGCTATGATTATTTCTCTTATTACTTGCAAGTGTGCTATAACAGTTTTGGGTTTTATTAAAAAACAAGCGGTTAAAGGTTCATTTTTTAAAAATGGTTTTACACTGAAATAACTATTTGGGTCCTCTCACTCTTGTGTTTCAAACCCCACAGGTCTCGCTGGCGCACACGTACTTCGAGGAGGATTGGATACTGCTGTGACCATCACTCCCATGCATAAAGTGAAACTGATGGAACAATCGGGAATGCAAAGTAGTGTGAAATATATAGTTACCGTGTTTGTAATAGATTTATCCACTCTTAGAGGTGGTATGTGTTGTATACTCTTTGGTTTTAGCAGTCCATCCTCTAAGCTTCCGTTGTTAGGTGAAACGTGATCGATTTTCACTGGTTAGGTTTCACCCGACTCTCCATAAACACATCGTTTTAATTCAAAGGGCTTTCGCCATCTAGACATCATTGTCCAGATGTCGGGCAGCATGCCTCAACCTTTGTGACATGAGTGGAATTTTTGGATCGGGATATGTCGTATACAACTACTTCTCGAATTAAAAGTCGTAACCAGAAATTGACATACTCAAGATTACTTTACTTAATACTGACATAAACATACAAAAAGGTCAACTCGACCATCTCGGATTCAAATATTCACGTATAAGATCCTAAGGTCAATATATACCCTTTCAACAGTCACCATGACACTATCAAATAATTGTATAATTTCAAACTTAATCATGTACCAGAAGAACTCGCATAATATATATATATATATACGTATGCCACTCCAAGTTCGTCATTATGGCAATGATTTATCCACAAGATAATCATTAAATAAGAGCATAGACAAACGTGCATGTAAATGCAATAATAAATCAGAGTTTGAAAAGGAGGCCTACTGATTTTTATCGGGACTTAAACTACCTGGTGGCACCAAGCCAACGTAAGCTCCATGAAAATTCAAACCCTTACCAAAATAACCTGGAAATTCACCATTAAAGTTTACTAAAAAGATAACTAGAGAAGACCGAGAAGGGTGGATCGGAACAACCTAAAAGCGGGCTTTCGAAGTATGTGCGAGTATAAGAATGAGTAGTAGAGTGGTTAATGGCATAAATTTGGGTTTAAGAAGTTACCTGAATGCCTCAGGTTAAATTTTGAAACCAAGAGCTTTGTTGATTCTGTAGTTTCCAGCGACTCCCTCCACAGTTCAATCTCACAAAACCAACATGTGTTTAGCATAGTGTGAAGCTCTCAATACGTGCAAACTTAATTTCCAACTCAAAAGGATCAGATATACCTAATTGGGCCACTCTAGGATCCAAATTGGGTCTGGCCCTATATCTCGACCACAATCGTCATCGTGGCTCATAGTTCAACTTATCGAGTTCTTGGTAAGGAGACGATCAAGATGAGCTGTGCTTGAGGTTCTGAGTTGATCGGAGATCAATTGTAACGACTCGTCCCGAATTCTGGGATTAGATTAGTGACTAATCACGATTAGTAAGGTTAATCCGTGATTAATTGGGCCAAATCGGATGAACGATGCAAAATGACCTTTTTGCCCCTAGGCGTGGGCAAAACGTTGACTTTTCATTCTGGCGGTCAAACGGACTTTGGCCGATGACCATGACATAGTTTAGGATGACACGAGTTCATAGACAGGTGGAACGTTCAATTTCGACATTCGAGGAAGAAGTTATGACTTTCGGAAGTTCAAGGGCATTTTGGTAATTTTGGTTAAAAGGGGCAAATAGTTGACTTTTGGACTAGAAGGTTCGATAAGGGCCAAGGACAGTTACATAGATCGGGACAATACAAATTTGTATACAGGCAGCACGCTGAAATCGGACTTCGAACGGGAGAGTTATAGGTCACGGAAGTTCGGTTTCACTATGCACGTACTTCGAGGCATTGATGACACCGCAAATTCTGATTGGCTAGATATTTTAGGTGGGACCCCTGGACGAGTGACAAGTGTAACTCATCCCATTGGTCAATTCCCCTAAATTGTGGATCTAAGTAATTAAATACTATTGTCAGGACCCACCCCGATTATCACCCCGATAATCGAGGTGAATCCTGCTCCCGTCTGACAACCCAACACTAAAGACCAAAATAACCTCACGAAAACCACAAATTACACTGTCAGACGAAGGAGAATTTAAAACTTCCACTAGTCAACCGTTATACAGAGCATAGTACCAAACAAAGTAAAACAAAACCACACATAGTACACGCACAACAGAACACTAAACCACTACGGGAAAACTCTTGACTACTCTATGCCTCCGACGTTGCCTCAACGTCAACCCCCACGCTAGCTCCACGACCTGGAGGGGAATTAAAAACCAGAGAGTGTGAGTGGACCAAAAGAATAAAAGTTTCAAAAACCATTTTATAAACAAACAAGGGTTTAGACCTCCGTTTTGAAAACATGCATGCATAATCCAATTTCTGAAAACATTTATAAATCACATCATTTTCATCATGGAAACCGCAACAACATAAACACAGTATGATAAACGTTATAAAACATTAACAGTAAAACATAAAATACCAATATAATCATCCGATCAAACCTGCTGGATCTATCCGAGTCTTTAAACTCCCGAGTCTTTAAACTCAATCCAGGCTCAATATAATCCGAGTCTTTAAACTCCCGAGTCTTTAAACTCAATAGGCCTACGGGGGAAAATATCAATATATCCGAGTCTTTAAACTCCCGAGTCTTTAAACTCAATTCGGGCCTTTAAACCCAATCCGGGCCCGTCCCCCGTCAAACATAATCCGGGTCTTTAAACCCAATAACCAGATCCAACAAATCCAATCCAAAAACATTTGAAAACCATTTGAAATCCTGATACAAACCCGAATCTGAAATCACTGGCCCGAAGCCCTTCCAGCATCCAGAACCGTCATTCCGAACCCAAATCCGGAATTCCACGTTTCAACTTTAAAACCAAATTCCGCTTTCCAAAATCCGATTCTAAAACCGAAAACCTTGATCATCAAAATCATGTTCGAAAATCCCTTTATAATCATTGAAAACCATTTATCATTTGAAATCCTGAAACCATGGCATCATAATCAGAAATGAAGCCTTTCTCGTAAAACGTGCCAAATACGTAATTTCTCGAAAAACGTGCAATTAAGTAAAACAGTTATAGCATATTCAAATAACCATGAAATCACATATAAACCATAAAACAAGTAATTAAAAGCAGTTATGCATGCTCAGTTTAAGGAAGAAGTCCTCTCACAGTTACCGGGCACGTCACTCGCGTCCCGAACGTCCTGTATGTTCCTCGTCCGCCTCGGGGGTTCCCGATCCTGTCACAAGTCACCAAAGCGAGTCACTAACACGTCCTCTAAGGTTTTCCTAATTCCCCACAAAAATCCCCGGGTTCTAAATGTAACGAATCGAGACCCTAAACCTTCGATCCCGCATAACTAACTCGAAACGACGTCCGATTAACCCAAAACCTATCTCAAAAGATTCGTTAAAACGTCTAGACCAAAAACCTAGTTGGAAGGTTCCCCAGAAACCACCGCACGCGCCCCCACGCGCCGCCCAAAGTGGCTGCGCGTGGGCCTTACGCGCCTACACACAGAGTACTGTTCATCTTCTTCTTCGATGGTCAGCCGGTCTGAACCGTCGTGACCGGTTCTCCGTCAACCTGCAACCAAATCAGTCCCTCTTTCCACCAATAGCTTTGCCCTGGTCCTAGGAATCCATTCCCCTCAACCAAACACAACAACACGGACTCTAACCCGTCGTCCCTAGCTCGAACCCGTGACCAACAAAAACCCCTGTTCTTCAATCCGACCACCTGTGTCACCCCCCATCACGGCTTCGACATCTACAGGTTCCTAAGGACCTAAGGAGTCGATTAAAACCTACCAGATACCTCGACTCAGCCCCTAACTTCACGACTAACCGTTTGAAATTAACGGAAAAACAGAGCATCGAAAAGTATCGAAGAAATTACCTGCGCTCAGGCCGCCGCCATGAGCTCCGTCGTGCCTACGCGACTACTCTAGTCCTCCTCCATCCTCTGGACACCACCACTAGCCTCGATTAATCAAGCACGGCAGCACCACCACCAAACTCCCTCTCTGTTTTTCTGAGAACTCACCCTCTCCTCACACATCCAAACTCACACGAGCTGCCCTCAACACTGCCATTGATCAATTTTCCTCTTCAATTTCACCCTCTGTTCTTCTCTCCCTTGCACTACTCACATACACAGCCTAATTAAACACACTGTGCCAAGTGTGTAGAAGCCACTAGACCACAGCCACCTGTCACAATCCCATGGCCCAAATTCAAAGATATCCACTTGCACCTGTACACTTGTCCTCATCCTATTTGCACAATTCCCAATGTGTAAAAAGACCAAATTGCCCCTATGAATCAAAATTATCATTTTTTCCCTTCGCCGTTCTAGACCCGTATCTCGCCTATCCAATGTCCGATGAAGGCATGTCGCCTGTCGTTGAACTCAAGGACGGCGAGATCTACCTAACGGTCCTAGGTATACGTACTAAAAACACCCTGTCGTGCGAAAAGTCAACTTTTCTCCCTATTTTAACCAAATTACAGTAATACCCTCAACCTTCCGAACATCATAACTTCCTCCTCGGATGTCGGAATCAGGCGTGCCACCTGTCTACGGATTCGTGACGTCCCGAACTAAGTCACGGTCACCGGTCAATGTCCAATTGACCGCCCCGAACTCAAAGTTAACTTTTTTCCCATTCTAGGGGCAAAATCGTCATTTTACGCCCAAGGTCCAAAAGTAGCCAACTACCACCAATTAAGCGTACTAATCCGTCACTAATCACTTTACCAATCCCGACTCCAGGGACGGGTCGTTACAACTATTATATTAATTATTTTATAATTAAACTTTCTAACATTAAATCCTAGCCCTCCATCTAAACTTAATCACTCAAATCCTCACCACTCATCTCATCTCATCTCTCTCCCATCAGATATTATTTTCTTCTTTCTTATTCTTCAAACCCGCACCCCCCCCCCCCCCCCCCCCCCCCCCCCCCCGCCATATTTCTTCTTCATTTTTCATATTTCCTCATCCTCCATACAAAACACAACAAACACCACACACATCATCACCATCTTTCATGATGTGACAAGTGTGACCGTGAGAGAGTGATGAGAGGCTGGGACGACGGAGGGTCTGGTGAGGCAAGTGAGGTGGTTTTTGTGTGCTACGACGACCTGGGATGACGGTGGACGGTGGAGGAGGTCATCACCGCCATGGACGGTCAAGGAGGTGCGGTTTCTCCTTGCTTTTCGTATGTTTTTAGTGGTTTAATAGTTAGGAAATAGGATACGGATGAGATTAGGATCAATATGGAACGAAAAATGGACTAGTTATGGCCTTAAACCGGTCCAAACCAGTTCGGCCAGGTCCAGTTGCAGAGAACCGGTTCGACCAAGGTAGGAGACGCGTGAACGGTGCTGCACGTGATCTCACGTGCAGCACATTCATTGGGGAGCGTGGGGGCGCGTGTCCCACTGTTTGGGAAATTTTTCAACACGTGAAATCTTCTATTCGATGTAACGAACATTTTGGGACTGGTTTCGTGTCGATCGGACACCGTCTCGATAATGTTTGGTGCATCGGAAGGTTTCGGATAGGGATGAAAAATAGTTAAAAATTCTGGAAAATTACGGGGTTTTAGTGGGAGGTTAATTAAGTAATTAGTAATCGTCTATTACGATTTGGACAGGTTAGCGAGTTCCCGGTGACAATGATTGGCTGGCGGCAGCTCGGACGGTCTGTGAGTGGACCTTGTTTTCTAAATTGGTGCATGCATAAATGTTTATTATATTTTTTTAAATACTTTTTTGTGATGCCATAAGTGCATTTGGATGTGTGGTTACGTATAGGTACGTATTTCAAGGTTTCGGCCCTATATGGTGCCTATACGGGTCTGTATTTCTTCGATGGTCTAAATGAAATATTGGTCACAGCAGGTGCTTGGTGCCTATACGGGATGTGTTCCTTCCGGAGAGGTCCGATGCCGATGCACGATCTATGGTCAGGTAGCCGATGGAGGCTCGACTTCAGAGTCCTGATGGTTCAGCATAGAGATCCGGTGATGGGTGCACCATGATCTTGTGGTGGTCCCATTGGTTGATTCGTTCACACGGCGACATACTAGGATTGAGGGCGGTCCTGGATGGATGGTTGCACACATCACTACGATCGGAGTCGTGACTGACCCTTAGATATCGGGCACGGTGCCCAACTGATGTCATATGTTCAGGCACGAGACCCAGTTTACTTGTATTGATGATTTCGGGTCAGGGACCCTAGATAGATTTCCAAGTGCATGGCGGTTTATGGGAACCGGCATGAACCCTGGAAAGGTTATTGTGGTACATGACGGTTTATGGGAACCGAGCATGGAGGATGTTTTCTATATATATATATATATATATATATATGAATGCCATGGATGCTATAGATCATGACGGTTCAGGGGGACCGGACATGGATATTTATGTTATTTATATATATGTTCATATACCTTCCTTTACTTCTATTATCTCTTCCGGGGAGGGTCGTTGGCCTAGGTGGACCCCGGAGTAGTCACGGAGCACTGGCTGAGTGAGATTCACCCCTGTTAGGTTCCTTACTCTCAAGAAGGCTTGGATCGTAACCTCGGGATGGGTCATTAGTCTACGGATATTGACCTTGGGATTCTGAGAGACTTGGGTTTGAGACCCCGTGGTAGTACGCGCCGCGCGTAGCTTTCGAAACCGTGACAGGATTAATTGTGTAAATTATATGTATATATGATGTATATGATATGAGATATGAAATATGATATGAGATATGAAAATATGATGTGTGATGTATACAGGTTTTGGGCCGAGTCCCGTATGGATTTGGGCAGTGGCCCGTATGGTTGGTATCTTTATGGTTTTGGGCTTAGTTCCCACCTTTGGGTCCATTTGGTTAAATGGTTTTCGAATGCATGCATGCTTTTTAGTGAAGGGTACAAATGTCTTTCGTTAAAATGTTTTTATAAACTGGTTGTTTTGTCCACTCCCAGCTTTTAATGTTTTTGACTGCCCTTCAGGTTGACAGCGGATGTGGACTGTAGCAGAGACCGAGATATTACATACCTCCTTCGGATCTTGGCGTACTATGATAGCCCAAGAGGGCAAAGGTCGGAAATATCCCTTGTCTGACACTTTGTGTCAGACGGGAGCAGGGTCATCCCTCGTTAATCCCGGGGGGATTGGGATGGGTCCTGTCATCATTTGGAAGGTTCATAGTCACCACTGTTTCCGTCATGTCTCTCTCGCCATGGTGGTCCATAGGAATAAGGCTTAAAGAATTGTCGTTATTTCTAATTGGGAAAGCTGAAAATCGCAGTTTGCGCATATGGGCTAGTCGTAGTCGGTATTGCATCTGATGTCCAAAGAAGAGGATGAGGGCCTGATTTTTAGGACCTTTGTCTTAGCCCTATTAGGAAAAATGTTTTAGGACTTTCTTGCTCTTTTTAGAACTGATTTAGACTCTTTTCAGTCAGAGTTAATTTCCTATAAATTCCCTAACTTCTAGGGATTGTATTTTTATATAAAGGAGTTGGTTTCTGATTTCAGACTTGAGAGGAAACCTAGCCGCATAGGATTTTATTTTCACGGGAGAAACTTCTTTGCTGTACTAAAGTGGGAAGGCTTTTAGTTTTCTTGGTTCTTGAAGAAAGGCATGAACGAAAAGGAGGAGAAATTAAGCTCCTGGACATTCTCTTCAAGTTTTGAGGATTCAGTTCAGCCATCATCCTCCAGGAGTTCTTTCTTTCTTCTGTCTTCTATCATTATTATTTGTGTACTATGAATGCAGTTATGATTTTCATCAGTAATATGTCTGAGTCGTTTCTTTTCAAATTAGGGCTGCTTGAAGCCCTAAACGTGTTCATTTTTTAACTTGATTTTGGCCCTTAATTTCTATTACTACGATTTCTGGATAAAATTAGATTACTACTTCAATTGCTAGTCTTTTATGCTTATGAGATTGATTACCTTGTTTTCATAAATTAATGATGGAATTTCTTGGTAGATCACCCTTATCATCTTGTAATTCATTTAGCATCAAGAGGTTGAGGTTAAGAAACAATATTATAACCTAAATTCATGACACTAGGATTGCACATAACTTTCTAGGGTTAGTATAATTGCTCAGATTCTCTATCGTATTTCATGCATCGCCTTAACTGGGAGTTGTTAGACCTTTTAAATGCTCACACAGCTTAGAACATGATAAGTAAGAAGAGAATAACATATATTCAGACAACACATTCAGACATTTCATAATAATTGAATCAAGGAATTCAAGTTAATTGAATCAATGAAATCATGTTAGGAACTTAAATTGGTTAGTGGACGATAGTTAGCTTTAACTCGACTTTAGTTAATCAAATTATCAATAGCAATTTCTGCCTACTTATTTACCTTTTTGCTTCTTTAGTTCTTGCTTCAACTTTAACTCGAATTCCAATTACTTCTTTCCTACATGTTCTGACTTTTAGAGTCTTTTTGTATTTTCTATTTTCTGAGCCAGTAGTGTTTCTATGTGTCCTTATGTCAGTTCTAAGTGTTCTTGTTAGTGTTATTGTGTGCCATCTATGTGTCCTGCATATCTCAACTACTGTTAAGTCTGTCGTTACTGTTTTCTTTTCTATTTTTTAGTCTTTAACTGGGCTAATCAATCTGAATAAAAAGTGGATTTAACTTTCATATAAGTCATTGTGGGATTCGATCTTTGATTTTTACTTCATTATCTTAATTGATTTGTACACTTGCAAAGTATAAATGAAAAGAATAAGCCTCATTATTGTGTTGCTTATTTTAGCCTACAATTTTCTGGCTCCATTACCAAAGACTTGTCCCTTAGCGGTGTCCATTTAGTTTAGATTTTTTAAACTTTGATTTGAATTCTTGTTCAGTACATGTCCAGCTTGTTCATATTGGACAACTTGCATCCATCAAAGGAAATTGGAATTGCATTTACACCAATCCTCCACTTCCTACAAAGCTCAGAGGATCACCTTCCATTCCCTGCCATCTTCACCACATGCTTTACCACCACCATCACTAAAAATGGAAAAAAAAAACAATAACAATAACTTGTCAATCCCCTTGCCTCAAAAGCACTCAAGGAGTATGCTACTCTGCATGTTCTAGAAGATCAATTCCCCATCAAATTTCCAGCTTCAACCGTTGACAATTTTAAGTTAAAATCTGGTACCATTCATCTTTTTCCTATGTTCCATGGAGTGCTAGGTGAAGATCCTTTTCTTCACACCAAAGGATTTATAGAAGTATGCTCTTCAATCAAGATACAAGACATGAATGATAATGACATTAGATTGAGATTGTTTCACCTTCGTTGTATGGACAAGGCAAAGCTTGGTTCCATGCCCTAGCACGTGCATCAATTGATTCATGGGCTAAGCTATCATCTAAGTTCTTGAATCAATCCTATCCTGCCCAAAGAACAAACAAGATTTTTCGTGAGACCATGATAATCGCTCAGAAGGATGGTGAGCCATTTTATAATTATTGAGAGCATTACTTGATCTTGCTGCAATCTTGTCCTCCCCACATATGATTATTGGAATTTGATTTTGCATTTCTATAGGGGATCGATTGAAATAGATACGTTCATGGTTGACTCACAATCAAATGGGCTAATGAAGAAAATAGAAGAGAATTCTAGGGCTGCCTTAGAAGAGATTGATCAAAGTTCCAAGAAATTCAACTTTAGAAACCGCTCATCTCGGCGAGTTCATAATGCTCACGTTATGGAATATAAGGATGATGTCATTGCTCAGCTCACAACCATGATTAAGAAGTTGTGTAATGAAAAAGCCAAAGTTCTCGTTTATGATGTATGCTTGGTTCAAGGAAAAATTCCCAAGAGTGTCCAATGGAAGAGAAAGCAAACATGATTTGAAGGTTTAATAATGTACCATGACCTAAGAATGATCCCTATTCCAACAACAACAATACAGGGTGGATGAATCATCATAATTTCAGATGGAACAACAATGCCAATACTCAGAACCCGATCCACGCCCTGGGTTTAAGAATCAAAGCTAATTTCTAATCAGCCTCAACAATCCCAATCAAGTTCTACCATGGGCAGTAAACAACTAGAGGACATGATCCAAACCATGATGCAAACCATGACGCAAACCACAACAATTCAGGCCCAAAACACAAATTTTTTAAGAAAAGGACCAAAAACTAAATGGTCAATAATGATAAAGCTCTGGCCAACCTCAAGGAATAAGTGGGACAACTAGCAAATTAGTTGAGTCAAAAGGAACAAGGTAAGATCCAAAGTAAAGTGATGTTGAATCAGAAGGGATTTTGAAACCCAAAAGTCAATGCCATAGCTTTGAGAAGTGGAAGAAAAGTTTGTAAAACAAAGAAAGTTGCCAATGAGGAATTCATTAAGGTATAATATGTTAATGAGGAGGACATGCCCAAGCCACTCTCCAAATTCCAGAAGGGCGTGCCTAACTCACTTGCCTAAGTCATGTCCAACATGGAGACTAAAGTCATGCCTATGTTACTACCCAAGACCATGTCTCAGCTCATTCCTAAGGACAAGGGAATGGCTTCGAAACTCAAAGAGTCCTCCAAATCAATTCTAAGTCAATTCCTTCTAATCCTAATGTTTTGAATTCTAATCTAGATGGTAATGCTATTCTTCTCTTTTCCTTGTAGATTTTACAACATGAACAAAAGGAATGAACAGTTTGAGAAGGAGATGTTATCCATGCTGCAAAAACTTTATATTACATTGACATTCCACAAACTTGTGGAACATATGCTAATATTTGCAAAGTTGTTGAAAGATTTAGTAACTACAAAACGAGGACATGAGCCAACCAACACTGTGGAGATCAACTCAACCACTCTAAATGCCCTACATGGAATCACCCCCTCTCTCCCCCCCCCCCCCCCCCCCCCCCCCCCCAGGCTGATGACTCAGGACCTCTATTGCTCACATCTATCATCAAAGAAAAATATTTTAACCATTATCTTACTGATATCAAGGCTACTGTAAGTATCATGCCCTATCCTGTGTTTCAATCATTGAACATAGGAGAACCAAAACCTATTGAGTTATGCATTAGATTAGCTCATTCTACTATGGCGAATCTAATGGGTGTAATTGAAGATGTTAGTATGAAAATAGGGGATACTTGTATTTAAGTAGATTTTTATGTTCTGAAGATGAAGAGATCAAGCCCAAGTGAAGATCCACCAATGATGTTTGGAAAACCTCTTTTAGCCACCATGGATTGCGACATCAACGTTAAATGTGGTCAAGTAGCTATCAAAGTTTGGGACAATTTGCAGAAATTTTCTTTTGATGATGTTTTAAAATATTCTACTGAGGTTATTATTAATTTCCTTTAAATCTGATGGATTGTTCGTTGCAAGTAACACACGTAAGTTCATGCACTGAAGACTCAAGTGAAAAGGCCAAAATTTTGCCTCAAGAAGCTCATAATGACCACGAGGATGCAGAGGTTAGAATGCTCAATGCCATGCCTTCTCTGGCATGTTTCTAACGAGCCCCATTTGAGGCCCTCCAACTCATGGACAAAGAGCCTTTATGATAGGACTCATCCCAATCCCTCTGGATTATCATGGGATGTGCCTACTCCCGTCTGACACCACATGCTAGATAAGGGATTAAACCGTAACCCGCTCGGGGTTATTCAGAGTACACAAGGATCTGCGGTGGCATGTGATGTCTCGATCTCTCCTACAGTCCGCATCCGCGATCAACCTGAAGGGTATCCAAAAATATGAAAGTTGTGAGTGGATAAAAATAATCAGTTGGAAACAATTTATCAACGTAAAAGCATGCATGCATCAGAAAAAAAGTATGTTATACCTTCTCAAAGCAAGTTGTATTTCTTTTCAAAACAAAACACAGTGAAAAATGCTTCTCAATCGAAGCCATTTCCTCGGTAGGGTCTCAGCCCAAAACCAGATCATACAAGGTCTATGCCCAAGATAAAACAAGTGGGACCTCAACCCAACTATAAAACCAAGTGGGATCTCAGCCCAAATCAAATCATTGTGTCAAAATCTGAGTCTTTAAACTCCCGAGTCTTTAAACTCAATATAATATAATCAATATCATCAGTCACGATTCTAATCCCAGCAACGCGTGCCCATAAGCTCAAGGACTGCACTGATCCAGAGCATGTCGTTGTGAACACATCCCCGGCCGACAATCACCAAATCACCGTGAACATATCATCGATCAATCTCAAATACCGCAATCCTGAGTCGAGCCTCTCTCAGCTGCCACCCCTCTCGGCTGTTCGACAGCAAGCGCATCGTGACCTCTCCGTACCTCAGAGGCGAGCATATTTCTAGGGTGCTCTCCAGAAAAAAATATTCACAACCAGATACCCTCTAATAAAATCTGAGTCTTTAAACTCAAAATCAGAGGGACACGAGCCCGAATATCATCAATGGGGTCATAAGCCCGAATACCATCAATGGGGTCACAAGCCCGAAATATCATCAAATGGGTCACAAGTTAGAAAATAGTGTCTATCAACACTTCATAAACCAGGATTCCTCGAATCCTATCAAATCCACAACTGGGTCTCATGCCTGAAATATCTTTCATAATCTCATAATTGGGTCACAGCCCGATATATCTCAAGTTTGACTATACTCTAAGTCAAACCATATATCAATTGGATCATACGCCCGAACGATATTTCCAAATCCAAAAACCATTTTATTATTCAAATCTTTATTCAAAACCACCTTTGACTATAATCCAAGTTATGGTTAATGTCCAACTAGGTCTCAAGCCTGAAATGTAGATTTCACGCTTCTCTGTGAAATCCTTCAAAACCGTAAATCAAATCCTCAGTTTCACGCCTCTCCATCAAACCATCAAAATCACATAAAACTCATGAACAGAGAATACTCGGTCAAAAGCCCAAACATCATATAAAACATAAATCTCGAGATAAGTGCCATAATGCATTTTATATGAAAATGCCAATCAAATCATATTTAAAGCATATGCAATCAATGCATCTCAAATCATGTTCGTAAAACATATAAAACATCTATGAATGCATCATATTTCTTAAAACAAAGTCCACTCACAGACCATCTGTGATGTGTGCTACGAATCCAGCGCCGTAAACCACTCCGGGGCTAGTCCATACTCTTCGGGACGCCCGGACCTGTCCAAATCATACTTAAGGGTCACTAACCATCTATACAAGTCTATATCAAAGACCCTCACACATCCCGAAATGATCAACGTGTCCCGAACACACTTCCTGAGCCTAAAAACTTATAAATGACCTATCAAACGATCTCCGATCGACTTGAGACCAGCACCATTGGATTCAGATCATCAAAACTTTTCAAGCAAGACCGATTTCACCTCAAAAATCATGCCCACGAGCTCCCACACGTCAGTCAAATTCAACTCTCGCTGGTCAATGGCAGTCAATGCTGGTCAACGCTAACGTCATCCTGATTACTCTCGCTGGTCACCCTCTGACATTGCCACATCACGTGATGACATCATCTACTAACATCATCATTAACACATGTCACTAACACGTCAGCTCTGACAACCTAACATCATGCCACATGGCACAACCTCGTTGGTCAACGTGCTCTGATAATACTGACGTGGACCTGCCACGTGGCACCACCCCACTAATCCACGTAGTCTGACATGTCTAACATGGCACTACCACGTCATTACTATTTAGACCTGATAGCCTCTGACAACTTACCACGTGGCACCACCTGATTATCCATGTGGCCTCACAGGCCTGATAGATGATGACATGTACTATTACATCATCATTGTCAACCTCTGGCAAGGTCAACCCGAGCCTCTATAACTAGTTGATTTGACCCGTGACCCTGACTCAACCGTATCTCGGCCGTCCAGCCACCATTTTCCTCCATTTTTCTTCCTAACGACTCTTTTTGGGGCCAGCAATCGATCTATGACCTTAAAACCATAAGAAAGGGCCTGGAAATTACCTGTCCAAGCTCGACCCTTACGGCCAATCTTCTAACCGCCACCCAGAGCTACTCATCCATCCATTCTCGTCCATTTTTTTATCCCTATAGGCTCGTATAAGCTCATTAAACCCTACGAAATCTTTAAAACCATCCCAAAAAGTCCAGAAAATTGAATCCGAATTTTAAACTAAAAATGGGTTTCGGGTTACCTATTCCTGTGGTTTCCTCCACCATCCACGATGGCCCAACCGTCCTACCGCTATCCCTCAGTCTCTCTCTCTCTCACGTCTTCTCTATCTCTCTATGGTCAAGCCAAAAGATGGAAGGATAAAGATGATGTTTGCGGGGTGGGTACGAGTGGAATGAACAAATGAAGTGAATGGGAAATGATGCATGTATGTATGGGTTTGGGCCAAAAGATGAGTGACACTTTTCACTCATTTATTGGTTCAAGCCAGATATTTTGGGCCCACTAAGGAAAAACTAAAAGTCAACTGTCTCGATTTTCGTGCAAGTGTGAATAGTTCTTGGAACCTTTCATGACCCATAACTTTTCTGTATGATGTCCGATTTTGACGTGTCGCCTATCTATGGACTCGTATTGTCTCGATCTACATAACAGTCCTCAACCCACGTGCATTGGACCTCTAGGGTCAAAAGTTAATTTTTTACCCTTCCCAAGAGCAAAATTGACATTTTATCCAAATCATCCGATAATCCTCGACTAATATCGATTACTCCTTAATTAATTCTTGATAATCCATTATTAACCTTAATTAATCCCGTAGATTCAGGAGGGGTCCTTACACTTTACATTCCACCAAGGAGCATCCTCCACTCAAGTTGAAATCGTAGCCAGCCACCAAAAAAGGGAAAGGTTGATAAGTTTTGACCACCACTGAGCACTTGACATGTCGTGCATGTCTTAACCAGATGTTAAATAAAGTGCTTCGAGGAGGCAACCTAGTTTCGATTTGTGTTTTCTTTCATTCTCTTGTTTCTGCCTTAATGCACTCTATATATGCATCAAATCTATTTTTTTTTTCTTCTCATTACATATTGTTTTTCACATTAAAGACAAAGCTCAGTTTAGATTTGGGGGTGGATGGAAAAATTAGAACATAGAAACTTGTAGGATTGAGGATTATACACAACCTGATTTCAAAATTTTCAATTTTATCTTTTTATTGTGTTCAGTTGGTTAGTTTATGGTTTTTCTTGTGATTGGTGTTTTAACTTGTAAATAAGAGTGTACATGCTAAGTTAACTATCATTATTCTACTAAGAGTCTTGCCATAACTAGTTTGCATGTTTCTAGTGATTAAGTGTACAAAACAAATGCATTTGAGTGTACTCCAGAAAATTAGTGTAAATACTTTGTTGGATTTTGAGCCTTATTGACATTCTTTCAGAGTAATATGCATTGTTTCTCCTCATAAACACTCTTTGATTTTGTTCTTAAATACTGATCTCATTCCATTAAATTTTCTTTGAATTTTAAAGAGCTAACACCATATAGATACTCTTGATTTGAAGTGTGTTTTCCATAAGAAATTATGTAGGCTATGTGTGATTGATAACCTAAATGCCTTGACCTACCATATTATGTGCTCTATGCCATTTTGAATCCAAATTCTTAGCCGTTTCTTTCATCACCATAAGCATAATCTGTCCAAAACACTCAACCATTCAATTAGCCCATGCATTATAACCTAGGTTATGCTAAGGATGCAGTAAATGAGATTCATGGTGAGGATGAGGATTAAAGGAGTTGCTAGCCAACTTAAAAGCAATTGGACCTCAAGATGAGCATTCAAGAAACCAATGATGTGACGACCCGTCCCGAATTAGCAGGATTAATTAAGAATTAATGATGGATTAGCGAGACTAGTCGCGGATTAGACGAGGATTAGAAGACGTTCGGGCGAAATGATGATTTTGCCCCTGAAATAGGCGATGACCATTCAGGCGGTCAAATGGACTTTGGCCGATGATCGTGACGTAGTTCGGACGTCACGAGTTCGTAGACAGGCGGCACGTCGATTTCGGACGTTCAACGGCGAAGTTACGGTTCACGGAAGTTCTTGGGTACTATTCACGATGACATGTTTTACGAGACGAAAAGTGAAGTTCTATTTTTTTAGTGGGGCCCAGATACTTGTCAGTGGACAAATGGATGAGTGACAAGTGTCACCCATCCACTGGCCCTTAGTTCCCATTCATGCATCTCCCCTTCCATTTCATCAATCATTTTTCCCATTTTTCCCAACCCAAAACCCGATCGCCATGCTCACTCCAATCCAAACCCTTGACCCTATGATCATGGATGAGAGGCAAAGAGTGAACTGAGGACAGAGTGGATGATGATGGCCGGCCAGGACGGCGCCGCCGTGGACGGCGGCCATGGACTCGAACCAAACTACCCGGTTAGGGCCAAAACATTTTTAATTTTGATTTTGTCATTATGGGCTATATTGGATGTTTAGGATAGGATTAGTGGGTTACTAGGATGATTCTTGGACGGTTTGGAGGTTGGTTCACGGTGGAGGAGGCCGTGGGAACGGCTGGGAAAAATAGGGATGTGAGGTCCATGTTGGAACCATAGGTTTCAGTGGGTCTTAGATAGTTTTGTTAATTGGGATTGATAGAAAACATTAAAAGATGAATTTTAGGATTGAAATGGGACAAAACAGACGAAAAATGAAGAGTGTAGGGGCCTAGACCGGTCACGCCGGTCCAGTTAGACCGGAATTGCAGAGAAAAACGGACCGGCCCGGTTGGCTGGAGGACAGGGATGACCCTATGCAGTGGCGCGTGAGGCCCACGCATAGGGCCATCTCGAGGCGCGTGACAGCGTGTGGCAAGGAATTGGGGGATGGTTCCAACATATGAAATTATCTATTCGATGTAACGAACATTTTGGGACTGGTTTCGTGTCGATCGGACATCGTTTCGATATAGTTTGGGTTGTCCGAAAGTTTAGGTTCGAGTTTAAAAATAGTTAGAAATTCCGGAAAATTACGGGACTTTAGTGAGGGGTTATTTAGGTAGTTAATAACCCACTAAATGAATTTGGACAGGTTCGGGAATCCCGGAGGCGACGTTTGACCTGGGAGACGACTACGGCACGCGTATTGAGGCGCGGCTTCGGACGGTCTGTGAGTGGACCCTTCTTTCGAAATTGGTGCATGCATAAATGTTTTATAATTGTTTTATAATATATTTTGTGATGCCATGAGTGTATTTGTTTGTGGTAGCCTAGGATTTACGTATTTGCACGTATTTCGAGATTTTCGGTTTTATACGATGCATATACGCTCTAGGTTTTCAACGAGAGTTTAATAAATGAATTTCAGATTTAGAAACGCGAACTCGGGCGTGAGACCCAATTTATTTATGAACTCTCGGACTTGGAGTCCATTTGATTTGACGAGGAATCGGACCTAGGGTCCATTTGAGGTATACGATCGGACCAAGGGTCCATTTGGTTTACGATTCGGGTTTGAGGCCCAGTTAATGGTACTATCGGGCTTGATGCCCCGTTGATTGATGATATCGGGCCTGAGACCCATTTAGTTGAGATTTCTAGCTTAAGGCCCCGTTGGTTGTGAAATCAGACATGAGGTCCTGTTAGTTTATAGTTTCGGGCTTAGGGCCCAGTTAGTCGTGGTATCGGGCTTAAGGCCATGTTGATTGCGAAATCAGGCTTGAGTCCCAGTTCGATTTGTGAAATGAGTATTCGGGCATGAGACCCAGTTGAACTGAGGATTTAGGCCGAGGCCTGTGAAAGTGATTTGAATCGGATTCGAAGAATCCTATTGAGATGAATCGGGTTTGAGACCCAATTGAAAAGTGATTTGAGAAAGAAAGAAAAGTGTATTTGAAAATGTGATTGAACCCTCCATGTTTTATATGGTCTCCACCAGCGTCGACATGGAGAGTCACGAGCCACAGACCAGAGTGGGTATCCCCAGAGGGATCCCGTTCCAGGAGTGGAGGTTACTTATGATGTGGTCCCGGACCAGATTCCAGAGAGATGTGTGGACTAGATCCAGAGAGAGAGCTCGGACTAGATCCAGTGATTGACCCTCGCAGATGGAGATTCTTGGGGGAAGACTCGGAGTGAGATCCCGAGTAGTGTGCACACTAGTATAGAGATTGATATCGTGACTATATCAGGGATGTGTTCCCTAAGGGCTGTGTGCCCCGAGTTGGCATCTTCTCGGAAGTGCCTCGGATGGGTTATACGTATGTCGATACGTATGTGGTTTTACGAAAGGTGATTTGGGGCTGCGACCCCGTATACGAGTTTTGAGGGCCGAGACCCTATGTTTTATGATTAGAAAATGATTTGGGGGCGGAGACCCCGTACGTGATGTTTGGGCTGAGTCCCTATTAAATTGACCTACGGGTTTTGAATTGTGATTTCGGGTCGAGGACCCAAATGGATTTATGGTTCATGACGGTTTATGGGAACCGGCATGAACCTTTGAAAGGTGTTTGTGGGTCATGAGAGTTTATGGGAACCGGGCATGAACCCTTGAATGATTTCAAAAATATGTTTAATGAATTGATTGATTTTATGAATGTTTTACTAAACGGTTTTTGGAATGCATGCATATGCTTTTATTGAAGGGCATAAATGTCTTGATACGAAAATGTTTTTAATAAATTATTATTTTGTCCACTCACGACTTTTAATGTTTTAATGCCCTTCAGGTTGATCACGGATGCAGGCTGTAGCAGAGACGAGACATCACTCCCCTCCTCCTACGATCCTGACTCTCTCTGATAGCCCCGGTGAGGGCAAAGATGGACTTTTCCCTAGTCTGAGACTTCGTGTCAGACGGGATCACGCGGGTCCCGTGTTAATCCCGAGGGATTTGGGACCGGTCCTGACAAATGACATGGGCCTTAATCAAGGATAAAAATCAAAAAGTACAAGCACAAGTCATGGCATCTCATGCGTTGGAACAACATAGGTTTTTGAATCTGACCTTTCCTTTTTATATCTCTAACCTTAGACGCATTGCAACCTGAACTGAAATACCTAACTGATCATATAGACAACCATGCGAAGGATTAAGGTATGTTTCTATGTTCCTTAAGTTTAATTCCATTCATGAGATCTTAATTCCAGAAAATGCTATTATTCCTTGCAAGTGATTAAACTTTAATTCCTTTACGTAAGTTCCATCACATATGCTTGATAAGAGTGTATGCCTAGGGTTCGTGTACGAATTGAGAGTTGCCTAGTGAGAATTAGATTTGAGGCTAAATGTTTCTGGAGCACTTATGATACAGTTGTTTACAAGCATGATTACTTGAGATATTGATATCTACACTGACACAAAATACTTACTGTTGTGGCATTCCTCCTAGTTTTTCAAATATGTCTACTTAATTTGACTCTTATTAACTTGTTTAAAGACTATCTCTAGAACCTTAGTGTCTAAGTAAAACATTTGTGGGTATCGTGGCTGCCACAACCAGCTAGAGACAAAGCTTCTCCTATTGGGAACGCCTAGAGGTTTAAATTATTTATCCTTAACTAAGATTGAGTCTTTGCATTTTATTTAGTTCTTTTTTTCTTTGTTTCTCCTTGGGATTAGCAGAAGATAGGTTTGGGGGTATCTGTTAAGTCATTATTCATGCATCTTTTAGATGTCACTAAATGCCCATTTACTTGTCTTTTGTGTGATATATTCATAATCCATATATAAAATGATCAATCTATTAAAGTGTGTGTAGAATTAAAAAGTGATTTTCAACAATAATATGTATGACTAGTTTCACTTAGAATTAGAGCTGCTTATAGCCCTAACCATGTTCATTGTTTAACTTGATTTTGGCCCTAGATTTATGTTACTATGATTGTTGGAAAGAAATCAAATTACTACATGAATTGCTAGTCTTTTATGCTTATGAGATTGATCACCTTTTTTGCATAAATTAATGATGAATTACTTGGTTAACCACCCTTATCATCTTGTAATTCATTTAACATCAAGAGGTTGAGATTAAGAAACAATATTATAATATGAATTCATGACATTCCTAGGATTGTACATCACTTTCTAGGGTTAGCGTGACTATTCAAATTCTATTTCATATTTCATGCATCATCTTAACTGGGACTTTATACACGTTTTAAGTGCTCACACAACTTAGAACATGACAAGTAAGAAGTGAATGGCATATGTGGGGCAAGCCTTAATCAAATCCTTACATGGGCATCATATTCATGCATTTCATAGTAATTTAATCAAGGAAATCTAATTTAGGAACTTGAACTGTTTAGTGGTGGATAGTTAGCTTTAATTTGACTTTAGTTAATCAAATTATCGACATCAATTGCTACATCTGATTTACCTTTCTTGCTTGTTTAGTTCTTGTTTCAACTTTCAATTCCAAAACACAAAAACCCCCTAATTACTTCTTTGCCGCAGGTTTTGTCGTTTAGAGTTTTTTGTGTTTTCTATTCTCTGAATCAGCATCTCTGTGTTTATGTTTCTCCCTATGTCAGTTCTAAGTATTCTAGTTAGTGTCCTTTCCTGCCATCTTCGTAACACCCCAGATGTTTGAGAAAAGTAAAATGACAGATTTTTCCCTAGAAGTTCAAAAGTTAACTTTTTGACCTAGACATTTTTTGGGCAAACTATAAGGCCCCGGAAATTCGGAAAATGTAATTTTGTAAATTAATCAATAAAATGACGTTTTTACCCCTGTGATTCGTATGGTAAATTTGTTGACTTTTTGGTTGGAGGGTCGAACGGACGTTGACCGATAACCGTGACATAATTCGAGACGTCACGAGTTCATAGACAGGTGGCACGTCCGATTCGGAAGCTCGGGGAAAAATTTATGACGTTCGGAAGTCCAGGGGCATTATCGTAATTTGGACGATTTGGGGGAAAATGTTGACTTTTTGAAATACAATTGATTTTCTCATGACTCGAAGACCGTTAGGTTCGTCTCGAGGCCTCGAGTACAAAGACGGCACGCGTGAAACTGACATCGGGTGACCAAGTTACGGGTCACGGAAGTTGGAGGGCATTTTGGTAATTATTGCCCTGAGGGCACTTTGGTCATTTGCATGGCGGTTACTGTAGCACCACCATGGGAAACCGGCTTGCACGGCCATGCCGTGGTGTTTTGAGCGTGCAAATTGTTTATGGTATTAGTGGAATGAACATATGAATTGTTTATCTGAATTGAGGTAGTGGGAGCATAACTGAATGGCTGAATAGAGCTTCAGAGCACGGGCTTGAGTTTTAAAATGGCCATGGTTTTTGTGTTTGTGGGAAAAAAGTTTCAGACTCTTCAGAGGGTCTCCCACGGGTTGCTGGCCGCATTGATCGATTATCTGAGTGCTATTGGGTTGAGAGGACTCATTTGCATCATTCTGACGTTGAGAGACTGAGAGAGATTGAGAGAAACCGTGGGAAAAACCATTTCGGGTTTTGGGGGGAAAAATCCAGAGTTTAATTTCTATGGGTTATTGGACAATTCTAGACACGGAGTGAGTTTTCTGGGAGTGACTGGAACACAACCGTGCAAAAATTGAAGAGGTTTGATCAAGGTTTGCTCAGGAACTCAAGTTCCAGTTTCAGAGGAAATACAGTGTTGAGGACGACGACTTCCAGGTGAGTTCTGGTCTAATTGGTTGTGCAATTGTGTTCGTCTAGGTCCCCTTAAGCTACTAGTGGAGTTAATTTGAAAATGGGGCTAGGTTGGGCGAGTACCAGATGTCGACCTGTTCGACTGCTCGAGTTTGGGATTGATCGATTTAGGGACAGTTGAGGTTAATCATTGGTACAGAACTCAAATTAATGGATTAGAGAAGATGATAGGATTGAAAACGGGAGGAATTGATGGAGAATTGAGGGTTAACTGGTCGGGTTGAGTCGTGGGTAACAGACCCGTTTAACAGGCTAGTCGGGTAGGAGAGACGACACTGTAGCTGGGCGCGTGGCCTTCACGCGCAGCCACTTTGGGTGGCGCGTGTGATGTCATCTCCGATCACGGTCAACATGAAACTTATTCCTTTTAGTCTAATTAACATTTTATCTTTAGAGTTTGAGTCGATCGAGAGTCGTTCGGGATAATTTCGAGGGTTCAGAAGTTTAGGTCTATAAGTTTAATTTCGTCGAAAAATCCGGAAAAATGAGGGAAAATCTTACGAGTTATTTGGGGATGATTGTAACCCTCCATGTACGTTTTTACAATCCCGGACATTTCCGAAGCTACTGAGGAGCGCACGGGGCGCGATTGACGCGTCCTAAAACCGTGAGTGGACTTTTGATTTCTAAACTGTGCATGCATGACTATTTTACTTATTTATCTTGTGTTTTAGCATATGATTTTAAGTTGATAAATATGATATTTCGGTTTTACGTGATTTCACGCTTTTCGAGATAATTATCGTATTTCACGCATTTCGAGGTTACGGTTTTCTCTTATGCATGAATGATGTTTTGATGAAGGATTTGGATATGATTATGCATGTTACGTATTTATGATGTTTTGATTATATTTGTGAAGTGGTTTTCGGGAATTGCATGTTTTGGAATTTGCAAGTGATTTCGGACATAAGTCCTATTATGACAAGATATGATTTTCGGAATGATTTTTGGGAAACGGATCATGATGAATCCTGGTTTATTGTGTTTATAAATGGTTTTGGGTTTAAAGACCCGGTTGATTGTTGGATCTGGTGACAGGACCCATCTCAATCCCCCTGTGCGGGATGACTATGCTCCCGTCTGACACGAAGTGTCCGACAAGGGATATTTCCGACCTTTGCCCTCCCGGGCTATCAGAGTACGCCAGGATCCGGAGGAGGTATGTGATATCTCGGTCCCTGCTACAATCCACATCCGATATCAACCTGAAGGGCAGTCAAAACATTAAAAGCTGTGAGTGGACAAAACAAGAGTTTGTAAAAACATTTCATAAGAGAAGACAATTGTACCCTTTACTAAAAAGCATGCATGCATTCGAAAACCATTTATCCGAAATAAACCATATGTGGGAACTAAGCCCAAAACGAAGGTTGAAAGAACCATCATGAAAACGACCATACGGGCCACTGCCCAAATCCACAAGGGACTCAACCCAAATCACAAGAAACCAACCATAAGGGCCACTACCCAAAACCTGTGTAAACACACATCGTATATCATATCATATAACAAACATCATATATACATATACTTCACACAACCAATCCTGTCACGGTTTCCAAAACTACGCGCATGCTACCCAGGTCTCAATCCGAGTCTTCTCAAAGTCAAGATCAATGTCCGCAGAGTAAGGAACCTAACTGGGGCGAATCTCACTCAGTCAGTGCTCCGTGACTACTCCGGGGTCCACCTAGGCCAACGACCCTCCCCGGAGGAGATAATTGAAGTAAAGGAAGGTATATGAGCATATATATACATAACACAATATCCATGCCCGGTTCCCCTGAACCGTCATGATCCATAATATCCATAGCCAAGGTAACATGCTGGTTCCCATAAACCGTCATGTACCGTAATAACATAACCAGGGTAACATGCCGGTTCCCATAAACCGTCATGTACCATAATGACTAACAAGGGTTCATGCCGGTTCCCATAAACCGTCATGAACCACGATACCATAACAAGGGTTCATGCCGGTTCCCATAAACCGTCATGAACTGGGAAATCCATTTAAGGTTCCCTGACCTGAAATCAAAACCGTAAAGTACATGGGTCTCGTGCCCGAACATAGGACATCAGCTGGGCACCGTGCCCGATATCTGAGGTCATATGCCCGAGACAAAACCAAATGGGTCTCATACCCAAGTTTATCCTTTTAGAAATCCAAAACCAGTTCATTTAGACCAATAAAGAAATACAGACCCGTATAAGCACCGTATAAGGTCGAAACCTCAAAATACGTGCTTATACGTAACCACGTACAAATGCACCCATGGCATCATCAAACATGTAATAAAACATATAATAAACATTTATGCATGCACCAATTTAGAAAACAAGGTCCACTCACAGTCCGTCCGAGCTGCCGCCTCGATTTGCGTGTCATAGTCTTCTGAGCCGATCACTGTCACCGGGACTCCCGAACCTGTCCAAATTTTAATAGAAGGTTAATAACTACTTAATTAACCTCCCATTAAATCCCCTTAATTTTCCCGAACATTTAACTATTTTAAAACCGACCCTAAACCTTTCTGATGCCCCAAAACGTATCGAGACGGTATCCGATCGACACGAAACCAATCCCAAAATGTTCGTTACATCGAATAGAAGATTTCCAGTGTTGAACCCTTTTCCCAAATTATGGCCCACGCGTCCTCACGCGCCCTAGAAGGTCAAAAATACTGTTCATCATCTTCAACCTCTAAACCTACTATTCACGGTACTGTTCACGGCCCGTCGGTTTTCACGGTACTGTTCAAGGTAAACACTGTTCACGGTTTTCACGGCACTGTTCACCGTAAATAACTTACTATTCATGGTACTGTTCACTGTTCATGGTACTAGAAGGTCGAAAACACTGTTCATCGTCTTCATCTGTCGGTTTTCTCCGGTTTTTGGACCGATTCAAGGTACATTTCATCTCATTTTGATCCTAATATAATCCTAATCCTATTTCCTATCTTCCTAGCTAATTAAAACCGAATTAAACACCCAAAACCGTGCCCATTCAAGCTTGGCTACGGCGGAGGTGTTTTCCTCCTCCGTTCATGGCCATTCCCAACCATCCACTGCCTCGAAACTAATCCTACAAGTCTCCTAGGGTCCCCAGAAACCATTCATAATCAATGAAAATCGCCCAAACACTTTAAAACCCGAAAACAAATTTGAAACCATACCTCACGGTTTCGACCTCCCCCGTGGCTGCCGCCGTGAGCCACCATGGCCGGCCATCGTGTCCTTCTCATCATCCCAGTCCTTCCTCACGGTCACACACAAGATGAATAATGGTGAGGTGCGGTGGTATGTGTGTGGTGTGGTGTTTCGGGTTTGTGAAGGAAAAACAATAAAATGAAATGGATGTGGGGGGTGGGTTTCGGGTTTGAGGGAAAGGAAATGAAGAGGATGAAGTGATGATCAGATGTGAGAATGAGAGATGGAGGGTGAGGATTTAAAGATGGAATTGAAATGGATGGATAGGATTAGTTGTAGGATAGATTTATTATAAAATAATAAATATAATATTATTTAATTTAGTAGATCCACAAATTAGGGGTATTGACTAATAGGATTTGTCATTCATCCATGGGACCGACTCAAAATATCTGGCCCAATCAGAAAAGGCCACCTCATCATTGCCTCGAAGTACGTGCGTAGTGAAATCGAACTTCCGTGACCTATAACTCTCCCGTTCGAAGTCCGATTTCAGCATGCCGCCTGTCTATGGATTCGTATTGTCCCGATCTACGTAATGGTCCTTGACCCTCGGCTATCGGACCTCCCGGTCAAAAAGTCAACATTTGACCCCCCCCTTAACAAAAATTACTAAAATGCCCCTAAACTTCCGAACGTCATAACTTCTTCCTCGAACGTCATAACTTCTTCCTCGAACGTCATAATTTCTTTCTCGAACGTCAGAATTGAACGTGTCACCTGTCTATAAACTCGTGACGTCCTAAACTACGTCACGGTCATCGGTCAAAGTCCATTTGACAGTCCGAACGAAAAGTAAACATTTTGCCACGACTAGGGGCAAAACGTTCATTTTGCATCGTTCATCCGATTTTTCCCAACTAATCATCGATTAGCCTCACTAATCGTGACTAGTCACTAATCTAATCATGGAATTCGGGACGGGTCGTTACATCTGGTTTTGGGTTTAAAGACCCGGTTAATTGTTGATGGGGGCGGGCCCGGAAAATTGGGTTTAAAGACCCGGATTGAGTTTAAAGACTCGTGAGTGTAAAGACTCGGTTATTGTGATACCCCCGAGGCCTATTGATTATGTTTTGAGTTTAAAGACTCGTTGATATCCTGGGAAGGCCTGATATTGAGTTTAAAGACTCGGATGGATCCAACGGCTTATTTGTGATTATTGATTCAGTTTTTACTTGATTTGTTTAATTGATGTTTCAACATGACGATTTCTGGATTTTGGTAATATTATATTATTTTACATGAGTTATGATGGTTTTCTGTAATGTTTTCCACGTGTTTCGGAAAAAGGGATGTCAAATGTAGTATACGGTTTTCGAATGGCTGGTTATGCATGCGTGTTATAAAACTGGAGGGCGAGCCCCGATTTCCTTAAACTGTTTTCTGCAAACTTTTGTTTCGGTCCACTCACACTTTGTTGTTTTAATTACCCTCCAGGTCGTGGTACAAGTTCGGGGGCTAGCGCCGAGGTAGAGGCAGAGGCATAAAGTTTTCCGTTGCGGAGTAGTTAGTTCACAAAGTAGGATTTGTTCTTTAACATGCTTTGTAATATTATGCTCTATGAAACTATGGACTTGATGTCCAGTCGGTTGTATTTTTTTAATCTCCCTGGTCTGACAATGGGTGTGATGTAATATTATTTGGTTTTCTGGTCTTTTGTGTTCAATTGTCAGATGGGAGCACGATGCTTCCCGATTATCGAGGCGATAATCGGGGGTGGGTCCTGTCAATTGGTATCTGAGCATAGGTTTACGGTTCGTGTCTGGCACTTGGGTGTGCCTCGATTATTGTACTAACTTATGCCTCTTCCAGAAAGGACGATCGGCCATGCCTCCGCGACGTGAACCGCCTCCACGACCTGATGATGGCGTCGCTAGAGATGACGAGAGTGGTTCGATCGAGCGAGCCCAGTGTCTTGGCGCTACGGTGTTTAGTGGTGGAGCGGATCCCGAGGATGCCCACCGTTGGATTTCTCGGTTTGAGCGGATTTTTACTGTGATGCACTGTCCTCCTGGAGAGCGAGTGGTGTTGGCCACCTTCTTACTTGATGGATCTGCTTATGAGTGGTGGTATACTCTGCAGTTGTCGGGTTGGGATGCCCGTACAGTGACTTGGGAGACCTTTCGTGAACGGTTTTTGGATCAGAACTATCCCCGTTCATTCCGTGAAGCTAGGGAGACCGAGTTTCTGCAGCTCCAACAGGGGAGCATGTCGGTAGCGGAGTATGAGCAAAAATTTCAGATGCTAGCCCGTTTTGCTCCAACCTTTGTGTCTACTGAGGCTGAGAAATTTCGTAGGTTCGAGCTTGGCCTACGGGGTGAGATATGGGTCATTGTGACGGCCGGAGCGTTTACTACTCTCAGAGAATTGTCAGATGTCGCAGTGCGGGTTGAGGCTAGTCTCCCGACACGTCCACAGTACTCTGGTGGTGGATAACGTCGAGAGCGTTCATATCCTGGATCGTATGGTCAGAGAGCCCCGAAGAAGGGACGTTATGGTGGAGCCTCATCTGCAGGCAATGATAGTTATGGCAGGCCTGGTAATTTTCAGAGTCCTGGTTTCAGAGTGCCTAGGGCACAGACTGCTCTGCAGGCGAGCGCGACCTCCGTTGCTTCCACAGGACGGTAGAGTGGTGGTTTTGGTTGAGATGCTTCTAGTGTTAGTTGTTACTTCTGTGGCGAGCGGGGCCACTATTGGAGGGAGTCTCCATCTTTGCCACAGGGTGGTGGCGTAGGTCGGGGTGGAGTAGAGCAGGGACGGAACACAGCTGCAGTTTCTGGGACTAGAAGTACTAGTGGAGGTGGTGCTGGAGCGACTAGTGGACTGAGGGGCCGGGGCCGTGGGCGAGCAGCTGGACCACATGCCCGAATGTTTGCGGTTACGCAGCAGGAGGCCAGGGCAGCACCTGGTGTTGTGACAGGTACACTCACGATCTTCGGACATGATGTTTGTGCTTTAATTGATCCCGGAGCTACTCATTAGTTTATATCACGGGACTGTGAGTTGTTGGCGGGTAGAGAGGTGTCCGTACTGGACTGTGACATGGGTGTGAGTACGCCCACAGGAGATGTATTTGTGGTAAATCAAGTGTTGCGGGAGTGTCCCGTAATGGTAGGTGACGTGGGTTTGGTAGCAGACTAGATACTCTTGGACTTGCACGACTTTGATGTCATTTTGGGAATGGATTGGTTGACGCTCCATCATGCTTCTATCGAATGTGTCGATAAGAAGGTTACTTTTCGGAGCCCAGGGTTACCGGAAACCATCTTTCAGGGAATACGACGAGCAACTCCTATCGGAGTGATTTCAGCCCTGAAGGCAAGCAAGTTGTTGAGGAAAGGGTGCCAGGGATACTTAACACAAGTGATGGACGCACGAGCTGCACCATTGAGAGTGGAGGATATACCGATAGTACAGGAGTTGCCGGATGTCTTTTCGGAGGATCTACCAGGATTGCCACCTCACCGAGATGTCGAGTTCACCATCGATCTTGTACCAGGTACACAACCTATATCTCAGACTCTGTATCGTATGGCGCCAGCTGAGTTGAAAGAATTAAAGCCACAGTTACAAGAGTTACTTGAGATGGGGTTTATTAGACCGAGTGTTTCCCCCTGGGGAGCCCCAGTGTTGTTTGTGAGGAAAAAGGATGGGAGTTTGAGACTCTGCATCGATTACAGGAAACTGAATAACGTAACAGTCAGGAACAAATACCCGTTGCCTCGGATCGATGACTTGTTCGATCAGCTGCGAAGAGAGCAGTACTTCTCCAAAATCGATCTTCGTTCTAGGTATCATCAGTTGCGGGTTAAGGATGAGGATGTACCCAAGACAGCCTTTAGAACCCGGTTTGGTCATTATGAGTTCCTTGTGATGCCGTTTGGTTTGACCAACGCACCCGCAACGTTTATGAATTTGATGAACCGAGTGTTGCAGCCATACTTGGATCACTTTGTCATCGTGTTCATCGACGATATTCTAGTTTACTCGAAGAATGCGGGAGAGCACGAGGAGCATTTAAGGATGGTGCTGGGTACCTTGAGAGAAAACCAGTTGTATGCGAAGCTCAGCAAGTGTCAGTTTTGGTTGACGAGCGTGAGTTTCTTGGGGCATGTGATCTCAACTGACGGAATCAGTGTGGATTCTCAAAAACATGAAGCAGTGGCGAAGTGGGAACAACCGAATACCATCACTGAAGTCAGAAGTTTCTTGGGATTGGCTGGCTATTACAGGAGGTTTGTAGAGGGTTTCTCTACCATTGCTGTCCCGTTGACGCGACTGACGCGGAAGGGAGTCAAGTTTGTCTGGGATAACGATTGTGAGCGTAGTTTTCGGGAGTTGAAGGAAAGGTTGACATATGCTCCTATACTGACCCTTCCAGACGAGAGTGGGGAATTCGAGGTGTACAGTGATGCATCCTTACAGGGTTTGGGATGTGTGCTAATGCAGCATGGGAAAGTGATTGCCTATGCTTCACGCCAGTTGAAGCCGCATGAGCGCAATTATCCTACGCACGACCTGGAGTTAGCTGCTGTTGTGCATGCGCTGAAAATTTGGAGACATTACTTGTATGGTGCGACTTGCAGGCTGTTCACAGATCACAAGAGCCTGAAGTACTTGTACACTCAAAAGGACTTAAATGTGAGGCAACGATGGTGGCTGGAGCTAATTAAGGATTATGATTGTACGATTGAGTACCACCCTGGAAAAGCCAATGTGGTGGCTGATGCTCTAAGCCGGAAGTCAACGCATTCTGTGGCGCACCTACGAATGATTCATTTTCCGCTTTTGGTTGAACTCTGCAAGACTAGCATTGATTTGGGACTGGATAGCCAAGGTGTCTTGCTGGCTAATTTTCATGTGAGACCACTCTTAGTCGGTCGGATCATTGAGGCTCAATCTCAAGATCCTGTCTCGTGTGTACTTTGGATCAAAGTGGAAGCCGGTGAGCGGCAGGATTTCACAGTCAGGGAGGATGGAGCTTTATTAAAAGAAGGACGATTGTGTGTGCCGGACGATGTGGCACTGAAGAAGGAGATCTTGGACGAGGCTCACAGTTCAGCCTACGCGATGCATCCTGGTGGGACCAAGATGTATTGTACATTGCGAGAACATTATTGGTGGCCAGGTATGAAGCGGGAGATCGCTGAGTTTGTCAGCATGTGTCTGATTTGTCAGCAAGTGAAGGCTGAGAGACAAAGACCTTATGGAGCCTTGCAACCACTACCTATCTCGGAATGGAAATGGGATCACATAACGATGGATTTTGTGTTTGGACTTCTTAGGACACCCATAGGTCACAATGGAGTTTGGGTGATTGTGGACAGGCTTACAAAATTAGCTCATTTCTTGCCGGTGCGAGAGAACTTCAGGATGACACAGTTGGCTCATTTGTTTATCGATGAGATCATCCGGTTGCACGGTACTCCGGAATCAATAGTTTCGGACAGAGACCCGAGGTTTACCTCTTGGTTTTGGAAAAGTCTATAGGAAGCTTTCGGGACAATACTTCATTTCAGCACTGCATTTCATCCTCAGACTGACGACCAGTCTGAGCGGACCATCCAGATATTGGAGGATATGATGCGAGCTTGCGTTTTGCAATTTCAAGGCACTTGGGAATCACACCTAGCCTTGATGGAATTTGCCTATAACAACAGCTATCAGGCGAGCATTGGGATGGCTCCTTACGAAGCCTTGTACGGACGGCAGTGCAGAACCCCGTTGTGTTGGACGGACGTGGGTGAAAGGAAACTGACTAAGTCCGAATTGGTGGAATTGACAACAGAGAAGGTCAAACTCATCAGAGATAGGCTCAAGACAGCCCAAGACAGACAAAAGAGCTATGTGGACCATCGGATTAGAGATCTTGAGTTTGCGGTCGGAGATCGGGTATTTATAAAACTGTCCCTTTGGAAAGGTGTAGTGAGATTTGGCAAGTGAGCAAAGTTGAGCCCTCGTTTTATCAGACCTTATGAAATTACTGAGAGGATTGGCCAGGTGGCCTACAGGTTAGCACTACCGCCAGAACATTCGAAGGTCCATGATTTCTTCTATGTGTCGATGCTGCGGATATATGTGTTTGATGCATCTCATGTACTAGAGGAACAACCTATTGAACTCCGAGAGGACTTGAGTTTTGAAGAACAACTGGTACAGATTTTGGACCGAAAGGACAAGGTGCTACGTCGGAAGACCGTTCCTCTGGTAAAGGTTCTCTAGAGGAACCAGAATGACAGGACCCGTCCCAACTGGACGTCAAAAACCGTGCCCGGTCCTGCTCCCGTCTGACAAGTCAACTAAAGGTCCGAAACTCTCCTTCAGTGCTTGCCAGACAAGGGATGTTTGCGCGGATTTCTGCTGCTGTCACTGCCTCAAGATCAGTCTCGAACGTCGTACCACGGCCTGGAGGGTCACAAAACAGAAAAGGTGTGAGTGGACAAAAATGACCTCTTATAAAAACATTTATCAAATACAATCTTACCCTCCAGTTTTCACAAACTTGCATGCATATCGTAAAACATGAGTGACCGATAAAATCAAAACATATTTTCCCATGGTCCATAAAACTCATGTTCACCAAATCAGTTCATGTTATAAAACATCAAATCCCGGCTCTCAGGCCAAAACATGTGAAAGCATAATCACCTGGCCACAAAGACCAAGAACCTGTACTCATTACCAGTACGTTATCACAAACAACATCAATTAGCACTAATCACCAGTGCACAATAAATATATCAATCCAATCAATCCGCACTACTCACAAGTGCATAAAATATCACAAATCACATATGCACTACTCACAAGTGCACAATCAATCAAACTGCACTACTCACAAGTGCTGCACTACGCGTAGGCCAATATCCAGTCACTCTCTCGGGAACAGACACCTCTGGGCTCAACCCCCTCGGGCTCAGTCACCTCTGGGCGAACACATCCCCAGGATCAGACACCTCCGAGTGGTACATCCAGGCTCAGTCTCATCCGAGAAGCTGACTACCATAGGATCAACTCCCGATCCTACAATCACATCCCCCAAGCTCCGGTCGTCTGGGTAATCCCCCCCCCCCCAAGCACCGACCGTCTGGGAATATCACAATCACAATGAAAACCATCCCGGGAATTACATCCCAAAACATTTCAATCAAATCTTGACTTCATACCAAGTCAAGATCATTCTTAACTGGGTCTCAAGCCCAAAATACCTTTTACACATAAACCGTTAAAATCACATTTAAATCAATAGAATAATCCGGAAATCATCATTGACTCACCAACCAAGTCAAAATATCATTTTAGAAATCATTTAGACTCCGGGCCTAGCCCAAAACATCATTTGCACATTCCTCGTAAAACGTGTCCGAAAGACTGATTAAAATAATCATAAAATCCCAATAAATCATTAATTTCAAAATTTCACAAATGACTCCAAATTCGAGTCAAAATCACTATTCACTTGGGTTCTCATGCCCAAAATACCTTTATCACGCAAATCCATGCGTTGCAACCTCCGTTGCCATTTTCACGTAAATCCACGAAATCCTTGACTCATTCCCGAGTCACAACATCATTCTCAATCCATGACTCATAATCCGAGTCCACACATTATTTCCAACCAATTTTAATCCCGGACTCACAAACCAAGTCCAAACATCATTTTTACCAAATTTCGTAATTTCTCGAAAATTGCCCAAAAATAATAATATAATATTCATAAAACCGAGAAATTACCGGATTGAAACACAAATCATGCCCAAGCATATAAAATCATATAATAAGGCATTTAAATCATATATGCATGCATCACGGTTAGAAAACAAAAGTCCACTCACACACACCGTCCAAAACGGTCCGTTTCCGAGCTGCACGTTTTTCCGTAAAATCTGGAAATCACAACTCCTGTCCAAAATCATTATAGAGGGTTACTAACATCTCAAAATACATCATATAATTTTCCCCAATTTTTTCTGAAATTTAAATACGTTTTTTTATCGTAATACAAAACTTCGGATACGCGGAACATTAACGAAACAATATCCGATCTCATCGAAATCAACGTCAAAATGTTCGTTACACTGAGAGGATCAAAAGTCATGTTGACCTCACCTTGAGACTAGGCCGGACGCGCCAGCTACAGTACCAGCACAGTCGTCCCCTTCGCCCGTTTGTCTGGTAAACGGGTTGAAAAACCCGCGAACAGACCCGGTTCAAACTCACCCAATTCGACACCAATTTAGTCCGTTCTTTCCACTGATCCCTTCTAATCCATCTCTAATTGAGTTCTGTAAGTTAAATTACTCGAATCATGGTCTAAATCCTCACGACTCTCGATCAATCCTCGACGGGTTTCCAATTCGGGTTCACCAATTCCGTCCCTGATTTCCAAATTAATTCATTGGTAAGCATCGTGAGAGTGTATTGAATGTTTTTCCAAGATCAATTCGAAGAATTCTTACCTCTAACCCGTCGAACCCAAGCTCGAATTGAAGCTGCCATAGAAGCTCAGTTCATCCTCAATCCGACACCGTTTCACTTCGTTTTTGTTGCAGAAAGGTTCGTATGGATCCCAGAAGTCGAATTGAATCATCAATTTCGATCCTCACGACTCACAATCTCGAATTCGAAAGTCCCCCCAATTTTCAAGATTTTTCGATTCAAAATTAACCCAGGGGCCTCACTGTCACTCGAGTCTCTCTCTCAATTCGACTTCCTCGGTCTCCCAATTGCACAATGAGACCGAAACAATGGGTTATCAGCTGTTAATGGACAATCATTAAGACAACCCACAATTTAGGGAATTTGTGTCTAAAGTGGTATAATTGTGTTTCCCATGATTCCCGTTTCAATGTTAGCAGCTGGGGTATGGAAGATGACAAAGTGACAAATGTCACAATCTGGTAGCAAGAATCAATGTTAAAAGACCATTTTGCCCTCCGTTCGACAAATTACCATTTTACCCCTAGACATCCGTGACCCGTAACTTGGTCACCCGAACTCCGTTTTCGACGTGCCGCCTGTCGTTGGATTCGTATCGACGAGACCTATGTAATGGTCCTTGGCCCTCATCCATCGGACCTCCCGATCAAAAAGTCAACATTTGGCCCCTAATATGCCAAATTACCAAAATACCCCTCAACTTCCGAACATCATAACTTTCTCTACGAATGTCGGAATCGATCGTGCCACCTGTCTATGAACTCTTGACGTCCCGAACTACGTCACAGTCATCGATCAAAGTCCATTTGACTGCCCGAACTAAAAGTCAACATTTTGCCCACGCTAGGGGCAAAACGGTCATTTTGCACGTTTCGTCCGATTTCACTCAACTAATCCCCGATTAGTCATTCTAAACCATAATTAACTAATATTCAATCCCGATATTCGGGACGGGTCCTTACACAGAATGTGGAGGAAGCCACATGATAACCCGAGGGGCAAATGCGAGAACAGTTCCCCTATTTGTTTCCTTGAAATTTCAGGACGAAATTTCTTAAGGGGGGGAGATTGCAACGCCCCGGAAATTCGAAAAATTTAATTTTGTAATTTAATCAATAAAATGACGTTTTTACCCATGTGATTCGTATGGTCAATTTGTTGACTTTTTGGTTGGAGGGTCGAATGGACATTGACCGATGACCGTGACGTAGTTCGGGACGTCACGAGTTCATAGACAGGTGGCACGTCCGATTCGGACGCTCGGGGAAAAAGTTATGATGTTCGGAAGTCCAGGGGCATTATCGTAATATGGACATTTGGGGAAAAATATTGAATTTTTGAAATAAAATTGATTTTCTCATGACTCAAAGACCGTTAGGTTCGTCTTGAGGCCCCGAGTACAACGACAGGCGGCACGCGTTAAACTGACATCGGGTGACCAAGTTACGGGTCACTGAAGTTGGAGGGCATTTTGGTAATTATTGCCCTGAGGGCATTTTGGTCATTTGCACGGCGGTTACTGTAGCACCACCGTGGGAAACCGGACTGAACGGCCATGCCGTGGGGTTTTGAGCGTGCAAATTGTTTATGGTATTAGTGGAATGAACAGAGGAATTGTTTATGTGAATTGAGGTAGTGGGAGCATAACTGAATGGCTGAACAGAGCTTCAGAGCACGGGATTGAGTTTTAAAATGGCCATGGTTTCTGTGTTTGTGGGAACACAACCGTACAAAAATTGAAGAGGTTTGATCAAGGTTTGCTCAGGAACTCAAGTTCCAGTTTGAGAGGAAATACAGTGTTGAGGATGATGACTTCCTGGTGAGTTCTGGTCTAATTGGTTGTGCAATTGTGTTCGTCTAGGTCCCCTTAAGCTACTAGTGGAGTTAATTTGAAAATGGGGCTAGGTTGGGTGAGTGTCGACCTATTCGACTGCTCGAGTCTGGGATTGATCGATTTAGGGACAGTCGAGGTTAATCATTGGTACAAAACTCAAATTAATGGATTAGAGAAGATGATAGGATTGAAAACGGGAGGAATTTATGGAGAATTGAGGATTAACTGGTCGGGTTGAGTCGTGGGTAACAGACCCGTTTAACAGGCTAGTCGGGTAGGAGAGACGACACTATAGCTGGGCGTGTGGCCTTCACGCGCAGCCACTTTGGGCGAAGGGTGACGGCGCGTGTGATGTCATCGCCGATCACGGTCAACATGAAACTTATTCCTTTCAGTCTAATTAACATTTTATCTTTAGAGTTCGAGTCGATCGGGAGTCGTTCGGGATAATTTCGAGGGTTCGGAAGTTTAGGTCAATATGTTTAATTTCGTCGAAAAATCCTGAAAAATTAGGGAAAATCGTACGAGTTATTTGGGGATGATTGTAACCCTCCTTGTACGTTTTTACAGGCCCAGACATTTCCGAAGCTACTGAGGAGCGCACGGGGCGCGATTGACACGTCCTAAAACCGTGAGTGGACTTTTGATTTCTAAACTGTGCATGCATGACTATTTTACTTATTTATCTTGTGTTTTCACATATGATTTTATGTTGATAAATATGATATTTCGGTTTTTCGTGATTTCACACTTTTCGAGATAATTATCGTATTTCACGTATTTCGAGGTTACGGTTTTCTCCTATGCATGAATGATGTTTTGATGAAGGATTTGGATATGATTATGCATGTTACGTATTTATGATGTTTTGATTATATTTGTGAAGTGGTTTTTGGGAATTGCATGTTTTGGAATTTGCAAGTGATTTCGGACATAAGTCCTATTATGACAAGATATGATTTTCGGAATGATTTTTGGGAAACGGATCATGATGAATCCTGGTTTATTGTGTTTATAAATGGTTTTGGGTTTAAAGACCCGGTTGATTGTTGGATCTGGTTTTGGGTTTAAAGACCCGGTTAATTGATGACGGGGGCGGGCCCGAAAAATTGGGTTTAAAGACCCGGATTGTGTTTAAAGACTCGTGAGTTTAAATACTCGATTATTGTGATACCCCCGAGGCATATTGATTATGTTTTGAGTTTAAAGACTCGTTGATATCCCGGGAAGGCCTGATATTGAGTTTAAAGAATCGGATGGATCCAGCGGCTTATTTGTGATTATTGATTCAGTTTTTGCTTGATTTGTTCAATTGATGTTTCAACATGACGATTTCTAGATTTTGGTAATATTATATTATTTTACATGAGTTATGACGATTTTCTGTAATGTTTTCCATATGTTTCGGAAAAAGGGATTTCAAATGTATTATACGGTTTTCGAATGGCTGGTTATGCATCCGTGTTATAAAACTTGAGGGTGAACCCCGATTTCCTTAATCTGTTTTCTGCAAACTTTTGTTTTGGTCTACTCACACTTTGTTGTTTTAATTACCCTCCAGGTCGTGGTACAAGTTCGGGGGCTAGCGCCGAGGCAGAGGCAGAGACATAAAGTTTTCCGTTGCGGAGTAGTTAGTTCACAAAGTAGGATTTGTTCTTTAACTTGTTTTGTAATATTATGCCCTGTGAAACTATGGACTTGATGTCCAGTCGGTTGTATTTGTTTAATCTCCCTGGTCTGACAATGGGTGTGATGTAATATTATTTGGTTTTCCGGTCTTTTGTGTTCGATTGTCAGACGGGAGCAGGATGCTTCCCGATTATCGAGGCGATAATCGGGGGTGGTCCTGTCCCAAACGGTGAGAACCGTTGCGTAGATCTCAACCACTGAGTCCGTAGATATGAAGTATGGTGAAATTTGAGGTCGAATTGTTTCGATATGGATATAAAAAGATCAAGGGAATTTTGGTCATTTTGGGGAAAAAAAAGGTAATTTGGTAATTGTACAATTAAGGCATGTGAATCATATGGGATGGTGACAAGTGTCTCGATTCCTCTAGTGTTATCCCTACCTTTCTCCCCACCAAAATACTCTAAATATGTGTGTGTGTGTGTGTGTGTGTGTGTGTGTGTGTGTGTGTGTGTGTGTGTGTGTGTGTGTGTGTGTGTGTGTGTGTGTGTGTGTGTGTGTGTGTGTGTGTGTGTGTGTGTGTGTGTGTGTGTGTGTGTGTGTGTGTGTGTGTGTGTGTGTGTGTGTGTGTGTGTGTGTGTGTGTGTGTGTGTGTGTGTGTGTGTGTCTGTGTCTGTGCGTGTGTGTGTGTGTGTGTGTGTTGTGTGTCTATGGTGTTCAAGAGTATATGGTCGAAAAGAGAGAAAAACAAGGAAATGGTGTATTGGGAGGGAAATGAGTCATGACCAAGGAAAAAGATGAAAATGAGGGGGGAATGAGGAGATGAGAGGAAGAAGAGAGATTGAGAGAGAATGGAGAGGATCAGTCGAGGCATTCTAAAACAGTGCTCGTGAACATTCAAATTTGGTCGTGGGCCATCAAGATGTTTTAGACCTTATAGTGGCTAACTAAGAAGGTAAGGTATTTCATGGAGTCCTTGAGATCATACTGGGACAAAAAAAATGAGGAACTGGACGCAGGAAAAAACCAGGGAACATCTTGGAAACCATGGTCGGGAGAATGGCAGCTCGAACCCTATGATTAGCTAAGTTTTTCTTCCTTTCCATCTTATCGATCGTCTTGTATGATCTAGTAGACAGAGATAAAGGGTCAAACTATGAAAAATGATTGAGAAATGGTTAATTTCCGATCGGATCAGGTTGCCAGGTCGAGTGACTTGACTTGAAAGATGTTCTGCTCTTCCTTCTAAATCTACTGATATAGGGTTTGAATGAATTGAACACTATTTGGATACATTTATGGCTTCATGATGAATATGTTCAATGTTCAAGTAAAGTCAATGTATGTATGGTTTGGGTTTAAACTCAAGAATAATTAATAGTGATCTTTATGAATAATTAAAAGGATTAAGAGGGCAATTTGAATATGAATACTTCATGGATTGACATGGAAATTTGGTTTTGAATAAGTAGAGAATTATATAAGGGTATATTATAATAAAATGAGGTAAGTTATAGAAATTGATTAAAAGATTACTTATGCAAGGGTTATGCAAGGTGTGGAATAGGTTATTCTATGTATGTTTTAATCTAGAAAACTAATCTATGTAAATTTTAATCTTGGAAACTAAGGGATGTTAACAAAAGTTTATTTTGGCTCCTTAACGACAATTATGGTAAATTAGAAATATGTGAGAAGGGTATGGATAAGGGTTGTTGTATGTAGTTATGATTGGGTATTGATTAGTTTATAATAGTGGATTATTAGTAAATGAGGATTAATAAACAATAAGATTCGAAAGGGTTTTAGAAAGCCAATGTCCATCTCTTAGCGGGACAAATAGGTTGGATGTGGGTAGTTCCGGGCGTGAGGTGGATTCTATTTGGTTCAGTGACAAATAAAAATCCTTTGTATGACAAGAGTTGTCAAACGAGAGAGGAACCTGCCCGATTTTCACAAAATCTTGGGTTGGGTCCAATGAACTTGGTATCAGAGCTTGGGTATTAGATATTGGTATATGAGCGTGGTTTTTCAATTATTTTCTGACATGATTTATATGATAATAAATGGATTATGTTTTAATGAATTTTTATGATCTAATGGGATCATTGCACTGTTTTGGTAGTTGTACTAAACTTCAATTTGAAAAATTGATTTGACTGTATATGTGAGACAGGATTATTAAATGATTTTTGTGACAATAATTTGAGAATTTTAAATGAATTTCGAGTATATTTTGTGAGGTTTTTACGGAAATTATGTTGAGTTCAAATTTCAATTTTGAAATGATAATTTGAATTTTACGGAAATTGTTTTAATTCATGATTTACGAGATTGTAAATTTGTTTTAAGAATAGATATATGTTGAATTAATTTAAGTATGATAGTCAAACGATTACTTGATGATTTTTGGAAGTTATAATGTCCATATAAGGATGGTACAATGATATGATGAAATATGATAATCATGATATGTTGAGAAATATACGATGACATGATATGTGATAATGATGCCATGACATGATGATAATATGATGTCATAATGGAAATGATGATTGACTATTTGTTATGCACGTTTCACGAAATTTTTCTAAACGTTTGTTATGGGTTTTGACTCGAATTTTGAAACTTGGATTCAAATTCAAGGAATGAATACTTGTGATCAATGTATGTTTTTCTTTATATTTGTACATTATTGTTCTTATGAATAGGTTACCCTAGATTGATGGCTTAAGCCTAGATGTTGTATCCCTAGGCAGCCACTCGGACATTGTATCCCTGAGTGATTGAGTTATGTGGTTGATGCTCAGATGTTGTATCCCTGAGCGGACACTCGGACTTTGTATCCCCGGGTGGTTATGTGATATGATGGTATTGTGATGATGATTCAGATGTCGAGTTGAAAATTTTTCATTGGCCATGCCTATTAGTAGTGTTATAAGACCCCTGATGGTGCTTTATGCAGTTCCTGAGGGATATTATGAGGCCCGGATAGTGCTTCGTGCAGTTCCTTAAGGGGATATTGTGAGACCTCGGATATTGCTTGGTGTAGTTCCTAGGGGAATATTGTGATAACCCAAATAGTGCTTCGTGTAGTTCATGTGGGGTGTTGTGAGAACCCAGATGATTCTTAGTGCAGTTCCTGGGGATTTAATGATAGTCTGGATGGTGTTACGTGTAGTTCCTAGATTTGTCCGGATGGTACATTAGTGTAGTTCGCAGACCTAGCCCAGATGATGCTTCGTACAATTCCTGGGCAGTCTATATGTACAGTTGTGATACATTGTGACGGAAATTCGAGATGAGAATTGGATGTTGTGGATGGTATTCATTGCTGATATAATGGATGATATCATAAACGTGATTCAGATGTCGCTTCTTGTAGCTCCCAATATCAATTATGTTGGTTGAGCTTTTATGAGGTTGATATCTGAGATAGTAATTAGTTGAGTTTAGCTAGGATTGGTGGAATATAAGTTAAGCTTGGTACTATTGTGATCATGGATATGACTCGAAGGATGCATTGAGTGTGGTTGTTTATGTGAATTAGTTAAGACTATACGGGATCCAAATGTTTCTTGCGTCTAAAAGAGTTGGGAATCAGTAAGTAGAATTAAAAGAAAAAAAACCTATTACGCATGCATAATTAAGTGTTTTAAAGGTTTTATGGTATGATTTTTGTGATATTAGGTGATTAAGCTCTTACATGATGGTATGAAATTCTGTGAAAAAACATGTTTTGCGAGAATCATCTTAAGCGATGTTTGGATTAAAGTATGGTATGAGATTGAGATGGACTTAAATGTGAGTTAAGATTATTATATGCTTTATGTGATTATGAGTAAGTAATGGTTTGATGATGAAGGTATTCTTTAAGGTAATATACAAAACTACCTTATATATGATAATAGTGTAATTATATATATATATATATAATTTATGTGTAAACGATGTTTGACGGTCATGTGATCTATGATAATATGATTCTATGAGGTTCATGTGAAAATTATGTATGGTAACATATGATGTTGATCATATTCTATGATGATAATGACGTTATTATGATAATGGTATAATACATGGTGATACATGATGATATTACATGTCCATATGTTGAATACATGATGATATGGTGAATATTTGATGATATGAAATCAATGTATCGGATGATAATCAATATTACATGTTCTAATGATATTTATGAATATTTTACATGCATTTTGAGGTCTTGAACTATGTTATATTTTCATTCAATGACTTTGTATGAATGAATTGGAGATTGGATTGTTCTAAAATTTCGAGGACGGAATTTTTTTTAAGGGGGGTAGTTTGTAATGCCCCGGATGTTTGAGAAAAGTAAAATGACGGTTTTACCCCGAGATGGTCAAAAGTTAACTTCTTGACCTAGACATTTTCTGGGCGAATGGTGAGGACCGTTGTGTAGGTCTAACCGGCCTGAGTCCGTAGATAGGTAGTATGCTGAAATTTGAGGTCGAATGGTTTTGATACAAGACTAAAAAAATCAAGGGCATTCTGGTAATTTTGGTCAAAAAAGGGGTAATTTGTTAATTGTACAATTTAGGGATGTGAAACATATAAGATGGTGACAATTTTCTAGATTCCTCTAGTGTTATCCCTCCTTTTCCCCACACCAACATACTCTATAGATTATATGTGTGTGTGTGTGTGTGTGTGTGTGTGTGTGTGTGTGTGTGTGTGTGTGTGTGTGTGGGGGGTATAAGGAGGATATGGCCGAAAAAGATAGGAAAAAGAAATTGATGTATTGGGAAGGAAGTGAGCCACAACCAGGGAAAAAGAAGAAAATGATGAGGGAATGATGAGAGGAGAGGAAGAAGAGAGACTAGGAGAGATGGGAGAGGCTCGGTCGAGACACTCTAAAACCATGCTCGTGAACATTCAAATTTGGTTGTGGGCTTTCATGACGTTTTTTAGCCTTCTAGTGGCTAACTAAGAAGGTTAGATGGTTCATGGAGTCCCTGGGATCTTACTGGGATAAGAAAATGAAGAACTAGATGCAGGAAAAACCTAGGGATAAACTTGGAAACCATAGCCGAAACAATGGAAGCTCGAACCATATGATTAGGTAAGTTTTTCTTCCTTTCCATGTTATAGATCTTCTTCTGGAATCTAGTAGACAAAGATAGAGGGTTAAACCGTGAAAAATGATCAAAAAATGGTTGATTTCTGATCGGGTCATATTGCCAGGTTGGGCAACCCTGTTTACAAACCCGCGAGAGGTTGATGACAACCTCTGCTCAGGCGCGTGAGGCCCACGCTCAAAGACTGTCACTGGCCAACAGCGGCGCGTGAGCTTACGTGGGGCCTTTTTCTGATTATCTGATCAACTTGAAAAATGTTATACTCTTCTTTCTAAATCTACTGATATAGGGTTTGAGTGAATTGGACACTATTTGGGTACATTTCTGGCTTTATGATGAATATTTTCATATTTTAAAGTAAAGTCAATGTATGTATGGTTTGGGTCAAAACTTAAGAATAATTAATAGTGATCTTTATGAATAATTAAAAGGATTAAGAGGGTAATTTGAATATGAATACCGCAAGGATTGACATGGAAATTTGGTTTTGAATAAGTAGAGAATTTTATAAGGGTAGATCATAATAAATGAGGTAAGTTATAGAAATGGATTAAAGGATTACTTATGCAACGGTTATGCAAGGTGTGGAATAGGTCATTCTATGTATGTTTTAATCTTGGAAAGTATGGGATATTAACATAAGTTTGTTTTGGGTCTTTAAGGACAATTATGGTGAATTGGAATTATGTGAAAAGGGTGTGGATATGGGTTCTTGTATGCAGTTATGATTGGGTATTAATTTTTTTGTAATAGTGGATTATTAGTAAATGAGGATTAATAAACAATAAGGTTCGAAAAGCGTATTAGTAAGACAATGTCCATCTCTTAGCGGGACAAGTGGGTTGGATGTGGTGTAACAACCTGTCCCAAATTCTTGGATTATTGAACGTTCAGAGTGAAATTACAATTTTACCCTTAGACGAGGGCAAAAAGTTAACTTTTGACCCAGGAGGTCCAATGCACGAAGACAGAGGGTCGTTATGTAGATCAAGTTGATACGAGTCCGTAGACAGGCGGCACGTCGAAATCGAACATTCGACGGGAAAGTTATGGGTCACGGAAGTTCTGTGGAACTATTTATGGTAGCACATTTTACGAGGCAAGTTAACTTTTTCCTTTTTTCTGTGGGCCCAGATATTTTGCCAAGCCCAATGGATGAGTGACAAGTGTCACCCATCCATTGCCTATCATCACCCATACATGCACCCACCCCTTCATCCTCATCTGTTTCATTCGATCAAAGCTACATTGAAACCCACAAACACCACATCCACAACACCACCCCATCTCACCCCCTACTGTGGTGACTGAGTGGCTGAGAGCGAGAGGAAGGTCTATGAAGATGACGGTGTGGATTTCTGAGCCTTCGTAGACGGCGGAGGAAGGTAAGAAACCCGATAACCCGGTTAAGTTCAAAAAATGGATTTTGAGTCTGGTTGATTGGGGGTTGATTCTAATGATTGGGTTCGGTTTCTAGGGGTTGTACAAGTAGATTGTGTCCGTGATCGAAGGCAGTGGTGGCCTAAGTTGATTGGAATAGAGGAGGAAAAGTTGGGCCGTGAAGATCAATTCGAACAGGTAAATTCTAGGCCTATTTTTGTGATTTCGAACCCATAGATTGAAGGGAAAATGGATGGACAAAAAAATAGGGATTACCGGGGTTAAAACGGTTGAGAAATAGCTGAGAACCGGTCTCGCCAATCTGGTCGAACTGAAAACCAGAGAACCAGTCTGAACCAGTTCGATAGAGGTTGAAGGTGACACTGTTCACTAGCGCGTGGCTTTCACGTGCAGGGCCTTTGGGCAGCGCGTGTGGGCCTGTATTTCGAGGCATGGTCAACATGTGATTTTTTCCGTTCGATGTAATGAACATTTTGGCACAATTTTTGAGTCAATCGGACACAGTTTCGGGGTAGTTTTGAGTGTCCAATGGTTTAGGGTTTATTTTAAATACGTTTAAAAATCCCAAAAAATTAGGGGATTGAATGTTAGCCTATTTGAGGTAGTTAGTGACCCTCGGGTTTGGTTTGGACAGGTCTGGAAGTTCCGGAGATGGTGATTTAGCTCGGGGAGGCTTATGGCATGCGTATCGAGGCGCAGCTTTGACAGTCTGTGAGTGGACTTTTTTTTATGAATTGATGCATGCATAAATGTTTTATCCGTATTTATGAACATGATTTGAGATGCCATGAGTGCATGCGATTAACATGAATTGTTTGGCCTTTTCAGAGGAAAATGTGTTATTGCACGTATTTCGAAATTTCTTGTTTTATGTGATACCTTGGACTTAGGCCAGGTTTTATACGTGCTTATAATATGAAATGGTTTGATTAATAAATGGATTTCAGATTGAAAGTTTGATATCGGGCTTGAGGCCCAGTTGATTTATGATATCGGACTTGAGGCCCAGTTGATTTATGATATCGGGCTTGAGGCCCAGTTGATTTATGATATCGGGCTTAAGGCCCAATGGGTTTATGAGATTGGACTTGAGGCCCAATTGATTTATGATATCGGGCTTGAGGCCCAATTGGTTTATGAGATCGGGCTTGAGGCCCAGTTGATTTATGATATCGGGCTTGAGGTCCAGTTGATTTATGATATCGAGCTTGAGGCCCAGTTGATTGATGATATCGGGCTTGGGGCCCAGTTGATTTATGATATCGGACTTGAGGCCTAGTTGATTGGTGGTATCTGGCTTGAGGTCCAGTTGATTTGTGGTATCAGGCTTGAGTTCCAGTTGTGGTTTATGAAATGAGAATTCAGGTATGAGACCCAGTTGAACGATAATTTGGAATAGATGAATGTTTTTACACTTATATGTATATACCCTCCCGTATGAGTAGTCTCCTCCAGACATCGATGATCCTGCAGTGTCACGATACACTGCCTGACTCTGAGGGGGAGCACATGCCCAGGAGTGAGAGATATGATATAGTCTCGGGCAGGGTCTGGAGACAGGTCCTCCCAGACATCGTAGATTCTGGGGGTAGACTCGGAGATGAGACCTATGTAGTACGCGTACTGTAGATATATCATGACGGATTATTTATTGGGCATCCGAGATGCCGGGGATGGGTTATATATATGTATATGATGTTTCACTGAGATTGGTTTGGGGCTGAGCCCCCGTCTTTTATGATTGGATTTGAGACTTTGTTCTAGTTTCTTTGAATTGATTTTGGGCTAAGACCCTACAGAGTTAATGGCTTCGTTTGAGAAGGAGTTTTCACCGTGTTTGATTTGAAAAGCATTATGTCTTGCTTTCGGATAATGTTTGAAATAAAGTGGTTTTATGATGCATGCATACTTTTATGTGAAGGGTATAAATGTCTTATTGTGAAATGTGTTTTTATTAAATAATTATTTTTGTCCACTCACAGTTTTTATTGTTTTAATATCCTTCAGGTTGATAGCGGATGCAGATTGTAGCAGAGTTTGAGACTTCAATGCCACCGCTGATCCTGGTGTACTCGGATGGACCCGAGCGGGTGACGAGTTTATCCCTGGTCTGACACTCGAAGTCAGATGGGAGCAGGCGTGTCCCACGATAATCCAAGGTGTAAAACCCATGTCCTAGAGGGAACGGTGAACAATCCCACATTCCTGTAAGGGGGGGATGGTCTACGAAGGGAGTGGTGGTGTGCCTTAAAGGTGTAGGCACACACCTATCTAGCATGAGGCCTTTTGGGAGCTCAGTGGAATTGGGTTCGGTTGGAACTCCAAAGTTAAGCGAGTTGAGGCTGGTGCAATTCCATGATGGGTGACCCTCTAGGAAGTTGCACATGAGCTCTCGAAAACAAAACCGTGAGGGCAAGGGCAAGGAGGCCCAAAGCGGACAATATCGTGCTAGATGTGTCGGGACCTGACGGAGGAAGGTCGGGTCCTGACAGAATGGTATCAGAGCCAGACACTTACCAGGAAGTGTGCCAGCGAAGACGCTGGGCCCTAAGGGGGGTGGATTGTAAGACTCGTGTCCTAGAGGGAACGGTGAACGATCCCACATTCCTGTGAGGGGGGAATGGTCTAGGAGGGGAGTGGTGGTGTGCCTTAAAGGTGTAGGCACACACTTATCTAGCATGAGGCCTTTTGGGAGCTCAGTGGAATTGGGTTCGGTTGGAACTCCAAAGTTAAGCGAGTTGAGGCTGGTGCAATTCCATGATGGGTGACCCCCTAGGATGTTGCACCATGAGCTCCCGAAAACAAAACCGTGAGGGCAAGGGCAAGGAGGCCCAAAGCGGAAAATATCGTGCTAGATGAGTCGGGACCTGACAGAGGAGGGTTGGGTCCTGACACAGGAGGATTGGGATGGGTCCTGTCATATGGACAGTGCCCCGCATGAGGTGATTCTGTTCGGTTAAGTGACAAATGAAATTCTCTTGTCTGATAAGAGTTGTCAGATGGGAGCAGAACCGACCCAGTTTTCACAGCATTTAGGATCGGGTCATGTCTATCTATGTGTCTCGCATATATAAAGTAGTGTTGAGTCTGTTGTTAATGTTTTTTTTTTTGAGTCTTTCACTAAGTTAATCAATATGAATACAAAGTGGATTTAACGTTAGTACAAGTCCTTGTGGGATTCCACCTTTGTTTGTCGCTTTATTGTCTTAAATAATTTATACACTTACAAAGTATAATTGAATAAAATAGGCCTCATTATTGTGTTGCTTATTTTATCCTTCAAGCCACGACTGAATGGAAAAGAGTGTATGGTTGTGTGTGGTGAATCATAGGTTTGTGTATATTTTAATCTCTTTCTCATAGATAAGCTATCATGAGGGAGGCTAAAAGATAACTGAGAAAAATAAGGTAAGTTGGTGGGTGGTTTGTTCTGCTATAAGGTATGCGAATTGGGTTTGGCCTCGAAAAAGGTTTAATAGTTAACTACTTAGACCCAAGACTCAACAAGCTACCACAAAATTTAACTACACCTTGGGCCTAAAAATGGTTGTTTGGGCTCAAACTAGGGTTAAACATCCTAAACCTGAAAAAAAAAAAAAAACACTCAAATTTCGTAAATTGCTCGTAGGGGTAATTGGTGAAAACAATAATTTAATTTCTAGTTTACGGAACGAGATGTAACACAATGTCTTTTGTTTTGTTGGTAAATTTGGGATGTTTGTAACAAAGTGATCTTCTCTAATGAAATGCCTCATCCAAGAAGAGTTCTTACTATGGCCAACATGGTGGGCTCAGATTACTACAAAGCTAATGTTTCGTTATATCTGTCAGTAGCAAATTTGGGTCATATCAATTGGATTCATCTGAAAGATGATTAGTATAAGCTAAACTTTAATGCTTCTATCACTTTTTCGTAGAAAATGCTGCAGGTGGATTCATTATTTGTGATAGGGTGGAACTTCCTCTGATTGTGGGGACTAAGAATCTTGGTTTCACCCATTACCATGTTGCTGAAGGATCAGTTCTCCTTGAGGGCTTAATGCGGCTTTTGAGGTTGGTTGTCATTAATTCATTGTCGATGATACGACCAACCCTTAAACTACTTTGATAATCATGCCAGCCCTACTCTCGTCTAACATCAATCTTGAACTTACTAAGACTTACTCTTAATCCTTGTCAGACAAGAGATCCGCGTTCACATCTTGATAGGTTAACCAAATAAAGTCCACTCTTGGGGGGGTAACCGCCCATATCCATCCCACTAACCCAGTCGAGAAGTAGAATCTGCTAATTTAACTATTTTTTAGCCTTGACTCAATTATTATAATTACCTATATAGTAAATGGCTAGATTTTTAACACTGTTCATGAGCATTGTTTTGACGCTTCTGCCCTTAATTTTTTATGTTGCTTTGTTGTGAACAGTAAAAATACTTATTTTTCCTTGGCAAAAAGATTTTTTAGATCTTTCTCGTATCTTCTTCGGCCTCTTTCTCTCCATTGTTGTAAACATTAAGGGATGTGTCTATTTATGTAAAGGGGTACGACAGGTAGATAGGTAATTGTACATATATTAATCATTTCCTTATATAAAGGGGTTAATTAGTTTTGTATTAGGGGATCTTTATTATTATGAACGTATAATTCCCATAGAGAATGTTTCACCTCTCTGCCTCCTTCTCTACCTTCTCTCATTGTCCTAATTGATTCTCAACACGTTATCAGTACGATTGTTTCCAAATCAGTGATTATTCAAGAGAATGATCAATTCAACCAAGGACGTTTTTCAAATTCGAAATCTAAAATATTATATTTCATGTTTCAATTTTATTATTTTCCAAACCCTAGAAGCATGATTTCTAGGTTTAATTGATGTTTGATAATTTAATTGGAAATTGGTTTGATAATTTAATTGCAAATTGGTTTGATAATTTACGTCTACCTATTTCACATCATGTTTGGATTATTATGATGATAAATAATTTTGATTATGATGATTCTTTTATTGTTGTTTTTTTATATTTGATGAAATCCTAGAAACATGTAAATTCTAGGTTTATATGCACAATTTGAAATTAATGGTATATTATTTAAATTGATGATGATGTAGAACCCTAGAATTATAATTAATTTTATTTGGTTCTAACTAGTTGATTTTTTTTTAATGTTGAACGTTGAATATTGTTTGATATTGTTGATGGTTTGAACTACATGGTTGAATTGATGTTTGTATGTTGGAAAAATTTGACGAGGTTCTATCATGGGTTGGCAAAAGGTAGGACTCTGCTGCCTACCTCTTGCCAGAAAAATGGGGATGACCCTCGCAACAAAAGGCACTAGTAGTTGCCTGAAATAACTGGGTCATGAAAAAAAACACAAAAGCCCCATTTAAGTCTTGTACCAGCATGTGCAATAGGCTCAGAAGGTCCGTGAAAAAAAAATGGCCTAAAGGCCTTTAGCCTGCCCTAGAAGGCATCAGCACTAGCCCAGCTGTAACAACCCGTACCTTCGGGAAGGGTATAAATGTAATTTTTGTAAATATTTGTATAAAAGGACGATTTTGCACTTGTGAATAGTGCGTCAAAAGTTGACTGTTTGATTGACCGGTTGGATGAGTGTTGACCAGTGACCGTGACGTAGTTTAGGACGTCACAAGTCCGTAGACAGGTGGCATGTCCGATTCGGACAATCGGAGAAAAAGTTATGACGTTCGGAACATTGAGGGCGTTACCGTAATTTTGACTAATTGAGGAAAATGTTGACTTTTTAGTGGACTTGTGATTTTCACGTAGACCGAGGACCGTTAGATAGGTCTCGACGTCCTGAGTACAATGACAGGCGGCACGCTGTCATCGGATGTCGGATGAAATAGATACGGGTCTGGAAAGTTCGAGGGCAAAACGGTAATTTTTATAACAGGGGGCAATTTGGTCTTTTTCTCCTCAGCCCAATCAGATCAGAACAAGTGGCAATAGTGGATTGGGATATTTTGTGCTGGACCAGGGGAATATGGACACGTGGGGATGGTTGGATGGTTCTAGGATGATCTCCAATACACACGGCTACAAATTGTCCAATTTGAACCGTGCAATTGGCTTCGACACAGAGAAACAGAGAGGAAGAAATTGTGCGTGTTCGATCGATTCAGTGCAAGGGTGAGTGAGTTGATGACTTGTGAGAGTGATAGAGAGGTGAGGGTGAGTTGTTGATCGTGTTTTGGACTGGAACCGTGCACGGAGGCACGATTGTGGACGGCTGGAATTTTTGGGAAAACAGAGAGGCGGTGACCCTGTGGTGGTGGTTGTGCTGTGTGGTGGCTCAAACCAAGGCAATAGGAGGCTCAAGTGCTTGCAGGGGACTCAATGAACACTGTGGCACACGACGGTGCAGACGACGGTGGACGGTTCGAAGCTATACCCTGATTCCCCTGTTTTCCCGTTGTTCTTATTTCCCAAAGTCGTGGACTTAGGGCTAGAGTCGAGGGATTTGGAGGTCAGGGTGAGACTCCTGGAGGTCCCAGGAGTCGTTTGAATGTAGTGTCGTGCCGGGGAAGGACCTGGGTGGCCAGCGGCCAAAACAGGGGCCACGGGCTATGTTTTTCGAGGGAGAAATCATGAAGTTTTAGGCCGTGATTCTTCGATGTTAGGACGGGGTTAGATTTCTAAGGATTGGACGAAGCTTCTGGGATTGGATTGGACTGAAATGGTGGAGGAATTACAGAGAACCGGTCGCGCCTGTTCAACACAGTTAAACCGGGTGACTCGAGGTTGAAGATGCACTGTAGCAGGCGCGTGAGGCCCACGCGCAGCCACTTTGGGCGGCGCGTGGGGAGGATTCCGGCCAACCTTCCAACATGGTTTTGGTTCCAAATGTTCTAAGGAATCCATTGGTGTGATTTTCGGGTTAATCGGACGATGTTATGAGATAGTTCGGGAATCCGGACGGTTTAGGGTCTAAGATTAAAATATGAATAAATTCCCGAAAAATTAGGGAAATTAGGGTTAGTATCCTTGATGTATTTGTGACCCTATTTGGTGCATCTTGACAGGACGGGAGACGCCTGAGACGGTCGAGGAGCGCACAGAGCAAGATTGACTCGTTCAGATTCGTGAGTGGACTCTTTCTTTCCTTACGAGCATGCCTAACTATTTTATTTATGTTTTATGATATTAAATATGGTTTTATGCTTTTTGATGGTGATTATATGTGGTTGATATGTTTGTACGTTTTTCGAGGCATTTTTGGATTTTCGCACGTTTTTCGAGAAAAGCTGAATTTCGGATTTTGATGTCATTCCTTGGGATTTCAATTTATAATTGTTTTCTGACGATGTTAAATGGAGTATGGAACATGATTTTTGATAATCACGGGTTTTGGTTTAAAAAGAGGATTTCCGGATTTGGGTTCGGAATGACGGTTCTGAACGCTGGAAGGGCTTCGAACAGGGGATTTCGAATTCGAGTTTGGCTATGGATTTAGAAATGGTTTTACATTGAATTTGGATTGGATTTGCTGGATCTGTATATGGGTTTAAAGACCCGGATGTTTTGATGGATGGGGGACGGGTCCGGATTGAGTTTAAAGACTCGGACATTTACCATATTACCCCCATAGGCCTATTGAGTTTAAAGACTCGGGAGTTTAAAGACTCAAATTACATTTGAGGCATGGTTGAGTTTAAAGACTCGGATAGACCCAGCAGGTTTGATCAGACTTGGATATTTGTGGATTTGGTTTTATGATATGATCTTGCTATACTGTCTTATGTTGCGGTTTTCTGATACTTCGTTGGGCATGCATGTTTTCAAAACGGAGGGAACAAATATTATTATTATTTTCCTTAACTCTGATTTGATGATAAACTGTTTTTGAAACTTTTATTTATTCTAGTCCACTCACACTTTTTGGTTTTCAATTTTCCCTCCAGGTCGTGGTGATAGCGTTGGGGTGAACGTTGAGGCAGGAATCGAGGCATAGAGCTTACGACGTTCTTCCGTTGCGAGACTAGCATAGTAGGATTTTGTGCCCATTTTGTAGAACTATGCTCTGACTTACAGTTGTATTATATTTACTCCTTCGTCTGATAGCTATGCTTATGGTGGTATTAAGGTTATTTTGGTACTTTAAGTGTGATTTTCAGACGGGAGCAGGGTTCTTCTCGGGTATCGAGGTGATATTTGGAACGGGTCCTGACAATTGGTATCAGAGCATAGGTTTGTCAGTTTGTGTCGGTACGAGGTCTTATCTAGGTTGTTTTACTAACTCTATTCCTCTTTCAGTGTACGATCGATCATGCCTCCGAGACGTGAACCCCCTCCACGACCGGAAGACGAAGCGGCGAGAGGGACTGAGAGCTCTTCGATTGAGCGAGCCCAGCGACTCGGGGCTACTACTTCAGCGGTGGGGCAGACCCAGAGGAAGCTCACCGATGGATCACCCGGCTCGAGCGTATTTTTGGGGTGATGCATTGTCCTCCAGTGGACCGGGTCTTGTTGGCTACTTTTCTATTAGACGGCGCAGCGTATGAGTCGTGGTATACGCTGGAGTTGTCCGGCTGGGATGCACATATTGTGACGTGGGAGACTTTCCGGGAGCGGTTCTTGGACCAGTATTATCCTCGCTCTTTCCGAGATGCTAAAGAGGCGGAATTTCTTCAGTTGAAGCAAGGGAACATGACAGTGGCTGAGTATGAGCAGAGATTCCAGATGTTATCCCGATTCGCTCCTGCATTTGTGGCTACTGAGGCGGAGAAGTGTCGTCGATTCGAGTTGGGCCTTCAGGGAGAGATTAGAGCCATTGTGACAGCCGGCTGATTTGCTACATTCCGGGAGTTGTCTGATGCTGCTATTAGAGTGGAGGCCAGTTTGCCTGCCAGGCCACAGTACTCGGGCAGTGTGCGACGCCGAGAGCATTCTTTTCCTGGAGCGTCGAGTCAGAGGACCCCGAAGCGGGGAAAATTTGGTGGTTCGTCATCGGCTGGTGGAGCCCGGTTTGGCAGACCAGGCAGTTTTCAGGGCTCAGGATTTCGGGGAGCTAGAGCACAGCCGACTCCTCAGGCGAGTGCTACTTCTGTTGCTTCTACTGGGAGGCAGACCGGTGGACCCGGTAGGGATGCTTGCTACTGCTGTGGAAAGCGAGGACACTTTCGGAGGGAGTGCCCATTGTTAGCCCAGGAGGGTGGAGTAGGTCGAGGTACAGCAGAACCCGGGCGGAGTATTGCTTCAGTGTCAGGGGAAGCAGGCCCTAGGGGTGGCGGTGGTGCCACGGGCAGTTCGAGAGGGCGCGGTAAGTCATCAGGACCTCAGGCGCGAGTTTTTTCTATGACCCAGCAGGAGGCCAGATCAGCACCTGGAGTGGTGACAGGTACACTTACCATACTTGGTCACACTGTTTTTGCTTTGATAGATCCCGGGGCTACTCATTCGTTTATAGCCCGGAGTTGTAGTTTGGTGACGGAGAGGGAGGTGTCTGCTTTGGAGTGTGCCTTAGGGGTGAGTACACCTACTGGGGAGGTGTTGGTAGTGACTCAGGTGTTGAGAGAGTGTCCGGTGATGGTAGGTGAGGTTGAGTTAATGGCGGACTTGTTACTATTAGATCTACGGGACTTCGATGATATCCTGGGTATGGACTGGTTGACGAGACATCATGCTTCTATCGAGTGCTTCGACACGAGAGTGACTTTTCGGAGTCCAGGATTACCAGAGACTACGTTTCAAGGTGATCAATGTGCACTTCCTACTGGAGTTATTTCGACACTTGAGGCTAGCAAGTTGTTGCGTAAAGGGTGTCAGGGTTACATATCTCATGTGGTGGATACAAGTGCTACGCCAGTGAGGGCGGAGGATATACCAGTGGTACGGGAGTTTCCCGAGGAGTTGCCAGGATTACCACCTTATCGAGATATCGAGTTCACGATTGATCTTTTACCAGGTACACAACCTATTTCACAGACTCCTTATCGCATGGCACCTGCAGAATTGAGGTAACTTAAGGCCCAGTTACAAGAGTTGGTCGATATGGGATTCATTCGACCGAGTATGTCACCTTGGGGAGCACCTGTACTGTTCGTTAAGAAAAAGGATGGAGGTTTGAGATTGTGTGTTGACTACAGACAGTTGAATAAGGTAACCATTCGGAATAAGTATCCCTTACCCCGGATTGATGATTTGTTTGACCAACTGAAGGGAGCACAGTACTTTTCGAAGATTGATCTTCGCTCCGGCTAGCATCAGTTGAGGGTTAAAGAGGAGGATGTACCGAAGACAGCTTTTCGGACCAGGTACGGTCATTACGAGTTTGTGGTGATGGCTTTTGGATTAACTAATGCCCCGGCATCTTTTATGGATCTTATGAACCGAGTGTTCCGGTCGTATTTGGATCGTTTTGTGATTGTCTTCATTGACGACATTTTGGTGTATTCGAAGAGTGCGAAGGCGCAAGAGAAGCATCTCAGGATAGTGCTTAAGACCCTAAGAGAGCATCAGTTGTATGCGAAGTTGAGCAAGTGTCAGTTTTGGTTAACCAGTGTTGGATTTCTAGGCCATGTGATTTCAGCCGAGGGCATCAGAGTGGATCCTCAGAAGGTTGAGGCGGTAGCAAAGTGGGAACAGCCCAAGACAGTGACAGAGATTAGGAGTTTTCTGGGGTTAGCAGGTTATTATCGGCGTTTTATTGAGGGCTTTTCGATTCTAGGCGCTCCATTGACACGGTTGACTCGGAAAGGAGTTCGGTTTGAATGGGATGAGAACTATGAGAAGAGTTTCCAGGAGCTTAAAAGGCGGTTGACATCTGCTCATGTGTTGGCCCTTCCAGACGATAGTGGGGAGTTCGAGGTTTACATTGACGCTTCTTTACAGGGTTTAGGCTGTGTGTTGATGCAGCATGGGAAGGTGATTGCTTATGCTTCCCGACAGTTGAAACCCCATGAGATGAACTATCCTACTCATGATTTGGAACTGGCTGCGGTTTGGCGACATTATTTGTATGGCGAGAGGTGCAGGATCTTCACGGACCACAAGAGTTTAAAGTATCTGTTCACTCAGAAGGAACTGAATCTGAGGCAACGCCAATGGGTGGAGTTTCTCAAGGACTACGACTATACTATCGAGTATCATCCAGGGAAGGCTAATGTGGAAGCCGATGCTTTGAGTAGGAAGTCAGCTAGTTCTTTGTCGCATCTGAGGACGGTCCGGTTACCTTTGTTGGTTGAGCTCCATAGACTGGGAGTAGAGTTGACTGTGGATGGTCAGGGAGCACTCCTATCGAGTTTCCACGTGCGACCTGTTTTGATTGATCATATTATTGATGCTCAGTTTGAGGACCCTATTTTGGGCATCATACGGACTGAGGTCGAGGCTGGAGAGAGACAGGACTATGAGATTCGCGAGGATGGAGCTTTGGTTAAGGATGGACGGTTGTGCGTACCCGTGGATGAAACCTTAAAGAAGGTGATACTGGATGAGGCTCACTGTTCAGCTTATGCGATGAATCCTGGTGGGACCAAGATGTATCGTACACTTCGAGAGCATTACTGGTGGTCAGGAATGAAACGTGAGATTGCCGAGTATGTCAGTAGATGTTTGATCTTCCAACAGGTGAAAGCTGAGCGGCAGAGACCCTATGGAGCAATGCAACCTTTGCCGATCCCCGAGTGGAAATGGGATCACCTGACGATGGATTTTGTATTCAAGCTTCCCAGGACACCGAAAGGACACGATGGCGTGTGGGTGATCGTGGATAGACTTACAAAGTCTGCTCATTTCTTGCCAGTAAGGGAGAACTTCAGGTTGGCGCAGTTTGCACAGTTGTTCATTAACAAAATTATTCGGCTGCATGGGACTCCAGAGTCGATAGTATCTGACAGAGATCCGCGGTTTACTTCCCGGTTTTGGCAGAGTTTACAGGAAGCTTTTAGGACAAAGTTGCATTTCAGCACTGCATTTCATCCTCAGACCGATGGACAGTCTGAGCGGACCATCCAGATTCTCGAGGATATGATGCGAGCTTGTGTCTTGCAGTTTCAGGGTACTTGGGAGTCTCATTTACCTTTGATGGAGTTCGCCTATAACAACAGTTATCAGGAGAGTATTGGGATGGCTCCTTATAAGGCTTTATACGGGCGACAGTGTCGGACTCCATTGTGTTGGACTGAGGTTGGTGAGAGGAGACTTACTACTTCCGAGCTGGTAGATCTTACGCAGGAAAAAGTGGAATTGATTCGAGATCAACTGAAGGCAGCTCAGGACCGACAGAAGAGCTACGCCGACCGTAGGATAAGGGATTTGGAATTTGCAGTAAGAGACTGGGTTTTCTTGAAGCTATCTCCTTGGAAGGGAATCGTATGGTTTGGCAGAAGAGGAAAGCTGAGTCCTCGTTACATTGGACCTTATGAGATCTTAAAACGGATTGGTCCTGTTGCTTATCGGTTGGCCTTACCAGCAGACCTAGAAAAGGTACATAATGTCTTTCATGTATCTATGCTTCGGAAATATATACGGGATGATTCACATGTTCTGGAAGCACAACCTGTTGAACTGAGGGAAGACTTGAGTTTTGAAGAGCAGCCAGAAGCGATTTTGGAACGGAAGGATAAGGTCTTACGGAGGAAGACTGTTCCCTTGGTTAAGGTATTGTGGAGAAATCATCAAGTGGAGGAAGCTACTTGGGAACCTGAGGCCTTAATGCGCGCGCAGTACCCTTACTTGTTTCACTGAATTTTGGGGGCGAAATTCTTTTTAGGGGGGTAGATTGTAACAACCCGTACCTTCGGGAAGGGTATAAATGTAATTTTTGTAAATATTTGTATAAAAGGACGATTTTGCCCTTGTGAATAGTGCGTCAAAAGTTGACTTTTTGATTGACCGGTTGGATGAGTGTTGACCAGTGACCGTGACGTAGTTTAGGACGTCACGAGTCCGCAGACAAGTGGCATGTCCGATTCGGACAATCGGAGAAAAAGTTATGACGTTCGGAAGATTGAGGGCGTTATCGTAATTTTGACTAATTGAGGAAAATGTTGACTTTTTAGTGGACTTGTGATTTTCACGTAGACCGAGGACTGGTAGATAGGTCTCGATGTCCTGAGTACAACGACAGGCGGCACGCTGTCATCGGACGTCGGATGAAATAGATACAGGTCTGGAAAGTTCGAGGGCAAAACGGTAATTTTTATAACTAGGGCAAGACCCGGATGTTTTGATGGATGGAGGACGGGCCCGGATTGAGTTTAAAGACTCGGGAGTTTAAAGACTCGGACATTTATGATATTACCCCCATAGGCCTATTGAGTTTAAAGACTTGGGAGTTTAAAGACTCGGATTACATTTGAGGCATGGTTGAGTTTAAAGACTCGGATAGACCCAGCAGGTTTGATCAGACTTGGATATTTGTGGATTTGGTTTTATGATATGATCTTGCTATACTGTCTTATGTTGCGGTTTTCTGATACTTCGTTGGGCATGCATGTTTTCAAAACGGAGGGAACAAATATTATTATTATTTTCCTTAACTCTGATTTGATGATAAACTGTTTTTGAAACTTTTATTTATTCTAGTCCACTCACACTTTTTGGTTTTCAATTTTCCCTCCAGGTCGTGGTGATAGCGTTGGGGTGAACGTTGAGGCAGGAATCGAGGCATAGAGCTTACGACGTTCTTCCGTTGTGAGACTAGCATAGTAGGATTTTGTGCCCATTTTGTAGAACTATGCTCTGACTTACAGTTGTATTATATTTACTCCTTCGTCTGATAGCTATGCTTATGGTGGTATTAAGGTTATTTTGGTACTTTAAGTGTGATTTTCAGACGGGAGCAGGGTTCGTCTCGGGTATCGAGGTGATATTTGGGACGGGTCCTGACACCAGCGCATGAGCGGCTTGGCTTGGTACACCTATGCGGCTTGGCTCCAGGCGGCTCGGCTTGGCCTGCCTTGTCAACTCGGCATGGCTCGATCGCCGGTGCAGCTCAACTCAGACGCCGACTCGGCTCGGCTCCGACAAAAAAAAACGGCATTTTCCTTTGCACTCATTTGGCCTCTTAAAATATAATCATGCATGGCTGAAGCATTGCTATACACCTAAATTAAGTACTAAAGTAGCATTTATTCCTACTATTTATGCATGTTATATTGTTTAATTGTTTGCATATGTTTTAATTGTTTAAATTACATGCATTCTTATTATTTACATGTTATTTAGAAATGTAATAGATTACTTGTAAATAAAGGGAACGTGAAGTTTCCTTCATTTATATCCTGGATTATCATACCATGTTATAGCACCTGAAGTTCTCATTAGTTACTTATGGATGTGTTTTTCCCAAAGCACTAATATTATTAACTCATCTTTGTAGAGAATGGCACATCTCAAAAAACTGGATTTTGACGCACTCGAAGTGGTGAAGTTTGTTGTCTAGCCACAATGCTGCTACGCACACTATCCTACGTGATATGATGTTTTTTACAAACTTAATACCTAACCACACTCATGTGACAACTATATCTGGTCAATTAAATTTGATTGAAGGCTCCAGAAGAGCCCACTTTATGTTGTCCAATGGTACAATATTTACCATTGCTGAAGCCTTCTACTCCCCACGTTCCAGCAGAACGTTATTGAGTTTTAAGGATATTCGAGCCAATAATTATCATGTTGAAACCACAAAAGAAAATAATGTGGAATATCTTTGCATAACCTCCAACTTGTATGGCTGGAAGTGTATATTGGAGAAATTGAAATGTGACAGGACCCGTCCCAACTGGACTTTGATAACCGCGCCCGATCCTTCTCTCGTCTGAAAAGTCAACTAAAGTCCTTAAAATACCCCTCAGCACCTGTTAGACAATGGATGATTGTATTTATTTCTACTCATGCCTCTACCTCTCGATCAGCCCTGATTCTCGTGCCACGGCCTAGAGGGTCATCAAAAACAGAAAAGGAGTAAGTGGACAAAAATAATATCATTTGAAAACACATTTCAAAATACATTATTTACCCTCCGGTTTATAAAACCATGCATGCATAGGGTCAAACACATGAATCACCGGCTTCCAAGGCAAAACAGATGAGAATCATTTCATAAAACCATTTTATCATAAAACAAATCATATAACTCGAGAATTACACATCCAGATCTACTGGGAATTACACATCCAGCCTCACAAGGAATTACACATCCGGTTCCTCCGGGAATTACACATTCGGAGTCACTCCGGGAATTACACATCCGGAGTCTACCCAAGAATTACACATCTGGGGGCACTGAACATAAATCCAATCAAAATCTTTATTTTAAAATTATCTTTATAACCAGGTCAAAACCATTTATGTAACCATCCAAGACGTGGTGGACACCCCTATGATCAAGCCAAAGGTTACCATGCCCCACGTGGGCATGGTAATCGTCTAGGTCCACGTGGTGGAAACCACGCTCCTTTAGGTCTGCGAGCTCTACACGAGAGGAACCCTAGTCCAGCCCATCGCCACCATAATCAGAACCCACATGACTTATTTTATAAATGTGGAGGTCGCGATCACTGGTCTCGTACCTATCGTGCATCAACTCTAGTCATTTCCCAGTACCATGCTAGATGACAGGACCCGTCCCAAATCCCTCGGGATTAGCGTGGGACGTGCCTACTCCCGTCTGACACGAAGTGTCAGACTAAGGATATTTTCGTCCTTTTCTCAACCGGGGCTATCAGAGTATGCCAGGATCTGAAGGAGGAATGTGAATGTCTCGTCTCTGCTACGGCCCGCATCCGCGATCAACCTGAAGGGCATTCAAAATAAAAAAGTTGTGAGTGGACAAAACAATATTTTATAAAAACATTTCATAAAATACCTTTATGCCCTTCATTAAAAACATATGCATACATTCGAAAACCATTTTTAGGATTCATGCCCGGTCCCCTTAACCCGTCATGAACCATAAAAACCATTTGGGCCTTGGCTCGAAATCCGTAAATCAATACATGGGACCTCCGCCCAAACCAAAACACGTGGGAGCTCGTCCCAAAGCCATCTCATATGGGTATCAGCCCAAAACCAATATGCGTGGGTCTCAGCCCAACACCGTCTCAGTGAAAACTCGTACACATATACATATATACATATATAACCCATCCTAGGCACTTCCGGAAAAGATGTCAACTCGGGGCACACAGCTCCTAGGGAACACATCCCTGATCTAGTCATAATGTCTCTATATATATAAGTATGCATACTACTTGGGGTCTCACTCCGAGTCTTTTCCCAGGAATTCTCCTTCTGGGAGGCTCTATCTTCGGACCTAGTCCAATCATCTCTCCGAAATTTGATCTGGGACTACATCATAACGCCCACTCCTGGAACGGGATCCCTATGGGGATACCTACTCTGGTCTGTGGATCGTGACTCTCCAGATCGACGTCTGGAGGAGACCAATCAATAAGCACATAAGGAGGGTATATACATACCAGTATACAAAACCATAAAATGGAACTCACGCCCGATAACACAAATCAACTGGGCCTTCAGCCCGAACATAAGACTCAATGGGGCATCTAGCCCGATTTCGCAATAACTGGGCATCGAGCCCAATATCTCATTGTGAGTCACGATCCCCATCATAGCGATGCGTACAACCATCAATCCTACTATGCTGCCATGAACACATCACTGCCGCGACCATCTCGAGACCATGGTGCACACGTCGCAGATCGATCCTCTAAACCGTCAGCACTCCGAAGTCGAGCCCCTAGTGGCTGCTCAACAACGGGACGTGCATCGTGACCTCTCCAGAAGGAACACATCCCAATCCGGAGGCAAGCGAGACGTGGTCCGTCGCCGTGCACAAAGCACCCGTCACAACCACGACTCAGACCCGTAGGTCGTCAATAGGATCTCATGCCCGAGTCAAAACCAAATCCAAAGGGGTCTCATGCCCAGTTTTACCTTTTCAAAATCATTTTATTAAAACAAAAAGCATAAGCGCGTATAAGCACATATAAAACTTGAAAATCTCGAAGTACGTGCCCATACGTAAACCCACACCAAAGTGCACTCAAGGAATCACAAAACATACATTAAAACATATATAAAATGTAACGACCCGTCCCGAATATCGGGATTTAATAATATTTAATTGTGATTTACTAATCTGGGATTAGTTGAGCGATTTCGGACGAATTGTGCAAAATGACCGTTTTGCCCCTAGGCGTGGGCAAAACGTTGACTTTTAATACGGATGGTCAAATGGACTTTGACCGATGACCGTGACGTAGTTCGAAACGTCACGAGTTCATAGACAGGTGGCACGTTCGATTCCGATGTCCGTGGTGAAAGTTATGACGTACGGAAGTTCAAGGGCGGGTTAGGCTGAGTACGTACAGGGTACGTTGTACGATGATTGGCACGGGTTAGGCTGAGTGATGCCTAATGGCGGTACATGGGATGTACCGGTGGTGTATGATTAAACTTGTTGGTAATCGGCTTGGTTCCGATATCATTTGTTTGGTTGTGATTGTGGACTGGACATTGGATACTGTGCGCTGTGCAGAGCGATTTTGTCGGGTTCAGTGATTGTATGAGTAGGTGCTCTTGGCCATGGTTGGCTAGTGGAACCCTGGTATTGATATGTGTGATCACTGCTGGGCTGGTATTCAATGTGTTCCAGTTACACCACTTGTTTTTGTAAGTTGACGGTATACGTACACTCAGGATGAGTGAGTTGGTGGTCTGAGTAACCACGAGTAGCCTTGTGTGACTTGATCACACCGTGATTTCCCAGAGTTTTGGTTCGCTGACGGAGTCAGCAATTATGGACATTGAGAGTATTTTGTGTCGCAGGATTGGGCTTGCCCTGCGAATGGTGATCATGTGGTTGATCTTGCGCTACATCGAGAGTGATGTAGTACGTGGTGTTGTCACCGACGGACAGATGGTTGGAGCCTTACCAGGGTGGTAAGTTTTGTGATGACAGTTGACTGATGGTGTCAGCATGGACTGACAAATGAGATTTGGTGACTCCCAATGGGAGCAAATGTAAGGATATATTGGCAATGGAAGGGAACGGTTTGGCTGAATGAGTCAGCTAAATGGTTAAGCGATCTTATCGCGGATCAGGTGCTTATGTCCACTCGAGGTGGTCGAGTGTTGTTGATTGTGACGTATGACTGTGATGGGATGTCTGGGTACAAACGAGGCTGGTGTTGTTCCAGTATGTGGGTGTACAAGTGTACACAGATGTGTGATCGAATTGTTTTCCACGAGGTGTTTGTGGAATAAGGTTGTTGGTAATTTCAAGGATGAAATTCATTAAGGAGGGAAGGTTGTAACGACCCGTCCCGAATATCAGGATTTAATAATATTTAATTGTGATTTACTAATCTGGGATTAGTTGGGTGATTTCGGACGAATTGTGCAAAATGACCGTTTTGCCCCTGGGCGTGGGCAAAACGTTGACTTTTAATTCGGATGGTCAAATAGACTTTGACCGATGACCGTGACGTAGTTCGGAACGTCACGAGTTCATAGACAGGTGGCACGTTCGATTCCGATGTTTGTGGTGAAAGTTATGACGTACGGAAGTTCAAGGGCGTTTTCATAATTTGAACGTAATAAGGGGAAATGTTGACTTTCTGACCGGGAGGTACGATGGCCGAGGGCCAAGGACTGTTAGGAAGGTCTCGATGCCCTGAGTCCGTAGACAGGCGGCACGCATCAATCGGAGTCCGTATGACCGAGTTACGGGTCTGGATGCGTGAGGGGCATTTTGGTAATTTACTGTGCAAGGGCAGAATTGTAATTTCCACAGGGGTACTGTTTGATCGAAACAGCCGTGAAAATTGGAGGTTTTGTGCGATCTATTCCAAGGGATTGTTTAACATTAATGAATGATTTTGGACAGCTTTGAGGTAGTGGAGGCATGTGTTCTGGGTTGGCAACTGACTTGAAGAACATGGACACCATTTATTAATGGTTTCGGGTCAGTGCAGGAACCTTTACACAGTGGACCTGCGTGGTGCTTTGAGGGAATTTTAACGACTCAATTGGATTAAAAACATTGTGAGTGAGTTGTGAGGATCATTCTGAGCTTGTGTGGTTGTCGAATTGGGGAGGAAACCGTGAGAACCATTTTCGGGTTCTTGGAGGGAAAATTCAGAATTTAATTTTTGAGCCTTGTTGGACCAAACCAAGGACGGGTTTAGCTTTCTGGGAGTGTCTGGAGCTCAGCCATATCATTTTCGATGGGAACCAGCCACGGTTGAGCTGGGACGGTGGCCACTGTATTCAGGGAAACGCAGTGGTGTGGACGACGACTTCCAGGTGAGCTCTTGTTCAATTGGTTGTGCTTTTGGGTTCCTTTGGGTCCTAGTATACTTGATGTGAAGTTAATTTGAAAATGGACTTGAGTTGGGTGAGTTACTAACGACGACCCGTTTGGCTGTTCGGGCTTGGATTGGTTGATTTAATCCATGTCGATATTGATTATTGACACAGAACTGAAATTGATTGGATATTGATTGTTTTAGGATCAAGAACGGATGGAATCAAGGTCGAATTGATGGTTATCTGGCCGGGTCAGATCGCGGGTAATCAGACCCGTTTATCAGACGAACGGGTGAAGATGGTGACTGTAGCAGTCACTGTAGCAGGCGCGTGGCTTTCACGCGCAGCCACTCACGGCGGCGCGTGACGGCGCGTGGGCACGAATCTCGAGGTGAGGTCAACATGACTTTTATCCTATACAATGTAACGAACATTTTAGCGTTGGTTTCGTGTCGATCGGATCCCGTTTCGATATTGTTCGGGATGTCCGAAGGTTTTAAATCCAGTTTAAAAATTCGGGAAAATTACGGGACTTCAATAGGATGTTAATGATGAGGTTAGTGATCCTTTAATGTGATTTGGACAGGATTGGAAGTCCCGGTGATAGTGGTGTGGCCCGGGAAGGCCTATGGCACGCGTATCGAGGCGCTCGGTTAAACGGTCCGTGAGTGGACATTGGTTTCATAAATTCGATGCATGCATAACTGTTTTATGATTGTTATAATTATGATTAAATGATTTACTTTGGATATCGGTAAATTTAAAATGATTTCACGTATTTCGAGGTGAATTACGTATTTGCACGTAAACCGAGATTTTCTGGATTTTCACCGATTTCCATAAATGTGGTTGAATATGATTTCATGAAACGGTTATGAACTTGAATAAAGTAAAATCGGGCCAGGGGCTCAGTTGAACTATGAAATCGGGCCAGGGGCCCAGTTAACTTGTGGAATCGGGCCAGGGGCCCAGTTGATTTCTACATGTGATTGCGGGTCGGGGACCCTAAAATGGAATTGAATAAATGTTTTCTGGTTTACATTTTATATATGTTCACATACTGGAATCAATAAATGGTTTTGATGATATTTCGGTTATGGCACGTTTCACGGTATTTGGGCATGAGACCCGTTTGATGAAACGTAACGATCGGTTCGGATTTTACCTATGTATACCTATATGTTTTGCATGTGGATATCAATAAAATGTATTTAGTACTGCACTGTATGAATCCTTCCATATTATATTGTCTCCTCCGGATGAGGTACCCCGGAGAGGTCACGGACGTCTAGTACGTCCAGCGTCTATGACGCTAAGCATCGGGGATGCTGTACCCGAACGGGGTTCGGGGATTGAACTCGGAAATTGAGACCCGAGTGGCACGCGTAGCCTTGTGATTGTGACCTTATTGACGTCAGGGACGTCAGACATCAGGGATGTCGGATTGGAGTGTATAGTGCAGTGGCTAAAATTATGGTTATGGTTTATATTACATGCCTTATGATTCATATTACTGGATTGATGAAATAACTCTTGGATTGACTTTTGGAAATTGAAACTATGCTTTGGTTTCCGGGCTAAGGCCCTAATGGTTATTTCTAAATAAATGTGTGATCATTGGTTTTTGGCGCATGCATATGGTTTTCTGAGGGGCATAAATGTCTTATAAATGTTTTAAACAGACTTGTTTATTTTCGTCCACTCACAGCTTTTGTTTTCAATGCCCTTCAGGTTGATTCCGGATGCGACTGCAGCAGAGACTTGAGCATCGCACACCTCCTCCATCGATCCTTGCGCACTCTGGAAGCCCGTTTGGGCAGTGGCAACAGGTTATCCCTTGTCTGACACCTCTTGTCAGACGGGAGCATGACACATTCCATGGTAATCCCGGGGGGATTGGGATGGGTCGTGTCATAAAATATTTATGCATGCATCGATTTCAGAAAGAAAGTCCACCTACGAACGTCAGCGCTGTTGCCTCGATAGGTGTGTCGTACGCCTTCCCTAGTCAACCGTCGTGTCCGGGATTCCCAAACCTGTCCAAATCACTTTAGAAGGTTACTAGCTACTTAATTAACCCCTCACTAAAGCCCCCTAATTTTTCAGGATTTTTAACTATTTTTAAACGCACACTGAAACCTTCGGACAGCCCGAACTATATCGAGACGATGTCTGATCGACTCGAAACCAGTCCCAAAATGTTCGTTACATCAAATAGATGATTTCATATGTTGGAACCACCCTTAAATTCTTCACCACGCGCCCGCACACGCCTTAGCATGGCTCTGCGCATGGGCCTCACGCGCCTTGCACAGTGTCATCTTCTTCCTCAATCAGGCCGGTCCGAACTGGCTGGCCTGGTTCTCCTTGCAACTTGGACCGGCGTGACCTGTCCAGCTTCATATTCGGTCCAATCTTCATCCGTTTTTCTCCTAATCAATTCCATCCTTTCTAATTCGATCCTAGAAACTTAAATATATAATTTAAAACACCAAAAACTCACTAGAACCCAACGGTTCAAATCTTCCTCTACGGTTCGGTTTTTCTAAAGCTTCCCCAGGGGTTCCTCAACCTCTAACCTCCCTCAAAATCATCTTAATACACTCCTACTAACCCAATAAATCCATCTTAAGCATTAAAAACAAGCCATAATGATTGAAATCAAAAAATGGAGAAAATCGGTTAAACCGATACCTTGGGTTCGAGGTGTCCTCCGCCGTTCACGGCGGCGCTGCTCCTGGCCGGCCACCACCTTCCTCAGTCCTCCTCTCACTCTCTTGGGTCTCACAAATGTTCATAGGGTAGATGGGTTTGGTTTTGGGGTGCAAGGTGATCGGGTTTGGTGGATGGGAAAATGTTCGATGAAGGGGAAGAGGATATGCATGAAGGAAAATGATGGGGAATGGATGAATGACACTTGCCATTCATCCATTGGGCCTGAGAAATATCTGGGGCCCACTAAATGCCACTCATTTTGCTGCAAGTCCAGTCCCCGTTGATACCACCCTTGCCATTACTAATTTTCAGACTGCAGCTGGACATGATGAGGATTGAGATATTTGCATATACATGGATATGATCGGTGTTTTGTGCCTTTTTTCTTTATGGATATTGTTTTTATTACTATTTATGGATAATTTTTTGTGATTTATATTTGTTTTGAACTTATTTTGTTATCTGCTTAAATATTATTTAATCCATTTATTCATGTTTCATAAATGTGATTCTTGATTATTTTAGTTACATTGATGGTTAGGTATATCAAGTGGTGAAGTTTGTTGTCTAGCCACAGTGCTGCTACGCACACTATCCTACGTGATAGGATGTTTTTAACGAACTTAATACCTAACCACACTCATGTTACAACTATATCTGGCCAATTAAATTTGATTGAAGGCTCCAGAAGAGCCCACTTTATGTTGTACAATGGTACTATATTTACCATTGCTGAAGCCTTATACACCCCACGTTCCAGCAGAACGTTATTGAGTTCTAAGGATATTTGAGCCAATAATTATCATGTTGAAACCACAAAAGAAAATAATGTGGAATATCTTTGCATAACCTCCAACTTGTATGGCTGGCAGTGTATATTGGAGAAATTGAAATGTGACAGGACCCGTCCCAATTGGACTTTGATAACCGCGCCCGATCCTTCTCTCGTCTGACAAGTCAACTGAAGTCCTTAAACTACCCCTCAGCACCTGTTAGACAAGGGATGATTCTATTGATTTCTACTCATGCCTCCACCTCTCGATCAGCCCCTATTCTCGTACCACGGCCTAGAGGGTCATCAAAAACAGAAAAGGTGTAAGTGGACAAAAATAATATCATTTGAAAACACATTTCAAAATACATTATTTACCCTCCAGTTTATAAAACCATGCATGCATAGGGTCAAACACATGAATCACCGGCTTCCAAGACAAAACAGATGAGAATCATTTCATAAAACCATTTTATCATAAAACAAATCATATAACTAGGGAATTACACATCCAGATCTGCTGGGAATTACACATCCAGCCTCACAGGGAATTACACATCTAGTTCCTCCGGGAATTACACATTCGGAGTCACTCCGGGAATTACACATCCGGAGCCTACCCAAGAATTACACATCTGGGGGCACTGAACATAAATCCAATCAAAATCTTTATTTTAAAATTATCTTTATAATCAGGTCAAAACCATTTACAACAAGGTCTCAAGCCCAAAATCTCATTTCACGTAAATCCGTAAATCATTAAATATTCCATAAAATCATTATTAACTCACAATCCAAGTCAAAATATCATTTTAAAATCCCGGGCCTAGCCCAAAACATCAATTGCATTTTTCTCGTAAAATGTACCCGGAAGACCAATTAAAATAATCAATAAATAATCGTATAAAATCATCAAGCAATCATTGCAAATAAAATCATGCAATAAATCATGTAAAACATTTAACTATGCATGCATCATAATTTAGAAAACAAAAGTCCACTCAGACACCGACAAAACCGCTCGCTTTCCGAGCTGCACGTTTTTCCGTAATTTCCGGTACTTTCCAGGAATCCCAAGTCCTGCCCAAAATCAACATTAAGGGTCACTAATGACTCAATTAATATCCTATTAATTTCCCATAATTTTTTGGGAATTAAATATGAATTTAAAATGTAACTTGATCCTTTAGACCCTCGAAATAATATCGAAACGATGTTCGATCGACCCGAAACCAAAGTCAAAATGTTCGTTACTTTACATAGAATAAAAGTCATGTTGACCTCCCCTTCGGAATCGTGCCCACGAGCCATCACGCGTCGCCGCAAGCGGCTGAGCGTGAAACCCACGCGCCTGCACAGTAACTACTACAGTGCATCGTACTCACCCGATTTCCCTGCAATTGGGTCCTTCGACTCGCGACATAACCCGATTAATTAGCCTTCAATTCAGTCCTATTTCAGTCGTTTCTTTCATTAGATCTCTTCTAATTCATCTTAATTGAAGTTCTGTATGGTTTAATTCACACACTTCATACTAAAACCCGTAATTCTCCAATTCCATACCGTCGAGTTCAAGTTCCCAATTCATCCAATTCGACCTTAATTGTTCCTTCCAATTAACCAGAAAGTAACTTCAGATTAACATACACATAAAAACAACGTAAATTTGGGAATTCCTCACCTTCACTTACACGAATTGAATTCGAATTTTTCATGGATTTCGCAGGAGCTATTCTTGCTGGTTCCTTCGTCAATTACCTTCGTTTTTTATGTGGTTCAACACAAAATGGTCCTAGAAGACTAATTCGAACCTTACTTCGACTTGGGTCATCCTAATTTCTCTGTATCTCTGGTCGAGTAACTCACCTTACTGATCAAAAACCCTTTGAAGATATTCAAGCCATATGTTTATATTGATTGTATTTAAGTTTCAAGCAGCAATCTTGCCACTAACCTAATAATCTCAGTGACAGGTGTCACCTAAAAAGATAAATGAATCACCTGGACGGCCGAATCAGCCAAATCCCCACCAAAATACATTTTTGCCCTTACCTTAACAAATGACCAAAATGCCCTAGTGTTCCAAGGTTCGTAACTTTTCCATCCGAACTCCGATTTTGGCTTGCCGCTAGTCTACAAACTCAGTGTCTCGTGACCTACCCAATAGTCCTTACGGAAAGTCCAAAAAGTGTATCGAACAAAAGGTCAACTTCTACCCACATAACCAAGGGCAAAATCGTCATTTTACATTCAAACTTTCCAATTTACATATCTCAAATTTTTCGAGGCGGCACAAAATGCCTCAGGAGTGGACTTTATATGACCACTATTAGAACCATTGAGGCAAATCACATGGCTAGCCGGAAGCTGCATAACCCTAGAAATTACATATTATGGCATGACCGATTGGGACACCCAAGTCAAGGTATGGTACGATGTATCCTCAATACTTCACACGGGCATCCCCTTACAAATAAGGACCTCGTGTTTAGTGAAACACTATGTCAAACTTGCTCAATGGGAAAATTGAACACTATACCATTATATGCAAAGATAGATAAAGAATCTGTCCCTTTCTTGTATAGAATACAAGGGGATATTTGTTGACCCATCCAACCACCATGTGGACCATTTAAATATTTCACGGTTTTGGTTGATGCATCGACGAGGTGGTCCCATGTGACCCTATTGTCCACACGCAATGCTACGTTTGCTAAACTCCTTACCCACATCATTAAATTAAGGGTCCACCATTCGGATTATCCTATAAAGTTCATCAAACTTGATAATGTCGGTGAGTTTACATCGAAATCTTTTGATGATTATTGCATGTCCCTTGGGACTTTTGTTGAACATCCAGTTGCATATGTTCACACTCATAATGGTCTCGCAGAAGCATTCATTAAATGATTACAAATGATTGCACAGACCTTGGTTATGCGCACCAAGCTCCAAATTTCTGCGTGGGGCTATGCAATTTTGCATGCAGCTATGTTGGTCTGGTTGAGGCCCACTGCCACCCAACCCTATTCCGCGTTATAGCTGGTAACTGGGTACGAACCATACGTTTCGTACTTTTTGGGTGTGTAGTTTACGTGCCAATCGTGCTGCTACAACGTACAAAAATGGGACCTCAACGCTAGAGGGGCATATATGGCGACTATGAATCCCCCTTCATTATACGCTATTTAGAGCCCTTGACATGCGATCTCTTTATAGCTCAATTTGCAGATTGTTACTTTGATGAGACAGTCTTCCCGCCATTAAGGGGAGATAAGAACATCAACGTTCCTGAAGAACAACGTAAATTGACGTGGAATGTCTCCACTCCACTATTTCTCATCTTGATCCCCGAACAGCACAAAGTGAGAATGAAGTGCCGAGAATTCTAGTTCTACAGAGTGTAGCTAATAATATGCTAGATGTTTTCTCTGATCTAGCTAAAGTGACAAGATCACATATACCTGCTGCAAACGTGCCTACAAGGATAGACGTCCCTATAGGACACGCCGTCCCAGATGGACGAAGTACGGCCATGACATATACCTCGTTATCTCAATACCATTGGGAACACAACAATATCTTGGAGGTCTATGAAACAGACCCTTGTTGCTACATCTTTGAATCATGCAGACATTCTAGCCCTACACGAAGCAGTTCGTGAATGCATATGGCTAAGATCCATTACTGGGCATATTTGAAGTACTTGTGGACTGAATTCCACACATAATGAACCGACAATTATCTACGAAGATAATGTTGCCTGCATAGAGAAGATGAAGATCGGTTTCATTAAGGAAGACAACACCAAGCATATTGCACCGAAGTTCTTTTTTAACCAACAACAGCAAGAACATCAAAAGATTAATATCAAGCCAATACGATCTCAAGATAATCATGCAGACTTGTTCACCAAGTCATTACCAAATGCCACATTCCAGTAGCATGTGTGAGGTATTGGTTTACGTAGACTCGCTGATCTACCTAATTTGTAGTTTTCGTGGGGAGTCAAGATCAGGATGAGTATCCTGAAGTATACCAAGTATCCGGAAGTATATTGAGTATCCCGAAGTATAGTATATTGAGTATCCCGAAGTATACTCCCATGATCATTGTGCACTTTTTGTCCTACGACCAGGGTTATTTTGTCTCATTGGGTTTTGTTACTTGTCTAGGTTTTAATGAGGAACATTTTAGTATGATCACCCCACTAACAATGCATCCTGAAGAGGCCATGATTTGACTCATATGCATTTTCTCATCTTTTCCCTTCGACCACGAGTTTTCCCACTGGTTTACCGGGAAAGGTTTTGGTGAAGCAACACTAATACATTTTATCTCAAAGGCATACCATCTACCCGTATTTCAAAAGAGGAGACATCAACTACCTCAGAAGATTCTGATGTGATCACTTACATGTGCGTTGCACATTTTTCCTTTGACCATAGTTATTTTTGTCCCATAGGGTTTTTGTTACCAGGAAAGATTTTAACGAGGCAACACATAAGCGCATGACCCAGCGACACCATTACATGAAATATCCAAAAGGGAGTGTTGTAAATAACATTAAGGGATGTGTATTTATGTAAAGGGGTACGAGGGGTAGATAGGTAATTATACATATATTAATCCTTTCCTTATATAAAGCGGTTAATTAGTTTTGTATTAGGGGATCTTTATTATTATGAACGTATAATTCCCACAAAGAACCTTTCTCCTCTCTGCCTCCTTCTCTACCTTCTCTTGTCGTCCTAATCAATTCACAACATCCTTGTATTTTTCTTTGTTCTTGCGCTCTCTCCCTTAAACAACTAATCGCCAATCATTGATCTCAAGCGCATGTGATCAGCGGCCATCTTCCTTCATCAACCATCTTCCATCATCGGCCATCTTCCATCCCAATCCTCTTGCACTAAAAATTACTATTTTCGACTTCACTGCAAATTGCTAGGTTTTTATCATATTTAAGTTTTCTTCTTCAAATTACGCTCATCTCAACCTCTTTGATTACAAGTCAGGTTTGGGAAACTTTCTTTCAATTATGTTGTGATTTATTTTTGTTATTAATTCAGATTTTCTGGCCTAAATTTAAAAACGTTTACGTTGGTTTTCTGGAAGAATTTATTAAGAAATGTTTAGGTTTCCATTAATATTTTGGGTTTCCACTAATTGGAAACTGCAAGTTAGTTTAAAATTCGATTTAACTTACTACGCTTTCACGATTTGTTCCTACAGAGATATTCATCGTCGCCGCTTCATTCAATTGGGAAGATCCTTCTTCCTCCCACACGTTGCCCCTCCCTTGCTTCCGACACATCATCGTGGTTTTTCTTCTCCTAACGAGACACATCATTGCCGCTTCATTTCTTCCCATAACATCTACTGCGACACATCATTGTGATTTCATCCCATGCACAAGATTTTTGTATTTTCTTTAGTTTCTGTATTTTCATAAGTTTTCTCATCCGTTGTTATTTGACCTTTGTAGATTCGTTCTTTCGAAGGGTTAACATAAAATTTTGTAGCAAAAGATGGGAAAGATGAGGACATTGATACCCTTCCTTCAAAATTGAGCTAACTATTGTTTAAAATTTTATTTATATATTTTGTTGATGCACAAAATGTGCCAACTAGACTGTAAAGATACGCATGCACACCAAGACACAAGAAAGTACGTGGTTCACCCAAATCGGGCTACGTCCACGGTGTGGCCTCCCTCTCATTAATAATATGATATTTACAAGTATAAGGCTATGAGCCTTTGAGAGATAATAGTGTTTTTAGAGAGGATGAAGAGGTTGAGTCCCCAGAATAAGGGAGGAGGCTCCCTATTTATAGGAGTTGTCTAGGGTTAGGTCATAGTTGTGATGGGCTTTAAGGCATAGGCTTTGTTGATGGGCCTCCAAGATGAGCCTTGAACATGGGCTTTAGTAATTCTCCCAAGTCGTCTTAAATGGGCCTATTGCTTGGTTAGATGCAGCGTCGACAAGTCCCCACGTTCTTAACTAAGGCGGACTGCCTCGGTTGAGGACTTTCAGGTAAAGTGCACTGACCGAGCAACGCTTCATTTTTTCACTGCTCCGCTCGGTGTACCATCAGTCCTCCAAGTCCTCGGTCGAGGTAGGATGCGGAAGAGAAGACGTCTTGTAGTGTGTTGCATGTCTGAGTGGATTGACGTTGTAGTGATTGCGCTCTGGTAGTCCCCCGATGAGTACGACTTCATGTATGAATCTGATTACTTGTGAGCGATTGTGGCTGTAGATACGTCTCAGTCGATAGGTGCGCTGAGTGTAGCATTGAATGTTGAGCAGCAGGTGCTCGGTAATGTGTTGAGCAGCGGGGCTCTAAGCAGCAGGTGCTCGATGATGTGTTGAGCAACGGGTGCTCGGAGCAGCAGGTTCTCGGTAATGTGTTGAGCAGCGGGGCTCTGAGCAGCAGGTGCTCGATGATGTGTTGAGCAGCCGGGCTCGGAGGAGCTGGTGCTCGGTAATGTGTTGAGCAGCGGGGCTCTGAGCAGCAGGTGCTCGATGATGTGTTGAGCAGCGAGACTCGGAGCAGCAGGTGCTCGGTAATGTGTTGAGCAGCGGGGCTCTAAGCAGCAGGTGCTCGATGATGTGTTGAGCAGCGGGTGCTCGGAGCACCAGGTGCTCGGTAATGTGTTGAGCAGCGGGGCTCTGAGCAGCAGGTGCTCGATGATGTGTTGAGCAGCCGAGCTCGGAGCAGCAGGTGCTCGATAATGTGTTGAGCGGCGGGGCTCTGAGCAGCAGGTGCTCGATGATGTGTTGAGCAGAGAGACTCGGAGCAGCAGGTGCTCGGTAATGTGTTAAGCAGCGGGGCTCTGAGCAGCAGGTGCTCGATGATATGTTGAGTAGCGGGGCTCGGAGCAGCAGGTGCTCGGTAATGTGTTGAGCAGCGGGGCTCTGAGCAGCAGGTGCTCGATGAAGTGTTGAGCAGCGGGGCTCGGAGCAGTAGGTGCTCAGTAATGTGTTGAGCAGTGGGGCTCTGAGCAGCAGATGCTCGATGATGTGTTGAGCAGTGGGGCTCGGAGCAGCAGGTGCTCGGTAATGTGTTGAGCAGCGGGGCTCTGAGCAGTAGGTGCTCGGTAATGTGTTGAGCAGCGGGGCTCGGAGCAGCAGGTGCTCGATGATGTGTGGAGTGTATGCATGAGTTCATGTATGCCAGAATGCATATAGGCATGAATGTGTGACATGTATGTATGGAATGTATGAGTGACATGTATGTATGTCATGTATGAGTGACATGTGTGTATGTCATGTATGAGTGACATGTATGTATGTCATGTATGAGTGACATGTGTGTATGTCATGTACGAGTGACATGAATGTGTGCGTCAAAAATGACGGTCATAAGCGTTTTCTGATTGGAAATGTTACCTGGTTGTAGTCAGGTGTGTTATGAGGTGTTTCTTGGTGCATGCTAAGTTGTTTGCATGGAGTCCGAGGGGACATCGGTGTGGACCGATGAAGTGGGGGTCCGGGGGGACATCGGAAGACCGACCAAGAATGGAGTCCGAGGGGACATCGGGAGACCGACCAAATAGGAAGTCCGAGGGGACATTTGCAGACCAACCGAGTGGACATCGGTAGACCAACCGAGTGGACATCGGTAGACCGACCAAGCAGGGAGCCCGATGGGACATCGGTGGGGACAGATGAAAAGGGTGTCCGAGGGGACATCAGGAGGCCGACCAAGCAGTGAGTCCGGGGGACATTGGGAGACCGACCGAGTGGACATCGAGAGACCGACCGAGTAGGGAGCTCGATGGGACATCGGTGGGGACCGATGAAAAAGGTGTCCGAGGGGACATCAGGAGGCCGACCGAGCAGTGAGTCCGGGGGACATTGGGAGACCGACCGAGTGGACATCGGGAGACCGACCAAGGGGTCATCGGGAGACCGACCGAGTGGACATCGGGAGGCCGACTGAGGGGTCATCGGGAGGCCGACTGAGGGGTCATCGGGAGGCCGACCGAGTAGTGAGTCCAGGGGGACATTGGGAGACCGACCGAGTGGACATCGGGAGACCGACCGAGGGATCATCGGGAGGCCGATCGAGGGGTCATCGGGAGGCCGACCGAGGGGTCATCCGGAGACCAACTGAGGGGTCATCGGGAGACCAACCGAGCGGGGAGCCCGATGGGACATCGGTAAGGACCGATGAAGAAGTCTGGGCTATTGTAATAAAGAGAGATAATATCTTGGTGGGGCCAAGTGGCAGGGGGCAGGTTACCAAGCATGATTATATATGTATTGTTTTGTGGTGGGTAGATGCCTACAGAACGCTAAAAAATAGCTGTTATTTGTTTGTGGTGGGCAGAGTTTGCAGGGGTTTAAAGTACCAAAATTTGTGGTTTGCAGAGGCTACAATATATATTTATTTTGTGGTGGGAAAGAGGCTTTGTGAGAGAAGCACGAGGGGCTTCGACCGAGCAGGGAAAAGAGAATTTCCCTGGGTTCTTCCCGCGTATTGGACATATTGTATTTTCTGGTTTTTCTTGGTGTTCTTAGCGGCCATGGTGTTTTAGCAGGTAAGAAAAATTGAAAAGAACCGACATAACCTTTTGTACCGATTCCCACAGATGGCGCCAAACTGTTGATGCACAAAATGTGCCAACTAGACTGTAAAGATACGCACGCACACCAAGACACAAGAAAGTACGTGGTTCACCAAAATCGGGCTACGTCCACGGTGTTGCCTCCCTCTCATTAATAATATGATATTTTGTACAAATATAAGGCTCTGAGCCTTTGAGAGATAATAGTGTTTGTAGAGAGGATGAAGAGGTTGAGTCCCCAGAATAAGGGAGGAGGCTCCCTATTTATAGGAGTTATCTAGGGTTAGGTCATAGTTGTGATGGGCTTTAAGGAATGGGCCTTGTTGATGGGCCTCCAAGATGAGCCTTGAACATGGGCTTTAGTAATTCTCCCAAGTCGTCTTAAATGGGCCTATTGCTTGGTCAGATGCAGCGTCGACATATTTAAATTTGTTCTCTACTCATTTGGTCATCAGCTTTTTTTATTCATAATTTTTTCTTAGCCTTTATTCATAATAATATGATTTGGCTCATTAATTCGATAAAGTAGAGATTTGAATGAAATTTTTCATTTCAGTCAATTGCAGAGATTTTCATTTTTCTTATCACGTCAGATTTTCCCTTTTCACTTAGTTTTTCTCATCACTATTAATTTCTAAACTTTTATGAAGGCTTTGTAAATTTTTCTCAGTTAATTTATTTTGATCTATTTTTTTCAACATATAAACTGTTGTTTTCTTTTTTTGTTTTGCTTAATTACTTATTTAAAAAAATTCAAAGTTATTTTGTTATGGTTTGGATCATCAATTGTTGCTGCCTTCGATCTTCACAATGTTTAGAGCATTTTTCTGTTTATAATTTCTCGATGATGTTGCTTACAAATCTTTGAAACGTTTGCAGGTTCGTTCTTCTGAAGGGTCAAGAACAAATTTTGTAGAGACGAATGGGTGGTTCTCTCCGAAATTGATAGCTTGCTTAATTACTTATTTAAAAAATTTCAAAGTTATTTTGTTATGGTTTGGATCATCAATTGTTGCTACCTTCGATCATCACAATGTTTAGAGCATTTTTCTGTTTAGAATTTCTCGATGATGTTGCTTACAAATCTTTGAAACGTTTGCGGGTTCGTTCTTCTGAAGGGTCAAGAACAAATTTTGTAGAGACGAATGGTTGGTTCTCTCCGAAATTGATAGCCCAATCCATCATCAAATTTTCAAGTACAGTTCTGTCTTTAAATTTTATCATCGTTTACATTCATTCTTCGCACCTATTAATCTAGCATTAGTTTTTTTTTTTTGGAATACACTATCGTTCTGTTTGCTTCATCTCATCAAACTCACTAGTTTTCATTTACATTATGATCACGAATCAGGTTTTAGATGGGTTTTCAAACATTACATGAACTTTGTTTAATAGAGCAACATTTAAGTTTCCCTACTTCAAGTAACCTCAATAAAATTTGTTGACTATACCAATATGCACTTCAATGTTCCAGCGTTCTTTAATTTCCAGTTAACACTATTTACCATGTCAATCGTCTAATAAAAATATTAAAATAATAATTAAATTATAGGTCATTCGTATACCCTATTTATAAAAAATCCTTAGTTTTATGTGATCGGACCCAACTCGGAATCACCATGTATACCACACTCGGACTCTGCTCCCGTCTGAGAGGTAACCTAAAATACCAAGTATACCCTCGAAACTCCGTCAGACAAGGGATACTTGTATACTCGTGTGCACATGTCTCCCTCAGTAAACAACCTCGATTTTCGTGCAATAGCCCTGGAGGGTTTCAAACTAATGATATGTGTGAGCGGACAAAAATAAATAGTTTAAAAACATAGTTCAAACATATTAATTTTCCTACATTTTATAAAACTATGCATACATGCTCCAATTTCCCTCTGTAGGCGTTAGGTCAAAACAACATACTTAGTCACAATTATAAGAATACTGAAAATTAAAGTCAATAATTTAACCATCTAATCCATAGTACTTAGGTACTGATCTTGATAACCGAATTGCATAAAGTATTTCGAAAATGATTTCACATATTGTCCAAATTATATTCAAGTACACATCACAATGATAATGATAGCCCAAATGTTACATCATATCAAGAAACACATAACACTAAGTCGAGACTACCATTATCCTAAAGTTCATACCTCAAACACATTAATCACATGCAATCTCATGACTAAGCTGAGTCTCAATTTCAATCCAGCTTCCACATTACTCTTTAAATCAAGACATTACGGAACTTGAGTTCATTTTGAGCTCCCATTTATTAGGAAAGATCATGACCAGCGGGTTTACTTCCCGACCTTCTGTCGTAGTTCTCGATTCCTTGATCTTACCTCAATTCTGAGTTCTAGATTGATATCCAAACTACGACACTATCATCTTTTTTCAAACATACAGTATCTTATCTATCTCAAATATCCATACTCCCTATCCTTCCAATAATTCATAAGGTCCTATAGAACAGAGATTCCACACAATGCCCTCCGTACGTTTTCCTAAGAATTGGGTAGTCTTATTAGACTGATCATATAGTTCCTTGAATTCCAACTAAAAATGTTCATTGTTATAACTTCATGTAGTTAACTTGACTTATCAAAGGATCTCCAATCCTTAATATCAAACATCAGTCACGATATCAGTACTATGTGTAGAAACTCAAATCCTCAAATCTAAGTACATCCCCGAAATCAAGTGACATCCGAGCGATGTCATAATCTAACACTCCCAAGACTGAGTCTCTCACTAAGCTATTCATCTCCAAGCAGCATAATCGTGACCTCTCTGGAATCACCAGACATTCGGAGGAAAACAACAACATACTAAAAGATGGTTCATCTAGAAAACAACCATCAAATCCAATAAATTCATTCCATAAACATTTCAACAGGGTCTGTGCTCAAACGTGGCTTTTCCAGCGACAGCTTCCACAAAGACATTGCGAAATAGTGTCTAGAAATCATTTCAAAATCCATAATTCATCACATCATATCCAATCATTTCAATCAACACATGAGATAAATATCTGGACACAAATATAGATATTCATAAGCATACCCAATCCTCAATATCTGACTACCATTTCTCTGGGTATTTAAAAGCTAGAGTGCCAGTTTCCCCACTAAATGAATCACACACCCTCCTATAACTCAGAGGTAACTACCACACTCATTTAGTTTTGATTACGACATACCTTACTCATTGGCGTAACACGATAACTATCTCAACTTCGTCACCTATTACAGCAGGGCACCTTATCAACAACATTCTTTGTGAATGGTGGTATTCCTTGGTACTACTAACCAACCCCGGGGTGCTATAACATAAAAATTCACTCTTTTCCTACATAAGGTAGCATCCGCTCCACACTCCTTCTTTAGACAACATCAAATAACATATTCACAATTTCAAACCAGTTTCACCCAACTTTCGTATCTTGACTTAAACATCTTAGGCTCTTAGGGTTACGATATACTTTACCTTCTTATGATTTGTGAAGTCTTATACCTTTATCTAAAGGATCATACTTCTGCACATTTACCCATTATTACCAGTTCCACGACAAAGATAAGAAAATCTATCTCACAAGGCACAACCGCAATCATACCACAAAACAACAACTATCATTTCCCATGTTGCACAAGTCATGGATCACGAAACCACAACAACTATCACACTCATAGATATGGGCCCCAAACACAAGGCAATCCATCATATGGCCCACTATCCAACTTATGATCCAACCAACTTCCGGATTTACTTCCTTCATGGTTCTCTATGTCTAAGACTTTTACGTTGTAATCATACATCCTTTCTGTATTATTCTACCACTCCTAAGGAATTACATTACCAACATAAAAGAGTACAAGTCAGATGTACAAGGAAAGGGGTATTATTCTACCACTCATGGGACCACCTTATCGCAATCAAGTCAATTATTTGAAACTTTCTAACCCTTCGTAACTATTTAAACATTCCTTATCCAAGGAAGGGGGTATTCTTTTCGTACTACCACTATTAATTACAGAAAATCCTTATGCAACTGTATCTGATACTGTCTAACAACAATTACACCTTTTCACTTAAAATCCGAGGACAACACTTCCTATCAAAAATCATGTCTTAGGGTTACTAACCACCCTAATTGACTCAAACAATAATCCAAAAAAATTTGGAATTTTTAAATGAATTAAAATTGCGTCTAAAATTTGGACAGTCAAAACTGCTCTAAGATGATGTTCGATCATCTTCAAAAATATACCGTTCAACTCGTATCACTAAGAACATAAACTTTCATGTTGAAAATTTTCTGAGATGGCGTGGCACGCACCCCCACGTGCCACCCGAAATGGCTGCACGTGGAGCCCACGCACCATAAACTGTTCATCTTCTTCACTAGGTCACAGACCTATTTTCGAGCAATCTAGTCATCCGACCCGCAAGTCCAACCTAGCTCAAATTTTACGATTCCTTCATTGTTATCCATCTTTTACATATCTAAATTCATCTAGAATCTAGTAGGAAGGGATCCATGATAATAAAAAATAAAAAAAATAAACTAGAAGAAAATTACCTTGATGACCTCGTCTGAAACCATGTACTTCGGCCATGGTTCACAGTGTAACAATCCGGACTTTCATCGAAGGTAAAATCGGATGGAATTGACCATTTTGCCCCTAGGCGACTTTTTGGTCAAAGTCAAAGGGTGGATTTTGACTTATTAAGGTCAAAATTTTGACTTTTTATCGGGGTGTCTTTTGAAAATTCGAAGAAGACCATTGTTACCGTCTCAGACTCCTGAGTTCGTGAATAGGCAGCACGCCAAAATTAAAGTTCAAATGGATACGTTCTAAGTCTAAACTACGTATGGGCAATATTGTAATTTTTCAAAGAAGGGTATTTTAGTCTTTTTCCCTATGAGATCATTTGGGTGGCTGAATTAGCTTAGGACAAGTGTCCCTTCTCTAGTTGATTCTAGTACCACCGAATTGGTTTTGATCACATATATAATTGTACACATATTTTGTGTTTAAGTTTATTTGGCAGCGTGATCGTGTTGAAAGGGGAATGAGAGAAGAAAAACGGGAGAAACCAGTGGAAGGGAGGCTAGTCGTGGTCTGAGAGGTGAGGACTACGGTGAACCCGTGAGGTGCTTTTCGGGTTTCTTAGTTTTCGATCACGAAGCCTAGTACTTGCCATTCTATCAGCTTTTTGGAGTTTGTACGGTGTTATAGGCAAGAAGAATCACGAGTTCTGGACATGGGAAAGGTTTGAAACAACCCTCCCTCGACGCCATGGCCTTGAAGTTTGAAACTTGGAACAATGAACTCGAGGTTAGGTTTTCATGTTCTAAGATCGTAGATCTACTTCTGGGTTTCCATAAATGATGATAGACGTCTGAAACCTAATAAAAGACGATGAAATCATTGGTTTTGAACTGGGTAGGGCTCACGGGTTTGTGGTCCTAGGTTAAAGGTGACACTGTAGCATGGCGTGTGGCCACCACGCACAGCGCCTTTGGGCGGCACATGGAGCGCATGCCACCTGATCTAAGGATGCTTCCAACATAAAAATTATAGTATACAATCATACGAATCCAACGGTACGATTTTCGAGGCGATCAGATATCGTCTCGGGGTAGTTTTGAATGTCCGAAGGTTTTAGAAATTATTCTAATACGTTAGAAATCCTAGAAACTTTTGGGATTAATATGTGAGTCAATTGGGATGATTAATGACCCTAAGAAGTGATTTTTTGCAGGAATTGATGTTCTTGGATTTTACAGAAAAATGCACGGTTCGGTCCGGTCGAGTAAAAGGTACATGTGAGTGGACTTTCGTATTCTTAAACTCTTTGCATGCATGTGACAGGACCCGTCCCAATCCCACTGGGACCACCCGGGGACGTGCCCCGCTCCCGTCTGACAATGACTCTAAACATACCAAAATTACCCTTAAATAAAAATCGAAGACTTAAATAGATAGACAACGTACAACCACAGTGTTTAAAGTGATACTGTCAGACAAGGGAAAGTAAAATACAACATGTGAGCACACTAGTCAGAGTACATTTATTCGGTGCTCAACCTACCCACAAGTGGGTGTACAGGTGCACAGCTAGGCAAACTAAACCTCTGCCTCCTCCTCCGGGTCCTCCTCCTCTATTTCTGTGTCAGGGTCTGGAGGGGTCAGTAAAACAAGGGTGAGTGGGCCAAAAATAACAGTTTAGAAATCAATTTAATAATAAAATAATCATAAGGTTTTACCCCTCCATTTTCCAAATCTTGCATGCAGTGAAAATATAATATTATAATGAAATCATAACAAATGAACCACAATAATAATCGTAAGGCGAAACTAACATATCAGTGCACTGTAAAACCCAACCCAAATGATGTCACGGTTCTAAGGCTACGCGTTGCCACTCAGGGTCTCACACCCGAGACTCTCTAGGTACATCAGCTCCCGGTATCCCGGTCACTGCCCGAGGTATATGAACATGCCTTCCTGAGAGTAAGCAGCCCAACGGGGGTCAACTCCACTCAGTCAGAGCCCCGTGACTACTCCAGGGTCCACCTAGGCCAACGACCCTCCCTGGAGGAGACAATATACACAGGTAGGAAAGTACAGTACAATAACAGTATAGTTTACCCTATGTCCCCCGGACATCCCAAACAAAATCCACATATAATCCAGACGGGTCTCATGCCCAAAACATAGCATATATAAACAGTTCATAAGACTCATCAGTGGAAATAGTAAAACAGTTTATGCATGCAAGCCTTTTATAAATCAAACAGCCCACTCACACTCGGTCCTTGCTGCTCAACGATCTCTATAAACCTGTATTATTATTCCTGAGGGTTACTTAAGGACCCTATAACATCAATACCCAGACCCTAGAACAGATCCGCCTCAAAATCGCATCCCGGGCACTATTCCCGGTGCTTCAAACCCCATTTTGACTAACATAACGATCTCCGATCGACACGAAACCACCTCCATTGGATCCGTATCGTCGAAACCTTGAAAATGGTACCGGCCCCACCAAAATCACTGTTCACACGCGCCCCCACGCGCCTGGTCAACGCGTGGGTCAACGCTGCTACAGTACTGCTGACGTCAGCATGACGTCATCACTGACACTTGTCAAGTGACACGTGGCATGTTTTGATTGGTCCCTGGTCAGACCCGTTTGACTGGAACCGGGTCGCCGTCGACCCACGGCTTGACCCGATTCCACCGTACAATTCCGGCCACCATTTTCGATGGGGTTCATCCCTATAGGGTCGTCTAGGTCTGTTCTATGGTTCTACAACCTCAAACTAGGAAGAAAACGGGAGAAAACTCACCAGTTCGTCACTGAAACTCACGGCCAACGTCCCATCGTCTTCTCCGGCGAGACACGCCATCTCCGTCGTCCAAACCGGTCCTGATCAACTCGTCTCTCACCCTAGGACATTTCTAACATCACACAATCAATTTCCTAGCACTAAAACACGTTGGTTCGAAACAGGGGATCAAAACGGAGCTTTCGGGTTTTGGGTCTTACCGCCGCCGTCACGCCGCCGCAGGCCGCGCCGTCGTCCAGTTAAGCTCCTGGGTTCCCCACGGTGCAGACTGGAGCTTCCCCTGCGTCGAGGTGGTGTGGCTGTCGAGGTTTGCTCCTTGGACCCGTTTCCTTAGCGTTTCGGGTCGTGTTTTTGGACGGGATTTTCAGGCGGGGAAATGGGCTGGTGGTTGCCGGTGTTGCACGGTGATGAAGATCAGATAATGGTGGTGCTGTGGGTGCTCGTCTGGTGTGATGAGGATGGCTGGTTCGTGTGTTTGGATTGAGAGAAAATGGAAGGAAGAAGCACGGGTGATGGGGGGATGAATGTGTGTGTTTGTAAGAAAAAGCAGAGATGATCGTGCATGAATAAGGGAAGCAGATGAAAATAGAAGGCTTGGATTCATTGGGACAGAAGATCCAACGGCTGGAAACAAATGGAGGGAAAAATAAATAATATAAAATGGATTAAATAGTGTAAGTTGCTTTATTGGAATAGTGTGGGCTTGGATGGGTGACACTTGTCACCAATCCATTGGTTGGATTTAAAGATTAGGTTGGCACGGATTCCCGTAATAAATTAATATTTTATTCCGTTGTTCTCGGTTCGTAAATTCCGCTAAAACGCTTCCTTGACCATAACTTCTTCATACGAACTCCGATTTCGGCGTGCCGCCTGTCTACGGATTCGTGACGTCCCGACCTACGTCATAGTCATGGGTCAAAGTCCAAATTGTTTCCCGGGTCAAAAGTCAAAGTTTCCCCCCTTCAGGGGCAAAATAGTCTTTTTACATTAAAATATTATTATTCTCGGTTCGGGTCGTTACAACCTACCCACCTTACAGAAATTTCGTCCTCGAAATTTACTCAAACAAGTGTGGGTACTGCCCTTTCATCAATTCCTCGGGTTCCCATGTCGCTTCCTCCACCTCGTGGTTCCGCCATAGTACTTTAACCAAAGAAATCGTCTTGTTCCTTAAGACCTTTTCCTTCCTATCCAGAATCTGTACTGGTCGTTCCTCGAAACTCAAATCTGTCATTAGTTCCAGTGGTTGCTCTGGCAGTGCATGAGAGTCATCCCGAAGATACTTTCGTAGCATCGATACATGAAATACGTCATGTACTCGGGAAAGCTCCGAAGGTAGTGCTAAACGATAAGCCACTGGACCAATCCTCTCGACAATCTCATATGGCCCGATATAACGAGGACTCAATCTCCCACGTCTTCCAAATCGGAGAATCCCTTTCCACGGCAATAACTTTAAAAATAAATAATCAGTAACCTCGAACTCTAAATCTCGGATCCGTCGGTCTGCATAGCTTTTCTGACGATCCTGGGCCGCCTTCAGTCTCTCCCGAATAACCCGAACTGTCTCCTGGGTCATATCCATCAGATCTGGCACCACTGCGGTTCTCTCTCCGATCTCCATCCAGCATACCGGTGTTCTGCACTGTCGACCATACAGTGCCTCATAGGGTGTCATCCCTATACTCGCATGGTAGCTGTTATTGTAGGCAAACTCCATCAATGGCAATCGATCAGCCCACGAATCCTGGAATTGCAACACACAGGCTCTCATCATGTCCTCGAGAGTTTGTATTGCCCTTTCAGACTGTCCGTCGGTCTGTGGGTGAAATGTCGTACTGAAGTGCAATTTCGTACCCAAAGTAGTCTGTAGACTCCTCCAAAACCTGGATGTGAGACGCGGATCCCGATCCGACACGATCGACTCTGGGGTACCGTGTAGTCGGATGATCTCATTAATGAATAGCTGGGCCAAACGGTTGAGCTTGTACGTCTCACGTACAGGCAGAAAATGCGCTGATTTAGTCAACCGGTACACTATTACCCAGACCCCATCTACTCCACTCCTTGTCTTCGGTAACTTGAAGAAAAAGTCCATTGTAATATGATCCCACTTCCATTGTGGAATTGGAAGTGGCTGCATAACCCCATACGGACGCTGCCGTTCTGCCTTAACCTGCTGACAGATCAAACATTTGCTGACAAACTCAGCTATCTCCCTCTTCATCCCTGGCCACCAATAATAGTCCCGGAGGGTACGGTACATCTTTGTCCCTCCTGGATGCATAGCATAGGCCGAACTATGGGCCTCGTCTAAAATCTCTCTCCTCAACTCTGGTACCGCAGGTACACACAATCTCCCAAGCTTTACTAATGCTCCATCGCCCCTGACGGAGAAATCTTGTCTCTGTCCGGATTCAACCTCGTTTCTGTAGTCACAGAGTATCTGGTCCTGTAGTTGAGCCTAGATGATCCTGTCGACCAACACGGGTCGCACATGAAAGCTAGCCAACAAGGCTCCCTGATCGTCCATCCCTAACATAACTCCGCTCTTCCGAAGTTCCACTAGCAAAGGAAGATACACCAATCTCAAATGCGCAACCGATCCCGCCGACTTCCTACTAAGTGCATCAGCCACAACATTTGCCTTGCCAGGATGGTACTCGATGGTACAATCATAATCCTTCAACAATTCCAACCATCTCCGCTGTCTCATGTTGAGTTCCTTCTGAGTGAACAAATGTTTAAGACTCTGGTGATCGGTGAATATTCGGCATGTCACACCGAACAAATGATGTCTCCAGATCTTTAGAGCATGAACCACCGCTGCCAATTCCAAATCATGAGTAGGGTAGTTCAACTCGTGCGTCTTCAGCTGCCGGGATGCGTAAGCAATCACTTTTCCATTCTGCATCAATACACAACCCAAACCCTGCAGCGATGCATCACTATATACCACGAACTCTCCACTGTTGTCTGGTAATGCAAGGACAGGTGCAGTGGTTAATCGGAACTTTAATTCCTGAAAACTCTGTTCACACTGATCGTCCCATACAAACTTCACCCCTTTCCGGGTTAACCGAGTCAATGGTGCGGCAATCTGGGAGAAACCCTCCACGAATCTCCGATAGTAGCCTGCTAACCCAACAAAACTTCGCACTTCCGTCACCGTGGTCGGTCTTGGCCAATTTGTCACAGCCTCCGTTTTCTGAGGATCCACACTTATCCCCTCGGGTGATATAATGTGACCCAAGAATCCAATACTATTTAGCCAGAACTGACACTTGCTTAACTTAGCATACAGCCGCTCCTGTCGTAGTTTACCCAATACCATTCGTAAGTGCTCCTCATGAGCCCTGACACTCTTGGAATACACCAAGATGTCGTCGATAAACACGATCACAAATGTATCCAAGTATGCTCGAAAAACTCGATTCATCAAGTCCATGAATGCAGCTGGTGCATTCGTCAGTCCAAAGGGCATCACCAAGAACTCATAATGCCCATACCTCGTTCGAAAAGCTGTTTTCTGAACATCCCCCTCGGCTATTCTCAGTTGATGGTATCCTGACCTCAGATCTATCTTGGAGAAATATCGTGCTCCATGTAACTGATCGAACAAATCATCGATCCTGGGTAAGGGATACTGATTCCTTACCGTAGCCTTGTTCAACTGCCTATAATCCACACACAACCGTAAACTACCCTCCTTCTTTTTCACAAATAAGACCGGCGCTCCCCATGGTGATGTACTGGGTCGGATAAACCCTAGATCCACCAGTTCCTGTAATTGGATTTTCAATTCTCGTAGCTCCGCCGGTGCCATACGATACGGTGCTTGTGAAATCGGTCGAGTCCCGGGGAGTAACTCGATTGTAAAGTCGATCTCCCTGGGTGGTGGCAATCCAGGTAAATCTCCTGGAAAGACATCAGGAAATTCCCGCACAATCGGAATATCCTCAATACTCAAGGATTCATCTGTAGATTCTACCACATAAGCAAGATAACCCTGACACCCCTTCTGTAAACGTTTTGTAGCTGTGAGTGCAGATATTACCTTGGGTGATGCGTGTCCACACTCCCCCTGAAATATCACTTCCGGTAATCCTGAACCTCTCAAAGTCAACCGCATGTTACTACAGTCGATGAGTGAATTGTACTCCGACAACCAATCAACTCCAAGTATCACATCAAAGTCGTGAACATTCATCAGAATTAAATCTGCCGGAAGTTCGACTCCCTCAATCTCCACAGGACAAGCTCGTATCTCCTGGTTCACTTGGTAGGTCACACCCATCGGTGTCCCCACTCCCATCTCGTGCTCAAGTGCGGTCACCTCACGACCCAACAGACTCGCACAACGCGGTGAAATAAAAGAATGAGTTGCCCCCGAATCCATCAATGCACGAACAACCATGCCATAAATATGTACAGTACCTGTCAACACTCCCGGAATGGATCTGGCCTGCTGCTGGGTAACAGCATAAACACGAGCCATAGACTCTGCAGGTCGTCCCCGTCCTCTAGATCCTCGATCACGGCCACGCACAACACCGCGTGTCCGGCTGCTGTCAGTCTGAGATGCTGAGCTCTGTGCTGGCGTAGTACTGCCTCGAATCAGTGGACACTCCGAAGCATAGTGCCCCGGCTCACCACAAGCGAAGCAAGTGACCTCCCTAGGTCGACCCGAGTATCCTCCCGGTGAGATGCTCATCGGTGAGTACGACCGCTGCCAAGCTCCAGAACGCTGTCCAGACCGCTGAGGACTCCTGAACTGACCAGAATTTCCTTTGCTGCCAGAAGACGAAGATCCACCAGAATGTCCTCCCTTCGAGCCACGACGGCCCGAGAATCCCAAGTGTGGGCGATCACGTCGCCGTGTCTCCTTCTCAGCTCGCTGACGAGCCAGGATACTATTCTCAACCCTGGTCGCCGCATCAGTCAGATCCATCATGGAAGCAAAGGGCGTTGCAGTCACCATCGCCTGAATCTCAGGTCGCAGGCCCCACTCAAATCTGCGACATCGATCTGCCTCGGTGATCACGAAGTTCTCAGCAAAGCGAGACAACATCAGGAAGGTTTCCTCGTACTCTGCTACAGTCTGATCTCCCTGCCGGAGTTGCAGAAACTCCGCCTCACGGGCGTTGCGAAACGACCGTGGATAGAACTGGTTGAGAAACCGCTCTCGGAAGGTCTCCCATGGAATGGTGTGAACGGTCCAGCCGGCCAAAACAAGGTTATGCAACCATCGATAGGCGCTCCCATCCAGTAGGAAAGTCTCCAGTACGACACGCTCCTCCGGAGGACAGTGCATTACCTCGAAAATCCTCTCCCAGCGGTCAATCCACTGGTGTGCTTCCTCGGGGTCGGTTCCCCCACTGAAATGCGTAGCACCCAGGCGCTGAGCCCGCTCAATGCTCGCAGTGTCTCCATTTCCTCCATTGCCCTCGTCAACACGTACACGGGGTTCACGTCGGGGAGGCATATCCAACTGTTAAGAGGCAAACAGGTTAAAAGACATCGAAAGCGACCATGTACAAAGTACAAACTGCTAACCTAGTACTCTGACGACTAATCCTAATGCTCTGATACCAAGCTGACAGGACCCGTCCCAATCCCACTGGGACCACCCGGGGACGTGCCCCGCTCTCGTCTGACAATGATTCTAAACATACCAAAATTACCCATAAATAAAAACCGTAGACTTAAATAGATAGACAACGTACAACCACAGTGTTTAAAGTGATACTGTCAGACAAGGGAAAGTAAAATACAACATGTGAGCACACTAGTCAGAGTACATTTATTCGATGCTGAACCTACCCACAAGTGGGTGTACAGGTGCACAGCTAGGCAAACTAAACCTCTGCCTCCTCCTCCGGGTCCTCCTCCTCTATTTCCGTGTCAGGGTCTGGAGGGGTCAGTAAAACAAGGGTGAGTGGGCCAAAAATAACAGTTTAGAAATCAATTTAATAATAAAATAATCATAAGGTTTTACCCCTCCGTTTTCCAAATCTTGCATGCAGTGAAAATATAATATTATAATGAAATCATAACAAATGAACCACAATAATAATCGTAAGGCGAAACTAACATATCAGTGGACTGTAAAACCCAACCCAAATGATGTCACGGTTCTAAGGCTACGCGTTGCCACTCAGGGTCTCACACCCGAGACTCTCTAGGTACATCAGCTCCCGGTATCCCGGTCACTGCCCGAGGTATATGAACATGCCTTCCTGAGAGTAAGCAGCCCAACGGGGGTCAACTCCACTCAGTCAGAGCCCCGTGACTACTCCAGGGTCCACCCAGGCCAACGACCCTCCCTAGAGGAGACAATATACACAGGTAGAAAAGTACAGTACAATAACAGTATAGTTTACCCTATGTCCCCGGACATCCCAAACAAAATCCACATATAATCCAGACGGGTCTCATGCCCAAAACATAGCATATATAAACAGTTCATAAGACTCATCAGTGGAAATAGTAAAACAGTTTATGCATGCAAGCCTTTTATAAATCAAACAGCCCACTCACACTCGGTCCTTGCTGCTCAACGATCTCTATAAACCTGTATTATTATTCCTGAGGGTTACTTAAGGACCCTATAACATCAATACCCAGACCCTAGAACAGATCCGCCTCAAAATCGCATCCCGGGCACTCCCGGTGCTTCAAACCCCATTTTGACTAACATAACGATCTCCGATCGACACGAAACCACCTCCATTGGATCCGTATCGTCGAAACCTTGAAAATGGTACCGGCCCCACTAAAATCACTGTTCACACGTGCCCCCACGCGCCTGGTCAACGCGTGGGTCAACGCTGCTACAGCACTGCTGACGTCAGCAGTGACGTCATGCTGACGTCAGCATGACGTCATCACTGACACTTGTCAGGTGACACGTGGCATGTTTTGATTGGTCCCTGGTCTGACAACATCTGACAGGATGACGTCAGAAGTGACGTCAGCATGATGACGTCATCATGCTACAGTACCGGGTCAGACCCGTTTGACTGGAACCGGGTCACCGTCGACCCACGGCTTGACCCGATTCCACCGTACAATTCCGGCCACCATTTTCGATGGGGTTCATCCCTATAGGGTCGTCTAGGTCTGTTCTATGGTTCTACAACCTCAAACTAGGAAGAAAACGGGAGAAAACTCACCAGTTCGTCACTGAAACTCACGGCCAACGTCCCATCGTCTTCTCCGGCGAGACACGCCATCTCCGTCGTCCAAACCGGTCCTGATCAACTCGTCTCTCACCCTAGGACATTTCTAACATCACACAATCAATTTCCTAGCACTAAAACACGTTGGTTCGAAACAGGGGATCAAAACGGAGCTTTCGGGTTTTGGGTCTTACCGCCGCCGTCACGCCGCCGCAGGCCGCGCCGTCGTCCAGTTAAGCTCCTGGGGTCCCCACGGTGCAGACTGGAGCTTCCCCTGCGTCGAGGTGGTGTGGCTGTCGAGGTTTGCTCCTTGGACCCGTTTCCTTAGCGTTTCGGGTCGTGTTTTTGGACGGGATTTTCAGGCGGGGAAATGGGCTGGTGGTTGCCGGTGTTGCACGGTGATGAAGATCAGATAATGGTGGTGCTGTGGGTGGTCGTCTGGTGTGATGAGGATGGCTCGTTCGTGTGTTTGGATTGAGAGAAAATGGAAGGAAGAAGCACGGGTGATGGGGGGATGAATGTGTGTGTTTGTAAGAAAAAGCAGAGATGATCGTGCATGAATAAGGGAAGCAGATGAAAATAGAAGGCTTGGATTCATTGGGACAGAAGATCCAACGGCTGGAAACAAATGGAGGGAAAAATAAATAATATAAAATGGATTAAATAGTGTAAGTTGCTTTATTGGAATAGTGTGGGCTTGGATGGGTGACACTTGTCACCAATCCATTGGTTGGATTTAAAGATTAGGTTGGCACGGATTCCCGTAATAAATTAATATTTTATTCCGTTGTTCTCGGTTCGTAAATTCCGCTAAAACGCTTCCTTGACCATAACTTCTTCATACGAACTCCGATTTCGGCGTGCCGCCTGTCTACGGATTCGTGACGTCCCGACCTACGTCATAGTCATGGGTCAAAGTCCAAATTGTTTCCCGGGTCAAAAGTCAAAGTTTCCCCCCTTCAGGGGCAAAATAGTCTTTTTACATTAAAATATTATTATTCTCGGTTCGGGTCGTTACACATGTTTATGTGTTTAAAATGTGTTATTATGTGTTTTATAGATAATTGAATGATCATAAATTTTATCGGATTTTTGGGTAATTTATGAATATTTTATTATTATTTTATTGTGCGGTTACGAAACTTTCCAAAAAGGTGGATTTGGATTCCGTTTTGGGTCGTGGTCTTGAATTGAATGTGAGTTTCTCGATAATGATTTTATTACGTTTTATATGGTTAATTTTATGAATCTTTAAGGAATGTTATTAAAGGATTTTGCGGGGAAATAGGGTTTATTATACCCCAGTTCCTCAATGAGTTGTGGTTTTGGGCTTGGGCCCGGAGTTTGACTTTGGTGTTGGTTTCTAGCCTTGAATTGTTGTTGATATGGACTTGTGATTTCTCGATATATGAGATGATTGTGATGGTTGTGATGATGCGTAATGATGGTGTTGATGTGTAATGACGTGCTGGTGTGTAATTATGATGTGGTTTGATGACCCTCCTCGAGATATCAATTGGTTGGACGGTCTCAGACATCGAGGTAAAGCTCCGTAATTCCTGAGACTCGTGAGTGATCTCAGACGTCGAGGTAATTCTCTATAATTCCCAAGACTTCTCAAGGACGTCGTCGACCCTAGGGCTCCTAATTCATGAGATTAGGACTGTGACTCGGACGTTGAGCCGGGCTTCGTAATTCCTGAGCCGATCCACACTCTGAGGTCGAGTCAGGGACTCCGTCTTTCCCGAGTGATATTAGCCTACCGGTAGTGCACATTGGATATTTAGCAACAGACATCGAGGTTGGGTCAGTTGATATGATTAGCTAGTTGGTATGTTGATGAACTCAATATGGCTATGTGATTGGTAAGCTTATGCATTGGTATGTCATATTTGTGCTGGTATATTAACATGGCTGGTTGTCTATATTTGTTGAGTATGTGCTTTGGCCTAGTCGTATTTGTAGTAATACCTTGATATGATCTAATGTCGGACAAATTTATGAAATTACTGGTTTTTTTTATTACTGCACGTATTACGAGCTTGATGTTTTTTCTGTAAACTTGGTGCATGCATAGTTTATTAAAACGAAGGGAAATTAGTATATTTTCAAGCCATGTTTTTATAAACCGTTATTTTTTTCTACTCACACATTTTCATTGATTTTAAAACCCCTTAGGGTCGTTGCATGGGAATCGAGGCTGTTCACGGAACGGAAGCATGAGCTCACAAGTAGACGTGTATCCCTGGTCTAATGGAGTTTCGAGGGTACATTTGGTACCTTAGGTTACTTGTCAAACGGGAGCAGCACCTTTAGTATGTCGTGTCTAGTGTTTTTCGGGTTGGGTCCTGTCACACAATCCCTTCCTCGACCTTCCTGCATGCAAACCTCCAGTATCTTGAGCCCAAAAGAACAATGGGGACTCCAGAAAGACACAGGGCAGCTCAGTTCTGCTGTTCCTACCCCAGAACCCAAAATCCAATTCTCAAAACCCACGGGTTCACGATTCTAGTGCAAGGTTCCTTTCCCTTTTTTTCTCACTGTTTTCACGTACTTCTCATGACAGGACCCGTCCCCGAAGGACATAGATAATCGTGCCTGGTCCTGCTCCTGTCTAACAAGTCAACTGAAGTTACGAATTTACCCTCAGCACTTGCCAAACAAGGGATAACCGCACATGTGCCTACTCATGCCTCCACCTCTTGAATAGCCTCGATCATCGCGCCACGACTTGGAAGGTCAATAAAACATAAAAGGTGTGAGTGGAAAAAACAAAGTTTTAGAAATACATTTATCAAAATACATTCTTACCCTCCAATTTCACAAACATGCATGCATATCATAAAACATGAATAATAGCGTGAAATCAATCCAATATGAATAGTGGATCGAAAAAAATCAAAACATGTTTTCCCATGGTCCGTAAAACTCATGTTCATCAAATCAGTTCATGATATAAAGTATCTAGACACAAATATCAATAAATCACAATACCAACAATCCTCAATATCCAATCTCAATATCCAAGTAACCGTCACGATATCAATGCAACGCGTGCAAACTCGGGTGTCTACTCGGGTGTCTTATGTCCGAGTACCTCCCCAGAATCTACGACGTCTGGGGTGATATCATCTCTAGGATCTAAGATGTCTCGAGGATATCATCATAATCTCACACTCCTGAGATTGAGATCCCTCATAGCTACTCATCTCCAGGCAGTGGATCGTCACTACTCCAGGATCTACGACGTCTAGAGGAGACTATCCAATCACAAAGGATGGTATATGTGGAATAGTCACCAAATCCAGTAATCTCATTTTAAAACCATTCATGTCTCAAATCAAATCAAAAACATTTCAATAGGGCCTATGCCCAAAACATAGCTTTCACAAAGCAAGTTCCACAAATCCATCATAAAACAGTGTCCAAAATTCACTTTATAAATCAAAATCATCAATTTCATCATATTCACATGTGACTCCTCACGGGTCACTATCCAATTGGGTCTCAAGCCCAAAATATCATTTTCACGTAAATTCGTGCCATTGCAACCTCATTTGGCATTTTCACATAAATCTATAAAATATAGCCAAAATCATGACAAATCCATTAAATCAATCCCTGACTCATAATCCAAGTCAAAATCGATCTCAAATCCCGGGCCTTCGCCCAAAACAGCAATTTCACAGTTTTCTCGAAAATCGTGCCCAAAACAATATAATAATCCAGAAAATCGATAAATCATCATATCGAAATATTAATCATACCAAAGCATTTCAAATCATATCATAAAGTATTTAAAACATATATGTATACATTTTGGGTAGAAAACAAAAGTTCACTCACACACCGTCCATATCGCTTGCTTTCCAAGCTGCACGTTTTTCCGTAATTTTCGACACTTTCCAGGAATTCCAAGTCCAATTCAAAATCATTATTCAGGGTCACTAATGACTTAATTAACATCATATTAATTTCCCATAATTTTCCGGGAATTAATTAAGAATTAAAAACATAACATAAACCTTCGGACCCTCGAAACAATATCGAAACGGTGTCCGATCAGCCCGAAACCAATGCCAAAATGTTCGTTACATTAAAAGTAACAAGTTTCATGTTGATCTCTCCTCGAAAATCCCGCTCACGCGCCCCCACGCGCCTGCTACAATAACAGTGACTGTTCATCGTCCCAACCCGTTTGACTGATAAACGGGTCTTGCAACCCGCGATGCAACCCGTTCAGAACTCCATCAATTCTGCATCATTTTCACCAATTAAAACGTCGAATGTCATCGGTTTAATACTGATTAAGGTTCTGTGAAATCAATTAGATCCATAGTTGGCCTAAACTAATCCAACTTAATACAAACTTTTGAAGGATGTTCATCGTCTGAGTCCATCAAATCATCATCCAATCCTTCAATTAATTAGTCAGACAGCATCGTAGCCTCATTTTAAAGATGATTTTGAAATCAATTTCACAAAAACTTACCCCCAATTACTCAACTCAAGCTCGTGATTTCCTGACTTCCCCATGTCAATTCTAGGCCAAAACGACACCAATTGTCGTCGTTCTTGATTAAGTTCGACTCGCCTTTGAGCTCAGGAGGATCAATTCAAGGCCAATTTCAGTGTTTATGGCTTAGAGTTTCGAATTCGATTTTTTGATCAATTTGAAAGTTCGAAGGGTTTGGGTTCGGGTTCTGGGTTTTCTGTCACAATTCCCATCTCCTTTCCTCTCAATCTTTCTCATTCTTCCTCTCTAATGATCTCTTTCTTTATTCCTCTCACATATCGATCAGACAGGGAGATTGAATGGGTTGTTTGAGCATACTGCTTTGTTTTGTCCTTCGCAAATACACACATACCTGTCCAAGTACGTATTCGAATTAATCCTCATCAGATAATTGCCACTAATCCACAATCTGCCAGTGAAAGATGTCACTCAAGGGCAGATGCGACTCACCCAATTGGCTGAGTAATCCATCACTGCACAAATTTACCATTTTACCCTTCTTTTGCAAAATTACCAAATTGCACTTCACTTTCTCAGGCCCGTAACTTTTACATCCAAACTCCGATTGACGCATGCCGCCTGTCTACGGATTCAGCGTCTTGAGACCTATCCAACGGTCCCTTCGGAAAGTCCAAAAAGTGTTCCGATCAAAAAGTCAACTTTTGGCTCTTATAACTAGGGGCAAAATGGTTATTTCCTTCAAATTTTCCAAATTTTCCTTTTTCAAATTTCCAGGTCGTTACATCTCATCTTCTCATTGTCCTTTTCTACTTCCCCACCTTCTCTTCATCATCTTCCCTAGCTCTCCCCCTCTTCTTCTGGTTTTTCTTTCACGGTGAGGAGTTTGGTGGTATTTTGGTTCCTTTTGAACGCAAACACAACCACAACCACACCCACACCCATATATGGTGTGGTAAGTCGATGGAAGGGTCAAAATATCAGAACATCAGACTTTTCTAGAAATGGACACTTGTCCACTTCCAAAATACCCCTAAGGGTTTTTTACCCAAAGCAACCTTATCTGAACTCCGATTTTGGCGTGCCACCTATCTACAGACTCAGGATCCTGAGACCTTCATATCGCTCTTCTCAGATTTCCTAAAAGAGATCCCGATCAAAAAGTCAACACTTTGACAAAGAGTCAAGGATTTGACTTTCAAGGGAAAAATGGTCAATTTCACCTAAATTTTGCCAATTTTTTTTCCTCAAAGGTCTGGATCGTTATAGTATGCCCTTTTTATATTTTTCATAAAATCCTTCATTCATTATAATTTTACTATTATAAATCATTAATAACCAAATTAGACTTAACTTTAAATTATCCAATTTTTAAAACTAAATATTAATTTTAAAATGTGTATGATACTTTGAACAGTCCAGGCTACCCTGAGACGATGTCCAATCGTCCCAAAAGCTGTATCGTTGGATTCGTATCATCGAAAACATGATGTTTCATGTTGTACAGATAGCGATGGGCCATCACACGTGCCTCTATGTGTCGCCTAAAGTCCATGTATGTGGGCCTCACGCACCAACTTAGGGTCATCTCTGACCTCGTACCGGGTCGACCCGCGAGCCTGCGCACAGGACCCAACTCGGGCAGCCATGACTCGACTCAAAAACTACCATTTCTCGTCCTTTTTCTTTGTTTCAACCACCAAGTCTCTTCTAATTAATTCTAGAAACAGTTCTATAGCCTTAAAACTAAAAAACGTACCTCGATCCTCAACATGAATCCCAAGATTTTGGCCAGAACTACACCTCTGTGTTCTAGTCCTTCTTGCATGTCAATCACTTCCTTTCTATCCCCTAAATGATCCTAGGGACTCACTCTACATGCTGGAATCCTCAGTTTCGCGCTAGAAAGCCTCAAAATGATTTGATACTCAATTGCCAAGTTTGAGTTTTTTCTCGATTTTCTCGTTGGGTCTTGGTGGAGACACCCTCTCCAACCCTTTTTCTAGTCCTCCTCTATTCCTCTTTTTCTTTCTTCCTTCTTCTCTTCTTCTTCTTCTTTCCCTCTCCCTTGGCTTTTCTCCCCGATTTTTTTTCTTTGTTCTTATTTTCTTCCTTTTCAACCATCATCCCCTGAACACACTGTACACACACACACACACACACACACACACACACACACACACACACACACACACACACACACACATATATATATATATATATATATATATACACACACCAAGGTTGGTGGAAGGAAAGGGATAAGGGGGAAAATGAAAAAAAATTCTAAAATATCCTAGGTCCATCTTGAAAAATTACCAAAATACCCTTATGTCTAAAATTACCAAATTCCCCTAGTCACTTTTGACCCTCAACGAACCTATTCGGTCTCTAATTTTGGCATGTCGTCAGTCTATGGACTTAGAAGTCCGAGATCTTCATAACGACCCTCACAAAATGTCCAAAAAGTGTCAAGGTCAAAAGGTCAACATTTAATCTTTTAAGGGCAATACCGTCAGTTCCATGTAATTTTTCCAACTTTTATTATTTTTCGAATTTTCTGGCTGTTACAATTGAGTATCATTCTAAAATCATTATTGATGCGGTAAATAATTTGCTTATTCTACCATGGAGGGTGCTTCAAATCATTCCCAATGTCGAGCGGTGGGAGAGGTGCTTTCAAGTTATCCACTTGAAACATGTGTACCGTGAGGCTAAATTTGTTGCAGATGCATTGGTCCAACTTAGGACATCAATCGAATAAGGATCAAAGGTGGTTGAGGTGTGACGACCCGTCCCAAATTATCGAGATTAATTAAGAATTAATGACAGATTAACGAGGCTAATCGGGGATTAACCGAGGTTTAACAGACGTTCAGGGTGAAATGATGATTTTTCTCCTAAACGAGGGTAAAAATTTTACTTTTGACCCGGGAGGTCCGACGCACGAAGGCCAAAGACTGTTACGTAGATCGGTCGATACAAGTCCGTAGACAAGCGGCACGTCCAAATCAGACGTTCGACGAAAAAGTTACTGTTCACCGAAGTTCCAAGGTACTATTTACAGTGGCACGTTTTATGAGAAAAAAGTGGAAATTTGTTCTCAAGTGGGCCCCAGATATATGAATCAGGCCCAACGAATGAGTGACAAGTGTCACCCATCCATTGCTCACCTAACACAGATACATGCATATCCCTTCCTTGTTTGTGTTCTTCCAACCACCCGATGAACCCCAAACCATTAGCCCTTCCTTTTTAATTTTGTGAGAGGCCAGGAGAAGAATTGAGGATAATGTTTGGACTGAAAGGAATGGTGGCAAGCCGCAGGATCGCCGTGGACGGCGGTGGGAGCTCACGGCCAAGGTAACTCGTGACCCCTTTTTATTTCAAATTTGGATTTTGGGATTTAGACGTTTAGGATGTTAGATGATGCTTGGGGGATATTCTGGGAGATTGTTTGAATCGTGTGGAATCACAAATGGTGGCTGAGGACGCCTGAGCCAGCCATACTACGGCCATGAAGGATTTTCGGTGGCCATCCACTGAATTTCAAGTCCAGCCAAGTAGACCCAATCTAAACCCATAAATCTTCCTATAATGATCCTGGGAGCTTAATGGAACCCTTACGATTGAGTTTTGGCCCTTGGTTATGCCCAGAACATGAATAGGAAATTTTGGGTTTAATTGGATTCTTGAACCTATAGGTTTTAGGATTGGTTTCCTAGTTTTGATTGCATAAAAGGATTCATAGGATAGATTAAGAAAGATTGGTGGAAAGAAGGAAGAAAAAGGATGAAAAAATGTGAAGTTATAGAGGTGAACCAGCCACGCCAGTCCAGTTGGACCGGTCGAACCAGTGGACCGGTTTGAACCGGCCTGTCGCGAGGAAGAAGAAACCTATTCATCGGCACGTAAAGCCCACGCACAAGGCCTTCAAGCGGTGCATGGCGGAGCGTGGGGGAGATTTTGGGGAATTATCTAACATGTGAAATCATATATTCGATGTAACGAACATTTTGGTACAAGTTTCAACAATCAGACATTGTTTCGATATAGTTCGGGACGTCCGAAGGTTTAAGATCAAGTTTAAATATAGTTAAAAATTCAGAAAAATTATGGGGATTTAATGAGAGGTTATTTAAGTAGTTAGCAACCCTATAAAATGATTTGGACAGGTTCGGGAGCCCCAGTGACGGTGATTGGCTCGGGAAGGGCGTATAGCACGCGTATCGAGGCGCGACTTTGGACAGTCTGTGAATGGACTTGTTTTATGAATTCGATGCATGCATAAATGTTTTATATGAGTTTATGAACATGATTTTTGATTCCATGAGTGCATTTGTTTGTGGTAGATTAGTATTAACATATTGGCACGTATTTTGAGGTTTTCGGTTTTATACGGTGCTAATATGTGATGTGCTTTCTAGGATGGTTTTATGAAATGATTTCGGATTTAGAAGTATGGAATCAAGCATGAGACCCATTTTATTTACGAACTCTCGGACTTGGAGTCCATTTGATTTGATGAGAAATCGGGTTGGAGGCCCATTTGAGTTATACAATCACGCCAAAAGCCCTGTTGGTTTACGAATTCGGGCTTGAGGCCCAGTTGATTTTAGTATCGGGCCTAAGGCCCAGTTGAGTTTGAAATCGAGCTTGAGGCCCCGTTGATTTATGGTATCGAGCATGAGACCCCGTTAGTTGTGATATCGGGCTAGAGGCCCAGTTGATTGTGAAATCGGGCTCGAGGCCCTGTTATTGTGATATCGGGCTTGAGTCCCAATTGTGGTTTATGAAATCAGAATTCGGGTTTGAAACCCTATTGAATTGTGGATTTAGGCTGAGGCCTGTGAAATTAGATTTTAATCGGATTCGAGGAATCTTGTTGAGGTACTCGGGTATGAGACCTAGTTGAATGTTTTCACTGAAATGTATATATCCTCCTGTTTGATTAGTCTCCTCCAGACGTCGTAGATCCTGGAGTGTCACGATCCACTGCCTGAGATGAGTGACTCCAAGAGGGAGCACATGCCCATGAGTGTGAGATATGGTATAGTCTTGGACTGGGTCCGCAGACCGTCCTCTAGACGTCGTAGATCCTAGATTTTGGACAATTCCTCTCAGGCATCGTAGATCGTGGGGGTAGACTCGGAGTGAGACCTCGAATAGTATGCACAGTTATAGATAAATCGTGACGATTAGTGTTTGGGCATATGAGATGTCGAGGATGGGATATATATATATATATATATATATGTTTATACGAGGTTTTACAGAAATGGTTTTGGTCTGAGACCCACGTGTATTGGATTTGGGGCTGAGACCCACGTGTCTTGGAATTGGGTCGAGTTCCCAATTTATTTGGTTTGGGCTGAGTTCTCATACGATTGGTTTTGTGGTTTTGGGCCAAGGTCCTAATGGTTTTGTAAATGTTTTGAGAAATGGTTTTCGAATGCATATATGCTTTTTAGTGAAGGGCATAAATCTTCTTTTCGTGAAATTGTTTTTATAAATTATTTGTTTTGTCCACTCACAGTTTTTTTTGGATTTTAATGTCCTTCAGATTTCCAGGGAATGCGGGCTGTAGCAGAGACCGAGAAATCACATTCCTCCTCCGGATCCGGGCGCACTCTAGAAGAGCCCCGAGTGGGCTAAAGCAGGAATTTTCCCTGGTCTGACACTTCGTGTCAGACGGGATCAGACACATCCCACGTTAATCCCGAAAGATTTTGGACCGGTCATGACATGAGGTGTATTCATTCTGAGGCGTCGTATGCGTGGAAATTCGATTTTTTTTTCGGTAGTTGCCCTAGGGGCTTCTCTTTGTTTTAGTTACTTTCTTGTATCGAAAAAAAAAAACAATTACGTAAAGCAAAATTGTGACACGAAGAGATACCACCATAATATAATATAAGCCTTAATGAAAATGTAAAATCTTTTCATACACATTCAACCATAAAATTGAATTTTCAAATTATAAAACTTCCATTCGGCCAACTTTATAATTTAATACTGAAAGTAGTCTTAGTATTGTAACCAGGACCGGCCATGGACTAAGGAAGCAAGGGCGACCGCCCTAGCCCCACGAACAACGAGGGCCAATTTTTTTTTTTAATTTGTCTTATTTTTATGGGAAAAAAATAAAAAAAATATATATATTTTTGAAAAATATTTAAATTGAATTTGAAGAAATATTTTATTAAAAAATTGGCCACATATTCTTGAAATATTATAAGACTTATTCTGATTAATATATAGTTATCAAAAATATCTTATAAAGTCATTAAAATTCTATCTCAAAATTTTTTGATAAATTTCATTGTTTTTTAAAAATATAATATTTCAAAAATGACTATATTTTCTATGTATGATTAATGTGCTTAAATTCTTGATTTTTTTTTTTTATATTGCTAGAAGGATGAAAAACAATTTGAAATTTGCAAAAATTATTAATTTTATATATGTAAATATATATTATATAGGTACTTTTATAATTTTCACCCTACCTCTCCAATTTATCAGATCGGCCCATATAAATCTACTTGAAGGGTGCAAATAGAGATCGATCTTGGACGAGCATCAGTTGTTTTTTTTTTTTCCTGAGCCAGAATCACCTATCCATTATTCCTTATCGCAATGGGTCCAAAACATTTCGAAGAATTTATCAAAAAACAAAACATTTCAAAGAAGGAGCATTTCCTCGTGGCCTCATGCTTAAAAAACAAAAACACACTGACCCATCTGTGACTTTTCAGTCACACCAATAATTTTCCTCACTCAGATCATGTCGCCCACGAATATTCAATAAAAAACTTCTTCGCTTCCCTTTTTTTTATATAAAAAAAAAAATTCATCGCTTTACTTTTTATTTTCTTACCCAATACTATTCTAATTAAAGATACTTGGCATAAATCTTCCGTCTTCCAATATTGGAATCTGATTCCATACAACGGTTTATTCTAATTTTAGAAAGAAAGACAGAAGAAAAGAAAAAAAAAGACGAAAATAGAGCATGTGACAACACGTGAAACCATGATATACGTTGATCAGCATAAATGAACCAAGATAATATATTTAATATCCATATAAAAATAAAAATAAAAGTACAACGACAACCGAATTAACGATAATAGCACTCACAAGGAATGAGTCCACGTGCCCTGGACAATACAATAAATAGCATAATTAGACAAACCCCCTAATCTTGACCCGAATCAATAAAGCGGAGCTGCGAATGTAGCAATGATGAGGCTCTGAGGGGGCTCTAATTTTTAATTTAATAAAAGCAGTGTGCTGTTTTGCAAACATAATGTATTTATTTATATGTCCCTGTCTCTCTTGCACTCTGGTGGGAGCGCGGGGTATCGGACGCGGTCGGTGCAGTAGTTGTAGATGGTAAATTTTTGGCGGACCCACCTGAGCCTCCTCCATTGATTCGCATCAAGGTCTTGAAACTCCTTCTGGTCCCACCATCTCTTGCCCTGTGTGGCACAGAACTTGGACTGGACGGAGGCCTCACAGCCGTCGATGTGGAAGCCCCTGTACGTGGCAATGAAAGGAGCCTTGGACCAGTCGGTCTTTTCCAGCCCACCACGGGTGGCCCAATCGTCTGCGTTCCAGAGGCTGGAGTAAAGCTTCATGGGTTGGTTGAATGGAAATTTCACTCCCAAATCTTTGCTGTTCTTGAACACCCTGATTGGGATGTCGTCCACCAGGAATCTAATTGCATCAACAGACGGAACACGTCAGCACCATACGATAAAATCATTAACAAAACAAAAATAAAATTTGGACAAAAAAAACATAAAACTTTTAGGGAAAAAAAGTGAAGACTCTCTCCAGCCTTTTCCTCGATTCCAATAATTTTGATACCAAAAGTTCAAAGATTTGTCGGTTGGAAAAAATGTGCGAGTTTTAGTCAAACACAACTTTATGCTAAAAACTCACAGTAGAATCATGGTGCTATTTTGTCGGATTGCACTAAATTGTAATTTGGTAAAAATATGGTAAAACTTAAATGGAAAATAAAGTACGAAGAAATGGGATGACGAATTCAAGTTATATTTTGCACATTTTACAAAAACCATAATTAGAATGAATACAAAAATACTTATATTTATGATTCGGATTTTGAATTTCTCACAACCATACTAGTTTATCTCAAAAACCATCAAGTAATATTTTGCTTAACGAAGCAAACGCTGTACAGTTTATACAAGTTTTTTGGACGTATTTATAAATCAAAAGTTTTCCATGTACATATTTATAAATCAAACGTTTTCTATGTACGCATTTATAAATCAAACGTTTTCTATGTACGCATTTATAAATCAAAAGTTTTCTATGTACGCATTTATAAATCATTCATAGTTCAGGAATGAATACGAAGATAGGAAATAGCAAGATTTTAAGTTGTTGCCCTAGATTTAGAAATGGATGAAAAAGAAAAGGAACCGAAGGCAAAAAGCGGTAAAAGAGGGAACTTACACAATCTGGTAGAGATTCCAGAGGACAGAGTAGGAGTGGTACTCTTTAGTTGGGTCGAACCAGAGGAAAATCCTCTGCTCTCGGTCACCCTTGCCTCCGGTGAACACATTGGTCTGCAAAATGTAGGGCTGACCTGTCCTGTTCCCCAAGAACTCAAAATCAATCTCGTCGTGCTCAGCGTTTTGAGAAGATAGCTGCGTCAATCAAAAAGGGAAATCCAATCAACATAAGCAAAATATAATTTAACCATAAATAAGCATCAGAAGAAATTGAAAAAGATTTTTTCCTCACATAGAAAGCCGTGACAGTTCCAGCAGAGTCCCCAGGAACCAGCTTGATTTGCATATGGAAATGGCCAAATAGGTAATTTCCTTTAGATTGGAAGCCAGTGCCTTTCCAAAATCAAAAACCAAAGTATTATTAACATGAATAAGAGCCTAAAAATATGAAAACTTGAAAACTTCTTCTTCTTCTTAAAAAAAACAAAAAAAACAAAAAAAACAAAAAAAAAAACTTTATTTGTGTGCTACCCGTGTATTTGTCGAGATGGAGCTGAATCTCATTGCCGCCATTGAAGTACTTGATGTGGTCGAAAGCCCAGGTGGGCATATAGTTTCTGCCAAATGGCACAAATACCGGCCTTTTCGGGGCGGCTCCCAATGTTACAGACACCAAACACAGCACGCTCACAAGCAGCGTCCATTGTTGGTACGAAGCCATTGTCTTTCTGCACAAAAATAAACATAGAAAATTAAGCAAAAGTTGGCAAAAGATAGAAAGAGGAAAAGCTTGAGACTTGACAGATGGATTGTTGAAGATTTGCAGAGCATTACCTCCAGAGCAGAGAGCAAGGGAGAGACGAGTGTGAGGATGTGATAAGGGAAGAGGGAGGGCAGGCCTTTATGTAGTGGTTTGATTTTATCTGCATTTCATAATTGCAGCCTTCTGTTCAAATTTTTTAATCTGTGAACAGTTTTAATTTTTTTTTAATTTTATTATGAATACTATGTGATTAATATTTATATAGTAGTAGCAGGACAGCCGTTCAATTATTTTTTTCCTTTGGCACTGTGGAAAGGACTCTCATTTCGACCAAACGATCAATAATGTTTTTTCTTTTTTGAGAATAAGTTCTTGTTTTTATTTTTTTTGGTTTAATTACGTAGTGCAAAATACTATTAAATAGTAATGTAGGATGAAGAGGGAGGAAGGGACTTTAATTTTATATTTTTTGAACGAACAAAAAAAATCTTAAATTGTATTTGTATTTGTTAAGGAGTCTTTCGGTAAACAGTTGAGACATGTCTCATTCGATGTGGATTTGTGCGTGGTTTGAAGTTTTGATTGAGGGGGCCAATGGGAAATGAGATAGGTGGGCACCGGGCAATGCATGAGTGCAGATTCGTATGCATTGGGGCAGGAGATGAGGGAGGGCCAGTTGTGGGTTGTGGGTTGTGGGTTGTGGGTTGTGGGTTGTGGCGATGGAGAAAAGCTACTTCTCTTACACTTTTTGTTTTTTTCGTCCACGGTTGGACTGGAAACAGCTAGCTCTTTGCGTGAAATTGGGAACTGCTCGCCTGTATTCGATTTCCATCCAGAAAATACCATACTGGGTTGTTAAAATTGCCTGTATTTGTCCATGCGTCATATACTTTTTTCCATCCCAATTTCATTTCGTTTTTATAAATGTCAGTAGTTGCCGTTCTCGCTCCTTGTTCTTATAATTGATTATCAAATTTTTTACTGTGTAAATTATGCTTATTGTAGCTGTTAATTTCTTAAAATATCATACAAAAATTCTTTTTAAAAAACAAATACATAATATAGTTTAATTGCTTAAATACGGACGAATTGAAATAAATTTTTATTTTGTTGATATTTAAAAAGACGAATTTTGTAAGATCAAAATTAAAGCTGGTATTTGATATATGTATAGATATATAATGAAAACTAGAGAGGTAGTAATTGTAAGTAATTTTTGAGTTTTAATTTCTCACCAAAGCCACCAAGAAAAAAGTAAATGGAAAAACTGAGTTGGTTAAACTTTAAAATTATTTTAGAGAAGAGATAGAAAATGAGGCCAGATAGTGATGATGCTTCAATTTAAAGCTAGAAGCTTTAGGATCCGTCTTAAATTAACTTCTCTATGATCCTAAAACTGGCAAGTCGCACCATAATAGCACAAAAGAATCCCAAGGCAAAATTTCGGGCATCAGTTAAGTTCATGGATTGAAATATCGAACGATATGGCCGATATATCAACGATATATCGTCAAAATTGGTCGGCGGCAGGTAAGAGGGGGAGAAAAGAAATTGAGTGAAATATCGACTATTTTCCTTGATTTAAACTCATCGATCTCTTTATTTCATTAAAACGATCGAGATAGGAACAAATTTCATGAAAATCAGACGTAAAACGATTGAGTTACAGCCGGGTCATGCCGCGCGGGGCAAAAAACCCGAATTGCAGACCCGCGCGAGAAGGAGGAAGACTGTTTTTCAATTCGTACGTATGCTTTATATATTTTTTGCTTATTTAAATTCACAATTGGGCTTGTTAGTTCAGTTGGTTTGGTTCATTAAAGTAGTTGCACAGCCACCTGGGTTCGAACCCCCTTGCGTGCATGCTGCTTTCTTTCTTTCTTTTTTTTTTTTTTTTCTTTTTTTCGTATTTTGAACTATATTTTTCATTTTTTCCTTATTTTGAACTATATTTTTCATTTTTTCCTTATTTTGAACTATATTTTTCCTTCTTTTCAATTTTATATATATCAACCCTTTTCCAATTTTTGAACAAAGATTGACACTATTTTTTTATTCTTTTTTCCAATTTTAAATATATTTACTCATTTTATAATTTTTCTTACATTAAAATTTTTTTATGGTTATTGTTATGTTTTTAATTATATTAACATTCAATTATAGTAATTCACTTCAATTTATGTTTATGTTTATATTTTTATATTACTAGTCATCGATAGAACCCCATTGTATCATATTATTCACCATATACTTATTATATCAAAGTCATTTTATAATTTTTATTAGTCCTATATAACCATCATTGGGTACTTAAGTTTTTTCCAAAGTTTCATTCCAAATTTTCAACTTTGTTGATACCATATCGACCGACCACCCTAGCACAGGACCCGCCAGGACAGGAAGGCCGCCGAGCGATCGCCTGATCGGCACCCTCACGGCCTACGGCCCGCCGATCGGCACCAAACTGCAGACTCGCCACTCGTCATCTGACAATGAACAGACGAAAGCTGGCCGCGACAGTCACCTAACCAGTCCTGCCCTACCAACTCCCTGATGGAGGCAGGTTGGGACTCCAGCTGGCGCCTCCCCCGGATATCTAGGATTTGTCAGACGACTCACAGCCACAAGGCACAACCTACTCCGGAACAGTGGCTCACCTACATGAACAGTAGCCCAACTGCTGCAGTTATGACTACTATAAATACTCTGAAACCCTTCACAAAGGTAAGGCGTTGAGAACCGATCCAGAACACTGTATTTACTTGCCTCTCGGCACTCAGATACTAACTTAGGCATCGGAGCCCCTTTGGCCGGCACCACACCGGTGTTTAGTCTTTGCAGTATTCCTGCCGAACAGCAACGCCCCCAGCGGGCCTAAGACATCACGCGGCTGATCCTAGAACCCCCAGCGGGTCTCATCGAGTTGGTCATTTCAGGATCAAACAATTGGCGCCGTCTGTGGGAAACCAGCAAACACCCACCAACTCACATACCTCGGCTCAACCCTCTGCCGACGAATAATGTCTGCCGAACGGGATGACGGTGAGCTTAACAACACCCCTCAGGGAGATCGCAACCGAACCCTAGCCAGCCTGCCTTCCGAGGACATGCTCGAGATGTTGAGGACTCTTCGGTCGGAGGTTGCCGAACTCAGGAAAAGCAACGCTGCCATCGAGAGCAGGAACCACGTGTGGGGGGAGCAGCATGGATACACCCTGGCCATCTTGCAATCCACACGCGAGGAACTAGAGGAGCAGCGGGAGGCAACCAAACGGGCCTTGGCCGCTGCATCGCGTCGGCAGGAGTTCGATGCCTGCCGAGTCGATATCGGTAACACCTGCCGACCAGAAGCGTCCTGCCGCCTGCTCTTCCACCAGACCTACCTACCTGGTCCCTCAGGAACGCAGATCTACCGTGACGCCCGCGAATTGCTCGACAAGAGACAGACACAGGCCCCGGCTAACCGTCTGACTTACCTGACTCACGACCCCCGTATCCAGGCACAACCGCCTCTGCCCGTGCTATCGCAGGGCGCCCGGTCACGGTCTGGATCGGCACGCCGACCCACACAGCCTCCACGGCTCTCTATCAAGCCTCCAGACAGTCCCTCCTCGCCGGTCGGCAGGAACTAGCCGGAGGACAATGCCAGCTCGACGACGGCCTCGTCTGGGCGGTGACCGACACAGCCCGGGAAGCCCAGAGGCGGCATCGCAGATCACCCAATCGGCGACCGACCGATCGGGGCGGATCGGCCCGACCGATCAGACGAGGTGGTCCAGGAACTCCTCCAGTGCGTGCGGGAGTTGGAGGCCGCCAGACCCAAGGCTAGGGCACTACCCCGGCCTCGGACCAACATTGGTCCCTTCACGGACCGCATCATGCGGTACCGCCATGAAACGGAGGTCAAAACCTTGAAGATTGCCCTATATGGTGGACAGGGCGACCCAGACACCCATATCAACAATTACAACTCCGCGCTCGCCTTCAGAAATCTCTCCGACGAAGCGCAGTGCTTGATTTTCAGCTCCACCCTCACTGCGGCCGCGCTCAACTGGTTCTATCGTCCGGAATCACAGTCAATCGACTCATTCGACCACCTACACACGTTCTTCCTGAACCAGTTCATGATCCAGACGGATCGACTGCTCACAACTGAGGACTTGGGAACCCTCCGACAGGGAGATAGCGAGCCCGTACGCCAATACGCCGCTCGTTTTAGCTTGGAGTACTCCAAATGCCACGAGACGGATGACAAGGCCGCCTACCGAGCTTTCCGCAACGGGCTGCGGGAGTCCACCTTCAAGTACCATGCCTTCACCCAGTGTTGGGACGATTACAATGAGCTCATGCGGAAAGAGGCAATACATGCCAAGGCAGAGCACTTCAACTCTCCCCAGGTCGCGCCCCGACCTGACGTGAATAGCGCACGCCCTCCACCTCCCAAAAACCGACAGGCATAGTCACCTCCGCCAACCAATAACGCGCACACGGATCACCGATCTGACTCACACCCCGGTAAGCGGAAGGGGACATACAACAATGATCATCGTGGGAGGGACAAGTACCACAACAAGGGGCAGGGATCAGGCCACCACCAGTCAGGCAAACCCCACACGGGGCCCACCTCGAAGTATGAAACCTATTCCATCCTGAATACCTCCCTCGAGAATGTCTTGATGAACATTGAGGGCACAATCCCCAAGCCACGGGCGCAACCGCCTGGCCCCCGCCCGGGCGTCCAGTCCAACCTGTACTGCCAATACCACAAGTTCAACGGCCATACCATCGACGAGTGTGTGGCCTTCCGTGACATCGTGGAAGCACTCGTAAGGGAGGGGAAGATCAACCAGTTCCTCTAGCACGCGCGGCCCACGCAGGGTCTGCCACAAATCAACACGATCAGTGGCGGCCCTACCATCTCTTCCTCCTGCACCTCCAACCGGGCCAAGAAGAACTTTCTGCGCGCCACGACATCCAACCACCAAATCTTCAACATCGAGGATGGACGCGCTGCCAAGGTCGCACGGGCGGGATGGACGCCCATCACCTTCTCCGAGGAAGAAGAACGGGGGGTTATTTTTCCCCACGACGATCCATTGATCATCCGCGCGCAGATAGCCAATTTCGATGTTGGGAGGATCCTGGTGGATACTGGAAGCTCTGTGAACGTCCTCTTCATGGACACTTTAAACCAGTTGGGCATCAACTCCACAAGCCTCACCCACGCTGGTTCCCCGCTACTCAGCTTCTCAGGCGATTCCGTTATGCCCCTCGGCACCATCTCCCTGCATATCTCCCTAGGAAGCGCGCCCAAAATCGCAACGGCCATCACCACCTTCCTGGTGGTGGACTGCCCCACCGCCTATAACGTCATTTTGGGGAGGGGACTCCTCAACCAGCTCAGTGTCGTCATCTCCACTCGGGCCCTTCTCATGAAGTTTCCAACCATCATGGGAACTGGTCAAGTCCGCGGTAATCAACAATCCGCTCGCTCCTGCTATCAGACCGCCTTGACAAAGCTCAACCCATGCGACAAGCGAGAAACCATGGCCCTTGCCGAGGCTGCTTACGAGGCCGACCCCGTCGACTCCGCGCTCCTTGAGCAAATACTGGCGGGTCGTCCAGAGGACCCGTGCGACCTCTCCGCCGTCTCACCGCCGCAACCCGTGGAGGATACGGAGCTGATCACCCTTTGCCCATGTAACACCGAGCGGCAAGTGAAAATTGGGAGCACACTCGACCCCGAGATCAGGGCGCAACTCATCCAATTTCTCCAGGACAACAACGAGGTCTTTGCTTGGTCCTACGCCGACATGCCTGGCATATCTACGGACGTCATCTGCCACAGGCTTAACATCAGCCCCTCCTTCAAACCGGTTACTCAAAAGCAGAGGACTTATGACACAGAGCGACAACTTGCCATGCAGGAAGAGATCGTCAGACTCAGCACCATCCACTTTGTGCGCAAGGTCGTTTATGCCACGTGGGTCGCAAACGTCGTACTCGTCCAGAAACCCTCCGGATCTTGGCGAATGTGCATCGACTTCACGGATCTCAACAAAGCCTGCCCGAAGGATAGCTTCCCTCTTCCAAAGATCGATCTCTTGGTCGACGCCACGGCTGGTCATGAACTCCTCAGCTTCATGGATGCGTATTTTGGCTACAACCAAATCAGGATGCACCCCAATGACCAAATCCGCACCAATTTCCGCACTAATTTGGTGCTACAATCTTATGCCCTTCGGGCTCAAGAACGCTGGTGCCACCTACCAACGGCTTGTCAACTTCATGTTCGCGGATCAGATTGGCAAGAACATGGAGGTGTACGTGGATGATATGCTTGTCAAAAGCTGGACGACCAACGAGCACGTGCCTAACCTTCACAGGATGTTCCAGGTCATGAAGCAATACAAAATGCGGCTCAACCCTGCAAAGTGTGTTTTCGGTGTCCGTTCCGGAAAATTCCTCGGCTACATGATCAGTCAACGGGGAATCGAGGCTAACCCCAAGAAAATTAAGGCCATCCTGGACATGCAGCCCCCGCGCACACTCAATGAGGTCCAAACCTTTACTGGCTGGATCACCGCTCTCACCCGGTTCATCTCCCGGGCGACGAACATGTAACACCCCGGAAATTCGAGGATTTTAGTATTGTAATTTAATGTGTGAATTGACGCTTTTACCCTTGTGATTGGTATGGCCAAATTATTGACTTTTGATTGGTGAATTAAATGGACTTTGACCTATGACCGTGACGTAGTTCGGGACGTCACGAGTTCATAGACAGGTGGCACGTCCAATTCGAACGATCAGGGAAAAAGTTATGACTATCGGAAGTTCAGGGGCATTACCGTAATTTTGACGGTTGGGGCAAAAACGTTGACTTTTCATTTGACAATTAATTTTCACATGACTCAAGGATCGTTAGGTAGGTCTCGATGTCCTGAGTTCGTAGACAGGCAGCACGCCAAAATCGGACTTCGTACGAGGAAGTTATGGTCAGAAATGTGAAATCGGGAGGTTCATGTCTCGGTTTTCGTGTCGAATATTTTATTCTGGAAATCTGATTGGAAGACACCTGGATGAGTGACAAGTGTCACTCACCCATTGGCTAGATTGGATCAGATCCACTATGGGATTAAATAGCATTAAAATCCACTTTTGATCTCAGCCATTGATTTGAAGTACCCCAGATCTAATCTGAACCATTGATCTCATCCTTGAGATCAAATCTGGACCGTCCGTTTCCTTTCCCTCCATTCTTTATATTTCCTACCCGAAATGCACATTCTGTCCATTTTGAACAAACACCCCAGCTCATCACCTATTTCTCTGTGTCTGCGTGTGGGGGACTCACTGGTGAGGCTGAGAGACGGCGGTGAACGGCGGCAGGCGGCGGCAAGGTAGGTGGTTCCTAACCCGAAACTACTTAAAAACTCAGAAAATGGATGCCTGTTTTCCAACGTGTTTTTTCGTGTTCTATTGATCCTATTCGATTCTATGGACTGGTAGGAAACTTTAGGACGTGATTTCGTGGTCTGAGGTGACCTGAACGGTGGTTAAACAGCGACTGGAACCCGGGTCTGTTCATCGAGGTAAGTCTTCGATTCAGCCCTTGTTTATTGATTTTAATTAGCTAGAACTGTTTCTGGGATTAAGACGAGTAGTTAGGAACAAACCTGAACAAAAATGATTGAGAAATGATGAAATGGTGACCAGGTCATGATCGCGGGTCTGATCGACCCGAGTTGCAGAGATACGGGTCAACCCGTCTGAGGACAGAGGTGATGACGTGGCACCCTGTCAGACTGTCAGGTGACGTGGACCAACCGTGAGCCGACACGTGTCACATGTCAGTGCACAGTCAGCACTGACATGTCAGTGACGTGGCCCAATCAGGGACTGCCACGTGTCACTGACATGTCAGTGACGTGGACCAGTGCCGTGCTGACACGTGGCACATGTCAGATCTGACACGTGGCCTGACAGATCAGTGAGGTTGACCAATCGGGTGTTGACACGGGGCACTGTCAGAGTCTGACATGTCAGACCTGACAGCTGTCAGATGACGTCAGCATGACGTCAGCAGGGACTGTTCCTGCGTTGACCGACGCATTGATTGGCGCGTGTGGGCGCGTGTGAACAGTACTTTTGGTGGGACCACCACCATTCTTTAGTTTTCGACGATCCGGATCCAATGGCGGTGGTTTCGGGTCGATCGGAGATCATTAAGTTGGTCAAAATGAGGTTTATTGCCTTGGGAAGCGCGTTCGGACAGCTTTTCCCGGCTGGTTTCAGCCTAGGATCTCTTGGTTGAATGATTAGGGGTTTAAATTGACCTTTGCATATGCCTTGGATATGACAGGGATTGTATAATCGTACCAGAACGAGGGTATACGTTCGGTTTTCAGCAGGACTGTACTGTGAGTGAGCCATTTTCTTAAACCCTTGCGTGCATAAATGTTTTCTGGTTTATTATACATATTCACATGCTAAAAACAAATAATGGTTTTGATGATATGGAAATTATGGTTACGGCACGTTTCACGATATTTGGGCTTGAGACCCGTCTGATGAAACTTAAAGATTGATTGGATTTTATATAGGTTTTGCATGTGGATATCAATAAAATGTATTTGGTACTGCACTGTATAGATCCTTCCATATTATATTGTCTCCTCCGGATGAGGTACCCCGGAGAGGTCACGGACCTCTAGTACGTCCAGCGTCTATGACGCTAAGCATCGGGGATGCTGTACCCGAACGGGGTTCGGGGAATGAACTCGGAAATCGAGACCCGAGTGGCACGTGTAGCCTTGTGATTGTGACCTTATTGACGTCAGGGACGTCAGACATCAGGGATGTCGGGATTGGAGTGTATAGTGCAGCAACAAAAATTATACTTATGGTTTTATTATATGCCCTATGGTTCATGTTATATGATTGATGGTTTTAATTACGGATGCATGCATGTTTGGAAAACGGAGGGGTAAATTATATGTTTTACTTATCAAATGATTTTATAAACTTGAGTTTCGGTCCACTCACCCTTAATGTTTTTGGTAACCCCTCCAGGTCGTGATACTGAGGTAGAGGAGGAACCTGAGGCTGAGGCATAGATCTACCTCCGCGTACCTGAACCCCTGTTGGGTGGTTTACCCGCGGGTTTACTTTAGAGTCGTGCTCGCAACTTGTAATTTTGGATTTCATCCCTTGTCTGACATCTGTTTAATTCGGATTTGATGTATAACTTTAAATTGGTTATTTATGCATTGATGTTTGAGGTTAAAATTGGTATGAATTATTGGGTGTCAGACGGGAGCAGGGCACGTCCCCTGTTGGTCCCTGTGGGATCGGGGCGGGTCCTATCAGAACAAGTGTTTACATTCTTCAAGATCATGAAGACCTAGGGCAGGCATATTAACTGGGATGCGACGTGCGACGCCGCCTTTGAAGCTCTCAAAACTTACATGAGAACCACACCCCTCCTTACCTGACCTACCACCGGGGAACGACTCACCGTCTACTTTTCTGTCTCCACATCCGCTCTCAGCTCTGTCCTCGTCACCAGCCGGGACGGCGCGGAATTCCCGGTATATTATGTCAACAAAGCATTCCAGGACGCGGAGACCCGGTACAACGACCTGGAGAAGTTGGCCTTTGCCCTCATCGTAACGGCCCGGCGCCTCCACCCATACTTCCAGGCACCCCATGTTAGTCCTCACTAACAAGCCCCTTCTGTAACGACCCATCCCGGAATTCGGGATTAGATTACTAACTAATCATGATTAGCAGGGTTAATCGGTGATTATTTGGGCGAATTCGGACGAACGGTGCAAAATGACCGTTTTGCCCCTAGTCGTGGGAAAAACGTTGACTTTTCATTCGGGCAGTCAAATGGCCTTTGACCGATGACCGTGACGTAGTCTGGGACGTCACTAGTTCATAGGCAGGTGGCACGTTCGATTCCGACGTTCATGGTGAAAGTTATGACGTTCGGAAGTCCAGGGGCATTTTCGTAATTTGGACAAAATGGGGGAAAATGTTGACTTTTTGATCGGGGGGTCCGATGGCCGAGGGCCAAGGACCGTTAGGAAGGTTTCGATGCCCTGAGTGCGACGACTGGTGGCACGTCGAAAATCGGACTTCGAACGGGAAAGTTACGGGTCTAGATTGCATGAGGGCATTTTGGTAATTTTTGTTTTTGGGGCAAAATGGTAATTTTGGCTATTGCAATCGAAACAGCCGTGAGTGGGGAACTGTGGAACAGAGTGATGAAATTGTTTAAGTTTGTTATCAGCCCAAGGGATTGTTTAATTGTGTTAGTGATATTGGGGGGAGTTATTTAACCCTGTTTTTGGGTTTGAGGCTGAGTGGGAGCATGGCATGCTCTGGACTGGGAGGAACTCAGAGCACGGGCAACCATTTTTGTTCCAATTTCGGGTCAGTCGTGGGGGACAATTCACAGAGAGCACTGGGCTAGTACTTTGTTTACTTGCCCTTGATCAGAGTGTGTGGGGATGTTAGTAGGTTGGTGGATGGTTGGGCAGGGTGCTGGGCTGTGTTTTGAATGGGAGGCAGGCGTGCCCTGGAACCATGAAGAACTGAGCAGCCAAGTTTAATTGCCTGAGTGCTGGGCAGGGCACCCTTTTGGGGATTAATTCGACCTGAGTGAGATGTAGAGACGGAGAGACGCGGGAGTTGTCATTCAAACCTCTGTGTGAGGCTGAGTACGGTGAACTAATGGTGGAAGCTGGAGGAGGGCGGCGGCGAAAAGAAAACAGAGACCTGATCACTTCGAGCAATCGACCTTCCCCAGATCAAAGTGAGAGGCAATACGTACTGGAAGTGATTTCTGAGGGAGGAATGCGAGTGGGAGAAAAGGAAGGAACGGGAAGGAGGCCCCCAAGAACACTGAACCCGCCCGGAATCCTCAGTTTCAAACTTGAAATCAAACTTCGAAATGGGGCGGCAAATTGATGGAATCAGGGGTGAGGTTGAGCTTCCAGACATCCAAACAAGTCGAATGGGATTGGAAGCGAAGCAAATGGTGCAGAGAGGAGCCCAGGCGACTTCGAGGTTCTGTTCTGAAAATCTCAGTTGAGTTAGTGGGGGTAGAGGAGCTGGAGCTTGCAATAGAGATCGAATACCAGTTTCTGGTGAACCTGCGAAGCTCCTGAGTAAGCCAATTTAAAGGAATCACTGTGAATCAACGAAATCAAGCGTGGAACAGTAGTCGGTGTTCTTCGATGTCCATCGTCGAGTCGTGGGACCTTAGGTAAGTCCTTACAAATCTAATGTTACAGAACAGTTATTGGACTGGAACCGATGATGTTTGAATACTCAATTGAAGGGATGGAGGTTGATTTGGCAGGGATTGGGACGGGTTATCGCGCGGGTTTCCGGACCCGTTTTACAATGAAATCGGGTGAGAGGGGTGAACAGTGCATGTCACTGTAGCAGCGCGTGAGTGTCACGCGCAGCCGCTTGCGGCGGCGCGTGACGGCGCGTGGGGCCGATTTTCGAGGTAGGACCAACATGACTTTTGTCCTATACATTGTAACGAACATTTTAACGTTGGTTTCGGATTTTTCGGACGCCGTTTCGATGTTGTTTCGAGGGTCCGAAGGTTTATGTTACGTTTGTAATTAACGATTAATTCCCGAAAAAATTATGGGAAAATGGTATGTTATTATCTAAGCTCTTAGTGACACTAAATTATGTTCTCGGACAGGATTTGGAATTTCTGGAAAATATCGGAATTTCAAAACCGCGGGCGGCGCGAAACCGAGCCCTATTGGACGATGTGTGAGTGGACGTTGCTTTCTAAATTTAATGCATGCATAAATTATTTCTATGATTTATGATTATGATTATAAGTGGTGATTGATTTTGATTTCCGTATTTATACGTATTCGATTCCCATATTTATACGTATTTTTACTATACATGTGAAATTACACGTATTTCGAGACTATGGTCACTCGTGTGCTTAATGATGGTTTAATGAAAGAAATTATATGAAATGGGTGTAAAATGATTTAAGAAGGTTGTTTATGATTTTCGAGTGTGACTTACGGTTTTGACACGTTTTTCGAGAATGTTCCGAATTTGCACGTTTTACGAGAGTTCGAGTTATTGTGATTTGGTCACTGTTGATGTTGAATCTAGGAGTTGAAATGAGACTTGTGATTTTGAGGATTTTAAAAATGGGTTTTGAGTATTATTTCGATTAGATCGTGATTTTGGTGATTATGATTGTGGGTTTGATGTGTTGAAAATGAGATTTGAGAAAGAGGTGATTTCTAAGAATTAAAAGGGATTTGAAAAGGGTGATTTCGGGCTTGATGCTCGGGGCATAAAAGTAACTTTGATTTACGGGGTTTCGGTTTTCAAAAATAATAAAGTGGATTCTTGGTTTGGGTTCGGGATGATGCTTCCGGATGCCGGCTTACGGAATCATCATCGCGAATTCGAATTCAGGAATGAAAAAGGTTTTAATAAGTGATTTGGTATGATTGTGCATGCCCCGTGTTTAATGATGATTTGAACTTGTTTTGCGAAGAAGGGTTTGGGAATTTGAATGTGGAAATTCGGACCATGGGTCCTGATGTGAAAAATGTAATTTTGGGATGGATCCCATGTTGTCGTGATTGATAAACTGCTTTGGGTTTAAACCTGTTGTTGTGTTTAAAAACTGTTTTGGGTTTAAAAACCCGGTGCTATTGCTGGAGCACGTTTTGAGTTTAAAGACTCGGTTAACTGATGACGAGGGAGGGCCCTTAATGAGTTTAAAGACTCGTGAGTTTAAAGACTCGGTTATTGTGATACCCCCGAGGCCTATTGATTATGTTTTGAGTTTAAAGACTCGATGATATCCCGGGAAGGCCTGATTATGCGCATGGTTTTGAGTTTAAAGACTCGGGCGCACTTGATATCCAGCAAACTGATTGATTGTGATTCATTGATATTCTATGATGTTCGGATGTGTTGGGCAGTGGCCCGGTTATATGGTTGATGGATTTGGTTTATGTTGTGTACATGGATTTGGACTTCGTGGTTTGGGGCTGAGACCCTGTGTTTATGACTACAGGCTATGACCCGAAGATTAAGAAAAGGAAAATGATTTTGTTTGTCACATATTGATTTCTTATGTGGAAATTGTAACGGATTGCAAAATGATTCTTGTAGGCATGCATTGGTTTTTACTTGGAGGGTAAAAACGTCTTTTCGTAACTGTTTTATAAACTGCATTCTTTTTGTCCACTCACACCTTTTGGTTTTTTTATTGACCCTCCAGGTCGTTGCGCGTTGTTCGAGGCTATACGAGAGGCGGAGGCATGAGTAAGTACGTGTGGCTATCCCTGGTTTGGCAAGTACAGAGGATAACTTGGGGTTTTCAGTCATCTTGCCAGACGGGAGCAGGACCGGACACAATTATCGATGCCCCTTTCGGGGGCGGACCTGTCACCTTCGCCAGGTACTCCAAAAGCCGGACACTTCGGGGCGACTCATCAAATGGGCAGTGGAACTTAGTGAGTTCGATATCGCATTCACCCCCAGACCAGCAGTCAAAGGACAGGTCATCGCCGACTTCCTCTCTGAATTCACTTACGACATATCGCAGCACATGCCCGACACTCTTAATCCCAACACTGCGGCACCCGCCGCTCCTATCTGCAAGACGTCAACCCTGTCCACCTTGGACACCGCCCGGCCAATTTGGACTCTTTACGTGGACGGATCCTCCTGCCATACTGGCTCTGGCGCTGGCCTCGTACTCAACACACATACCCAGGAACGGCTGGAGTACGCGCTGCGTTTTGGTTTCCAGGCTTCCAACAATGAAGCCGAGTACGAACCCCTCCTTGCCAGCCTCCGGTTGGCCACCGACCTCCAGGCGCAACAGCTGCAGGTTTACAGCGACTCCCAGCTTATCGTCCGCCAGATCAATAGCCTCTATGATGCCAAAGACGCCTCCATGACCCGATACTTGGCGAAAGCCCGATCCCTACTTAGCCACTTTCGCGGCTACAACGTCATCCAGATACCGCGGTCGGAAAACAGCCACGCAGATGCCCTGGCCCATCTGGCCTCCTCCATTGATGACAGGATAGGCCGCCGTGTTCCCGTTGAATTCTTGGCATCCCCAAGCACAAACGAGCAACCAGTTCTGGTCACGACGCAGGAAGCCTCGTGGATGGATCCCATCGTACAATACCTCACCACGGCCGAACTCCAGCCTGACCGCAACGAGGCCAGATACATCCAACGCCGGTCCGCACGATACACCATGGCACATGGCCACTTATAGCGACAGGGATTCGAGACCCCCTCCTCAAGTGCCTCCCTACTGATCGGGGCATTGCGGAGCTCCGAGAAATTCACCAGGGAATCTGCGGTAACCACTCCGGACCCAGGTCCCTGGCACATAAAGCCTTTCGGCAAGGATATTATTGGCCCACAATGTGCACCGACTCCATGGCCATCACCCAACGGTGCGTCCCATGCCAACGGTGCGCTCCCGTACCTCATTCTCCCGCTAAGCGCCTCACTCCCATGCTTAGCCCCTGGCCCTTCTCTCAATGGGGTATAGACCTGATCGGTCCTATGCCACGGGGAAAGGGCGGCGTCGAACACGCGGTCGTTGCGGTGGATTACTTCACTAAGTGGGCCGAGGCGAAGTCCCTCAAAACAATCACGACCGCCCAGATCGAGAGCTTTGTCTACCAGAACATCATCTGTCGCTTTGGTATCCCACACACGATCGTCACAGACAATGGGACTAAGTTCGATTCTGTCCGTTTCTGACACTTTTGTGACATCGATGGAATCCAGCAATGCTTCGCCTCGGTGGAACATCCACAGGCAAACGGACAGGTCGAAGCCGTAAACAAGCTCATCAAACACAATCTCAAGACTCGACTACATGACACTTCCAAGGGCCAATGGTCCGACCTCATATCTGATGTTCTCTGGTCCTATCGGACATCCTATCGGACATCGACACAGGAGACACCCTTTGCCTTGACTTTCGGGACCGAAGCTGTCATACCCGTGGAGATTGGGGAAACCTCATATCATGTAACGACCCGTCCCAAATTCCAGGATTAGATTAGTGACTAATCACGATTAGTGACTAATCACGATTAGTGAGGCTAATCAGTGATTAGTTGGGCGAAAATCGGACGAACGATGTGAAATGACCGTTTTGCCCTTGGTGGTGGCAAAACGTTGACTTTTCAATCGGGCTGTCAAATGGACTTTGACCGATGACCGTGACGTAGTTCGTGACGTCACGAGTTCATAGACAGGTGGCACGTTCAATTTCGACGTTCGAGGAGGAAGTTATGACGTTCGGAAGTCTAGGGGCATTTTGGTAATTTTGGTTAAATGGGGTCAAATGTTGACTTTTTGACCGGGAGGTCCGATGGTCGAGGGCCGAAGACTGTTACGTAGGTAAGGACGATACGAATCCATAGACAAGCGGCACACTGAAATCGGACTTCGAAAGGGAGAGTTATGGGTCACGGATGTTCGATTTCACTATGCACGAACTTCGAGACGGGGACGGTTTGGCGAAATCTGATTTGGGCAGATATTTTGGTGGGTCCCATGGATGAGTGACAAGTGTCACTCATCCTATTGGCCAAATTCCCCAATTGGTGGATCTATATAATAAAATATTATTATTTTAATTATTTTATAATTAAACCTAACAACCTTAAATCCTAGCCATCCATTTCAATCTCACCTTTTAATCCTCACCCTTCATCTCTCATTCTCTCATCTGATCATCTTCATTCTCTTCTATGTTCTTCCTAAAACCCGAAACCCCCCCTTGTTCATTTCCATTTTCTTCATTTTCTCCAAAACAGCACACACATCATCACCACTTCCATCACTCTTTGAGTGACCGTGAGGAGTGTGAGGGGCTGAGAAACCGGGGGACTGGACGGTGGACGGCGGAGGACACGGCGGAGGGAAACCCGTGAGGTAAGAAAATATTTCAAATTTTGAAATTGAGTTTTGTTAGTTGTTATTCGATTCTAAGGGTTAAGTTAGGTTGCTGGTGGTCCTAGGAGGAGGTTAGGATTGGTTTAGGGGCTTGGGGTGGCCTGGAACGGCCGTGAACGGCGGAGGAAGTCACGGCCGCCATTGATGAGCTTGGAAGGTACGGGTTTGGATGTTTTTTCTAGTTTTTAAACCAACATAACCCTAGGTTAGGATTAGAGGATGAAAATGGGACAAACGGGAGGCATTTTGGTGGTCGGACAGTGGAGAACCGACCGGGTCAACCCGCGGGTCTGAACGACCCGGTTGCAAGGTTCGGGTTAACCCGTCGAGTGGTTGAAGGTGGTGACGTGGCATGATGACGTGGCACCTGTCAGATTGTCAGGTGACATGGACCACTTATCAGGCGACACGTGTCACATGTTAGTGCACAGTCAGCACTGACATGTCAGTGACGTGGCCCAATCAGGGGCTGACACGTGTCACTGACGTGGACCAGTGTCGTGATGACACGTGGCACATGTCAGACTGCCACGTGGCACTGACAGCACAGTCACGTGGACCAATGGGAGCATGACACGTGGCACCTGTCAGAGTCTGACATGTCAGACCTGACAGCTGTCAGATGACGTCATGCTGACGTCAGCGATGACGTCAGCAGGTACTGTAGCTGGCGCGTGAAGCCCACGCGCAGCCACTTCAGGCGGCGCGTGATGGCGCGTGGCAGGGAATCTGGGGAAGGTTCCAACATGTGAAATCATCTATTCGATGTAACGAACATTTTGGGACTGGTTTCGTGTCAATCGGACACCGTCTCGATATGTTTTGGGGCATCAGAAGGTTTAGGTTCGGTTTTAAAAATAGTTAAAAATATCAGAAAATTACGGGGCTTTGGTAGAAGGTTAATTAAGTAGTTAGTAACCTTCTATTACGATTTGGACAGGTTTGAAAGTCCCGGTGACGGTGATCGGCTCGGGGAGCCGTATGGCACGCAAATCGAGGCGGCAGCTCGGACGGTCTGTGAGTGGACTTTGTTTTCTAAATTGGTGCATGCATAAATGTTTATTATATGTTTTATTACTTGTTTGATGATGCCATGGGTGCATCTGTATGTGGTTGCGTATAAGCACGTATTTCGAGGTTTCGGCCTTATACGGTGCTTATACGGGTCTGTATTTCTTTATTGGTCTTAATGAAATGACTTTGGATTTCTAAAAGGATAAACTCGGGTATGAGACCCATTTGGTTTTGTCTCGGGCATATGACCTCAGATTCCGGGCTCGGTGCCAGCTGATGCCCTATGTTCGGGCACGAGACCCAGTCACTTTACGGTTTTGATTTCAGGTCAGGGAACCTTAAATGGATTCCCAGGTTCATGACGGTTTATGGGAACCGGCATGAACCCTTGTTGGTTATTACGGTACATGACGGTTTATGGGAACTGACATGTTACATGGTTATGTTATTACGATACATGACGGTTTATGGGAACCGGCATGTTACCTTGGTTATGGATATTATGGATCATGACGGTTCAGGGGAACCGGTCATGAAGGTCTATGTTATGTATATATATGTTCATCTACCTTCCTTTACATGTTCTACTATCTCCTCCGGGGAGGGTCGTTGGCCTGGGTGGACCCTGGAGTAGTCACGGAGCACCGACTGAGTGGAGTCACCCCCCAGTTGGGTTCCTTACTCTCAGGAAGGCTATGGTTACTATTACCTCGAGTAGGACCAGTGGTCTGCGTACATTGACCTTAACTTTGAGAAGACTCGGATTGAGACCCGGGTAGCACGCGCGTAGCTTTGGATACCGTGACAGGATTGGTTGTGTGACTTATATATGTATGTGATATAAATATGATATATGATATGTGGTGTGCACAGGTGTGCACAGGATTTGAGCAGTGGCTCGTGTACTTGGTTTCTTTATGGTTTGGGGCCGAGTCCCTTATGGATGGTCGTTTTCATTGTGGTCCTTTCGACCTTGGTTTATATCTGATTTGGGCTTAGTTCCCACGTATGGTTTCTTTGGTTAAATGGTTTTCCAATGCATGCATGCTTTTTAGTGGAGGGTACAAATGTCTTATGAAATGTTTTTATAAACTTTTGTTTTGTCCACTCACAGTTTTTAATGTTTTGACTGCCCTTCAGGTTGACATCGGATGTGGACTGTAGCAGAGACCGAGATATCACATACCTCTTCCGGATCCTGGCGTACTCTGATGGCCCGGGAGGGCAAAGGTCAGAAATATCCCTTGTCTGACACTTTGTGTCAGACGGGAGCAGGGTCATCCCGCACTAATCCCGGGGGGATTGGGATGGGTCCTGTCATATCGAGTACTATCCTATGATCCACAAGAGAATGCGGAGCTCCTCACACAAAATCTCAACTTCATCGAGGAAAACCGTGAACAGGCCAATCTCCGCAACATGGCACACAAACAGCGAATTGCTCGCTACTCCAACTCTCGCGTTCACGGATGCAGTTTCCAGGTCGGTGACTAGGTCCTTCGCAAGGTTAGCTTGGCCACTAAAGAACGTGTTGATGGGACACTCGAGCCCACGTGGGAGGGCCCCTACCTGGTTACTCTACTTTGTCGTCCAGGCACTTATGAGCTCTAGACTACGGATGGGCGTTCGCTTACACACCCGTGGCATGCGGATCATCTCAAGTTATTTTATACTTAAAAATTCCACCCCATGTAAACTGCTTTACGTTTTGTTGTAATTCGATTTGGCTATCCCCAATCGAACTTGCCTTTCCGACCAAATGTTCTTTCATTTATCTAAATGTTCGTTTAGTCCTTACAAACCAGGTAGCCTATTCACTATTGTCGATCGGCACTACCAGGTCACCCAAACGGCATCTACTTGCCCTGCCGACGGACGTTTACTTGTCCAAAATCAGTCGACTTCAATTGGCCTTCGCCATTACGAATTGATTTTGGTGATTATGAACATTATGGTTTGGATTTATGATTATGACCGTTCGGTCCCTACCAGTCTAAAGCCCCGTTGATCGGCATGCCTACACATGCACATAACCGTGAAGTACTCGCCTATCGACAGTTCTCATACACAATAAGCAACAAAATAAAGCAAGCACACACAAAAAGCCGAAGTGATTTCGAACGGTAGACAGGTTGATACATGTAAATCCCCATTTCATTCATTGCAATTCCGCGCTACATGTTACACGGGGCGTTCCCCGGATTACAAAACATTAAAAAAAAAACAACAACAAAAGCCTACAAAAACAACCTACACGACCCTCAGCCTCAAACTACCACCACCTTCTCGTCTGCCGCCTCCGCCTGGTAGGCAGTGGATGCCTCTGCAGCCTTCTCCGCACTGGCTGGCCGCTCGCCTTCGGCATTCGACGGTTGCCCATCCAGCGTGAAGGTCTTAGTCAGGGCTGGGGGCTCGTCCAGCCACGGGAAGTTGAGCGTGACCCCGGGGTTAAAGTACAACACGCGCTGTACGCAATCATCCTCTTCCTCGGCAAGCGCCATGTCCAGGTGATTCGCGTACACCGGGTTAGCCATGAAGTCCTCCAGGGTCTTCTGCTGATCGGCTGACAGCAGGATGCGAAGCTGGTCCACTTCACCCTGCAGCTCACCCATGACTTTCTCTTGCTCGTTCAGCTGCAGGGAGAAAGCATGCACCGTCTCTTCCCGGTCCGCTATCCCCCTCTCGGCTGCCTCCGCCCGAGCCTTCTCTCGTTGAAGCTCCTTCTCCAGCTCCGCCACCCGCTTCCGCACGGCATGGCCCTCCCGCTCACGCGCTCGCAGTCGTTCCTCCCTCTGTCGAACGGCGCCCTGCTCGGCCTCTAGCCTCTGCATATGTCGCGCGGCCTGCTGCAGCACGACATAAGTTTGCCCAAAGCACTGTCGAACCAAGCACACTTGTCAGCAAAAACAAAACAAACAAACAAAATCCAAATATCACACATATCACACATATGCAACACTAAATATCACCACTTACATGGGCTTGCTCGGCAAGCAGGGCCGCGAACCGACCCGGGTGAGAGCCAGTGCCGATCTGCTCAATTTCAACTAGCGTCACCTGGGAGCCGAGCACAAAGGAATTGGCCATAGGTGCCAAAGACTTGTGCATCTGATGAGTGACCAGCACCCAAGCCTCCCCGGCCTTGGCAAACCGGACCACCTCCCCCGTCTCCAAGGGCTCCATGAAGACGGAGGCGATACCTAGAACGCTGGCCGGCACCCTTTCCTTCGGGGGCGGCGGCATCTCGACCCTGGCTTCCTTGGCCTTCTCCTTCGGCACTTCGGGGGCCTTGAGGGCCGCTTCTTTCTTTCGCCGGCGGTCGGAGCTCTCACCCTCTGACACCCCTGCCGCCGGGGGAGACTGCCTCTGCCGAGCCTCCATGAGCTTCCTCCGGCCACCCTAGCACAGGACCAGCCAGAACAGGAAGGCCGCCGAGCGATCGCCTGATCGGCACCCTCAAGGCCTACGGCCCGCCGATCGGCACCAAACTGCAGACTCGCCACTCGGCATCTGACAATGAACAGACGACATCTGGCCGCGACTGTCACCTAACCAGTCCTGCCCTACCAACTCCCTGACGGAGGCAGGTTGGGACTCCAGCTGGCGCCTCTCCCGGATATCCAGGATTTGTCAGACGACTCACAGCCACAAGGCACAACCTACTCCGGAACAGTGGCTCACCTACCGGAACAGTAGCCCAACTGCCGCAGTTATGACTACTATAAATACCCCGAAACCCTTCACAAAGGTAAGGCGTTGAGAACCGATCCAAAGCACTGTATTTACTTGCCTCTCGGTACTCAGATACTAACTTAGGCATCGGAGCCCCTTTGGCCGGCACCACACCGGTGTCTAGTCTTTGCAGGATCCCTGCCGAACAGCAACGCCCCCAGCGGGCCCAAGACATCACGCGGCTGATCCTAGAACCCCCAGCGGGTCTCATCGAGTTGGTCATTTCAGAATCAAACGAACTTTTAGATCGAATTTCCATTATTTTTATTGACTATAAACGATATCAATATCAATATCGATATATGGGGCGAGATATCCATAAATTTGACTAACGATATATCTGTCGATAACGATATTTAAATCCTTAGTTAAGTTGTTCTTCCCGGTTTGGAAAATGTATTCCCTCCGTGACTTCTTGTTGCTCCTCTAGAGTCTTCTTAGAACTTTACCTTTTAATACAATTTTAATTTATCAAAAAATAAAAAATTCGGGCATCAGGAATTTGTGCCCTGAACACCCTTGGAGTTGGTGGTTAGGGTGTGATCAATTTTCAAAGCTGGAAATAAATTATTTGCAATTGGCAATTGCATGGAAGGATGTGCCAGCCTTGAGATTTTGATAGGGGCCAAACTCATTATTATAAGTCATTATTGACCACCTCCCTAGGTTTTAGCATCGCAGTCTGTCTCGACCAAGTAAAGATAAAACTCAGGTTCAACCCCCCCCACTGTAACGTATCGTCACCCAACTTCAACATAAGCCTAATTGTTTGAGTTTTAAAAAAAAATCCGTGTTACATCATTATATAATCCAAAATCACCTTAAATAATTTTTAAAATGTCCGAATTATTTTTTATAATAATTTTAACGACTTACAAATATTTAGATATTATTAATACATTTTTAATTAAAATATATTATTTAATAAGATTAAAACTGCAATAATATTAATTATCATTATTTATAATAATAGTTAATTAATATTAATATTAAATTACTTTAACTATCAACCTAATGAGTAATTATTATAATAAATAAATAATTTATTTAAATAAAAATATATAATTTATTAATTACAAATCAATCCACCAATCAGAACGTTCTGTGGTTCCTGAAGATTTTTAATAAATAGAGACGATCATTTCACTTTTAAAGTAATTCGATTCAACGCTACTTAAATTTTAAAATTTTTCTTTCAAAACTGACTTAAGTATTGCAGCATTTTTGATCGAACAACCCTCTAAGTTTCAATCAGAGTGAACGATGGTATATTATTTGTTATTTCCAAAAATTTAGAAGAGTTTTAAAAATCCGGACAAATTTTACTCTAAGAATCATCTTTGATAATTATGATTGGTTTTGGACCTTTTGGATGCAATACATGAAAGGAAAAAGGTGGGCGGAGGGTGGAATAGGGGGAGGGCACAATCACATGAATCCATGAATATAGACAACACACCACATTGGGATGGTCTGCAGAGTAGCAACATTTTTAACCTGAGCACATGGCATGAAACCGCTCAATCTAACATTATCTATTATTAATAATCATTTCATAATCTCACAAATCAATTACACAATCCACTACTTTTTATGTCTTCAACCATTCATACAGAAACGACGTCTTGCTTAATTATTGTGAATTATTGATGCGGTAATAAGGACTCCTTTCCTGAGTGGATTTCACAAAATAATTCATTAAATTTATTATATTTTAAATAAAAAAAATAGATGTATTGTTATTATATAAAAATTAGAGGGAGTAGAAATAGAATTAAACTTATTAAATCTTATCTCGTTAAATAGTACAATTATAAGAGTTGAATTTACTTATATACTTATTTAATATTTCTATAATGAAATCACGTTTATTTTTAGATTCAAAGGAGCTTGTGAGAGGCATGGAGTGATGAATCCATATAAGCTAAATTGTGGAAAAGGAATACATGGGTTACTACGGTGGATGTAGGAGAGACTATATACGAATGTTGGGGGTATGTACTCTGGCACTATAAATTATCAAAAAATTATAGAGCTGTCACGTGATCCATGATTCTCATAATATCGAAATGTCGATACTACCCTTGGTATAGTCGATGACAGCACCACACAGTCTCCACATTAATTTAATATATTTATTAATTAAATATATTAATTAATCAGATCAATTTCAATAATAAAAGATATCTCCGCAAGTTATTTATTATTATTTATATAGTTAATAATAGTAATTTCTCGCGATAGAATCACCTATTAAGCACTATCTTCTTCAACCAATCAAACGCTCCAGTGACCCACAAGACTCTACTATAAATACAGGGTTTCACTCACCTCAAAAGGTAATTCAAAATTCATACCGATACTCTGACGGTTAATTTCTCTCGATTAAATTGACTTAGGCATGAGAGTGTTCTTGGTTGAACACCCCCCCCCCTAAGGCGTCAATCTTAACCCTGTTTATTTCTTGTTATTGTGTGTAGAGATTAAGAAGGAATTCTACAAGTCTGGACGATTTTTGCATCAACAACTGGTGATTTCATTGAGAGCCGAATTGTGAAATACTCAATGCATGCTCTCCAGTTCTTTCTCAAAAAGTTAATTATCGATCATCGTTCTTCATCCATGGCAAGAACTTGAAGAACAAAACGACCTGGCAGGCTCACTGCCTTCGTCACAAGGACTCACGATAAGAGCGACATGTTCAACAAGATTTCAGAAGTTCAACTAAAACTGTTACCTGTTTTGCAACAGGAATTTTCCATGGAGCAAGAAAGGGTTCCAGCCGCGGTTACGATGTCCATGTCATCTCAAAGCCACTCGATACCGGCGTACTCCCGACATCAATCCACTTCCTGCATTAGGCGTAATGACAACCTTCCCACATGCAGATAGGCGACTAGCTAGAAAGACGTCACATCAAGCCCCAAATTGACTTCATACCGACGTTGAACTTCAAAGGCTTTTGAATGACCTACGCCATGTAGGAGGATGCACTCAAGTTTGTGAAGAATGAGGTGTGATACTTTGCCACCAGAACTCAAGACTCCCAACGCTCCGCATGACATGCACGATGATGCGCTTAAACCCATAAAGAATGCGATGTGACACCTTGCACTAAAGTTCATGGCATAAGTCCCAACGATCCACCTTGGACTAAACTTATCAAATCTGATCTCTTTAAATAGTACAATTATAAAAGTTGAATTCCCTTATATGCTTATCTAATCCTCTTTTAATGAAATCACATTTGTTTTCAAATTCAAAGTATATTGAATTTGATGAGTTTTGTTTTTTCATTCTCACATGCAATTATATGTGAGTAGATTGAAGAATTTCACGTAGACTAAAAACTTAATTAGTAGTAGAGAAGGTAGTCGAACTCCTTATTAATTATTGGAAAGTTAATCAAACTTTCTTGTTAATCCTTCACATTCTTACACGCATGTTCGCGACGTGATTCAAGCCTAAAGCATCTTGATCAACTTTATGGAGTTTTTGTTTTTTCACATTATCACAAGCCTAGTTGACTTTTATTTCATATTTGTACACCTAACCCTCTGTTATGAGGTGCCTTTATATAGATACGGTAAGTGTGTTTTCAATGTAGTCCAAACAAGGAGGAAACTCACTAAACCAAGTAGTATTGAAACGTAATATATTTGGAATTTGAATGGATGTTTGTGTAAAGTTCAAGATTTAATAGGGCATTTGTGAAAATATTAAAAAAATACTTGAGCGAATATTTATGTAACGAAATAAAATCTAAGGATGCCAAGGACCACGCTGGATCTGCTATAGCTCCGCCCAAACCCGAAAGACGTAACATACTCGCATTATGATAAAAAGTAAATTAAGTGAGGCGTTAAAAAGGAGTTTGTGAGAGGCATGGAGTGGTGAATCCATATAAGCTAAATTGTGGAAAAGGATTACATGGGTTACTACAGTGGGTGTAGGAGAGAAAATAAATACGAATGTTGGGTGTACGTACGTAGCAGAGTAGCATGCAGGACGTAGCAGAGTAGCATGCACTACTTCACCCGTGTATATATTTGGGAAATGTTTGCTGAGCGTGGGATGGAGATTGGAGATTGGAGATTGGAGAGAGTATATCCTAATCCTAATATCCATTTTGGCGTTGTGTTCCAGGACGTGACAGAGGACAGCTCCATTCAACGCTGTCGGCTTCATCCTCCAGTTGTACTTTGTAGTAACAAATATATTTGTCAGATTCAATTTATTCAGTTGCCCACAGCCAAGTGCCAGCCGTTGATTCATAATTCATAATTTAAGGCATAGATAATCCTCTGCGCGCTCCTGCTGGCCGGCTGCTTCTTCTGCTCGTGTCACTTGGTGTCAAGTGGGCTCCTACTTGGGCCTTTTGGGCCCCCACGTGATCATCATCCCTTTCCTGCTCTACATACAAAAACGAATGGGTCAATATCAACCCTCTCTCATCAGTTGTCAAAAGATGCTTTAAAAATGAAACTACTTATCACTCTGAAACTAAAACTTAATATCACTTTACATCCTGAAATCACATATATATCGTATGTTGTATCGTTTAACATCAATTTTTCCAATGAAATTTATCTAACATTAAAAATGCTGTCATAAAACCTAAGTGATAGTTCAAGTAGGAGCAAATTTGCCTCTTCACCAAATGTCCACAGCCAGAGCACTAAAAAAAAAAAAGGATGAGTGCTCTAAACACAAAATGTAGGCCCACGTATCCTTCAGATATATTCATATACGTGCATGCATATAATATAATCATATTGCATGGGGCATGGGTGACAAACTGACTTGTTTTCAAAATCTGAACAATCACGTTCATATATGTCAACGTGTATACATACCAGCAGCATTTAAACTTACCAAGATGAGAAACGTGACCCTGATCTAATAATTAAGGCCGGCTTATCTTTCGCTGGATCTGGTACAGTTTCCCTTTATTTTTGGGTAGCATAGGTAAACCAAGTGGTGATTATGTTAAGAAGTCAGCTCTTAATTCTTAGATTCATAATCATAAATAGGTGTCAGCGAATCAAAAGAAACAAGTCGCTGCTGGTTGCCTGCTTTGGATATTGGATGATTAGCAGCCATTGAGTTATTCATGATTAGCAGTTGGTCACAGATCCCAATTAACGCTAACACCCGGCCCGAACCAGGCACTTGTTGTAAAACGAGGTCGCAAACCAGTTGACTTCTCTTTAAAGCGTTCTTATACGTGTGTTCAAATTAAATGACTGGATTAGGATTGAAATATCGATATCAACGGATATATCGCTAGTTAAATTTACAAATATCTCGCTCTAAATATCGATATCGTTTATGGTCAATACAAATTAAAAAAATTTAATGTAAAAGTTCGAAAATTTTAATGAATTTTTGGGAAAAACTTAAGTACCCAATAATTATTATATATGACTAATAAAATTAGAAAATGACTTTGATATAATAAATATATGATGAATAATATGATGCAATATGATTCAGACGATGACTAATAATATAAAATCTTAAATATAAACATAAATTGAAGTAAATTATTATAATTCAATGTTAATATAGTTAAAAATATAACAATAAGCATAAAAAAATTTCAATGGAAGAAAAATGATAAAATAAGTCTAAATATATTCGAAATTGAAAAAAAGATGAAAAACTAGGATCAAACTTCGTTCAAAATTTGGAATGAACGGATATATTTAAAATTGGGAAAAATGAAAAAAGAAGAAAAAAAGAAGCCAAAGCTTGTTGAAAAATTGAAAAAAAAAAGATTAAAAAAACCTAATCTATAATTGTTAGAAAGGGAGGTCGAACCCGAGACCCCCAAACCCCTCCAGAAGTCCCAAAGCCAACTCGGCTAGCAAGTCTAGTTGACAATTTAATCAACGTATAATATATATAACTTAACTATAAAAGCTAACACTCATCTTCTTCTTCCAGTAGGTCTGTCACTCGGGTTTTGCAACTCGACAACATGACCCGACTCAAACAACCTTGTTTTACATCCAATTTTCACAAATTAATAGTTCATCTTCATCATTTTGATCTCAGAAAGGGATCTGTGTGCTCAAATAAGACGACTCTTCAATATTTCGGTCAATTTCCTTTACCCCCTCCTTATTTATCGCTGGTCAAATTTTTGAAATTTCCGATATTTTCATCCATGTCCTAATTTGTAACAACCTGTCCCAAATTATCGGGATTAATTCTAGAATTAATGACGGATTAGCGAGACTAATCAGATACTAGTAAAAGATTATCGAACGTTCAGGGTGAAATTACGATTTTGCCCCTAAACGAGGGCAAAAAGTTGACTTTTGACACAGGAGGTCCGATGCCCGAGGGCCGAGGACCATTAAATAGATCGGGGTCGATATGAGTCTATAGACAGGTGGCACGAGGATTATCGGATGTTCGACGGTAAAGTTACGGTTCACGAAAACTTTGAAGTACTATTTACGACGGCACGTTTTACGAGGCAAAAGTGGACTTTTGTCCTCAAGTGGTCCCCAGATATTTGAATCAGGGCCAATGGATGAGTGACAAGTGTCACCCATCCATTGCTCACCTAACACAGATACATGCATATCCATTCCCTGTTTGTGTTCATTCAACCAAACCTGATGAACCCCAAAACCATTACCCTTTCCCCTTTTTATTTTGTGTGAGGCCAGAAGAAGATAGAGGATGATGGATGGACTGAGAACGATGGTGGCAAGCTACAGGACCGCCGTAGGCGGCGGTGGGAGCTCACGACCAAGGTAACCCGTGACCTTTTATAATTCAAATTTTGGACTTTGGGATTTGGACTTTTTAAATTGGTTCTAATGACTGGGTGATGTTGTGGGGGGTTGTTTGAGTCGTGTGGGATCATAAATAGTGGCTGAGGACGGCTTAGCCGGCCATACTACGGCCGAGAAGGATTTTTGGTGGCTATCCACCGAATTTCATTTCCGGCAAGTTAGGCTCAATCTAAACCCCTAAACCTTCTTATAATGATCCTAGGAGCTTAATGGAACCCTTAGGATAAAGTTTTGGCCCTTGGTTATGCCCAGAACATGAATAGGAAATTTTGGGTTTCATTGGATTATTGAACCAATAAGTTTTAGGATTGGTTTCCTTATTTTGATTGTAGAAAACAATTCCTAGGATAGATTAGGGAAGATTGGTGGAAAGAAGGAAGAAAAATGATGAAAAAAATAGGAGGGAATGGACCTGGACCCGTCACGTCGGTCCAGTTGGACTGGATTGCAGGTGGACCGGTTCGGACCGGTCTAGCCAAAAGTTGAAGATGATACTGTGCAGGCGCGTGAAGCCCACGTGGAGGGCCTTTGGGCGGTACGTGGCGGCACGTGGGGAGGAATTTGGAGGTGACTTCAACATATGAAATCATCTATTCAATGCAACGAACATTTTGGGATAAGTTTTGAGTCAATCGAATATCGTTTCGATATAGTTCGGGACATGTGAAGGTTTAGGATCGAGTTTTAAAATAGTTAAAAATTCGAGAAAATTACGGGGCTTCAACGAGAGGTTAATGAGGTAGTTAGTAACCCTCTAATACGATTTGGACAGGTTTGGGAGTCCCTGTGACAGTGATTAGCCCGGAGAGGCGTATGGCGCGTGTATCGAGGCGCAGCTTTGGACGGTCTGTGAGTGGACTTTGTTTTATGAATCTATGCGTGCATAAATGTTTTTTATATGTGTTTATAAACATGTTTTGTGATGCCATGAGTGCATTTGTTTGTGGTGTATTCATATTTACGTATTTGCACATATTTCAAGGTTTTAGATTTTATACGGTGCTTATACATGTTGTGTTTTCTATGAGGGTTTAATGGAAAGGTTTTGGATTTGGAAATGTGAAATCGAGCATGTGACCCATTTGATTTTTTCTCGAGCATATGGCCCTATTGATGACCTACGGGTCCGAGGTGTGGTTGCGACTAGTGCTGTGTGCAAGACGACGGATGATATGATGCTCGCCTCCAGACTGGGTATGTGTTCCTTCCGGAGAGGTCACAATGTACATCCATTGTTGAGCAGCCACTAGATGCTCAATTTCGGAGTGCTAACCGTATATGAGATCGATTGGTGATGTGTGCACTATGATCTAGAGGTGGTCGCGGCAGTTGATATGTTCACGGAGGATTGAGAGCGGTCCTAGATTGATGGTTGCACACATCACTATGATTGGAATCATGACTGACCCTGAGATTAGTGTATGCTATCGGGCTTGGTGCCCTGTTGAATTTTGAGTTCGGGCTTGAGGCCCAGTTTGTAACGACCCGTCCCAAATTCCATGATTAGATTAGTGACTAATCACGATTAGTGAGGTTAATCGGTGATTAGTTAGGTTAAATCGGACGAACGATGCGGAATGACCGTTTTGCCCCTGATGGTGGCAAAACGTTGACTTTTCGATCGGGCGGTCAAAGGGACTTTGACCGATGACCGTGACGTAGTTCGTGACGTCACGAGTTCATAGACAGGTGGCACGTTCAATTCCAACGTTCGTAGAAGAAGTTATGACGTTCGGAAGCCCAAGGGCATTTTGGTAATTTGGGTGAATAGGAGGTCAAAAGTTGACTTTTTGATCGGGAGGTCCGATGGCCGAGGGTCGAAGACCGTTACGTAGATAAGGACGATACGAATCCGTAGACAGGCGGCACGTCGAATTCGGACGTTCGACGGCGAAGTTACGGTTCACGGCAGTTCCCAGTTACTATTCACGACGGCACGTTTTATGAGACAAAAAGTGCAGTTTGTCTTTAGTGGGACCAGTTGCTTTTTAGCAACCAATGGATGAGTGACAAGTGTCACTCATCCACTGGACAACACATTACATACATGCACTTCACCGTGCATTTTCATTTTCTTCGTTCAAACACAACCCACCCGATCTCACCATTTTCTCTCATTCCCGTGCAACCCAAACCCAGCCAACCATCACCCATGACCAGGCAGAGGACCAGGGAGATCGAGGGAGCCGAGGTGGCCGGCTTGGAGGCCTGAACCGCCGCCCACGGCGGCGAGAGGAGGAGAAACCCGAACGGGTACCCGGTTAGCCCATTTTGATCCATTTTTCCATTTTCGTTGTTATGGTTAGTTTTTAATGGTTTTAATGAGTCCATTAGGTTGCTAGGGACATTTTAGGAAGGTTTTGGTGGTGGTTGACGGCCGAGAAGCCGTGTAGACTGATCGGGAAAAATTGAACCGTGAGGTTCAAATTGGACCGGTCGGATTTCGTAGGTTTTAGGTTGTTTAGTTAATTAGGATTGATAGAAAATGAAGAAATAGGAATTTAGGAGTTGGAATGGAAGCAAACGGACCGAAAATGAGGGAGAAGGAGACCTGGACCGGTTACGCCGGTCCAAGTTGCAGGAAAAACCGGACCGGACCGGTTCGGACCGGTCTGACCGATGTAGGGGATGACTGATGACGTCATCCTGATGATGTCATCATGTCAGGGATGACGTCATCATGTCAGATCTGACAATGTCAGACTGACATGTCAGACAGTGGGCCAATGGGAGCGTGACACGTGTCACTGTCAGGGGCTATCAGTGATGACGTCATGCTGACGTCAGCGATGACGTCAGCAGGTACTGTAGCAAGCGCGTGAAGCCCACGCGCAGCCAATTCAGGCGGCGCGTGAGGGCGTGTGGCAGGGAATCTGGGGAAGGTTCCAACATACGAAATCTTCTATTCGATGTAACGAACATTTTGAGACTGGTTTCGTGTCGATCGGACACCGTCTCGATATGTTTCGGGGCATCGGAAGGTTTAGGTTCGGGATTAAAAATAGTTAAAAATACGGGAAAATTACGAGGCTTTGGTAGGAGGTTAATTAAGTAGTTAGTAACCTTCTATTACGATTTGGACAGGTTTGGGAGTCCCGGTGACGGTGATCAGCTCGGGGAGCCGTATGGCACGCAAATCGAGGCGACAGCTCGGACGGTCTGTGAGTGGACCTTGTTTTCTAATTGGTGCATGCATAAATGTTTATTATATGTTTTATTACTTGTTTGATGATGCCATGGGTGCATTTGTATGTGGTTACGTATAAGCACGTATTTCGAGGTTTCGGCCTTATACGGTGCTTATACGGGTCTGTATTTCTGTATTGATTTAATGAACTGGATTTGGATTTCAAAATGATAAACTCGGGTATGAGACCCATTTGGTTTTGTCTCGGGCATATGACCTCAGATTTCGGGCACGGTGCCCAGCTGATGTCCTATGTTCGGGCACGAGACCCAGTCACTTTACGGTTTTGATTTCAGGTCAGGGACCCTTAAATGGATTCCCAGGTTCATGACGGTTTATGGGAACCGGCATGAACCCTTGTTATGTTAATACGGTACATGACGGTTTATGGGAACCGGCATGTTACTTGAGTTATGTTATTACGGTACATGACGGTTTATGGGAACCGGCATGTTACCTGATTATGGATATTATAGATCATGACGGTTCAGGGGAACCGGTCATGAATGTTTACGTTATGTATATATATGTTCATCTACCTTCCTTTACTTCCATTATCTCCTCCGGGGAGGGTCGTTGGCCTGGGTGGACCCCGAAGTAGTCACGGAGCACCGACTGAGTGGAGTCACCCCCCAGTTGGGTTCCTTACTCTCAGGAAGGCTATGGTTACTATTACCTCGGGTAGGGTCAGTGGTCTGCGGACATTGACCTTGACTTTGAGAAGACTCGGATTGAGACCCGGGTAGCACGCGCGTAGCTTTGGATACCGTGACAGGATTGGTTGTGTGACTTATATATATGTATGTGATGGATATATGATATATGATATGTGGTGTGTACATGTGTGCATAGGATTTGGGCAGTGACCTGTATGGTCGTTTTCATTGTGGTCCTTTCGACCTTGGTTTATATCTGCTTGGGCTTAGTCACACATATGGTTTGTTTTGGATAAATGGTTTTCGAATGCATGCATGCTTTTTAGTGGAGGGTACAAATGTCTTCCTTATTAAATGTTTTTATAAACTCTTGTTTTGTCCACTCACAGTTTTTAATGTTTTGACTGCCCTTCAGGTTGACATCGGATGTGGACTGTAACAGAGACCGAGATATCACATGCCTCCTCCGGATCCTGGCGTACTCTGATAGCCCGGGAGGGCAAAGGACGAAAATATCCCTTGTCTGACACTTCGTGTCAGACGGGAACAGGGTCATCCCGCACTAATCCCGGGGGGATTGGGATGGGTCCTGTCAACGTGGTATCAGAGCGGGGTTGTCTCTATTCGAGCAACCGTGCAGCTCTTGGAGTATGTACACAGGTCGAGGATGTGATATCTCAATGGGCTACAGTTCGTGGTCAACCTGATGTTGAGGTGCCGGTGCGATAGTTAGTAGGATTGGCATGCCTTGGTTCGGCATTTGATGCCGGGGTTGCCGTAGTTCTATCGTGGATGACAGTGTGGGACCCTACAAAGGGATAAACAGTATTTTCGAGTTTTGACCGTGAGACGGTTAGATGGGATCGTCTTTCACGATGTCGTAGGATCGGTTCCGACGACTGGTTTGGAGTTGTGACCACTCGATGGTCGGACTTGGGTTGGGTTAAATGGATTTACTGCGGTCGGCAGTTAGTTTTCGGTTTCGGGGAATCCTAGTTGGATTGTCGGTAGGATTGGATTGACGTTTTTACGATGTCAAGACCGCGGGGTCGGTCAGGTTGTTGATGTTACTGCTTTTCGCAGTTGGGTTCCGAGGAACTCTAGGTGTGATTGTGGAACCCTACCTTGGTAGGTATGGTTCGGGAAGGCGAGTTGACTGGTGGTTTGACTTGGACGACTATTCGGATTTGGATTCGGTAGTCGGTCTAGTCATGTCAGCTTGTGTTGGGACTGCACTTCGCAGTCAGGGTTGTACGTATCGGTTAGACCGAGTTGGTTGTCGTGCTACTTCAGTTGTGGGTTGGTGCAACTAAGGTCGTGGATGACCTGGTAGACGACAATGGTTTAGTCAAGTTACGACAGGATAGAGATTGTTGGACAAGTTACCAGGGTTGGTACTTGTCGATGGAATCCCTGAGTGGGATACAGAGTAGTTAGTACGGGCGATTGATTCCGTTGGATACGGAGTCTGGATATAGCGATGTCTGGTAGTTAGGTCTGCACGAGTGTGGGGCAGGCGCTACTACCGAGAGTGGTTATAGTTACGATTTTTGGGGATCGGGGACGTTCGGGGAACGTTTTCCTTTTCTCGCATGAGTTGTCAGGGTGACTGTACCCAGAGTTGTCAGGTACGAGGGAGATAGAGTTTCTCCTATACGAGCAGAGGTACGCGATCGTCGCTTGGTATGAGCGGAGATCCAGGGTGTCAGTTTTGCACACGGTGTGCTAGCGTCAGTACTGATGCTAGTGAGGATGCTTGTGTGCTGATGCTGACAGGTGGTAGTGATGGTGCTGGTACTCGTGCTAGTGCTAGTGCTGGTGTCGGTGCGGGTGATTGTGATGACGGTGAGTCACGAGTCGGGATGTGGCTCTGACGAGATGGGCATATGTTCGGTATCTGTGGTTCCAGAGTGGACCTCAGATAAGGTTAAAGTGGTTAAGGGACACGTGGTTGATGTCCGGGTATGTTGTTTCCAATCTTGTTGGAACTTCGGAATCGCGGTAGTTTGCGATTGAGGTGACGAGAGGAATACGGGTATTCCGCATTGGTATCGGGTATTTCGACGTAATTTTGGGTGACTTCTCAGATTCTACCATGAATGATGATGGTAGATGAAGTTGATGATATAGATGTTGTTGGTTGCCACTAGTACACTGATCGTGTATTGGTTGGTGGACCCGGGATCTGTTCTGAATCATCAGGAGGAGATGAGTATATCGAAGTTAGGTGACTGAGATTCCTCATTCTCTACTTGGTGGCAGACGATGTCAGGTTACCTGACGTGGTGAGTGCATCGAGTGTTGTTTGCATTCACGTAGGATGGATTATTCGATCATTCTTGATTTTTCCTCGGTGGAATGACAAGGATCGATACGAGGTAATCAGTGGTAACCCACAGTCTCGGCGTGTCTCGTCGTTGACTAATCTGTTTAGATGTGGGGAATGGTTGAGGACTTTGGACGTCGTGACGATCGGGGATCGTGACGTCTATGGTCGGTTGACGTAGTGTTGGATCTGGATTGTGATTTGGATGTCCAGATAGGTGGAGCGTTTATTACTCTTACTTGGATGTTGAGTGAAGCATGATGGGACTGAACTTCTTTTCGAGGTAAATCCCATATGGCTTATTACTCGCCTGAGTAGTTGTCCGATGAGTAGGTGTCTGACGAGGCCGGATTTTGTCTGACCTAGTGTTGTGTTGATGTTGGAATTGACTTCCCTATGAAGTCAATCGTTGGTAATAGGGTAATCGGTTTAGCGGGTAACCGATAGGTTTGGTTTTGGTACGTCTCGGTAGACGTGAACGATATTTCAGGTTTTGGAATCAGATTTCTGGATGACGATTCAGGATTTGATTTTGGAACTTGAAAGAGGATTTCTGTATTTGGGTTTTGGAATCGGATTCTGGGTGACGATTCAGGATTTGATTCTAGAGCTTGACTATAGATTTTCTTTTATGGATTTGGGTTCGGAATGGTTATTCCTAATACTAGTTTACGGAATGATGATTTCGGATTTGAATTTGGACATGATTATGGATATGATTTCTGGGTTTGGATTCGGGATTTCTTACGAAATTGCGGATTCGGATTCGGATTTGGAAATAAATAGTGGGTCGGAGTTTCGATTTGTCTAACGCTGGATTGGACGAATGAACTCCATAATTGAAACGTGTTTGACTACGACCTAGGTGGTCTGGTTATTGTTGTGGTATGTCGATGGGTAGATGTACGTACTTTGTACGTTGTTCAAGGTACGATACTGGGTGTACTTGTCGTGCCTGGTGACGGTATATAGGTGATACCGGTGGTACGTTGGAGAGCGTGTTGGTAGTCGGCTTGGTTCCGTTACCATTGGATTAGTCGGGGTCGTGGACTGGACATTGGATACTGTGCATTGGGTCATAGTATTTCTGATGGGTCCAGTTACACGCAGGTCGAGATAGATGTTGGTATACATATACTCAGGATGAGTATGTTGGTGGTTAGTGTAACCACAAGTGGGTATAGTGTTAGTTTTGACTGACGACTGTCAAGTGGTGACGGTTTGTCGGAGGTGTCAACGTAGATCGTTGAGTGCGGGTTGGTGACTCTCAGTGGGAGCAGACGTCAGGATAGGTTAGAGGTTGAGGAAGGAACCGTAGAGTTGTTTATGTCAGCGAAAGGGTAGATTTGACAAGTGGGTCGATCATAGGATACTTGGGCTACTCTGATACTGATAGGTGGTGTCAGTTCGGAGCGTACGACTTCTGCTATTCGACGTGGTCGAATGTAGTCGATACGACGAGAGCGTTAGTGGTACGTCTAGTTACAAACGAGGTTTATGTTGACTAGTGGGTGTACTAGTGTACACGTGTTTTGCGGTCGATTCTACTTTCCACGAGGTGGATGTGGAATCAGGATAGTTGGAGTTTCGAGAACGGAACTAATTAAGGAGGGAAGAACGGTTAGATTAGGTCGGTTGGAATTTCGAGGACGAAATTAATTAAGGAGGGAAGGTTGTAATGACCCGTCCCAAATTCCATGATTAGATTAGTGACTAATCACGATTAGTGAGGTTAATCGGTGATTAGTTAGGTTAAATCGGACGAACGATGCGGAATGACCGTTTTGCCCCTGATGGTGGCAAAACGTTGACTTTTCGATCGGGCGGTCAAAGGGACTTTGATCGATGACCGTGACGTAGTTCGTGACGTCAGGAGTTCATAGACAGGTGGCACGTTCAATTCCGACGTTCGTAGAAGAAGTTATGACGTTCGGAAGCCCAAGGGCATTTTGGTAATTTGGGTGAATAGGAGGTCAAAAGTTGACTTTTTGATCGGGAGGTCCGATGGCCGAGGGCCGAAGACCGTTACGTAGATAAGGACGATACGAATCCGTAGACAGGCGGCACGTCGAATTCGGACGTTCGACGGCGAAGTTACGGTTCACGGCAGTTCCCGGTTACTATTCACGACGGCACGTTTTATGAGACAAAAAGTGCAGTTTGTCTTTAGTGGGACCAGTTGCTTTTTAGCAACCAATGGATGAGTGACAAGTGTCACTCATCCACTGGACAACACATTACATACATGCACTTCACCGTGCATTTTCATTTTCTTCGTTCAAACACAACCCACCCGATCTCACCATTTTCTCTCATTCCCGTGCAACCCAAACCCAGCCAACCATCACCCATGACCAGGCAGAGGACCAGGGAGATCGAGGGAGCCGAGGTGGCCGGCTTGGAGGCCTGAACCGCCGCCCACGGCGGCGAGAGGAGGAGAAACCCGAACGGGTACCCGGTTAGCCCATTTTGATCCATTTTTCCATTTTCGTTGTTATGGTTAGTTTTTAATGGTTTTAATGAGTCCATTAGGTTGCTAGGGACATTTTAGGAAGGTTTTGGTGGTGGTTGACGGCCGAGAAGCCGTGTAGACTGATCGGGAAAAATTGAACCGTGAGGTTCAAATTGGACCGGTCGGATTTCGTAGGTTTTAGGTTGTTTAGTTAATTAGGATTGATAGGAAATGAAGAAATAGGAATTTAGGAGTTGGAATGGAAGCAAACGGACCGAAAATGAGGGAGAAGGAGACCTGGACCGGTTACGCCGGTCCAAGTTGCAGGAAAAACCGGACCGGACCGGTTCGGACCGGTCTGACCGATGTAGGGGATGACTGATGACATCATCATGTCAGGGATGACGTCATCATGTCAGATCTGACAATGTCAGACTGACATGTCAGACAGTGGGCCAATGGGAGCGTGACACGTGTCACTGTCAGGGGCTGTCAGTGATGACGTCATGCTGACGTCAGCGATGACATCAGCAGGTACTGTAGCAGGCGCGTGAAGCCCACGCGCAGCCACTTCAGGCGGCGCGTGAAGCCCACGCGCAGCCACTTCAGGCGGCGCGTGAGGGCTCGTGGCAGGGAATCTGGGGAAGGTTCCAACATACGAAATCTTCTATTCGATGTAACGAACATTTTGAGACTGGTTTCGTGTCGGTCGGACACCGTCTCGATATGTTTCGGGGCATCGGAAGGTTTAGGTTCGGGATTAAAAATAGTTAAAAATACGGGAAAATTACGGGGCTTTGGTAGGAGGTTAATTAAATAGTTAGTAACCTTCTATTACGATTTGGACAGGTTTGGGAGTCCCGGTGACGGTGATCAGCTCGGGGAGCCGTATGGCACGCAAATCGAGGCGACAGCTCGGACGGTCTGTGAGTGGACCTTGTTTTCTAATTGGTGCATGCATAAATGTTTATTATATGTTTTATTACTTGTTTGATGATGCCATGGGTGCATTTGTATGTGGTTACGTATAAGCACGTATTTCGAGGTTTCAGCCTTATACGGTGCTTATACGGGTCTGTATTTCTGTATTGATTTAATGAACTGGATTTGGATTTCAAAATGATAAACTCGGGTATGAGACCCATTTGGTTTTGTCTCGGGCATATGACCTCAGATTTCGGACACGGTGCCCAGCTGATGTCCTATGTTCGGGCACGAGACCCAGTCACTTTACGGTTTTGATTTCAGGTCAGGGAACCTTAAATGGATTCCCAGGTTCATGACGGTTTATGGGAACCGGCATGAACCCTTGTTATGTTAATACGGTACATGACGGTTTATGGGAACCGGCATGTTACCTCAGTTATGTTATTACGGTACATGACGGTTTATGGGAACCGGCATGTTACCTGATTATGGATATTATAGATCATGACGGTTCAGGGGAACCGGTCATGAATGTTTACGTTATGTATATATATGTTCATCTACCTTCCTTTACTTCCATTATCTCCTCCGGGGAGGGTCGTTGGCCTGGGTGGACCCCGGAGTAGTCACGGAGCACCGACTGAGTGGAGTCACCCCCCAGTTGGGTTCCTTACTCTCAGGAAGGCTATGGTTACTATTACCTCGGGTAGGGTCAGTGGTCTGCGGACATTGACCTTGACTTTGAGAAGACTCGGATTGAGACCCGGGTAGCACGCGCGTAGCTTTGGATACCGTGACAGGATTGGTTGTGTGACTTATATATATGTATGTGATGGATATATGATATATGATATGTGGTGTGTACAGGTGTGCACAGGATTTGGGCAGTGACCCGTATGGTCGTTTTCATTGTGGTCCTTTCGACCTTGGTTTATATCTGCTTGGGCTTAGTCACACATATGGTTTGTTTTGGATAAATGGTTTTCGAATGCATGCATGCTTTTTAGTGGAGGGTACAAATGTCTTCCTTATTAAATGTTTTTATAAACTCTTGTTTTGTCCACTCACAGTTTTTAATGTTTTGACTGCCCTTCAGGTTGACATCGGATGTGGACTGTAACAGAGACCGAGATATCACATGCCTCCTCCGGATCCTGGCGTACTCTGATAGCCCGGGAGGGCAAAGGACGAAAATATCCCTTGTCTGACACTTCGTGTCAGACGGGAGCAGGGTCATCCCGCACTAATCCCGGGGGGGATTGGGATGGGTCCTGTCACAGTTAAATTGTGATATCGGGTTTAAGTCCCAATTGTGGTTTTTCACACTTGTATGTATGTACCCTCCTTTATGAGCGGATTGGTCTCCTCCAGACGTCGATGATCCTAGAGAGTCACGATCCACTACCTAGAATGAGTGACTCTAAGAGGGAGCACATTTCAGGAGTGAGAGATATGATATAGTCACAGATTGGGTCCGAGGATAGTCCTCCAGACGTCGTAGATCCTGGATTTTGGACAGATCCTCCTAGACATCGTAGATCCTAGGGGTAGACTCGGAGTGAGACCCCGAGTAGTATGCATACTTATAGATAAATCGTGACGGGTATTGATTAGACATCAGAGAATGTCTAGGACGGGTTATATATGTATATGTATATGTATATGAGATTTCAAGGAAACTAGTTTGTGGCGGAGACCTTGTGTTTTATGATTTGAAATGGGACTTGTTCTGGGTTTCCTTATTTGTATTTTGGGCTTAGACCCTATTGGGTTATAGCTTCGTATGAGAAGCGGTTTTAATAACTGGTTTTCGAATGCATGCATACTTTTAGTGAAGGGCATAAATGTCTTTTCGTGAAATTATTTTTATAAATTAAATTATTTGTTTTATCCATTCACAGCATTTAATGATTTTAATGCCCTTCAAATTGATCGCGGATGCGGGCTATAGCAGAGACCGAGACATCACACTCTTCCGTCGATCCTGGCGCACTCAGGAAGCCCTGAGTGGGCTGAGGCTAAAATTATCCCTAGTCTGACACGTCGTGTCAGACGGGAGCAGGCACGTCCCACATTAATTCCAAAGACTTTGGGATGGGTCCTGATATAATTAATGTAAAATCATCAAACTCGATCATCCATGCAATTATTAAAGTATATTTTTCCTCTCAATATTTAGGTTTTGATCAAACACATTCACGTGGACCCAACTTTGAGCCAAAACATGTGGCATTAACGATTTTAGTTGCATTCTGCTTCGGACCTTCGGTTGTTCTGGCGAAGCATTTATGATTCAACGATTCAACCATCGATCCACAATCCTTTTTTTTTTTTTTTTTTTTTGTCATTGCATTGCATGCCCTATATACATATTGGTATAAAACTAATTAATCTTCACCTTTATGGAATCACGACACTTATCGTTAAAGTCATGCTAGAAATATATACTCATTATATATGACGTCCTCCAATTGTCACAAGAAATAATCAATGAAATTCGAACATTAGATATTTGAACAAATCAGACTAGTGTTTGAATCATTACACCCTAGACCATCCCTTTGTGATTATCAATCCTCAATAACATATATATAATTTAAGCGTATCCACTTTGAGCATAAAATATATATTATTTTAAGTTGCTGGAGTTTGAATAAATTATTTGTTCGTGTGTGTGCATTTAGATGGATTGAAGTTGAACCTTGAACTAATAATAATTATATTCATAAAAAAAAAAAGCATTCATGATTTCGTGATTCATACAAATCACAGAAATGTGACATACATTTCATTAATTGAGGTTGTTTGGATCGATGTATGTAGCAGCTGTCGCATGGAACGTGAATTTGTCGGGAGACTTGATTAAGAAGAGTCTAATCAGGTTTAATTTTCTGGATCAATAATGGAATGGATCAATGATAATATGATATAGCTACCTAGCTAACTGCAGCTGATCACCTAGGTTACGTACATTCATAATTCAATGGAGCCAACTTTACAATCAAGAGAGTAAGGGACCAACTTACATGCTGCATGCACCATGTTTCCGTTTGATTCCTGCCCTAAGAAACACAGCCAACCGCACTTTTAATTTCTAGGCACCACCAAATATGATCTTCTGGCCTTATTACTTCCATATCCATCTCATTTACAATATCGACTGCTTGGGACTTGATTATATTGTGGCCGATGACAAACTTACCATTACTACAAGAAATTTTTGGCACTCGACCGTTTTTTGCCTGACGACCAAGAAATCGTTCTTAAAAACAGTGTTACTTGACGACTTCCATTACAACCGTTGGGTACAGTTATTGCGCGAAAAGAAAACATTCCCAGCGCTGAAATAGGCGATGTTATCCGACAGTGACATAATGCTTGTCGGGTAACTACACCAAATCCGACGGATATATTGTTTTACACCGTCGGGTAACACACAAGCGTTGGCCGTTGTTACCCGACGGTCCCAACGCATCGGGTATACAATTCGGTGGGAAGGAATTATTTTTGGCGCCAAGATGTTATCCTTACCCGACGCGTTTTTAAGTTTTCCCAACAACTTCCATCGTCGAGTATAAAGTTGGCGGGAAGGAATTGTTTCTGCGCCAAGATGTTATCTTTACCCGACGCATCATTAAAAGTGGCCCAACGACTATCTTCGTCGGGTAAACCTCTTTCACCATTAAACGCATCTCATCCACCCTTCTTCCTCCCCAACTGCATTTTCATCATCTTCTCTCTCTCTCTCTCTCTCTCACTCTCTCTCTCTCAAATCCTATATTCCCTAATATTAATTCCTTACCATTCACATTAATTCATCTTCTCATCACACCATCTTCAATCAAAGGTATGTATTTAATTTTGGAGATTTTGTTATTGTTTTTTATTTTGATATTTATGTTGAAATTGTTGATTATTTGTGTGACAAATAATGTGTAGGAAATTAGAAGATTTATTAAGAAAATATGAAAATATAAAGTATATTAGGAAATATAAATTGTGATAGGAAGAGTGGTACAAAAAGGTACCACTAGCGTGAGATACATGTATCTTCCTTTTTTCAATATGAAAACTCTTTTTAAGTATCAATAAGAATTGAAGGCTTTGAAGCATTTAAAGAACAACAAGAATAACAAACCCTCATCAATAGAAAATTTGCACCCAAAATTTTCATCAAGAGATTTATGACGGACATTGTAATGGATGGATTTAGTTATAATGTTTTAAGGAGTTCAAAATAGTTAAATGAAAACTCTGGGTCTAGGGCTACCATCTAAACTCTAGGTTTAGGGCTACCATTTAAACACTAGGTCGCCGCAATGCGCATTAAAGGTGGACATTCTTAAAGTTTATGATCTGATTTCTTTGTTGGTGTAAGAATTCATTACGGGCTACCATCCAAACTCTAGGTCCCTACGATGCGCAATAAAGGTGGACATCCTTAAAACTTATGATTTGGTTTCTCAGAATTTTATCTTTGGTGCTCTTGAGACTTTTCATTTCCCTGCTTATTTCATTGCTTGGATCATTACGTGTGCAACGCTCTTAAAATTTGAGAAACGTCGAAATGACGATTATGCCTCTAAAAGTTAAAGAGTTGACTTTTTTACCAAAAGTCAAAGAATTGACTTTTTGACCAAAAGTCAAAGTGTTGAATTTTTTATCAGAACATATTGTAAGTGGTTCGAAAAGACCGAGACACGAAGGTCTTGACCTCCCGAGTCCATGTACAGGCGACACACTCAAAACGGAGGTTGAACGATTTCGATATGGGTAAAAAATGATCGAGGGAATGTTGGTAATTATTGCTAGAAAGGCATTTTGGTCTTTTTACTTAGAAGATATTTTGAGAATTGACACTTGTCTAGAAAACTTTGGACAATTCCCTCCCCAACTCCACTGAGAATGAGAGAAACTAGGAAACCCGCCACCTATTAAGAAAATGAGGGAGGAAATGGGAGAGACTTAGGGAGAGAAGGAGAACAAGGAAAGAGGAAGAAATTGATGTGAAAACAATGAGGATAGGAGGAGGAACCAGTGAACAAAAATGCCATGAACTTGTGGGCTTGAAATCGGGTTTTTAGTGTTGGGAGGGGAACGTTGAAAACGAGTGTCCCCGTGTCTTTTTGGGATCCCTAAGATTTCCCTAAGCCCAAAGTTGGGAAAATTTGGATGCTGGATTGTGATGAAAAGGATCAGTCACCATGGCCGAAAGTTCATGGTGTTGGGCCGTGTGCTAAGTTGAGTTTTACCTGGTTTTGATGTTACAGATCCTTTTCTGGATTCAATTAGACTAAATATGACGTATAGTATGTGAAGAATAGTTAAGAAATGGTGGTTTTGAGTCGGGTCGTGATCGCATGTCGGACGACCCAAATTACAATGAAACAGGTTGTCTGGAGATAGACAACGACTGATGCAGGCATGTGGCCCCCACACGCAGATGGGTCCCCCCGGCGCATGAGGACACGAATGGCGGAGTCTCGCCGTCTGGTCAACACAAAAGTTTATCTTTTTAATTTTCTGAGTTTAATGGTACAATTTCTGAGTTAATTGGACCCTGATGGACTATAGTTTCAAAGTTTAACTTGTATTTTTACATCTTAAATCCAAACTTAAACTAGGTAAATTAATGAATTTTGTTTTACCCATTAAATGGATATGAATATATTGATTATTATATAATTCGTTGAAAGAATTATTTTTACAATGGGTTAGTTACTAAGAAGTTATAAGTTGGTTGTTGTGTAAGTAATTTTTTCTAAATATGTTTTAAGGATTATTTTGGTAATAGGCTTAGTTCATAAGTTAATACTTATTGTGATTAAGGTGTGACTATACTGAGTAATAATTAACTTGTATTGGTAGTGGGATTTGTGGAAATATGATAGAGAAGTTGAATTAAAGATTTGTGTATATGGTGATCAAACAATTATTACCTAACTTACTATTTGAGTATAGTTTATTCAAAGAATTTAATCTCGATAATAATACAAAATATACAAGGAATTATCGATGATATGGTTATTTTAATATTTTTTTGTAGTAAACGTTTGGTTTTTCATTAGGCTAAGTTTAAGTAAGACCAACTATACCGTTACTTGACAGGGTTAGTGGGTAGGATGCAGGTGGTAACCTCGCAAGAACATGCCCGTTTTGGTTACTTTGATACGGTCAAAAATCAAGATCCCTGGTCCGAAAATAATTGTTGGGCTGGAGTAGGACCGGTCCCGTTTCCACGAATTTTAGAGATGGGTCCTGTCACCGTGTGTCTCTAGTGCTCGGTTTTCAATCGCCATGAATGGGGAGCTCGCTGGTTTCTTCCCTCGGAAACGCAAGCTTCGACAAGGTGACCCTTTATCCCCTTATTTATCTGTGATTGCAATGGAAATTTTTTCTCTCATTATGGAAAATGCTATCTCGAATAATCCTAATTTCAGGTTTCATTGGAGGTGTGAAAAGACCAGGCTCACTCATCTATCCTTTTTGGATGACCTAATTGTCTTTTCCCATGGAAACATAAATTTGCTATGTCCACTAAGAGAGCTATCGATCTTTTGTCTAATATTTATGGTATGAAGCCAAATTTGAGTAAATGTTAGTTTTTCTCTGCTGGAATTGAGGATGATTCCAAGCTTTTGTTGTTGAGAAGTTTTGGTATCCAAGAATGAATATTGCTAGTCCGGTATCTTGGTATCCCTGTCATAAATTTGAAGCTAAACTTCATCGATTGTGCCCCTTTCATTAAACGGGCTATAATCGTATCAAGGCGTGGGAACTCCGGGCTATATCCCTTGTTTGTAGGCTGCTGCCTATTCAAGCCATTTGAGTAGCATTTTGGTGTTCTAGATCTCTCATTTATTCATCCTAATTTTTTTTGGGATATTTAGACTATTTTTAGATGCTTCCTTTGGTCTGGCCAAAGCTCGGGTCCCTACCATGCCAAGATTGCTTGGAATATTGTGTGCAATCCTAAGACTAAAGGTGCACTTGGTATTCATAACGTAATCTGTGGAATATGGCCATGATGGCAAACTATATTTGGTATATAGTTGTTGAGGAAACTACAAATCTTTGGGTTAGTTGGGTCAAGGATAATTTCATTCGAGACTGCTGTTTTTGAATGATGAATCCCCTTATTCTTGCTCATGGAATTGGTGAAAATTGCTTAAGATGTGTGAGGTGGTGCACCTCTTAATCTTTCATCGGGTTGGCAATGGAGAAACGTGACAGGACCAGCACCAAAAAAAATTTGATAATCGTTCCTGGTCCTACTCCCGTCTAACAAATGATCCAAAAATTCTGATATTATCCTCAGTACTTATCAGACAAGGGATACTTATGTTGGTTTACTTATCATGTCTACGCCTCTTGATCGGCCTTGATTTCAGTGCAACAACCTATATGGTCAATAAAACCATGAAAAGTGTGAGTGGACTAAAATATCATTTTGAAAGCACATTTTTTGAGGAAAATACACATTTATCCTCCAGTTTCTAAAACATGCATGCATATTAGAAAAAAATTAGTAACAAATCGGATTTCAAACCAAACATATCATAAATTGTGGGACAAAAAAATCACTGAAATACAAGAAAATAGATTGTGGCCCACATTTTCTAGAATCCATGTTTCTCAAATCACATAAATCACCTGGACACAAATATCAGTAAATCAACCAACCAATCATCAACTCTCCCGAGTATCAACCGTTTGGGAAGCACCTCAAGCTTTGGCTTCTTGGGAACAAGCATAATACAACCACCCCAAGCATCAGCCGTCTGAGAAACACCTCTAACTTCGGCTACCTGAAAAACAAACACAATACAGTTACCCGGAGAGACGGTCGTTTGGAAAAACTCCCCTAACTTTGATCTTCTGGAAAACTCGTAAGAACAACAGTGGACATAAACTATGGATTAAATCACACAAGTCTGATAACCAGGCACAACCAATCCTCAAGTACCAGTCACAATGAACAACAACACTATGGGTAAGCTAACTCTGGAACCGCATGTATCACCATCTAAGTCCAAGTCCAAAAACTATACTAACGCACCATCCAAACACGTCTGGGAACTGCACATAGAACCATTTAGACCGTGATAGTATACCCGAGAACTAGATTCATGCAGCATCTGGGTAATGTTTGGGAACTGCACAACCGCACTATCCAGATTGTACTGACATCATACGAGGATGACTACCAAGGATAAACAGTTCATAAAACCAAGTAAACTCATTTAACACAAATACTTAACTTAATACCAAGCCAAAACACACTAAAAACCCAGGCCTAAGTCCAATATACCATCTCTACAAAATACTTTAAAATAAGTGTGTCTAGAACCAGTCAAAAAAATCATCGAACAGTCTTTTAAAAATCATATTCAAACCATTGCGACATAAATAATGTAATAAAGCAATTAAAATATTTCACTATGGATGCATAATAATTTATAAAAACAAAGTCCTCCCACACACCATTCTCGCAGTTCAATTCCGAGTTGTACGCTCATCCATAATTCCGAAAATTGTACCGCCTATTATAAATCACCACCAAGGGTCAATAACATCCCAAATAATCTTACATTTGAATCCCCTAATTTTCTAGGATTAAATACGAAATTAAAAGCTAACATAATATTTCGGGCACCCAAAACTACCCCAAGACGATGTCCGATCGATTCGAAACCTGTGCCAAAAGTTCTGTAACGTGTATTACATAAAAAAAAATATGTTGGTTGCATTTCGAGATAGGGTGCCATGCACCCCCATGCACTCTGCACCCTCTCTACGCGTGGGCTTCACGAGCTACTACAATGCACTACTATAGTGCATCTTCAACCTCCCGCTGGGTTTGCAACTGAAACCCGATCCAGTGGCCAGACCCAATTTTAAAATTTTCATTTCTTGTCTATTGTCAAAGTTCCAATAATTAAAACTCATCTACTAAATGTCAGGACCGGTCCCAAATCCCCTGTGATTAACGTGGGACCCGCCTGATCCCGTCTGACACAAAGTGTCAGACCAGGGAAACTTCCATCATCGAACCCTCGTCGGGGCTATCAGAGTGCGTCAGGATCGTAGGAGGAGGGGAGTGATGTCTCGTCTCTGCTACAGCTCGCATCCGCTATCAACCTGAAGGGCATTAAAACATTAAAAGTCGTGAGTGGACAAAACAATATTTCATTTAAAACCTTTTCGCATAAAGACTTTTATGCCCTTCATAAATACATACACATGCATTTAAAACCATTTATCAAACATTTGTAAAAGCCTTTGTCAAACATTTTCAAAACCTTTCAAGGGTTCATGCCCGGCCCCATACACCGTCATGTCCCAAAAATCCATTTGGGTCCCCGACCCGAAATTACAAAACCCGTAAGTCAAATCACTAGGGACTCAGCCCAAATCACGTCACGTGGGTCTCAGCCCAAAACCATTCTCAAAATATCACAAACGGGGTCTTCGTCCCAAATCACTTTCACAACTTCAAATACGGGGGTGTCCGCCCCAAATCACTTTCTAAAACATAAAACATGGAACACGGGGTCTCCGCCCCCAAATCACTTTTCTGAAATTCTCATACGTACTCGTACGTATAACCCATCCTAGGCACTTCCGGAGAAGATTCCAACTCGGGGCATACAGGCCCTAGGGAACACATCCCCGATATAGTCACGATGACATCAATCTATCTAGTGTGCACACTACTCGGGGTCTCACTCCGAGTCTTCTCCTAGGCATCTCCATCTGGGAGGCTCAATCTCTGGATCTAGTCCGAACTCTCTCTCTGGATCTAGTCCACATATCTCTCCGGAATCTGGTCCGGAACCACAACAATATAAGTAACCACCACTCCTGGAACGGGATCCCTATAGGGATACCCACTCTGGTCTGTGGATCGTGACTCTCTAGGTCGACGTCTGGAAGAGACCATATAAACATATGGAGGGTTTCATATCTTTTCAATTCTTTTCTTTCTTTCTCAAATCACTTTTCAACTGGGTCTCCTACCCGATTCATTTCAATAGGATTTCTCGAATCCGATTCAATTCCATTTTACAGGCCTCGGCCTAAATCCACAATTCAACTGGGTCTCATGCCTGAATACTCATTTCATAAATCGAACTGGGACTTGACTACGCCCAAACTACGCATTAAATTAAACACGTAATTTGAGTATTGTGCAATTTAAACCCTTTTTGTGTAGATGTAGTATTGGTAAATAGGGATCGTTCTTAACCGGGGAAATTAGGGAACATTAATAATGTGTTAGTGGGAAAGAGTAATGAATAAATGAATAATGAATAAATTAATGAATTAAATAATTAAATAATAAAAGAATTAACAAATTAAAGAATTAATGAATTAAAGAATTAATTAATCAAAGAATAATAAACTAAAAGTATTAAAGAATAAAAAATAAAGAGATGAAAGAATCAAAGAATAATAAACTAAAAGTAGAAAAGAAGAATAAAAGAATAAAAGAATAAAAGAATAAAGAATAAAAAGGATAGAAGAATAAAACAATAAAAGAATAAAGAATAAAAAAGAATAAAAGAATAAAAGAATAAAAGAATAAAAGAATAAAGAATAAAGAATTGAAAAGGGGAGTTTTGAAAAGAGTTGTAAATATAAAATAAAGAAAACAAGTAAAAATAATTAAATACTTAATTTTACTTCTATTTTAACCTTTGTACTAGTGAACTTTCTTCAAACACATATTTTTACCAACACTCTAACATCATGCTTATATGGAACCAATCACGAAATCTTACCTTAATCATCTCAAATACATGCATACATTTTTCATATTATAAATGCACCGAACAACGGATTATTACTTACAATATGATTCACCTTAAGTTAATGATTTAATGCGCCGAACAGCGATCAAACATTAAATCTCTTCAACTCTATTCTAAATGCCCCGAACAGCGGATCAACATTTAGCTTCGAATTGAAGTTTAAGCACTAAAACATATGAAGTAAAAGAAATTCAAAAAGTAAAACACATGGAGATTGCATTCTTACTTACAAATGTTAGAAAGAAAATACCAACACATATATTGAATTATAAGTAAAACCAATAACAATAACAAGAATTTAAGTAGAGAAGTATGGATTTTCACAAGAATCACCGAACAGCGGCAGGAAACTTGTGAAGATGGAAGAAGAAATACGAGGAATTCGGTCTTAAAACTCTTGAATTGCCTTAGAATTACTTGGCCTAGGTATTTCTTAAGGAAAGCATAAAAATGTGTTTAAGAGATCTCAAAGAAATATCACAAGAACAAAGTAAAGAAGAAATGAAATTAAGAAAAATAAAAATAACATAAATTAAGAACAAGAATTAAAAGAAAGCTAATTAATAAGAAAATCTACAAGAAGTTAAAATGGTCCCCAAAAATGTCTCTCAAAAGAGAGAAACAAAAGAACTAACTAAGAACTAGAACTAAGAAAAATGAAAGAAATGGAAGAATGAAACTAATTGGGGACTCCCCAAATACAAGAATTGAACCCCTATTTATAGGGGGGAAAAGCTAATTACACTAAAAAAAATAAATAAAAACAAATAAAAGTTACAATAAAAATATTAAAAAGTGAAATGATGAGATTGGGTGGTGTTTGTGGGGAAAAAAAAATGTTAAGAAAACAAAAGAAATGCTGCTGGAAATGGGCTGTCAGAAACAGCTGAAAAAGGGGGGAATATTCGACTGGAGTGAGCTGGAAAGGGAAGGCATGGCCGGCAGCCTTTGCTGGAAAAGAAAGAAGAACATTCGGCTGGGCGGTGATGAAGGAGGAACAGAGGATCGGCAAGCGCGCGCCGAAGTGAAGAGAGGCGCTTCGGTAGGCGCGTTCCGACGGATCCGCTTGCCTGGAGGAAGGCGCGCGGAACTGGGCTTGCGGGCCGCACGGAACTGGCGGGCCGGGCTGCTGGATTTTTTTTCTTTTTCTTTTTTCTCTGTTGGGCTGGGCTGCTTTTATTTCTTCAAATTGGGTTTGGGCCGCTACAAATGAAAAATCAATTAATTAGAATTTATTTCACCGAAATTCGTCCATAATATTTTCGTTAAAATTCCGGTCGAGACGATTCTTTCGCCAAAATACTCCAAATTACAAACTTTATTTATTTAAACAAAAATAACACAAAATAAATTATTTTTTTTCTATTTATTCAATATTTTAATATTAAAAGCTAAGTATAAAGGGTATAAAATAATATAAAATAATGCTTATTTGATGACCTATCAGGACTCAAGCCCGTTGTTATGATCAATTGGACCCTAGGCCCGAAACCATTACTCAACAGGACCTCACGTCCGATTTCACAGCCAACGGGGCCTTAAGCCCGATAACTCAACCAAATGGGTCTCAGGCCCGATATCATAAATCAACGGGGCATCAAGCATGATAGTACCACTAACTCGGCCTCAAACCTGAATCGTAAACCAATTGGACCCTCGGTCCGATCGTATGGCTCAAATGGACGCAAGGTCCGATTTCTCGTCAAATCAAATGGACTCCAAGTCCGAGAGTTTGTAAATCAAATGGGTCTCATGCCTGATTTCATATTTCCAAATCCAAAACCAATTCATTGAACCCTCATTTAAAACCTAGCACGTATAAGCATCGTATAAAACCGTAAATCTCGAAATACGTACAAATACGTAAATCCTAGGCTACCACAAACAATTGCACTCATGGTAACACAAAACATATATTAAAATACTTATAAAACATTTATGCATGCATCAATTTCGAAAGAAGGGTCCACTCACAGACCGTCCGAAGACGCGCCTCGATACGCGTGTCATAATCGTCTCCCAGGTCAATCGTCGCCTCTGAGATTCCCGAACTTGTCCAAATTCATTTAGAGGGTTACTAATAGCCTCATTAATCTCTCATTGAAGTCCCATAATTATCTGGAATTTCTAACTATTTTTAAACGCGAACCTAAACCTTCGGACAACCCGAATCATATCGAAACGGTGTCCGATTGACACGAAACCAGTCCCAAAATGTTCGTTACATCGAATATATGATTTTGTGTGTTGAACACATTCCCAAAGACTGGACATACGCCCCCATGCGCCCAGGGAAGCCGCTGCGCGTGAGCTCACGCGCTGGTACTATTCCTGCACCATCAAGCTCCCGCTCGCCGGTTCACCTGGTTTGGCCGGTCCAGTTAGGCCGGTGTGACCGGTTCACGGCTCTAGACCTCCCATTTTTCATCCTACCTCTTCCTTTTTGATTCCTTTCTTCCTATTTTCAAGTTTTCTATCCATTCCAATCCTTAAACGCATCTAAAAACACCTAAAACCCATGGTTTTATTTTGAACCTCACGGTTCAAGTTTTTTCCCAGTCACCCTCACGGCTGCTCAGCCCAAACCACCACCCAAAACCTTTTTAATACCTTCCTAACAACCTAAAAACCCTTTCCTAATCACCCAAAACAGCCCATAATGCAAAAATCGATTTAAAATGGAAATTGGGCCTAACCGTGAAATCTTCTCGGTTTCATGGCTCCACAGTCCACGGCGGCATGCCCTTGGCTGGCCACCAACATCCATGGTCTTCCTCTCACTCTCTTGGTTTCATAGGCATGATTAAATGGGGTTTGGATTGGATTGGTTTGGGTGGAGGTGAGATTGGTTTGGACGGGTTTGGTTGCACGAACAAGGAAATGAGGATGATATGCATGAATGTGTTTGGTTGGGCAATGGATGGGTGAAACTTGTCACTCATCCATTGGCTGTCTAAAAAGGTGGGCCCACTAAAGACAAAACTTCACTTTTCGTCTCGTAAAACGTGTCGCCGTAAATAGTTCCTCGGAACTTCCGTGAACCATAACTTCGTCGTCGAACGTCCGAATTCGACGTGCTGCCTGTCTACAGATTTGTATCATCCCGATCTACGTAACGGTCCTCGGCCCTGCCATCGGACGTCCCGGGTCAAAAGTCAACTTTTGGCCCAAATTACCAAAATGCCCTCGAACTTCCGAACATAATAACCTACTCCTCGAATGTCGAAATCGAGCGTGCCACCTGTCTATGAAGTCATGACGTCCTAAATTATGTCACAGTCATCGGCCAAAGTCCATTTGACCGCCTGAACGAAAAGTCAACGATTTGCCCATTCCAGGGGCAAAATCGTCATTTCGCCCTGCTCGTCCGCTAATCCTCGTCTAATCCCCTATTAGCCTCGCTAATCCTTCATTAATCCTTAATTAATCCCATTAATTCAGGATGGGTCGTCACAAACTTCCCTCCTTAAAGAATTTCGTCCTCGAAATTCAAATTGACTCGATTCCACAACCAAACTGTGGAATCCAACCCTGTTCCTCGACTCGGATCCCTGCACCCACACGAGAATACTCGTGTAGCAGTCCACATCCAAAACACGTACTGTACTCATCGGTACGTACCATCACCAGAGTCTCCAAAGCTCCAATTCATTTTCGAAAACTACACGTTAGCTCGTAAGTCTCACTCGAGATAGAACATCGACACTAGTCGATCTCGCCTGTCACTCACTTGACAGGTCAGCAATACCAAACTGACATCCAAATTACTTTTTAGTCTGACACTCTGACACGTCCATCCTACAGTCGTCAGGGTGAACCACGCATCCCCACTAAGGGCTATCACATCTAAGCTGGCGTCCTGCTCAGCATTGGGTCGGACAACATTATGTGGATCCTGCCATCACAATGGCCCGAATCACATCTCATAGGTCATCCTCAGACCTATGCCCAATAATGACTCTAAACACTCGCACAAGTCAACTCTCTCAATTTCCTATTCCCAAAAACTGACTCTTCCTAGAGTCCCATCAACCACATCAATCCGAACGCATCGGATAACTATCCATCCATCACCCTCACAGGTCACATCCGTCGTGACTAGCTAGCAACTCCTGGCTCCACTGCGCTACTCTGATCTTGACTCGTTCTCGAGTCCTCGTATCGTATCTCGTATCACTCAGTGATACCACTTGTCATCTAGACTCAGGTGAGTCTCCAAACTGTCACTATCGGACCCAATCCGATCGCCACTCATGTCCATCTAGGACTCTATCCAAACTACAACATACTCGTACTCTCGGGGTACTCTCAACCCGATATACCGATTGATCGTGGTCAATCCCATCTACTAACGTGCGCAAACACACCGGTGCACCCACACACAACAACATCGGGGTGCCACCCGACCTACTCAAGGACTGCACTCCGGAAACGTCCAACCACATACTACTGTCTGCATTCCAACCATGGTCCGGACCCCAACCATCCGTCACCAGGTGAACGTCAGTCAATCGCCTCGAACACTTACTCGTCACATCCTGTGACGCTAACCACTATCTACTCGTCACATCAAACAAGATTGACCCACAACCTAGGTGTTCGGTTCTTACACCCTCTTGAACTCCTAGTCGTCAAATCACTCCTCGTCGTCCCACCTAGGAACGAAATCCAGGAGAATCCATGAGAATGAAGTCCAAGTTCATCCTATGTAATCCTCCGGCACTCAGCACTGTCTACCAAGGAGTCACAGTCGGTGACCTCGAAATATCTATCACCAAAGCGGAATCAAGCACTCTTCTCAATGTCTCAAACACAACTTCTCTTGATTCCGATGTTCCAATCACGTTGGAACCATGTTCCTTTTCCAATCAGTGAGTTCACTCATCACGCTGACATTCTCACGTCCTATAGGCAAACAAGTGCCATGTCCTCAACTTAGAAGGCATGGTCAACCGTAGTTGACCAAAACCAATCTATAATGGATTCTACAGTTCTCATCTTAACTGGACACCATCCACGTGTCCGTAATTACCATACACCTGGTTACACTGATTCCGAGTGAAACACACGCTACTCAAAGTTAAACCTTGTACACCATTTACGGATGTGCATAAACGACCTCTATCACGCATATTTCACACCTTTAATCATCCTGATCCAACTCTGACTCACAAAATTGGTCGGAATCCACTAACATCGGTCGATAGGCTAAATAGATCGCAACTTCTGTCATAATCTGAAGCCAAATCTCTGTGTACCAATTCCGAAAAACTGACCCATACGTCATCTATTCACCTTTATCTCACGTTTCATCTCAATACTTCTGAGTACACCCTCGCGACTCAATCTCGCAGCACTGGGGGAACTAGTCTCCATTACTGGGGAAACTAATCTCCAATACAGGGGAAGCTAGTCTCCATCACTGAGGAAACTGGTCTCCATCACTGAGGAAACTGATCTCCAACACTGGGGAAACTGGTCTCCATACCAAGTATTCCCGTACCTCGCACTGAGCCATTCGGGATCCTTTCTGTCCCACCCTTAATAGCCACCTTCACAAGAGCGTGGCAAGTATGCCAACACCCAACGTCAACATCTCATTCTGCGATCGGACTCAGCCGTCACCGAGTCGAATCCAGAATCACTGTTCGTACTATGCGTCACTCACGCACCTCGTATCATCGTCACGAGTGACGAATCCCATCGTCACAATCGTCATGACAACCTGAGTCTATCCAACTCGATAAGAATCGATCACGTCCATCGATAGCAGCGTCTATCACAACCTCGTGCAGACCAAACTCACAAACACACTGCTACCGAAACTCGCAATCCATGCGGTAGTCTCACCTCTAGTACCAACTGCTCAACACCCAACATCCACCGATCGGTCTACCTCAGGATCCGATCGACAAGTACCACACTCCTGGTAACTTGTCCAACCAATCACCTACTAGAGTTACCACAAACCCGGCTGGCCGCTGCAGCTTAACCATCCTGACTGATCCCTCGATCTAAACTCCGAAGATTCATCATACTCCCATACTGGTACCAAACTAGCCAATAACTACACTCTGAGGATCTCGTCCTCATGTAACTCTACGGCTCTCAGCCGGTGGCCTTCACAAGAACTGGCCGTACTCCAGTTTCAATACTGTACAAGCGCTACATGCGCAAACGCATCTTATCATGTCACACCACAACTAATCTAGGTATCCACTGCCAGTCGACATCCCACCGGGATTCGACACATCGAAATATGGCAACGTATGCCAAACCGAACCACACGTTTCTATTCCCAACAGTCGTGAATGTAGTCGTACAGGGTCATCGTAAACCAGGCGACCCTAACCTCTGACCACCACTAGTATTAATCCGTACATCCTCTATCTGACACAACAGTAGGGTCACGATCCTCAAGTCGTCGTACGGTCTCTACTGATCTCCTGGATCCTACTCACCAGTAACACTACGGCTCTAAGTCGTTAGATTCACACAAATACTGATCCTCCTCGGGATCAAACTTCGAAACACGTGGTATTCCATGCCAATCGAACCTCAAACTAACGTATCGAATTTCGTTTAGCACGTGGTGCTTCCTACTTATACCCTAACGATCAGGTTGATGACGGGCTGTTACGACTTCAGAGACATCACATCTTCGTCCTACGCGCACTCTAGAGTAAAACCTCGCTCTGATACCAACGGTCAGGACCAGTCCCAAATCCCCCGGGATTAACGTGGGACCCGCCTGATCCCGTCTGACACGAAGTGTCAGAACAGGGAAAATTCTATCATCGAACCCTCGCTAGGGCTATCAGAGTGCATCAGGATCGTAGGAGGAGGGGAGTGATGTCTCGTCTCTGCTACAGCCCTCATTCGCTATCAACCTGAAGGGCATTAAAACATTAAAAGTCGTGAGAGGACAAAACAATATTTCAATTAAAACCTTTTCGCATAAAGACTTTCATGCCCTTCATAAATACATACACATGCATTTAAAACCATTTATCAAACATTTGTAAAAGCCTTTGTCAAACATTTTCAAAACCATTCAAGGGTTCATGCCCGGCCCCATAAACCGTCATGACCCATAAATCCATTTGGGTCCCCGACCCGAAATCACAAAACCCGTAAGTCAAATCACTAGGGACTCAGCACAAATCACGTCACGTGGGTCTTAGCCCAAAACCATTCTCAAAATATCACAAACGGTAGGGACTCAGTCCAAATCACGTCACGTGGGTCTCAGCCCAAAACCATTCTCAAAATATCACAAACGGGGTCTCCGCCCCAAATCACTTTCACAACTTCAAATACTGGGGTCTCCGCCCCAAATCACTTTCTAAAATATAAAACATGGAACACGGGGTCTCCGCCCCCAAATCACTTTTCTGAAATTCTCATACGTACTCGTACGTATAACCCATCCTAGGCACTTCCGGAGAAGATTCCAACTCGGGGCACACAGCCCCTAGGGAACACATCCCTGATATAGTCACGATGACATCAATCTATCTAGTGTGCACACTACTCGGGGTCTCACTCCGAGTCTTCTCCTAGGGATCTCCATCTGGGAAGCTCAATCTCTGGATCTAGTTCGAGCTCTCTCTCTGGATCTAGTCCACATATCTCTCCGGAATCTGGTCCGAGACCACAACAATATAAGTAACCACCACTCCTATGGGGATACCCACTCTTGTCTGTGGATCGTGACTCTCCAGGTCGACGTCTGGAGGAGACCATATAAACATATGGAGGGTTTCATATCTTTTCAATTCTTTTCTTTCTTTCTCAAATCACTTTTCAACTGGGTCTCCTACTCGATTCATTTCAATAGGATTCCTTGAATCTGATTCAATTCCATTTTACAGGCCTCGGCCTAAATCCACAGTTCAACTGGGTCTCATGCATGATTACTCATTTCATAAATCGAACTGGGACTCAAGCCCGATGTTACGATCAACTGGGCCCTAGGCCCGAAACCATTACTCAACAGGACCTCACGTCCGATTTCACAGCCAATGAGGCCTTAAGCCCGATAACTCAACCAAATGGGTCTCAGGCCCAATATCATAAATCAACGGGGCTTCAAGTCCGATCGTACCACTAACTGGGCCTCAAACCCGAATTGTAAACCAACTGGACCCTCGGTCCGATCGTATGGGTCAAATGGACCCTAGGTTCGATTTCTCGTCAAATCAAATGGACTCCAAGTCCAAGAGTTTGTAAATCAAATGGGTCTCATGCCTGATTTCATATTTCCAAATCCAAAACCAATTCATTGAACCCTCATTGAAAACCTAGCACGTATAAGCATCGTATAAAACTGTAAATCTCGAAATACGTGCAAATACGTAAATCCTAGGCTACCACAAACAATTGCACACATGTCAACACAAAACATATATTAAAATACTTATAAACCATTTATGCATGCAACAATTTCGAAAGAAGGGTCCACTCACAGACCGTCTGAAGCCGCGCCTCGATACGCGTGCCATAATCGTCTCTCGGGTCAATCGTCGCCTCTGGGATTCCCCAACCTATCCAAGTTAATTTATAGGGTTACTAATAGCCTCATTAATCTCTCATTGAAGTCCCATAAGTTTCCGGAATTTCTAACTATTTTTAAACGCGAACCTAAACCTTCGGACAACCTGAACTATATCGAAACAGTGTCCGATTGACACGAAACCAGTTCCAAAATATTTGTTACATCAAATAAATGATTTTGTGTGTTGAACACATTCCCAAAAGACTGGACATACGCCCCCACGCGCCACAGGAAGCCGCTACGCGTGAGCTCACGCGCCGGCAGTATTCCTGCACCATCAAGCTCCCGCCGGCCGGTTCACCTAGTTTTGCTGGTCTAGTTGTACCGGCGTGACCGGTTCACGGCTCTAGACCTCCCATTTTTTATCCTACCTCTTCCTTTTTGATTCCTTTCTTCCTATTTTCAAGTTTTCTATCCATTCTAATCGTTAAACACATCTAAAAACACCTAAAACCCATGGTTTGATTTTGAACCTCTCGATTCAAATTTTTTGCCAGCCACCCTCACGGCTGCTCAGCCCAAACCACCACCCAAAACCTCTTTAATACCTTCCTAACAACCTAAAAACCCTTTCCTAATCACCCAAAACAGCCCATAATGCACAAATCGATTTAAAATGGAAATTGGGCCTAACCGTGAAATCTTCTCGGTTTCATGGCTCCACCGTCCACGGCGGCGTGCCCTTGGCCGGCCACCATCGTCCACGGTCTTCCTCTCACTCTCTTGGTTTCATAGGCACGATTAAATGGGGTTTGGATTGGATTGGTTTGGGTGAGGTGAGATTGGTTTGGACGGGTTTGGTTGCACGAAAAAGGAAATGGGGATGATATGCATGAATGTGTTTGGCTGGGAAATGGGTGAGTGACACTTGTCACTCATCCATTGGCTGTCTAAAAAATTGGGCCCACTAAAGACAAAACTTCACTTTTTGTCTCGTAAAATGTGTCGCCGTAAATAGTTCCTTGGAACTTCCGTGAACCATAACTTCGCCGTCGAAAGTCCGAATTCGACGTGCCGCCTGTCTACGGATTTGTATCGTCCCGATCTACATAACGGTCCTCGGCCCTCTGCCATCGGACATACCAGGTCAAAAGTCAACTTTTGGCCCAAATTACCAAAATGCCCTCGAACTTCCGAACATCATAATCTCCTCCTCGAATGTCAGAATCGAGCGTACCACCTGTCTATGAACTCGTGACGTCCTAAATTACGTCACAGTCATCGGCCAAAGTCCATTTGACTGCCTGAACGAAAAGTCAACGATTTGCCAATTCTAGGGGCAAAATCGTCATTTCGCCCTACTCGTCCGCTAATCCTCGTCTAATCCCCGATTAGCCTCGCTAATCCGTCATTAATCCTTAATTAATCCCATTAATTCGGGATGGGTCTTCACACTCAATCCTAAGAAGATTTATGCGATGTCAAAACATCGAAAAAGTACCTTGAAATCCCTGTCCAACTCTCGAAACTTTTAGCCAAACCTAAGCCTTATGTTCCTGTGTTTCCCTTGTCTAAACCTTCAATATTTTCATCTCAATCCCATCCCAAGAACTCAACTAAGAGCTTGGATACTTTAGTTGCAAGTTCAAGGGCTTCAAACGACTCACACAATCAATTTATGGTCTTTCGGATTTTCAATTTTTTGGGGTTTCTTCCTTCTCTTCCTAGTTTTCTTCTTTCTCTCTGTCATCTCTTCCCTCTAGTTTCTTTCCTCACTATTTTCCCCTCATTGTTTTTGCTCATGGTTCCAAAAACAACACACACATATAAATCTGTACACAAAACACCCACCGCCACACCATAGGTCGGTGCACAAAAGATAATGGAAGGAAATGATAAGAATGGACACATGTCACCATCACAAAATATCTCCATTTGTAAAATTACAAAAATACGCCTAGAGTCAAAATTACCAAATTGCCCCTAGTCAATTTAGATTTGTAACAAACTCATTCGATCTTCGATTTTGACAGACTACCTATCTAAGGATTCAAGATTCTGAGACCTACATAACGGTTCTTATGGAAAATCCAAAAAGTACCTGAATCCAAAAAGTCAATTTTTTTACCTAAAAGGGCAAAATCATCAATTTCCTTTTTAAATTTCCGAAAGTACTTTTTTTTAATCTCTGGGTAGTTACAAAAATTCATTTTCTTGGCATGATTATTGGTGTTCCCTTGGTCCTTTTCTCGAGCATGTATGCCGTGGTAATGAGGAGCCGATGTCCAGCCCTTTAAATTCCAAGGTTAGTTCAGTGATCCTTAATGACCATTGGAATTGGCCTTTCTCTAATAGTCATAAGTTGGCTACCATTAGGCTTGCTTGTAGGGCTTATGATATCACCCCTTTATGGGCGAATCACTGTTTTTCGCTGCTTAATCCTAATGGGTCCTCTCCTCTAATTCGGCATGGGAGTCGATGACTATTGGAGGCAATATTATTGCTTGGGCGCATTTGGTGAGGACTAAACTTTCCATACCCCGGACTAGTTTCATTTTTTTTGGATCGCAATTAATGGTCACCTTTCAACTCTTAAACATCTTTGTAGGTTTACTTCCAGGACAAATTCTCTATGTTATGTGAAATATGCCTTCGGAGACACATGAGCATCTGTTTTTTAACTGCCCTTTTAGTGGTGGCATTTGGCAAAGAGTTTTACTTAATTGTGGTATTCCATGGTTTAATCCTCCATGGCCATCATTCTTGGAAGCGGTTTCTATTATTTGACAAGGTAACTCTTTACCTAATCTAATTAACAAGTTGGCTCTGGTAGTTACAGTGTATTGCATTTGGAAGGAAAGAAATAATCGAGTTTTTGGGAGAAATAGAAGCACGTCTACTATTATTTACAATAAGATTTTGGAGATGATTCGTATAAGATTGTGTTGTTTGAAGGCTAAATTGAATGCCAATAATGTCCAGATAGTTAGAATATGGAACATCCCTATTTTGTAGTTCCTTGGTTCTCTGCCTTTGGCTGAGCTTGCTGTATCTTTTTTTTTTTTTTCTGTTCCTCCTGCCTTATTTTTCTAGGTAGTTTGCCATGTTTTTCTAGGTAGTTTGTTTATGTTTCCTCTCAGCTTGTTGGGTTGGGTTTTGAAGCTTTGCCCTCTTCTATTAAATTTTGATTTATCAATTTTTTAGAGTTCAATTATAACATTAATATTTAGTTTAATATATATATAGTAGTAGAGTGTGTTACTTGTTCGACTTTTAAATATGAGAATAAAAAATGTATATAACATAGTAACTCCAATTCTCTATCGTCGACTCGCCGTGAACAACCAACAACAAAAAATCGCATAGCACGTAGGAAGAGAAAGAGAGACACAACTTTCTTCGTTGTTATTATTATTATTATTATTATTATTATTATTATTATTATTATTCTTTTAGTCACCTAGGAACAAAAAAAAATCCTTCCACATTTTGCTGTTCTTTTTTGGACAGTAACAAAGAACACAACAAAGACAAATAACTATCTAGGCCTAGCAGCCATCAAATCTAAACTGGGCTTATCTAACAGAACCCATCCTAATCCCCCTGGGACCACTCGGGGATGTGTCCCGCTCCCGTCTCACACGCAACCCTAGAATACCAAAATGAGCACGACACCTAGGTTTACATATGATGCCAACCTACCCAAAAGGGTGTATAGGTGCGCAACGTCTGGTCTATGCCTCAGACTCTGGGTCCTCGTTTTCCTCAATAGCACGGCCTAGAGGGGTCAATAAAACAATAAGGAGTGAGTGGGCAGAAAAATAAACAGTATTTCCAAAACCAGTTTAATAATATAATAATCATAAGGTTTTACCCCTCTGTTTTCAAACTTGCATGCATTGAGTCAAAACATAGGTAATAGTAATAGCACCACGAAATCATATAATCAAATATAGTAGAATAAGGAAAACAATCATAATAATAGTGCACTGTAAAACCAAACCCCGACATCTCTGATGTCTGGAATCCATGATGCCTATCAATGTCATAGTCCTAAGGCTATGCGTGCCACTCGGGGTCTCAATCCCGAGCCTCCCTAGGGTCCACCTAGGTCAATGATCTGTAGATCAATGAACCTCCTTGAGGTATCAACCATAACCACATCCTTGATCTTGAGCTGCCTCTCGGGTCAGCCCCTCTCAGGCAGCGCCCATGACTACTCCAGGATATTACAAGACGTCTGGAAGAGACATTAATCATAAGGTAGGTATACATAGTGCAATAATATTAAGCTCCATAGAAATCCTAAGTAACTCTGAAAATAGGTTCATATATATATATATATATATATATATATATATCCAGACGGGTCTCTTGCCCAAAACATCATAATACGTATAAGCATCATCGTATAGTACTAAGAATCATCCAATCTCAATTGTAAAGTAAAACAGTGAAAATAGTTATGCATACAATCATTTTGAAACCAAAAGCCCACTCACACACGGTCCTCGCTGCTAAACCGAACGTTTAAACCTGTCCAGACGCTATTGTATAATCCCTGTAATGTCCAAAATTTATGTAAAAGTCACTATGGGTCCCTACAAACTCAAACATGAAACCCTAGAACAGAACCGGCAAGAGAAAACCATCTGAACACGCTTCCCGAGGAATTAAACCCAATTTTGACCACCTTAACGATCTCCATCTACACGAAACCACCACCATTGGATTTGTATCATCGAAACCTTGAAAATGTTGTTAGTCCCACCTCGAGATTCTCTTCCACAGGCCCCCACGTGCCAGGTGAAAGCTGCTACAGTGCTGACGTTAACATGATGTCACTACTGGCGTCATCGTTAACGTCACCTGACAGCTGTCAGATCTGACATGTTAGAGATGACATCATCAACTGACGTCATGCTGACATCACTGCTGACGATGAGTGACATGTCAAAATTCCATGTCAGAGATGACATCATCAGTTGACGTCATGCTGATGTGATCATCCCTGACATCTAGTCGGGTCAACTGGGATCTCTACAACCGCGTCATCGCGATCCCCGATTCAACCCATTCTATTCTCCCTTGTTTCTCAGCCACTTCGACTCCCGTTTCTTCTTATCTACTTGCCCTAGCCTAATTTGAAGGTTTGTCTAATGAAAAACAAGAACAACTCGCTAGATTCTAACTTACAATCGAAAATTCGAAGCCCAGATTTCCTCCGTCGTGTTCTCCTGATTCCAGTCACCAATGTCCACGAAACCAAGCCCAACCTGCTCGTCTCTGACCCTAGAACCAAACCGAAAATGGCAAATCGACCCATACACGTCAAAAATGGATGTTTCGTAAATGGGAAAAAATGGCCTCTCGGGTTTTTCCGGTTTCCGACCTACCTCCTTCGTGGACGCTCGTGGCCTCTTCCCTGGTGACTCTCTTGGCCCCCCTAGCCTTCTTCCTCGTCCAAACTTTCACTGTCTAGGGCAGGGTAATATAACATGGGTGTTTGTGGGTTTTTGTCCTTCACGGGTTTTGGGATAAGGAATAAAGATGAATTAATGATGAAGATGAAGGGTGAGGATAAAAGGAGAATGATGGAGAGAAAAATGATGTAACGACCCGCCCCGAATTCCGCAATTAGATTAGTGACTAATGGAGGATTAGTGAGATTAATCGATGATTAGTTGAGCGAAATCGGATTGACGGTGTAAAATAACCGTTTTCCCCCACGTTTTAGGAAAAATGTTGAATTTTGACTCGGGGAGTCAAATGTACGAGGATTGATGACCTTGATGGAGATCGAGACGTCACGAGTCCGTAGACAGGTGGCACGTCGAAATCGGACGTCGAACGGAGAAGTTATGGTTACAGGATTGAAATCGGGAATTTAACGTCTCGGGATTTAAATTAAATGATAATTAAATCTGATTGGTTGGCAGATATTTATGTGAGTACCCATACAATTGGTTTTGTGGTTTTGGGCTAAGGCCCTAATGATTTGAGGAAGGAAATGACTTCGGTTTTATAAACGGTTTTTATTATTTTTGATTTGATTGAGATAACTGGTTTTCGAATGCATACATGTTTTTTTAGTGAAGGGTATAAATGTTTTCTTGTGAAATGTATTTTCTTAAACTACTGATTTTCATCCACTCACAGTTTTTAAATGGTTTTAATGCCCTTCAGGTTGATCACGGATGCAGGCTGTAGCAGAGACCGAGACATCACACTCCTGCACCGGATCCTGGTGCGCTCTAGAGGCTCCATCGGGCTGAAGATTTCAGATTATCCTTTGTCTGACACTTTGTGTCAGACGGGAGCATGACACATCCTGTGTTAATCGTAGTGGGATTGAGATGGGTCGTATCAAGTGAATACAGAGAAATTGTGAGGTTTGGTAACTCTCGGTGTGGGAGAGTTGTCAAATTGATTTGTGACTGACAGAGTGGTGACAGTTTGGCTAGAAGTGTCAGCATGGATTAACAAGTGAGATTGGTGACTCCCAATGGGAGCAGTTGTCGGGTGATATCAACTCAGAACGTGTGATCTATTTCACTCGAAGTGGTCGAGTGTAAACGATGTGACATGAGTATTAGTGGAACGTCGAGGTGTAGACAAGTATTGTTCTAGTTAGTGGGTGTATAAGTGTACACATGGCGTGAGGCCGAATTTTCTTTCCACGAGATGGATGTAGAATCGGAATAGTCGAAATTTCGGGGACAAAATTATTTAAGGGGGGAAAGTTGTAACGACCCGCCCCGAATTTCGGGATTAGATTAGTGACTAATGGAGGATTAGTGAGATTAATCGGTGATTAGTTGAGCGAAATCGGACAGACAGTGTAAAATGACCATTTTGCCCCTAATCTTGGATAAAATGTTGAATTTTTGACTCGGGGAGTCAAACGTACAAGGACAGATGACCGTGACGTAGATCGGGGCATCACGAGTCCATAGATAGGCGGCACGTCGAAATCGGACGTCGAACGGAGAAGTTATGGTTACGAGATCGAAATCGGGAATTTAACGTGTCGGGATTATGATAAATAAATCTGATTGGTTGGCAGATATTTATGTGAGTGCCCATACAATTGGTTTTTTGGTTTTGGGATAAGGATCTAATGATTTGAGGAAGGAAATGACTTCGGTTTTATAAACGATTTTTATTATATTTGATTTGATTGAGATAACCAGTTTTCAAATGCATGCATACTTTTTTAGTGAAGGGTATAAATGTCTTCTTATGAAATATATTTTCTTAAAATACTAATTTTCGTCCACTCACAGTTTTTAAATGGTTTTAATGCCCTTCAAATTGATCACGGATGCAGCTGTAGCAGACACCGAGACATCACACTCCTCCACCGGATCCTGGTGCGCTCTGGAGGCCCGGTCGGGCTGAAGGTTTCGGATTATCCCTTGTCTGACACTTCGTGTCAGACTGGAGATGGCACATCTCATGTTAATCCCGGGGGGATTGGGATGGGTCGTGTCAAATGATGGACGGTGATGGAATGAGAGAAGTGTGAGGTGAGTGGAATTAGTAAATTAAATAAATGGCCAACGGGAGAAGATCCACATTTTGGGGAAAGTTGGCCATGGGATGAGTGACACTTGCCACTCATCCAAGGGTCCACAATAATTCAACCAATCATCAGATTTTAATATTATTTTATTCAAATTCCGAGACGTAAGTTTAACCAATTTCAATCCCGTGACCATAACTTTCCCGTCGAACGTCCGTTTTCGATGTGCCGCCTGTCTACAGCCTTGTGACGTCTCGATCTACGTCACCGTCATTGGTCAAAATCTTGAAAGTCTCCCGGGTCAAAAGTCAACTTTTCCTTTCCTAAGGGCAAAATGGTCATTTTACATTAAAATATTATTTTTAAAAGTTCAGGTCGTTATAACCTACCCATCTTACAAAACTATGGCCTCGAAATTTACTCAAACAGATATGGATACTGTTCCCTCATCTGATCTTCCAGTTCCCACATCGCTTCCTCTACGTCATGATTCCTCCACAACACTTTTACCAACGTAATCGTCTTATTCCTCAGTACCTTCTCCTTCCGATCCGAAATCTGCACTAGTTGTTCATTAAAACTCAGATCAGTCCTCAATTCTAATGGTTGCTCTGGTAAAGCATGTGATTCATCCCGTAGATACTTCCATAGCATAGACACATGAAATACGCCGTGTATCCTTACAAGTTCTGGAGGTAACGCTAATCGATATGCCACTAAACCAATCCTTTCTGTAATCTCGTACGGTCCAATGTAGCGGGGCCTTAAACCAAAACGAATGATTACCTTCCATAGAGATAACATCTCAAGCTGCGAACTCCAAGTCCCGAATACGTTGATCTGCATAGTTTTTTGGTGATCCTATGCTGCCTTCAATCTCTGCTTGATAACTTGGACTGTCTACTGGGTTATATCCATCAAATCATGCCCCAATGCTAGTCGCTCTCCTACCTCCATCTAACAGACAAGTATCCTACACTGCCGACCATACAGTGCCTCGTAAGGTGTCATTCCGATACTTGCTTGATAGCTGTTGTTGTACGCAAACATCATCAATGAAAAAATGGGTATCCCACGAATCTTGAAACTGTAGCACACATGCCATCATCATGTCCTCCAGTGTCTATATCGTCCTCTTGGACTATCCATCAGTCTGTAGGTGAAAAGCTATACTGAAGTGTAGGTTCGTACCCAAGGCATTCTGTAGACTTTGCTAGAATCTGGAAGTAAAGCGCGGATCCCGATCAGAAACTATTGACTCTAGCATACCATGTATTCGAATGTCCTCGTCTACGAATAGTTGAGCCAACCGATTTTGCTTGTACGTCTCACGTATTGGTAGGAAATATGCCGACTTCGTCAATCTGTCCACTATTACCCAGACTCCATCAAAGCCGTTCTGCATCCTCGATAACTTGAATACAAAGTCCATAGTGATGTGATACCACTTCCATTCAAGGATCGAAAGTGGTTGCATGGCTCCATACGGTCTCTGCCACTCCGCCTTAACCCGTTGACAGGTTAAACATATACTGACAAACTCTGCTATATCCATCTTCATACTTGCCCACCAATAGTGGTCTCGAAGGGTATGATACATCTTTGTCCCTCCCTAGCATGACTCCATCTGATCAACCAGTACAGGTTGTACATGAAAACTGGCTAATAAAAATCCATGATCGTCCATCCCTAGCATGACTCCAGTCTTATGGAGTTCCACAAGTAAGGGAAGATATACCATCCTCAAGTGAGTAATCAATCCTACTGACTTCTTACTGAGTGCATCTGTCACAACATTCACCTTTCTCGGATGATACTTGATCGTACAGTCGTAGTTCTTGATCAATTCTAACCACCGCCGTTGCCTCATGTTCAATTCCCTATAGGCAAACAAATGTTTCAGACTCTAGTGGTCGGTGAAAATTCTACAAGTCTCTCCGAACAGATAGTGTCTCCAAATCTTAAAATCATGAACCACCGCAGCCAACTCTAAATCGTGTGTAGGATAGTTCAATTCATACGGTTTAAGCTGTCTCGAGGCGTATGCAATCACTCTGCCATTCTACTTCAATACGCAACCCAGTCCTTGCAATGAAGCGACACTGTAGACTTCGAATTCCCCACTGATATCCGGAAGTGCAAGGATAGGTGTAGTGGTCAATCGATGTTTCAGCTCCTAAAAGCTCTACTCGCATCGTTCATCCTAAACAAAATTTACTCCCTTCCGGGTTAATCGAGTCAAAGGGGCTGCAATACTGGAGAAACCCTCTACGAATCTCCGATAGTAGCCCACCAAACCCACGAAAATCCGTACCTCAGTCGTTGTCAACGGTCGCGCCCAATTTTTCACAGCTTCAGTCTTTTGGGGGTCCACACTAATTCTGTCAGCTGAAATGACATGGCCTAGACAACCAATGTTGTTCAACCAAAACTGACACTTAGTCAGTTCGACGTACAACTGTTTCTGCCTCAGCTTCCCCAATACCAACCGTAAATGCTTCTCATGTGCTCTAGCACTCCTAGAATACACTAGAATGTCATCAATGAACACGATCACGAATTTTTCTAAATGCGATCGGAAAACTCTGTTCATCAAATCCATGAATACGGCCAGTGCATTCGTCAACCCAAACGACATCACCAAAAACTCATAATGTAAGTATCTAGTCCATAATGTAGTCTTTGGAACATTATTCTCAGCGATCCTCACTTGATGATAATCCGATCAAAGATCAATCTTCGAGAAATACAGTGCTCCCCGTAGTTGGTCGAATAAGTCATCAATTCTGGGTAAGGGGTGCTGGTTCCTTACCGCTACTTTGTTGAGCTGTCTGTAATCCATGGATAATCGGAGACTTCCCTCTTTCTTCTTCACGAATAATACTGGTGCTCCCCATGGTGACGTGCTTGGTTGGATGAATCCCGGATCAAACAACTCCTGTAATCAAGTCTTAAGTTCTCACAACTCTACCGGTGCCATCCGGTATGGTGCCTGTGATATAGGTCGAGTACTGGGGAGTAGTTCAATCGTGAACTTGATCTATCAATATGGTGGTAAACCAGGAAAATATTCTTGGAACACATTAGGAAACTCTTGTATGACCAGTATATCCTCAACTTTCAGAGTATCACCCTGTGACTCCACAACATGGGCCAGATAACTCTAGCAACCCTTCCGTAGCAATTTGGTGGCGGTAAGTGAGGAAATTACTTCAGGTGGCGAACTGTCACGCTCTCCTTGAAAAGTAACTTCCAACAAACCCGAACTCTGTAGAATTACCTAGTTACTACAACAGTCGATGAGTGAACCGTGCTCCGATAACCAATCCATCCCTAGGATGACATCGAAATCATGTATGTCCATAATAATCAGATCGGCCAGTAAATCTACATCATCCATTCTCATTGGACATCTTCGTAATACTTGGTTCACCACGACATCAATCCCCGTACAACTCTGTGAAATAAAAGAATGCGTAGCCCCGACATCCATCAAAACATGAACAACAAGATTGGATATATTAAGAGTACCTGTAACAACACCCGGAGCTACCATAGGGTGCTGCTGGGTCACCACAAACACTCGAGCTCGAGGTCCAGAAGTCTGTCCGCGTCCTCGTGCTCCACGATCATCACTACGAGCTCCACCCTATCCTCAGCTTCCAGTAGTGTTAGAAGCCGAACTTTGAACCACACTGTTGCCTCCTGCATTGTTGTCCCCAGCCAGAAATGGTCAATCACGAGCATAATGGCCTGATCCTCTACAAGCAAAGCAGGCAAGTGTCCTCGACCTAGCAGATGATCCACTGGAAGTACATATCATAGAGGACTGCTACTGCCAAGAACTGTGCCTCGATCCAGATCTCTAAGGACTCCCATAGCGACCAAACCATCCTCGGTTATGTGAAGAAGATGAAGCTCCCCTGTAGTGTCCTCCCTTCGAGCCTTGATAGCTCGTGGGTCCAAGGTATGGACGATCTCGACGTCGTCCCTCGCTATAAGTCTACTGTTGTTGTTGTGCCGGAAAACTGGCCTCGACGTGCACTGTTGCATCGGTCAAGTCCCTTAGGGTGGTATAGTTGTTGGCAGTCACAATCGCCATGATGTCTCCCCTGAGTCCCAACTCAAAATGTCGACATTTTTCCTCCTCAGTGCTCACAAACGATGCAGCAAATCGGGATAACCTCAAGAATATCAACTCATACTCAGCCACTGTCATGCTCCCTTGCTCGAGCCGTGGGAAATCCGCCTCACGAGCATCGCGAAAAGATCGCTGGTAGTACTGGTCCAGAAATCTCGCCCTGAAGAAATCCTAAGTAGTGGTGTGGACGGTCCATCTTGACATCTCCAGGTCATACGACCACTAGTAGGCCCCGCCTTCAAGTAAGAAGGTAGCCAAGATCACTCGTTCCTCCGGTGGACAATGCATCACCGTGAAAATCCTTTCCCACTTACTGATCCATAATTGTGCTTCCTCAAGGTTAGATACCCCACTGAACGGTGTAGCTCCCAATCATTGAGCTCGTTCAATGCTAGTGCATTCCATTTCCCTCGCTATTTCTTCTTCAGTCCGTGCTTGAGGATTGCGTCTTAGAGGCATAACCAACTGTTAAGAGGCATATGTTAGATAAACAATATCTAAAGCGTCGATCGTACAATGTACTGACCGCTATCCTAGCATGCTGACCATTAATCTAGTGCTCTGATACCAAGTTGATAGAACCCATCCTAATCCCCCTAGGACCACTCGGGGATATGCCCTACTCCCGTCTGACACACAACCCTAGAATACTAAAATTACCCCTAACCAACATTAATCAATCATGATAAATAAGTTCATACATAAGTCTTAAGGGTTCAACAATGTCAGACAAGGGATAATTCGAAATACAATAATCAGCACGACACCTAGGTTTACATACGATGCCAAATTACCCAAAAGGGTGTATAGGTGTGCAACGTTTGGTCTATGCCTCAGACTCCGGGTCCTCGTTTTCCTCAGTAGCACGGCCTGGAGGGGTTAATAAAATAATAAAGAGTGAATGGGCCAAAAAATAAACAGTATTTCCAAAACTAGTTTAATAATATAATAATCATAAGGTTTTAACCCTCCGTTTTCAAACTTGCATGCATTGAGTCAAAACATAGATAGTAGTAATAGGACCATGAAATCATATAATCAAATATAGCAGAATAGGGAAAACAATAATAATAATAGTGCACTGTAAAACCAAACCCCGACATCCCTGATGTCTGGCATCCCTGATGCCTATCATTGTCACAGTCCTAAGGCTACGCGTGCCACTCGGGGTCTCAATCCCAAGCCTCCCCAGGGTCCACCCAAGTCAATGGTACGTAGATAAATGACCCCCTTAGGGGTATCATCCATAATTGCACCCCTGATCTTGAGTTGCCCCTCAGGTCAGCCCCTCTCAGGTAGCGCCCGTGACTGCTTCAGGATACTACGAGACGTCTGGAGGAGACAGTAATCATAAGGTAGGTATACACAGTGCAATAGTATTAAGTTCCCTAGAAATCCCTAAGTAACTCTGAACAGGTTCATATATATATATATATATATATATATATATATATATATCCAAACGGGTCTCATGCCCAAAACATCATAATACGTATAGTACTAAGAATCATCCAATCTCAATTCTAAATTAAAACAGTGAAAACAATTATGCTTGCAATTATTTTTAAATCAAAAGCCCACTCAAACACGGTCCTCGCTGCTAAACCGAACGTTTAAACCTGTCCAGATGCTATTGTACAGTCCTTGTCATGTCCAAAATGTATGTAAAAGTCACTATGGGTCTCTACAAACTCAAACATGAAACCCTAGAACAGATCAGGCTCGGGAATACCGTTCGAACACACTTTTTGTGGCATTAAACCCAATTTTGACCAACTTAACGATCTCCGATCGACACGAAACCACCACCATTGGATTCGTATTGTTGAAAACTTAAAAATGGCGCCAGTCCCACCTCGAGATTCAAGCACACGCGCCCCCACGCTCTAGGTCAACGCGTGGTAAACGTTGCTATAGAGCTGACGCCAGAATGACGTCACTACTAATATCACCTGACAGTTGTCAGACCTGACATGTCAGAGATGATGTCATCAGCTGACGTCATGTCTGACACGTGTCAGACTTACATGTGAGACTGCCATGTTAAATATGACATCATCAGACGTCATCATCCCTGACCTCTATCCAGGACAACCCGAATCTCTACAACCAGGTCACCGCGACCCGCGATTCGAACCGTTCTGTTCTCCCTTGTTTCTCAACCATTTCAACTCCTATGTCTTCCTATCTACTCGTCCTAGCCTAATTTGAAGGTCTGTCTAATCAAAAACAAGAACAACTCACTAGATTCTTACCTACCATCGAAAATCCGAAGCCCAGATTTCCTCCGTCGTGTTCTCCCGATTCTAGTCACCAATGTCCACGAAACCAAGCCCAACCTGCACATCTCTGACCCTAGAACCAAACCTAAAACAGAAAATCGACCCATACACGCCAAAAATGGAAGTTTCGAAAATGGGAAAAAATGGCCTCTTGGGTTTTTCAGGTTTCCGACTTACCTCCACCGTGGAAGGTCATGGTGTAAGACCCGTGTCCTGGACGGAACGGTGAATAATCCCACATTCCTGCAAGGGGGAATTGTCTAGGAGAGGATGGTGGTGTGCCTTAAAGGTGTAGGCACATATCTATCTAGCACTAGGCCTTTTGGGAGCTCAAGTGGCTTTGGGAGGGATTTGAACCCCAAAGTTAAGCGAGTTGAGGTTAGTGCAATTCCATGATGGGTGACCCCCTGGAAAGTTACACCATGAGCTCCTGATAACAAAACCGTGAGGGCGAGGCCCAAAGCGGACAATATGGTGGTAGATGAGTCGGGTCTTGACCAAGGAGGGTCGGGTCCTGACAATTTGGTATCAGAGCCAGACCCCGACCCGGAAGTGTGCCAGCGAGGACGCTGGGCCCTAAGGGGGATGGATTGTAAGACCCGTGTCCTGGAGGGAATGGTGAACAATCCCACATTCTTGCGAGGGGGAATGGCCTGGAGAGGATAGTGGTGTGCCTTAAAGGTGTAGGCACACACCTATCTAGCACTAGGCCTTTTGGGAGCTCAAGTGGCTTTGGGGGGGGATTGGAACCCCAAAGTTAAGCGAGTTGAGGCTGGTGCAATTCCATGATGGGTGACCCCCTGGAAAGTTGCACCATGAGCTTCTGAAAACAAAACTGTGAGGGCGAGGCCCAAAGCGGACAATATGGTGCTAGATGAGTCGGGTCTTGACCAAGGAGGGTCGGGTCCTGACAATTTGGTATCAGAGCTAGACCCCGACCCGGAAGTGTGCCAACGAGGATGCTGGGCCCTAAGGGGGATGGATTGTAAGACCCGTGTCCTGGAGGGAACGGTGAACAATCCCACATTCTTGCGAGGGGGAATGGCCTGGAGAGGATAGTGGTGTGCCTTAAAGGTGTAGGCATACACCTATCTAACACTAGGCCTTTGGGAGCTCAAGTGGCTTTGGGGGGGATTGGAACCCCAAAATTAAGCGAGTTGAGGCTGGTGCAATTCCATGATGGGTGACCCCCTGGAAAGTTACACCATGAGCTTCTGAAAACAAAACCGTGAGGGCGAGGCCCAAAGCGGACAATATGGTGCTAGATGAGTCGGGTCTTGACCAAGGAGGGTGGGGTCCTGACAATTTGGTATCAGAGCCATACCTCGACCCGGAAGTGTGCCAGCAAGGACGTTGGGCCCTAAGGGGGATGGATTGTAAGACCCGTGTCCCGGAGGGAACGGTGAACAATCCCACATTCCTACGAGGGGAAATGGTCTGGAGAGGATGGTGGTGTGCCTTAAAGGTGTAGGCACACACCTATCTAGCAGTAGGCTTTTTGGGAGCTCAAGTGGCTTTGGGGGGGATTGGAACCCCAAAGTTAAGCGAGTTGAGGCTGGTGCAATTCCATGATGGGTGACCCCTTGGGAAGTTGCACCATGAGCTCCTGAAAACAAAAACGTAAGGGCGAGGCCCAAAGCGGACAATATGGTGCTAGATGAGTCGGGTCTTGACTAAGGAGGGTCGGGTCCTGACACGTGGCCTTTTCCCTGATGACTCTCTTGGCCCCCTAGCCTTCTTCCTTATCCAAACTTTCATTGTCTAGGGCAGGGTAGTATAGCATGGGTGTTTGTGGGTTTTTGGGTGGTTTTGTCCTTCACGGGTTTTGGGAGAAGGATTGAAGATGAATTGATGATGAAGATGAAGGGTGAGGATAAGAGGAGAATGATGGAGAGAAAAATGATGGACGGTGAGGAAATTAGAGAAGTGTGAGGTGAGTGGAATTAGTAAATTAAATAATTGGCCAATGGGAGAAGATTCACATTTTGGGGAAAGTTGCCCATGGGTTAAGTGAACTTGTTACTCATCCAAGGGTCCACAATAATTCAACCAATCATTAGATTTTAATATTATTTTATTCTAATTCCGAGACGTAAGTTTAACCAATTTTGATCCTGTGACCATAACTTTCCCGTCGAACGTCCGTTTTTGACGTGTCGCTTGTCTACGGACTCGTGACGTCCCGATCTATGTCACGGTTATTAGTCAAAGTCCTAAAAGCCTCCCGGGTCAAAAGTCAACTTTTTCCCATCACAAGGGAAAAATGGTAATTTTACATTAAAATATTATTTTTAAAAGTTCGGGTCGTTACATTATCAGCTCGGAATTCTAAACTGGGTATATCAGCCTGCAATTCTAAACCGAGCTACTAGTTCTTATGCTAAAAAATTTTGGGACTATGAAGCTTTGGGCTTTACATGATTATACCAAAAAAATCACATAGTAATATACTATACCGGGAACATGCATTAATTTGGTGGCATGCACAACACCTCGTAGTTTCGGGATGTCCATGCCGAATATGAGATATGTTTGAATCTGAGTTTGGCATGTTAGGTAGTAAGAGAATGCTCCATCAATAACATGAAATATTTGAAATGCAAAGTGAGACTACATTTGGTTAAGTGGGTGTGTGGTGTATTGAAATCTGACTTGATTCTTTTTTGATTTGTGTTGGTATCATATCGATCGACCACGTAAAGGAAGAATAACACCCTCATCAGTATTGACACAAGTTACTGCTGTCAATACAACACTATTGGCGACTAGGAAAACCCTAATGGAACTGACAAGGTCCCCCTTACCTAGGGAAACACCGGTACAAGTGCCAAGTGAATGACACACCTTTTCCAAAATGCAGTAGTTGGACCTGATACACACATAGGTCCACCATTACGTAGGCTATTAATTGGTACGAAAAAATAGACCAAAAAATCAAAATGTACTGAACTATCAAAAATTGAACTAAAAAGAAAACCAAACCAAATCAAAGAAGACCGAATCGAACCAAACTAAAACCGATTCAGTTTTGGTTTTCAGTATCCCAGAACTGGATCGGACCAGAATGAACTGAAAACACTTATTTTGATTCAAACGACTATGTTTTGTCCACATAATTCACACCTCCTTTTAGCTCTTCGATATTAAAGATGGGTGCGGCCTTCACCACATCATCTCTTTCACGTATCCTCTTCGATTTTATCGAAATCTTTGTTCATTGCCATCCTCTGCCCTCAAGAGACTCATGTCGCACTAGCCATCAACCACTATCTCAACCCTTAAAACCCTCATGCCTTATTGTCTCACTGCCATTGACAGGACCCACCCCGATTATCGCCTCGATAATCGGGAAGCATCCTGCTCCCGTCTGACAATCGAATCCAAAAGACAGGAAAACCAAAATAATATCACGACACACCCATTGTCAAACCAGGGAGATTAAACAAATACAACCAACTGGACCTCAAGTCCATAGTTTCACAGAGCATAACATTACAAAACAAGTTAAAGAACAAATCCTACTCTGTGAACTAACTACTCCACAACGGAAAACTTTATGCCTCTGCCTCTGCCTCGGCGCTAGCCCCCGAACTCGTACCACGACCTGGAGGGTAGTTAAAACAACAAAGTGTGAGTGGACCGAAACAAAATTTGCAGAAAACAGTTTAAGGAAATCGGGGTTCGCCCTCCAGTTTTATAACACGCATGCATAACCAGACATTCGAAAACTGCGTATTAAACATTCGAAATCCCTTTTTCCGAAACACATGGAAACATTGCAGAAAACCATCATAACTCATGTAAAAATCATGTAAGATTACCAAAATCCAGAAGCCGTCATTTTGAAACATCAATTACGCAAGTCAAGTAAAGAGTGAATCAACAATCACAATTAAACCGTTGGATCCATCCGAGTCTTTAAACTCCACATCAGGCCATCCCGGGATAACAACGAGTCTTTAAACTCAAAACATAATCAATAGGCCTCGGGGGTATCACAATAACCTAGTCTTTAAACTCACGAGTCTTTGAACTCAATTTACCGGGCCCGCCCCCGTCATCAATTAATCGGGTCTTTAAACCCAAGACCATTTATAAACACGATTCATCATGATCCATTTTCCCAAAAATCATTCTGAAACCATAACTTATCAAAATAGTACTTATGTCCGAATTCACGTGCAAATTCCAAAACATGCAATTCCCGAAATCACTTCACAAACATAATCAAACGTCATAAATACATAACATACATAATCATATCCAATGACTTCATCAAAACATCATTCATGTATAGGAGAAAACTGTAACCTCGAAATGCGTGAAATATGATATTTATCTCAAAAAGCGTGAAACCACGTAAAACCGAAATAGCATATTTATCATCATATAATCATAAGTGAAAACGCAGGGTAATTAAGTAAAATAGTCATGCATGCACAATTTGGAAATCAAAAGTCCACTCACGGTTTTAGGTTGACGCGCCCCGTGCGCTCCTCTGTAGCTTCAGAAATGTCCGGGCCTATAAAAACGTACAAGGAGGGTTACAATCATCCCCACATAACTCATAAGATTTTCCCTAATTTTCCGGATTTTTCCGCGTAATTAAACTTAAGGACCTAAACTTCCGAACCCTCGAACTTATCCCGTATAACTCCCGATCAACTCGAACCCTAAAGATAAAATGTTAAAAACATTAAAAGGAAGAAAACCTCAGTTGACCGTGATCGGAAAGGACCTCACGCGCCGTCACGCGCCACCCAAAGTGGCTGCGCGTGAAGGCCACGCGCCTGCTACAGTGTCTTCTCCCTCACCGGGAAAAGCCTGTTAAACGGGTCTATTACCCGCGACTCAACCCGACCAGTTAATCTTCAATTCTCAATCAATTCCTCCCGTTTTCAATCCTATCATCTTCTCTAATCCGTTAATTTTAGTTCTGTATGATCGATTAACCTCGACTGTCCCTAAATCGACCAACCCAAGCTTGAACAGTCGAACGGATCTTCATCTAGAACTCACCCAAAACAGTTCCATTATCCAATAAACTTCACCAGTAGCTTAAGGGGACCTAGACGAACCATAACATCCAACCAATTGACTCAATACTAACCTGGAAGTAGCCGTCCTCAAGCTGGAAAATTCTCAGAGCCAGGGGCCTCAGTTCTGAGCCAATTCGTGAGTGATGTTCTTCGAAATCGATGTGGTCGGTTTCCTTTTGCTCCCGGAAGACTCAATCAGTGATTAGTTTTGTCCAATAGGTCGTATAAATCAAACTTAGATTTTTCCCTCCAACTGGTTTTTCTCTGAACTGGAACTTGGGTTCCTGAGCAATCCGTGCTCAAATCTCTTCAATTCTTGCACGGTTGTGGTTCTGTCACTCCCAGGAAACTCCCTCAGTGTTTAGATTGGTCCCTTAACCCGTAGAAATCGAACTCTGAATTTTTCCCCCCAAAAACCCGAAAATGTTCTTCACGGTTTCTCTCAATCTCAGCCCTCACAACTGATGCACAAATGACCTAAATGAATCCCCTCTCCTCTCCCTTACACGGTTAGTAGATCAGTGTGGCCAGCAGCTCGTGGGAGACCAACTGAGGTCTCTGAAAATGGCTTCCCGCAAACACAGAAACCATGGCCATTTTTAATCCCAGCCCGTGCTCTGAGCTCTGTTCAGTCACCCATGTGTGCTTCCCACTGCCTCAATTCGCATAAACAATCCATCCCAGACAGACCACTACTCGATTAAACAAATTGCACGCACAAAACATACCCCTCAGTGCAATAATTACCAAAATGCCCTCCGACTTCCATGACCCGTAACTCGGTCATCCGATGTCCGTTTCACGCGTGCTGCCTGTCGTTGTACTCGGGGCTTCGAGACGATTCTAACGCTCTTCGAGTCGTGTGAAAACCAATTGTCAAACAAAAAGTCAACTTTTTCCATTATAACGTCCAAATTACGATAATGCCCCTGAACTTTCGAACGTCAAAACTTTCACCTTGTTCGTTCGAATCAGACGTGCCACCTGTCTATGAACCCGTGATGTCCCGAACTACTTCACGGCCATCAATCAACGTCCGTTCGACCCTCAAATAAAAAGTCAACAATTTGACCATACGAATCACAAGGGTAAAAATGTCATTTTATTTAGTATTTTACAATATTACATTTTCCGAATTTCCGGGGCGTTACAATCTCCCCCCCCCCCCCCTTAAGAAATAGGGAAACAGTTCTCGCATCTGCGCCTCGGGTTCCCATGTGGCTTCCTCCACATTCTGGTCCCTCCAGAGAACCTTTACTAGAGGAACGGTCTACCGTCATAGTACCTTATCCTTTCGGTCCAAAATCTATACTAGCTGTTCTTCAAAACTCAAGTCCTCTCGAAGTTCAATAGGTTGTTCCTCCAGTGCATGCGATGCATCAAACACATATTTCCGCAGCATCGACACGTGGAAAACATCGTGGAACTTCGAAAGTTCTGGCGGTAGTGCTAACCTGTAGGAAACTTGGCCAATCCTCTCATTAATCTCATAAGGTCCAATTAAACGAGGGCTCAACTTTCCTCGCCTGCCAAATCTCACCACACCTTTCCAAGGGGACAGTTTCAGAAATACCCGATCTCCGACCGCAAACTCAAGATCTCGAATCCGATGGTCCACATAGCTCTTTTGTTTGTCTTGGGCTGCCTTGAGCCGATCTCTGATGAGTTTGACCTTCTCTGTTGTCAATTCCACCAATTTGGATTTAGTCAGCTTCCTTTCACCCACGTCCGTCCAACACAACGGGGTTCTGCACTGCCGCCCGTACAAGGCTTCGTAAGGAGCCATCCCAATGCTCGCCTGATAGCTGTTGTTATAGGTAAATTCCATCAAGGCTAGGTGTGATTCCCAAGTGTCTTGAAACTGCAAAACGCAAGCTCGCATCATATCCTCCAATATCTGGATGGTCCGCTCAGACTGGCCGTCAGTCTGAGGATGAAATGCAGTACTGAAACGAAGTTTCGTCCCAAAGGCTTCCTGTAGACTCTGCCAAAACCGAGAAGGAAACCTCGGGTCTCTATCAGAAACTATGGATTCCGGAGTACCGTGCAACCGGATGATCTCATCGATAAACAATTGAGCCAACTATGTCATCCTGAAGTTCTCTCGCACCGGCAAGAAATGAGCTGATTTCGTAAGTCTGTCCACAATCACCCAAACTCCATCGTGACCTCTGGGTGTCCTAGGAAGTCCAAACACAAAATCCATCGTTATGTGATCCCATTTCCATTCCGGGATAGGTAGTGGTTGCAAATCATACACCTGCTGACAAACTCAACAATCTCTCGTTTCATACCCGGCCACCAATAGTGTTCCCGCAAGGTACGATACATCTTGGTCCCACCAGGAAGCATCGCGTAGGCCGAACTGTGAGCCTCGTCCAAGATTTCCTTCTTCAGTGCCTCAACGTCCGACACACACAACCGTCCTTCTTTTAGCAAAGCTTCATCCTCCCTGATTGTGAAATCTAGCCGTTCACCGGCTTCCACTTTAATCCTAAGTACACACGAGACAGGATCCTGAGATTGGGCCTCAACGATCCGATCGATTAGGAGTGGTCTCACATGAAAATTAGCCAGCAAGACACCTTGGCTATCCAGTCCCAAATCAATGCTAGTCTTACAGAGTTCAACCAACAGTGGCAAATGAACCGTCGGAAGGTGTGCTACAGAATGCGTTGACTTCCGGCTTAGAGCATCAGCCACCACATTGGCTTTTCCAGGGTGGTACTCAATCGTGCAATCATAATCCTTAATTAGCTCCAGCCATCGTCGTTGCCTCACATTCAAGTCCTTCTGAGTGAACAAGTACTTCAGGCCCTTGTGATCCGTGAACAGCCTGCAAGTCGCACCATACAAGTGATGTCTCCAAATTTTCAGTGCATGCACAACAGCAGCTAACTCCAAGTCGTGCGTAGGACAATTACGCTCATGCGGCTTCAACTGGCGTGAAGCCAAGGCAATCACTTTCCCATGATGCATTATTACACATCCCAATCGCTGTAAGGATGCATCAATGTACACCTCAAATTCTCCACTGTCGTCTGGAAGGGTCAGTATAGGAGCAGATGTCAACCTTTTCTTTAGCTCCCGAAAACTACGCTCACAGTCGTCATCCCAGACGAATTTGACTCCCTTCCGAGTCAGTCGTGTCAACGGGGCAGCAATGGTAGAGAAACCCTCTACAAACCTTCTGTAATAGCCAGCCAAACCCAAGAAACTTCTGACTTCGGTGTCGGTCTTCGGTCGTTCCCACATCGCCACTACTTCAACTTTCTGAGAATCCACACTGATTCCATCAGTTGAGATCACATGCCCCAAAAAACTCACGCTCGTCAACCAAAACTGACACTTGCTGAGCTTCGCATACAACTGGTTGTCCCTCAAGGTACCTAGCACCATCCTTAAGTGCTCCTCGTGCTCTCCCGCACTCTTCGAGTAAACTAGAATATCGTCGATGAACACAATGACGAAGTTATCCAAGTATGGCTGTAACACTCTGTCCATCAAATCCAATAATGTTGCGGGTGCGTTGGTCAAACCAAACGGCATCACAAGGAACACATAATGACCATAACGGGTTCTAAAGGTTGTCTTGGGTACATCCTCATCCTTAACCCGTAACTGATGATACCCAGAACGAAGATCGATTTTGGAGAAGTACTGCGCTCCTCGCAGCTGATCGAACAAATCATCGATCCGAGGCAACGAGTATTTGTTCCTGACTGTTACTTTGTTCAGTTGCCTGTAATCGATGCAGAGTCTCAAACTCCCATCCTTTTTCCGCACAAACAACATTGGGGCTCCCCAGGGGGATACACTCGGTCTAATAAACCCCATCTCAAGTAATTCTTGTAACTGCGCCTTCAGTTCTTTCAACTCGGCTGGCGCCATACGATACAGAGTCTGAGATATAGGCTGCGTACCTGGAACAAGATCAACGGTGAACTCGACATCTCGATGAGGTGGCAATCCCGGTAGGCCCTCCGGAAAGACATCCGGGAACTCCCGTACAATCGGTATATCCTCCACTCTCAATGGTGCAGCTCGTGCGGTCATCACTTGAGCTAAGTATCCTTGGCACCCTTTCCTCAACAACTTACTTGCCTTCAGGGCTGAAATCACTCCAACAGGAGTTGCTCGCTATATTCCCTGAAAGGTGGTTTCCGGTAACCCTGGACTCCGAAAAGTAACCTTCTTATCGACACATTAGATAGAAGCATGATGGAGTGTCAACCAATCCATTCCCAAAATGACATCAAAGTCGTGCAAGTCCAAGAGTATCAAGTCTGCTCCCAACCCAACGTCACCTACCATTACGGGACACTCCCGCAACACTTGATTTACCACAAACACGTCTCCCGTGGGCGTACTTACACCCATGTCACAGTCCAGTGTGGACACCTCTCTACCCGCCAACAACTCACAGTCCCGTGATATAAACGAATGAGTAGCTCCGGGATCAATTAAAGCACAAACATCATGACCAAAGATCGTGAGTGTACCTGTCACAACACCAGGTGCTGCCCTGGCATCCTGCTGCTGCCCTGGCCTCCTACTGCCTAACAGCAAAAACTTGGGCCTGTGGTCCAGCTTCTCGCCCACGGCCCTGGCCCCTCTGTCCATTAGCCGCTCCAGCACCACCTCCTCTAGTACTCCCAGTCAAAGAAACTGCAGCTGTGCTCCGTCCCTGCTCTGCTCCACCCCGACCTGCGCCACCACCCTGTGGCAAAGATGGACACTCCCTCCGATAGTGGCCCCGCTCACCATAGAAGAAACAGATAACACTGGAAGCATCTCGAGCAAAACCACCACTCTGTCGTCCTATGGAAGCAACCGAAGTCGCGCTCGCCTGCGGAGCAGTCTGCGCCCTAGGCGCTCGGAATCCGGGACTCTGATAGTTACTAGGCCTGCCATAACGATCATTGCCTGCATATGAGGCTCCACCATAACGTCCTTTCTTCGGGGTTCTCTGACCATACGATCCAGGATATGAACGCTCTCGACGTTGTCCACCACCAGAGTACTGTGGACGTGTCGGGAGACTGGCCTCAACCCGCACTGCGGCATCAGATAACTCCCTGAGAGTAGTAAAAGCTCCGGCCGTCACAATGGCCCGTATCTCACCCCGTAGGCCAAGCTCAAACCTACGACATTTCTCAGCCTAAGTAGATACAAAGGTAGGAGCAAAACGGGCTAGCATCTGAAACTTCTGCTCATACTCAGCTACCGACATGCTCCCCTGCTGGAGCTACAGAAACTCGGTCTCCCTAGCATCACGGAATGAACGGGGATAATACTGATCCAGAAACCGTTCACGAAAGGTCTCCCAAGTCACTGTACGGGCATCCCATCCCGACAACTCCAGGGTATACCACCACTCATAAGCAGATCCATCAAGTAAAAAGGTAGCCAATACAACTCGCTCCTTAGGAGGACAGTTCATCACAGCAAAAATCCGCTCGAACCGAGAAATCCAACGGTGAGCATCCTCGGGATCCGCTCCACCACTAAACACCGTAGCCCCTACTATCAGGTCGTTGGGGGGATGGGGGGGGGGGGGGGTTCGCGTCGCGGAGGCATGGCCGGTCGTCCTTCTCTGAAAGAGGCATAAGTTAGTACAATAATCGAGGCACACCCGAGTGCCAGACACGAATCGTAAACCTAGGCTCTGATACCAATTGACAGGACCCACCCCGATTATCGCCTTGATAATCGGGAAGCATCCTGCTCCGGTCTGACAATCGAATCCAAAATACCGGAAAACTAAATAATATTACATCACACCCATTGTCAGACCAGGGAGATTAAACAAATACATCCGACTGGATGTCAAGTCCACAGTTTCACAGAGCATAATATTACAAAACAGGTTAAAGAACAAATCCTACTCTGTGAACTAACTACTCCGCAACGGAAAACCTTATGCCTCTGCCTCGGCGCTAGCCCCCGAACTTGTACCACGACCTGGAGGGTAGTTAAAACAAAAAAGTGTGAGTGGACCGAAACAAAGGTTTACAGAAAACAGTTTAAGGAAATTGAGGTTCGCCCTCCAGTTTTACAACACGCATGCATAAACAAATATTCGAAAATCGCGTAATAACAATTGAAAACTCTTTTCCCGAAACACATGTAAAACAATTTAATATTACTAGAATCCAGAAATCGTCATTTTGAAACATCAATTGCACAAATACAGTAAAAAGTAAGTCAATAATCACAATTAAGCCGTTGGATCCATCCGAGTCTTTAAACTCAATATCAGGCCTTCCCGGGATATCAACGAGTTTTTAAACTCAAAACATGATCAATAGGCCTCGGGGGTATCACAATAACCGAGTCTTTGAACTCACGAGTCTTTAAACTCATTCCGGGTCTTTAAACCCAATTTTCGGGTCCGCCCCCGTCATCAATAAACCGGGTCTTTAAACCCAAAACCAGATCCAACATTCAACCGGGTCTTTAAACCCAAAACCGTTTTTTTTAAACACAATTAACCAAGATTCATCATAAACCGTTTTCCAACATCATTCCAAAATCATATCTCGTCATAACAGGACTTATGTCCGAATTCACATGCAAATTCCAAAATATGCAATTCCCGAAATCACTTCACACTTATAATCAAAACATCCTAAATCCGCAACATGCATAATCATATCCAGATACTTCATCAAAACATCATTCATGTACAAGCAAAAACTGTAACCTCGAAATGCGTGAAATACGATGAATATCTCGAAAAGCGTGAAAACACGTAAAACCGAAATATCATATCACCATCATAAAATCATATGTAAAACCATAAGATAAATAACTAAAATAGTCATGCATGCCCGGTTTAAAAATCAAAAAGTCCACTCACGGTTTTAGGACGCGTCAATCGCGTCCCGTGCGCTCCTCCGTAGCTTCGGAAGTGTCCGGGCCTGTAAAAACGTACAAGAAGGGTTACAAACATCCTCAAATAGTTCGTCTGATTTTTCCCTAATTTTCCAGATTTTCGGCGAAATTAAACTTAGAGACTTAACCTTCCGGACTCCCGAAATTATCCCGAATGACTCCCGATCCACTTGAACTCTAAAGATAAAATGTTAATTAAACTGAAAGGATTAAATCTCATGTTGACCGTGATCGGAGTTAACATCACACACGCAGTCACGCGCCGCCCAAAGTGGCTGCGCGTGAAGGCTACGCGCCAAGCTACAGTACCTTCGTCCTTACCCGAATAGACTGATAAACGGGTCTGATACCCGCAGCTCAACCCGATTAGTTCACCCTCAATTCTCAATCGATTCTTCCCATTTTCAATCCTATTATCTTCTCTAATCAATTAATTTTAGGTCTGCATTAACGGTTAACCTCGACTAACACTAAATCGACCCAACTCAAGCTCGAACAGTCGAACAAGTCGACGCCTGGAACTCACCCAAACTAGCTCCATTTTCAAATTAACTTCACCAGTAGCTTAAGGGGACTTAGACGAACTCAATGGCACAAACAATTTAACTCGCCGTTACCTGGAAGTCGTCGTCCTCAACACTGGTTTTCCTCTGAAACTGAGACTCAGGTTCCCGGCCAACCAGTCCTCCTCCTCCTTCGATTTTTGCACGGTTGTGCACGTAGTGACCCCAGAAGTCTAACACGGCCCTTGGTTTCGTTCAACACGCCTCAGGAATTAAATTCGATTTTTCCCTCCAACTGGTTCTTCTCTGAACTGGTACCTGTGCTCCTGAGCAATCCTTGCTCAATTCACCTGATCTCGTGCACGGTTATGTTTCTGCTGCTCCCAGAAAGCTCTCTGTGTGTCTGAATTGGTCCCAAAACCCGTAGGTTTGAACTCTGAGATTTCCCCCCAAAAACCCGAAAATGGTTCTTCAATGTTTCTCTCAATCTCAGCCTTCACACTGATGCACAAACGACCCCAAATGAATCCTCACTTCATTCCCATACACGGTTAATCGATAGAATGGCAAACAGCTCGTGGGAGACCCAACTGAGGTCTCTGAAAATGTCTCCCACGCACACAGAAGCCATGGCCATTTCTTTAACCCAGCCCGTGCTTTGTGTGGCCTCAGTCCGTTCACCAATGTCCCCCACTGCCTCAATTAACTTAAACAATGCATCTGATCAATCCACTAGGACATAAACAATTGCACGCACAAGACACCACGGTCGTGCACTCTGTTTTCCACGGTGGTGAACAGTACCCCGTGTAAAAAGACCAAAATGCCCCCAGGGCAAAAATTAGCAAAATGCCCTCCAACTTCCGTGACCCGTAACTCGGTCATCCGACGTCCGTTTCACGCGTGCCGCCTGTCGTTGCACTCAGGACCTCGAGACGAACCTAACGGTCTTCGAATCATGTGAAAACCAATTGTCAAACAAAAAGTCAACTTTTTCCCATATAACGTCCAAATTTATGATAATGCCCCTGGACTTCCGAACATCATAACTTTCCCCTCGAGCGTCCGAATCGGACGTGCCACCTGTCTATGAACTCGTGACGTCCCAAACTGCGTCACGGTCATCGTTCAACGTCTGATCGACCTCCCAATCAAAAAGTCAACAAATTGACCACACGAATCACAGGATAAAAACGTCATTTTATTCAATATTTTACAATATTACATTTTCAGAATGTCCGGGGCGTTACACCAAGAGCTCCACGGTTGCTCGAATAGAGACAACCCCGCTCTGATAAGCAATCCTATGCTCTGATACCACATTGACAGGACCCATCCCAATCCCCCCGGGATTAGTGCGGGATGATCCTGCTCCCGTCTGACACGAAGTGTCAAACAAGTGATATTTCCAACCTTTACCCTCCCGCGCTATCAGAGTACGCCAGGATCCGGAGGAGGCATGTGATATCTCGGTCTCTGCTACAGTCCACATCCGATGTCAACCTGAAGGGCAGTCAAAACATTAAAAGCTGTGAGTGGACAAAACAAGAGTTTATAAAAAATTTTAACGAGAAGACATTTGTACCCTTCACTAAAAAGCATGCATGCATTCGAAAACCATTTATCAAACCGTTCATTAGGGCCTTAGCCCAAAATCATAAGAAACCAAATACACGAGCTCCTGCTCAAATCCTGTATCCACATAACATATATATATATATATCATATTTATATCACATACACATATAATTCACACAACCAATCCTGTCACGGTTTCCAAAGCTACGCGCGTGCTACCCAGGTCTCAATCCGAGTCTTCTCAAAGTCAAGATCAATGTCCGTAGACCACTGACCCTACCCGAGGTAATAGTAATCATAGCCTTCCTGAAAGTAAGGAACCCAACTGGGGGGTGACTCCACTCAGTCGGTGCTCCGTGACTACTCCGGGGTCCACCCAGGCCAACGACCCTCCCCGGAGGAAATAATAGAAGTAAAGGAAGGTATATGAATACATATATATTTCCCTTGAACCGTCATGATCCATAACATCCATTAACCAGGGTTCATGCCGGTTCCCATAAACCGTCATGAACCAGAATGACCTGACAAAGGTTCATGACGGTTCCCATAAACCGTCATGAACCACAATGAACTTTCCAGAGTTAATGCCAGTTCCCATAAACCGTCATGAACTTGGAAATCCATCTAGGGTCCCTGACCCGAAATCATCAGTGTAAAACAACTGGGTCTCGTGCCCGAACATATGTCTCAACTGGGCACCGTGCCCGATATCTAAGGGTTAGTCACGACTCTGATCATAGTGATGCGTGCAACCATCCATCCAGGATCGCCCTCAATCCTGGTATGTCGCCGTGAACGTATCAACCGACGCGACCACCACAAGATCATGGTGCACTCACCACCGATCGATATCCTAAACCGTCAGCACTCCGAAGTCGAGCCTCCCCAGGCTTCCCGACAAAGAATCGTGCATCGTGACCTCTCCGGAAGGAACACATCCCAAACCGGAGGCGAGCGTCGTATCGTTGATCGCCGTGCGCAAAGCACCCGTCGCGACCACGATTTAGACCCGTAGGTCGTAACTAGAGTCATATTCCCGAGACCAAACCAAATGGGTCTCATACCCGAGTTTATTCTTTTAGAAATCCAAAACCTTTTCATTTAGAACAATAGAGACATACAGACCCGTATAGGCACCGTATAGGGCTGCAACCTCGAAAAACGTGCCTATACATAACCACACATCAAAATGCACTCATGGCATCACAAACAAGTATTTAAAACATATAATAAACATTTATGCATGCACCAATTTAGAAAACAAGGTCCACTCACAGACCGTCCGAGCTGCCGCCTCGATTTGCGTGCCATACGGCTCCCTGAGCCGATCACCGTCACCGGGACTACCAAACCTGTCCAAATTTTCATAGAAGGTTAATAACTACTTAATTAACCTCCTACCAAAGCCCCGCAATTTTCCCGATTTTCTAACTATTTTTAAAACCGAACCTAAACCTTCGGACAACCCGAAACCTATCGAAACGATGTCCGATTGACACGAAACCAGTCCCAAAATGTTCGTTACATCGAATAGATGATTTCACATGTTGGAACCTTCCCCAGATTCCTTTCCACGTGCCATGGGAGTGCACTGCGCGTGGGCCTCACGCGCCACTGCACAGTGCGTCTTCTTCCTCGCACAGCCGGTCTGAACAGGCCGGTTCACCTGCAACTGGACCGGCGTAACCGGTTCAGGCCTCCTTCTCCCTCAATTTTGGTCCGTTTGCCTCCATTTCAATTCCTAAATTCCTATTTCTTCATTTCCTATCTAACCCAATTAATTATAACTCCTAAAACGTCATAAATCCCACCGGTCCAATTTGGTCCTCACGGTTCAAAAATCCAAAACCCCCCACAGAGCTTCCCCGACGTCCAACCCTTCTCCAAACCTTCCTAAAAACCCCCTAGCAACCTAAATAGTTCAACCCAAACGTCCAAACAAGCCCCTAATAATTAGAAATCGAAAATGGATTAAAATGGGCAAAACCGATTACCTCGCGGGTTGGCCACCACCACCGTCCACGGCGGCGCTCCCTGGGCCGGCCACCGCATCCAACCGCCTCCCCACTCTCTGGTCTCAGTCCTGGTCGAAATGGATGGTTTTTGGGTTGCACAGAAATGGAGGGAAATGGTGAGATCGGGTGGGTTTTGGGTGTGTTTGAAATGGAGAAAATGGAATGGTTTGCACGGTGCATGAAGGAAATATGGTGTCCATTGGATGGGTGACACTTGTCACTCATCCATTGGCATCAGGACAAATATCTGGGCCCACTAGAGACAAAACTTCACTTTTTGTCTCGTAAAACGTGTTGCCGTAAATAGTATCCCGAAACTTCCGTGAACCGTAACTTCGCCGTCGAACGTCCGAATTCGACGTGCCACCTGTCTATGGATTCGTATCGTCCTTATCTACGTAATGGTCTTCGGCCCTTGGCCATCGTACCTCTTGGTCAAAAAGTCAACTATTTGCCCTATTTAACTAAAATTACCAAAATGCCCTAAACTTCCGAACGTCATAACTTCCTCCTCGAACGTCAGAATTGAACGTGCCACCTGTCTATGAAATCGTGACGTCACGAACTACGTCACGGTCATCGGTCAAAGTCCGTTTGACAGCCTAAACGAAAAGTCAACGTTTAGCCCACGTCCAGGGGCAAAACAGTCATTTTACATCGTTCGTCCGATTTCGCTCTACTAATCACGGATTAGCCTCACTAATCGTGATTAGTCACTAATCTCATCATGGTTTAGATTGGTCCCTTAACCCGTAGAAATCGAACTCTGAATTTTTCCCCCCAAAAACCCGAAAATGTTCTACACGGTTTCTCTCAATCTCAGCCCTCACAACTGATGCACAAATGACCCAAATGAATCCTCTCTCCTCTCTGTTACACGGTTAGTCGATTAGTGTGGCCAGCAGCTCGTGAGAGACCAACTGAGGTCTCTGAAAATGGCTTCCCGCAAACACAGAAACCATGGCCATTTTTAATCCCAGCCCGTGCTCTGAGCTCCGTTCAGTCACCCATGTGTGCTTCCCACTTCCTCAATTCACATAAACAATCCATCCCAGACAGACCACTACTCGATTAAACAAATTGCACGCACAAAACACCACGGCATGGCCGTGCACTCTATTTTTCACGGTGGTGCTACAGTAACCACCGTGCAAAAGACCAAAATACCCCTCAGTGCAATAATTACCAAAATGCCCTCCGACTTCCGTGACCCCTAACTCGGTCATTCGATGTCCGTTTCACGCGTGCTACCTGTCGTTGTACTCGGGGCTTCGAGACGATTCTAACGGTCTTCAAGTCGTGTGAAAACCAATTGTCAAACAAAAAGTCAACTTTTTCCCTTATAACGTCCAAATTACGATAATGCCCCTGAACTTCCGAACGTCATAACTTTCACCCTGTTCGTCCGAATCGGACGTGCCACCTGTCTATGAACTCGTGACGTCTCGAACTACGTCACGGTCATCGGTCAACGTCCGGTCAACCCTCAAATAGAAAGTCAACAATTTGACCATACGAATCACAAGGGTAAAAACGTCATTTTATTCAATATTTTACAATATTACATTTTTGAATTTCCGGGGCGTTACAGCCATTACCCTCCCTCGTCTTTCCCTCAATTTCACTGAATCTCCCTCGTCTCTAGCTCTCTCCCTCAATCACACATCGACTCGCATACTGTCGGTGCCTCCACCTAGCTAACACGACCCATCCCAATCCACCGAGGATTAACGCGGGATGTGCCATGCTCCCGTCTAACATGAAGTTTCAGACAAGTGATAATTCATACCTCAGCCCATACGGGGCTCCCAGAGTGCGCCAGGATCAGTGTAGGAGTACGATGTCTCGGTCTCTTCTATAGCCCACATTCGTGATCAAACTAAAGGGCATTAAAACCATTTACAACTGTGAGTGGATGAAAGTCAATAAGTTCATAAAACACATTTCATAAAAAGTTATTTATGCCCTTCACTAAAATGTATGCATGCATTCGAAAACCAGTAATCAAATAATTTACTTAAATAAACCATTAAGGCCTTAGCCCAAAAACCGTGAATCCAAACATGTGTGGGAGCTCTGCCCAAAACCATAGAATACCAAAACAGTAAATGCAGAACCAAGTGGGCCACTGTCCAAATCCATAAACACCGAAATACCATTATTAATTCCAATCATCCATATTTACCACATAACTATCCTCGGCATCCCAGATTCATAGCGTCCAAGACGCTTGACGTCCAAGACGTCATATCTCACGGTAAAAGCAATGCGTGCTACCCGGGATCTCTCCGGGTCCATATCTCTGACATCCCAGACGTCTAATCATAAAAATCCTGCTTCTGAGTCACTATACGGTCCGGCTGCTCCGTATAATAACCCCTCGCAGGCAATGCAGCGTACTTCGCTAGTGTCCCTGACACCTGGAGGAGACCATCCACAAATCCTCGTATCCAGATGGTATATGAAAACTAGTTTTATAAAGTCATGTCAAAACATCTCAAAGGGCCATACTCGGAATTTCTAGAAAACCATCACAAATACATTTAGGGTCCCCGATCCGAAATCACGTTTATGAAACATAGGGTTCCAGACTCGAAATCACATTTATAATTCACAATTGGGCCTCATGTCGGATTTCATAACCCAACTGGGCCCTCGGCCCGACCACATAACTAAAATGGGTCTCAGCCCGATTTCGTAAAGCAACTGCGCCCCCGACCCGATCACATAATTCAAATGGGTCTCATGCCCGAGTTCATCTTTCCAAAATGTCCGATCGACATGAAACCAGTCTCAAAATGTTCGTTACATCGAAAACATAAAAACTCGTGTTGACCATGCCTCAAAAAGAGGGCCCACGCACCCTCACGTGCCTCCCATAGTCCCAGCGCGTGGGTTACTGTTCATCATCTACCTCAGTTAAACCAGTCTGAAACGGTTCTCTGTAATTCCAATTCAGCCGAAAAGGCGAGGCTGGTTGACAGGACCCATCCCAATCACCCTGGGATTAACGCGGGATGACCCTGCTCCCGTCTGACACGGAATGTCAGACAAGGGATATTTCCGACCTTTGCCCTCCCGGGTTATCAGAGTACGCCAGGATCCGGAGGAGGCATGTGATATCTCGGTCTCTGCTACAGTCCACATCCGATGTCAACCTGAAGGGTATTAAAAACAGAAAGACTGTGAGTGGACAAAAATAAAGAGTTTATAAAAACATTTCATCAAAGACCTTTATACCCTCCACTAAAAAGCATGCATGCAAAGTAAAACCATTTATCCAATCATATATGTTAAAACATCCATAATTAGGGTCTCAACCCCAAATTCTGTAAATACAAGTCATACGGGCTTCTGCCCAAAACCGTTTACAGAAAACCATAACATAGTAATCATATGTGGGATCTCAGCCCAAATCCATTTATCATCATAAAACACAATTTCCCAAAACCAATTGAAATCATGTTTATCCATTATATTTCATATCCAGAACCTGTCACGGTAAAATAAAGCTACACATGTGCTAACCGGGGTCTCAAACCCAAGTCTCTCCAGGGTCCACCCAGGTCAATGTCCGTAGATCAATGACCCTCCCTGGAGGTAATGAACCATGCCCATCTTGAGAGTAAGGAACCCAACTGGGGGGCGACTCCACTCAGTCAGTGCTCCGTGACTACTCCGGGGTCCACCCAGGCCAACGACCCTCCCCGGAGTAGACAATCATATATAAAGGATGGCATATGAAAAACCTTTTGAAATCATTATTTAAATCTTTCAAGAATTCATGCCCGGCCCCCATAAGCCGTCATGAACCATAAAATCCTTTTATGGGTTCATGCCGGTTCCCATAAACCGTCATGACCCGTAAATCCATTTTAAGGATTCCTGCCGGTTCTCATAAACCGTCATGAACCATAAAAACCATTGGTAACACATAATTGGGCGCTAGGCCCGAATCCACATAGAAACTGGACCTCCGGCTCGAATCGTAAACCAAATGGGCCTCCAGCCCGATTCCGTAAAGTAAATGGGTCTCGAACCCGAGTTTACCTTTTCAAATCCAAAACCATTTCATGAAATCATATCCAAAACCATAAGTACGGAAAAATGAAATCATATCCAAAACCATAAGTACGGAAAATCAATGTAAAACCGAAAAATCTCGATTTACGTGCAAGCACGTAAATTGCCTTGAAATACGTGAAACCATATAATTTACAAGTATCCAAATCAAAATCATCAATCACATTCATTATCCTTTTGGAAATCCAAAACCATTTCATTTAGACCAGTAAAGACATATAGCCCCGTATAGGCACCGTATAGGGCCGAACCCTCGAAATACGTGCCTATACGTAACCACACATCCAAATGCACTCAGGGCATCACAAACAAGTATTTAAAACATATAATAAACATTTATGCATGCACCAATTTAGAAAACAAGGTCTACTCACAGACCGTCCGAAGCCGCGCCTCGATACGCGTGCCATAATCGTCTCCCGGGTCAATCGTCATTACCGGGACTCCCAAACCTGTCCAAATTCATTTAGAGGGTACCTAATAGCCTCATTAACCTCTCATTGAAGCCCCGTAATTTTCCCGAACTTCTAACTATTTTTAAACTCGAACCTAAACCTTCGGACAGCCCGAACTATATCGAAACGATGTCCGATTGACACGAAACTAGTCCCAAAATGTTCGTTACATCGAATAGATGAAATTACATGTTGGAACCATCCCCAAATTCCTCCCCACGCGCTCGTACCCGCCGCCTGAAGTGGCTGCGCGTGGGCTTCACACGCCTGCTACAGTACCCGTCTTCTTCCTCGCACAGTCGGTCCGGTCCAACCCCTGCAACTGGACCGGCGTAACCGGTCCAGGCCTCCTTCTCCCTCAATTTTGGTCCGTTTGCCTCCATTTCAATTCCTAAATTCCTATTTCTTCATTTCCTATCTAACCCAATCAATTAAACAACCTAAAACCCTCAAAAATCCACGGTTCAATTTTGAACTTCACGGTTCAATTTTCCAAAACCTCCCCAGAGGTCTCTCATCGTCCAATATCCCTCAAAACTGTCCTAATAGCTTCCTAACAACCTATTTACTTCATTAGAATCATTAAAAAAGGTCCATAATAACTAGAATTCAAAAATGGGGAAAATCGGTTAAAACCGATTACCTTGCACGGTCCTTTCCTCCGCCGTCCACGGCGGCGCTCCCTTGGCCGGCCACCAAGCTCCACAGGTCCTCCTCTCACTCCCTGGTCTCTCACCAATGGTTTACAGGGTCAAGGGTTTGGATTGGATTTGAAAATGGGATCGGGTAATGGTTTTGGGAAAAATGGGAAATGATCGATGATGAAGGAATGGGAGATGCATGTATGTGGAATGGTAGCCAGTGGATGGGTGACACTTGTCACTCATCCATTGGTTGCTGAAAAGTAACTGGGCCCACTAAAGACAAACTGTCCTCGTAAAACGTGTCGTCGTGAATAGTAACTTGGAACTTCCGTGAACCGTAACTTCACCGTCGAACGTCCGAATTCGACGTGTCGCCTGTCTATGGATTCGTATCGTCCTTATCTACGTAATAGTCCTTGACCCTTGGCCATCGGACATCCTAGTCAAAAAGTCAACTTTTGACCCCTTTTAACCAAAATTACCAAAATGCCCCTAAATTTCCGAACGTCATAACTTCCTCCTCGAACGTCGGAATTGAACGTGCCACCTGTCTATGAACTCGTGACGTCACGAACTACGTCACGGTCATTGGTCAAAGTCCATTTGACCGCCCGAACGAAAAGTCAACGTTTTGCCCACACCCAAGGGCAAAACGGTCATTTTGCATCGTTCGTCCGATTTCGCTCTACTAATCACGGATTAGCCTCACTAATCGTGATTAGTCACTAATCTAATCATGGAATTTGGGACGGGTCGTTACACTGGTTCACCTCAATTTCCCATCTATTTTCAATTCCATTTATTCCTATAGCTTCGTTCCATTAATTCTAGTCGATCAATGACGTCAAAACATGAAATTAGGGACTGGAAATTACCTCCCCGATCGACGATCCAACCTTCCATTTTCCTCCGCCGTCTCCGGCCACTACAGGCCACCTCAGGCCACGAAATCGGTCCCTATCAACTCTCCTTGACGTCCAAAACCTCATACAAGTAACCAAATTGCTCATCAATCAATAAATCACAAGTTGCAATTTTTGAAAAAAAAAAAACAGAGCCTTACGGTTTCTCACCTCCCCTCACCGTCGTGGGCCACCGTCATGGCCACCGTTGAACTCGCCTCAACTTCCTCCTCCTTTCTTATTCACACAACACAAGCCATAGGTGAGGTTTAAGAGAGTTTGGTTCATGATCACACACACGCACACACTGTTGTTCACTCTCTCAGCTGACCCTCACCGAACACCAGTTTCACACCCTCACCACCATTCTCGTCTCACCTCACACTCACAGTCTCTCACTCAGCTATTCATGGTGACCATTAAAGATGGGGGTAATGGTCATGGTGTTTGTGCAAAATGAAGAGGGTGCACGGATTTGCAGGAAGAAATATGAAGTTTTATGATACTGATCAGATGAGGGGAGTAAACGGTGAGGATGAGAAGGCTAAGGGAAATGAACGGCTAGGAGTGAGGGAGGGATATGAGAGAAATATAAAATAATTAAAAATAATGTTATTTTAATCCTAGCCATCCAATCACATTGAGATCCACAATCTAGGGGCAAGGACCAATGAGATCAGTGACAAGTGTCACTCATCCAAGGGTGCCATATTAAAATATCAGCCAATCATGTATAATCAATATTTAATTCGAATCCCGAGACGTAAGTTCCTGATTTCGATCCCCGTGACCATAACTTCTTTGCTCGACGTCCGATTTCGACGTGCCACCTATCTACGGACTTGTGACGTCCCGATCTACGTCATGGTCATCGGTCCTCGTACGTTTGACTCCCCGAGTCAAAAGTCAAAATTTTACCCAATTTTAGGGGTAAAACGGTCATTTACACCGTCCGTCCGATTTCACTCAACTAATCCCCGATTAGTCACCATAAATCCATAATTAATTAATACTTAATCCCGATATTCAGGACGGGTCGTTACACTAGCACCCATCGCCTCTTCCTCACAATCATCACCCCAAACCCAAATCCTCAAATCCATCGCCTTGCAACCATTAGCTCGAACACATCGCTCTTTCTTTCTTTCTTTCTTTCTTTCTTTCTTTCTTTCTTTCTTTCTTTCTCCCTCTCTCTTTCTTTCTTTCTCTCTATCTCTCTCTCTCTCTCTCTATCTCTCTCTCTCTCTCTCTCTCTCTCTCTCTCTCTCTCTCTCTCTCCCTCTCTCTCTCTCTCTCTCTCTCTCTCTTAATCTCTCCATCTCCATATCTCCCTCTTTCCTTTCGGGAAAAATCGATCCTGAACTGACTTGATGGTTAGTCTAGTTTTCAGTCATTATCAGGAAAGTGGTTGGTACAGGACTGATACTGATGCCAATTCATCCCATAAGTTCTTTTTTTAGTTCGAAAAATACCGAACCAATAAAATCGATTAACAACCTTAACACCATATACTCCATATCTCGAATACTCAGGACACATGTCAACACCTCCTGAGCTAGCTTGAACCTTATACCATTTGGGTTGCAGCCACCATATTTATTGCTTCTATAAGTACAAGGAAAACACTCTCACAAAGGTAACACTTCCTTGTTTTTGTGATGCCTAATTCATGTCTGATCTCCCTCTCTCTTACTGACTTAAGTAGAGTTTGATAGGTCAATGCCCCATTAGTATCAAGTACTCTTATTATTATCTCGTAGGTATCCCAACAGATGAGAAGAAGACATACAAACATCAAGTGAGACCATATCCCGTTCAATCCATTTTAGGATCAAACCATGTGCTTAGTTGAATGTTAAAAAAAATTAGAATGGTGCATGAGAAGAGGAAACAACTTAAAATTACTTTTTTTTTTCTTATACTCAAGTTGTGCATATACTAATGTATGGAATTGATTTTCACACTCTTTTTCTCCTCAAATCCTCTAATTTTTCTGGTTGTGAGAATGAATAAATCAAAACAAGATCAGTGGACAAAAGCAAACAAAGGAGTGCAGAAAGTAAAAAAAAAATGGAGCGTGAAAATCAAATTTGAAAGATAGAAATTTGACAAAGCTCGTACAAGACATGGATTGGGCTATAGGGGCAAAGCCCACAGTTGAATCTTCCTCTGAATATTTTTTAGGCAAGAAAAACTCTTCCTCTGAATTCAAACAGCTTGAATGCTGCACTGAAGCAGAACCCTAACTTAAAGTTTGAACTCAATTTACAATCATCATGGACTCATGGCTTCCATTCTTTTGTTACAAGCTGGGCTTATGCAACCCTCTACCCTATTATAATTTATTTAGATAATGTCAATGGGTTGGACGTTGATCCGAATTTGACAATCAATAAAAGATGAATCGATAATTAGAAGAAATCACAGTACTTAAAAAGAGGAGGTAATTATAAATAGGTTAATTTTTACTGTTATTAAATCCGTATCATTTATTTTAATTCATTGTGTTTAAAAAAAAATTAAAAGTATTGCCATTCAAGTCATTTATAATTTTTTTTTGTTCATTTAGTGAATTATCATAGCTGTATAGAAAATTTATTTTGAATAACTATCTTACCAAAATAAATATTAAAATTAAAAATTAAATATAAAATATTTAAAATTTGAAACCACATCTGATAAACTGACTCCTAAAAAAATAGGTGTAGTAGGCAAATAGTCAATTAAAAGGGTATAAAGAGTATTAGGAAAATAAAATAAAAATTAAATTTTAAAAAAAGTTAAATATTTAAAAGGAATCTGATTAATCAGTAAATTGACTAATTTATATGTTATGCGTTAAAAGTGGATTAATTTAGAATTAATTTTGACCATTTTTTCAAAGAGTTTTATTTTACTATGTGTTCCTTTTTTTTAACAAAATGAAAATTTCATTATATAATCACAGACAATATTGCAATCCCATTAATAGGACATTAGCATTGCGGAAAACTCTTAACAAAGATGACCAATTGTCCTATTTTGATTACAATTTAGACTTAATAGGATATCTATATTTGGTTTTGAAGAATTTGTAGAGAATGGAGAGTGACAGGACCCATCCCAATCCCCCCGGGATTACCGTGGAATGTGCCCTGCTCCCGTCCAACAAGAGGTGTCAAACAAGGGATAACCAAAAATTACTGCCCAAACGGGACTTCCAGAGTGCGCCAGGATCGATGGAAGAGGCGTGCAATGTCCCAGTCTCTGCTGCAGTCGCATCCGGGATCAACCTGAAGGGCATTAAAACCAATAAAAGCTGTGAGTGGACAAAAATGAACTTTTAGAAATACATTTATCAAAACACATTCTTACCCTTCAGTTTTCACAAACGTGCATGCATAACTTAAAACATGAGTAATAGTTTGAAATCATCCGAGTATGAACAGTTGACCGATAAAATCAAAACATGTTTTCCCATGGTCCGTAAAACTCATGTTCATCAAATCAGTTCATGATATAAAACATCTGTTATAAAGCCTCTGGACACAAATCTCAATAAATCATAATACCACCAATCCTCAACATCCAATCTCAATATCCATATAACCCGTCACGATATCAATGCAACGCGTGCAAACTCGGTGTCTCACGTCCGAGTACATCAACTCCAGGAATCAACAACATCTGGAGGATATCAACATAATTCCACGCTCCTACGAGTGAGCCTCCCTCGGAGCTACTCATCTCCAGGCAGTGGTCTCACGCTCCTGCGAGTGAGCCTCCCTCGGAGCTACTCATCTCCAAGTAGTGGATCGTGACTACTCCAGGAACTACGACGTCTGGAGGAGACTATCAAATCACAGAGGATGGTATATGTGGAACAGTCACCAAATCCAGTAATCTCATTTTAAAATCATTTATGTCTCAAATCAAGTCAAAAACATTTCAATAGGGCATATGCCCGAGACATAATTTTCACAAAACAAGTTCCACAAATCATCGTAAAACAGTGTCCAGAATTTACTTTATAAATCAAAATCATCAATTTAATCATATTCACATGTGACTCCAAATCCGAGTCAAAATCACTATCCAATTGGGTCTCAAGTCCAAAATATCATTTTCACGCAAATCAATACGAACGCAACCTTAGTTGCTATTTTCATATAAATCCATGAAATCAAATCCTTAACCCATAATCCGAGTCAAAACATCATTTTAAATCCCGGGCCTACGCCCAAAACATCAATTTCATAATTTCTCAAAAATCGTGCCCAAAAATAATATAATAATCCATAAAATCGAGAAATCACCGGATTGAAAAATCAATCACGTCAAAGCATATAAAATTATATAATAAGGCATTTAAATCATATATGCATGCATCACGGTTAGAAAACAAAGTCCACTCACAGACCGTTTAACGATACGCCTCGATACGCGTACCATAGGCCTTCCCGGGCCACACCACTATCACCGGGACTCTCAATCCTGTCCAAATCACAATAGAGGGTCACTAACCTCATCATTAACCTCCTATTAAAGTCCTGTAATTTTCCTGAATTTTAACTATTTTTAAACTCGATTTAAAACTTTCGGACGTCCCGAACAATATCGAGACGGTGTCCGATCGACACGAAGTCAATCCCAAAATGTTCGTTGCATTAAATAGGCCAGAATTCATGTTGACCTCACCTCGAGATTCGTGCCCACGCGCAGTCACGCGTCGCCGCGAGTGGCTTCGCGTGAAACCCATGCGCCAGCTACAGTGCCTTCGTGCTCACCCGGTTGTCTGTAAAACGGGTCTAGTTGGCCCGCGAGATAACCCAACTCGTTTCCTATCAATTCGACACCAACACTTTCAATTGAACATTCAAACAGGTTCGTTTTGAGTCCAATTAAGGTTCTGAAAAGTCAATTACACGAACACTTACCTCAAACCAGTCGAATCAAACTCGACTCTTCGAAGAACTGCCGTACATTGTGTATTCATTGAACTTCAGCAATATCCATCGTTTTCCTTCAATTGATCCTTCCATAAGCATCGTGGGATCCTAAGGAACATATTCCCTAGCTCAATTGCATCAATCCAAGCCTCAAATCCCACGACTTAAGCTCGAACTTTGCTCACTGTTACCTGACCCGTTTAGAGCCAATTGGGCCTCAATTCCTTTCGTTCTTTCGATGAAACTGTTCGTGGCAATCCCAGAAGACTCAAATTAAACTCCATTTTGATCGTCAAGGCTCAAAGCTTCCATTTCAAATTTTCCCTCCCACAATTCACAAATTCGATTCTCAGATTTTCAGCTCTCAATCAATCCTAGTGTTTCCCCAGTTAATTCTGTCTTTCAAAACTCTCAGTTTCTCACTCTCTGGCTCAGAAATGGAAGGGAAATGGTGGACAATTTCAAACTCTCCCTTCTCTGTTTTTCCATGGTTCACGGGTAAGAAAACACAAAGAAGAAGAAATGGCTGATTTAGAATAATTAAGTATAATTAACAATTAATAAAACATCATAATCATGTTTTCCCCAAAGCATGGATCTGGTTTTAAGCCTCAAATTAAGGAATGGGTGACACTTGTCACTCATCCAGGTGTGTTTAATCCTCGGGTACTATTGACAATAAAATAATATTTTATTCGAAATCCCAGTTCGTTCGGTTAATCGAGTCCGTTCTCGTGACCATAACTTCGTCGTCGAAACTCCGATTTCGGCATGCCGCCTGTCTACGGATTCGTATCGACTAGCTCTACGTAACGGTCCTTGGTCCTCGTCCATCGGACCTCCCGGGTCGAAAGTCAACATTTGACCCCTTTTAACCAAAATTACCAAAATGCCCCTAAACTTACGTACGTCATAACTTTTTCCTCGAATGTCCGAATCGAACGTGCCACCTGTCTATGAACTCGTGACGTCCCGAACTACGTCACGGTCATCGGTCAAAGTCCATTTGACCGCCGATCAAAAAGTCAACATTTTGCCCACGACCAGGGGCAATACGGTCATTTTGCATCGTTCGCCCGATTTCGCCCAACTAATCACCGATCAACCTCACTAATCAAAATTAGTCACTAATCTAATCCCGAAATTCGGGACGGGTCGTTACAGAGAGAATCTGAGAAAAACTTGATCTTTAGTGATCCAATTGCGTAGATCATTTACAAAGATGACCAAATGTCCTATTTTGATTACCATGACAAAAAAAAAATTTGTAGCAAACTCATCCAAAAGCAAGGTAGATAGACCAACTTTAAGGAAAATAAATTTTTAAAAGAAGATTTTGAGGGCGGAATTTGATTAAAAAAATAGAAAAATAAGAACCAGAGGAAATTCACATATAAGCCTAATTCAAACTAAAAAGTAACGGCAACACACTCTTATTATTAAGGGAAAATAAAAAGCAATATTCCTCTTGTGTTTGTGTTTTGGAACAAAGAACAGACAAACAAAAACCTAGAAGGCCAGAGTTATTTCCTTGAGTTGTCAATGCCTCAATGTGAGTTGTCAATGTATTTAATACTTGTTCCTATAATGCAATTTTTATTTTTTTTCAATATAAGAGTTTGAATTTTGTTGATGTCAAAAATGGATCAAGTTAGGTTTCTCCTCGTTAAATTCGAATTTCTCGCTTTTCTCGGTAATGCATCATGACCATTTTTACGAAAGGTTTCCTTGTATTTATAGTAGTATTAAATGTTTTTAGTGAAAAATTTCGATGTAGATTAATGCCCTTTGTTCTGGTGTTGACATGTGTCCCGGTGGTTATAGCTCTTGTGTTGATTTTGGTTTGGTCAGTGAACTAGTTGGTCACCGAGCTTAATTGGGATGGTTAACCTTGTGGCATTCTGTTGGTCCTGGTGGTCATAACTCTCGAGGGCCAAGTGATATTTGTTGAGACAGATCGGTTTTTATAAATCGGTTAAATTAGGTACGAAATAAATTTGAACACAATTTGAATTCGATAATTGGTTTATAAACTTATTTTGAATTGTGAATAATCCAACCCAATAGATAAATTGTCAAACATTCCACAAAAAGAAAGGTCTCAAACTCAAAGTTTTATGCTAGATTGCAACTATTCCAGAAGCACAGAGATCCCAACAACAACAACCCCAAATATTAATATTAATTAAGGTGCTCGAGTCTAGGTAGGTATATATAGCTAAAATATTAATATTAATTAAGGTGCTCGTTTTATCGATCTTGGTGCTTGCAAAGATGGTTTCGCTTTCTTTCTAATCTCTCTTAAGCTCCTTGTTAATTGGGTTTTAAGTAATTAATGACAAGGATTCGTGTGATGCAATGAATAAAGACAGGCGGAAAGCATAGAGATATAGACCAAATAATATCTTGTAGGTAATTATTTTAGTCAAAGTAAAGGTCAGTCCTTCGTCTTTATTTGAGAGGTGATTCCGCGTTCAAACCTCCAGCCGCGTCGCTCACTGCTGGACCCCTCCGGCCATCTCATGCAGGCGGACTCGGTCAGCCCATTCCCATTCCGCCTCGTACGTTTATGTGGCTTATTTACATGCCCATTCCCATACCGATTCCGATTCCCCCATCAGAGTCCTCTCCTCCGTAGTGTCTTTCCCGGTCAATCCAACAACCTTCAATATTGCATGTGCATTTCTGTCTATGACCATGACCTCGCCTTTTATAGTTGTAAAAAAAAAAAAAAAAAAAAAATTAAGGGGCCGCGTACAATTTTACACGTGTCATATACTCATGTGCATCTCACTTCTCACATACATAGGACATCCATCCTCTCATTTTATCCCAAATTAATTATACAGTATTTCATTTTTGGGTTTCATCAGTGTTTCCCTATAATTCCCAAATTAATTACGTAATGTAATTTAATTATATAAAAATAAAAATATCATTATTTTTTAGGCAAATGATATTTTATTTCGAGCTTAAACTGTTAGATCGTACATACTATTAATGGCCGTGAACAACAACTTTATTAGCAATTGGGATTGTTGATGTGGGTAATTAAGTGAACTTTGTTTTGACCTCGGTCAAAGTGAAGAGTAAAACAGCCCCAACATGTTTAATTACTTACGCTCACATTATGAAGATACTCGGCAGGGAAGTGAACAACCGATGGAACAGCAACTAAAATAATTAAGCAGGAAGCAGGAAGCTAGGAAGCTAGCTGGCAATTGGCAATTTGGCATGGGCAGAGCACCAACTACCAAGGATTAGGATCCTGTTGGGATCTAAAAAAATTCCTATCGTGAGGTTTATGGTATTCTGGCAGTTCATTTAAATTTAACAGTTATAAATTAATTTGAATTGTCCTTTTATTTTCAATGTAATCAATGTATCTGGTCAATATATAGTCTAAATATATTGATTCTCATGATAAGGATTTGAGATTAGATTGGCAAATGACAATGATCGAGAATCGAGATTGGGATGTCAATTAGTAAATATGTTATTTAAAGATGATCAAGTTATGGATGGTTGAGACTTGAGGGCAGGGTTCATTAGTAGTCCCGTTCCATTGGTCACGTCGTACAGATAGGCATTATTAGCAAAATATTGCTTGGCTTTTTGTATTGTACCGAATGCAAGGCATCGTACTAGTACTCTAGCTTGGACCTAATAAGAAAAACTAAATGCACATGTTATAATTACAGTATGTGTTACACGTACGCATACAAATTTCATCTATATGGCAATGGAATTATAGCTTAAAGTGAAGCAACGAATCCTGATCTCCCGAAAACCATATTCATCTCCTACTCTTCATTCGCAGTGGTAGTGTTGCTGGTACGTAGTGGATCAAAGAATATGCGATATGGTCATGTACGTACGAGATTTCTCATCGTCTTCCGAATTCTGTTGAGGCTGCAGCCGTAATAGTGATGGGCGAAGATAGTAGTAGTGGTAGTTTCCCATTTGTGCCATTTTTGGGTTTTTTTATTTTTATTTATTTTTTTTTTTAGTTTGGTTTGTTCAAATAAATATAGCCTCTTATTGAGCTATTTATTGTGTTAATTAGGTGTCCTATAATTTGGTATTGTAAAGATCAGTTGTTTGTTTGCAATGGCTTTGATAATACATAGGGGATTTCGAGTTGTATTATTTTTGTGTATGATTCACTTAAATTCTTTTGATAGATGCCGAAACAAGTCACTAGAGATATTTATTCATGTTCGTAGTCAAGTTATTATACTCTAATCCGTCTTTACTTTTTATCTTTCACAATTTCAATAGAATATTCCAAAAATATATATAGTATAATATAATAAAGTGAAGCTATCGAGTAAGTGCATTTTATCTATATTGTAGGTCGTATTTTACTGACTATTTTGTTCGGATAGATAAACTTGATAATTATGAGTTTGATGCTCTACCAAATAAAAGTCCAAATTATATTATACTTCACATAATTATATTATACTAGTTGATAGAAATTATGTACCTATATTATTATTATTAGCGGGTATATTTGAGCCATTATTGCCGAGGCGTAGATACAGAAAAAAAAAAGTGATTAAATTATACGGTCATTTTCTACCATATTAGATTAATAGATATAAGTCGTATAAAAGTGTTGAACCGTCCAAAATGGCGAAATGATTATTTGATACGTAAATTTATGAAATATCCGTTCCGTATTAATTAAGTATCAAGTCATTTTATATCTCGTGCCAAAAGTGGCCAGGGTGAAGGGTTGTGGTCAAATCCCTTGTTTAATTTCGATCGTTTGCTTATGTCGGAGGATACAAAGGTGGCACACACCATGACACCTTTATTTAATAGGTCAAGGTTGATGTGAAGCCCACTAGTTTTGTTGTTGTACGCGAAATTGTGTAGTGGGTGGAGGCAAGCGAGTCCATTGGTTTGAGATTACTTATGCTATAAAGAATATAAATATCCCGTTAAAATGAATTTAATTATGATTGTTGTTCCTAAATCAGCGCAAAAATTTGTATAATTTGGACGTCTACCAGTTGGCCACATAGGGAGTCATATATATATGCATGCTGAACGTAGAATTGCTGAAGTACTGCTGAATATATTGCTGATGCTGAATGTAGAAATGCTGAAGTACTGCTGAATATATTGCTGATGCTGTACCTTGTTTGCTACGTACGTACGTCCACTCCTCCACCATCAACATACATTCAATTTCAACATATATACGTACGTGCCATGATTTCTTCATAGACCATTCAAAGGTCATGCATTCCGCCCCTTCTAAGTTCTCATCATCATGTTAATAAAAAATTACAATTAAAATTAGAATTTGTTGTCGTGTGTTTGACTTTGGTAATACCTCATCATTACGGTAATTTAAAAATAATCTTGATCATCAAAAGTACGAATGCAAATGGGAAGGGATTTGAAGGAGAAGGGGAGGGGAGGGTTGCAGAGGAGAGTGACGAGGATAGAGGAGAGAGGAGAGAGGAGAGAGGAGAGAGGAGAGAGGAGAAGACGGGAGTGCTGAGTTTGCAAAGGTCGATGGGTGCTTGGGCCTTGGGGTGGGTTGGGTATATAGTTTTAAATTTAGTTTTATTTTTTATGTTTTAATATAAATTTAAAAAAAAAATACAACGAACGTTTTAATTGTCCACACAAGTTTTGTTATATTACTGCTACATAGGTAATTTTAACATCAATCAATAACAATTATATGGGAATAACGGAATTGGTGAATCAGAGTAAACAAAAGACCTCATAAACGTTCAAAGTAGGCTTCACCATTTGGCCCAAAAACCCATGGGCTTATGGGGGCCCGATAAGTCCGATGGACAAAAGCCCGGCCCGACCCGAGAGTTAGCGGGCTGGGCTTGGGCTTATGGTGTTCAAACCCGATAGGCCCGAGCCCGATAAAGCCCGATAAGCCCAGCCCGACCCGCCCGTAATAAACCCGGCCCATAAACCCGAAAATATAAAATATTTATTATTTGAAAATTAATAGTCAACCCATTCTTAATACTAATATTTCAACCCAAACCCAAATCTCAGCCCCAAGTCCACCTAATTTATTTTTAAAAACTCAATACTCAATACTTAATACCCAATACCCACTACAAACCCTAACCACTCATCCACCTACTTAATAAGCCCAACGTTTTTGGACTCTTGAGTATTTTATTTTAACGAGACCACATTTTTGCACCCTTACGTATTTTTTTCATTATTAATATTTTTTTTTGTAATTTTAAAATTTGAGACATAATTTATTGCAAAAGCCCACGTAAACCCGATCCAAGTGGGCTTAATAGGCCCGACCCGAAAAACCCGATATAAACCCGGCCCGATAAAAGCCCGTGGGCTCTTTTTTATGTCATTAAGCCCGCCCGACCCGGCCCGCAAATTTAAAAATTATTTAATAAGCCCGACCCGACCCGGCCCAAGCCCAAAAAATTTGGGCCAGAGTTGCTCGGCCCGGCCAAATGTCGAAGCCTAGTTCAAAGTGACACAAATTCTTGTTCCTTGTGCAAATTGAGATTTTGTATCCTATTATGAGTACATTTGAAGTAATTAATAAGCATGATTTATGCTCCTTCCATACTTCTTTGTTTCTTAATTAACAGCACAGTTTTTAAATTCACCTTTCAAAATTTACGGTTATCATTATTAGTATTTAATTTGCTTACATATATACATGTATTCAACTCTTCAAGGCCCATTTGATGATTAACATTGCTGATGAAATAAATGGACCAACTAGACAAGCCTCTTTGGATTCTTTCAGATGTTATTCTCATGGTGACGGGACCTACGTAGAGAGAGGTAAGAGCAAATGAGCACCGGTGTGGTGTCGGCCTAACAGTCTATTAAGATTAAGTGTGGTGAGTATTGTAGTAATTTAAACAGCGTAAAGGTAAGATTGTCATTGCCTTTTGGAGGAGAGGCACCCTTGTATTTATATTAGCATTTGAATGTTGTTGGTGGAATAGTTCAATATGAGATTAATGTCATTATCCTAGGATCTAACACGTGTCCTCGTGTGGTCTTAAGGTGTATGTCTGATTTGGTCGGCCGAACACTAGGTAGGCCAGCCATATATGGTCCGCTTGTGCTACTTCGAGCTTAGCACTAGGTTGTTTGTTTGGCCGAGGGTGTGGCGCAGCCGAGCAATGTGTAGGCCGATCAGATGTAATTGGTCAGTGGTGTCTTGTTTTGTGCAAAGGCTCGCCCTTGTATGTTTTGTCTAGCCGACGACTTAGGTTTGTCTTAGGTGGGACTAATCGGCCTTTAATTAGGCTAACTAGATTATGTACCAACAAAAATCCCTCAATTCGTTAACTGAGGTGGATTTCCTTGGACGAGGGCTTGTAGCGTACCTGTCCGCCTTTGTGGGTGTGCACAATTCTAGTCCTCGGTTCCCCAAGCCCCTAGCTGAGGAGAGATTCCAAGGGGAATCTCTTCGGCCCACTTGAGCGGACCCTCGCACGATGAGGTGGCTGATCGGCTTAGGTATGACTATGGACTGACTAAGAACCACTTTGCAAGGTAAGTGTATGTCACCTTACTCGACCCACTTGAGTGGAATCTCGCACAATGAGGTGGCTAATCGGCCTAGGTATAACCATGGATTGATCGAGAACCAGTTGGCTAAGTGGGTGTATGTCATCTTGCTCGGCCCACTTGAATAGACCCTGGCACAATGAGGCGACTGATCGGATTTAATATGACCATGGACCAGCTGAAAACCATTTGGCAAGGTGAGTGTGGGACCCGTGCCTTGGGGGCATGGTTAGCAATCTTACATCACTTGGAAGATCTAGGGGATGCGCATTATATGTGTGGGCACGCATCTATCCAACATGAGGCCTTTTGGGAGCTCACTAGCTTTGGATTCCTTGGAAACTCCAAAGTTAAGCAAGTAGGGGTTGGTTCAATCCTAGGATGGGTGACCCACTGGGAAGTTGCACGTGAGCTCCCGAGAACAAAACTGTGAGAGCTGGGCCCAAAGCGAACAATATCCTGTTGGAGAAGGTCAGGTCATGACAATTTGGTATCAGAGCCCAACCCCAGCCGGAATTGAGTGTACCAGCGAGGACGTTGGGCTCCAAGGTGTAACGACCCGTCTCAAATTTACAGGATTAATTAAGAATTAATTAAATATTAATGGGACTAATCATGACTTAGGCGAGGATTATCAGACGTTCGGGGTGAAAGTACGATTTTTCTCCTAGCTGAGGGTAAAAAGATGATTTTTGACCCGGGAGGTCCAATGCACAAGGACCTAGGACTGCTACGTAGATCGAGTCGATACGAGTCCGTAGACAAGCAGCACGTCGAAATCGGACATTCAACGGGAAAGTTACTGGTCACAAAAATTTTGTGGTACTATTGCACGAAGTACGAGACAGATGAACATTTGTCTTGTTGTGGGCCCTAGATATTTTGGTCAAGCCCAATGGATGAGTGACAAGTGTCACTCATCCATTACCCCTTCCATTATCATTCATGCATATCTCTCCCTTTCTCTCTTTCGATTGACCAAAACCCGAAAGCCCCAAAAATCATTCCTCTTCCCCCATTTGATTCAGTTTAAGGCCAAGAGAGTGGCTGCGGGTGAGTAAGGGACTAAGAGATGTCGTGGGAAGCTATAGGACCGTCGTGGAAGACGGATGAGCCCAGGAAACCCAGGTAAACCTAAAAACCCATTTTAGTTCAAAATTAGATTTTTGAGTTTTATGCGTTTTGGATGATTTCTAATGATTGGATGGTGTTCTTGGGGTCTGTGTAAGTCTAAGGGGATCGAAAACAAGGGTTAAGGACGGCTGGGCAGCTCATGTAGGGAGGTTAAAGCTTGGCTGTGACTGTTCGATCGTGACAGGTAATCTCTAGTCCGTTTTTCATGTTTTTAAGTTGATGGATCAATTCCTGGGATCCAGAAAATCGTGTAAGAAGAAACGGTTTCGAAAACAGACCAGAAACCAAAGAGAAAAAGCCGGGTCGGGTCGCGGGTCTGCCCGACTCGGTACAATGAATCGGGTTAACCTGAACAGAGGTCAAGGATGAGATGACATCATCATGTCAGGTCTAACATGTCAGATTGACACATATCAAATGTCAGATGATGTCATGCTGATGTCAGCGATGATGTCATACTGACGTCATCCGTTGACCGATGACATCAAAGTTGACTTTACTGATGTCAGCGTTGACTTTTCGGTCAACATTGACCGTACCTTCAACCCACACGTAGGGGTGCGTGGGCATATATTTCGAGGTAGGACTAGAACCACTTTAGAGGTTTCGACGATACGAATCTAACGGTGGTGGTTTCGAGTCGATCGAAGATCATTAGGTTGGTCAAATTGAGGTTTAAAGCCTAGGGAAGCGTGTCCGGGACACATTGAATTTTTTGGGAATGCTGGGGGTTCTTGATTAGGACTTATCTAGGTTGGTGGTAATCGTTGAGTGTGTTTTGGACAAGTTCGGATGACCCAGAGAGGTTTGATTAGCCCGAAGAGGCTTATTGCACGTGTATCGAGGCGCTGCTTAGATGATCTGTGAGTGGACTTTGAACATTATTTTAGATTCCATGAGTGTACGTGTTTGAAATATAAATTGTTTGGCATTTCTATAGAAAAATACGTTAATGCACGTAGTTCGAGATTTTTGTTTTACGTGATATTTGAGCTTCGGCCAAGTATTCTATGTGCATATGTTTTACATGAATTTATATGATTTTGAGGGTTTCACAGAGAAGCATGAAACCGAGGATTTGAGAAACGATTTTAAAGGATTTCACGGAGATGCGTAAAATCGAGATTCGGGCAGGAGACCCAGTTGAAAAACCTTGACTTGGCGTGAAGTCAAGGATGATTTGGAAAGTGTTTTGAAAATGAGAAATGTCTTTCGGACTTAGAAATATCTTTTGGGAATATGACCCAGTTGATTTGAGGTTTGACTTAAAGTATAGTCAAATGTGAGATAAGTCGGGCTGTGACCCAGTTATGAGTTTTATGAAAGATATTTCGAGCATGAGACCCAATTGTGGATTTGATAGGATTCGAGGAATCCTGGGATATGAAGTGTCGTTGGACACTGAATTTTCGGGCTGTGACCCATTTGGTGATATTTCGGGCTTGTGGCTCTATTGTTGATTTACAGGTTAGAGTCCCGGACGATTGGGTTAGAGTCTCGGTCGATGATGATATTCAGTGTCAGGACCCACCCAGGTTCCACCTCGAAAACCGAGGTAAATCCTGCTTCCGTCTGATACCCTGACAAGCAACTAAAGTAAACTCACGAAAAAATCACCAAATACAAGCCAGACGCAGGAGAACATTTAAACATCCCGAAGTCAAAGTGTTGAAGAGCATAGTACCAAAATACAAAGGAAAGAAAACTAATAAATTAGGTACACGCACAACGGAAAATGTAAAGCACTCCGGCGTCACTCTCGAGTATTCTATGCCTCCGACGCTGCCTCAACGTCAAAACCCCGCGCTAGCTCCACGAACTGGAGGGCAAGTTAAAACCAGAAAATGTGAGTGGACCAAAAAGAATAAAAGTTCAAAACCCATTTCATTAAAAAACCAGAGTTTTGGCCCTCCGTTTTGAAATCACATGCATAACCCAGTTTCTGAAAACAATTATAATTCACATAAAGATTGTCATAAAACATTTGCAGAATCATCTTAAAAAAAACAGTAATAGAAACCACATCATAAGTATCATAAAACGTAAACATCAAGCAATCATTATTCGATCAAACTTACTTGACCTATCCGAGTCTTTAAACTCCCGAGTCTTTAAACTCAATCCAGGCCTCAATAATATCCGAGTCTTTAAACTCCCAAGTCTTTAAACTCAACAGGCCTACGGGGGAAAATATCAATATCCGAGTATTTAAACTCCCGAGTCTTTAAACTCAATCTGGGTCTTTAAACCCAATCCGGGCCCGTCCCCCGTCAATCACAATATCCGGGTCTTTAAACCCAATATCAGATCCAGCAAATCCAATCCAAAACCAGTTGAAAACCATTTCTAAATCCACATCCAAACCCGAATCCGAAATCACTGGCCCGAGCCCTTCTGGCATCCAGAACCGTCATTCCCAACCCAAATCCGGAAATCCCACTTTTCAACTTTAAAATCAAATTCCGTTTCCCGAAATCCGATTTCAAAACCGAAAGCCTCGATTATCAAATCACGTCTCAAATCCATTTATAATTATTGAAAATCACTTATCGTTTGAAAACTCCAAATCATGGCATCATAATAAGTCGTCAAGCCTTTCTCGTAAAACGTGCCAAATACGTAATTTCCTCGAAAAACATGCAATTAAGTAAAACCAACTTAGCATATTAAACCATCATGAAACAATTATAGAAAAATAGTTATGCATGCTTAGTTATAAAGAAAGAGTCCACTCACAGTCACCGCTACGTCACCCGCGCCCCGTACGTCCCGTATGTTCCTCGGCTTCCTCGGGATGTCCCGATCCTGTCACAAGTCACCAAAGAACGTCACTATACTTCTACCAAGACTCTCTTAATTTTCCCCAAACATAACCGGGTCCTAAACGTAACGAACCGGAATCCTAAACTTCCAACCTCGTAGAACTACCTCGAATCGACGTCCGATTAACCCGAAACCTATCCTAATGGATCCGTTATAACATTTAGAACAAAAACTTAGTTGGACTCTTCACCGGAAACTGCCGCACCCGCCCCCACGCGCCGCCCAAAGTGGCTACGCGTGGGCCTCACGCGCCTCCCAAAGTGGCTGCGCGTGGGCCTCACGCGCCTGCACACAGACACTGTTCACCGTCGTCTTCCTTGGGCGAACCGGTCTGAACCGGCGCACCCGGTTCTCCACCGTTCCTCCACCAATTCGACTCCTCTCTTCACCAATCTCTTCGTCCAGTTCTAAGCAACTTATTCCCCTCACCCTAACACTTCGACACAGCCCATATCTCGTCGTCTCAAACTCGAAACCAAACGGCCCGAAACCCCTGTTTCGGTTTCCAGCTACCCAAACATTCCCCCGTCACGGCAACCACCTTAGACGGTTCCTAGGACCTCACTGAAGCTCACCCAACTCACAAAATTCCTTGACTCAGTTCCTAAGTCCACGACTTTCAAATTGAAACAAAACGGAAAACAGAGGAGCTCGAAATTACCTCACCTGCCGTTCGCCGCCGTGGGCTCCGCCGTGTCTCTAGGTGTCCACGCAACTCCTCCGTCCTCTATGCACTACCTGTCGCTTCAATTGATCGATTACACGGCCGCACCACCACCCAAACTCCTCTCTATTCTCTGGTTTTTCCTGAGACCTCACCTCTCGCACACACACGAACACTTCACCTCTCAACCGTCTCAACACCACCCTGCACTCTCCATCTCCCTCTGATCACACTCACACACTCACAGAACTCATACCTTCCCGGCCATCGATCGATTTCACTCTTCTGCCTCACTCTGTTCTCTCTTGTTCGAACACACACGGCACACACCTGCACGATTTTGAACACACCCGTGCACTCCCTAGAACCCACTACAAACTTTCCACATGTCACAATCCTCTCACTCTCTCACAAAAAATCTCAATCTTCTCAGGACACTTGGCACAATCTGGTTGCACAATTCCCAATGTGCAAAAGACCAAAATGCCCCTCCTTTGAGTCAAAATTACGATTATGCCCTTACCATTCTAGACCCGTAACTTATGCATCCTAGGTCCAATGAACACGTGCCGCCTGTCGTTGAACTCAGGACGACGAGCTGTACTTAACGGTCCGAGGTCAACGTGTCAAAACCCGATCGTATGAAAAGTCAACTCTTCCCCCTAGTTTAACCAAATTACGGTAATGCCCCCCAACCTTCCGAACATCATAACTTCCTCCCCGGATGCCGGAATTGGGTGTGCCACCTGTCTACGGATTCGTGACGTCCCGAACTATATCACGGTCATCGGTCAAAGTTCATTTGACCGACTAAACTAAAAGACAACATTTTGCCCAACCTAGGGGCAAAATCGTCATTCTACGCTAACGGACCTATCAGAACCAACTAAACACCGCTTAAGCTCACTACTCCTGCACTAATCACTGTCTTAGTCCTAATTTCCGGGACGGGTCGTTACATTCAGGTTAGAAACCCGGACGATCGGGTTAGAGTCTGGTCGATGACATTCGGGTTTGAGTCCCGAATGATATGACGCTCACCTCCGGACTGCGGATGTGTTCCTTCCGGAGAGATCACGATGCACTGCCTGTTGTCAAGCAGCTGTTGGAAGATATGGCTGAAGGAGGCTCGACTTAGGAGTGCCGATGTTATTCTTTGAGATCTATCGGTGATGTGTTCACGATGATCTAGAGATGGTCACGACGGGTGATGTGTTCACAGCGATATGCTAGGATTGTGAGCAGTACTAAACTATTTTTACATGTGCTAGGATTGGAATTGTGACTAACATTGAGGATGATGATAGTGGGCAGAGATCCTACATGGCTTTTGATTTGGGCTGAGACCCCGTACTTGTTTTCTATGATTTGGTTTTGGGCTGAGACCTTGTATGATTTGGTTTTAGGCTGAGACCCTACTGAGGTAATGACTTTGATTGAGAAGCATTTTTCATTGGATTTGATTTGGGAAACAATATGTCTTGCTTCCGAGAAAGTATTTGAAATGATGTTTTTTGATGCATGCATGCTTTTATGTGAAGGGTATAAATTTCTTTTTGATAAAATGTTTTTATAAACTGTTGTTTTGTCCACTCACAACTTTTATGGGTTTTAATACCCTTCAGGTTGATCGTGGAGGCAGGCTATAATAGAGATCAAGACATCACATGCCACCACCGATCCTGTCGTAGTCTGGCTAACCCGAGTGGGTGACGAGTTTATCCCTGGTCTGACACGTGGTGTTAGATGGGAGCAGGCACATCCCACGATAATCCAAGGGGATTGGGATGGGTCCTGTCACAAAGGGGTGGATTGTGAAGACCCGTGCCTTGGGGGTATGCTTAGCAATCTTACATCACCTAGGAGATCTAGGGGATGTGCCTTATATGTGTGTGCACACATCTATCCAACATGAGACCGTTTGGGAGCTCACTGGTTTTGGATGCCTTAGGAACTCCAAAGTTAAGCAAGTAGGGGCTGGTACAATCCCAAGAGGGTGACCCACTGGGAAGTTACACGTGAGATCCCGAGAACAAAACCGTGAGGGCTGGGCCCAAAGAGAATAATATCCTATTGAAGAAGGTCGGGTCGTGATAACCTTGCTTGGCCCACTTGAGTAGACTCTCGCACGAAGAGGTGGCCGATCGGCCTAGGCAAGACCAAAGACCAACCGAGAACCATTTGGAAAAGTGAGTGTTCATCTTGCTTAATCCACTTGAGTGGACTCTCGTACGAAGAAGTGGTCAATCGACCTAGTTATGTGTAACGACCTGGAAGGTCGAGAATAGTAAAATTAGAAAAATTAAATGGAAATGACAGTTTGGCCCATATAGGGTCAAAAGTTGACTTTTTGACTTGGACATCTTTTGGATATTTCTTGAAGACTATTATGAAGGTCCCGGACTCTTGAGTCCATAGACAGATAGTATGTCGAAATTGGATATCAAATGAGTTCGATAGGATTAAAATTAATTAGGGGAAATATGGTAATTTTAGCATGAAGAGTATTTTGGTAATTTTACATCTAACATATTGGTTGATGGTGACACTTGTCTAGAACATCAATCTGGTCCTTTCCCCCCATATTCTCTTCCATTGACAGTCTCCTATATATACGTGTATTGGTCAATGTTCAAAATGGCGGCCTAGGCAGACCTGCTTCACCCCTAATATGGGCTAGGCGACAGCTATAGGCAGGAGGGTTATTCTGCGGTGCCTATGTGGACTCGACGACCCTTGGGCGGGCTGGGCGGACTGGGCAGCTGGGCTGTTAGTAGCTAGGCGGCTGTCATTAATGTGATGATTTTCAATGGTTTTAGGTCGCATGCACGCTACACATTCATATAAACATTCAATTTCACCCAAAATCAAATCACTCCAAACTAGAACTGCACAATTGATTCAAAATCAAAATCAAACCCCAAAATCAAACCCCAAAATTGAACCCCATAATTGAAACCCAAAATTAAAATCCAAAATTTAAACCCACAATTGAATCCTCCCTGCAATTGAAACCTAAAATTGAAACCAACATTGAAATCAAAATTGAAACCTTAAAATTGAAACCCAAAATTGCTTGCAATCACCTCGTCTTTGGTTCCTCCATAGACGCAGTCGCAAAAATAACAGCGACACCAGGTATCTCCTCCCTCTCTTTCTCTCTGGAATTGGCACCCCATTCGATTGAAGAGTAGATGAGTACTATCAGTCTTCGATCGTGATTTAATCGGAGACTCTCTGGCCTTCGCATTCAGTCGATGAGGCAAGGAGTTGGTGTGGTCCATGTGGAATTGATAATGAAAGGATTTGAGGTGGCCTTCCCTCACTCATTGGTTTTCTTGCTCTCTCAAGAAAGAGGACAAAGAGAGGAAAAAGAAGAAAAGACGCAGAAATTTCATTGGAAATGTGATCTCTCACCCGCCACTCTGCCTTAGAAGTTAGAAGTTAGGATTAATAGGAAATTATTGAAACTCTTTTAATGGATGAAAATGACGGTGGTAGATTGGATTTAGGTAGGAGATTGGGTTTGGATAGGAGATTGGGTTTGGATAGTGGAGTGGGTTTGGGTAGTAGATTGGGTTTGAGTTTTGTAGTAGATTGGTTTGGGTTTTAAATAGATTGAGTTTGGAATTTGTAATAGTTTGGGTTTTCTAAATAAATTGGGTTTGAATTTCTATTTTCTAAATAAATTGGGGTTTGATTTGAGTTTGAATTATTACAACAATCTCTCATTTTATACTCATTGAGTCATTGTGGATTAAATATCAAAATAATACGAGGCACTTCTTTAGTATTTAGTTATTTACTCTTTATTTATACTCTCATTATATTTGAAATAAATTATGTAATATATGTTTATGTATATGTAATTATGTAGTACATAAATTATTAATTTTTGTCCTTTTAAAAAACCCGCATAGGCGCCCGCCTAACCGCCTAAGCACTAGGCCTTGATCCACCACCCTGGGAGCGCCTAGAGCCTTTTGGAACATTGATATTGGTTTGTGTATTGGGGGGTTTAGTGGAGGGTGGCCAAAAGGAAGAAAAGTTAATAAAAAGAGAGAAAATCCAAAGAGAAGAGAGAGAGAACCAGGAAAAAAAGGGGAAGAAGGAGAGAAATTAGAAGAAGAAAAAGAATGGAAGAAAACCAGAGGTAAACCAGTGAAGGTGACAGGACCCGTCCCTAATTTCGTTGAAAACCAATCGATCATGCTCCCGTCTGACAATTCTTGTCAAACAAGAGATATCACCAACTTTATTCATGTCCATATCCTATTAGATTAAACAAATTAAATCAACCCTTGTTGGGTTACCGTCCATGTACAGCCCACAACCTTGACAAACAGTGGTATTTACTAGTTTGACCATATTGAGTTTTACTTTTATTACTATTTTTATCATGATTTACAACATAAACTATATACTAAGATTACTATAAATCTAAAATATGTAATCGTCCACATATTCCTTATATTCGAAAACTTTATTTTTCACAACATCGTCCACATTCACATAGTAATTAGGCTAGTAACTTTTATATAGATAATAACCATATAGAAGTCCTTAAATAAACACCTTATTCACATTCACATAAAACCTTTTATTCCTCATACTCTTGTCATTTAAAGTTCATTAATACCAACATGAATCCTTAGGTTCCCATAATTTATTCATTTCATAACCTCTCTAATTATTCACATCCAAAATTACCATAATAATCTTTTAATTATTCATATACACTTTTTAGCTAGCCGCCATTTCTCATTTCCTATAACTTATCCACTAATCATATTTCACCATTTAGGTTCAATATTATTCAATCTTATTTAAATTGTTAAGACTTACTATCCAATCTCATATTAACATTATTTGCCTTATAAACATAATTTACTTAACACTACAAAATATGAACATTATAGTTCACTAACTTTAAAATAATATTTACATACTAGTTTTTATCTTAGTCTTAGGTTTATTTCCCCACAATTCCTTAATTTAATTTCTAATTCAAAAATACAAAAATTATACCAAAATCCAGAAACATCCCTAAATGGTGTCCAATTAACTCAATACATGTGCCATTAAACTCAAATTTCGAGAAAGGAAATTTTTGGGTTGAACAGACGGCAAAAGGACGCCGCACGGGCACTCACGCACCACCGAATGTGACAGGACCCATCCCAATCCCCCCCGGGATTAGTGCGGGATGACCCTGCTCCCGTCTGACACGAAGTGTCAGACAAGGGATATTTCCGATCTTTGCCCTCCCGGGCTATCAGAGTACGCCAGGATCCGGAGGAGGCATGTGATATCTCGATCTCAGCTACAGTCCACATCCGATGTCAACCTGAAGGGCAGTCAAAACATTAAAAACTGTGAGTGGAAAAAACAAAGAGTTTATAAAAACATTTAATAAGGAAGACATTTGTACCCTCCACTAAAAAGCATGCATGCATTCGAAAACCATTTATCCAAAACAACCATATGTGGGACTAAGCCCAAAGCAGATATAAACTAAGGTCGAAAGGACCACAATAAAAACGACCATACGGGCCACTGCCCAAATCCTGTGCACACCTGTACACACCACATATCATATATCATATATCCATCACATACATATATATAAGTCACACAACCAATCCCGTCACGGTATCCAAAGCCACGCGCGTGCTACCCAGGTCTCAATCCGAGTCTTCTCAAAGTCAAGATCAATGTCCGCAGACCACTGACCCTACCCGAGGTAATAGTAATCATAGCTTTCCTGAGAGTAAGGAACCCAACTGGGGGGTGACTCCACTCAGTCGGCGCTCCGTGACTACTCCGGGGTCCACCCAGGCCAACGACCCTCCCCGGAGGAGATAGTAGAACATGTAAAGGAAGGTAGACGAACATATATATACATAACATAAACATTCATGACCGGTTCCCCTGAACCGTCATGATCCATAATATCCATAATCAGGTAACATGCCGGTTCCCATAAACCGTCATGTACCGTAATAACATAACCAGGTAACATGCCGGTTCCCATAAACCGTCATGTACCGTAATAACATAACCAGGTAACATGCCGGTTCCCATAAACCGTCATGTACCGTAATAATCAACAAGGGTTCATGCCGGTTCCCATAAACCGTCATGAACCATGATACCATAACAAGGGTTCATGCCGGTTCCCATAAACCGTCATGAACCTGGGAATCCATTTAAGGTTCCCTGACCTGAAATCAAAACCGTAAAGTGACTGGGTCTCGTACCCGAACATAGGACACCAACTAGGCACCGTGCCCGGAATCTGAGGTCATATGCCCGAGACAAAACCAAATGGGTCTCATACCTGAGTTTATCATTTTGAAATCCAAATTTAGTTCATTTAAATCAATAAAGAAATACAGACCCGTATAAGCACCGTATAAGGCCGAAACCTCGAAATACGTGCTTATACGTAACCACATACAAATGCACCCATGGCATTACAAACAAGTAAATAAAACATATAATAAACATTTATGCATGCACCAATTTAGAAAACAAGGTCCACTCACAGACCGTCCGAGCTGCCGCCTCGATTTGCGTGCCATACGGCTCCCCTAGCTGATCACCGTCACCGGGACTCCCAAACCTGTCCAAATCGTAATAGAAGGTTACTAACTACTTAATTAACCTCCCACTAAAGCCCCGAAATTTTCCCGTATTTTTAACTATTTTTAATCCCGAACCTAAACCTTCCGATGCCCCGAAACATATCGAGACGGTGTCCGATCGACACGAAACTAGTCCCAAAATGTTCGTTACATCGAATAGATGATTTCGTATGTTGAACACATCCCCAGAAACCCCACCACGCGCTGCCACGCGCCGCCCAAAGGCCCCTGCGCGTGGGCTCACGCGCCGGTGAACAGTGCGTCGTTCCCAGCGATCGAACCGGTCTGGGCCGGCCGGTCCGGTCCGACCTCTGCAACTGGACCGGCGTAACCGGTCCAGGTCTCCGACGCCCTCATTTCTCATCCGTTTTCCTCCATTTCAATCCCTAAATTCATCTTTTAATCTTTCCTATCATTCCCAATTAACCAAACTAGCTAAAACACCCAAAATCCTAACGGTTCAAAATGGACCTCACGGTCCCTGTTTTTCCGATCACACAAGGGCTGCTCAGCCCTTCACCGTCGTTCAAAACACCCTCTACACCTTCCTACAACCTCAATAAACTCATCCTAATCAACTAATAGCAACCATAATGTCTAAATCGAAAAATAGAAGAAAAATGGGTTTATCGGGCTTACCGGGTACCCGCTCGGGTTCTGGGCTCCAGCCACCGCCCACGGCGGTTCCAGCCGTCCAGCCACCTCCATCCGGTCTTCTTCCCCCTCTCTGCCTCTCAGTCTTGGTCCTAGGGTCATGGGTTTGGATTTGGGTGAGAATGGTGGATCGGTTTTGGTTTAGGAAAAACGAAGAAAATTATCGATGAAGAGGAAATGGAAGATGCATGAATGAAATTGGTGTCCGTTGGATGGGTGACACTTGTCACTCATCCATTGGGCCTCCAACAAATATCTGGGCCCACTAGAGACAAAACTGCACTTTTGTCTCGTAAAACGTGCCGTCGTGAATAGTAACCGGGAACTTCCGTGAACCGTAACTTCGCCGTCGAACGTCCAAAGTCGACGTGCCGCCTGTCTACGGATTCGTATCGTCCTTACCTACGTAACGGTCTTTGGCCCTCGGCCATCGGACCTCCCGGTCAAAAAGTCAACTTTTGACCTCCTATTCACCCAAATTACCAAAATTCCCTTGGGCTTCCGAACGTCATAACTTCTTCTACGAACGTCGGAATTGAACGTGTCACCTGTCTATGAACTCGTGACGTCACGAACTACGTCACGGTCATCGGTCAAAGTCCATTTGACCACCCGATTGAAAAGTCAACGTTTTGCCATCACCAGGGGCAAAACGGTCATTTCGCATCGTTCGTCCGATTTCGCTCTACTAATCACAGATTAGCCTCACTAATCGTGATTAGTCACTAATCTAATCATGAAATTCGGGACGGGTCGTTACAGAATGGCCCCCTGTGCGTGGGCTTCACGCGCAGCCTATCACCAGCTTCCTCCAGCCGAGTCGACCCGTGAACCTGCATGTAGGACCCGACTCGGTGGCCATGACCCAACTCAAAAGCTGTCATTTCTTCGCCATTTTTCATGTTCTAAACGTCCATGTTTGCCTAATGGAACTCAAAAGAATATCCGTAAGGTATAACCTATGAAGACTAACCTCGATGACACAATCTGACCACTTGAACATTCAACCATGGTTCCATGTTCAGTTCTGCAACTTCTCCACGTCCTTACACTCACCACACCCGTGACGATCCGTCCCTAATTAATGGGATTAATTAAGGATTAATGACGGATTAGCTAGGCTAATCAAGGATTAAACGAGGATTAGCGGACGTTCGGGCGAAATGACGACTCTGCCCCTATAATGGGCGAATCGTTGAATTTTTATTCGGAACGGTCAAATGGAATTTGGCCGATGACTGTGACGTAGTTCGTGACGTCACGAGTTCATAGATAGGTGGCACGCTCGATTCCGACGTTCGAGGAGGAAGTTATGATGTTCGGAAGTTCAAGGGCATGTTGGTAAATTGGGCCAAATGTTGACTTTTGACCCGAGAGGTCCGATGGCCGAGGGCCGAAGACCGTTACGTAGATCACGACGATACGAATCCATAGACAGGCGGCACGTCGAATTCGGACGTTCGACGGCGAAGTGACGGTTCACGGAAGTTTAGAGTTACTATTCATGGCGACACGTTTTACGAGGAGCTTTTGGACTTTAGTGGGCCCAATTGCTTTTCAGCAACCAATGGATGAGTGACAAGTGTCCACTGGCTACCATCCCACATTCATGCATATTATCCCTTGCCTTCATCGATCGTTTTCCCCATTCCCAAACAAACCCGATCAAAACTACCACCCCAAATCCAACCCTTCAACCCTATGATCATATCTGAGAGGCCAGAGAGTGATTGAGGACCGTGTGGACGCTGGTGGCCGGCCAGGAACGGCGGCGCCGTCGACGGCGGAGGAGGAGTGCACGGTAAGCCCGATAAACCCATTTTTTTCTCCTTATTTTCGATTGTGGCATTATGGGCCGTTTTTGATGTTTCTATTGAACTAAAAAGGTTGTTAGGAGGTTAATAGGAAGTTTTTGGTAGTGGTTGGGGGCTGAGGAAGCTCTGGAGGGTGGCCGGAAAAATAGGACCTTGAGGTCCATTTCGAACCAAGGGCTTCGGGTGGGTTTTTTCTTAAGTTTAAGGATTGGTTTAGATGGGAAACAAGAAAATAGGATTTTTAGGATTGAAATGGGACAAAACGGACGAGATTTGAAGGAGGAACCAGGCCGGACCGGTCACGTCGGTCCAGGAGAACCAGTGAACCGGCCAGACCCGGTTCGATCGCTGAGGACGATGCATTGTTCACCGGCGCGTGAGCCCACGTGCAGGGGCCTTTGGGCGGTGCGTGGCAGTGTGTGGTGGGGTTTCTGGGGATGTGTCTAACATACGAAATCATCTATTCGATTTAACGAACATTTTGGGACTGGTTTCGTGTCAATCGGACATCGTTTCGATATAGTTCGGGACGTCGGAAGGTTTAGGATCGGTTTAAAAATAGTTAAAAGTTCGGGAAAATTACGGGGTTTTGGTAGGAGGTTAATTAAGTAGTTAATAACCCTCTAAATGAATTTGGACAGGTTTGGGAATCCCGGAGGCGACGTTTTACCCGGTAGACAGTTATGGCACGCTTATCGAGGCGCGGCTTCAGACGGTCTGTGAGTGGACCCTTCTCTCGAAATTGATGCATGCATAAATATTTTATAATTGTTTTAATATATGTTTTGTGATGCCATGAGTGCATTTGTTTGTGGTAGCCTAGGATTTACGTATTTGCACGTATTTCGAGATTTACGATTTTATACGATTTTATACGTTCTAGGTTTTCAACGAGGGTTTAATAAATGGATTTCAGATTTGGAAATAAGAAATCGGGCATGAGACCCATTTGATTTGCAAACTCTCAGACTTGGATTCCATTTGATTTGACGAGGAATCGGACCTAGGGTCCATTTGAGCTATAGGATCGGACCGAGGGTCCAATTGGTTTATGATTCGGGTTTGAGGCCCAGTTAGTTATACTATCGGGCTTGATGCCCCGTTGATTTATGATATCGGGCCTGAGACCCATTTGGTTGAGATATCGGGCTTAAGGCCCTGTTGGTTATGAAATAGGGCTGGAAGCCCCGTTGCTTGATGGTTCGGGCTTAGGGCCTAGTTATTCGGGATATCGGGCTTGGGGCCCTATTGATTGTGAAATCGGGCTTGAGTCCCAGTTCGATTTATGTAATGAGAATTCGAGCATGAGACCTAGTTGAACTGTGGATTTAGGCCGAGGCCTGTGAAATGGAATTGAATTGGATTCGAGGAATCCTGTTGAAATGAATCGGGTATGAGACCTTATTGAAAAGTGAATTGAGAAAGAAAGAAAGTATTTGAAAATGAATGAACCCTCCATATGATTATATGGTCTCCTCCAGTGTCGACTTGGAGAGTCACGATCCACAGACCAGAATGGGTATCCCCATAGGGATTCCGTTCCAGGAGTGGTGGTTACTAGATATGATGTGGTCCCGGACCAGATTCCGGAGAGATGTGTGGACTAGATCCAGAGAGAGAGCTCGGACTAGATCCAGAGATTGAGCCTCCCAGATGGGGATTCCTGGGAGAAGACTTAGAGTGAGACCCCGAGTAGTGTGCACACTAGTATAGAGATTGATATCGTGACTATATCAGGGATGTGTTCCCTAGGGGCTGTGTGCCCTGAGTTGGCATCTTCTCGGAAGTGCCGAGGATGGGTTATACGTATGTTGATACGTATGATTTTTATGGAAAAGTAATTTGGGGCGGAGACCCTGTGTTTTATGACTTAGAAATGATTTGGGGGCGGAGACCCCGTACTTGATGTGAATTGGGCTGAGTCCCTATTGATTTGACCTACGGGTTCTGAATTGTGATTTCGGGTCGAGGACCCAAATGGATTTATGGTTCATGACGGTTTATGGGAACCGGCATGAACCCTTGAAAGGTGTTTGTGGGTCATGACGGTTTATGGGAACCGGGCATGAACCCTTGAATGATTTCAAAAAGATGTTTGATGAATTGATTGATTTTATGAATGTTTTAGTACACGGTTTTTGGAATGCGTGCGTATGTTTTTATGAAGGGCATAAATGTCTTTATGCGAAAAGGTTTTTAAATGAAAAGTTGAAATTGTCCACTCACAGTTTTCGTGTTTTAATGCCCTTCAGGTTGATTGCGGATGCGGGCTGTAGCAGAGACGAGACATCACCCCCCTCCTCCTACGATCCTGATGCACTCTGATAGCCCCGGCGAGGACTAGAGATGGAATTTTCCCTGGTCCGACACTTCTTGTCAGACGGGATCAGGCGGGTCCCACGTTAATCCCGGGGGAGTTGGGGCCGGTCCTGACAACACCCACATAGCTTTTAGAGACTCGAAAAACCTCCCAAGAACCTTTATTGGGCACTAGGAGGCTTAAAATACTTAGTTGATCCAAGGCCAACCTTTGAGCTTCACAGGTTTCTTTCCCTTTCTTCATTTCTCTCCATTTTTTCCTTCATCTCCACCTCTTCCTTGTTCCTCTCCCTTTTCTTCTTATTTTTCTTTCCTTTTCCCTCTTTTTCCTGGTTCTTTTCTTCACTTTTGGCCCCTTCATGGTTTTTATTTTCTTTTTGGCCACACACCACACACACTACTAGGTCGGTGGAAGAAATTGGTAGAGGAATTGAGAGGATTCTAGACAGGTGTCACCACCACACCTTATCTCCAATGCAAAATTACTAAAATACCCTTCATGGAAAATTTACAATAATGCCCATAGTCAAATTTTGACCCGTATTGTACCAATATGATCTTAGATTTCTACATCCCACTTGTCTACGGATTCAGAATTTTGAGAGCTACACAATGTTCCTAAAAAATCGTCCAAATTTTTTCTTTTTTCAAAGTTCTGGGTCTTTACAGAAGGAGAGGAGGAGACAATGAAGAAAAAACCAAAGAACCCGTGAGTTCCTAAATCAGGTTTTGGTTTTGGGATACGAACCTTGAAAGAAAGCATCGCAGTGCCATTTTGGAGTCCCTAAAGTCATCTTAAGCTTTATAGGATAGAGGTTTGGACGCCCTAACGTGGTAGAAAACTGTAAGCCATGGCCGAAATTGAAGTTATGTAACTCTAATCTCTAGCACGTGTTACTTGGTTTGGAGACCATAGATGTGTTTTTGGCATTGAGAAGGTTAGTTTTGACATAAAAAACATGAGAAATGGATGTAAAACGATGAAAATTCAATCGATTTGGACTCGCAAGTCGAGCGACCAGAAAACTAGAAAACGGGTCGTAGACTAGAGGTCATGGATAAGGAACAACGCTAACCATGAGGCCCATTCACAGTAAGCCTCACCGGCACATGGGGGCATGTGCGGCGGTCCTCCGTTGTCCAACCAACATGGAACTTTATGTTTTCGATGATACAAATTTAATAGTACAGTTTTTGAGACGATCAGACATCGTCTCAGGGAAGTTTTGAATGTCCAAAGTTTTATGAAATATTTTTAATTCGTTTAAAATTTTGAAAAATTAAGGGAATTAATTATACATTTAATTGTAATGAGTAGTGACCTTAGTCGTGATTTATGATAGGTGGTAAAGGTTTTGGAAACTACAGAAGAGAGTGCAAGTTAGAATTCGTCTGCGTGAACGGTGTGAGAGTGGACCTTTCTTTTCTTTAACTTATTATGCATGAATATTTGAGTATTTTAATTGCTTTTTTATGTGATTTATGTGATGTTGGCTCGAATGTGATTTTTATATGACTTTTGGTGATTTTACGGAAATCGTTTAAATGCACGTTTGACGAGGTTTTGCATGATTTATGTTTTGGGCTTAGTCTTGGATTTCGAAACATGATTTTGGTTTAAGGAATTGATACAAATTATAAATATGTGTTTTATCGATATGTGTGTGTGAATTGTTGTGTTATAGTCAACCTTTCTCAGGATGTTGGTTTGGTTGGTCAGCCTCAGATGTCAAGGAAAGCTCATTTTTCCTAAGACTGGTATCGCAATGATTAGTCTCCAACGTCGAGGCAAAGCTCATTTTCCTGAGACTAGTATTGTTATGTTGACTCAAACGTCGAGGTAAAACTCATTTTCCTAAGTCGATTTACACTTGGAAGTCACAGAGCTAGGCTCTGTTTTCTCTAGTGGTTAGCCTACCGGTAGTGCAGTTGATATGATGATTGATAATGAGCATTGATGATGACTTGGATATGAATTGGTTATGTGTGATTGCTACTGCTTGTGCATTTCTCTTTTCATACATGATTTAATTTACATAAATTGGTTCATAAACTGATATTTTCTCGTACTTCGAGATTCATGATCCATATTCTATTTTTAACTCAGATTTGATGATTTTCATATGCATGCATAGTTTTATAAAACTGATGGTAATTACTTATATTTTCGAACTATGTTTTTAAAAGATTTCTTTTATGTCCACTCACACATTTTCATAACTTGGTAACCCTCAAGGACCGTTGCACGGAATTCAAGGATATTTAAGAGGCGAAGACATGAACTAAAAAAGAGTACAAGTATTCCTTATCTAACAAGGTTTGAGGGTAAATTTGGCATCATGGGTTACTTTTCAGATGGGAGCAGGACCAGGAGTGACTTTCAAACAATGTTTCAAATGGCATTAGGCGCTCCCAAGACGGTGAGCAGGAGCCTAACCTAGGCAGTTTTTTTTTTTTTAACATTAAGGGAAAAATTCAAGTTTAATAATATAATGATATACTATAAAGTATAAACTCATATTCACAATATTATAGAGTATAGTGAGTATATTTACCAAAGTTAATTAATAATTAATAACTCATATAGAATTAGTGGGTGGGTCGTGGGTGTGTAAGGGCTTTACCTCAATCTGATCCAATAAATTTATTTAATTATTTCGATCTTCATTTATTTGAATTGTCTTCAAATAGCCTACTTAACTCATGAAGACAAATTAAGACTCAAAATATCAAATTGTGTTTCAAACTTTTAAATTTTTGCATTGATCCACTCCACTAGCCCACTACCATTTTTTTATTCATTTCCTATTAATTCCAAATCTATAGCAAATTTTTTCTTACACTCCCTCACACCCTTGTAACTAGGGCTGGGCACATGGAACCAAAATACCAAAATCGTACCGTTTTAGATCAAACCATACCGAAAAAAAACCGAATAGTAAAACCGTTGTATGATTGGTACGGTACCGAAACCGTACCGATATAATTCGGTACGGTTTCGGTATCGATATTTTAAAAAACCGTCCCGTACCGATACCGTACCGAATTAGAATATTTTTTTTAATAATTAAATTTATTTCTTATTGGTTTATTAGGCCTTCTTCAAGAGTTGATATGACCATACATGTCTTAATTTAGCTTCTAAGAGTTGATATCTTCAACTTAGTGCAACTTTTTCAATACATATTTGAAAACTTAAGTCCTTCATAAATGTAGTTTTGCTTTTTCTTTAGTCTTTTCTTTGCTTTATAATCACAAACAAAGTTTTGGCTCAAAACCGAAACCATACCGAAGCCGTACCGAACTTAATTGGTACGGTACGATCTGGTTTCACTTTCAAAATATTGAATACCGAACCGTACCGTACCGATTAAAATTAAATGGTATGGTTCTGGTATCGATCAATTTTGTACCATACCGAACCGTGTCCACCCCTACTTGTAACTCTATGAGAGTGAGGGAAAAAAGCAGGACATAGACCATAACTGTAATTGCTTCATTGGTCCACTCCGCCAACTAACAGTTTATTATTATTTCCTATTACATAATTCCAAATTTGATAAGAACCAATTCGGTCTTTGCAAAGTTACACAATCTCACGCTTCACGACTCTTTGTGAGAGTAAGGTATAAAACCAGAGATAGAGACCATAACTTCTTCCTCCTCATCGATTTAAGACAAAAGGTCAGAGGTTGAAGCCATGAAAATTGAAGACGAAGAGCTAAATAGAGTGAGTCAAATTCATCGAATCCATCTCCAATCCCCAATTCCAGATGTCTTTGGCTCGTGAATAGCAATGATGGAGGTATCCTCAACAGTGGTGTGATGTTGATGTCTTGACGAAGAAGAGAAGGCTGATGATGTTAAGTGAGTCTCGACTTCAAGCGTGAATTCTACTTCTAAATATGGAATGTAATTTGGGTAAAATTTGGGAGTTGGGTGAGATGGTGAGTTGAGTTCTAATGTAAATCTGGTGAAATTTTTTTGTTCCTTTAGCTGAAATTTGGGTGAATTTGAATGAAATTTAGCTGGAATTGTGGTGAATTTGGGTGAAATTTAGAGCCAATGTGCGATTGCAACCTAGGCGCTGCCCAGCCTCTTAGGAGTGCCCAGGAGCACCCAAGAGTCACCGAGCTCGCATATGTGCCGCGTAATTCCCCTCCGGTGTTTCTCTGACATATAGTCTATATTCGTGACAGCGAAGCCCCACCTAGCCCACCATTTGGAGCATTGCTTTCAAGGTAAATTAGGGACGGGTCCTATCAACTTGGTATCAGAGCAAAGTTTCCGAGTTATGTTTGCTAATATCAAGCTTCCAAGATGCGAACCTCGTGCGCGGCTTGGTAATGAGATGAGTATAGGAGCCTAACATAGTTATAGGGCTGGAAATGGATCTGAACTATTTGTTTGAATAGTGAATGTTAAGTACTGACAAGGAAAAATTTATCTGGGTTTGGATAAAAAGTGATCTTAGAGGTGAAATTCATTGTATTTGTTGGTATGTTGGACATGGATGTGAATAAGTTTTTTGGTTAGGATAAGTGTTTGAGGTTTAAGATGACGAAAGGCTTTCTATCGAATCCAACACGTATATCGATGTTTGATTGATAATGAAGTGACACGACCCATCCCAATCCCCCTGGGATTATCACGGGATGTGCCATGCTCTCGTTTGACACGAAGTGTCAGACAAGGGATAATTTCAAAACCTTCAGCCTGACCGTCTTCCAGAGCGCACCAGGATCCGGTGGAGGAGTGTGATGTCTCGGTTTCTGCTATAGCCTGCATCTGTGATCAACCTGAAGGGCATTAAAATCATTAAAAACTGTGAGTGGACGAAAATAAACAATTTAATAAAACACATTTCATAAAAGACATTTATGTCCTTTACTAAAAAGTATGCATGCATTCGAAAACCATTTACCAAACCACATATTCAAAACCATTGTTAGGGTCTCAGCCCCAAGTTTCGTAAATCCAAGTCATACAGGCCCCTGCCCAAAGCCATTTACACAAATCCATAATTCATTTCAACCATATGTGGGAACTCAGCCCAAAACCGTAAATCCGAGTATGTGGGTTATTGCCCAAATCCATTTACTATTCATAAAAGACCATTTCATCAAATCCAAGAAATGTGTTTACTAAATATCATATAACCAATTCTGTCACGGTTTCCAAAGCTACGAGTGTGCTACCTAGAGTCTCAAATCCCAAGTCTCACCAAGGTCCACCCATGTTAATGTCCGCAGATCATTGACCCTCCCTGGGGGTTATAATCCATATATGCCTTCCAGAAAGTAAGGTATCCCATGAGGGCGACTCCACTCAGTTAGTGCTCCGTGACTATTTGGGGGTCCACCCAGGCCAACGACCCTCCCCGGAGGAGACAATCCATAAATAAAGGATGGTATATGAAAAACCATTTCGTAATCATTCTTAAAACCTTTCAAACCTTTCAAACCTTTCAAAGGATTCATGCCCGGTTTCCCATAAAACCGTCATGAATCCATAAATCAATTTATGGGTCCCCGACCCGAAATCACAATCATAAACCATAACTGGGCCTCATGCCCGATATCATAATCAACGGGGCCTCAAGCCCGATCATGTAAAACAACTGGGCCTCAAGCCCGATCACGTAAACTAACTGAGCCTCAAGCCCGATCATGTAAACCAAATGGGCCTCCGGCCCGATGCCTTATTAAATCAAATTGACTCAAAGTCTGAGAGTTCGTAAATCAAATGGGTCTCAATCTTGATTCCATATTTCCAAATCCGAAATCAATCCACGAACCAATTGGGCCCTTGACCCGATAATGTAACTAAAATGGACTTCAAGTCCAAGGGTTTCCTAAAAAAAGGGTCTCATGACCGAGTTTATCATTTCAAATCCAATTCCATTTCATTAAACCTTCATTGCAACCACAAGCACGTATAAGCACCGTATAAAATTGAAAACCTCAAAATACGTGCAAATACGTAAATACTAACTGCCACAATCAAATGCACTCAAGGAATCTCAAAACATGTATTTAAACTCATATAAAACATTTATGCATGTATCAATTTAGAAAACAAGGTCCACTCATAGACCGTCCGAGCTGCCGTCTCGATATGCGTGCCATAAGCCTTCCCGGGCTAATCACCGTCACCGGGACTCCCAAACCTGTCCAAATCATACTAGAGAGTTACTAACTACCTCATTAACCTCTCATTGAAGCTTTATAATTTTTCCGCATTTTTAACTATTTTTAAACTCGATCCTAAACATTCGAACACCCCGAACTATATTGAAACGATACCTAAGCGAATCGAAACCAATCCCAAAATGTTTGTTACATCGAATAGATGAAATTAAATGTTTGAAACTTCCCCGAATTCCTCCCCACGCGCCGCCCAAAGGCCCTGCGCGTGGGCTTCATGCGCTGGTGAACAGGGCATCTTCAACCTTCGGCTAGACCGGTATGAACCGAGTCTCTGTGCATCTGGTCCAGCCGATCCGACGGAACCGGTTCAGGCTCACATCTCTCTCATTTTTAGTCTATTTTCTTGCAATCTAATTCCTATAGTTTCCTCTCTTCAATCACAACCTATCTATGTGTTTAGAATCAAGAAAAACTACCTAGAACCTACCCGTTCAAATCTTCCCCTCACGGTCCAAACTTCCAGTCGTTCCCCCTCGCTGTTTGACCACCATCCACCATCCAAACTATTCCCTAGACGTTCATACTAACCCAGAAACACTTCCCAATCATCAAAAACAGCCCCCAACGTCCCAACCCAAATTTCAAATTTCAAAATGAAAAAGGGAGGGTTTCTGGTTACCTTCCTCTATCGTGGTCTCTGCCATCTCTCAGTCGTGTAACCCCCTTGTCAGCTCAGTCCTTCATCCTCTTCTCTCAAATCCTCATAAGGGTGATAATATGGGGATGAATGTGTAGGGGTTGTATAAATTGGGAAGGTTTTTTTGTAACGACCCGTCCCTGATTTCAAGGATTAATTAGGGATTAATGACGGATTAGCATCGCTAATCGGGAATTAGCCGAGGATTAACGGACATTCAGGGAAAAATTAAGAGTTTACCCTTAGACGAGGGCAAAAGATTGACTTTTGACCCGGAAGGTCCGATGGCCGAGAGCTGAGGACTATTACATAGATCGCATCGATACGAATCCGTAGACAGGCGGCACGTCGAATTCGGACGTTCGACGAAAAAGTTACGGTTCATGGAAGTTCAAATGAACTATTACACATTTTACGAGGCGAGAGACTTTTGGCAGCAAGTGGGGTCCATATATTTTGGACAGGCCCAATGGATGAGTGACAAATGTCACCCATCCATTGCCCATCTCAAACAGACACATGCATACCCCTTTCCCCGTGTTCGATCATTTTTCCCACCAAACCAAACTTGAGCAACCCTTTCATCCCAATCCAAACCCAATCCCCCTCTGATCATGTTTGAGACCTAGAGAATGAAGCTGGTTTTTCCCTTTTTCTTTAATTTTTGATTTGTGATGTTATGGACAGTTTTAGTCGATTAGGATGAGTTTAATAGGTTTCTAGGAAGGTTTTAGGGAGGTTTTGAATGGTGGTTGACGGCTGAGAAGCCCTGGGGAGAAACTGGAAAAGTTGAACCGTGAGGGAAAAATTGAATCGATGGGTTTTAGCGGGTTTTTGGTTGTTTTGATTGCATTGATAGGTTCCTAGGATCAAAATAGGAAGATTGGAATTGATTAGGAAGAAAAAGGATGAAAATTGGACTGTTTAGAGGCCTGAACCGGTCACGCTGGTCCAGTTGGATCAGATTACAGAGAAAAACCGGACCGGCTAGTCGGACCGGACCAGCTGGAGGTTGAAGAAGACACTATGCAGTGGTTTAGAACCCTCATTGATGCATGCATAAATGTTTTATAAGTGTTTTAGAACATGTTTTGTGATTGAGTGCATTTGTGTATGTGTTTACGTATTGGCACGTACTTCGAGGTTTTCGGCCCTATACGTGCTTATACACGTCTATGGTTTTGGTTTCAATTAAAATGGTTTTGGAAAAGTAAAATGACCCATTTGGTGTTGGTTTTGATTCGGGCATGAGACCCATTTGGTTTTGGTTTCGATTCGGACATGTGGCCTTATTGATGACCTAAGGGTCTGAGTTGTGGTCGCGACGGGTTCTGTGTGCACGGCGATGGACGACGTGACGCTCATCTCCAAACTAGGATACGTTCCCTCCGGAGACATCACGATGCACGTTCCATTGTCGAGTAGCCACTAGAGGCTTGACTTCGGAGTGCTGACGGTATCGAAGAGCGATCAGTGACGTGTGCACCCTGATCTAGAGGTGGTTGCGGCAGTGATGTGTTCACAGAGACATACCAGGATTGAGAGTGGTCCTGGACTGATGGTTGCACACATCGCTATGATCGGAATCGTGACTGACCCTGAGGTATCAGGCTCGATGCCCCATTGATTGTGAGTTCGGGCTTGAGTCCCAATTAAATGGTGAAATCGGGCTAGAGGCCCAGTTGAGTTGTGGTATTGGGCGTGAGTCCCATTTGTGGCTTTCTGTACTAGTATGTATATACCCTCCTTTATGTGGTGATTGGTCTCCTCCAGACGTCGACTTGAAGAGTCACGATCCACTGCCCGGAATGAGTATCCCTATAAGGAGCCCATTTCAGGAGTGGGAGATATAATGTGGTCCCAGACCAGATCCGGAGAGATGCTCGGACTAGATCCGCAGATAGAACCTCCCATATGGAGAGTTCCTGGGGGTAGACTCGGAGTGAGATCCCGAGTTGTATGCATACTTATATATATATATATATACAGAAATCGTGACATATATCGGGGATTTGTTCCCTAGGGGCTGTGTGCCCCGAGATGACATCAGAGGATGTCTAGGATGGGTTATATATGTATATATGTATATGTGTACGAGTTTCACGGAGATGATTTTGGGCTGAGACCCACATGTATTGGATTTGGGCTGAGACCCTATGTTTCATGTTTTGAGAAGGAGACTCGTTCTAGGTTTCCTTATTTTGGATTTTGGGTCAAGGGCCCATGTTCTATGTTGAGAAATGGTTTTCGAATGGATGCATACTTTTTAGTGAAGGGCATAAAGGTTTTTTTATGAAAATGTTTTTATAAAATCTTTATTTTATCTACTCACAGCTTTGATGTTTTAATGCCCTTCAGGTTGATCGTAGATGCGGGCTGTAGCAGAGATCGAGACAGCACATTCTTGCGCCGGATCCTGGCGCTCTTTGATAGCCCTGATTGAGCAAAGGATGGAATTATCCCTGGTCTGACACTTTGTGTCAGACGGGAGCAGACGCGTCCCACGTTAATCCCAGGGGATTTAGGACGGGTCCTGTCATTTCGGGTTAGGGAGAATGAAACAGGTGAAAGGGGGGGGGGGGGGGGGGCGTGTTGGTGCATGTATGTGTGTTTGTGGGTAATGGATGAGTGACACTTGTCACTCATCCATTGGGCCTATCCCAAAATATTCGGGGCCCACTGAAAGACAAAAGTCCCTCGTCTCGTAAAAAGCACAATAGTTCCATGGAACTTCTGTGAACCATAACTTTCTCGTCGAACATCCATTTTCGACATGCCACCTGTCTATGGACTCGTATAAACCCAATCTACGTAACGATCCTCGGCCTTTGTGCCTCGGACCTCCCGGGTCAAAAGTTAAGTTTTTGCCCAATTCCAAAGGCAAAACGGTCATTTTACACCGTCCGTCCGATTTCGCTCAACTAATTACCAATTAATCTCACTAATCCTTCATTAGTCACTAATTTAATCTCGGAATTCGGGACGGGTCGCTACATGAAGTTTACTAGTAGTAGTTGATAGGACGTTAAATAAGCATTATTTTATATTATTTTATACCCTTTATACTTGAATTTTAATATTAAAATATTAAATAAATTGATAAAATAAATTATTTTGTGATTTTTATGTTTAGATAAATAAAGTTTGTAAATTGGAGCATTTTGGCGAAAGAATCTTCTCGATCGGAATTATAACGAATAAAATATGGACGAATTTCGGTGAAATAATTAATTTAGTTTTAAATTAATTAATTAATTGATCCTGTGCAGCCCAACCCATTTCTAAAAAATCCAAGCCCGCACAGCAAGCCGGCCCAGGCGTCGCAAGCCCAAGTCCCGGCCCAGAGCTCCAGCCCAACGCGCAGCCCAGCAGCAGCCCAGACCGAAACGCCTTCATTCCCTTCGGCGCGCGTGTACCGAACGGCAGTATTCCCCCTCGGCACGCGCCTGCTGAACTACAGCTCTTCACTTCAACGCGCACTTGCCGTTCTCCATGCCGCCCCTTCAGCACCGCCTAGTCGAATTTTCTGCCCTATTTTCCAGCAGACTTCCACTCAATTTCCAGCCACTTTCCAACCCAATTTTACAACTTTACAACTCAAACCACTTCTAAACATCATCACAAATCTTTATTACTCATCATTCCATTATTCCACATTTTTTATTGTATTTTTATATTAATTTTGGTAGCTTTCTCCACCTATAAATAGGGTTTCAATTCACTTGTTGAAACACACCCTCTTTGAGGCACACATTTGAGCCTTCTTTGAGAGAAACTTTGGCAAAGTATCTCCAATACAAAGTTTAGAGTTTGAGTCCATATTTCCATCTCGAAAGTGTAACAATTACTCTTCATTTACTCAAACTCTCTTTTTTGTTATTGGTTTTGATTATAGTTCAATATATGTGAGGTTTTTCTTACTAATATTTGTAAGTGTTAAATGCAATCTCCATGTGTCTTACTTTATGAATTTTAGTTATTTTATACATTTTAGTGTTTCATACTTCAATTCAATGTTAAGTGTTTTATCCGCTGTCGGTGTATTTAAAGTAGAATTGAAGAGACTTAATGTTGATCGCTGTCGGCGCATTCAGTCAAAAACAAAAGGTAAATCATATTGTAAGTGTTGTCCGTTGTCGGTGCATTTATAGCATTGAAAAATATATGAAGGTAATTAAGACGATTAAGGTAAAATTTCGTGATTGTTTTAATATTTGCAATTATTAGAGTGCTGGTAAGATTTGTGTTTTAAGAAGATCACTTGTACATGAATTAGAGTAGAAGTAAAATTAGTTTACCTATGCTTTTACTTATTTACATAATCGCAAACCTTTTCAAAACCCTTTTTTTTTATTCTTTATTCTTTTATCCTTTTTATTCTTTATTCTTTTATTCTTTAATACTTTTAGTTTATTAGTTTTTGATTCTTTCATTTTTTTATTTTTTTATTCCTTTACTCTTTAATTTATTGATTCTTTGATTAGTTAATTCTTTAATTCATTTATTCTTTAATTCTCTATTCTTTTATTCTTTAAGTCATTAATTCTTTAAATTGTTAATTATTTGATTATTTAATTCTTTGATTATTTAATTCTTTAATTCATTATTCTTTTATTCATCTCTCACTAACACATTATTAATGTCCCTAATTTCCCCGGTTAATAACGATTTCTATTTATCAATACTACATCTACACAAAAAGGGTTTAAATTGCATAACACTCGAATTACATGTTTAAATTAATGCGTAGTTTGGGCGTAGTCAATTTTTGGCGCCGTTGTGGGGGAGATTGAAAATCATTTTTAATTTGTTAGTGTATGTATATAAATTGTGCATATTATACTTGTTTATAAATTTTACTTTTGTTAATATTATATTTGTTTATAATATTTACTTACTTGTTTATATTTTATTTATCTATCTTATTATTGTTCTTATTATTTTTGTTTATAATGCTCATACTTTACTTTTTCTTAATTTCTAATTGATACTTGTTCATAATTTAATTTCATTTGTTTACTTTTACTTTTACTTGTTCATATTAAAATTGATACTTGTCATAAATGCATATTTTATATGTTCACTTTTCTTTACTTTTACTTTTATTTATTCCATTAACTTAATATTCACACTTTTTCTTTATTCCCTTAACTTTAATTATATTACAATTAACTTTATTCCATTAACTTTCTTTTAATTTTATTCCATTAATTTTATGTTCCACTAACTTTATGTTTATACTTATTTTATTTTTATGTAATCAATTATTTGTTTATGTCTTGTTAAACTTTAAATTTTAAATGAAAAAAAAAGAAAATTCGGAATAAATAATTTTTTTTTAAAAAAAGAGTAAGAAATTTTATTCATCTTTGAATTTCCTAAAATGTAAATATTGTTTCCTATTAACTGTTTTAGAGTTGCATGAATCTCTTAGCCCCTTTTTTCTTCAAAATCTTACTTTCGGGAACAGGTAGTGCCCCTCTTATTTACTTTCTCCTTAACCCTTCATGATGTGTGGATTTCATCACCACACACCATAGACTCGAATCTATGGACATGAGGATGGGGCGGAGTTTGTAAACACTAGGGTTTGGTAATTCTCTAAATCGTCATTTGGATTGATTATGGTGTCTAGGAGAGTTATGACTGGTGACAAGTTTTGGATTAAGAAAGGGAACACCAATGGAGTATATGCCAAGCTAGCCTCGGGGTGCTCTTAAAATTATCCTTACTTCTCGCGTTACAACTATCTCAACTGGCCATGATTAATGTTCAATGGTGGAATGGTGGTTATCAGTACGCGCAGGCCGTACGCCCAGGAAAGTACTATGAGAAGCGGAAGGGGAAAGTTATTCATGACAGTCTAAAACTCTACTTATTGCATTATTAGTTTGAATTTGGAACTTGTGCATTTTCTTTCCATTAACGTAACTTTTTGTTAATTCTGGTTTCCATTTATGTGATACTTTATGCAAATCTCTACTATCTTACTCTTATTATCTCTTCTTGTGTATATTTGCCTTCTAACCTAGAATTTTTTTTTTCATAGAGGTACGAACTTATGAATGCGTGCTCATCAATCTAAGCTTGATCGGCTGAGAAGACAACTTGACATCTCACCAAGCAACGTGATATTCAGAGACACACTTAAGCAAATCGGTTCATCCGAACCTCCATCCCCAATATTCGGTGAGTCCAAAAGCGTGAAGAGTAATTCAGAAGAAGAACAGACTTTCGGAACACCAATAGCCATGGCACGAAACCTGAGTATCCGGGAGCAGATATGTGCAAACACAAATGGCACTACAGACTTCTGCATCCAGTATCCCGAGCCTCGAACCAACAAGAAAGATATTGAGCTTAAGAGTGGAGTCCTTCATCAACTACCCAAGTTCCGTGGAATCAAAAATGAAGATCCACACAAACACTTAACGGAGTTCCAATTCATCATTAGTAGTATGTGTCCGGATGATGCGGACTTGGAAATCATGAAGCTGAAAGCTTTCCCATTGTCCTTGGAAGAAAGAGCACGGGTATGGCTTTTAAGTTTCCCACCCAATCATATTGACTCTTGGGAGAAGTTGGTTCAGGAGTTTCTTACCAAGTACTTCCCTGCCTCAAAGATTACGGTCTTAAGAAAAGAGATCACTGGAATCAAGCAGAAAGAACATGATGAGAATTTCATCCAGTACTACGAAAGGTTTAAAGAACTTTATGCTTCATGCCCTACTCACGGGATCACAGAAGGCTATCTTTTAACCTACTTTTACGAAGGACTCAAAGGTTGGGATAGAGGACTGCTCGACGCTGCAGCTAATGGAAGTTTCTTAGCTCGGAGCCTAGTAGATGTTCGTGCACTACTTGAAAGCCGTGCACTAAATGATGCACAATACGAAGGTGCCGATCCTATTTCTAGAAAGGTACATGAGGTAAGTTCACATGCTATAAATGATTCTAAGTTAGATAAGATCACCTCTATGCTTTTGAATATGCTGGAACTAAAGAAACAGGTAGCTCCAGTTTGTTCCATATGCTCTCAAGGCCATCTTGAGGAACAATGTCCCTACACTGCAAGGGAGGAAGACTCCGGAACTGAAATGGCACACGCCATTGGAGGCTTTCAAGGAGGGCCAAGGACCCAAGGTTACAGTTGGAGAGATCCGAACAATGTCCTAAACCCTCAGCACATGTCGATCGGGCCAAACCGTGTCCAAGACCAGTTCCCAAGGCCCACATGGCAACCAAGGCCCCCGGTCCCATTTTCTAACTTTTCTCATAATCATGCAAATAATCATACTTCTTCATCTTCTAATCCTGATTATGATAAAATGCTGGCTGCTCTTTCCCAAGGGCAGCAAACACTAATGGCATCAACTCAGGCTCTTGTCACAGGCCAGCAAAATCAACAAAAAGACATCGCTGATCTCAAGGACCAAATGGGCAAGGTCGTGGACTTCATGGGTAAGATCCAAGCTAGCGGGGTGCTTCCACCTCAACCTACACCCAACCCAAATGTAAGACCTGAAGCCAATGCAATTACCACTCGAAGTGGTAAAGTGCTCGGAGAAATAAAGCCAGATCCAGCCGTTTCTGAGGCTGAAAAGCACAAGGTGGCAACTAAGACCACCACGACACAACCACCAGTTCAACCTACCCACACACAAGGTAATAACCCAATCCCTTCAAGTTCGGTTGTTACTAATTCCCCGTTTGTGCATGCACCATTTCCAAGTAGGCTTGCCAAATCTAAGAAGAATGAATCCGATGAGGAAATCTTGGAGATCTTCAAAAGGGTGCAAATCAACATGCCCTTGATCGAGTGCATCAAACAAGTGCCGAAATACGCAAAATTTCTGAAAGAGTTATGCACTCTAAGGCGCCAGACGAGGGAGAAGGAGGTTGTGATGGTGAGTGAAACAGTTTCTGCTGTAATCAAGCGTCGGCTACCCCCAAAGTTGAAGGATCCAGGGAGTTTTTCTGTTCCCTGCGTGATTGGTAACAAGTCATTTGATAAAGTCATGCTAGACTTAGGAGCATCCATTAATGTTATGCCATATTCACTATATGTTGCCCTAGGTCTAGGTAAATTACAGCATGACGATGTTATCATTCAGTTAGCCGATCGCTCTAATGTGTATCCTAAGGGATACGTCGAAGATGTTCTTGTGCAGGTTAACCAGCTCATCTTCCCCGCTGACTTTTATGTCCTAGACATGGAGGATTCCCCTACGAATCAAGCTCCACTAATGTTGTTGGGAAGACCATTCATGAGAACTGCCAAGACAAAGATTGATGTGTTCAATGGAACATTAACTATGGAAGTAGACGGAGAGGAAATTGGCTTCAACATTTTTGATGCCATGAGGTACCCTAGTTCCACAACTCATACTACTTTTTCTATTGACGTGTGCACTTCTCTCGCAGAGAAACATCTTAATTCAATTCGAGAAGACACACTCAACATGATAATCCAGGAAGGAGTTGGCCTAACGCAATCAGGGGACGCCTTGGTTGAGGATACGGATTACGAACTAGAACCTTGAATTTGGGATGAAGTCATGACCCTAAATGAGACCCCCAGAATGGTGAATCATTAGGTACCCTCGTCGCTTCCAATTAGTACTAATGCCACTCCTCCTTCAGTGATTCAGGCCCCCGTTCTCGAGCTCAATGTTTTGCCTGACCACCTGAAGTATGCCTATCTTGGCCCGGACGACACTCTGCTCGTCATAGTGTCTTTTGCACTAACCGAGTCACAGGAGGATAGATTGATACAGGTCTTGACGAAGTACAAGACAGCCATTGGATGGACTCTGTCAGATATCAAGGGAATCAGCCCTACAACCTGTGTGCATCGAATCTTACTAGAAGATGATGCAAAGCCCTCTCGCGAAGCCCAACGTCGCCTCCATCCTCCGATGATGGAAGTCGTGAAACAAGAGGTCATCAAACTCTTGGATTGTGGTGTCATCTACCCAATTTCAGACAGCAAATGGTTCTCACCAGTCCAAGTAGTCCCAAAGAAAAATGGAGTCACAGTTGTTGCGAAAAGTGAAGGAGAGCTAGTGCCCCAGTGAACAGTGACCGGATACAGAGTCTGCATCGACTATCGACGCCTAAACAAAGCAACTAGGAAGGATCACTTTCCTTTGTCCTTCATTGATCAAATGCTTGAAAGGTTAGTAGGTCACTCCTATTATTGCTTTCTTGATGGTTATTCCGGGTACAATCAAATCTGTATCGCTCAAAATGACCAAGACAAAACGAATTTCACTTGTCCTTTTGGCACTTTTTCCTACTGAAGAATGCCCTTCGGTTTATGTAACGCCCCAGGTACTTTCCAAAGATGCATGATTTCTATTTTCTCTGAATACGTCGAAAAAATAATTGAAGTTTTTATGGACGATTTCAGTGTCTTTGGGGATAGTTTTGATGCATGCTTAGAACACTTAGCACTTATCTTACAAAGATGTGTCGAAACTAATCTTGTACTTAACTGGGAGAAATGTCATTTCATGGTTAGACAAGGGATAGTCTTGGGCCATATTGTCTCTAAAAGAGGAATTGAAGTCGATAAATCTAAAGTTGATACTATGCGACACTTACCCTCTCCCACTTCGGTGAGAGGAATCCGTTCATTTCTTGGTCACACAGGATTTTACAGAAGATTTATCCAAGACTTCTCCCACATTGCAAGGCCCTTGTGCCGACTACTTCAGAAGGAGACACCCTTCGTCTTTGATGAAGACTGCCAGGAAGCTTTTGAGAAGCTTAAAAATCTCTCAACCACTGCCCCATTCTTTGTGCCCCTGATTGGTCCTTACCCTTTGAACTAATGTGCGATGCCTCTGATTTTGCAGTTGGAGCCGTACTCGGAAAAAGGCGGGACAAGAAGCCCTACGCCATCTACTATGCATCCAGCACCTTGAATGATGCCCAGATGAACTACACCACTACAGAAAAGGAGTTGCTTGTTGTTGTATTTGCTTTAGATAAATTTTGCTCGTATCTACTTCGAACTAAAGTCATTATTTACACTGATCATGCAGCACTGAAGTATCTCCTAGCCAAGAAGGAAGCGAAACCAAGACTAACCCGATGGATTCTTCTTCTTCAAGAGTTTGACATCGAGATTAAAGATAAGAAAGGCGTAGAGAACGTGGTGGCAGACCATTTGAGTCGTATTGCACATGAGCAAGATCTTGTGGCGATTCAAGAGATGTTTCCAGACGAACAACTCTTCAGAATCGAGGGAGGTACTCCTTGGTATGCTGATATTGTCAATTATTTAGTCACCAAGCAGTTGCCCACAACCCTCTCCCGTGCACAAAAAGATAAACTTAAAAAGCATGCTAGGCACTATATTTGGGATGAACCTTTTTTGTGGAAACACTGTGCAGATTTATTGATTAGGAGATGTGTGCCTGATATTGAACATAGGTCAGTCCTAGAGTTCTGCCATAGCCATGCTTGTGGAGGCCACTTTGGATCTAGAAAAACTGCACTCAAAATCTTAGAATCTGGACTATATTGGCCCACACTTTTTAGAGATGCACATTCATTCTGTTTAGCCTGTGATAAATGTCAGAGATCAGGAAACTTAGGACGAAGGGATGAAATGCCACAACATTATGTTCTTACTATTGAAATATTTGATGTTTGGGGTATCGATTTTATGGGTCCGTTTCCTCAATCTAATGGCTATCTCTATATCTTACTTGTTGTTGATTATGTATCGAAATGGGTGGAAGCTAAGGCCACCAGGACTAATGACTCTAAAACTGTTGCAGATTTCCTCAGAACTAACATTCTTTCCAGGTTTGGGATCCCGCGGGTCCTAATAAGCGATGGAGGAAGTCATTTCTGCAACAAGACCATTGAAGCTTTAATGAAACGGTATGGTGTCACTCATCGAGTCTCTACACCTTACCATCCTCAAACGAGTGGAATGGCGGAAGTCAGTAATAGAGAGATCAAGAAGATATTAGAGCGAACCGTGGGTCCTAATTGTAAGGATTGGATCCAACGGTTGGATGATGCACTTTGGGCATACAGGACGGCATATAAAACACCTATAGGAATGTCTCCCTATAGGTTGGTGTACGATAAAGCATGTCACCTTCCGGTGGAATTAGAGCATAAAGCATGGTGGGCCGTCAAAACTTTCAACATCAAGCTAGATGACGCCGGTCTGCATCGAAAGCTCCAGCTGAGTGAGCTTGAGGAAATCAGAAATGATGCATTTGAAAACACTCTGATCTACAAGGAAAAGGCAAAGACATTTCATGACAAACAGATCAAGAGTAAAACATTTGACATTGGCCAGAAAGTTTTGTTGTTCAATTCCCGGCTTAGACTCTTTCCAGGTAAATTATTCTCCAGATGGGTAGGTCCTTTTGTTGTTACTAATGTGTTTGCCCATGGAGCTATACAGATCAAAAGCATTGAAACGGGAAAAGAGTTCAAGGTAAATGGCCACCGATTGAAGCCTTACATCGAGGCAATTGGAGGACACGATGTGGAGTCAGACAGAGTACTTCTACGTCCCATCAGATAAAGAATTTGGTCTAGGCTGGATGGACGTTAAACTTCAAGCGCTTGTTGGGAGGCAACCCAATGTGTTCTCGAGTGTGAAGGAGTCATCAACACAGATTTGCTTTCTTTCAACCCTTCACTCTCTTTTACTTTGTTTGTGTTTTTCTTTCTTACTTCATTTTCTTAAATCATCTTCCTTACTTTGATTCTATGTTTAATTATTTCGTATTTTCCTACATTGAGGAGAATGTAGAATTTAAGTGTGGGGGAATGGTTTACAAATTTATTTGTGCATTTGAAATTGTTTTATTAAGCCTTTCTTAATTTGCAATTGTTTTATTTCTTTCTTACGAAAAAAAAACAAGAAAAAAAAATTTACTGTTTTAAATCTTTTTGTTTTAACTTAGTTTTTTTTTGAGTTTTTTTTTATTATTTTGTGCAATTGAAATTGTTTTATTAAGTCTTTCTTACGGAAAAAAAAAATTAATAAAAAAAAATTATTGCTTTCTTGAGTCTTTTTGTTTTAACGTAGTGTTTTTACGAGTATCAAGTTGCCCTTTAACTTGTCAATGATATAAATGAACGAAAATGATTATGTTATGGCTATAAAGATGATCATTACAACTTGAATTTGTTTGTTAATATTTTGTGATTAAGTGTTATAACTTGAAGATAATGCATGTAAATTGGTACATAAATGAGCATGATATGATAAGTATGAATCATTTGAACCTTATGTGAGTTTTAGAACTTTATATACATCTTTGATGAGTGATTCATAAGTTCTTTGTTTAAATTGATATACATATGCCTCATAACTGCTTGTCATAGCTTTTAATGAACTCTAGAGTACTAGAACTTATTCTATGTGATTTTCAAAGCTTTTAAGTCAATAAACTCTCTGATTTTGGAAATGATTAAGGCAGTAGGGTTAACACCACAAATTCAAACATCCATGTTCCTTATTTTGTGCGCACAAGTTGCGACCCCCTTAGCTTTAACCCTTTTGAGCCCACATTCAGCCTTTCTTTCATCACCATGATTATCTAAACACTTGAGCTTAGTATAGACATCTTTTACCTTTGTTCCAAGGACTCGGTTGAAGACATAATGATTGTGTAAAGAGAAAATGATGATATTGAAAGACTTTTATGTGTATTTTGTGGATTTACTTACTCAAACATTGTTTTATTTTTGACACATGTTATTACCTTGATATAAAAAATAAAAAAAATAAAAAAAATAAAAAAAAAAGAAAGAAAGAGATATATTGAGTTTTTATCAAGGTAATAAGGTTTAATTATGAATGTTTGAGTTAAGTCCTTTACATTTGTAAATCCGACACAAAGAATGAATTCGAGGCCCAACAAGATGAAATTAGGCCTATGTTCGAAGGGATGGATCACTGACATCATTGCACTAAGGTTGGGATGCTATGATACGTTTTGGGAGTCTATTGAGTCTTGGAACGAATTGAGCACCACTTGTTCTATATTTTCCTTACCTCTAAACTTTTCCCGATTACAACCTTCGTAAAGACCTTATGATCCTTAAGATGGTAAATTTTGATTAGTGGAGTCAATCACTTGAGTAAGCTTATGGTTTTGGTTCATTTGTGCAAGTATGTTTTGTTTTTAACTTGAGGTGTTTGTTTGAAATTTTGCAAAAGTACTTCATTTTGATTATGTGAGTATTTCTCTCATACTTTGAGTGCAAACACAAACCCTCACAAATTGAGTGAATTATGAGTGCATATCCTTGTGAGTTGATTCATACTTGTCTTATTCATGCAGAACTCCATTTCACCATATTTACTCATTATCTTACTTGTTGAACATTTTGTTACCATGTATTAACTTTTGAATTCCATTTGCTTAAATGTTTTAAGTGAAAATCTTTTATGCCATGATTATAACAATGAAATTTGAGACAAATGGTTAAGGGTTTACTTGTTTTGAATTCGTAGTTTGATTTTAGTATTTGCTAGGGACTAGCAAAGTTTAAGTGTGGCGGTATTTGATAGGACGTTAAATAAGCATTATTTTATATTATTTTATATTATTTTATACCCTTTATACTTGAATTTTAATATTAAAATATTAAATAAATTGATAAAATAAATTATTTTGTGATTTTTATGTTTAGATAAATAAAGTTTGTAAATTGGAGCATTTTGGCGAAAGAATCGTCTCGATCAGAATTATAACGAATAAAATATGGACGAATTTCGGTGAAATAATTAATTTAGTTTTAAATTAATTAATTAATTGATCCTGTGCAGCCCAACCCATTTCTAAAAAATCCAAGCCCGCACAGCCAGCCGGTCCAGGCGTCGCAAGCCCAAGTCCCGTCCCAGAGCTCCAGCCCAACGCGCAGCCCCAGCAGCAGCCCAGACCGAAATGCCTTCATTCCATTCGGCGCGCGTGTACCGAACAACAGTATTCCCCCTCGGCGCGCGCCTGCTGAACTACATCTCTTCACTTCAGCGCGCGCTTGCCGTTCTCCATGCCGCCCGTTCAGCACCGCCCAGCCGAATTTTCTGCCCTATTTTCCAGCCGACTTCCACTCAATTTCCAGCCACTTTCCAACAACTTTCCAACCCAATTTTACAACTTTACAACTCAAACCACTTCTAAACATCATCACAAATCTTTATTACTCATCATTCCATTATTCCACATTTTTTATTGTATTTTTATATTAATTTTGGTAGCTTTCTCCACCTATAAATAGGGTTTCAATTCACTTGTTGAAACACACCCTCTTTGAGGCACACATTTGAGCCTTCTTTGAGAGAAACTTTGGCAAAGTATCTCCAATACAAAGTTTAGAGTTTGAGTCCATATTTCCCAAGTTTATTTCCTCCATCTTCATAAGGTTTCGTCCGCTTTCGGAGAATCGTATGAATAACAATCCATTGTTTTCATCCATCTCGAAAGTGTAACAATTACTCTCAATTTACTCAAACTCTCATTTTTGTTATTGATTTTGATTATAGTTCAATATATGTGAGGTTTTTCTTACTAATATTTGTAAGTGTTGAATGCAATCTCCATGTGTCTTACTTTATGAATTTTAGTTATTTTATACATTTTAGTGCTTCATACTTCAATTCAAGGTTAAGTGTTTTATCCGCTGTCGGTGCATTTAAAGTAGAATTGAAGAGACTTAATGTTGATCGCTGTCGGCGCATTCAGTCAAAAACAAAAGGTAAATCATATTGTAAGTGTTGTCCGCTGTCGTTGCATTTATAGTATTGAAAAATGTATGAAGGTAATTAAGACGATTAAGGTAAAATTTCGTGATTGTTTTAATATTTGCAATTATTAGAGTGTTGGTAAGATTTGTGTTTTAAGAAGATCACTTGTACATGAATTAGAGTAAAAGTAAAATTAGTTTACCTATGCTTTTACTTATTTACATAATCACAAACATTTTCAAAACCCCCTTTTTTATTCTTTATTCTTTTATCCTTTTTATTCTTTATTCTTTCATACTTTTAGTTTATTAGTCTTTGATTCTTTCATTTTTTTTATTCTTTTATTCCTTTACTCTTTAATTTATTGATTCTTTGATTATTTAATTCTTTAATTCATTTATTCTTTAATTCTCTATTCTTTTATTCTTTAAGTCATTAATTCTTTAAATTGTTAATTATTTGATTATTTAATTCTTTGATTATTTAATTCTTTAATTCATTATTCTTTTATTCATCTCCCACTAACACATTATTAATGTCCCTAATTTCCCCGGTTAAGAACGATCCCTATTTATCAATACTACATCTACACAAAAAGGGTTTAAATTGCATAACACTCGAATTACATGTTTAATTTAATGCGTAGTTTGGGCGTAGTCAGTAGTTTGGACTATGAATCTTGAATCAAGACTCCAATAAGAGCCAAGAAATCTAATTAGGGTCGAGATCTAAGTCGAGATATTGGAATAAGACTCAAGAAAGAGCCGGAGTTGGAAAGCTAGGGCTTAAGAAGAGCCGGAAGTGGAAATATTGTTACAAATTAAATATTGTATAAGGCTTCAGGGTGGGACTCGAAGTGATGTTAAGAGCCTTGTACAAATAAGCTGAAGTATTGTAATGATTTTGAGTAGCTCAATAAGTTGAAGAAATAATTGCTACCTTCGATAGGTGATCATTGACCAATTGAAAGAGAAGTTAGACACTTTTATAAAAATGGAATTGTGATTCAGACATCGTAAGTAAAGCAAAACGATATTCTGAAAATGGCTCTTCAGTTGAGATAAGGCAATTGTGAGTTCCTAGTGATATTACCTAGAATAACTAATACCCGAGTAATATTTTTGGATTTAATAAAGATATTTTGAATGTTCTTAACTTATATGTGACAAGGATTACACTAAGGGAGGAGTAGTTGCATGTTGTTAGTTTTGGCTAACGAGTGAAATTCTTTAGTGGCTTGTGATGTTAATTGACAAAATTAGCATACACCCCCCCCCCCCCCCCCTCTCTCTCACTCTCTCTCTCTCTCTCTCTCTCTCTCTCTCTCTCTCTCTCTCTCTCTCTCTCTCACTCGGAAAAATTGAGGAAGTGCCCAATTGGTTTTAATCAAAGATAGTAGTGGAAGTTAAGAAGTTTTGGGATTCGTTAGACACTACGTGAGGGTTATCTACGAATTGTAGTTTGTTGATTCGTTGACGAGGAAGATGAAAGTAGGAGTGAAGGAAAAAGCTCTGGACTTGGGATAATCAAAGGAAACAAAATCCCAAAAATCAAATGGTTTATGGATCAGATGTTAGGTCACTAAATGGTTTTCATTGTACTTGAAACCTAATTACACTGTTACATATGCTTGGTTGACATGTTTTTGTAAAAAATAGTGTATGGAAGTTATTGCGTGTGACCATAAGGTAGCCACTTAGATTCCCTGATGTTGAGAATTAAAAATTGTTTAGAGTGGGGTAAGATTGTTGTGGCCTCATGGTTAATGACAGGACCCATCCCAATCGCCCCGGGATTAGTGCGGGATGACCCTGCTCCCGTCTGACACGAAGTGTCAAACAAGGGATATTTCCGACCTTTGCTCTCCCGGGCTATCAGAGTATGCCAGGATTCGGAGGAGGTATGTGATATCTCGGTCTCTGCTACAGTCCACATCCGATGTCAACCTGAAGGGTATTAAAAACAGAAAGACTGTGAGTAGACAAAAATAAAAGAGTTTATAAAACAAATTTCATAAAAGACCTTTATACCCTTCACTAAAAAGTATGCATGCATAGTAAAACCACTTATCCAATCACATATGTTAAAACATCCATTTTTAGGGTCACATCCCCAAGTTCCGTAAATACAAGTCACACGGGCTCCTGCCCAAAACCATTTACAGAAAATCATAACACAGTGAACATAGGTGGGATCTCAGCCCAAATCCATTTATCATCATAAAACATAGTTTCCCAACCAATTGAAATCATATTGATCCATTATCTTTCATATCCAGAATCTGTCATGGTAAAATAGAGCTACACGTGTGCTAACCGGGGTCTCAAACCCAAGTCTCTCCAGGGTCCACCCAGGTCAATGTCCGTAGATCAATGACCTTCCCTGGAGGTAACGAACCATGCCCATCCTGAGAGTAAGGAACCCAACTCGGGGGTGATTCCACTCAGTCAGTGCTCCGTGACTACTTCGGGGTCCACCCAGGCCAACGACCCTCTACGGAGGAGACAATCATATATAAAGGATGGAATATGAAAACCTTTTGAAATCATTCTTTAAACCTTTCCAGGATTCATGCTCGGCCCCTCATAAGCCGCCATGAACCATAAAACCTTTCATGGGTTCATGCCGGTTCCCATAAACCGTCATGACCCGTAAATCCATTTCAAGGGTTCATGTCGGTTCCCATAAACCGTCATGAACCATAAAAACCATTTGCAACACATAGCTGGGCCCTAGGCCCGAATCCACATACAAACTGGACCTCAAGTCTGATTCATAAACCAACTGGGCCTCCGGCCCGATGCCTCGTTAAATCAAATGGACCTCAAGTCCGAGAGTTACCTTTTCAAATCCAAAATCATTTTGTGAAATCATAACTAAAACCATAAGTACGGAAATCAAAGTTTAGAAATCATAATCCATATAAAACATTTATGCATGTATCACAGTTTAGAAATCAAAGTCCACTCACATACCGTCCGAACTGCCGCCTTGATTTGCGTGCCATAGGCTCTCCCGAGCCAATCGCTATGACCGGGACTCCCAAACCTATCCAAATTTTAATAGAAGGTTACTAACTACTTAATTAACCTCCCATCAAAGGCCCGTAATTTTCCCGAACTTTTAGCTATTTTTAAACCGACCTAAACCTTCGGACAACCCGAAACCTATGGAAACGATGTCCGATTGACGCGAGACCATTCCCAAAATCTTCGTTACATCGAATAGAAGATTTCATATGTTAAACACTCTCCCAAATTACTGTTCACGCGCCCTCACGTGCCCCGAGAAGTTAAAAAATACTGTTCATCGTCACCTACCTCCAGCTGAACCGGTTCACTGTTCACGGCCACTGTGCTGGACCGGCGTGACCGGTTCGGCAGTTTTCCTCCCCTGTTTTGGTCCGATTTCAACCCTAATTAATCCTATAATTCATATATCTTCATTCCCTATCAATTCCAATCATCAAAACAACCTAAAAACACCTAAATTCCATGTTTCAATTCTTGAACCATACGGTTCAAACGTCCTAAAATCCACCCATGGCTTCACAGCCATCCTACACCTCCCAAAACCATTCCATTAGGACCCTAATGACTCATTAAGCCCATCCTAATCATCTAATATCAACTATCTCCAAAAAAACACAATTATGGATCCAAAAATCAAAACCGAGCATTACCTCGGGTTCGAGTTTCTGCCGTGCATGGTGGCTCCCTCCTGGCCGGCCACCATCATCCTCAGTCCTTCCCTCACTCTCCTGGTTCCTCAAATGATCATAGGTTGAAGTTTGGATGGGTTTGGGTTGCACAGATGAGAAAAATGGTGGGTGTGAGATCGGGCAAATGTTTGAAAATGGAGAAATGAAAAGGTTGGTCGATGCATGAATCAATTTGGGTGGCATGTGGATGGGTGACACTTGTCACTCATCCCTTGGGCCTCCATTAAATATCTGGGCCCCACTAAAGTCCAAAAGTTAGGTCGTTTCGTAATTCGTGCAATAGTGCACTTGAACTTCCGTGAACTGTAACTTTGTCGTCGAACATCCGAATTCGACGTGCCGCCTGTCTATGGATTCGTATCATCCCAATCTACGTAATGGTCCTCGGCCCTCGGCCATTGGACCTCCCGGTCAAAAAGTCAACATTTGACCCCCTTTTAACCATAATTACCAAAATGCCCCTAAACTTCCGAACATCATAACTTCCTCCTCGAATGTCAGAATTGAACGTGCCACCTGTCTATGAACTCGTGACATCACGAACTACGTCACAGTCATCGGTTAAAGTCCATTTGACAGCCAGAATGAAAAGTCAACATTTTGCCCACGACTAGGGGCAAAACGTTCATTTCACATTGTTCGTCCGATTTCGCCTAACTAATCACGGATTAGCCTCACTAATCGTGATTAGTCACTAATCTAATCCTGGAATTTGGGACGGGTCGTTACAGTCAATGCCTGCTACCCAAAATATAACTTGGAATGGTAAAAATAGTACACTTATTAAAGATTTGAAGGTATGATTGTTATAGATAAAAGTACCAGAGTTATGGAACAAAAGAGTTTAAAGTATTTCTTCACCCAGAGAACCTAAAAGGACCTAAATCCAAGACAGCAATGATTGGTGAAACTGGTTAAGGATTGTAACTATACTATCGGGTACTATCTAAGGGAATCCTATGTAGTGGTTAGTACCTTGAGCAGAACAACTATGGATTCTATGATTTAACTTTTGTAATGCATCGTAAAGGAATCAAGATGTCTTGTATTTGCAAGACACATTATTAATAAGTTAGCATGAAATCAATAATTAAAAGAGCATATGGATAAATACGATGAAGTGGTAACAAAAAAAAAGATGGAATGAGGAAAGCTATATGAAACTTGGTAGTTGTTTTTGAAGCTGGAATAAAAATAAGATCCATTTGATAAGGAATTTTGCATTTCAACTTCTACGGATCTGAAAAAGTAAGAATAAGGTCTGGGTGACCTGAACAAATAATCAAGCTCCATGATGCGAATGCATAATTAAGGAGTGAATAACGACGACATTACCTTATGTTAGAAAAGTCAGTAATGGATGTCGATTTAAGACTCGAACATGAGTCAGAATATTAGATTGAGATTTGAGAAAAGCTAGAATTGAGAACTATAGTTCGGAAGGAAGCTAGAAGTAAATTTATTGGTTACAATCTCAAGTAATGAATAGAAGTTCGTTAGGAACTCAAGTTATGGTTGCAAGCCTAGGTTTTCGTTATGTTTTAGCTCGATATAAAGTATAGTAAGTGTATTAGACAATTTTTGTGTGGTTTTAGACACGGTTATTTCGCAGTACCTTGTGAAACAATAGTTGGAATGTGAGTCAAGGATTTGTGTTCGATTGTGAGGATTATGTGATTCTGTCCGTAAATTGTGTCCACCATTAGGATGATAAGGTTTTTTTTTTCAAATGGTCGAAGTTAAGGATGTCGCCAAACGATTGATGCTCGGGATACTAACCTATGTGTAGTGCTATTATGCATTACGATTGATATTCGAGTTGAGACTTGGTTCAACTTGGTTATGAGGCTGGTGTGATTTAACTTATGGGCTATGTTATTACTATTGTGATAAGTGCTTGAGTGAGACTTGACTAGTGTTTAGTACAGTTTTCAAAATGGCTTATCAAATTTGGATTAGTACCCGAGTATCAAGGATTTGGTTTTGTGATCTGTTGATTTTGATTTTGGCATTACTGATATCTATATCTAGGTAAGTTTTATGGCTTGATGAGTACTTCTGTTCGGTTGGCAGATACCAGGCCTTGAAAGATGAAATGAGATTTTAGATATGCCATATGTAAGCGAGCACAGTTTTTGGACGTGGCTTGAGCAATACCGAGTTCAGTTCCGAAGTCGTTCATATGATATAGATAGGTTACACGAGGTCCCGGAGTTATTGATACTCAAATGAAGTTGTATTTTAGTAAATCCTTTTTGAAAAGAAATCATTGAGTTAATTAACTTAGAAGCAACTTAGTTGCCCAATTTGAGTGTGGAAATAAGATTGGAATCGTTTCCCAGCATCTACTCTCTAGTAGGTAACTTGCTGGTGTGTTAGTTGCGACCGCAAGGAAACCCCACTGGCCAAAATTTCAAGGACGAATTTTTTTTTTAAGGGAGTAGGTGGTAACAACCCAGAAGGTCGAGAAAAGTAAAATTAGAAAAATTAAATGGAAATGACAGTTTTGCTCCTATAGGGTCAAAAATTGACTTTTTGACCTCGACATCTTTAAGATATTTCTTGAAGATCATTACGAAGGTTTCAGACTTTTGAGTCCATAGACAGGCAGCATGTCGAAATCGGATATCAAATGAGTTCGATACGAGTCAAAATTGATTAAGGGTAATATGGTCGTTTTAGCATGAAGGGTATTTTTGTAATTTTCCATATGAGATATTGTTTAATGGTGACACTTGTCTAGAAAAATCTAGTCTCTTCCCCCCATATTCTCTTCCACCAACCTAGTCTCCTATATATGTGTGCATTGGTGTGTGTATTGGGGGGTTCAGTGGATGGTGGCTAAAAGGAAGAAAAGTGAAGAAAAAAAGAAAAAAACCAAAGAGAAGAGAAAGAGAACCAAGATTAAAAAAAAAAAAGGGAAGGAGGAGAGATAGTAGAAGAGGAAAAAGAAAGGAAGAAAATAAGAGGAAAACTAGTGAATGAGAGGGGGAGACAATGAAGGAAAAACCAAGAAATCCGTGAGTTTCTAAATCAGGTTTTGGTTCAAGAACCTTTAAAGAAAGCACCCCAACGACATTTTGGAATCCCTAAAGTCGTCTTAAGCTTGAAAGGATGGAGGTTTGGATGTGAGAACATGGTAGAAATGAACTGTAAGCCATCGCCAAAATTATGTTACTCTAATCTCTAGCTTGTGTTACTTGCTTTGGAGACCATATATGTGTCTTTGGGATTGAGAAGGTTACGTTTAACATAGAAAACATGATAAATGGATGTAAAACAAAGAAAATACATTTGGGTAAGATTCGCGGGTCGGACGACCAAAAAACCAGAAACGGGCCGTGGATTGGAGGTTAGGGATGATGGACAATGTCGCACATGAGGCCCACACTCAGTGAGCCTCACCCGCATGTGGTGGCGTGTGTAGTGGTTCTCCGCCATCAAGCCAACATGTAATTTTATATTTTCGACGATACAAATTCAACGGTACAGTTTTCGAGACGATCGAACATAGTCTCGGGGGCAGGTTTGACTGTTTGAAGGTTTATGCGTTATTTCAATGCGTTTAAAATTCCAAAAAAATGAAAGGAATTAAATATACGGTTAATTGGGACGAGTAGTGACCTTAGACATGATTTATGATAGGCGATAAAGGTTTCAGAAATTACGGTAGAGCGTGTAAGTTAGAATTTGTCTGCGTGGACGGTGTGTGAGTGAAATTTTTTTTCTTTAACTTAGTATGGATGAATATATGAGTATTTTAATTGCTTTGTTATGTGACTTATGTGTTGTTTTCTTGAATGTGATTTTTATATGATTTTCGGTGATGTTACAGAAGTCGTTTAAATGCATGTTTTACGAGGCTTTGCATGATTTGTGTTTTGGGATTAATCCGGATTTCGAAACATGGTTTTGTTTCAAGAAATAGATACATATTATAAATGTGTGTTTTTTTGATATGTGTATGGATTGTTGTGTTATGGACAACCCTCCTCAAGATGCTAGTTTGGTTGGTCAGTCTTAGATGTCGAGGTAAAACTCATTTTCCCGAGACTGTTATCGCAATGATTAGTCTCAGACGTCGAGGTAAATCACCTTTTTCTAAGTCAAGTATTGTGATGTCGACTCAGACGTCGAGGTAAAACTCCTTTTTCTAAGTCGATTTACGCTCCGACGTCCTAGAGCTGGGCTCTGTTTTCCCAAGTGTAATGCCTACGATAGTGCAGTAGATATGATGATTGATATTGAGCTTTGAGGATGAGTTAGATATGGATTGGTTATGTGTGATTGCTACTGCTTATGCATTGGTATTTGCATACATGATTTGATTTGCGGAAATTGGTTGATTTATTGAGATTCGCTCGTACTTCAATATTCATTATTCATATTCTGTTTTAACCCAGATTTGATGATTTCCGTATGCATGCATAGTTTTATATCCACTCACTCGTTTTCGTGGTTTGATGATCCTTCAAGGTCGTTGCACGAAATTCGAGGTTGTTTAAGAGGCGAAAGCATAAACTGAAAAAGAATACGAGTATCCCTTGTCTGATAAGGTTCAAGGGTAAATTTGGCATCTTGGATTACTTGTTAGACGGGAGTAGGATCAAGCGTGACTTTCAAGGTAAACTAGGGACGGGTTATGCCAATATGTGTCAGGACCCACCCCGGTTTCACCCCGAAACCCGAGGTAAATCCTGCTCCCGTCTGACTCCCCGACACAACACCAAAGTAAAACTCACACGTAACCACTAAAGTACTCAGTCAGACGCAAGAGAAACTATACAATGCATCCCGAAGTTAAAAGTTTACAGAGCATAATCCCACATACACAGAAAAGAAAAACCGATAAACTAGATACACGCACGCGGAAAAGAAAAACACTCCGGGATCCCTCTCGCGACTGCTATGCCTCAAACGCTGCCTCGACGCCGAAACCCCGCTCTAGCTCCACGACTTGGAGGGCAATTTAAAACAGAAGGTGTGAGTGAACCATGAATAAAAGAAAATTTCCAAAACCATTTTATAAGAAAACCGGGTTTGGCCCTCCGTTTGAAATCACATGCATAACTCAGTTACTAAAACAGTTATAATCAGTCGCCATAAATCATCATAAGAAACAGAAACACTATAAAACAGTTACAGAAAACATAACAGAACATCATAAAGCCGTATCATAAACCATGAATATCAAACTATTCTTTTTTGATCAAACCTGCTGGACCTATCCGAGTCTTTAAACTCCCGAGTCTTTAAACTCAATCCAGGCCTCAATAATATCCGAGTCTTTAAACTTCCGAGTCTTTAAACTCCCGAGTCTTTAAACTCAACAGGCCTAAGGGGGAAAATATCAATATATCCGAGTCTTTAAACTCCCGAGTCTTTAAACTTAATACGGGTCTTTAAATCCAATCCGGGCCCGTCCCCCGTCAATCAATATCCGGGTCTTTAAACCCAATAACCAGATCCAGCAAATCCAATCCAAAACCAGTTGAAAATCATTTCTAAATCCACATCCAAACCTGAATCCGAAATCACTGGTCTGATGCCCTTCTGGCATCCAGAACCGTCATTCCGAACCCAAATCCGGAAATCCACTTTCCAACTTTAAAACCAAATCTCGTTTCCCGAAATCCGATTTTAAAACCGAAAACCTTGATCATCGAAATCATATTCCAAAATCCCTTTATAATCATTGAAAAACCCATATCATTTGAAATCCCAAAATCATGGCATCATTATAAGAAATCAAACCTTCATCGTAAAACGTGCTGAAAACCGTACTTCCTCGAAAAACGTGCAATTAAGTAAAACAGTTATAGCATATTCAGAAAACATGAATTCACATATAAAACCATAAAACAATTATAGAAAAGCAGTTATGCATGCTCAGTTATAGAGAAAGGGGTCCACTCACAGTACCTAGCCCTCAATCGCGTCCCGAACGTCTCGTACGTTCCTCAACTTCCTCGGGAACTCCCGATCCTGTCACAACCGCCAAAGTACGTTACTAACACGTCTACGAAGGTCCACCTAAATTCCCTCAAAAATCCCCGGGTCCTAAACGTAACGAATCGGAACCCTAAGCCTTCACCCTCGCGGAATTACATTGAATCGACGTCCGATTAACCCGACACCCAACTCCATCGGACTTGTCACAGCACCTAGACCAAAAACCTAGTTGACTACTTTCCCAACCGCCGCCGTACGCGCCCCCACGCGCAGCCCAAAGTGGCTGCGCGTGGCCCTCACGCGCCAGTTACAGTGTCACCATCTACCTCAAGCAGACCGCGTTCAGCACAGTGTCTGCAACTTGAACCGGCGTCAGCGGTTCTCCCGTCGTCCCGTCTCCATTTCCTTCCCTCTCTTCACCCACTGCTTCGTCCCATCCTAAGGAACTCATCCCCCTCACTCAAACTCCTCGTCTCAGGCTCTAACCCGTCGACTCAAGCTCAAACAAAAACCCGAACACCTGCCCTCTTTCCTTCTCCGGCCACCCAGGTCACCTCCCATCACGGTGGCTAGCTTAAACCCTTCCTAGGACCATCCTAAACCTCACCCAACTCACCAAAACCGTCGACTCTACCCCCAAACCTCACGAATTTCGATCTGAACATCGACGGCAAAACAGAGCACACACAAGGTACTCTCCGTCGTCTATCCTCCACCGTGCACCCCTCCGTCACGGCAGCACAACCAGAAGACTCCTAGGACAGTCCTGAACTCCCTAGACCTCACAGAACTCCTCGATTCTATCCCTAAAGCCACGACTTCCACTTTGAACTTCCACGGCTAAACAGAGCAAATAGAAGGGGATGAAAAATTACCTGTCCTCCGATCGCAGTCGTGAGCTCAACCGCGAGGTAGTAGCTCCTCCCGTCCACCTCCAGCCTCTGAACACCTCCTCTGGCCTCGATTGGTCGAACACGGCACAACCACCACCACGATCTCTCTGTTCACTCTGGTTTCTTCCCTGGTTTTCCCGTGACTCAACTTGCACTCACACACAGTCATTACACCTCAAAACCACCTCACTACCTCCCTCTCACTCTCTGATTACTCTTCACTCATCAAGTCACACAACACACACACCACCACCGTCCAATTTCTCTCAATTCTCTCCCTCTGTTTCACTCTGGTTGAAGAACACACACGGGCACCCCAAATAATTGGGACCGTGCACACGCCTAGAAGCCACTAGGCCCTTGCCACGCGTCACCATCCTCTCTTCTCCCTCACATTTGTTTCAATCTCAGCCCTCCATCTGTCCCTATCTGTTGCACAAATCCCAGAGCACAAAAGACCAAAATGCCCTTCCTTTTTCACCAAAATTACAACTTTGCCACTACCTTTCTAGACCCGTAACTCACACCTCGTAGTCCGATGACTACGTGCTGCCTGTCGTTGAATTCAGGACGGCAAGATCTCTCTAACGGTCCTAAGTCAACAAGTCAAAACCCGATCATACAAAAAGTCAACTATTCCCCCTATTTTAACCAAATTACGGTTATGCCCTCAACCTTCCGAACATCATAACTTCCTCCTCGGATGCCGAAATCGGGCGTACCACCTGTCTATGGATTCACAACGTCCTAAACTACGTCCTGGTCATCGGTCAAAGTCCAATTGACCGCCCGAGATAAAAGTCAACTTTTTGCTCAAACTAGGGCAAAATCGTCATTCTGCCCTATCGGTCCAAAAGTACCCAACTAAGTACTACTTAAAATCACTAATCCCACCTTAATCACTATCTTAACCCTGATTTCCGGGACGGGTCGTTACAATCTACCCACCTAAAAAGAATTTCGTCCCCGAAATTCCACAGCTACTTCCCAACACTAGGGTCTCCTCCCTGGTAATCCACTCTAAGTCAACAACTTTTCCTAGGTTTCCTGTCTATCATCTCCACCTTGGGCATTCCACACCATCCCCAACTACTGTTACCACGTCTAGCCCTCTCTCCATACCACTACAACTGTATGGTGTACGTAAGGGAAACCCTATGAACAGTAAACAAAGATATTTTAAAATACCTCATATGGAGAACCCAATAGAATTCACAGAGTACATCCTCACGTACTACCACCTCACCTTTCCAAAACCAACTCGGATCCTAACCCAGACAATCTAGTCCAAACAGGAACACCTATCTATTAACTTACTCCCTCGGCTGCTACGTCGGCCACTATCGGAATACATCTACAAAGTCCTAAAGGCAAACTCTAGATTGTGGGTTCTCTCCTTTAATAACCTCATATCGATCAGTTATACTCACTACTTTCCCATTCCTTCCGTCATCCTTCAACGGAACTCACCATAACACTCCAGGTCACCTAGGGTAAATCCTGAACTCTGCCCTGGGATCCAACAACAAAGTAGGTACAACACAACTAAAGATAGTACAAGTACCTGTCCCTGCACCGGGTGCCGACTGAGCCTCCTGCTGAGTCATCGAAAACACTCGGGCCTGAGATCCCGACGCTCTTCCACGTCCCCTCGAACTACTAGTGGCACCACCACTTCCTCTAGCGCCCGCTGTCCCTGACGCTGTACTCTGTCCAGGCTCCACCACTCCTCGGCCTACACCACCTTCCTGTGGCAACAGTGGACACTCACGTCGAAAGTGACCACGTTCTCCGCAGTAGAAACAAACATCCCGACCTGGTCCACCACTCAATCTCCCCGTCGACGCAACAGCCGTCGCACTAGCTTGCGGAGTCGGCTGTGTCCGATAACCCCGAAATCCTGAACTCTGGAAACTATCAGGTCTACCGAAACGATCATCGCCCGACGACGACGCTCCACTGAAGTTACCTCTCTTCGGTGTCCTCAGACTCGAAGCTCCCGGAAAAGGTGGCTCCCGGCGTCGCACTGGCAAGCTAGCCTCCACCCTCACCACAGCGTCCGACAACTCTCGGAGGGTCGTGAACGATCCAGCCTTCACTATGGCTCGAATCTCACCTCGCAGGCCCAACTCAAATCTACGGCACTTCTCGGCTTCAGTAGCCACAAACGCAGGAGCAAACCGAGACAACATCTGGAACTTCTGTTCGTACTCAGCCACACTCAGATTCCCTTGTTGAAGCTGCAAAAACTCAGCCTCCTTGGCATCTCGGAAAGAACGAGGGTAGTACTGATCTAGGAATCTTTCCCGGAACGTCTCCCTGGTCACAGTATGGACATCCCAGCCAGACAACTCGAGGGTATACCACCACTCGTATGCCGCACCATCCAGTAAAAACGTAGCTAGTAACACTCGCTCCTCCGTCGGGCAATGCATCACCGCAAAGATCCGCTCAAGTCTCGCAATCCACCTCTGGACTTCCTCAGGATCAGCCCCACCACTAAAAGTAATAGCCCCGAGCCGCTGGGCTCGCTCAATCGTAGCACTCTCTGTCTCTCTTGCTACTTCGTCTTCAGGTCGTGGAGAGGGTCTACGTCTCGGAGGCATCGTCAACCGCACGTTGAAAGAGGCATAGAAACAGTCAAACAACCCAAACACAACCTCACAAACCAACAAACCCAACAAACTCGACAAACCTATGCTCTGATACCAATTGTCAGGACCCACCCCGGTTTCACCCCGAAACCCGAGGTAAATCCTGCTCCCGTCTGACTCCACGACACAACACCAAAGTAAAACTCACACGTAACCACTAAACTACTCATTCAGACGCAGGAGAAACTATACAATGCATCCCGAAGTTAAAAGTTTACAGAGCATAATCCCACATACACAGAAAAGAAAAACCGATAAACTACATACACGCACGCGGAAAAGAAAAACACTCCGGGATCCCTCTCGCGACTGCTATGCCTCAAACGCTACCTCGACGCCGAAACCCCGCTCTAGTTCCACGACCTCGAGGGCAATTTAAAACAGAAGGTGTGAGTGAACCATGAATAAAAGAAAATTTCCAAAACCATTTTATAAGAAAACCGGGTTTGGCCCTCCGTTTTGAAACCACATGCATAACTCAGTTATTAAAACAGTTATAATCAGTCGCCATAAATCATCATAAGAAACAGAAACACTATAAAACAGTTACAGAAAACATAACAGAACATCATAAAGTCGTATCATAAACCATGAATATCAAACTATTCTTTTCCGATCAAACCTGCTGGACCTATCCGAGTCTTTAAACTCCCGAGTCTTTAAACTCAATCGAGGCCTCAATAATATTGGAGTCTTTAAACTTCCCGAGTCTTTAAACTCAATCCAGGCCTCAATAATATTGGAGTCTTTATGACAGGACCCATCCCAATCCCCCCGGGATTAGTGCGGGATGACCCTGCTCCCGTCTGACACGGAGTGTCAGACAAGGGATATTTCCGACCTTTGTCCTCCCGGGCTATCAGAGTACGCCAGGATCCGGAGGAGGTATGTGATATCTCGGTCTCGGCTACAGTCCACAATCTGATGTCAACCTGAAGGGCAGTCAAAACATTAAAAGCTGTGAGTGGACAAAAATAAAGAGTTTATAAAACATTTCACAAGAAGACATTTGTACCCTCCACTAAAAAGCATGCATGCATTCGAAAACCATTTAACCAAAAGAAACCATATGAGGGAGCTAAGCCCCAAACCAATATTGAAAGAATTATAATGAAAACGACCATACGGGACTCAACCCAAACCATAGTAAAACCCCGTAAATGGCCACCGCCCAAAACCTGTGCACACCTGTGTACACCACATATCATATATCATATTTTATATCACGTACATATATAAGCCACACAACCAATCCTGTCACGGTATCCAAAGCTACGCGCGTGCTACCCGGGTCTCAATCCGAGTCTTCTCAAAGTCAAGGTCAATGTCCGCAGACCACTGATCCTACTCGAGGTAATAGTAACCATAGCCTTCCTGAGAGTAAGGAACCCAACTAGGGGGTGACTCCACTCAGTCGGTGCTCCGTGACTACTCCAGGGTCCACCCAGGCCAACGACCCTCCTCGGAGGAGATAATAGAAGTAAAGGAAGGTAGATGAACATATATATACATAACATAATATCCATGCCCGGTTCCCCTGAACCGTCATGATCCATAATATTCATAACCAAGGTAACATTCCGGTTCCCATAAACCGTCATGTACCGTAATAATCAACAAGGGTTCATGCCGGTCCCCATAAACCGTCAAGAACCAGAATGACCTGACAAAGGTTCATGCCGGTTCCCATAAACTGTCATGAACCACAATGACCTTTCCAGAGTTCATGCCGGTTCCCATAAACCGTCATGAACTTGGAAATCTATCTAGGGTCCCTGACCCGAAATCATAAACCGTAAAATAACTGGGTCTCGTGCCCGAACATATGACATCAGCTGGGCACTGTGCCCGAAATCTGGGGTCATATGCCCAAGACAAACCAAATGGGTTTCATACCCGAGTTTATCCTTTTATAAATCCAAAGCCATTTCATTAAAACCAATAAAGAAATACAGACCCGTATAAGCACCGTATAAGGCCGAAACCTCGAAATACGTGTTTATATGTAACCATATACAAATGCACCCATGGCGTTATCAAACAAGTAATAGAACATATAATAAACATTTATGCATGCACCAATTTAGAAAACAAGGTCCACTCACAGACCGTCCGAGCTGCCGCCTCGATTTGCGTGCCATACGGCTCCCCGAGCCGATCACCATCACCGGGACTCCCAAACCTGTCCAAATTGTAATAGAAGGTTACTAACTACTTAATTAACCTCCTACCAAAACCCCGTAATTTTTCCGTATTTTTAACTATTTTTAATCCAGAAGCTAAACATTCCGATGCCCCGAAACATATCGAGACGGTGTCCGATCGACACGAAACCAGTCCCAAAATGTTCGTTACATCGAATAGAAGATTTCGTATGTTGGAACCTTCCCCAGATTCCCTGCCACGCGCCCTCACGCGCCACCTGAAGTGGCTGTGCGTGGGCTTCACGCGCCAGCTACAGTACCTGCTGACGTCATCGCTGACGTCAGCATCACGTCATCTGACAGCTGTCAGGTCTGACATGTCAGACTCTGACAGGTGCCACATGTCACGCTCCCATTGGTCCATGTCACTGTGCTGTCAGTGCTACGTGGCAGTCTGACATGTGCCACGTGTCATCACGGCACTGGTCCACGTCAATGACACGTGTCAGCCCCTGATTTAGCCACGTCACTGACATGTCAGTGCTGACTGTGCACTGACATGTGACATGTGTCGGCTGATGAGTGGTCCACGTCACCTGACGATCTGACAGGTGCCATGTCATCATGCCACGTCACCACCTTCAACCTCGCACAGCCGGTCCGGGCTGGCCGGTCCGATCCAACCCCTGCAACTGGACCGGCGTAACCGGTCCAGGCTCATTCCGGCCCAGTTTTTCACCGTTTTCAATCCTAATCAATCCTAACCTTCCTATAATCGTCCTACGAACCTAACCCAATTAATTAGAATCCCTAAAACCCACGAGAATCCACGGTTCAATTTTCCCAATTGCACCCAGGGCTGCTCAGCCCTTCACCGCCGTCCAAAACACCCTCTACACCTTCCTACAACCTCAATAAACTCATCCTAATCAACTAATAGCAACCATAATGTCTAAATCGAAAAGTAGAAGAAAAATGGGTTTGTCGGGCTTATCGGGTACCCGCTCGGGTTCTGGGCTCCAGCCACCGCCCACGGCGGTTCCAGCCGTCCAGCCACCTGCATCTGGTCTTCTTCCCCCTCTCTGCCCCTCAGTCTTGGTCCTAGGGTCATGGGTTTGGATTTGGGTGAGAATGGTGGATCGGTTTTGGTTTTGGAAAAATGAAGAAAATGATCGATGAAGAGGAAATGGAAGATGCATGAATGAAAAGTGATGTCCAGTGGATGGGTGACACTTGTCACTCATCCATTGGGCCTCCATTAAATATCTGGGCCCACTAGGGACAAACTGCACTTTTTGTCTCGTAAAACGTGTTGTTGTGAATAATAACCTAGAACTTCCGTGAACCGTAACTTCGCCGTCGAACGTCCGAATTCGACGTGCCGCCTGTCTACGGATTCGTATCGTCCCCATCTACATAACGGTCTTTGGCCCTCGGCCATCGGACCTTTTGGTCAAAAAGTCAACATTTTGACCCTTTTAACCAAAATTACCAAAATGCCCCTAAGCTTCTGAACGTCATAACTTCCTCCTCGAACGTCGGAATTGAACGTGCCACCTGTCTATGAACTCGTGACGTCACGAACTACGTCACGGTCATCGGTCAAAGTCCATTTGACCGCCCGAATGAAAAGTCAATGTTTTGCCACCACCAAGGGCAAAATGGTCATTTCGCATCGTTCGTCCGATTTCGCCCAACTAATCACGGATTAACCTCACTAATCCTGATTAGTCACTAATCTAATCTAGGAATTCGGGACGGGTCGTTACAACCTTCCCTCCTTAATTAATTTCGTCCTCGAAATTCCAACCGACCTAAATCCAACCGATCTTCCCTCCTTAATTTAGTTTCGCTCTCGAAACTCCAACTATCCTGATTCCACCTCCACCCCGTGGAAAGTAGAATCAACCTCGAAACATGTGTACACTAGTACACCCACTAACCAGAACAACACTTACTCGTCTGCAGCCAGACGTACCACTAACACTCACGTCGCATCGACTACATTCGGCCATGTAGAATGGCAGTAACCATACGCTCCGAACTGACACCACCTGTCAGTATCAAAGTAGCCCAAGTACCCCATGATCGACCCACTTGTTAAATCTACCCTTTCGCTGACATAAACAACTCTACGGTTCCTTCCTCAATCTCTAACCTATCCTGACGTCTGCTCCCAGTGGGAGTCATCAGACCTCACTAACCTATCCACGCTGACACCTTTGACAAACTGTCACATTTGACAAACTGTCACCACTTGACAGTCGCCAGTCGAAAACTGACACTATACCCACTTATGGTTACACTAACCACCAACATACTCATCCTGAGCATACGTATACCAACATCTAACTCGACCTGTGTGTAACTGGACCCCTCATAAATACTATGACCCAATGCACAGTATCCAATGTTCAGTCCACGACCTCAACTAATCCAATGGTATCGGAACTAAGCCGACTACCAACACGCTCACCAACGTACTACGAGTATAACCTATATACCGTCACTAGGCACCACAAGTCTGCCCAGTGTCGTACCTCGAACTACGTACAAGGTACAGACGTCTATCCATCAACCTAACTACAACCACCTAGGTCATAGCCAAACACGTTTATATTTTGGAGTCTATCTGTCCAATCCAGCATTAGACAAATCGAAACTCCAACCCATCATCTATTTCCAAATCCGAATCCGAATCCGCAATTTTGTAAGAAATCCCGAATTCAAACCCAGAACTCATTTCCATAACCATGTCCAAATCCGAATCCGAAATCATCATTCCGTTAGCTAGCATTTGGAATAACCATTCCGAACCCAAATCCATAAAAGGAAATCCACTGTCAAGCTCCAGAATCAAATCCTGAATCGTCACCCAGAATCCGATTCCAAAACCCAAATCCAGAAATCCTCTTTCATGTTCCAAAATCAAATCCTGAATCGTCATCTAGAAATCTGATTCCAAAACTCGAAATCTCGTTCTCGTCTACCGAGATGCACTATATCTGAACCTATCGCATACCTGTTCGACCGATTACCACAATTCAATCGATTGACTTCATATGGAAGCCAATCACAACATCACACACAACACTAAGTCTGACAAAACCCGACTTCGTCAGACACCTACTCACCTGAGGAATATACCATATGGGATTCACCCCGAAAAGGAGTTCATTCCCAACGTCCTCAACTCAACATCCAAGTATGAGCGATAAACTCTCCATCCATCTGGATCATCAAGATCACGATCCAGATCCATTACTATATCAACCGACCATAGACGTCACGATCGAGGATCGTCACGACGTCCAAAGTCCTCAACATCAAAATCCGGATCCACCTAGGATCACACAGCTCACTCAGCTAACAATCCACCTGAGATCCGATCATAGGGTCTTACACCCTCAACGAATCTGCATACTGACACATCGTTCTTCAACCAATTCCCACATCTTAAATAGATCAGTCAACGACGAGACACGCCGAGACTGTGGGTTCTCACCGATTACCTCGTATCAATCCTTGTCATTCCACCTAGGAAAATCCAAAGATGATCCAAGATAATGGCAACAACATCCATTCTACGTGAATGCAACCAAAACTCGATGCACTCACCACGTCACTTAACCCAATATCGTCTGCCACCAAGCAGAAAATGACAAATCTCAGTCACCTAACTTCGATATACTCATCGCCACTTGATGACTCAAGAAAAATCCCGGGTCCACCAACCAATACACGATCAGTGTACTAGTGATACACCCATCATCTGCCTTAGCAGAACCTGAGAAGCCACCCTAATGACTTCGAATTACCCAATACCAATGCGGAAAGCCCGCACTCCTTGTGTCACCCCAATCACAACTCTCGCGATTCCGGAATTCCAACCATACCGAATCCAACACACTCGGACATCAACCACGTGTCCCCTAACCAATTTAACTCTATCTGAGATCCACTCTGGAACCACATATACCAAACTTATGCCCATTGGACGGAATCACATCCCGACTCGTGACTCACCGTCATCACAATCACCGGCACCAACACCAGCACTAGTACCAGTATCAACACTATCACCTATCAGCATCAGCACAAAGTGTCCACACTAGCATCAACAATAACACGAGCACACCATGTGCAAAACTGACAACCCTGGATCTCCGCTCATACCGAGCGACGACCCCGTACCTCTGCTCGAATAGGAGAAACTCTGCCTCACTCGTGCCCAACTCTAGGTACAGTCACCCTGATAACTTATACGAGAAAAGGAAAACGTCCCCTGAACGTCCCCGATTCCCAACAACCATAACTACGACCACTCCGTATCCCGCTCAGGGATTCCATCGACAAGTACCAACCCTGGTAACTTGTCCAACACTCTCTAACCTGTCGTAACTTGACTAAACCATTGTCGTCTACCAGGTCACCCACGACCTTAGTTGCACCAACTGTCCATCACAACTAAAGTAGCACGACAACCAACTAGGTCTAACCGATAAGTACAACCCCGACTGCGAAGTACAGTCCCAACACAAGCTGACATGACTAGACCAACTAACGAATCCAAATTCGAATAGTCGTCCAAGTCACACCACTCGTCAACTCACACTTCTGAACCATACACCCAAAAGTAGGGTTCCACAATCACCCCTAGAGTTCCTCGGAACCCAACTGCGAAAAGCAGTAAAATCAAAAATCTGACCGACCCCGCGGTCCGACATCGTAAAGACGTCAATCCAATCCTACCAACAATCCAACCAGGATTCCTCGAATCCGAATGCCAACTGCCGACCGCAGTAAATCCATCTAACCCAACCAAAGTCCGACCATCGAGTGGTAGCAACTCCAAACCAGTCGTCAGAACCGATCCTACGACATCATAAAGACGATCCCAACTAACCGTCTCACGATCCAATCTAACGTACGAATACGTTCACCCTTCCGTAGGGTCCTACACTGTCAACCACGACAGAACTATGGCAACCCCGGCATCTAGTGCCGAACCAAGGCATTCCAATCCTACTAATTACCGTACCGGCACCCTAACTATCAGGTTGATCACGAACTGTAGCCCCTTGAGACATCACATCCTCGACCTTCATACATACTCCAAGAGCTCCGCGGTTGCTCGAATAGAGACAACCCCGCTCTGATAAGCATCCTATGAGCAATCCTATACTCTGATACCACGTTGACAGGACCCATCCCAATCCCCCCGGGATTAGTGCGGGATGACCCTGCTCCCGTCTGACACGGAGTGTCAGACAAGGGATATTTCCGACCTTTGCCCTCCCGGGCTATCAGAGTACGCCAGGATCCGGAGGAGGTATGTGATATCTCGGTCTCGGCTACAGTCCACAATCTGATGTCAACCTGAAGGGCAGTCAAAACATTAAAAGCTGTGAGTGGACAAAAATAAAGAGTTTATAAAACATTTCACAAGAAGACATTTGTACCCTCCACTAAAAAGCATGCATGCATTCGAAAACCATTTAACCAAAAGAAACCATATGAGGGAGCTAAGCCCCAAACCAATATTGAAAGAATTATAATGAAAACGACCATAAGGGACTCAACCTAAACCATAGTAAAACCCCGTAAATGGGCCACCGCCCAAAACCTGTGCACACCTGTGTACACCACATATCATATATCATATTTATATCACGTACATATATAAGCCACACAACCAATCCTGTCACGGTATCCAAAGCTACGCGCGTGCTACCCGGGTCTCAATCCGAGTCTTCTCAAAGTCAAGGTCAATGTCCGCAGACCACTGATCCTACTCGAGGTAATAGTAACCATAGCCTTCCTGAGAGTAAGGAACCCAACTGGGGGGTGACTCCACTCAGTCGGTGCTCCGTGACTACTCCGGGGTCCACCCAGGCCAACGACCCTCCCCGGAGGAGATAATAGAAGTAAAGGAAGGTAGATGAACATATATATACATAACATAATATCCATGCCCGGTTCCCCTGAACCGTCATGATCCATAATATTCATAACCAAGGTAACATTCCGGTTCCCATAAACCGTCATGTACCGTAATAATCAACAAGGGTTGATGCCGGTCCCCATAAACCGTCAAGAACCAGAATGACCTGACAAAGGTTCATGCCGGTTCCCATAAACCGTCATGAACCACAATGACCTTTCCAGAGTTCATGCCGGTTCCCATAAACCGTCATGAACTTGGAAATCTATATAGGGTCCCTGACCCGAAATCATAAACCGTAAAATAACTGGGACTCGTGCCCGAACATATGACATCAGTTGGGCGCCGTGCCCGAAATCTGGGGTCATATGCCCAAGACAAACCAAATGGGTCTCATACCCGAGTTTATCCTTTTATAAATCCAAAGCCATTTCATCAAAACCAATAAAGAAATATAGACCCGTATAAGCACCGTATAAGGCCGAAACCTCGAAATACGTGCTTATACGTAACCATATACAAATGCACCCATGGCGTTATCAAACAAGTAATAAAACATATAATAAACATTTATGCATGCACCAATTTAGAAAACAAGGTCCACTCACAGACCGTCCGAGCTGCCGCCTCGATTTGCGTGCCATACGGCTCCCCGAGCCGATCACCATCACCGGGACTCCCAAACCTGTCCAAATTGTAATAGAAGGTTACTAACTACTTAATTAACCTCCTACCAAAACCCCGTAATTTTTCCGTATTTTTAACTATTTTTAATCCAGAATCTAAACCTTTCGATGCCCCGAAACATATCGAGACGGTGTCCGATCGACACGAAACCAGTCCCAAAATGTTCGTTACATCGAATAGAAGATTTCGTATGTTGGAACCTTCCCCAGATTCCCTGCCACGCGCCCTCACGCGCCACCTGAAGTGGCTGCGCGTGGGCTTCACGTGCCAGCTACAGTACCTGCTGACGTCAGCATCACGTCATCTGACAGCTGTCAGGTCTGACATGTCAAACTCTGACAGGTGCCACATGTCACGCTCCCATTAGTCCATGTCACTGTGTTGTCAGTGCCACGTGGCAGTCTGACATGTGCCACGTGTCATCACGGCACTGGTCCACGTCAATGACACGTGTCAGCCCCTGATTTAGCCACGTCACTGACATGTCAGTGCTGACTGTGCACTAACATGTGACACGTGTCGGCTGATGAGTGGTCCACATCACCTGACAATCTGACAGGTGCCACGTCATCATGCCACGTCACCACCTTCAACCTCGCACAGCCGGTCCGGGCCAGCCGGTCCGGTCTAACCCCTGCAACTGGACCAGCGTAACCGGTCCAGGCTCATTCCGGCCCAGTTTTTCACCGTTTTCAATCCTAATCAATCCTAACCTTCCTATAATCGTCCTACGAACCTAACCCAATTAATTAGAATCCCTAAAACCCACGAGAATCCACGGTTCAATTTTGAACCTCACGGTTCAATTTTCCCGATTGCACCCAGGGCTGCTCAGCCCTTCACCGCCGTCCAAAACACCCTCTACACCTTCCTACAACCTCAATAAACTCATCCTAATCAACTAATAGCAACCATAATGTCTAAATCGAAAAGTAGAAGAAAAATGGGTTTATCGGGCTTAACGGGTACCCGCTCGGGTTCTGGGCTCCAGCCACCGCCCACGGCGGTTCCAGCCGTCCAGCCACCTCCATCTGGTCTTCTTCCCCCTCTCTGCCCCTCAGTCTTGGTCCTAGGGTCATGGGTTTGGATTTGGGTGAGAATGGTGGATTGGTTTTGGTTTTGGAAAAACGAAGAAAATGATCGATGAAGAGGAAATGGAAGATGCATGAATGAAAAGTGATGTCCAGTGGATGGGTGACACTTGTCACTCATCCATTGGGCCTCCATTAAATATCTGGGCCCACTAGGGACAAACTGCACTTTTTGTCTCGTAAAACGTGTCGTCGTGAATAGTAACCTAGAACTTCCGTGAACCGTAACTTCGCCGTCGAACGTCCAAATTCGACGTGCCGCCTGTCTACGGATTCGTATCGTCCCCATCTACGTAACGGTCTTTGGCCCTCGGCCATCGGACCTCCTGGTCAAAAAGTCAACATTTTGACCCTTTTAACCAAAATTACCAAAATGCCCCTAAACTTCTGAACGTCATAACTTCCTCCTCGAACGTCGGAATTGAACGTGCCACCTGTCTACGAACTCGTGACGTCACGAACTACGTCACGGTCATCAGTCAAAGTCCATTTGACAGCCCGACTGAAAAGTCAACATTTTGCCACCACTAGTGGCAAAACGGTCATTTCGCATCGTTCGTCCGATTTCGCCCAACTAATCACGGATTAACCTCACTAATCCTGATTAGTCACTAATCTAATCTAGGAATTCGGGACGGGTCGTTACACTTTAAACTTCCCGTGTCTTTAAACTCAATAGGCCTACGGGGAAAAATATCAATATATCCGAGTCTTTAAACTCCCGAGTCTTTAAACTCAATCCGGGTCTTTAAACCCAATCCGGGCCCGTCCCCCGTCAATCAATATCCGGGTCTTTAAACCCAATAACCAGATCCAGCAAATCCAATCCAAAACCAGTTGAAAATCATTTCTAAATCCACATCCAAACCCGAATCCGAAATCACTGGTCTGATTCCCTTCCGGCATCCAGAATCGTCATTCCGAACCCAAATCCGGAAATCCACTTTCCAACTTAAAAACCAAATCTCGTTTCGCGAAATCCGATTTTAAAACCGAAAACCTTGATCATCGAAATCATATTCCAAAATCCCTTTATAACCATTGAAAAACCTTTATCATTTGAAATCCCAAAATCATGGCATCATTATAAGAAATCAAACCTTCATCGTAAAACGTGCTGAAAACCGTACTTCCTCTAAAAACGTGCAATTAAGTAAAACAGTTATAGCATATTCAGAAAACATGAATTCACATATAAAACCATAAAACAATTATAGAAAAGCAGTTATGCATGCTCAGTTATAGAGAAGGGGTCCACTCACAGTATCGAGCCCTCAATCGCGTCCCGAACGTCTCGTACGTTCCTCAACTTCCTCGGGAACTCTCGATCCTTTCAACAACCGCCAAAGTACGTTACTAACACGTCTACGAAGGTCCACCTAAATTCCCTAAAAAATCCCCGGGTCCTAAATGTAACGAATCGGAACCCTAAGCCTTCACCCTCGCGGAATTACATTGAATCGACATCCGATTAACCCGAAACCAACTCCAACGGACTCGTCACAGCACCTAGAACAAAAACCTAGTTGACTACTTTCCCAACCGCCGCCGTACGTGCCCCCACGCGCAGCCCAAAGTGGCTGCGCATGGCCCTCACGCGCCAGCTAGAGTGTCACCGTCTACCTCAATCCGACCCGGTTCAGCACAGTGTCTGCAACTTGAACCGGCGTCAGCGGTTCTCCGCCGTCCCGTCTCCATTTCTTTCCCTCTCTTCACCAACTGCTTCGTCCCGTCCTAAGGAACTCATCCCCCTCACTCAAACTCCTCGTCTCAAGGTCTAACCCGTCGACTCAAGCTCAAAAAGAAACCCGAACACCTGCCCTCTTTCCTTCTCCGGCCACCCAGGTCACCTCCCATCACGGTGGCTAGCTTAAACCCTTCCTAGGACCATCCTAAACCTCACCCAACTCACCAAAACCGTCGACTCTACCCCAAACCTCACGACTTTCGATCTGAACATCGACGACAAAATAGAGCACACAAGGTACTCTCTGTCGTCTATCCTCCACCGTTCACCCCTCCATCACGGCAGCACAACCAGAAGACTCCTAGAACAGTCCTGAACTCCCTAGACCTCACAGAACTCCTCGATTCTATCCCTAAAGCCACGACTTCCACTTTGAACTTCCACGGCTAAACAGAGCAAATAGAAGGGGATGAAAAATTACCTGTCCTCCGATCGCAGTCGTGAGCTCAACCGCGAGGTAGTAGCTCCTCTCGTCCACCTCCAGCCTCTGAACACCTCCTCTGGCCTCGATTGGTCGAACACGGCACAACCACCACCACGATCTCTCTGTTCACTCTGGTTTCTTCCCTGGTTTTCCCGTGACTCAACTTGCACTCACACACAGTCACTACACCTCAAAACCACCTCACTACCTCCCTCTCACTCTCTGATTACTCTTCACTCATCAAGTCACACAACATACACACCACCACCGTCCAATTTCTCTCAATTCTCTCCCTCTGTTTCTCTCTGGTTGAAGAACACACACGGGCACCCCAAATAATTGGGACCGTGCACACGCCTAGAAGCCACTAGGCCCTTTCCACGAGTCACCATCCTCTCTTCTCCCTCAAATTTGTTTCAATCTCAGCCCTCCATCTGTCCCTATCTGTTGCACAAATCCCAGAGCACAAAAGACCAAAATGCCCTTCATTTTTCACCAAAATTACAACTTTGCCACTACCTTTCTAGACCCGTAACTCACACCTCGTAAGTCCGATGACTACGTGCCACCTGTCGTTGGATTCAGGACGACAAGATCTCTCTAACGGTCCTAAGTGAACAAGTCAAAACCCGATCATACAAAAAGTCAACTATTCCCCCTATTTTAACCAAATTACGGTTATGCCCTCAACCTTCCGAACATCATAACTTCGTCCTCAGATGCCGGAATCGGGCGTACCACCTGTCTACGGATTCACAACGTCCTAAACTACTTCCTGGTCATCGGTCAAAGTCCAATTGACCGCTCGAACTAAAAGTCAACTTTTTGCCCAAACTAGGGGCAAAATAGTCATTCTACCCTATCGGTCCAAAAGTACCCAACTAAGTACTACTGAAACTCACTAATCCCACCTTAATCACTATCTTAACCTTGATTTCCTGGACGGGTCGTTACAATATGACCATGGACCGACTGATGACCACTTAGCAACGTAAGTGTATGTCACCTTGTATAGCCCACTTGAGAGAACCCTAGCGCAACGAGGTGTCCAATCGGCCTGGGTATGATAGAGAACCGACCAAGAAACATTTGGCAAGGTGAGTGTATGTCACCTTACTCGGTCCACTTGAATGGACTCTCGCACGATGAGGTGACTGATCATCCTAAACATGACCAAGGACCGACCAAGAACCATTTGGAAAGATGAGTGTATGTCACCTTACTTGGTCCATGACAAGTCCCACTCCTAAAATACTTTAATAATCGCGCGAAGTCCTTCTCCCGTTTGACAAACAATCCAAATACTGAAACTACCCTCAACCCTTGTTACATGAGAGATAGTCGTTTTACTTTCCCTGCTCATGCCTTTACTTCTCGTTTAGCCTCTGTTTCTGTGCATCACCCTTGGAGGGTCATCAAAACCACTAAAAAGTGTGAGTGAACAAAAACAAACATTAAAATCAACATGTTATCTGAGAAAAACAACATTTACCCTCCAGTTTTTAAAACCATGCATGTATAGGATAAAACGTAAACAATCAGAATTCAAATCAATCAATCATATCAAATTAATTGTGGGACCCACAAAAATCATAAAACACAATAAGCGCTATATGGCTCACATTTGCCAAAATCCATGTTTATCAAATCACGTCATAAAAACATCTGGATACAATTATCACAATACAACCGCCTCGAGCATCAGCTGTCTAGAAATACCCCTAACTTCGGCTACCTAGGAAACAAACACAATACAATTACCCCGCGCTTCGGTTGTCTGGGAAAAACACCCTTAACTTCTGGGAACTTGTCATAATAACAATGAGCATTATCTTTGAGTTGAATCACACAAGCCTCATAACCAGGCACAACCAATCCGCAAACTCAAATACCAGTCTCGATAAACAACAACACTATACGTAGGCTAACTAGATGAAAAGATGATTAGAATTATGAAGAACCAATGAAGTATATCTTGAAACAAAGAAAATGTAAAATGCACTCAATAAGCAGCAATAAAATAATAATGCACAAAACAACATAAGGAGAAACGACAATAACAAACGCTAACAAGCAGCATTTGACTAATGCAAATATGGTTTAATTCAACCAATAACAACATTTGTTGTTGATCAAATGAAACTCCAACATTTGTAATACACAATAGGCAATTAAATAGAAAATTATCCAAAAAAAAGATCATATTTATCTTTTTATTTTCCAAGTAATTCAAAAAGTCCAATTGAGCCCGATCCGAGTAGGTTTATTTGGCCCGACCCGTGAAACCCGATAAAAATTCGACCCAACAAAATTTTTGGGCTTTTATATATATAATTAAGCCCGTCCGGCCCAACCTAGCCTAGTATTTTTTTAAATTCAACACAAACCCAGCCTAGCCTGCCCCAAGCCCAAAATTTTTGGGTCGGGCTTACCTGAACCTGTCCACGTATAGGAACCGCACGTAGCATCATCTAGACTGTAACAATATCCCTCGGGAACTACACTCACGCACCATCCGGGTCACGTAATAGTATCCTACGAAGTTGACTTCTGGGGAAATCAATTAACAAGTCAAGCCAACTCATTTAAAACAAATAATTGGCTTAAAACCAAGTTGAGACACATTCAAACCCGGGCCTAAGTTTGAAACACAGTTTTCACAAAACCGTAATATAACCGTATCCAGAAATCAATCAATAAATTCAGAAAATCATCAAATAATCATTTAGAAATCATATTCAAACCATTGCAACATAAATCATACAATAAAACAATTGAAATATTTAATAATGTATGCATAATAATTTGTAAAATAAAAGTTCACTCACACACCGTGCATCGCAGTTCAGTCTCAAGTTAAACATTCCTTCATAATTCTGGAAGTCGTGCCACCAGCCATAAGTCACCATCAAGAGTTACTGACAAGCCAAATAACCTTACATTCAAATTCCCTAACAACTGAGATTAAATACGAATTAAAAATCTAAGCATAACACTTCGGACACTTGAAACTACCCCGAAACCTAGGTGGGACTGCTCATAATTTAATTAGGATGGTCATATTAGGTAGGAACAGACATCAAGTCATAGTTAACCCTATTTGATGATTATGAGACATATCTACGATATTTTCTTAACTAATTATCTCGAAATATCTAAAATTTATAGAATATATATATTATTCTTCAATAAGATTTTCACTATTAAATTAAAACAAAAGAAGTAACAAATTATAGTATTTCATAAGTCGAAGGACGTGGACTGCAGGGTGGAAACTGGTCTAAAATTTGGTACGTAGGCACCAGCATCATAACTCAACAAAACCATTGCAAACTTATCTTAGAATATTATGATCCCGTATCAATTTTCAAGAAAAAAAAAATGAATGAAAGCAACGCGCATAATGTATATGTATATTCTTGCTCGCAATATTGCAATATAACTTCTTCAAGCAGTAAATGCACACGTGTCTTAATGTCATGTTCTCTTTCGCATTTCCCTTTCTCATCTTTTGTTTGGTTCTTCACCATTCACCACTCGCCCACAATTATTGCACGTCGAGTCATTCTTCACTGTACCCGCCACCCGGAACATTAAATTATGTGTGACATATGTTCTAGGTATAAATAAATTTTTTTATTTTCTAAAATGTGTGCATCGAAATTTAGAAATTACAGTTTTTATCTGAATTTTAAATATTTTTTCCTCATCTGAAAACACACTTAAATTTTGAACTTGTAATATTGAACTTCTTTTATTTGTCTCCACTCGGAGTAATAATAGAGTAGCATGGTCGGTCCAATAAATTTGATATTTTAAGACGAAAATTATAAAAGTGCCTCATAATCTATAGAGTAGCATGATCAGTCCAATAAATTAACTCCAACTTCACCATGTTAAGTTTAATCAAAATTAAAGATCAAAATAAATGATAAGAAAACATAAAAATAAATGCTAAGAAGTTATCCCAATTCGAATCAGGCCGCCATACGCCATCAGCCCATCACCAACGCCATCTACAACCCACCCAACCTTAAGATTATCTGCAACAGAGTAGTCAAATTTAACTTTTAGACAAATTTAACCAAAAATTTATCCAAAAGCATCAAAATGACCCTACAACAGACTAGTCAAATTCAACCTAAAAGTTTACTTTTCTATTAAGGCTAGTTATTAATAGCTAGTCGTTTCCCCCTAGTTATTCCTTCATCTCGTTTCTCGCTCCTCTCTTCTTCATTCTCTTCATTCCCTTTTCTTCACAAACTCTCTTCTTCAGTCTCAAAACTCATCATCATTTGCATTCACAAATTCTAAATTTTTGTGGATTATCGAAAAATTTAAAGAAAAGAAAACGAATTTCCAATTTTTTTTTTGTTTCTGGATCGTTAATTGACTCAAACTTTTCGTATAAGGTTGTAAAAAGTTTGATTCTTTCCAATATTTGGGAAATTGAGGTTTTGATGTTTCGCAGCTTTTAGGTGATGATCAGGAAGGTCAAGTTTCCACGAACAGAGTTTGGGTGGGATAATTTTAACATATTCAATAATTAGGAGAACAAAAAGTTAGAAACTTTACCATAAACTATGGTGATAACATTGACTAAAATGATGCTCCCTACTACTTCTTGAAGGCGATAAATATTCTTCACTACATATATCGCCTCCCAAACAAGAACTTGAAGTTTAGGGTCGTTACTAAATTTTCAAATTTAGTTGTTGCATTTGGCTCCGAATTCATCCTACCAAATTTCAGCGTTAAATTGGACATATCAATTTGAACCGTTAAAAAGAAATCGAGCCTCCATCGGCTGCCCGACAAAGGTACGTGCATCGTGACCTCTCCGGAAGGAACACATCCCAGTCCGGAGGCGAGCGTCACATCTTCCGTCGTCTTGCACATAGCATTCGCCGCGACCACAGCTCCGACCCGTAGGTCATAAATAGGGCCACATGCCCGAGACAAAACCAAATGGGTCTCATGCCCGAATTTATCCTTTTTAAATCCAAAACCATTTCATTTAAATCAACGTAGAAGTACAAACCCGTATAAGCACAGTATAAGGCCGAAACCTTGAAATACGTGCAAATACGTAAACACACACACAAATGCACTCATGACATCAAGAAACAAGTATTAAAACACATAATAAACATTTATGCATGCATCAATTTAGAAAAAAAGGTCCACTCACAGACCGTTCGAGCTGCTGCCTAGATACGAGTGCCATTCGGCTCTCCCAGGCCAATCACCGTCACCGGGACTCCCAAACCTGTCCAAATCACTTTAGAGGGTTACTAACTACCTTATTAACCTCTCACTAAACCCCGTAATTTTCCAAAACTTTTAACTATTTTTAAAGTCGATCCTAAACCTTCGGACACCCCAAAACCTATCGAAACGATGTTCGATCGACATGAAACCAGTCCCAAAATGTTCGTTACATCGAAAGGATGATTTCGTGTGTTGGAAGCATCCCCAAAATGTGGGCCACGCGTCGGTGCACTTTAGCTGTCTTCTTCTTTCGGTAGACCGGCTCCGAACCGGTCTGCTGGTTTTCAGTCCAGTCTGACCGGCGGAGCCGGTCCAATCGTTTTTCTCCCTTATTTCGGTTTGATTCACTCCCTCTTCAATCATACTCTCTTCCTCACATCCCTAGGAATCTAACCATATAAAAATAATGAAGAAAAACCCCCCCAAATTAAGGGTGACAATTTTTGACACGGCTCGATACACGACTCAAAACCCGCCCGAAATTTATCTGGGTCAACCCGCACTATTAAAATTTTGGGTCATTTTCGGATCAACCCTTATGACCCGTTTATTAAACGGGTGGGTTTCAGATCAACCTATTAACCCGTTTAATAAATAGGTAGAATTCAGGTTAACAAGTTAACCCATATATTGGCTTATACATTGACCCATTTAATAAACGTGTCATTACTAACCCATATATCTACCCATTTACCTACCTAAATATCTATTAAATCTTATAATTTAAATAGGTTAAACATGTTAAATGGGTTAAATGGGTCAAATGAGTCATATGTTAATTGGGTTTTGAGTATGACCTGTTTATTAAATAGGTTAAACAGGTTACACGGGTCATTAACAGGTCGGGTTCGAGTTGGACATTCTTGACACGATTATTAAACGGGTCGGATTCGGGTTGGGTATAAATGGGTAAAACAAAATTCATGATACGAAATAAACCCGATACGACACGACCCATTGCCACCCCTACCCGAAACCCCTTGGTTCGAACCCTCCATTCACGGCCAATTTTCCCGATTTGAACCAGGGTGGCTCATCCACTTCTTACCATCCAAACCTATCCTCTAGCCACCCTATCAACCCAATAACCACTCCCTAATCCTCAGATAACAACCTAAACCTCCCAAGCTTGAAATTGAAATTTAAAAATGGAAATAGGTGTTATCGGGTTACCTGGGGTTCTGGCCCATCGCCGCCGTCCGCGGTGGCCCTTGTCATCACCAGCCATCACAAACTCATCCTCCCTCCTCTCCTGGCCTCTCACAAAATCCAAAGGGAAGGGATATAGATTTGGGTTCAAGGGTGAGATTGGGTTACTTTGGGTTTGGTTTGCACGAACAAAGGAATGGGAAATGCATGAATACAATCTCAATGGGCAATGGATGAGTGACGCTTGTCACTCATCCATTGGGCCTTCCTAAAATATCTGGCTCACTTGAATACAAAAGCTCCCCGTTTCGTAAAACATGCAATAGTGACCCGAAACTTCTGTGAACCATAACTTCTACGTGGAACGTCCGATTTCGACGTGCCGTCTGTCTACGGATTCCTATCGACCCGATCTACGTAACAGTTCGTGGCCCTCGACCATCGGACCTCCCGGGTCAAAAGTCAGCATTTTGCCCACGACCAAGGGCAAAACGGTCATTTTGCGTCGTTCGTCTGATTTCGCTCAACTAATTACCGATTAACCTCACTAATCCTTGATTAGTCACTAATCTAATCTCGGAATTCGGGATGGGTCGTTACATTCGAGGTCGAGGGAGGTTTGCCCCAAATTTCTTTTTCTCCAAATTCGACTATCTTCTCTCTCAATTTCTTATTGCTGCAATTTGTAGATTGGTTGAGTGAAGTGAGTGTTTGAATAATTGTAATTTGTAGGCTTGAATAATTGTCCCCCTTTTTTGTTAATCCACGGATGATTTTGCTTTTGAATTTTGAGTTTGAACGTCGGCGACTATCATCCGAATGGGTGGAAATCACTGATATCAACCAAAATCGGCAATACTCACCGATTTCCGTCGATATTATCAATTTTCTGGGACGATTTTCCTTACCCCTTTTAGTTGTCGCTACTCCCAAATAACGACTTGCTAGGAAGGAAGGACTTCTTGGGAAAAATAAACACTAAAATATAGAAGGCGCTAAATCTTTTGGTTTGATAGGAAGCAGTTGACCGGCATCGGCCTCGCTTTCCTACATCTTTCTCATTTTTTCACTGAGCCAGTTTCCTTCCACATTATCGGCTCTGAAAATATTATAATAAGTTACTTCATCATCAATCATATATCATAATGTGTGGTGTGTGTCAGTTTCTGTAATCTCTATGTCTGTGAGAATTGAGATGCATGACAGAGCAAAAACCAACCAAAAAAAAAAAATCACCGCCCACTACTGTCGCTAATTTCCTGCCTGACTTTTCTTCTTCGCTTTTCTCATCCTCTTGACTTTTCTCAAAATTCAAAGTCGCCTTCGCCTTTGCCTTTCTTAGCCATTCCAATATCTCCCATTTGGCTCTCCATTTTTTTCTTTCTCATTTTCAATTATTTTATTCTTTATCCGTTGCTGCATGCGAACCAGCTCCTCTTATTTATACTCTCCTCCCCACCCACCCACCCCAGCTTTTAAACCCAAAAATAAATAATAAAAAATCTCCAGTTCCAATCTCTTTTTGGTCATTTGTGTTACTCTCTGTTTTTATAGACTGAATCTGTTTTGAATATCGGGAAAGATTTCATGAATCATCATCACCAGGAAGGGATGATTACCTCCTCCTCCGACAATTCCGACACCGAGTCGACTCAGTCAGCCGCTGGAGGCGGCTCTACCGAGTTCGAAAGGCGAGCTTTCAGCGGCCCGCTCGGTACGCCTCAAAACAACTTTGTTCCGACTTCATTGTCGTCCAATTCCACCGGAGCTTGGCGCCGCATTAAGAGCGCCAAGTTCGACAAGTCCGCCGCCGATTCCGACCACCAAAACGACGACGATGCTTACGTCGAGATCACTCTCGACATCCGGGACGATTCCGTCGCCGTGCACAGTGTTCAGGCGGCCGGCGGAGCCAGTAACGAGGACCCGGAGCTGGCGCTGCTGGCGAAGCGGACTCTTGAGGGGAAGAAATCAGCGTCGTTTCGGTCTTCGCTTCTGCGCAACACGTCATCGAAAATCCGGCACGTTTCCCAGGAGCTGAAGCGTCTGGCTTCCTTCTCGAAGAAGCCGTCCAACGCGAGGCGCTTCGATCGCTCCAAGTCCGCCACCGCCCACGCCTTGAAGAGCCTCAAATTCATCACCGCCAAGACCGGCGGAGCCACGGCCGGCTGGGAGGCGGTGGACAAGCGCTTCGACGAGCTCACTGCCAAATCCAACTGGCTCCTCCCTTCTTCCCTCTTTGGCGAATGCATTGGTACATATATTGTTAATTAATTCACTGTTTGACATTTTTTCTCACTCAAATTAACTAAGTTCCGCTGCTACTTCTACGGCAAAGCTAAATTTGTTAAGTTTCAATTTTGTATTGGTGTTACGTGGATGCAGGGATGAACAAAGAGTCTAAGGAGTTCGCCGGAGAGCTTTTCCGTGCACTTGCTCAAAAGCGTAACATAACCGGTGATTTCGTCAACAAATTGCAGCTCCGAGAGTTTTGGGAGCAGATTTCTGACGAAAGCTTCGATTCTAGGCTTCAAACATTTTTTGACATGTACTATTCTAATAATTTAACTTTGGATTTCCATTTAATTTTTTGAGATGTACTATTCTAATAATTGGACATTGGACCTTAAATTAATGAACAACAATCAATGTGTTTACATGCAGGGTGGATAGAGACGCCGATGGTAGAATCACCGAAGAAGAAGTCAGAGAGGTAGGTGATCCGCGCGGCCCTCAAGTCCAGTTGCAAATTTTTAATTTACCGCCTAACTAAACATGCATGTGATTGAATTTTAATACCAAATTAAATTTTTGGCAAGTTGAATTTCTCTTACGTATGTTGTTTCAGATTATAAGCATGAGTGCTTCTGCAAACAAGCTCTCTAACATTCAGAAACAAGCCAAGGAATATGCAGCTTTGATCATGGAAGAATTAGACCCGGATAATGTTGGCTACATCATGGTATGTTGGTGTTGCATGATCAATGAGAAGAAACACCTAAAACTCTGTTTCAAATGCACATTTCTTTCTCTGGTTACTTATTCAATAAGAATACAAACAGGTTGAAAACTTGGAAACTCTGCTGTTGCAAGCTCCGGTTAGCCAAAACGTGAGCGTAAATGAAAGCCGGGTTCTGAGTCAATTACTAAGCCAGAAGCTGAAGCCCACGCAGGAGAACAACCCGATCACTAGATGGTACGAGAAGGTCAAATACTTCGTGTTAGACAACTGGCAGAGAATCTGGGTTATGATGCTGTGGCTTAGCGTTGTCTCGGGTCTCTTTGCGTACAAGTTTCTGCAGTACAAGGAAAAGGCAGCATTTGAGGTGATGGGCTATTGCGTCTGCATTGCCAAAGGAGGAGCAGAGACACTGAAATTCAACATGGCCTTAATTCTACTACCTGTCTGCCGAAACACCATTACTTGGCTCCGAAACAAGACCAAATTAGGCCTTGTTCTCCCCTTTGATGACAATTTAAACTTCCACAAGGTAACAAACCTAAAAGTTTCACTAGGCAATTAAGTGTGTGAATTTTCAAATTGAGACTGAAATGAACTTGATCATGCAGGTCATTGCCACTGGCATTGTGGTTGGGGTTGGACTACACGCTGGTGCGCATTTAACATGCGATTTCCCACGGATTATTCATGCAACAGAAGAAGAGTATGAGCCTATGATACCTTACTTTGGCGAGGATCAGCCCTCCAACTACTGGTGGTTTGTGAAGGGAGTGGAAGGGTGGACCGGCATTTCGATGGTGGTGATGATGGCCATAGCTTTCACATTGGCGACTCCTTGGTTTAGGCGCAACAAGCTCAACTTACCAAAGCCCCTCAAGAAGCTCACAGGCTTCAATGCCTTCTGGTATTCGCACCACCTATTTGTCATCGTCTATGCTTTCCTCATTGTCCATGGTATCAAACTCTACCTCACCAAGGAGTGGTATCAAAAGACGGTCAGTTCTATCTAATCTTCCCGAAAATGATAAATAAAAATCAGCTTCGTAGTATTGAGATGACATGATTTTGTGTGGTTGCTGCAGACATGGATGTATTTGGCTGTCCCGGTCCTTCTTTACGCTTGTGAAAGACTGATTAGAGCTTTTAGATCAAGCATCAAGCCAGTAAAGATTCTCAAGGTAGTTCACTAATTAAATTATTCTTAGCTCGCTATGAGCTCAATTTACACTATCAATTTGGTTAATCATTTTTGCAAATGCAATATTGAAGGTTGCTGTTTATCCGGGGAATGTGCTTGCCCTGCATATGTCGAAGCCTCAGGGCTTCAAGTACAAGAGCGGCCAGTACATGTTCATCAACTGCGCCGCAGTTTCTCCTTTCGAATGGTAGTTGCTCCGGTTCACATTGTCTTCTCATCATGCCCGATTAGAAAAATCTAAACCGGTTTAATTACTTACATTCTTATTGCATTAACAGGCACCCATTTTCGATTACCTCTGCACCCGGAGATGACTACCTCAGTGTCCACATTCGAACACTGGGCGATTGGACCCGGCAGCTCAAAACCGTTTTCTCTGAGGTTTGTTTAGCATTCTTAATCTTGCTTTCAAATCCTAAAAAACTTGTGCATGATCTTCCTCTAATTTGTTTATATTGGTTAATTAGGTATGTCAGCCTCCAACTGGTGGGAAGAGTGGCCTACTCAGAGCTGATAACATGCAACGAGGAAACAATCCCAGGTACTTAATCACAACACAAAGATAAATTTTTTTGGTAGTTTAGTATTGAATGTGGGTTGATTTGTTAATCAAATGGTGATCAACAGCTTCCCTAAGATATTGATCGACGGTCCATACGGGGCACCAGCACAAGATTACAAGAAATACGACGTTGTCTTGCTAGTCGGGCTTGGAATCGGAGCCACTCCCATGGTGAGCATTGTGAAGGACATCATCAACAACATGAAAATGAAGGGCAAGGACGACGAGGATCCAGAGGCTGCCTTAGAAAGCGGCAGCAACACCGGCAAGAGCAAGAACAACAAGGGGTTCAAGACCAGAAAGGCCTACTACTATTGGGTGACACGGGAACAAGGCTCCTTCGAATGGTTCAGAGGGATTTTGAATGAGGTTGCTGACATGGACGAGAAGGGCGTGATTGAGATGCACAATTACTGCACCAGTGTGTACGAGGAGGGAGATGCCAGGTCAGCCCTCATTGCCATGCTTCAGTCCCTTCACCATGCCAAGAATGGCGTCGACGTGGTGTCCGGGACACGTGTCAAATCCCACTTCGCCAAACCTAATTGGCGCCAAGTCTACAAGGATATTGCTCGCCACCATCCTGATAGCCGAGTGGGTTAGTGTAACTACCTTAGCCCACGTTCATGGCCTACCACATTATACTTTGAAAATTCCTAATCAACTAAATCAGAATGCTGCGGTCCAGGTCCTCCATCGCGTGTGAATGATTCCTAAGCATTTGATAGAGTCAGAAACCATTCACACACGTTGTAAGCGACTGGCCGTAGTATCTCTTAAATTAAAATGATCATTAAGGCATCATTAATTACACCATTCACTGTAATCATGACGAAACTGACAATGATGATGATGCAGGTGTGTTTTACTGTGGGGCACCAGCACTAACAAAGGACCTGAAGGAACTGGCTCTGCACTTCTCACACAAGACCACCACCAAGTTCGAATTTCATAAAGAGAACTTCTAATTGGTCGAAGTAGGTTATGATTATCCAACCTTAAAAGCTGATTAGTTTATTTATTAATCTTAACTAATCAGTTTTATGGTAGAGCCTGTATATGCTTTAGCTGATGTAATGCACATTTAAGTGTATGATATTAGGGTATGTGATCGAGATTAAGGATTTTTTTTTTTCACTTAAACGTGCGAAGGGGAATAATTATAATAAGGTGAGGTCCACCACATGTGGTGGGTGTGCAATAATGCCTACCGCAAGTGTCTAGTATCATCTTTGAGGAAAGTGGGGACAAGGAGAGGAATAGGACCCGCCGCAAGTAGTGACCATATATCATAGATGAGTATGTCAGCCGTGGATTATAGATGATTGATCGCCACACCTGTAAGTGTCAACAGTCGACACCACCTAATTGCACATATAGAATTAATAAACTATAGGGGAATGCTCTTTGGTTTTTGGATGAGTTTTTGTCAACATTTTAATAAATTATTTATTAAATTTCATTCTTTCAATTGAAGAGTATATTGCCATATGAGTCTTCTACAAGATTTATTGTATTGGTTTTGATCTGATGCAGAAGGTATTGAATTAAAGATGTCAAATTTTGTTAAGGGATTGAGTTGAATAACTAATCAAATTCAATGTATTAATGAGTGTTTTCATGGTAGGGAATTAGAGGACTTATCAATTCAATCTCCTTAAAAAATTATCCAATCCAATTATATTGATACTCCCCAAACATGATCTCATATGGCAAGATCGCATGTGGCCATGGCTTAGGGCGACAAGGACGACAGCCTTGGGCCACGAATAAGGAGGATCCAAAATTTTAAATTTGTCTTATTTTTATGGGAAACAAATAAAAGAAAATTTAAAAATTTGAAAAATATTTAAATTGAATTTAATGAATTATTTTATTAAAAAATTGGACTCATACTTTTGAAATATTATAAAAGTTATTTTGATTAATATATACTTATTTAACTTATCTTATAAAGTCTTTAAAATTTTTTTGATAAAATTTCACTGTTTCTTAAACCCTAAATTCTAACTCTAAATTTTTTGATAAAATTTAATTGTTTCTTAAAAATATAATATTAAAAAAATGACTATTTTCTATATGATTGATGTGCTTAAATTCTTGAATTTTTTTGGTATATTGCAAGGATGAAAAAAAAATTAAAAGTTGAAAAAATTATTAATTTTGTATATATAAATATATATTATAAGGACACTTTTATAATTTATTGGACCCACCCGCAGCAGGTATGTCACTCTATGCTAGATAGCATAGTACATTGTTTTTGTTTTTGTCTCTACCTATCACAGCCTTTGCAAGCGGGATCCCAATGTTGAGATTGACACTTTTACTCGAAGACATTATGTCATTATGTATGAGTTGATTTGCGTTCTTTGACATCACCAACTTTACAAAATCGAATTTGGTCTCGAACAACTCTGGTGTTGAAGTCGGACAAATCCTTTTCTATTCCATGGTCAATCATGGTGCTTCGTTCCTAAGTATTAACCTGCCGCCTAGGCTCCCAAAACAGTAAGCTTCTTTTTTACCATTAAATAAGTATATGAAACATGCAGAGAAATAGTTTCCAAAGTAATCAATCGTGGAAGTAATTAGCAACTTAACATGATGCTACATTATACACCAACAATTCACCATGACGATGTACTCAACCATTTCCAAAGCAAGCAAATACATGTGGCATCAACGATTTAACATGATCATGTCCTCTACAATTTTCAAAGCAAGTTATCCTTACTTTATTGTCATCTTGTTTCCATTAACATTTAATGGGGTAAGACTAAGAACCACCAAACATCTAAAAAGGTGCACTTTCACTAAATACCGGATATGAATCATGATGCATAAAGTTTGCAAGTGGCAGAATACCAAGGCAAAGGGGAAGGGGAAGGGAAAGGGGAAGGGGAATTGGGCCTAATGCCTATGATGGGTTATCCAACACTTTGCTTTGGAGGGAAATGGACTATGTTGACAAAAGCCGAAAAGGGTTGGTAACGTGGCCAAATATTCAAATATTCATTTGATTTTGAAGATTTGGTTAAACAGACACACTACTTGTTTGAAATACCATTTTCAAAAGGCAAGCTGGCATTGTGTTTTTTCAACACGTGGCTTGGTATTGCTAACTATTACTAGGGGCTTAAATCTTCCAGATGATATACATTTCAAAACAAGGATCTATCTTTTTGACATCCAAAAATGTCATTCATGAACATAAAGTTCCAAGAGTGCTGCTGACAATTGCAATTGGACCACAAAAGAATCCAGGAAGAAATTTGTGTTGAATTTTGTGCCGTTTATTGCTTAATGGTCAAATAAAACAGCAAAAAAATTGGACCAATTAAGAGTAATGCTAAAAAAGAAAAACAACCTCCTTCAATCTCTAAAGACTCGTGTGTATTATTTAACATTTTGATCTAATTAAGAGGAATTCCAGATACTTTATGGAAGAAGGTATGTGTTTGTGTGGGGGAACTAACAGTTGTAATCAACATCTAATGGCACTCATATGGAAATTACCTCTCCTAACCTTAAAATCAGCATACATGATCACTTCATCAAAAGCGGGAATCACAAGAGCAGAGGGATAATAATAGTCGATGCACACGCTGGCCAAACAAGCAATGATCAATGTATGATGCCATGTCCCATTAATAACGTACCTTTCATCCCCATCATGGACAGTGACGCACAACACTTATAGAACTGGCCCAAGTCAATTTAAGCGATTCTCCTAGCAACCTGCCTTAGACAAAAACCAATAGTCAGCATTCACTGTCACTAACCCAAAAATGATATACATGGAGCTGGAGATATATTGTCTAGAATCAAAACCTTCGCAGCTTTGGCAACATAAGACTTTTACTTCGCAGCTTTTAAATTTCCTTCCAGAAACTATCGTGGTTGTTCCTTAATCATGGTATGTAAAATCCTTTCAGTCTACGGAATATATGAGAACACAGGAATACAAGATCACAAATCACAATCTAACTATATTTAGCTAACTATGATTCGTGACAAAAATAAACCATTAAACACTCTTCCTATTATAGCTCTTTCTCAAAACTTTGGTTAGCTTTCAATAACTTCACAATGTGGTCAGAGAAGGCTAAGAGAAAAAAGAAATACCAAATGGAAATAATAGAATATCACATCATCCAACAGGGAATATAAGTCTAAAGAGAAAAACCTTGATTAATTGGAATAGATAGAAACATTCCGTCGAGTTTTACGATTAACATATCTATTATTGACCTTTTTTCAGGTCATTGTTAGTAGTCATGAATGTGCTCACTAGGAGAGGACTAAGTCACTATTTTCTCAGTAGAGTACTTCTTAATTCTCAAGGAAATAAGAATGCTTGACACAATTCCTAATAAAGGAAAAATGTATGACCAAACTTGAGATTTCTGAGAGCCGGATGCTGAAGAAACTGCAGCACCAGCCAGGCTGCCAATAGATGTGTTTTGCAAGATCATTGGCATGCATCCAATAACTGTAGGCAGCAGAAAATCCACAATAAACCTAACTCTGGTTGCAGCCAGGGCATAATTTATAATGTAGGAGGGCATCGGCGAGAAGCGGGCAAGTAGGACAAATCTCCAACCATCTCGCTCAACTCCTCTGGAGAGGACAACAAAGTACTTGTTTTTCTGAACCCAGTCCATTGCCGAACTTGATCTCTTAAATATTAACCTGCAGATTCCCCAAATTAATTATTGAGAAAAGACACGCAAAATGCAATGTAATCAACCGAGCATTAATACCAACAGATTACCACAGCGAAAATTAGAATTTGGGTGTTAGTTGTCCAATGAAGAATGTGAGGTTTTACAATCAATGCCGGTTAGAAGTTAGTGTGCCTCCCGCTATTTTAGTGATAATATTAAATGACGTTGATACTGATTAATTCAGGGTAATAAATTTAATATGCATTCCCAACTGAAAGTAGGTTAATTCTTCAGCAGAAGCCCTCGTCGTCCTTACTCAAGCTAACAATTGAAACTTTATCTAATTCCCCTACAAGAGCTTAAACAATAAACATAAAATTCATCCCCCAAATATTCTCATTTCAGAAACAAGCTCTACGAGCATTAACAATAGATCTGTTTAGGTAAACTGTCTAGACTTTGAATTCGCTCACCGTATAAACAGCAAAGGGAATCACAAGTTTTTCTGAAAGGTAATTTCTTCAACTTTGCATCAGAATTTCACCTTTCACTTACAAAAGTAAAACCACCAAACTTTCTTCTATAGTAATTGAAAAAAATGATCCCTTCCCCATTCAGTCTGTCTAATTCCAAATCTAACAGTGAAATCATATGCTCTTCCGAATCATTTTTCAAATTGGTGATACGAAAAAGGGAAAGTTATGAAAATTTGAGTTTTACCTTCCAATCCAAAAAGAGAGGGAAGCACCGAGCAGCTTGGCGGCAAACACGCAGAGGACGGCGGGGAAGAAGCCGAATAGAAGAGAAGCGGCGGCCTCGAAGAAGACGGCGTAGGGCAGGCAAAGAGCGAGAGTGAGGGTGTGGATCGCAACGTATAATGGGATGGCCCAAACCCCAAGGCGATCAGACCAATGAACAAAGACCTCGAGCAAAGCGTCCTTGTCCCATCCATAATGTTTGCTCAGCTCCCTCCCTATCCCAATTATCCCCACCGCCGCTCCGATCGTCCACCATCTCTTCCCCATTTCCTTTCCTTCTTCTCTCTCACTGTGGAAATTGAACAGTGAATAATAATACTTTCCAGGTACCTTAGGTTATAATGGGTTTAGCATTTTACAAATGGGCATAAATGTGATAAGGCCTAATGGGCCGAACTTGCCGATGGGCTTTGGATTCTCATTTCTTTGGTTCATCTCGGTAGAACAAGCAAAAAGCCTCGTTGTTAAAATGGATAGTAGTCTTCAAAGAAGATCACATCACCAGAGACCAGGATCTTCTTGGTGGCCAAGTCATAAACTCGATACCCATTTTGAGCATGAGCATATCCCATGAAACTGCAACGAATCGAGCAGGCATCAAATTTGGAAGGTTTGAGAGGGTGCGTAGATGCAAAGCATAGACACTCGAAAACCCTAAGGTGAGAATAATTGGGTGCCTTGTGGAACAAGCATTCGAAGGGGTTTTGGTTCTTGAGTATGGGAGTAGGTGTCCTATTGATGAGGTAAGTTGCTGTGAGGATGGCACCCCCCAAAATTCCTTGGGCATGTGTGCTTAAAAAAGGAGTGCTCGTGCAACATTAAGTAAATGACGTTGCTTTCGTTCAGCCACCCCCATTTTGTTGGGGTGTGTTGACGCAGCTTGTCTGATGCACAATGCCTTTGGAGGAATAGAACATGTCGAGTTTGAACTCTAACCCATTGTCACTACGCACGACCTTGATTTTGGTGGCAAATTGGGTCTCAAAAAGTTGAATGAAATTGATGAGATAGGTATGTGTGTCTGTTTTAGTCTTCATCAAGTAAACCCAAGTGCATCAAGTATGGTCATCCACGATTTTGAGAAGATATTTAGCCCCTGAGAGTGAAGGAACATGTTAACCGGCCCAAATGTCAACATGTATTAGATCGAAAGGGGATACACTAGATGAAACATGCAAAGGAAAGGGATTTCGAGTTTTCTTAGCAAGAGGGCATATTGAACAATGGCTTGCATTACAAGCTTTATTTTTTAGGAAGGGAAATAAAGGGGAAACAGTTTTGGAGGGGTGTCCGAGCCGCTGGTGCCAGAGAATGGGTGTTTTGACTTGGGTAGCATTACATGTGCCTTTCTGCATGGTGTCGAGGTAGTAAACGCCTTCACTCTCAGTTCTCGTCCCAATCATCTTCCCCGATTATAGGTCCTGTATGAAACAAATACGTTTGAGAAAGATGGTTATGTAGAAAGAATCAAGGGCGAGTTTACTAATTGAAATGAGGTTCAAGTAAAAAAAAAGGGGACGTAGAAGACGTTACGAAGGACAAAATTGGATGAGAAAGCAACAGTGCCAACATGAGTAACCTTGCTCGTGTTACCATTTGGCAATTTAACAAGACGGCTGGCAACGAGTTTTAGTGAAGTAAGGTAGGAAGGGTGACATACAATGTGATCACTAGGCCCACTATCAAGTATCCAAACGGTTTTTTCCATTGTATTGGTGAGTTTTCGAAGTTTACTTGAAAGCTCCTCACAATTGGAAATATTACCAGCGTGGTTGGCACTGGCAGGTGCAACTGTGCCCTTCTCCCATCGCAGCTTGAGTGATAGAAAATCCCATCGAATCTTCTCCTTTATCACCGACAGACACCACATTATTGCTTGTTGAAGTACTATGCCCTTCTCCCAACGCAGCTTTGCGTTTTCGACAATACACAACTATATGATACCTTCAATTACAGAAAGTACACTTCAAGTGTGCACGACAATTCCTGGTCGAATAATTCGTTTTGTTGCACTTTTCTCACTTCATTTTTCCCTCTCTAATCTCACCATCACGGTTTTTCCTCTTGACAACAAACGCAGCATCTTCGACTTGTGTCTGGGCCTTCCCATTGGACACTTCAGATTGCTTCTCATGGCGGAGTGCCATTGAATACACTTTGTTGACGGTGGGAAGAGGTTCCATGTTCACCGCAGTGCTTCGGATAGAAGCATAGGCATCATTCAGCCCCATCATAAACTTCATAACTTTCTGCATCTCCAAGTACACCTCGATCTCCTTCGAGGTTCCACATGTGCATGGTGGTATAGCGCACAAAGCGTCTTTCTCATCCCATAAGCTTTTATGTTTCGTGAAAAAAACTTGTCACTGAACTGCTACCTTGCTCACACTCGTGGATAGCGTTTTCAATGTGGAACAACTGCACAGTATTAGTATAAGAGAACCTCTCTTCTAGTTCTTGCCACATACCTCTTGCATCTTTGCAATGGATGACATTTCCCAAAATCTCCTTGGAAATGGATCCAAGTAACCAAGTTTTGACAGGGATGTTGCATCTATCCCATTGTTGCTACATCTCCACTTCAGTAGTTGTCCTGGTGATTGTCACATCGACAAAACCCCTTTTATTTTTTTTATCATAAGCGCCATGCTCATGGATTGAGCCCAACTTGTGTAGTTATCCTCCATCAGAACCTGATTAACCAGTACTGCTCCTGGTTGGTCTGAGTGGTGAATGAATAAGGGGTGATTTGAATTTTCCCATGGATCTAAGTTCTTCAGAGGAAGTGATTGCTCAATGAGCTTTCAATTTCCATCCCCTGGCATGGTGTTGTGATTACAATTTCTTTCTTCACGTCTAGGTTCAGAACCCAAAGCTCTGATACCATATGTAGAGAAACGAAGTGATAAAGAAATTATTTTCTATTATTCACTTAGAATGAGCATTAGCTTTATACACAATGTACACAATTTAGGTCCTCAATCAGAGTGATACATAACCAAATAGAACATATACACAACATCACATATTGCTACGAAGAGGGTATTTGATCCCCAATACTTTCCTTAGTTGATTCTACGTTGATTTCGTTCCCAATAAATTGATTGCTGATTTGGGAAGTGGTTTCACTTACAACACGTGAACACGTGGGGGTTTCCAGTTTCCAAAACTTCATGGTAAAAAATAGAATAGAATTTGATAAAAAAAAAATAGATAGAATAGAATCATCATGTTCAAAATATTCAACACACATTTGATTTGGTTTAGTTTGGTTTGGTTTGATTTGATTTGATTTGTTGGAGGTCTTGGCTTTAGATTCTCAGGGCTAACTTCTATTCTCTCTGTTTTGCAGGTTTTCTTGATTGATCAATGGAATAGTGCACCAATGGAACAGTGCACTGGAAAATGGAAAATGCTGAGTTTGCAGAAGGTAATGGTTCAAATCCTTTTCACTGAAATGTTTGGAAGTAGTTTTAGGTGTAGAATGTATGTAGGTTGATTTCGAATGGATTGTAATGGAGTTTGCTTGGAAGAAGAGTGGAATGCACTGTGATGCACACCAATTGTTTGTGAAAATGCCTATGAGCAATTCAACTTGATTTCTAAAACTTCTTCTTTCTTTTCTCTCTATTGAATTCCTTTAACTTTCTCACACACCATTACACACATTCTAAGTCGTGCTTACAATTCATTATGTCATTATGATGACATTCAACCAATAGAAAATAGTCTAGCCATAGACCTATAGAAAGATGACACATGTTCATCTTGCTCCCCAAGTTAATTGAATCTGTTAAAACATATTCCCACATTTCCCTTGAGTGCCACCTCACTTAGGTGCTTGCACTTTGCTGCTTTCATTCACTTAGTACAATCAATGATTGCTTAGGAACTAACACTCCCCTCTAAGAAATTCACTAATTTCACTCCAAGCTTATCCCTAAGATATCTGAGCCTTTCTTTAGGTAATGCTTTTGTGAACACATCTGCAATTTGTTCTTCTAACTTTCAATAGATCAGATCGATCTCACCAGTTTGTATTATTTTCCTGATGAAGTGATACTTCCTTTTGATATGTTTGGACCTCTGATGGAAGACATGATTCTTGGACATGGCTATAGCAGCTGTATTGTCACAGTAGATTGTTGTAGGTTCTATTACTTTCTCCCCAAAGTCTTCTAGGACAAACCTGAGCCATTTAGCTTGTGCAGTTGCCTTTGAAGCACACACATATTCTACCTCAGCTGTGGATAGTGCCACACTGTGTTGTTTAACAGAGGCCTAAGAGAAAATCCCACTTCCAAATGAGAATGCATACCCTGAGGTGCTTCTTATATCATTAACACTTCCACTCCAAACAGAGTCGCAAAAACCAATCAAAGTAGTTGACTTCCCATTTTCATACTCAATCCTATAAGCAATGGTACCTGAAATGTACCTTAAGACTCTTTTTGCAGTCCCAAAGTGTTTCTTAGAGGGATTGTGCATGAACCTTGATAGGAGGCTAGCTGCAAACATGATGTCAGGCCTGGTTGCAGTTAGGTATAGAAGACTTCCAACCATCTGTCTGTAAGTCCCTTCATCTGCAGCCTCAGAACCATCCTCTCTGCACAATTTATCATTTGCAGCAAGATGAGTACTAACAGGCTTGCAATCCTTCAAGCCAAACTTATTCAAAAGAGTTTGAGCATACTTCTTCTGTTGTATGAAGATGCAATACTTGGTTTGAGCTACCCCCATGCCAAGGAAATGATGCAGAAGGCCTAAATCTGTCATCTCATACTTGCTCATCATTTCCCCGTTGAATTCTTCCTTTAAAGACTCACAATTCCCTGTGTAGATGATATCATCTACATATATAGACACTATGAGTATCTTGCCTTCCCTTGTGGTTTTGATGTACAATGTAGCCTCACTAGGGCTCCTCTCATAGCCACATTTGAGAAAATGAGAGTCTATCTCTCCATACCAGGGCCTAGGTGCTTGTTTCAAACCATAGAGGGCCTTATGCAGTCTGTATACCCTGCTACTTTCTGTTTATGTGACAAACCCTTCAGGCTGTTCCACAAACACCTCTTCCTCTAATACTCCATTTGGGAAGGCAGATTTCACATCCAACTGATGTAAACTTCAGCTTTTTTGTGCTGCCAAGGCTATAAGTGTCCTGATTGTATCCAACCTTGCCACTGGTGCAAAGGTTTCATTGAAGTCAATTCCAGGCTTTTGAGAGTACCTTTTGGCCACTAATCTAAACTTGTGTTTCTGAAAAGAATCGTCTAGGTTGAGCTTGGTCTTGTAAATCCATTTTACACCAATGACAGGCTTGTCACTTGGTCTCTCAAACTTCTGCCAAGGCTATAAGTGTCCTTAGTAGCTTCTTGATAGGTTTCAGGTTCTATGATGGACATATGACACCTGGGATAGATGTCTGTCAAACTTCTCAGCTTTACTGGAGTATTGTTGGGAGTTCCAGGTTCTGAATCTTCAGATTCCTGTGCTTTAGGCTCTTCTGTCCCTTCAGTAAACTCCTCAGTTGCTTCTGCTCCTTCTGCTTGTTCAAATACACCAGGAAGCACATGACACGACCCATCCCAATCCCCCCGGGATTACCATGGAATGTGACGTGCTCCCGTCTGACAAGAGGCGCCAGACAAGGGATAACCGATTGCCATTGCCCAAACGGGCTTCCAGAGTGCGTAAGGATCGATGGAGGAGGTGTGCGATGCTCAAGTCTCTGCTGCAGTCGTATCCGGAATCAACCTGAAGGGCATTGAAAACAAAAGCTGTGAGTGGACGAAAATAAACAAGTCTGTTTAAAATATTTATAAGAAATTTATGCCCCTCAGTAAAATCATATGCATGCACCAAAACCAATAATCCCATATTTATTTAGAAATAACCATTAGGGCCTTAGCCCGGAAACCAAAGCATAGTTTCAATTTCCAAAAGTAAATCCAAGAGTTATTTCATAAATCCAGTAATATGAACCATAAGGCATATAATATAAACCATAACCATTATTTTAGCCACTGCACTATACACTCCAATCCGACATCCCTGATGTCTGACGTCCCTGACGTCAATAAGGTCACAATCACAAGGCTACGCGTGCCACTCGGGTCTCAATTTTCCGAGTTAAATCCCCGAACCCCGTTCGGGTACAGCATCACCTGATGCAGCATCACCTGATGCTTGGCGTCATAGACGCTGGACGTACTAGACGCCCGTGACCTCTCCGGGGTACCTCGCCGGAGGAGACAATATAATATGGAAGGATCTATACAGTGCAGTACTAAATACATTTTATCGATATCCACATGCAAGGCATATATATATACATGGATAAAAATCCAAACCAATCATTAAGTTTCATCAGACGGGTCTCAAGCCCAAATACCGTGAAACATGCCATAACCAGATTTTCCATATCATCAAAACCACTATTGTTTTTAGCATGTGAATATATATAAAATGTAAACTAGAAAACATTTATTCAATTCCGTTTTAGGGTCCCCGACCCGCAATCACGTGTAGAAATCAACTGGGCCCCTGGCCCGATTCCACAAGTTAACTGGGGCCCTGGCCCGATCCACATGTTAACTGGGCCCCTGGCCCGATTTCATAGTTCAACTGGGCCCCTGGCCCGATTTTACATTATTCAAGTTCGTAACCGTTTCATGAAATCATATCCAACCATATTTATGGAAATCGGTGCAAATCCAGAAAACCTCGGTTTTCGTGCAAATACGTAATTTACCTCGAAATACGTGAAATCATTTAAAATTCACCGATATCCAAAGTAAATCATTTAATCATAATTATAACAATCATAAAACAGTTATGCATGCATCGAATTTATAAAAACCAATGTCCACTCACAGACCGTTTAACCGAGCGCCTCGATACGCGTGCCATAGGCCTTCCCGGGCCACATCACTATCACCGGGACTCCCAATCCTGTTCAAATCAATTTAGAGGATCACTAACCTCATCATTAACATCCTATTCAAGTCCCGTAATTTTCCCGAATATTTAAGTATTTTTAAACTCGATTTAAAACCTTCGGACATCCCGAACAATATCGAGACGGTGTCCGATCGACACGAAACCAATCCCAAAATGTTCGTTACATTGTATAGGACAAAAGTCATGTTGATCATACCTCGGGATTCGCACTCACGCGCCGTCACGCGCCGCCGTGAGTGGCTGCTCGTGAAAGCCACGCGCCTGCTACAGTGCTCATTCCTCACCCGAATGACTGGTAAACGGGTCTGATTACCCGCGATAGGATCCGGTTCAATCACCCTCAATTCGATATCAATTCAATCCGTTCTTGATCCTACAACAATCATCAATCCACCAATTTCGGTTCTGTGTCCATGATTAGCATCAACCATTCCCTAATCAAGTCAACAACCCGTGATCACCCAAAACGGGTCGATCACCAAATCTCCTCCAATCCTTAACCATCATCAAATTAACTTCACAGGAAGTTAATAAGGACTAATACGAACTAATTAGCATGATTAATTGAACTCGACAATACCTCAATCGTCACAACTCAAGCTCGAGTTTTCCGGCCGTCCACTATGTCCGTTCACGGCCCTAGGAGCTCCCAAGCTTGCCCCAAATGATCTGGATCGACTGGAAATGATCCCAGAGAGCTAAATGAGTCATCAAATTGCCCTGGGCTGGCCCAGAACCTCGAATTGGATTTTTGAATTTGTTAAACACAGTTTCGGGTTTCAGGACAAACCTCCACCATTTTCACTCTATTCCTTACATTCTCAATCTCAGAGTAAACCTCTCGACTCACTCTCCATTCTAACAATCCAAAACAGCCATTAAAAGCATCCAAAAGTGCCACACCGGCCACTGCGCAATGTCCCCTGCACTGACCCGAAAACAAAAGAAAAACCAGTGTCCATGTTGTGCAATTGATGCCAACTCAATCCCCATGTGCAATTCCACCTCAAACCGTCCCAATCCAGCCATTTAATTGATAAACAATCAAGGGATCGATCGCACAAAGCATCCACTTACACGGCCAGTTCAATGGAACAGTGTCCCGTGATGAAAATTACAATTCTGCCCTTGTGCAGAAAATTACCAAAATGCCCCTCACACATCCTGACCCGTAACTCGGTCATACGGACTCCGATTGATGCGTGCCGCCTGTCATTGAATTCGTATCGACGATACCTACGTAACGGTCCTTGGCCCTCGGCCATCGGACATCCCGGTCGAAAAGTCAACATTCACCCTTATATCGTCCAAATTACGAAAATGCCCCTGGACTTCCGTACATCATAACTTTCACCACGAACGTCGGAAACGAACGTGCCACCTGTCTATGAACTCGTGACGTCCCGAACTACGTCACGGTCATCGGTCAAAGTCCATTTGACCATCCGAATTAAAAGTCAACGTTTTGCCCACACCCAAGGGCAAAACGGTCATTTTGCACAATTCGTCCGAAATCGCCCAACTAATCCCAGATTAGTAAATCACAATTAAATATCATTAAATCCCGATATTCGGGACGGGTCGTTACAGCACAACCTTGACTTCCTTATATTCTTCCCAATTCCAGCAAGCCCTCTCATTAAAAACTACACTTCTTGACACCATGATTTTCCTTGTCTTCAGGTTATAGAACCTATAACCTTTCTCACAGGTGCTATAGCCCACAAACACACACTTCATAGATGACTCATCCCATTTCTGTCTTAGTTGAGAAGGGACATGAGCATAACAAATAGATCCAAACACCTTCAGGTATTTTACCCCTGGTTTTCTTCCACTGTAAACCTCAAAGGGTGTCTTCTTCTCCAATGCTTTTGTAGGGCACCTGTTGGGCAGGTACACTGCTGTGTTCACAGCTTCAGTCCAAAAATGATAGGGCATAGCCTTGTCATGTAACATAGTCTTATCCATCTCCACAACAATCCTATTTTTCCTCTCAACCACCCCATTTTGTTGTGGTGAATAAGCCACATTGAGCTGTCTTGTAATTCCTTTAGTTTCACAGAAGTAGTGAAACTCATGTGAAGTAAATTCACCACCCCTGTCACTCCTTAGAGTCTTTATCTTGTATCCACTTTGTAGTTCACACATAGACTTTAATTTCTTAAACACATTGAATGCACCCGACTTATGCTTCAGAAAGTAAACCCAGCACATCCTAGAACAGTCATCTATGAAGGTAATTAAGTACTTGTTACCTCCCATAGTTTCTGTCTACATTGGTCCACACAAGTCAGTGTGTATTAGCTCCAAGGGTAAGGTTTCCCTCCATGCTTTGTCATGATCAAAGCTTTCCACACGATGTATTCCTGATATGCACCCTTCACACACCTCATGATTTCTTTCTAGAGTAGGTAGCCCTAGGACCATGTCTTGTGTTTGCAGCTTATGCAAGCTATGATAATTCAAATGACCAAAATGTCTGTGCCATAATTCTGAACTCTCCTCTACTGTTGCTCTTTGAGCTACTGTCTGGATGCAATCCAAAGACAGTGGGAAGCACTTGTTTCCCAGCATAGGAATTGAAGCAACACACTACAACATCTCATCATCCTCATAGATTTCTGCACTGTTATTTCCAAATCTGAGGTGGTAGCCATGTTCCACCATTTGTCCTACACTGAGTAAATTGGCATAAAGTCCTGGAACCCACATTACTTGATTAATGACCTTGTCACCATTCTGTGTTTGATCACTAGTGAGCCCTATCCAGTAGCTTGTACCATGTCACCAGTTCCCATTTTCACCTTAGTTGTGATGTTTTTATCCACATTGATCAGTAATGCCTCATGTGAGGTCATGTGGTTGCTATAAGCACTGTCCACATACCACACCCCACTCCCCTCAGAAATTGTTGTAGAATTGAAGGAATAGAACATCACTTCATCCTTATTTTCTTCCTCCTGCTTTGCCATATTTACCACTTGCCTCACCATACAATTCTTGGCAATGTGGCCCAGTTTATTGCACTTGAAACACTTAGGTTTATTCTTAAGTCAACATTCACCATAATGCAGCTTTCCACAAATTTTGCAGGGGTCTTTAAAGCTAGTAGAATTGCCAAAACCGAGTTTAGAAACCTCAATACTTGGATTGTTTTTTACATTGCTGTAGGACTTGCCTTTCCAGCTGACAGGACCCATCCCAATACCCCCGGGATTAACGTGGGATGACCCTGCTCCCATTTGACACGAAATGTCAGACAAGGGATATTTCCGACCTTTGCCCTCCCGGGATATCAGAGTACTCCAGGATCCGGAGGAGGTATGTGATATCTCGGTCTCTGCTACAGTCCACATCCGATGTCAACCTGAAGGGCAGTCAAAACATTAAAAGCTGTGAGTGGACAAAACAAGAAGTTTATAAAAACATTTCATAAGAACATTTGTACCCTTCACTAAAAAGCATGCATGCATTCGAAAACCGTTTAACCAAAGAAACCATATGTGGGACTAAGCCCAAAACCATAATGAAATAGACCATACGGGCCACTGCCCAAACCCATAAGAAACCAATAAGGGACTCAGCCCAAAATCATAACCATACTGAAACAAAATACATGAGCCACTGCTCAAATCTTGTGCACACCTGTGCATACCACATATCACATATCATATATCATATATAATTCACACAACCAATCCTGTCACGGTTTCCAAAGCTACGCGCGTGCTACCCGAGTCTCAATCTGAGTCTTCTCAAAGTCAAGGTCAATCTCCGCAGACCACTGATCCTACCCGAGGTTATAGTAACCATAGCCTTCCTTAGAGTAAGGAACCCAACTGGGAGTTGACTCCACTCAGTCGGTGCTCCGTGACTACTCCGGGGTCCACCCAAGCGAACGACCAACCCCGGAAGAGATAATAAAATTAAAGGAAGGTATATGAATACATATATATACATAACATAAACATTCATGTCCGGTTCCCCTGAACCGTCATGATCCATAACATCCATTCCATTCCCGGTTCCCATAAACCGTCATGTACCACAATAACATAACAAGGGTTCATGTCGGTTCCCATAAACCGTCATGAACCTGGAAATCCATGTAGGGTCTCTTACCCGAAATCATAACCGTAAAGTAACTGGGTCTCGTGCCCGAACATATGACATCAACTGGGCATTCTGCCCGATATCTCAGGGTCAGTCATGACTCCGATCATAGTGATGTGTGCAACCATCCATCTAGGACCGCCCTCAATCCTGGTATGTCGCCATGAACATATCAACCGACGCGACCACCACAAGATCATGGTGCACTCATCACTAATCGCTATCCTGAACCGTCAGCACTCCAAAGTCGAGCCTCCCCAGGATGCCCGACCACGAATTGTGCATCGTGACCTCTCCGGAAGGAACACATCCCAATCCGGAGGCGAGCGTCGTATCTTCTGTCGCCGTGCATATAGCACCCGTCGCGATCACGATTTAGACCTGAAGGCCATCAATAGGGTCATATGCCCGAGACAAAACCAAATGGGTCTCATACCCAAGTTTATCCTTTTGGAAATCCAAAACCATTTCATTTAAACCAATAAAGAAATACAAACCCGGATAAGCACCGTATAAGGCCGAAACCTCGAAATACGTGCTTATACATAACCACAACCAAATGCACCCATGGCATCATCAAACATGTAATAAAACATATAATAAACATTTATGCATGCACCAATTTAGAAAACAAGGTCCACTCACAGACCGTCCGAGCTACCGCCTCGATATGCGTGCCATACGGCTCTCCCGAGCCAATCACCGTCACCGGGACTCCCGAACCTGTCCAAAATAGAAGGTTACTAACTACTTAATTAACCTCCCACTAAAGCCCCGTAATTATCCAAAATTTTTAAATATTTTTAAACTCAATCTGAAACCTTCCGATACCCCGAACATTATCAAAACGGTGTCTGATCGACACGAAACCAGTCCCAAAATGTTCGTTACATCGAATAGAAGATTTCACGTGTTGACAACATCCCCAGATTCCCCACCACGCGCTGCCACGTGCCGTCCAAAGGACCCTGCTCGTGGGCTCACGCGACGGTGCATTGTAGCCGTTTTCAACCTCCAGCTGGTTCAGACCGGCCGGTTCGGCCCAATCTCTGCAACTGGACAGGCGTGACCGGTCCAGGCCCCTACAATCCTTGTTTTGGTCCGTTTTCAACCCTAATCAATCCTAATCTTCTAGTTTATATCCTAGGAACCTAAACCAATTAATTAAAACCCCTAAAACCCACGAAACTCGACGGGTCCGATTTTGGTTCTCACGGTTCGATTATCCAAACTCACCCCAGAGCTTCCTCAACGTCTCACCACTCCCAAAACCTTCCTATTGACTCCCGAACAACCTAATTAATTCAATGAATCCATCCAAATCGACCCATAATGCAAGAAATTGAAAATAGATAAAAAATGGTTAAACCGATACCTATCGGTTTTCTCCACCGCTGTCCATGGCGGCTGCTGTCCTGGGCCGGCCACCACGTCCTCAGCATCCTCTCTCACTCTCTGGTCTCAGTCATGGTCGAATAGGAAGGGTTGGTTTTGTTTGGGTTCAAAGGAAAATGAGATCGGGTATTGGGTTTGAAATGAAGAATGATCGATGAAGGGATGATATGCATGAATGGGAATTAAGGGCCATTGGATGGGTGACACTTGTCACTCATCCATTGGGCCTCCTTAAAATATCTGGGCCCATTAGCTGCCAAATGACATCCGTCTCGTAATTCATGTAATAGTACTTTCATACTTCCGTGAACCATAACTTCGTCGTCAAACATCCGAATTCGACATGCCGCCTGTCTATGGATTCGTATCGTCCCAATCTACGTTACGGTCCTCGGCCATCGGACATCCCAGTCCAAAAGTCAACATTTTCTCCTTTTTAACTAAAATTACCAAATTGCCCCTAAACTTCCGAACGTCATAACTTCTTCCTCGAACGTCAGAATTGAATGTGCCACCTGTCTATGAACTCGTGACGTCACGAACTACGTTACGGTCATCTATCAAAATCCATTTGACCGCCAGAATGAAAAGTCAACATTTTACCGACGCCTAGGTGCAAAACGGTCATTTTGCATCGTTCGTCCGATTTCACTCAACTAATCACGGATTAACCTCACTAATCGTGATTAGTCACTAATCTAATCTAGGAATTTGGGACGGGTCGTTACAACCTTCCCTCCTTAATTAATTTCGTCCTCGAAATTCCAACCGAACTAATTCCAACCGTTCTTCCCTCCTTAATTTAGTTTCGTTCTCTCAATTCCAACTATCCTGAATCCACATCCACCTTGTGGAAAGTACAATCGACCTCGTAACACGTGTACACTAGTACACCAACTACCCAGAACAAAACTCGTCTGCACCCAGACGTACCACTAACACTCTCGTTACATTGACTACATTCGACCACGTCGAATAACAGTAGTCATACGTTCCGAAATGACACCACTTGTCAAATCTACCATTTCGTTGACACAAACAACTCAAAAGTTTCCTTATCAATCACTAACCTTTCCTGAAGTCTGCTCCTACTGGGAGTCACCAGACCTCACACAACGGTCCGCGCTGACACCTTCTACAATCTGTCACCACTTGACAGTCGCCAGTTAAAAACTAACACGATACTCACTTGTGGTTACACTAACCACCAACTTACTCAACCTGAGTATACGCATACCAACAAATATTCGCTTTGTGTGTAACTGGACCAACCAGAAATACCATGACCCAATGCACAGTATCCGATGTCCAGTTCACGACCTCAACTAATCCAATGGTATCAGAACTAATTCGACTACCAACACGCTCACCAACGTACCCATGGTATAACCTATATAACGTCATCAGGCATCACAAGTCTGCCCAGTATCGTACCTCGACCCGCTTACAAGGTACGTACATCTATTATCAATCAGCCTACAACCGCCCAAGTCGTAGCCAATCACATTTCAATTATGGAGTCCATCTGTCCAACCCTGTACTAGACAGAACAAAACTCCAACCCATTATCCATTTCCAAATCTGAATCCGAAACCGAAATTTCGTAAGAAATTCCGAATCCGAAACCCAGAAATCATCCATAATCATGTCCAAATTCGAATCCGAAATCATCATTCCGTAAGCTAGCCTTTGGAATAACCATTCCGAACCCAAATTCAGAAATCCACTTTCAAGTTCCAAAATCGAATCGTCACCCAGAAATCTGATTCCAAAACTCGAAATCTCATTCACGTCTACCGAGACGCACTATATCTGAACCTATCGTATACATGTTCAATTGATTTACACATTACCTTCGATTAACTGCATAGGGAAGCCAATCACAACATCAACACATCTAGGCTGACCAAATCCGACCTCGTCGGACACCTACTCGCCTGAGTAATATACCATAAGGGATTTATCTCGAAAAGAAGTTCAGTCCCAACATCCTCAACTCAAACTATCCAAGTAAGAGTAATAAACTCTCCACCTATCTGGATCATCAAGATCACGATCCAGATCCATCACTACGTCACCCGATCATAAATGTCACGATCGAGAACCATCACGACGCCCAAAGTCCTCAACCAATTCCCACCTCTAAACGGATCAGTCAACGACGAGACACGCCGAGACTGTGGGTTCTCTCTGATTACCTCGTATCGATCCTTGGCATTCCACCTAGGAAAATCTAGAATGATACACGACAATGACATCAAAACTTATCCTATGTGAATGCAACCAAAACCCCGTTGTACTAACCACGACCTGTAAACCAACATCGTCTGCCACCCAGCAGAAAATGAGAAATCTCAGTCACCCAACTTCGATATACTCAACTCCACTTGATGACCCAACAAATCCCGGGTCAACCAATATACAATCAGTGTACTAGTGACACAACCATCATCTGCCACATCTACAATCATCTACCATCATCTACCATGGTAGAACCTGAGAAGTCACCCAAATAACTTCGAAATACTCATTACCAATGTGGAAAACCCGCATTCCACTCGTCAACTCAATCGCAACCTCTCGCGATTCCGAAGTTCCAACAAGATTGGAAACAACACACTCGGACATCAATCACGTGTCCATCACCAATTTAACTCTATCCGTGATCCACTCCCGAACCACAGATACCGAACATATACGTATCTCGACGGAGTCACCTCACGACTCGTAACTCACCGTCATCACAATCATCGGCACCAGCACCAACGCGAGTACCAGCACCAGCGCACCAGTATCAATATCAATATCAGCATCGGCACACAAGTTGTAAATCTGACAACTCTGGATCTCCGCTCATACCGAGCGACGACCCCGTACCTCTGCTCGAATAGGAGAAACTCTGCCTCTCCCGTACCCAACACCTCTGGGTACAGTCACTCCGATAACTCATAAGAGAAAAGGAAACATCCCCTGAACGTCCCCGATTCCCAACAACCGTAACTACAACCACTCTCGATATTAGCGCCTGCCACAAACTCGTGCAGACCTAACTACCAGACATCAAAATCGAGACTCCGCATCCAACGGAATCAACTGCTCGTACCAACTACTCTGTATCCCCACTCCGGGATTCCATTGACAAGTACCAACCCTGATAACTTGTCCAACCAATCTAACCAGTCACATCACGATTCAACCAATGTCGTCTACCAGGTTGTCCATGACCTTAGTTGTACCAACATGCTATCATAAATACAGTAGCACGACAACCTACTAGGTCTAACCAATAAGTACAACCCCGACTGCAGAGTGCAGTCCCATCACAAGCTGACATGACTAGACCGAACATGGCCGATAGTCGGTCCCGACTCCGGAAAGTCGTCAAAGTTAAGCCACTCGCCAACTCACTTTTCCGAATCATACACCTAAGGTAGGGTTCCACGATCACCCTAGGATCTCCCTGAACCCAACTGCAAGCTACCAACTGCAGTACACTCCACAATCCGGCTGCTAACTGCTAGGAGCAGTAAATCTATCTAACTCAACAAAATCTTATCCTCCAAATCCAACCAATGGTTGGTCACAATTCTGAACTACCGTCAAACTGATCCTACGACATCGTGAAAGGCGATCCCAACTAATCGTCTCACGATAAAAAACTAACGTACTACTACGTTCACCCTTCCGTAGGGTCCCACACTATCAACCACGACAGAACTAAGGCAACCCAAGCATCAAGTGCTGAACCAAGAAATCCCACGATACAGTCCTACTAACAATCGTGTCGTCACCCTAACTATCAGGTTGATAACGAACTGTAGCCCATTGAGATATCACATCCTCGACCTGCGCTTCCTATGAGCAATCCTATGCTCTGAGCTAGCCGAGCTCCGATAAGCCAGCCTCGCTCTGATACCACGCTGACAGGACCCATCCCAATCCCCTCGGGATTAACGCGGGATGACCCTGCTCCCGTCTGAGATGAAGTGTCAGACAAGGGATATTTCCGACCTTTCCCCTCCAGGGCTATCAGAGTACACCATGATCCGGAGGAGGTATGTGATATCTCGGTCTCTGCTACAGTCCACATCCGATGTCAACCTGAAGGGCAGTCAAAACATTAAAAGCTGTGAGTGGACAAAACAAGCAGTTTATAAAAACATTTCATAAGAACATTTGTACCCTTCACTAAAAAGCATGCATGTATTCGAAAACCGTTTAACCAAAGAAACCATATGTGGAACTAAGCCCAAAACCATAATGAAATAGACCATACAGGCCACTGCCCAAATCCATAAGAAATCAATAAGGGACTCAGCCCAAAACCATAACCATACTGAAACAAAATACACGAGCCACTGCTCAAATCCTGTGCACACCTGTGCAAACCACATATCACATATCATATATCATATATAATTCCCACAACCAATCCTGTCACGGTTTCCAAAGCAACATGCGTGCTACCCGGGTCTCAATTTGAGTCTTCTCAAAGTCAAGGTTAATGTCCGCAGACCATTGATCCTACCCGAGGTTATAGTAACCATAGCCATTCTGAGAGTAAGGAACCCAACTGGAGGTTGACTCCACTCAGTCGAAGCTCCGTGACTACTCCGGGGTCCACCCAGGCCAACGACCCTTCCCGGAGAAGATAATAGAATTAAAGGAAGGTATATGAATACATATATATATACATAACATAAACATTCATGTCCGATTCCCCTGAACCATCATGATCCATAACATCCATTCCATGCCTGGTTCCCATAAACCGTCATGTACCACTATAACATAACAAGGGTTCATGTCGGTTCCCATAAACCGTCATGAACCTGGAAATCCATGTAGGGTCTCTTACCCGAAATCATAACCGTAAAGTAACTGGGTCTCGTGCCCGAACATATGACATCAACTAGGCATTCTGCCCGATATCTCAGGGTCAGTCAAGACTCCGATCATAGTGATGTGTGCAACCATCCATCTAGGACCGCCCTTAATCCTGGTATGTCGCCATGAACGTATCAACCGACGCGACCACTACAAGATCATGGTGCACTCATCACTGATCGCTATCCTGAACCGTCAGCACTCCAAAGTCGAGCCTCCCCAGGCAGCCCAACCACGAATCGTGCATCGTGACCTCTCTGGAAGGAACACATCCCAATCTTGAGGCGAGCGTCGTATCGTCTGTCGCCGTGCATATAGCACCCGTCGCGACCACGATTTAGACCCGAAGGCCATCAATAGGGTCATATGCCCGAGACAAAACCAAATGGGTCTCATACCCGAGTTTATCTTTTTGGAAATCCAAGACCATTTCATTTAAACCAATAAAGAAATACAGACCCGTATAAACACCGTATAAGGCCGAAACCTCGAAATACGTGCTTATACGTAACCACAACCAAATGCACCCATGACATCATCAAACATGTAATAAAACATATAATAAACATTTATGCATGCACCAATTTAGAAAATAAGGTCCACTCACAGACCGTCCGAGTTGCCGCCTCGATATGCGTGACATACGGCTCTCCCGAGCCAATCACCGTCACCGGGACTGCCAAACCTGTCCAAAATAGAAGGTTACTAACTACTTAATTAAACTCCCTCTAAAGCCCGTAATTTTCCATAATTTTTAACTATTTTAAAACTCAATCTGAAACCTTCCGATGCCCCAAACATTATCAAAACCGTGTTCGATCGACACGAAACCAGTCCCAAAATGTTCGTTACATCGAATAGAAGATTTCACGTGTTGACAACATCCCCCGATTCCCCACCACGCGCTGCCACGCGCCGCCCAAAGGGCCCTGCAGGTGGGCTCACGCGACGGTGCATTGTAGACGTCTTCAACCTCCATCTGGTTTAGACCGGCTGGTTCGGCCCATGCTCTCCAACTGGACCGGCGTGACCGGTGCAGGCCCCTACTATCCGTGTTTTGGTCCGTTTTCAACCCTAATCAATCCTAATCTTCTAGTTTATATACTAGGAACCTAAACCAATTAATTAAAACCCTTAAAACCCACGAAACCCGACCAGTTCGATTTTGGTTCTCACGGTTCGATTATCCAAACTCACCCCAGAGCTTCCTCAACGTCTCACCACTCCCAAAACCTTCCTATTGACTTCCTAACAACCTAATTAATTCAATGAAACCATCCAAATCGACCAATAATGCAAGAAATTGAAAATGGATAAAAAATGGTTAAACCGATACCTCTCGGTTTTCTCCACCGCCGTCCATGGCGGCTGCTGTCCTGGGCCGGCCACCACGTCCTCAGCATCCTCCCTCACTCTCTGGTCTCAGTCATGGCCGAATAGGAAGGGTTGGGTTTGTTTGGGTTCAAAGGAAAATGAGATCGGGTATTGGGTTTGAAATGAAGAATGATCGATGAAGGGATGATATGCATGAATGGGAATTAAGGGCCAGTGGATGGGTGACACTTGTCACTCATCCATTGGTCCTCCTTAAAATATCTGGGCCCATTAGCTGCCAAATGACATCCGTCTCGTAAATCGTGTAATAGTACTTTCATACTTCCGTGAACCGTAACTTCGTCGTCGAACATCCGAATTCGACATGCCGCCTGTCTATGGATTCGTATCGTCCCGATCTACGTTACGGTCCTCGGTCCTCGGCCATCGGACATCCCAGTCCAAAAGTCAACATTTTCTCCCTTTTAACTAAAATTACCAAATTGCCCCTAAACTTCCGAACGTCATAACTTCTTCCTCGAACGTCAGAATTGAATGTGCCACCTGTCTATGAACTAGTGACGTCACGAACTACGTTACGGTCATCGATCAAATTCTATTTGACCGCCAGAATGAAAAGTCAACGTTTTACCCACGCCTAGGGGCAAAACAATCATTTTGCATCGTTCGTCCGATTTCACTCAACTAATCACGGATTAACCACACTAATCGTGTTTAGTCACTAATCTAATCTTGGAATTTGGGACGGGTCATTACACCAGCCTCTGTTTCCCTTGTAGTTCCGTTTGCCTCTCCCATACTACTTGTGTGATCTGTCATATGAACCTTGATTCACACTCAATGCAGAGAATGCTTTCTTTGGGTGAGTTTCTGAGTGCATCTCCAATCTATGATGTAACGACCCGTCACGGAAATTGGGATTAGATTAGTGGTTAAGAACGGATTAGTAAAGTAAATCGGTGATTAGTTGGGTATTTTCGGACGAATGGTGCGAAATGACGGTTTTCCCCTAGAATGGGCGAAACGTTGACTTTTCTTTCGGGCGGTCAAATAGACTTTGGTCGATGACTGTGATGTAGTTCGGGATGTCACGAGTTCATAGACAGGTGGCACGTCCGATTCCGATGTTCGAGGATGAAGTTTTGAGGTTCAGAAATTCGATGGTAGTTTAGTAATTGGATTGAAAAGGGGGCAAATTGTTGAATTTTTATACGAAAAGTATTTTTCACGTATTTCTAGGACCATTAGGTAGGTCTCGATCCCCTGAATACAACGACAGGCGACATGTGTCAATTGGAGTTCAGACGACAGAGTTACGGGTCTAAGAACATGAGGGGCAAAATGGTAATTTGGACATTAAGGGCAAATTGGTCTTTTTGCTGTGCCCAGTTATAATTGGACATGTTGCTGTCCTTGGGAATTGTGCCCACAGAAAATTGGACATATGCCTTCCTCTGGATAGGTGTGTAAGCCTCTTCACCGTCTTTCATCGTTTTTAAATTATGGTTGCACGATCATGGGACCAAAACTAAAGAACAGAGAACATAGATAATGTGATCGTGTGGTTGAACCCTCAACCTGTGATGAGTGCTTATGAGTGGTGAAGGAAACTGAGAGACCATGACGAGGTGTAAGGTGGTGGTGTTGTCACGACGGGCCATCGTGGACGGTGGCCACAACACCGTGAAAACAGAATAGGGGACGGGGGAAAGCTCGTGAAAATCCAACCTGTAAACGTGATCCTTTGATGATAAATTGTTCATCAAAGATGATCAAGGAGCTGAGGGAATGCAGTGGTGGCCACGGTGAGGCACGACGGTGGCAGACGGGGGTAATTTCCGCGAAATCTCTATTTTCGTTCAAATGGAAATTGGACTTTTGGAGATGAGATGTGACGACCCGTCCCAAATTAACGGGATTAATTAAGGATTAATTACGGATTAGTGAGATTAATCAGAGATTAGACTAGGATCAGCAGACGTTCGGGCGAAATGACGATTTTGCCCCTAGAATGCGCAAATCGTTGAATTTTCATTCAGGTGGCCAAATGGACTTTGTCCGATGACCGTGACGTAGTTCGTGACGTCACGAGTTCATAGTCAGGTGGAACGCTCGATTCCGACGTTTGAGGAGGAAGTTATGACGTTCGGAAGTTCAAGGGCATTTCGGTAATTTGGGCCAAAAGTTGACTTTTTGACCGAGAGGTCCGATGGTCAAGGGCCAAAGGCCGTTACGTAGATCGAGATAATACGAACTCGTAGACAGGCGGCACGTCGAATTCGGACGTTCGACGGGAAAGTTACAATTCACGGAAGTTCGAAAGTATTATTTCGCGTTTTACGAGACGAGTGACTTTTGGACTTAAGTGGGGCCCAGATATTTGTTATTGGACCAATGGATGAGTGACAAGTGTCACCCATCCATTGGCAATTCCTTTCTTTCATGCATACCCCATTCCTTCATCGATCATTCATTTTCTTCATTTCTAAACCCACCAAACCCGATCTCACCCTCCCCCTTAAACCAATCCAACCCTTCCCTTGATCATGACTGAGAGGCCAAGGGCACTCCACAGTGGACGGTGGAGCCATGAACTGAGAAGATTTCACGGTTAGGCCCAATTTCCATTTTAATTATATTTGTGCATTATGGGTTGTATTCGATGATTAGGAAATGGTTTTTAGGTTGTTAGGAAGGTATTAAAGAGGTTTTGGGTGGTGGTTTGGGCTGACCAGCCGTGAGGGTGGCTGGGAAAAAAATAATGAACCGTGAGGTTCAAAATTGAACCATAGATTTTAGACGTTTTCGGTTGAGTTTAAGGATTGGAATTGATAGAAAACATAAAAATAGGAAGAAAGAAATCGAAAAGGAAGAAGTAGGATGAAAAATGGGGAGTCTAGAGACGTGAACCGATCACGCCGGTCCAGTTGGACCGGCCAAACCAGGTGAACCGGCCGTTTGAACCGACTGGAGCATGAAGATGATGAACAGTGCATATCGGCTTCTAGGGGCGCGTGAGGGTACGTGGGCCATAATTTGGGAAAGTGATCAACATACGAAATCATCTATTCATTGTACCGAACATTTTGGGACTGGTCTCGTGTCAATCGGACATCGTTTCGATTGGTTTCGGGCTGTCCGAATGTTTAGGTTCTTGTTTAAAAATAGTTAGAAAATTGGGAAAATTATGGGACTTCAATGGGAGGTTAATGAGGCTATTAGTAACCCTATAAATGAATTTAGACAGGTTCGGGAATCCCAGAGGTGACATTTGACTCGGAGACGGTTATGGCCCGCGTATCGAGGCACTGCTTCGGACGGTCCGTGAGTGGACCTTTCTTTCGAAATTGATGCATGCATAAATGTTTATAAATGATTTTAATACGTATTTTATGTTGCCTTGAGTGCAATTGGTTGTGGTAGCTTAGGATTGACATAATTGCACGTTTTACAAGGTTTTCGGCTTTATATCGTTACCTTTGCATACTAGGTTTTCAACGAGGTTTAATAAATGGATTTCGGATTTAGAAATATGAAATCGGGCATGAGACCCATTTGATTTACGAACTCTCGGACTTGGAGTCCATTTGATTTGACGAGGAATCAGACCTAGGGTCCATTTGAGCTATACGATCGGACCGAGGGTCCAGTTGATTTACGATTCGGGTTTGAGGCCCAGTGAGTTATACTATCGGGCTTGAAGCCCCGTTGATTTATGATATCGGGCCTGAGACCCATTTAGTTGAGATATCGGGCTTAAGGCCCCAGTTGATTGTGAAATCGGACTTGAGGTCCTGTTACTTTATGGTTTCGGGCCTAGGGCCGGCCGAGGCCTGTGAAATGGATTTGATATCGGATTCGAGGAATCCCGTTGAGATGAATCGGGTATTGAAACCCAGTTAACAAAGTATTTGAGGAAAGAAGAAAGTTTTGAATGAATGAAACCATCCATATGTTATATGCTCTCCTCCAGCGTCGACCTGGAGAGTCACGATCCACAGACCAGAATGGGTATCCCCATGGGGATCCCGTTCTAGTAGTGGTGGTTTACTTTATGTTGTGGCCCAGGACCAGATTTCCGGAGAGATATGTGGACTAGATCCAGAGAGAGAGAGAGCTCGGACTAGATCCAGTGATTGAGCCTCCCAGATGGAGATTCCTGGGAGAAGACTCGGAGTGAAGACCCACCCGAGTAGTAGTGCGCATCTAGTTTAGAGATTCGATATCGTGACTATATCGGGGATGTGTTCCCTAGGGGCCGTGTGCCTCGAGTTGGCGTCTTCTCTGGAAGTGCCTAGGATGGGTTATACGTATGTCAGTACGTATGAGGTTTTTATGAAAGTGATTTTAGGGGCATTGGCCCTGTGTTTTATGATTTAGAAAGTGATTTGGGGGCGGAGACCCCGTGTTTTATGATCTAGAACGTGATTTGGGGCGGAAACCCCGTATTCTGTGTTTTAGTATTTCACCGAGAATGATTTGGGCTGAGTTCCCACATGTGTTGTTTTATGGAGTTACGAGTTTTTATGATTTCGGGTTGGGGACCCAAATGGATTTATGGTTCATGACGATTTATGGGAACCGGGCATGAACACTGGAAAGGTTTTGAGAAAGCTTGACAAAATGGTTTTATGAACGTTTTGATAAACAAGTTTTAGAATGCATGCATATGCTTTTATTGAAGGGCATAAATGTCTTTATACGGAAAAGGTTTTTAAATGAAAATGTTTAAATTGTCCACTCACAGTGTTCGTCTTTTAATGCCCTTCAGGTTGATAGCGGATGCGGGCTGTAGTAGAGACGAGACATCACTCCCCTCCTCCTAAGATCCTGACGCACTCTGATAGCCTCGTCGAGGGCTAGAGACGAGATGATCGTTTTTGGTCACAGGGAGGGAGGCTCGGGAGGGTCAAATAAGTTGATTGGGGCTAAGCTCGAGGCTTGCCGTGGATGGCGGCCGTGGAACTCGAAAAATGGTAAGTTCCCTCAAAAAATGGTAACTGAGATTTAGATGTTATTAATCGGTAGTGTTTAATTGGGAGTTGTTTCTGGAGGTCCTAGGGAAAGTTTGGAACTGGAACCACAGCCAACGGTGGCCGAAATCACACGAACAGAGAGAAGGAAGAATTGGATTCAATCCTTGGTTTGGGAGGTAAGTTCCTCGACTTGTTTTTCATGTTAGGACCTTATAGATCGACTAGAAACACTGAGACGAAGCTAATAGGATGAAAACGATTCAACTTGGACTGAAATTGGACCCCTGAACTGTGGACGCCGGTTCTAATTGGACCGGACTGGTTCGAACTCGGTTCATGCGAGGTTGAAGACAACCTCTACTGGCGCGTGAGGCCCACGCGCAGCCCCTTTGGGCGGCGTGTGTGGGCGCATAACACACCTTTTGAGGAAGGTTTCAACATAACTTTTAAAGTATTCGATGTAACGAACATTTTGGGACTGGTTTCGAGTCGATCTGAGACATCGTCTCGATATATTTCGGGGATGTCCGAAGGTTTTCGCGCTCGTTTAAAAATCGTTAAAAATTCGGAAAAATTACGAGGCTTTAGTATAAAACATTGTGAAGTAGTTAGTTGACCTTCTTATGAGATTTGGACAGGTTCGGGAAAGCTGGTGATAGTGAATTAGCTAGGAAAGCATAAGTGCACACGTGTATCGATAGGCAGCAGCGTAAACGGTCTGTGAGTGGACTTAGCTTTCTAACTTATGACGCATGCATAAATGTTTTATGTTTTCTACATTTGATTTCTATGTCTGTGATAGAGTATTGAGGATTTACGGTTTTGCACGTATTTCGAGATATTTACGAAATTACACGTTTTACAAGATTATGGTTTTATGCTATTGTTTTGATAATGGTTCTAATACTATGATTTGGGATTTGAATTATGATTTGAATTCAATTATTTATAAAGGATTTTGGAAAAGTGAAATGTGATTTAGGGTTTTGGAATCGGATTTCGGAAATATGATTCGGATTCGGTTTTGGAGCTTGAAAATTGGATTTCTGGATTTAGGTTCGAAATGATGATTTCGGATTCGGATTTGGAAATGAATTATGGATGTGATTTCCATGTTAGAATTCTGGATTGGATTCGGAATGATGATTTCAGGATTCAGCTTGGGATTCGAATGGTGATTTCAAATTTGGATTTGGACATGGATTTAGAAATGGTTTTAAAATGGTTTTGGATTGGATTTGCTGGATCTGGTATTGGGTTTAAAGACCCGGATATGATTGTGACTGGGGGCGGGCCCTGGATTGGGTTTAAAAGACCCGGATTGAGTTTAAAGACTCAGGGAGTTTAAAGACTTCTGGTGATTCTTAAAGACTCGGATTATATTGAGGCCTGTATTGAGTTTAAAAACTCGGATTGATATTGAGTTTAAAGACTCGGATAGATCCAGCAGGTTCGATTGATTGAAATTGGGTTTCAAAAGTGGTTTCAAATGTGTTTGAATTTCTCGATGATAAATTGATGGTTTTCAATAATGGTTTTTCAGATGTTTTGGGCTAATGCCCCTGATGATATGGGATTTTGATGGTTTTGGGCTGAGGCCTAGGATTTGAGAAAATGAAAGGATTTCTGGTTTTTGGTTTCATAAAGGGTTATATTAGCTTGAATATGAAATGGTTTTATGAAACAGGCTTTTATATGCGTGCATTTGTTTTTAAATGAAGGGTATAAATGTCTTTTTATAAATTATTTTCTATACTTATCCTTTATTTTTGTCCACTCACAGTCTTTTGTGTTTTCGATACCCTCCAGGGTTGATGCGGTGCGGACTGTTGTTAGAGAGACGGAGATATCACAAACGCGATCCATAGTAGATTTTACGCGCTCTGGGAAGTCTGAAATTTTTTTGGACAGTTCGCTTGGGAATCCCTTGTCTGGCTTACGTGTTACATGGAGGTTGGACGTCGGTTTAAGCTTCATGACACACGTAAGTTAGACAAGAGCATGGCTTATCCCTTAATCCCGGGGATTGGAGGGTAGGTCGTGTCATATGATCATATGCTCGTATAGATGCTAGCAGTGTCTGCACAATGACAGTGTCCAAATCCTTGGTTTCTTTGAGGATTAACACAATAGGATCATAGACTTTAGTGAGACTAATCAAGATCGTTTGCACCATTCTTCTTTCTGTTACTTCCTCACCCATAGGATCTCATCTGATCCACAATGGTGTACAGCCTAGATGTGTAGACTGAGAAGGACTCATCATCCCTCATTCTTACATACTCAAAGACTTTCCTTAGTGCTTGAAGCCTTCACCTGCACGAACTTTCTCATCTCCTATATATTCTCTTTTCAGCAGATCCCAGGTGGACTTTGCACTTTGTTCATTTGAGCATCCTTGAGAAGATGGAGTCCACCATGGCTGTTTGGATCGTCCCAAGCGCACGAGCATCTCTTATGTAATCAGTTCTGAGTTGGTCTAGCAACTTTTGGAGGTCTAGCAGCTCCTAGATCTGCAGGTTCTGATAATGTTGCAGCAGCAAGTAAGTCTTCATTCAATCTTTTCTCCACATACTCCCATAGATCATGAGCTCGCAGAATTGTGCGCAATTTTGATTCTCCAAAAATCATAGTTAGAACCATCGAACAGTGGAACCCTTAGATCCCAACCCACAACAGCCATGCCTTTGCTTGTTAGCTAAGTTTACACTATGATGCAGACTTATCACTGCTTCACGCCCCCAGTAAATCAAGATCGATTCACTACTCTGATACCATCTTGGCTTTTGATTCTCATATGCTAACTTCTATTCTCTCTGTTTTGCAGGTTTGCTTGATCGATCAATGGAACAGTGCACTGGAAAATGGAAATTGCTGAGTTTGCAGAAGGTAATGGTTCAAATCCTTTTCACATGAAATGTTTGGAAGGTAGTTTTAGGTGAAGAATATTATGTTGGAGGTTGATTTCGAATGGGATTGTAATGGGAGTTTTCTTGGAAGAAGAGTGGAATGCACTGTGATGCACACCAACTGTTTGTGTGAAAATGCCTATGTGCAATTCAACTTGATTTCTAAAACTTTTTCTTTCTTGTCTCTCTCTATTGAATTCCTTTAACCTTTTTCACACACCATTACACACATTCTAAGCCGTGCTCACATTCATAAAAAGGTTACAATTCAATGATGTCATTATGATGACATTCAACCAATAGAAAATAGTCCTAGCCATAGACCTATAGAAAGATGACACCTGTTCATCTTACTCCCCAAGTTAATTGAATCTATTAAAACAGATTCCCCACACTTCCCTTGAGTGCCACCTCACTTAGGTGTTTGCCACTTTGCTGCTTTCATTCACATAAAGCTTTCTACTATCTTTTTACCTCACCCCCCCCCCCCCCCCCCCCCCCCCCCCCACGGTTGAGATTGGAATTGGAGGATAAGGTGGACCAATTTTCGTGTTTGTGAAAATGCTATCATGTGTTCGGTGTTGACTACAATATGGTTCATTGTATTTAGCATATAAACTAGGATAAATATTACCCAAGTAAATAATTGTGTGATCATATAGGGAAATCTTTTGAAGAAACATATTTTACCTACAAGTAATATTTGGATTAAAAATTTTAAAGTACGAAAAATTTGATAATAGTATTATAATTTATTAATATTTTTTCATTTTTATTATATAATAGCATATCTTATATGCAACTTTCACATGATAATGTTTATGTCTATATATTTTAAAAGTTTGGTTCAGTCAAATTCATTATTGCCTATATTGTTATACTAAAAACAAAACTCTAAGAAATTTAAATTATATTATTTTAAAAATGCACTTATATAAACAATTATGGATTTTTATAAATACCTAAGAGAGCAATGATAAGACTAGTGATGCATTGCATCTAATCATTTCAATTCCTTCAATTCCTTCAACACCACTATCTCTCTCCGTGTCTGTCTTTATCTCTTTCTCTTGCTCACTTCCTATTCCTCTGCTTATTCCTATTCCTCTGCTTATCTCAACAAAAAGTTGAAAACCAATAACCACCATCGAATCCATCTAGGCTAAGAAGCCCGCCCATTTATTCAGAGCCTACTTCGCTATTTTCTTTCGTTCGTTTCCTCCATCGTCCACTATTCGGATTGTGGAGCATAAATTATCGGAATATTCTAGAGCCGCCACGTGACCAACAATTACCATGATGCCGATATTACCCTTGGTAAAATTGACATCGACATGTAACGGTCTCCGCATTAATTTAATATATTTACCGGCTAAATATATTAATTAATCAGATCAATGTCGATAATAAATAATTTCTCAGGGAATATTTATTCATTAATAAATAAGTGATTACACTCGGTACAATCACTTATTTAATATTTTCCCCTTCAACCAATCAGATGCTCCGGTGACCCTCAAGGTTTCACTATAAATAGAAGATCACATTTCACTTCTGAAGGTAATCAAAAACTTCTGTAAACACTCTGTCAGATTATTCTCTCTAAGAAAACTGACTTAAGCATCAGAGCATTTTTGGTTGAACCACCCCCTCGGGATTCATCCTTAACCCCGTTTGATTTTCGTTATTGTGTGTAGAGATCGAGAAGGAATTTCACAGAACTAGACGATTTCTGCATCAACAACTGGTGCGTTCATTGAGAGCCGATTTGAGAAATACTCAAAGCGTGCTCTTTAGTTTTTCCTTGAAAAAACTCAATCATCACACTTTCGACACTTACCATTCTTCACATGGCCAGAACACGCCGATCCACACGAGCCTCTGAGGCTGCCTCATCTGCTACTGCGATCGCTGCCGTGAGTGAACTTCTCCCAACGATTCCAGAGGAATCACTTTCCCGTCTCCTGCACGACCCGCGCCACACGTCAATTCACCTACCGTTCGGAAGACCAGATTGGACACCTATGTTTAGTTTTGGAACGTTCCCCATGGCCGCTGCTACCGTGAAGCCACCTTCAACGGGGACAGGCGCAAATTTTTTTTCAACAAACGGACGGTCTGCTAGCAGGAGAAGTATCTCTGAGAGTCCCAAATCAGCTCCATGCTGACTTGGGCCTAAGGAGGCACTTGGACGCCCTGTGCAACCCACAGGCCAATATCCAGAAACCAGGGGGACATGGTTCGTCACATCTGCTTGAAGTCGCGCGACGTGCACCCCGACGTGCAACTCGTCACGAGCAAGCGCCTAGGGGGTCACCTCCGCGACTCGGACTGACACAGCAGGTCGAGCAACTGAGCAACCAAGTTCGAGCCCAATTGGAGCTCCTACAACAGCTGTTGGGGGACATTGGGATATCCAGAACCTCCGAGAAAGGCAATGAACCTCGCAAGGCGCTAGCGGACGTCCCGAAGCGCGCTGGCAAGGAACATGTCCGCTGCCAGACAATGTCCTGAGACACGTCGCTGAGCGACTCAGGGAAGAAAGCTGCACCACCAGAGCAAGATGACAAGATCAACCGAGGCCATCGCAAATCCGTGCAATCGCAACCTCAGTTGCCCATTTCACATAAATAAATAAAATGTGTCCAAAACATTACAATTTCATCAAATCAATTTCCCGACTTATAATCCGAGTCAAAAACAAATCTCAAATCCTGGGCCTTTGTCCAAAACAGCAATTTCACAGTTTTCTCGAAAATCGTGCCCTAAACAATATAAAACAATATAATATTCCCAAAATCCAAAAATCATCACATCGAAACATCAATCATGCCAAATCATTTCAATTCATATCATAAAGCATTTAAAACATATATGCATGCATTCAGGGTAGAAAATAAAAGTCCACTCACACAACGTCCATAGCGCTCGCTTTCCGAGTTGCACGTTTTCCGTAAATTCTGGAAGTCACCATTCCTATCCAAAATCATTATCGAGGGTTACTAACATCTCAATATACCTCATATAATTTCCCCCAATTTTTCCAGGATTTAAATACGTATTTTAAATGTAACATAAACTTTGAAACAATATCGAAACGGTGTCTGATTTCATCGAAACCATTGCCAAAATGTTCGTTACATTAAATAGGACAAAATTCATGTTGACCTCACCTCGAAATGAGCCACCACGCGCCTTCACGGGCCGCCGTGAGTGGCTGCGCGTGGATTCCACGCACCTGCTACAGTAAAGTGCACAGTCGTCGTCTTTGCCCGTTTGTCTATAAATCGGGTCCTTTTGCCCGCGTGTTGACCCGGTTGGAATCCTGTCCATTTCCAGTTAATTCCTTCAATTAATTAAGCTAATTTCATCGTCATAGACCTAATTTAAGTTCTGTAAACTGAATTACATCAACTCTTACCTCAATCCAGTCGAATCAATCTCGACTATGTGAAGAACATCGAATACTGTTCATCTTTGAACTTCATCAATTTTAATCGAATTCATGCAATTGATTCACTCAGAAGCTTCGTAGGAGCCATATAAACACACTTCCAAGCTCAATTTCAATCTCTAATCCCTCTAACCATTCCAACTCAACTGGGATTTCCATGATTGAACTCAAGTGTCGTCTGGGCTCCATTTCATTCCTCACAACCCAGTTCAAGAGTTCAATTTTTCACTTGAGGTCAGTTATGGCTTTGCTCTGTTTTCTTCCTAAGACACACACAGGCACAACTTAGTTTAAATCCCAGGTTTTAAACCTTCACACCGCCAAATTATGCACGTTCAACCACTAATCATCTTATTAAAGTGACAAATGTCACTCAGTGGCAATCTCATGCCCAATTAAACCAGCACAGGTGTCCTGCATTGGCTTAATATAATCTCAACATCAGCCATTTAACCACCCAACTCAAATTACCATTTTACCCCTCTTTGACAAATTACCAAATTGCCCTTCACTTTCTCAAGCCCATAGCTTTTTCATCCGAACTCTGATTGAAGCATGCCGCCTGTCTACGGATTCAGCGTCTCGAGACCTATCCAACGGTACTTACAGAAAGTCCAAACACGGTCCTGATAAAAAAGTCAACAAATGGCCCCTTTTACCAGGTTACAAAATTACCCTTAAACTTCCGAACATCATAACTTTCTCCTCGAATGTCGAAATCGGGCGTGCCACCTGTCTATGAACTTGTGACGTCCCGATCCACGTCATAGTCATTGGTCAAAGTCCGTTTGACCACTCGAACCAAAAGTCAACCGTTCACCCAATTCTAAGGGCAAAATCATCATTTTCCTTCAAGTTTTCCAAATTTTCCTTTTTCTAATTTCTAGGTCGATACATGAAGTTCGGTGTGCTCGGACTTGAGTTTTTTTAGTTCAGCTTGGATATTGGTCTAGAGGCGTAGTATACCGGCAAGCTTACGAGCCCCCGCCTCTACAATCTCGAGCTTTTTGGCGACTTTGTCATGAACTTCCTGCGCTACTCCACTCTTGTCGCATTTCGAGGGCATCTCGCCTTCGCGGACTTGAGAACTCCCTGCCTTCGCGGAAGTAACTCTGACTCCTGCATGATCAGCGCCCAGGACCTTACCGCAGGTTTTCTTCAAGGGATCTGAAGTCGGACTCTTCGGAGGGGAACATGCAGCCGACACTCGGAGGCACCACCGAAACTTCAGAAGGAGCGTGAACAACCTTCAGCTTCTTCGGGGACCGGACTAAACTCTTCACCAGATTTCTCTGAGGCTCGCCCGAAGACTTGCACTTGCTCGATAATCCCGCCGGGCTCGATGGACAAGACACGATCTGGGAAGTGCCGCTTGGGGGAACGGGCTGGTTGAGCACCTTCGCTGGAGGGGCGCCCAACTCGTCCTGACTCGTGCACACTGACTAGACTTGTTGCTTCCTGTGCCTCGGTGCAATAAACCAGCTTCTGATCAAGTCCGCGGGAGGACGCCTACCAACCATGCATCTGCGAGGACTAAGTAACCAGCTCATCTCACGAAACTATGGAGGAACCATGAGAACTCTATCAACCTTCTTGGTGTCAGCATGGAACTTGGTGATGGTGTACAAGTCAGACAGGCCACGGTAGCGCGAAGCAATATTCAGACCGTTGACGCAATTACGATCCCATTTGCCACCAACTTCAATGCACGAAGTTTGATACAATTCGTCATCAAACAACGTGCCCACGAAAAGCTCAACCTTTGGGACCACATGTGTACTCCGTGTGCCAGGAATTGGTTTGTGCTCCATCGAGTAGCAATGCCAGAACTCATCCTCAGTAAGCTCCAAGTTGAAGAGCTCATTCAGCTTCTCAAAGCACATGATGTGGCGGTAAGCGTCGACGTACAGCTAGGAAGGGCAACACCTTATTTGGCAGATGATCTTGGTGAATAGCTTCGAAAACGGAAACTTGAAACTCCAGTTGATGATCAGAGGATGAAATTGGATCCACCAGAGCAGCTTCGCATTCTTGCTTCTAGAAACAGCTCCCTCGGGGCCTTTGTAGCTCCGCACGCGTCGCCAAGCGCAACAACCACACCTTCAGGGAAAGCATCTTCGTGGAGACACTTCCACTTCTCAAACTCGTCAAGGTCGAGTAGTTCGATCTGCTCCCCGACGAATAGGTGCCCGCTACGTGAGCCTCCTCGTTCCCACAAATGCAGCTTCCCCGACTTCACTTCTTGCTTCCTGCTTGACATCCTTGAAATCGCTGTGATCGAGAACTTCGAACCTTCGAACGTCTAAGAGCAGCACAGCTAAAAAAGGAACAAAGTTAGTCAGTTTCAAAAAAATATAAAAAATAAATATGCATACATATACATATCTATTACGTATAACAAAAAAGCTAAATATATACTTTATATTTTAGTATATATTTACTTACATATAGAAACATACACAAAAAAGGTAAATATATACTTTATATTTTAGTATATATTTACTTACATATATGTACAAAAATAAATAAGGTAGGTATGTATTTTATTAATTAATACATACTTACTTACATATTTAAAATAATAATAATAATAATAAGCAGCTGAAAAAAAAAAAAAGTAACACAGCAGTGTTGTCTCCTTTCGGGCATAGCAAATAGCCGGCAGCCAACTGACGTGCGGGCCCCGCTGTCTCTTCGCACACCACCTGCAGCCGCACAAATGCGCGTGCCGTCCACGCGTTCGTCCTCCTCTGTTACTCCTTTTTCCCGCGACACAATTAACAAACCAAGAAAAAACGGCACCGCATGAGCTTGGTTACAGTTGCCTGGGACCCGCCGCAGCATGCCACAACAGTATTCTTCTTTTCCTCCAATCCGATTGAGCCTCTTCAGTTCAAATCCTTCTTTCAGTTCAAATCCTTCTTTTCGTCCAATCCGATTGAGCCTCTTCAGTTCAAATCCTTCAGACAACATTCTGATGCAGCACCCACACTCACTCCACCTACAAAAACCGAAGGCCATAGAGACAAAAATAATGAAAGGTCAAAGGGGATTACTACCTCAACGCAGAACCCAAGCAGATTGAAGATCTCAAATGACCTCCTTCAACCCTAACCCGCTATTGGGATTTAATTTTCTTTATGAAAATAAGAGCCACGTACTCTCATTTAAATAAAGAAAATTAAGCAAATCCTAATAGTTAATTGGGCTTGCAAAACCAACTCAAGGCAGGACTACAAGCCCAGAGAATTCCTTTTTGTGACAAGATCAAAATCAATCTCCAGTTACATCCAGGAAAGAGGAGTCCTACTCCTATACAAAATATTAAGACGTGATTTACTGGAACCACAAGGAGACTACATCCCTTAGGATTCCTTGAATTCCTAAGCGAAGTGGGGGCATTTGTGGAGCCATAAATTACCATAATATTCTGGAGCCGCCACGTGACCAACAATTACCATGATGCCGATATTACCCTTGGTAAAATTGACATCGACATGTAACGGTCTCTGCATTAATTTAATATATTTACCAGCTAAATATATTAATTAATCAGATCAATGTCGATAATAAATAACTTCCCAGCGAATTATTTATTCATTAATAAATAAGTAATTACACTCGGTACAATCACTTATTTAATATTTTCCCCTTCAACCAATCAGACGCTCCGGTGACCCTCAAGGCTTCACTATAAATAGAAGACCACATTTCACTTCTGAAGGTAATAAAAAACTTCTGCAAACACGCTGTCAGATTATTCTCTCTCATAAAATTGACTTAAGCATCGGAGCGTTTTCGGTTGAACCACCCCTCCGGGATTCAACCTTAACCCCGTTTGATTTTCATTATTGTGTGTAGCGATCGAGAAGGAATTTCACAGAACCAGACGATTTCTGCATCAACACAGATCAATCTCGCTTTCTCTCTCTCTCTCTTTCTCTCTCTCTCTCTCTCTCGCGTTTGAAAAACCCTGCCAGAGCACGCAGGGCCCACAAGAACCAGAAGGTGGAGCAACTTCGGGGAGCTTCAAACGACGTAACTCCGAGCCCATCGCCTTTGCTCAAGAGAAACCCGAATTGGGAACCGGAGAACGGTGTTGGGTCAGATGACCCACCAAATTCCGTCGCTCATCACTGTGCTTGAATTTAAAAAATTGTTTTTGGTGGATTGGTTACTTTTTAGTTTCGGGTATGAGCTTGTAGTTTTGTATTCATCGTGTTTGTGGACTTGTGCCATAAAATTTGAAATAAAAATCCATTGAATTGGGTTCATATTTCATAGTCTGTTTTCTGTAAATATTAGCACTGCTATGATAGAATGAATGTGCGTCGATGTTTTTCTTCAGGTTGGTTTTTAATTACTTTCTTTGGCCTTAGGGTTGTGATGGATTCCCCTGAACGTAGTCAGAGTCATGTGAGACGAGAAGTGGAGGATGTCACGGATCTGAGGAGTGATAGGACTGGGGATGATAAGGAGTAGGAGGGCAGTTATAAACGGAAGCATGTGTCAAGATGATCAAGGAAGTGTAGTAATGGAGAAGACACAGAAGCACCAGAGAGCAGTGGAAGAAAAAGTTATGGGGACAAAAGTTAGAGCTGAAAAAGAGCAGGTGACTCTAGTAATGCTAGCAATGATGAAGATGATTATGAATTGAGAAAAGATTCGCGGTCAGATGGAAAATTAGTACCAAGTGATGAAGAGTGGATACATCTGCATGATGACAGGACAAAGAGGACTAACATGTATAGGTCTGGACTACATAGAGAAGATCCAAAGGAAAGATTTACATATGATACCACCTCCTCAGAATTCTTGGAGGGAGGACTTGATTGAATTGTAATTAAGAATCAATATGACATGAATGGACGATTTTGCCCTTAAATTTAATAGAATCTGTGATTTTATTTTTTATTTTTTATGGAGAGACTAATAATGTTCATTTGGCTGAAATTAAGGGATCACAAAATTAAAAAATTAAGTTATGAGACGCTTGCAAAATTCGAGGTTTAGCTAAGGGACCATTTCTTCAATTTTTCCTTTAGAGTAAAATACTAATTAATTATAAAAAAAAATTGTATTTTATATAAAAATTGGAATATGACAAGTCTTTACTTTAAAGTCTTTCCACTATTTTTTAGAGAAGTATATTTATTGTTATCCACTTGCACAATGCATGATTATGATTTTAACTCCCTATTTTTTAGACATATATATATATATATATATATATATTTTTTGAAACCAAAAGTGAAATCCGTATTATTTGGGGTTTAATAGTATATAAAGTTTTAAAGCAGGGGTGGTGGTGGGGGGGTGTTTATGTAAGGGTGGTGGTGCTTATGATGTAATGACCTGGAACTTTGTTTCAAAAATAATTAAGGTAAAATGATTATGTTGCCCTGTTCTGTATTTATCGTCTGGACTTTGACTTGTGGTTAGGGGAATTTATTGCTCGTCTAGCTAGAACATTACGTAGATCGCAAAATTTTGTTTATGTGGACAGATGGCGCATTGGATTTGAATTCCGCATTATGGACTTACAGGTCTAAAATAAATTTTTGAACTACATTTGATATAGACATTTTAAGTATGGGCTCGTTATGGAGTTGTTTGTTTGTTAGTGGCCACAAATATCTTTTCAAGTTTGCTGGATGAATGAAATGTGTCACCATCCCAACCTCCCTAAGCTTGATCCTTATCCCTCTTTTTTCTTGTGGTCTCGGACCCGATGGAGCACAATCAACATTTCATTCCTGCTTGTACCTGCAAGCCAAGTAAAATAGGAGAGGGAAAGAGGGGGAGAGATTGAGGGAAACAATAAGAAGAGAAAGGAAGAGAGGGACTGAGTTGTAACCCATAAAAATAGGAAAACCGTGTACCTTCAATTTCATGTTTAATTTTCCGACGTTCAAGCTTCAAACTAAGGCCATAACAGGTTTTTTGAGATCTTGCGACCAAAACTATGCCAAACGTCGAAGGAATTGGACACAAAATGAACCCAGGACTGTGTTCGAAGCTAGGTCGAGACGTACCATGCTTGGTTCGAAGAATCGAGGTGAGTTTTCTAAACTTTGAGCTAATAATCTTGTTTCGGGGTTGATCTAGAGTAGTTTGATAAATTGGATTCGAGTTTGGACGTGAAATATAGGAGAATCGAAATTGAGTAGTGATTTCAGGTCAGAACCCGATTGCAGGTCCATAGGTCAACCCATCGAGAGGTAAGGATGAGCTGATGTGGAAATGACATGACATTGACATGGAGCTGACATGGTGGTCATGTGGCGTCTAAGTGGCAACCAGTTGGTGACCACATGGATGCCACTTGGTAGCCGCATGTCAGCCACATGTCGTCCACGTCAACAACCTGTCATCGGTGTGTACATGTGCACTGGAGGTGCATCTGCCTGTGTGTGAAACTGTCATTTTCCTGTGAGTGCCAGAGCGTACGATGGTTTCTCGGTGCACAATGATGGATGTTCAATAGGTGTTGACTTTCTGAATCCGTTGGTGCAAGTTTCGAAGGGATTAGACATAGTCTCGAGAGGTTTTGAGCATCCAGAATAACAATGCTTAGGTTTAGGACGCATATGATAACATAGAGTTTTAGGTGTGAGAATACATGTTTATATTTTATGTTAGTAAGCTTCGGTTGTTAATTTATCACAAGAGATACGGCTCTACGGATCTTGGAGGAGTGCATAGCTCGGGATTAAGCTAGATTGGACAGATGTGAGTGGACAATTGTTTTATAACCCGTGATGTCTATATATTTAACTATTTTAATTTTTTTACTATATGGTACGTATTGAAATGATTTGAGTAATTATTCTAAATGTCAATGGCTATTATCTGATGATTTAAAATTTTTAGAAAAATTATTTAGCACACGGTATTCTAGACATGTGTTTTTCGATTGTTTTGTGGAAATAATGTTTTGGGCTCAGTCCCCGGTTGAATTTTTTTGACTTGGATTTGGAGTCAATGATTTATTTCAAAGCAAGGTTTTCGATTGATTGTTTAGCCAGTTTCCACGGTTGACCATCCTTGTGTGATATGATACTTTCCCTGGATGTGAGTAAATCCTAAGTAGACTCGTTCCTGGGGAAGACATGATATGATATTATTCCATATGTGAGTACTTTCTGAGGAGATTCGTTCCTAGGGGTGACATGTTATGTCCTCGGATGTGAGACAACCTGAGGATAATCATTCCCGAATATGTGACTCGAATGATGCCAGAGTTTTACTACATAGCTCCCAAGAATATCTGCATGTAGTACATGATATTCATACGGCAAAGGCCAAGGTATCGAGGCTTGGTTGTATTAGATTACTGTTAATTGGGCCCAGGTGGTGTTTGAAAGATTTTATAAATTGGAATTTCAAGGAACCGTGGCCCACATGTATGTTAAAAATATTTTATGTTTTGTATTTTATGGGTCCACGATTTATGACTTGATTTTGTATTTGAAATCTTGATGGCTTATTATTTGGAATATGAATGTTTTCTTTATATACATGCTTGTTTTATAATTGGAGGGTAGTTAATATTCTTTCCATGGGAATTGTATTTCAAATGTTGATTGTTTTTGTCCATTCACACGTTTACTGGTTTTAAAATCCCTCCAGGTTGTTGGTTAGTATCAGGGGTTACTTCTGAGGCGAAAACATTTAGCTACGACTGCGCGCTCATTGAAAACTATGGATTAGGGTTCATACCCTTGTTTTATTGTTATTCTATGTAACGATCCGTCCCGAATTCCGGGATTAGATTAATGACTAATCAAGGATTAGTGAGGTTAATCGGTGATTAGTTGGGCGAAATCGGATGAACGATGCAAAATGACCGTTTTACCCTTGGGCGTGGGCAAAACGTTGACTTTTCGTTCTGGCGGTCAAATGGACTTTGACCGATGATTGTGACGTAGTTCGGGACGTCACGAGTTCATAGACAGGTGGCACGTTCAATTCTGACATTCGAGGAAGAAGATATGACGTTCAGAAGTTCAAGGGTACTTTGGTAAATTAGTTAAAAAGGGACAAATAATTGACTTTTGACCTGGGAAGTTCGATGGCCAAGGGTCGAGGACCGTTACGTAGATTGGGACGATACAAATCCATAGGCAAGCGGCACACTGAAATCGGACTTCGAACAGGAAATTTATGGGTCACGAAAGTTCGATTTCACTATGCACGTATATCGAGGCATTGATGAGGTGGCTTATTCTGATTGGGCAGATATTTTAAGTGGGACCCATGGATGAGTGACAAGTGTCACTCATCCCATTGGCCCAAACCCCTAAAGAGTGGATCTATCCTAATAAAATATTATTATTATTATTATTATTTTATAATTAATCTACTTACCACTCAATCCTAACCCTTCATTCTAATTAATCTCTCAATCCTCATCATTCATCTAATCCTTCCTTCCTCTCACCTGATCAGCCCTCATCTTCTTTGTTTTCTAACAAAAAACCCGAAAAACCATTTCATTTCTTCTTCTTCTTTCAAAAACCGAACACCCACACCACACCTCATCACCATATTCATGCTAAGTGCTCGTGTGTGTGACCGTGAGAGAATGAGGTCAAGGACGGTGACGGAGAGCCACGACGGTGGCCACAGCGGGGAAAAACCCGAAACCATGGGTGAGTTTTCAAAATTTCGAACTTGGGTTTTAGGGAATTTTAGCTGATTCTATTAAGGGAAAAGGGGTTCTGGAGGTCGTAGGAACTTGTTGTAATAAAAAAGGGGAGCTTGGACGACCTGGAAAGACGATGAACGGTGGAGGAAGTCACCCCCGCCATGGTCGACCTTGGAGGTATGGTTTGCACGATTTTCTTATGTTTCTAAGAGTGAAAAAGATAGGAAATGAGATTAGGAAACTTTAGGGTTAAAAAGTGAACAAAATGGATTACAAATGGATGAGTTTGGGCCTTGAACCGGTCCAGACCGGTTCGTCCGGTTCATAACTAGTCAGACCGGGTTCGACCAAGGTAGAGGACAATGCTACAGTGCCGGCGCGTGGGCTCACACGTAGGAGATTCCTTGGGCGCGTGTGGGCGCGTGGCCAACATTTTGGGGATGTGTTCAACACGTGAAATCATCTATTCGATGTAAAAAAAATTTTGGGACTGGTTTCGTGTCGATCGGACATCATTTCGATAGGTTTCGGGGTGTCTGAAGGTTTTGGATCGGGATTAAAAATAGTTAAAAATTCCAGAAAATTATGGAGCTTTAGTGAGGGGTTATTTAAGTAGTTAGTAACCCTCTATTACAATTTGGACAGGTTTGGGAGTCCCGGTGATGACGATTAACTCGGGAGAGCCGTATGGCACGCATATCGAGGCGGCAGCTCAGATGATCTGTGAGTGGACCTTTTTTTCTAAATTGGTGCATGCATAAATGTTTATTATATCTTTTAATACTTTTTTGGTGATGCCATGAGTGCATTTGAGTGTGGTTACGTATTGGCACGTATTTCAAGGTTTCAGCCATATACGGTGCCAATACGGGTTTGTACTTTCTATGTTGGTTTAAATGAAATGGTTTGAATTTCAAAAGGATAAACTTGGGCATGAGGCCCATTTGGTTTTGTCTCGAGTATGTGGCTCTATTTAGGACCTACATGTCTAAATAGTCGTCGCGGCGAGTGCTATGTGCACGGAGACTAACGATACGACGCTCGCCTCCGGACTAAGATATGTTCATTCCGGAGAGGTCACGATACACGATTTGTTGTCGGGCAGCCGGTGGAGGCTCGACTTCGGAGTGCTGACGGTTCAAGATATCGATCGGTGATGAGTGCACCATAATCTAGCGGTGGTCGCGTCGGTTGATTCGTTCAAGGCGACATACCAGGATTGAGGGCGGTCCTGGATGGATGGTTGCACGCATCACTACGATCGGAGTTGTGACTGACCCTGAGATATCGGGCACGATGGCCAGTTGAGTCATGTGTTCAGGCACAAGACCCAGTTACTTTACATTTATGATTTCAGGTTGGGGACCCTAATGGATTTCCAGGTTCATGGCGATTTATGGGGACCGGCATGAACCCTTGAAAGGTTTTTTGGTTCATGACGGTTTATGGAGACCGGGCATGAACCCTTGAAAGATTTTTATGATTCATAACGGTTTATGGGACCGGACATGAATCCTTTGAAAGGTTTTATGGATGATTTCGTTATTTATATATATATATATATTCATATTCCTTCTTTTACTTGGATTATCTCCCCCGGGGAGGGTCGTTGGCCTGGGTGGACCCCGGAGTAGTCACGGAACACTGACTGAGTGGAGTCACCCCCGTTGGGTTCCTTACTCTCAGGAAGGCTTGTATAATAACCTCAGGGAGGATCATTGGTCTACGGACATTGATCTTGGACCCTAAGAGACTTGGGTTTGAGACCCCGGGTAGCACGCGCCTAGCTTTGGAAACCGTGACAGGATTGGTTGTGTGATTATATGTATATATGTGATATATGAGATATGATATGTGATGTGTACAGGTATTGGACTGAGTCCCGTATGGAATTGGGCAATGGCCCGTATGGTTGGTATCTTTGTGGATTTGGGCAGTGGCCCGTATGGTTGGTTCTTGATGGTTCTTTCGGTTATGATTTTGGGCTTAGTTCCCACCTATGGTTCTTTTGGATAAATGGTTTTCGAATGCATGCATGCTTTTAGTGAAGGGTACAAATGTTCTTATGAAATGTTTTTATAAGCTCCTTGTTTTGTCCACTCATAGCTTTTAAATGTTTTGACTGTCCTTCAGGTTGGCAGCGGATGTGGACTATAGCAGAGACCGAGATATCACATACCTCCTCCGGATCCTGGCGTACTTTGATAGCCCGAGAGGGAAAAGGTTAGAAATTTCCCTTGTCTGACACTTCGTGTCAGACGGGAGCAGGGTTGTCCCGCGTTAATCCCGGGGGGATTAGGACGGGTCCTGTCATTCTAGTTGCTCTGGTATTTCAGATATATCTTGTAACTGTTTGTTTCCATGGTTTATTTGAGTGGGACTTGGAAGGTCATCCCTTATCTAACAAATATTAAGGGTATTTTGGGAATTTTGGTTTATTTTTCATACAGGAGTATGACAAGACACATTTATTTAGACGTTTTCAGGACAAGTTATGTCAATTTGGTATCAGACCACTAAGTTAACTTCTTGTAGACTTCACACTTGGTGTGCCGAGTATTTTGTACTGTATAAGAAAAATGCCTCCGAGACGCGATCCCCTTCAACAGCCTGGGAGTGAGGGCGAGGTAGATACTAGAGATACATGTGAAACCAGATTGGATTTGGAATTGACATTGACCCTAGATTACTTGGATCGGGTACTGGATACTATGTTCTAGAGAAATGGGACTTCTGAGGGTTCAGATTTCGAGTGAGCTTAGAGGCTCAAAGCGTTGATTTTTTACTGGCGAGGAAAATCTAGATGAGACAAATTAATGGATTTCTTGACTAGAGCGAGGATTCGATGTGGTGAAGTGTAGCCCTTCACATGGATTGGGTGCATTTAGCCACGTTCTTGTTGGGTGGTTTTGCATACCGGTGGTGGTACAAATTGAGGATGACAAGTAGGGAGCATCATTATCTGTAAGGTTTGCTAGGAGTATTTCTTGGGAAAATTTTATCCTCATTCCTATCGGAACACTAGCGAGGTTGACAAGTTGCTAGGAGTCTTAGAGGTGCGCTTAGAGTTTCAGTGATAATGTGGTCATATGTTTCCCTCAGAGACTTTTTGGATGTTGCCACTAGATTTGAGCAGGGGTTTCCTGTTAGACAACAATATGGAGGTTCTAGTCGACATTGGGAGTATTTATCTTTTAGACCTTTGGATTAGGAGACCTCGAAGAAGGGTAACTTTAGCTCTAGATCGTCTGGGGGTACTCATGGCGGTATGGGAGCTAGCCGAGGAGGTTTTTGATCTCAGGTGTCAACACAGGTTAATAGGTTTCAACTTAGTCAACTAGTGGAGGGAGTTGCTGATTTTGCATCGTCTAATATGGCCACTTGTTTTTCCTATAGGTACTATCAAAAGGATTGTCTATATCGACTATATAGTAGTGGTATAGTGTGGGATGTTGCAGATAAAGGGCAGATGGTAGCATTAAAATCTGGTGGGTAGAAGGGAGGACATGGTCGATCCTCAAGCCCACATGCCGTATATTTGCATCTACTCAACTGGAGGCTCGAGCTGCAGTGATGGTGGTGACATGTACGCTTTCTACCTTTGGTATTGAGACACGAGTTTTGATGTGATCCTATGGATGAATTGGTTGACTACTTATTGTGTTTCTATCGAGTGTTTGAAAAGAAGGCTATCTTCCGGAGTCCGAATTTGTCAAAGCACGTGTTTCAAGGGATCATATAGTACTCATTTCGAGTGTGCATTTTGATTTACCAGTATCAGATTTCGTTAGCATATGGTATCTACTGAAAGGATTTGTGCCGATCCACAAAAAGATTGAAGTAGTGGGAAAGTGGGAACAACCAAGGACACTAGATGAGGTTCAAAGTTTCTTGGGTTTAGTAGGGTATTATAGACGGTTCATGGAAAGTTTTTCTATGAGGGCTGCTCCTTTAACCTAGAAGGGAATCAAGTTTGAATGGGACGTCAGTCGTGAGTAGAGCTTTCAACAACTTAAAATAGGTTGATTTCTGCTCCAGTTGTGATCCTTCTTGATGATTGTGGGGAGTTCGAGGTATTTAGTTATGCATCCTTGCATGATTTGGGGCATGTATTGGTGCTACATAGGTAGACTATAGCATACACATCTAGGAATTTGAAAAGCCAAGAATTGAACTATCCCACCCATGACTTGGAGTTAGCAGTAGTGGTTTATGCCCTAATGATTTGGAGACGTTATCCCTACGAGGAGACGTGTAGGATTTTCATCAATCACCAAAGTTTAAAGTATTTCTTTACTAACAAGGATTTGAATCTAAGACCGATACGGTAGTTAGAGCTAATTAAGGTTGCGACTTCAATTTTGAGTACTTTCTGGGAAAACTAGTCTAGTTATGGATGTATTGGGCATGAAGGTTATGGGTTCTATAAGCCATATGCATAGTATTCATTTACCACTACTGGTGGAACTCCGGGCACATGATTTGCACTCGGAATAGATAACTAGGGATGTAACGACCCATCCCAAATTTTGGGGGCTAATTAAGGTTAAATTGAGGATTAGCGAGGCTAATCAGGGGTTATTTGAGCATTATCATACGTTCAGGGTGAAATTACGATTTTACCCCTAGACGAGGGTAAAATGTTGACTATTGACCAGAGAGGTCCAATGCACGAGGACCAAGGACGTTACATAGATCGTGTCGATACGAGTCCATAGACGGGAGTCGTGTCGAAATCAGACATTCGACGAGAAAATTAAGGGTCACAGAAATTTTGAGGTACTATTGTACGTTTTATGAGATGAGAGGACTTTTGTCTTGAGTGGGCCCCAGATATTTTCCCAGGCCCAATAGATGAGTGACAAGTGTCACTCATCCATTGCTCACCTAACACAGATACATGCATATCCCCTGCCTTCATCTGTTTCATTCTCCCTAATCCGAAACCCGTACACCAAATCCCATACCCACCTTCCCCAAGCCTCATCCTCTGTGATTGGAGTATGAATAAAAAAGAGAGAGAGAAGTGAGATGATGAAGAAGGTGCTAACGGCGTCGACCGTCGTGGACGGTGGCTGGAGAACCCGAAAACGGTAAGTTTTGGTTCAAATTCAAAAGTTGGTTTTTGATGGTTGTTGATCAGTTCAAAGGATTGGGACTGATTCTTGGTGGTCATGCGAACTGATTAGGATCGAAATCGAGGATGGAGGAGGCCGGAGTCCATGGCAGTTTGGGGTTGCAGGTTCTAGTTACTATGCACGAATTCTCAGGTAAAATCTAAGCCTAGTTTCACGTTTTTAGGTAGTTAGATCGATAGGAAATGATGAGACAAAGAGATAGGAGAAAATCCCGTTGAAAATGGTTGAGAATTGAAGGAGAATCGGACAGGTCGGTATGCCGGTTCGGTCGACTAGGAAGAACCAGTGAATCGGGTTCAAGAGAGGAAGACGATGACATTGTTCCCAGTGCGTGGGGGCGTGTGGGAGCAGAGTTGGGGGTCATGGTCAACACATGTTTTCATCCTTTTGATGTAACGAACATTTTGGCAAAAGTTTCGAGTCGATCGGACACAGTTTCGGGGTAGTTTTGGGGGTCCAAAGGTTTAAGGTTTATTTTAAATACGTTTAAAAATCCTGAAAAATTAGGGGATTTAATTTTTAGTTATTATAGTGACCTTCAAGTATGATTTGGACAGGTCCGAGAGTTCCGGTGATGGTGAGTTTAGCCTAGAGAGGCTTATGACACGTGAATCGAGGCGCAACATGAATGGTTAATGAGGGGACTTTATTTTATGAATACGATGCATGCATAAATGTTTTATATGTGTTTATGAACATGATGCCATGAGTGCATATGTTTTAAATATGAATTGTTTGGCATTTTCGGAAGAAAATGTGTTATTACACGTTGTTCGAGATTTCTATTTTATATGATCTTTGGGTTTCGGCCAAGTGTACTACGTGCTTGTGTTTTATGTGATTATGAAGGTTTCACGGAGAGGCGTGAAATCAAGGAACTGATTTAAGATTTTTGAGGATTTCACAAAGATGCGTCAAAATCGAGATTCGAGCTTAAGTCCCAGTTGTACGATGATTTGAAAGTATTTGGAAATGAGAAATGATTTTCAGCTTTGGAAATATCTTTCGGGCGTATGACCTAGTTGATTTGAGGTTTGACTTAGAGTATAGTCAAACATGAGACAAGTCGGGCTATGACCCAATTATGAGTTTTATGAAGGATATTTCGGGCATGAGACCCAGTAGTGGATTTGATAGGATTCATCGAATACTGGGATATGAAGTTTCATAGGACACTAGTTTTTGGGCTGTGACCCACTTAGTGATGTTCTGTGCTTGAGGCCCTATGTGCGATGATAACATTCGGGTTCATCCCGGGTGTTACGGTGCTCGTCTATGGACTGCGATGTGTTCCTTCTGGCGAGGTCACGGTGCACTGTCTGTTGTCGAGTAGCCATGGGAAGCAATGACCGAGGGAGGCTCGACTTAGGAGTGCTGATGAGATACTCTATGATCGACCGGCGATGTGTTCGCAATGATCTAAAGACAGTTGCGGCGAGTGATGTCTTTAAGGCGACATGCTGGGATTGTGAGGGGTCCTGAGCTATTTGCACATGTGCTAGGAATAGAATCATGACTGACATTAGGATGAGTTCCCATGGGATGTGTTCCCACGTGCTTGATGATTTGGGCTGAGGTTTCGTTATGGTTTACTTGGGTTGGTTTTGAGCAGAGGCCTTATATGAGTTTTTTTTGGGCCTGAAACCCTACTGAGGTACTAGCTTCGACTCAGAAGCAATTTTCACTGTGTTTTGATTTGGGAAGTAATACGTCTTATTTTCGAGAAAGTATTTAAAATAACTATTTTACGATACATGCATGTTCATACTCCAATCACAAAGTTTTATGCTTGGGGAAGGTGGGTATGGGATTTGGTGTACGGGTTTCAGGTTAGGGAGAATGAAACAGATGAAGGCAGGGGATCTGCATGTATCTGTGTTAGGTGAGCAATGGATGAGTGACACTTGTCACTCATCCATTGGGCTTGGGAAAATATTTGGGGCCCACTCAAGAAAAAATTCCTCTCGTATCATAAAACTTGCAATAATACCTCGAAACTTCTATGACCTGTAACTTTCTCGTCGAATGTCTGATTTTGACGTGCCACCCGTCTACGGACTCGTATCGACACGATCTACGTAACGATCCTCGGTCCTCGTGCATTGGATCTCTCGAGTCAAAATTCAACTTTTTACCCTCGTCTTGGGGCAAAATTGCAATTTCATCCTGAACGTCTGATAATGCTCGACTAACCCCCGATTAGCCTCGCTAATCCTCAATTTAACCTTAATTAACCCCAAAAATTTGGGACGTGACGTTACAAACTTCCCTCCTTAAATTATTTCGTCCTCAAAATTCGACCCGACTCTAAATCCACAACTACACTGTGGAAATCCAATCCTGCCTCCTACTCGGGGCACTCTCGTGCAAAAGTATACGTCTGATACAAACCACCGTACTCATCGGTACTCACTGCCAACTAGGCTCCTATCTCGAGAAACCACGTGTCGGCTCGTAAGTCTCACTTGAGACACCGTCACTCGTCGATCTCACCTGTCTCTCACTCCGACAGATTTGCTAAACTAAGCTGACATCAAGTCTGCTTTTTCAGCTTGACGACTCTTTTTATCCGACAATCAAAGCTGACATCCTGCTCGGCGTACGATCAGGAAACATCCTCTAAATCATGCCGTCACAATGGCGCAAAATCTCACCTCGCCAGCCATACTCAACTCTGTGGCATTTATCGGTCTCGATACTCACATCAGTCAACTCCCTTGTTTTCCCATACTCATGCTGACTCTCACTAGTTTTTCATCACTACACACTAATCTGCATCTGTCAAATATTGATTCAATCCATTACTTCAATATGTCAGATTGACTTCGTAAGGAAGCAAATCTCATCGACACTATCGTGACCAGCCGAAAACTCCCAGCTCCACTGCGCTTTTGTTGCGCTACTCTGATCTCGACTCGCTCTCGTGTCCCCACATCATATCTCATGTCACTTAGCGATCTACGCTGAAATCTTGACTCATCTCGAGTCCCAAACTGTCACATCATGTACCTTGTTGAAACACATTCGAGATCTCACCTTCTTGGGTGTATCTGGACCCCATCAAATACTTACCTCAACAGAGGAAATCACACAGATAAAAACACTAGGGTTCCTCTGACCCACATGAACCTGAGCTCTCTACTCACATAATCATTGAACTCTCTCAATCCACTCTACTCAAGCACACAGTATTCGACGTCCAGTCGACACCTCAATATGTCGGAACACGTCCGATCATAATCCTCGTCGAGCTGTTACCAACCGATCCAATCCGATCACCATCTCATGTCCATCTAGGACTCTATTCATCAGATAAAACATGCATCCCCTCTGGTAACTCATAACTCGACTTACCGATTAACCGTGGTCAATCCCATCTTCCCACGCGCACTACACACCGGCGCACCCCCATCATATCAATCATCAAGGCACTACTCGGCCTGCTCAAGGACTGCACTTTAGCAACGTCCATCCACATACCAATCATACATCCTGGCTAAACCTCACTATACTAAATGTCCTCTCGAGGTCATCGTGGTCACCTGAACAACTCCAGAGATAATCTAGCCAGTTCACAAACCAATCTCATTCCTTGGTTCGTTCTAAAGGTCAACTGACTCACGTCATTAAGTCGCACCAACTTAAATCCGTCGGTAACCTATCACCATCCATCAACACTCCATAAAATCCCACCATCCGGAGTGGTAACGAACTCGCCAACATCCTACTCGAGGTTTCGGCTATTCATCTCTTCATGATCAATACCCACGTATCGTCCTCGTCTCACACTTATTCACATATCCAGCACATACTCACTCACGTATCTAAGACAGATCATACACACATCCTCATATCCAACCTCTGTCTTGACTTCTCACCAACTATTCCAAAAGATTCTTCAACTGTCTTACAACATGATTCTCCTCTGCTCCTAGCTTAGCATAATCAGCAGTATGATTCTCCCTGATGACGACCAGACCTCGGTTTACTTGACCCACAATTGCCACAATCATCTCAGTCATCTCGATCATCTTGATCGTCACCACACGACTCAATCCACTCGATCCTAGGTGGATCCATACTAGCTCTCTGAGTCAACGTAACATGACCCTTAATACCAACATAGGTCCATTACCTCGGACACTCACTCATCACATCCGGTGATGCTAAGTACCATCTGCTCTTCAAGTCATTCAAATTTGACTCACAGCCTAGGTGTTCAGTTCTTACACCTTCTTCGAACCCCTTAACTGTCATATCATCCCTCATCATCCGACATAGGGAAGAATCAAGGATCATCCAAGATGATGACATCAAAGTTCATCCTATGTCATCCTGCGGCACTAAGCCCCATTTGCTAAAGAGCAGAAAACGAGAAGTCTCCCTCATCAACTTCGGAATGCCCATTCACTAATGCGGAAGCAAGCACTCTTCTCTTTGTCTCAATCACAACTTCTCTTGATCCCAAAGTTCCAACCATGTTGGAATCGACGTAGGTATGCTTCCAAGTCCACAACTCACTTGGCCATCCATATGTTCGCAATCAGTCCAACCAAGGCACCCAACTCGCGTGTCCGTTATATACCATTTATGCACATCCAAAAGGATAAGTAATGGATGACATCCTTCACTACTTGATTCTCACTTTTCAACCTTTATAGGTTCAACTTCTGCACCCACACTCGTGCAATCCGTCCACAACGAGCTAGGGTACCTGTCACTAGTCCAGGTATACCCTGTGCCTCCAACTGAGCCAATCGGGATACTTTCTGCCCCCCTCAGTGCCCACCGAACTCATATATTTGCCACTCTAGGGCACGTCTACCATCCAGGTCACAATCCAAGCCCTCTTTGGCCCCACAATCACTTAGACACACTCGGTGTCATTCGGAACCATCCAATCACTATTGGATTCCATCCAACACGTCTCTGACATCTCTTACTCATCTCAGTCACCTCCACAGAAGTGTTGCGGCACACTCACCAACGCCCAGAGCTCATCTCCTTCTGTAATCAAACCCGAGTGTAACCGAGTCGAATCCAGCAATCTCTACTCGTACTGAGAGCCACTCACACCCCTCTGTACCATCGCCACGACTGGCGAATCTCCATCGTCTCAGTCCACGGTAACATGAGTCTATCCAACTTGATAAGACTCGTCCATGCCAATCGATAGCCGCGTCTACCACAACCACGTGCAGACCAATTCCAGAAACACTCTTCTATCAAGACACCGTACACATGCAGTCAACTCACCGCAGATACCAATCTCTCAACACGTACTATCCACTGATTGGTCCACCTCAGGATCCTGTCCTCAAGTACCACACTCCTGGTAACTTGTCCAATCAATCTCAAACTAGGGTTATCACGAACCCAGCTGCTCACTGTAGCACGAACATCCTAACCGATCCAGCGCTTTGACTCCGTAAAGTCGTCATATGGGGTCATCTGGTACACAACCCACCAGTAACCACAATCCTAGGATCACACCATCTCGTACTCTATGGCCTCCAACCGTTGGGCCCCCAAGAAATCGGTATTTCCTACTCGGTATTCGGCACTGCTCAACCACAGCATACCATACCAAACCATAACTGTATAGTGGCATCCTCTGCTAATCTAAATCCCTTCGGGATTCAACACACTGAAACATGGCCTTTCATGCCAAATAGGATCAAATGTTCCTATTCCCAACAGACTCAACTCAGGTCGTCCACGACCTCCACTGATACCACTTTACCACAATCCTCTTCCTGACATGACCGCTCAACGGTCCCGACTCTCAAAGTAGTCATACTAGGACAACTAGTCAACTAGGTCCCATTCACTAGTAACCACTACGGCTCCAAGCCATTGGATTCAAAAGAACATCGATCCTACTCGGGATCCAACTTCTTAAAAACTCGGCATCCTATGCCGATTGAACCCCAAACCGTCGCACCAGGTGCCAAACATAACCTAACTGGGGTTTAATTCTACTGAACCCTCATACTCTTACCCCGACTATCAGGTTGATGGCGGGCTGTTACCACTGCATAGACATCACATCCAGCACATGCACATTAATTTATAAGCAACTCATGCTCTGATATGCTCTGATACCACTTTGACAGGACCCGTCCCAATCCCCCTGGATTATCAGGAGACATGTCTGCTCCCATCTGACACCATGTGTTAGATCAGGAATTAACTCGTCACCGGCTCGAGGTTCATCAGAGTACGCCAAGATTGGCAGTGGGATGTGACGTCTCAAACTCTTCTACAGCTCGCATCCGCGATCATCTTGAAGGGTACTAAAACCATAAAAGATGTGAGTGGACAAAACAACAGTTTATAAAACTCATTTATATCGAAAAGACATTTATACCCTTAAAAGAAAGAGTGAAGTGAGACGATGAAGAAGATGCTAACGGCGTCGACCGACGTGGACGGTGGCTGGAGAACCCAAAAACGGTAAGTTTTGATTCAAATTCAAAAGTTGGTTTTTGATGGTTGTTGATTGATTCTAAGGATTGGGACTGATTCTTGGTGGGTATACGAATTGATTAGGATCAAAATTGAGGATGAAGAAGGCTGGAGTCCATGGCAGTTCGAGGTTGCAGGTTCCAGTTACTATGCACGAATTCGCAGGAAAAATCTAATCTTGGTTTCATGTTTTTAGGTAGTTAGATCAATAGTAAATGATGAGACGAAGAGATAGGAACAAATCCCGTTGAAAATGGTTGAGAATTGAAGGAGAATCGGCCAAGTCGGTATGCCAGTTCGGTCGACCAGGAAGAACCAGTGAACTGGGTTCAAGAGAGAAAGACGATGACGCTGTTCCCAATGCGTGGGGGCGTGTGGGGCAGAGTTGGGGGGGCATGGTCAACATGTGTTTTCATTCTTTTGATGTAATGAACATTGGCACAAGTTTCGAGTCGATCGGACACCGTTTCGGGGTAGTTTTGGTTGTCCGAAGGTTTAAGATTTATTTTAAATACGTTTAAAAATCCTGAAAATTTGGGGGATTAAATGTTAGCTTATTGGAAGTGATAGTGACCTTCGAGTATGATTTGGACAGGTCCGGGAGTTCTGGTGATGGTGAGTTTAGCCCGGAGAGGCTTATGGCACGCGCATCAAGGCGTAGCATGGACGGTCTGTGAGTGGACTTTTTTTTATGAATACGATGCATGCATAAAAGCTTTATATATGTTTATGAACATGATTTGAGATGCCATGAGTGCATATGTTTTAAATATGAATTGTTTGACATTTTCGGAAGAAAATGCGTTATTGTACGTAGTTCAAGATTTCTGTTTTATATAATGTTTGGTTCTTCGGCAGAGTGTACTATGTGCTTATGTTTTATGTGATTCTGAAGGTTTCACGGAGAGGCGTGAAATCGAGGAACTGATTTATGGTTTTTAAGAATTTCATCGAGATGCGTAAAATCAAGATTCAGGCTTGAGTCCTAGTTGTACAATGATTTGAAAGTGTTTTGGAAATGAGAACTGGTTTTCAGCTTTGGAAATATCTTTCGGGCGTATGACCTAGTTGATTTGAGGTTTTACTTAGAGTATAGTCAAACGTGAGATAAGTCGGGCTGTGACCTAGTTATGAGTTTTACGAAGGATATTTTGGGCATGAGACCCAACTGTGGATTTGATAGGATTCGAGGAATCCTGAGATATGAAGTGACGTAGGACACTGGTTTTTGGGTTGTGACCCACTTGGTGATGTTCTGTGCTTGAGGCCCTATGTATGATGATAACATTCGGGTTCGTCCTGGGTGTTACGGTGCTCGCCTCTAGACTGCGATGTGTTCCTTCCAGAGAGGTCACGGTGCACTGCCTGTTGTCTAGCAGCCGCGAGAAGCAATGACCGAGGGAGGCTTGACTTAGGAGTGCTGATGAGATACTCTATGATCGACCGGCGAATGATGTGTTCACAATGACATGCTGGTATTGTGAGCAGTCCTGAGCTATTTGCACATGTGCTTGGATTAGAATCGTGATTGACATCGGGATGAGTTACCACATGTTTGATTATTTGGTCCGAGGTTTCGTTCTAGTTTGCTTGGGTTGGTTTTGGGCAGAGGCCCTGTATGAGTTGGTTTTGGGGCTGAGACCCTACTGAGTACTGGCTTCGACTCAGAAGCATTTTTCAATGTGTTTTGATTTGGGAAGCAATACGTCTTGCTTCCGTGGAAGTATTTGAAATAACTATTTTATGATGCATGCATGCTTTTACGTGAAGGGTATAAATGTATTTTCGATATAAATGAGTTTTATAAACTGTAGTTTTGTCCACTTACAGCTTTTAGGGTTTTAATACCTTCAGGCTGATCGCGGATGCGGGCTGTAGCAAAGTCCGAGACATCACATGTCACTGCCGATCCTGGCATACTCTGATAGACCCCGAGCGGGTGACGAGTTTATCCTTGATCTGACACGCGGTGCCAGACGGGAGCAAACACGTCCAACGATAATCCAAGGGGATTGGGACGGGTCCTGTCAAGGGAGCCTTATTTGCCAAGCTTTAATTGTGAGGCATATATGTGTGATTGGGTTATTGTGGCTCAACTCTCGGATCCTACGTTGTGCATTATTTGGTTGGAGTTAGAGGCTGATGACAAGTAGGGGTTTATGATCAGAGTTGACGTAGCCTTGGTTAGGAAGGCTGCTAGTGTGTACCAGATGATAGAGAGTAGAAAAAAGAAGTCATTGAGGTGAGTAAGAGGAGATTACTTGACAGGACCCTTCTCGTAAAACCTAGATATTCGGGAGGGATCTTGTTCCCATCTGAAAATATCCCAAAATTTCCAAAATAGCCTCAAAAGATTACATAATAACGAAAAAACCATCTAACTTTCAAACCAGGTATAATTTATACACTCATTTAGTCACGGCACACAGAGTATAAGTTTATCAACATAACTCAAAATACATAATTTACCCTAAATAACGAGAAATACACGGTATCTAGCTTATGCCTCCAATCCTAGTAGGCCCCCGTCTTCATGCCATGGCCTAGAGGGCAAGTAAAACAAGAAAAATGTGAGTGGAAGAAAATAACCTTCTGAAAAACAAGCTCCAAAAAATATACGTTCACCCTTCATTTTCTAAAACTATGCATACATAGAAAGCCATTTAAAACATAGTGAAAACATAACATAAAGCAAATGAAATCAGTAAATCAACACAATATGCACAAAGTCATCACAACAATCATATACATCAAACCCATCCGTGAAGCTCAATATCAATCATCTTATCCATTGTACTATCGGTAGGCAAGCCACTCGGGATACGGAGCCTAAATCGACATCCGAGTGGAATCTGACTAGGATACAGAGCTCAACTCGACATCTAAGTCGCCAAAATACTGGCCTCAAGATACAAAGTTGAGCTCGACATTTGAGACTAACCAACCAACAAGCATCCCAAGGAGGATTATTCACAACATAAGACGACACATCACGAATATCAAGAAAACATACTTTTTATAATACATGTATAACTCTTCAATCTTAAATCCACAACTAGAACCACAAATATCGAGAAATAACATACTTCTAATACATATCAATTTCATAAATCAAATCCACAATTCAAAACCCGGGCCTAAGCCCAAAACACAATTCAAGAAAAACCTCGTAAAATGTGCAATATAACAAGCCCCGTAAAATCATCCAAAAATTATAAATAATCCAACATCATCGAAATCACATAGAAAACCTTTTAAAACACACAAATATTCATGCATAATAATTTCATAAAAATAAAATTCCACTCATAGTGATTATCGTACAGTTATTCTCGAATTGTGCATTCCTCACTAGCTCCGGAGGGCATGTCGCCTATCAAAATCATAAATTCCGAGTCACAAAAGTCTTAAGTAGTTTCTGCAATTCAAGCTCTAAGTCCCAGGATTTAAATGTGAAATTTTAAACATGGAATATACACTCCAAACCTTCAAAACTACACTGAGAAGACGTTCAATCGCCTTGAAACCACATTCATTGGATTCAAGATGTTGAAAACTTTCAAACACGCACCGCCGTGTCCCATAATTCATGCTCTCGTACTTTCACGCCCAGGTCAAAGGCTGACGGCCTTTCCATGTGCCGTCACGGGCATCGCATGCATGGCTGACTAGATGTTGACCGGGCGTTAACGTGGTTGCCACGTGGCGACACAAGGCACTAACAGTCTGATAAGGAGTCCATGTGGCATGTCACGCGGCAACATGTCACTTGACACATCAGTAGACATGCCATCTATGCCATGTCATCACCTCCTATCTCGCGGAGAGTCGACCTGAATGTTTGGTTTCGGGTTTTTCGACCGAGTGGGTCAGCCTGATTCTATCTCCTTCATTTTGAAATATTTTCAGTGCTACAAAGCCCTAAACTTATGTTCAACTTTCAAAGCCCTAAATTTATCTTCAACTTACTAGAAATTGATCTAGGTATTTAGAACTAACAAAATCGAGCTAGGACTTAGAGTTCTTAGGTTCGAAGTTTTGGCCAACCTTTTCTTTCAATTCCCAAGCTTCCTAACATGCCAAGCTTGTCATTTTTCGACGTTTTAGAAATTTGAGGACTTCAGGAACTAGACTCCTCAACTTGAAGCTTCCACGTCCCAAATAGCTAGTGTGCTCACGCGTTGTTTTTTTTTTTTTTGGATTTTCGGCCTCATTTTTTTTGCCTGTTTTCCTCCCTCTCTTGTCCTCTTTCGTCTTAGTCTATCTTTTCTCCTCTCTTTCTCCCAATTTCTGGAGGTTACTTCTGGGTCTTTCGGGTTAGGGGTGTGTATCTCAAGTTTTCACACTAAAACTTCAATAAACTCACAATCAATCTCCTTATACAATCCCCCTTCCCCAAGTAGGGGCAACAATCCCAAAAAGATAAAAAAAAAATTGATAAACATGAGTCCAACAAATATCTTCCTTGTAAAATTACCAAATTGCCCTCTTATTCCAAACTACAAAAATTCCCTTAAAAATTCTAAACCCGTAGCATGCCCAAAAGATCTTTGATTCCTACATGCTTCCTGTCTACAAATTTGAAATCCCAAGAGCTACACAATAGTACTCATAAAAATTTCAAACAACATTCCAAGTCAAAAGTAAACCTTTACAATAATAAGGGCAAAATGGTCAATTTATATTAAAAGTTTGTAAAATACATTTTCTGATGTTCTGAGCCATTACATTACTAACACTTGAGATTGTAGACATAACAGAGAAATAAATCAAGATTATCCGAGAATGGTTAGAGACAATTCAAGATCGTCAGAAAGTTATCTAGATCGCCAGACGAGAGACCTTGAGTTTTAGGTTGGGGATGGGATTTTCTTGAAAGATATTGTAGGGTTGGGTAGACGTGGGAAGTTGAGTTCTCAGTACATTGAGACCTATGAGATTATAGAGAGGATAGGCCAAGTGGTGTACAAGATGGCTTTACCTCCGGGGCTCTTTGGAGTTCGTAAGGTGTTTCATGTTTATATGATCCAAAAGTATTTGTTTGAAAAGTCTCACTTGTTAGGGAAGCAATTAGTTGAACTCAATGAGGAATTTGAGCTTTGGTAAGTAGCATGTATAGATCCTGGATCAGATATACAAGGTGTTATTTCGGATGACTATTCCCATGTTAAAGGTTCTATGGAGGAATCATGGCGTGGAAAAGGCCACGTGGGAGCCCGAGGTACTGATGTGGGCACAATATCCACAACTATTCAAAGGACATGTTTGAATTTCGAGGGAAAAATTCTTTAAAGGAATAGATTGTAACAATCCAAAACTTTGTTTCGAAACTAATTAAGGTAAAATGACTATTTCGTCCTTGTCTATATTTATTGTCGAACTTTGAGTTTTGGTTCGGGAAACTTGTTGTACGTCTACCTAGGATTATTGCGTAGATATCAAGATTTTTTTACGTAGACATGCAGCACGTCAGATTTGGATTTCGTATTGTGGACTTACGAGTCAAACAGTTTTTCTGAGTACGTTCGGGGTATGACATTGTAAGTACGGATTTGGTATGGAGTTGTTTATTTGTTAGTGGTCACAAATATCTTTCTGAGTTTACTGGATCAATGACATGTGTCACCATCCCAACCTCCCTAAATAATTAAGCTTGATCCTTATCCATCATTTTTCTTGTGGTCTCGGACCTGATGGAGCATAACCACCATTTCCTTCTTACTTGTACATGCAAGCCAGGTAAATCAGAAGAGCAAAAGACTAGGAGAGACTGGGGAAAAGAATGAGAAGAGAAAGAAAAAGAGGGATTGAGTTGAAACCCAGAAAGCCCGGAATTGGACATGGGATGAACCTAGGATTGAGTTTGAAGTTTGGCCTAGATGTACCAAGCCTGGTTAGAAGAATCGAGGTGAGTTTTCTTAATTATAAGTTGATAATATTTTTTCTGGGCTGATTTAGAGTATTTTGGTAGAATTAAAATCGAGTTTGGATGTGAAATAGAGGAGAATTGGAATTGGATATAGATTTCGAGTCGGAACTTAATTTTAGACACATGGTTTGAAATGTCGAGAGGTACGGAAGAACTGACATGGAAGTGATGTGACAATAATGTGGCACTGACGTGGTAGTGTCATGTCGCTGACGTATTAGCCACATGGTAACTACGTGGCAGCTAGTTGGGATCCATGTGGATGCCACATGTCGGTGTGTACGTTAGTTTTTGGTGCATGACGACACATGTTCGATAGTTCTTGACATCCTTATTCCATTGGTGAATCTTTTGAAGCAATCATGCATCGTCTTGAGGGGGTTTAAGCGTCCAGATTGACGATACTTAGGTTTACGACTCGTATGATAACCTAGAGTTTTGGTGTTTTGAATACAATTTTATATTCAACGTTACTGTCCTCTAGTTATTAATTTCGGCAAGAGATACGGCTCCAGGGACCTTGCAGGAGCACACAACTTGGAATTGAGCTAGAATGGATAGACCATGAGTGGATATTTGTTTTATAACCCGTGATGCATGCATATTTAACTGTTTTAATTTTTTTTTCTATATAGTACGTTTTGAAATGTTATGAATAATTATTCTAAATGTCATTGATTATTATCTGATGATTTACGGTTTTAGAATAATTATTCGGGATACAATTTTCTGGACACATGCTTTTTGATTGTTTTGTGAAAACAGTGTTTTGGGCTTAGGCCCCGTTTGAATTTTTTTGACTTGGATTTGGAGTCAATGATTTATTTCAAAGCAAGGTTTTGACTTCATTTTTTAAACTGTTTCCACGTTTGACCATCCTTATGTGATATGATATTTTCCCCGGATGTGAGCAAATCCTGAGGAGACTCTTTCCCGGAGAAGACATGATATGATATTGTTCCAAATCTGGGTAAATTCTCAGGAGACTCATCCTCGGGGGTGACATGATATGTAATGATCCGAAACTTTGAGAGAAATAAATGACAATTTTTCCCTTAGAAGGATAAAATGTTGACTTTTCGACGTAGATATTTTTTGGGCGATTCCGTAGACAGGTATTATGCTAAAATTGGAGGTTGAATGGTTTAGATACGGGTCTAAAATGGTCAAGGGCATTTTGGTAATTTTGGTAAAAAGGGTAGTTTGGTAATTTCACAATTTTTACATGTGATTCATGTGGACATGTGTGTAGAGGGTTCTATAATTTTCTCTCCCAAGCTCCCACCGACATACTACATATATATATATATATATGTAGGTGTATGTGTTTGTGCAAAAAGGACATCTAATAGGATCTGTCCCAATTGGACTTCGATAACCATGCCCGGTCCTACTCTCATTTGACAAGTCAACCAAATTCCAAAAACACCCTCAGCACTTGCTAGACAAGGGATAGCCGTACTGATTCCCACTCATGCCTCCGCCCTCGATTAGCCCCGATCTTCGTGTCATAACTTGGAGGGTCATCAAAACATTAAAAGTGTGAGTGGACGAAAAATAACATCATTTAAAAATACATTTCAAAAGGAACTCTTTTACCCTTCAGTTATAAGACATGACCAACCGGATTTCAAATCATATCACATAGAAAATCGTGGGATCCACAATTCATCAAAGCCCATGACCCACATTTCCGAAATCCAATTCATCAAATCATGTAAAACATCTGGGAATAACCATCAACATCAAATTAGTCACAAAGACCATCAAAAACAGTACTAGTCACTAGTACTCAAAAATCAATCAAAATAATCAAACAACACTACTCACAAGTGCATAAACATCAGTCACAAGATCACAATATTAGCACTAGTGACAAGTGCACAATCAATCACACAATCACATCGGCACTACGTGTAGGCCATCTCGCGAGCTGCACACGCACATCTAGACGTACCATATACTCGGGGACTTCACCCATGCAACATCAGAGTCACGTCTAGGAACTGCACTCGCATCATCCGAGCTATGTTCGGGAACTGCACATGCACTTCTAGACGTGACTCGGATATTGCGTGAGTGCAATCCCCGAGTATGTGTTAAAATTGGTATAAGAGCAATGTTGTACTTATTGCGTTGTGCATGTATTACTCTATGCATGCATGTTTTATAACTAGAGGGTAAAATATTCGTTTTTGAAATGTATTTTCAAAACGATGTTATTTTTGTCCACTCACACTTTTATTGTATTGGTGACCCTCCAGGCAATAACATGAAGATTGGGGCTGCTCAAGAGGCAGAGACATGAGTGGAAATCAGTACAACTATCCCTTATTTGACAAGTGTTAAGGGTGTTTTTGGAACTTCAGTTGACTTTTCAGACAGGAGCATGACTAGGCACAGTTATCAAAGTCCTTTTAGGAGGGGTCCTGTCAACCTCGGCAGGTGGTGGCCGAAGGAAAGAAAATAGGAAAACCAGCTAGCACCATGAAAGAGCGAAGGTAGGAGAAGAGAAGGGGAAGAAATGAAGAGAAAAGGAAAGAATTTTGAGAAGAAAATGAGGAGTAGGTGGTATGAAAGGGGTGAAAAACAAGAGTAAAAGTAAGGGGCCCGTAGAACTCCATGTCAAGTTTTTTTTTGGGGCTAGGAAACTAAACAACGGTCATGTGAGAGTGTTCCTGAAGATCATACGATCACTAAGCCAAAAAAGTGTCTAGACAACAGCAAAAAGTGTCGTCTGAATGCACTGAAAAGTGACGTCTATGTGAGTAACGTCTATTTGAAATGCATCAGACGACAGTTTTTTTTGTGTCATCTAAAGTCCCATCAGACGACAATTTTCTAAATAAATTGTCATCTATTGAAAATGAAAAAAGAGAAATTCCTTTAAAACTGTCGTCTGTTATCTAATCAAACGACATTTTTCTTTTTTCATTTTTCACTATCGTCTTAAGACGACAGTGTTGAAAAAAGTGTTGTTAAAATTACCCATATTAAGACAACAGTTTTGAATAAAAGTGTTGTCTTTAAGGTATTAAGAAAATATTTGTTGGTAATTACTGTTGTTTATGACCCCTTAAGATAACAGTTTTGAACAAAAAGTGTTGTTAAAATGACCCTTCAGACAACTGTTTTGAAAAAAATGTTGTCTTTAACATACTTAGACGACAATTTTTGGTTCTTTACTGTCGTCTATAGTCCATTAAGACAACAGTTTTGAGAAAACATGTTTTCTTTAACGTCTATTAGACGACATTATTTTGTAAAAACGGTCATCTAAGAGCATATTAGATGCTAGTAACTATCGTCTATTAGATCGAGTTTTGACTTTTGTACATACGTATGTTTATGTGTTGGAAAATTTGTAAGCTCCAAGTGATTGCTGATTGTGTGTTTTAGATGAAATGATTCAGTGTGATTGATTATTGATTGACATGTATCTGTATACTTGTATTTGTGTTGAATATTACTAACATAAATGATACGATTCGATGTGTTGGATTTCCCGTTGGATGAGGACTCGAACATGGGTCTGGATTATGGATTAGGACTCAAGATTTTGGTTGTTTTGGATTGAGGTGTTGTCTGGTGTTGCTGGTTGTGATCCCATGTGATGCTTTATCGACTTACTGAGGTTTTAGACAGTTTAGTGTTATGTTCAAGTTGAGAATGTTGCACGTATTTTTAGGACAAAATTTCTTTAAGGATGGTAGATTGTAACTACCCGGATCTCGAGGAAACAATAAATTGGAAAAGTGAAAATGTTGACTTTTCTTGGGATGCCAGTTGAGGGCCCGACGGTACTTTTGTTGTGTAGTCGGTTGGAGTCCTGTCACCTTGTCTGTCCTGGATGTTTTGTAGAAGAACCAAGGCCTCCTTAAACAACCATGGCTCCATGTTTAACACCCTCGTCTTATCCCATACATCTCCAAACCAAACCAGAAACCTCTTATCCGCCATTTCCCTGAACAACACCTCAACAAAACCCTTCCACAAGCCAGTGAAGACAGAGACGAAAGCATCTCTGTTCATTGGTTTTTTAGTGCAAACCTCTACTAACAGAGTGAACCGAGCTCCAACCAAAACCTCTGCCGTATCATTCTTGCTCAGCACCACTCCCACACGTTCTTTTTTACAGACAGCCGAAGGGTACATCCCAAGGAATCAGTTAGGTCCTCCATTGACATAGACCGCACCTTTCTTCTGCCTTGGGTCGACGAGAATCACCACCCTTCGATCACCAAGAAACCACTCACACACAGGATCAGAAGTCTTCTCCGGTTTCTCTCACTCACACTACGTTGCACACAAGAAGGAAACAGGAAAAGGCTCGCATAGTACAAACCAACCTCAGACTTGCACGAAGAAAATCAGTGGCCACCAAAACCCCAAAACCCCAAAACCCTAAGAGGACAAAACCCTAACAGAGAACCTCCTAACGAGGACGAAGCATTTTGAGCCAGTAACTTGTTCAGTTTTAAGATCATATACATTGACTCTCTCAAATAAATTTGGAGTCTGGCACTGAATATGTAAGAGACATACAAAATTATTGTTAGGTACAATCTAAAATCTTTTTCTTTAATTTATCCATATTTTTACAATTTTTTTTTTTTTACAAAAACATGATTTGTTGAAATCATTGCATAAACAACAATTGATTATGCGATAGTGTACAAAAAAAAAATATTAGTTTTAATAAATTTTAAATTAATTTATTATTCTTTTTGACATGTGGTCATTTCTTACCATTACTTTAAGTTTAATAATGGGTATCATTTTGTTCATATTAACATTTAACATAAATCTTAATGGAATAATTAGTAGAGGGATAATATATATTATCATGATTTAAAAAATTTATATATGAATTTGTTATTAGGTATAAATTATAAAATATTAAATTATACTTTGCGCTATAATATAACTCAACCAAAACTATAAGCACAATACACAATCAATAGAAAAGTCTCTCAAAATTGTCTTCTAATATATATTAAGTTGATACATGGTGAGCTTAATGAAGCAATTCCATATAAAGTAAACCAAACTCTCTCTATCTCTCTCTCTCTCTCTCTCTCTCTCTCTCTCTCTCTCTCTCTCTCTCTCTCTCTCTCTCTCTCTCTCTCTCTCTCTCTCTCTCTCTCCCTCTTTGTGCTTGTGGTTGCGTCACATTATTTGACTCATATTAAGTTGTCTTGTAGGAGAAATAGTTGAAAGAGTAAGATTAAACAAAAAGATACACAAATCCTTGTGGTTAGGAATTTTCAAATCTTATTATTTCCTTGCAAAGGTAGCTTAAATTAGCCCTGTTAATTGGTTCGAAAAAACCGACCGAAAAACGGAACCGAACCAGAATCGAACCGAAAAATACCGAACCGAAAGAAAATCAAGACCGTTTAGAGAAAACCTAACCGAACCAAACCGAATTGTAACAACCCGTCCCGAATATCGGGATTTAATAATATTTAATTGTGATTTACTAATCTGGGATTAGTTGGGCGATTTCGGACGAATTGTGCAAAATGACCGTTTTGCCCCTGGGTGTGGGCAAAACGTTGACTTTTAATTCGGATGACCGTGACGTAGTTCGGGACGTCACGAGTTCATAGACAGGTGGCACGTTCGATTCCGACGTTCGTGGTGAAAGTTATGATGTACGGAAGTCCAGGGGAATTTTCGTAATTTGGACGATATATGGGCAAATGTTGACTTTTTGACCGGGATGTCCGATGGCCGAGGACCAAGGACCGTTACGTAGGTATCGTCGATACGAATCCAATGACAGGCGGCACGCATCAATCGGAGTCCGTATGACCGAGTTACGGGTCAGGATGCGTGAGGGGCATTTTGGTAATTTTCTGCACAGGGGCAGAATTGTAATTTCACGGGGGACTGTTTGATTGAATCAGCCGTGAAGTGGGAAGTTTGTGCGATCGATCCCTTGATTGTTTATCAATTAATGGACTGTTGTTGGGGCAGCTTTGTTGTGTGATTGCACATGTGAGGTGCTGGCAATCGATTGCACAACATGGACACTGGTTTTTCTATTGTTTTCGGGTCAGTGCAGGGGACATTGCGCAGTGGCCGGTGTGGCACTTTTGGATGCTTTTAATGGCTGTTTAGGATTGCTAGAATGGAGAGTGAGTCGAGAGGTTGACTCTGAGATTGGGAATGAAAGGAATAGAGTGAAAATGGTGGAGGTTTGTCCTGAAACCCGAAACTGTGTTTAACAAATTCAAAAATCCAATTCGGGGTTCTGGGCCAGGCCAGGGCAATTTGATGACTCATTTAGCTCTCTGGGATCATTTCCAGTCGATCCAGATCATTTGGGGCAAGCTTGGGAGCTTCTAGGGCCGTGAACGGACATGGTGGACGGTCGGAAAACTCGAGCTTGGGTTGTGACGATTGAGGTATTGTCGAGTTCAATTAATCATGGTAATTGGTTCGTATTAGTCCTTATTAGCTTCCTGTGAAGTTAATTTGATAATGGTTGAGGATTGGAGGAGTTTTGGTGATCGACCCGTTTTGGGTGATCACGGGTTGTTGACTTGATTAGGGAATGGTTGATGCTAATCATGGACACAGAACTGAAATTGGTGGATTGATGATTGTTGTAGGATCAATAACGGATTGAATTGATATCGAATTGAGGGTGATTGAACCGGATCCTATCGCGGGCTTTCCAACCCGTTTACCAGACAAACGGGTGAAGAAGGAGCACTGTAGCAGTCACTGTAGCAGGCGCGTGGCTTTCACGCGCAGCCACTCACGGCGGCGCGTGACGGCGCGTGGGCACGAATCTCGAGGTGAGGTCAACATGACTTTTGTCCTATTCAATGTAACGAACATTTTAGCGTTGGGTTCGTGTCGATCGAATCCCGTTTCGTTATTGTTCGGGATGTCCGAAGGTTTTAAATCCAGTTTAAAAATACTTAAAAATTCGGGAAAATTACGAGACTTAAATAGGATGTTAATGATGAGGTTAGTAATCCTCTAATGTGATTTGAACAGGATTGGGAGTCCCGGTGATAGTGATTTGGCCGGGGAAGGCCTATGGCACGCGTATCGAGGCGCTCGGTTAAACGGTCTGTGAGTGGACATTGGTTTTATAAATTCGATGCATGCATAACTGTTTTATGATTGTTATGGTTATGATTAAATGATTTACTTTGGATATCGGTGAATTTAAATGATTTCACGCATTTCGAGGCGATTTACGTATTTGCACGTAAATCGAGGTTTTCTGGATTTACACCGATTTCCATAAATGTGGTTGGATATGATTTCATGAAACAGTTACGGATTTGATAAATGGAATCGGGCCAGGGGCCCAGTTAATTAATGAATCGGGCCAGGGGCCCAGTTAACTTATGAAATCGGGCTAGGGGCCCAGTTGACTTCTACATGTGTTTGCGGGTCGGGGACCCTAAAACGGAATTGAATAAATGTTTTCTGGTTTACATTTTATATATATTCACATGCTAAAAACAATAGTGGTTTTGATGATATGGAAAATCTGGTTATGGCATGTTTCACGGTATTTGGGCTTGAGACCCGTCTAATGAAACTTAATGATTGGTTTGGATTTTTATCCATGTATATATATATGCCTTGCATGTGGATATCGATAAAATGTATTTAGTACTGCACTGTATAGATCCTTCCATATTATATTGTCTCCTCCGGCGAGGTACCCCGGAGAGGTCACGGGCGTCTAGTATGTCCAGCGTCTATGACGCTAAGCATCAGGTGATGCTGCATCAGGTGATGCTGTACCCGAACGGGGTTCGGGGATTTAACTCGGAAAATTGAGACCCGAGTGGCACGCGTAGCCTTGTGATTGTGACCTTATTGACGTCAGGGACGTCAGACATCAGGGATGTCGGATTGGAGTGTATAGTGCAGTGGCTAAAATAATGGTTATGGTTTGTATTATATGCCTTATGGTTCATATTACTGGATTTATGAAATAACTCTTGGATTTACTTTTGGAAATTGAAACTAGGCTTTGGTTTCCGGGCTAAGGCCCTAATGGTTATTTCTAAATAAATATGGGATTATTGGTTTTAGTGCATGCATATGATTTTACTGAGGGGCATAAATGTCTTTTAAATGTTTTAAACAGACTTGTTTATTTTCGTCCACTCACAGCTTTTGTTTTCAATGCCCTTCAGGTTGATTCCGGATACGACTGCAGCAGAGACTTGAGCATCGCACACCTCCTCCATCGATCCTTACGCACTCTGGAAGCCCGTTTGGGCAATGGCAATCGGTTATCCCTTGTCTGGCGCCTCTTGTTAGACGGGAGCACGTCACATTCCTTGGTAATCCCGGGGGGATTGGGATGGGTCGTGTCAAGTGGTATCAGAGCAGGTTTTGCTCTTTGTGCGCGAAGGTCGAGGGTGTGATGTCTCTTTGGGCTGCTGTTCCGTTGTCAACCTGATAGAGAGTTTTGGGTTTGTATGGTGAATTGGGTGTGTTTGGCCTGATACGCCGTGCATTGTTGCGATTCAACCCAGGTGGGGTTGTATACGATTAACTGGTAATGTGGGACCGTCGGTTCGGTCATGTGATGATGGATTGTTGTGCCACTCGGCACAGCTGGGTTCAGGGAACCCAATTGGAATAATGGTATGGAAATGTGAAACTCAGTTGAGTATTGGTCTATGTTTCGGACCCTAGTAGTGTTGGCTAGTGTACGGGGGTTGGTGCATCGGAGTTAGCCGATGACCTTCATGGTGGAACCCACGATGGAACCCACGTTGAGTTGACGATTGGATTGGATTGGACGTCTATACGATGCCAGGACCGCGGGGTCGGTCAGGTTGTGGATTTTACTACAGAAGGCAGTTGGGTTCGGTGGAACCCTAGGGTGTGACCTTGGAACCCTAATTTATAATTGATGGACCGAAAGGTGAACCTTAAGTGAGAACTTGTGCTGCGATGTGCGGCTAAGGTCGTGGATGACCATGGGGATGACTCTATTGAGTCTAGTCAGGATTATGGGTTTTGATCCACGGATGCGGTTATGAGGAAATATGGAATCCCGTGTTGGATCGAATACTGGTGTGAGGTGTGGTTACGGATTTTGACAACGATGACTGTTGGTCGACAGTTGTGTCGAGATGACTGGCTATCGAGGGTATTTTGTGTGGCTTTCACACTTGGGGATCAGGGGATGTTCAGGGAACGTCCATTATCCTGATGTGTCAGTGGTCAAATTGGAGGTACCCATAGTCGTGGGGTACGAGTGGTGTTACGGGATCGTCGTTCGGAATGAACGGAGATCCAGGGTAACAACTTTGCACACTGTGTGCTAGCATGGATGTTCGTGTGCTAGCATGGGTGTTCGTGTGCTATGTATGGATGTTGGTATGGTGATACCTATATGCCAATACTAGTATGGATGCCTGTGTGCTGATACTGGTATTGATGATGGTGCGTTGGTGCTGGTACTAGCGCTGGTGCAGGTGACAGTAATTGTGATGACGATGAGCCACCAGTTGGGGTGTGACTCTGTCATGATGAACAGATGATTGGTATCTGCGACTCAGTGGTGGTTGAGTCTTGGACTGGATGGGATCCAGTGGAGGTTGTGTCGTGTTGGGATAAGTCCTAACAGATATATGACGACAAGTGATGAATGGATCAAAAAGTATGATTGAAAATTTGGGGAATCTTGGGATGCTGTCCCCTAGGTCATGTGTATTGGTGGATTTGGGGAGTTGTTGTCAACTCCGAGATTGGTATGATGGTATACTTCTTATATCCCCAGGAAATACAAGGAAATTATTGAAATTGGAAAAGTCGGGGAAACCATTCGTGGTATTGATGTGGGATTTTGTGATTGTGAATCATTTGGAACCCGAGGATTGAACCTGTTTAGGTTGAGATGTGAGACGGAGACAGTTTGGTATGCACATCCAGGCAGAGTTGAGGAAATTTCCGTTCGGAATCGGGGTGTGTGCATACATGATTATTGGTGGACGTGAGGTCCGAGTAATGAATTGATTTTGGACACGTGGTGGTCCAAGTGAGGTATGGACGTGGGCAGTCCATTGGTTGGACTTGACATCTCATTGGAAGCATGTCTGTTTCCAACATGGTTGGAACTCCCGATTCGGGGAGAGTTGTGATTGGGGGACGAGAGGAGTGCTCGTCTCCACATCGGTGATTGGTATCCTGAAGTCTTTGGGGTTGACTTCTTATTTTCTGCCGTGGCAGATGATGATTGTTGCTACCAGTACGTTGAGCGTGTATTGGTTGGTGGACCCATGTTTGGCTTGGGGTCATTGGACACAAGCAGTTGTGTATGATTTTGGATTTGGTGGTGAAATGCGAGGTCATCTTTCCACCAAGGGAAATTTGGCGAATGATTCATTGAGGGTGAAGGACCCTACGATCAGCTTTCAGATGGATTGTTAGCTATGTGAGCATGTGTGGATCCTAGGTGGATCTGATTTGCGATGTTGTCGACTTTGGTCGATGTGACGATCTAGGATCGTGATGTTGCTTGTCGGGTGACGTAGCGATGAACTTGGGTTGTGATCGTGATGATCCAGATTGGATGAGAGTTATCACTCTTACCTTGGTATGCGAGTCGTAAACGACGGGACCGAACTTCGTTTCGAAGTGGAGTCCATATGGTTTGTTACTCAGGTGAGTAGGGTTTCCGATGTGGTCGGATTTCGTCAACTTTTGACGTGTGGATATTGGGATTGGCTTCCCTATGAAGTCAATCGAGTGTTTTGAGCGGGTAACCGATAGGATCGGTTACGTTACGTCTTGATGGACGTAAACGAGGTTTTGGGTTTTGGAATCGAATTTCTGGGTGACGATTCAGGATTCGATTGCGAAGCTCGAAAGTGGATTACTGGATTTGGGTGCGGAATGATTATTCCAATGCTAGCTTACGGAGTAATGATTTCGGATTCGGATTTGGAAATGGAATAAAAATATGATGTCTGGGTTCGGATTCGGGATTTCTTACGAAATTGCGAATTCGGATTCGGAATTGGAACTAGATGACGGGTGGAGTTCGTTTTGTCTCATGTTGGCAATAGTCAGATTGATGGATTGAGGTACGTACAGGGTACGTTGTACGAGGATTGTTACTGGTTAGGCTGAGTGGTGCCTAATGGCGGTACATGGGATGTACCAGTGGTGTGTAACTAATGTGTTGGTAATCGGCTTGGTTCTGATATCATTTGTTTGGCTGTATTGTGGACTAGACATTGGATACTGTGCGCTAGACAGATTGATCTTGTCGGGTTCAGTGATTTTATGAGCAGGTGCTCTTAGCCATGGTTGGCTTGTGGAACCCTAGTATTGAGATGTGTGTTCACTGCTGGGCTGGTATTCAATGTGTCCCAGTTGCGCCACTTGATTGGGTTAATTGACGGTATACGTACACTCTGGATGAGTGAATTGGTGGTCTGAGTAACCACGAGTAGCCTTGTGTGACTTGATCACACCGTGATTTCCCAGCGTCTCGGTTCGCTGAGGGAGTCGGCGATTATGGACATTGAGATTAATTGGTGTCGCAGGATTGGGCTTGCCCTGCGAATTGAGATCATGTGGTTGATCTTACGCTACATCGAGGGTGATGTAGTACGTGGTGTTGTCACAGACAGACAGATGGTTGGGGCTTTACTAGGGTGGTAAAGCTTAGTGGTGACAGTTTAACTGATGGTGTCGGCGTGGACTGACAAATGAGATTTGGTGACTCCCAATGGGAGCAAATGTAAGGATATATTGAAAATGGAAAGGAACCATCTAGCTGAAGGAGTCAGCTAAATGGTTAGGCGATTTTATCGCGGATCAACTGATCATTTCCACTCGAGGTGGTCGAGTGTTGTTGCTATTATGACGTATGACGGTGATGGGATGTCTGGGTACAAACGAGGCTGGTGTTGTCCCAGTATGTGGGTGTACAAGTGTACACAGATGTGTGGTCGAATTGTTTTCCACAAGGTGGTTGTGGAATAAGATTGTTGGTAATTTCGAGGACGAAATTCTTTAAGGAGGGAAGGTTGTAACAACCCGTCCCGAATATCGGGATTTAATAATATTTAATTGTGATTTACTAATCTGGGATTAGTTGGGCGATTTCGGACGAATTGTGCAAAATGACCGTTTTGCCCCTAGGTGTGGGCAAAACGTTGACTTTTAATTCGGATGGTCAAATGGACTTTGACCGATGACCGTGACGTAGTTCGGGACGTCACGAGTTCATAGACAGGTGGCACGTTCGATTCCGACGTTCGTGGTGAAAGTTATGATGTACGGAAGTTCAGGGGAATTTTCGTAATTTGGACGATATATGGGCAAATGTTGACTTTTTGACCGGGATGTCCGATGGCCGAGGGCCAAGGACCGTTACGTAGGTATCGTCGATACGAATCCAATGACAGGCGGCACGCATCAATCGGAGTCCGTATGACCGAGTTACGGGTCAGGATGCGTGAGGGGCATTTTGGTAATTTTCTACACAGGGGCAGAATTGTAATTTCACGGGGGACTGTTTGATTGAATCAGCCGTGAAGTGGGAGGTTTGTGCGATCGATCCCTTGATTGTTTATCAATTAATGGACTGTTGTTGGGGCAGCTTTGTTGTGTGATTGCACATGTGAGGTGCTGGCAATCGATTGCACAACATGGACACTGGTTTTTCTATTGTTTTCGGGTCAGTGCAGGGGACATTGCGCAGTGGCCGGTGTGGCACTTTTGGATGCTTTTTGTCAGGACCCGTCCCAAATATCACCTCGATACTCGGGATGAACCCTGCTCCCGTCTGACAATCACACTTACAAGACCAAAAATAAACTTAATACAACTATAAGCATAACCATCAGACGAAGGAGTAAATATATACAACAGTAAGTCAGAGCATAGTTCTACAAAATGGGCACCAAAAGTCCTACAAGTCTATGTCCGCAACGGAAGAACGTCGGAAGCCCTATGCCTCGATATCTGCCTCAACGTTCACCCCAGCGCTATCACCACGACCTGGAGGGAAATTAAAAACAAAAGGTGCGAGTGGACCAAAAAGAATGAAAGTTTTAAAACCGTTTACCAGCAAATCAAAGTAAGGAAATAAAATCATTTGTTCCCTCCGGTTGTCCGAATCGAACCTGCCGCCTGTCTACGGACTCGTGACATCCTAACCTACGTCACGGTCAAGGGCTAACACTCATCAAATCGATAGTACACAAAGTCAACTTTTCGTTTACTATTCACAAGGGCAAAATCGTCCTTTTTTACAAAACTTCACAACAATTACATTTTTACTCTTCCCGTAGGTACGGGTTGTTACACTTTTAATGGCTGTTTAGGATTGCTAGAATGGAGAGTGAGTCGAGAGGTTAACTCTGAGATTGGGAATGAAAGGAATAGAGTGAAAATGGTGGAGGTTTGTCCTGAAACCCGAAACTGTGTTTAACAAATTCAAAAATCCAATTCGGGGTTCTGGGCCAGCCCAGGGCAATTTGATGACTCATTTAGCTCTCTGGGATCATTTCCAGTCGATCCAGATCATTTGGGGCAAGCTTGGGAGCTTCTAGGGCCGTGAACGGACATGGTGGACGGCCGGAAAACTCGAGCTTGGGTTGTGACGATTGAGGTATTGTCGAGTTCAATTAATCATGGTAATTGGTTCGTATTAGTCCTTATTAGCTTCCTGTGAAGTTAATTTGATAATGGTTGAGGATTGGAGGAGTTTTGGTGATCGACCCGTTTTGGGTGATCACGGGTTGTTGACTTGATTAGGGAATGGTTGATGCTAATCATGGACACAGAACTGAAATTGGTGGATTGATGATTGTTGTAGGATCAATAACGGATTGAATTGATATCGAATTGAGGGTGATTGAACCGGATCCTATCGCGGGCTTTCCAACCCGTTTACCAGACAAACGGGTGAAGAAGGAGCACTGTAGCAGTCACTGTAGCAGGCGCGTGGCTTTCACGCGCAGCCACTCACGGCGGTGCGTGACGGCGCGTGGGCACGAATCTCGAGGTGAGGTCAACATGACTTTTGTCCTATTCAATGTAACGAACATTTTAGCGTTGGGTTCGTGTCGATCGAATCCCGTTTCGTTATTGTTCGGGATGTCCGAAGGTTTTAAATCCAGTTTAAAAATACTTAAAAATTCGGGAAAATTACGGGACTTAAATAGGATGTTAATGATGAGGTTAGTAATCCTCTAATGTGATTTGAACAGGATTGGGAGTCCCGGTGATAGTGATTTGGCCCGGGAAGGCCTATGGCACGCGTATCGAGGCGCTCGGTTAAACGGTCTGTGAGTGGACATTGGTTTTATAAATTCGATGCATGCATAACTGTTTTATGATTGTTATGGTTATGATTAAATGATTTACTTTGGATATCGGTGAATTTAAATGATTTCACGCATTTCGAGGCGATTTACGTATTTGCACGTAAATCGAGGTTTTCTGGATTTACACCGATTTCCATAAATGTGGTTGGATATGATTTCATGAAACAGTTACGGATTTGATAAATGGAATCGGGCCAGGGGCCCAGTTAATTAATGAATCGGGCCAGGGGCCCAGTTAACTTATGAAATCGGGCTAGGGGCCCAGTTGACTTCTACATGTGTTTGCGGGTCGGGGACCCTAAAACGGAATTGAATAAATGTTTTCTGGTTTACATTTTATATATATTCACATGCTAAAAACAATAGTGGTTTTGATGATATGGAAAATCTGGTTATGGCATGTTTCACGGTATTTGGGCTTGAGACCCGTCTGATGAAACTTAATGATTGGTTTGGATTTTTATCCATGTATATATATATATGCCTTGCATGTGGATATCGATAAAATGTATTTAGTACTGCACTGTATAGATCCTTCCATATTATATTGTCTCCTCCGGCGAGGTACCCCGGAGAGGTCACGGGCGTCTAGTACGTCCAGCGTCTATGACGCTAAGCATCAGGTGATGCTGCATCAGGTGATGCTGTACCCGAACGGGGTTCGGGGATTTAACTCGGAAAATTGAGACCCGAGTGGCACGCGTAGCCTTGTGATTGTGACCTTATTGACGTCAGGGACGTCAGACATCAGGGATGTCGGATTGGAGTGTATAGTGCAGTGGCTAAAATAATGGTTATGGTTTATATTATATGCCTTATGGTTCATATTACTGGATTTATGAAATAACTCTTGGATTTACTTTTGGAAATTGAAACTAGGCTTTGGTTTCCGGGCTAAGGCCCTAATGGTTATTTCTAAATAAATATGGGATTATTGGTTTTAGTGCATGCATATGATTTTACTGAGGGGCATAAATGTCTTTTAAATGTTTTAAACAGACTTGTTTATTTTCGTCCACTCACAGCTTTTGTTTTCAATGCCCTTCAGGTTGATTCCGGATACGACTGCAGCAGAGACTTGAGCATCGCACACCTCCTCCATCGATCCTTACGCACTCTGGAAGCCCGTTTGGGCAATGGCAATCGGTTATCCCTTGTCTGGCGCCTCTTGTCAGACGGGAGCACGTCACATTCCATGGTAATCCCGGGGGGATTGGGATGGGTCGTGTCACGAATGGACCTAAAAATCGAACCGACCCGAACCGAAATGCTTTAGGTTACTTTGTAATGAACATTGATTAGTTATAATGGATCTTGATTAGTTGTAATAAACAATAATTAGGTTGTAATGGACATTAATTAGATAATAAATATTTATTATTGTATAAAAGTACAAAAAAAAATTGGTTTTTAGAGAAAATTGAACCGGTTCAACCGAACCGATTTACCATAATTTGAAGATAAAAAGTTTGGTTTTAACCGGAACCGAACCGAATAGAAGGAAAAACCGAACCGCATTGGAAGACAAACTGAACCGAATCGAACCAATTCTCCAACCGATTTCAATAAAAAAATCGAACCGAAAAATCGATTAACACTCTTAGCTTAAATTAAGTTGTGGGTTCAAGGCTCGATCTTCAAGTGAAGCTCATGCGACTAAGTCAATATTCATGCTCATGGGGAGACTAGCCTACCTGGTTTCAATGCCGACTTACATAACGCAATCGTCTGTCTACATATATATATATATATATATATATCATAATTATCATTATCCATCCATCATCCATCTCAGCTATAAATACTAACAAACATAATAACTGAACAAATTATAATTAAATAGTTACTTATTTTTTGTGTTATTGGATAGAATGAGAATCTGAATTATTTTATAAAAAAATTGTTTATTGAAGTTGGGAATGGGAAGTGGGAACGGGAATGGCGTTGTGTGCGTTACGTACGTAGTCCATTGGAAAATGCAATCATCTGCATGTTGTCACCCTTTACATGGACCATGCAAGTGCAACACATACAACAACGCACGTACCAATCACAAAAATTAGTAAAATATATGTGTATTTTTGTCATTCCTGTTTAAACTACAAGTTTCATATATATAATTGTAATTATAGTATGATTAATCACAAATAAATCATGCTTATTAAATTAAAATAAGTTCACTGCAGGAGCTTAATCATGCACGAGGCCAGAATTGTTTATATATTTTATTTAGAAAGTGCGTTCAATAATCAATATATAGTGGATGCCGTTCGTATCTTTAAATATATTGATCTCTGATACTCTGGCTCGTCTGACTGCAAATGAATCCATGTTCCCTCATGCCTATCCTGCCAAATATGTAGATCATAAATTAAATAAACAAAAAAGCCCCCATATACATGCTACACAATTTATAAATTAATTAGGTAAAGAGGCGTTACAGGCGCTGTGTAACTTTGCAATTCAATAATAAATTGAGAACATTTTATTTTACACTATGTATAAGTTTAAATACAATTGTAAATACACGTGTTAATTTTTATTTTTTAATATATAAAATGTGATTCTAATTAATTTTTATATTTTATTCTTAAAACAAAAGAAGAAAGCCACATTAAGGGGATGCTCTTAGTTCCACATTCGTGGTTTGGTTTACTTTGGTAATTGAAAAAAGAGAATGGGAATGTGGAAACATATATATATATATATATATGTGTTTTTGTGGGGGTTCGACTAAAAATCCGAAAAGAAAAACCGAGAGGAATAGAAATGAGAGGGAGAGAAAGAGAGAAGAGAAATAGAGCACCAGAAAGAGAAAGAAGGAGAGGAGGAAACCAACAGGAACCAAAACCCGAAACCTTAGAAAAACCAAAAATTGGACGTTCGAACCGTTTGAAGCTTGCAACCAATCTCACTAACACCTTGGCTGAGTTCCCAGGAATGGTTTGAGTTGAAAACACTGAAGGTTGGACGCGGGAAGGGCCTGAAATAAGGAGCTTGACTTTGGCTAAAAGTTTGGAGATCGGGTTTTGGATTTCTGGGTAAGTGTTAGATGTTTTGACATCATATCATAGAGATGGTTTGGGTAGGATTAAATGAATTTTGGCTATTGGAACGTTGAAAACGGACGATAAACGAAGGAGATATGGCCAAAATAACACCAAACACACCCCCCCCCCCCCCCCCCCCCCCCCTTCGGAGAAGCGTACAACTTGGACAGTTTGTGCGTGGATGACAAGACCCAACCCGGAAAACATCATATAAAACATAACTAAGTCCTGCTTCCATCTGAAAGGTAACCTAAAGTACCAAATGTACCCTCGAAACCTTGTCAGACAATGGATTCTTCTACAGTCTTGAGCTCATGCCTCCGAAGCGTAAACAGCCTCGACTCTCGTACAGAGACCCTAAAGGGTTTCAAAACGAAGGAAAATGTGTGAGTGGACGAAAATAAAGATTTTAAAACATATTTTGAAAACATACTAATTTCCTTCAGTTTAAGAAAACTATGCATGCATCAAATTTACCAATAAAACAAAATCTCGAAATACGTGCAGTAATACAAAAATCGAAGACCGGGGCTAATCCAAGGTATGCGCAGTGAATCAGTACAATTATCCCTTGTCTGACAAGTATTGAGGGTAGTTTCAGAATTTTGGATTGCTTGTTAAACAAGAGTAAGACCAGACACAGTTATCAAAACATTTTTGGAGCATGTCCTATCATTAGAAATCGTTCATAAACTTCAATATTAGTTTTTTCCTTCCTTTTATTTTACCATAATAGTTTTGTTGGTCCGTCCATTAAAATTTTGAATGAAATCTGTTAAAAAGTAAGTGCAAAATCGTTCATTCAGGTCGATTTCTTTTTTGAAGCTTAATAAAAAGGAAAGATTACAACAATAGTCCATGCATTTTACCATAATGTTAGAATTATCCTTAAATTTCAATATTAGTTTTTTTAGATTATTCTAGATAAAATCCAAAGCTTTCAAGTTCGATCTGATCGTTCTAGTTAAAGTTGCCATGAATTCGCCAATGTGGGTATGTTGTGGGTACGCTCGTGTTCTTCAAACTATTGATTGGTTTGGTGCAATTTTTATAAGGACATGATGAACCCAATATAGGAGGAGAGGAAACACATTTACGATGCCCATATTGTGTGTTCCTTTTTGTGTTCTTTGCTTTATGTTCAGTTTCTTTACTGTATTTAGTTTTTCAATATAATCCATTGGCCAAAAAAAATTTAGAAGAGCAATCAATTTGATCATTTATGATAGAAATCGTCTCTAAACTATAGTGAAGTTTATGGACAATTTCTAATATTATTGTAATTTTTAGGGACTACGTAATGACCCGGTCTGAAAAAGAAATAAAATTTGTAAAATTAAAGATAACCTACATAAAAATACCCAAAATATAGGATTAATTTTAAAAAGTACCCGAATTATAAAAAGTTATAATTCCATATCCAAACTATAATATCGATTTCAAAAAAGTATCACCGTTAAGTTTTCCATCCAAAACTCAAATAACTATCAATTTGGCAAATAGTATATGTCACTCAGCATCTAATGTAGCAAAATTTCAGTGACCATTTTGAGAACAATTTTAGAAGAGTTCAACGTGTTTTGAGGGTCTGGCTCCTTCTTCCTCTTCGCCAATTCATCATCTTCATCTACATCAATCATCAATCATAATCTCATTTTTTCCAATTCTTCATCAATCATCATCCATAAATCCAAAATCCAAAATTCAAAATTAATCTTCCATAGTTTTTCCCGGAATCTTCGAACCTCAAATCCAAAAGCCAAAAATCCATTAACTAATCTCTCTCCAGAATCCATTAACTAATATATATATATATATATATATATATATATATATATATCTCGAGCGTGTTCCAATTTTGGGCTTCTATGACTCGACCCTTGCCCACAACCACAACCACTCGCAACGGCGCATAGAGTCGATTGTGGCTAACCGGGCAACAAAACTTGAGCCTTCAAACCATGAAATCAAAAAATCCCAAAAATCCCAAAAATCCCAATACAACAGAAAAATGAACTAAAATTACTTCATCAATACCTTTGGGTTCAAGGAGACGAAAACAGAGCCTGAGTTCTTAAACCCATCCCTGAGAGTGGAGCGAGCCATTTGCCGAGTCAATCCAACGAGGTACTCTTCCTCATCACGTTCGGTCTTACTGGAATCCCCAACAGACTCGATTGGTGAGCTGAGATCCCATAAAACCCCAAAAGCCTCACACCCGGCATATGGAAACTCGAAAGGGAACATAGCTCTGGAAGCCTTGGAGTTAAAAACCAGCAAAGATTTGAAATTTTCTAGAACCTGTAGTTAATTGGGGAGGACATTTGACACTAGATACTTGCTAGTTTTATTTTTTATTCATACGTAACGGCGGATTTACATAGGAACATATTTGACTCAACTCTCTCTAGAAAATTACCTAGGAAGATCTGGTTATTGGCTTGAAAACTTGAAACTGAGATTGCCCATAAACTGTTCAATCAAATGCCCCAACGAACAATGTTTATTGTTACATAATTTGCTGGCGCCAATCAAGCCGATGTTGCTGTATACATCTCCAAAGGTGGGCTCCAATTGGTTCTGGACCAAATCAACTACTTGATTGGGATAAAAAAATTGGGAAGGATTGAATGGCGAAGGTGGCGGCCATGTACTAGGTCTAACCTACTTTGATCTTGCCAGCGGGTATGGACATGAAGCTGACTTGGCTGAACAAGTAAAGGAGCTAGAGAGTGTTGTCGAAGTGGTTGGAAGCTACTATGTTGAGGTTCCGAACGGCTACGTATTATGCGAAAGTGAGGTCAACGGTGGAGTTTTGGATGGAGAAGAAAGGGAGCTGAACGACACGGATGGAAATTTTGGGGTATTTGGGTGACCAAAGGGCGGTGGCTTGGGTCTCTGAGCCTTTCACATGGCTAATACTTAATTAATAGATTTATTTGAGGTAAATATGGAAGATGAAATTTAGAGAGGCGGTGGATCTCTTCGTGTATGAGAAGATGAGACAGAGTGAGGGGGTAGATAGAGAGAGAGAGAGTGTGTAACGACCATGACCTTCAAAGAGGGTCAAATTGGAAAAGTTTGATGAAATGGATCATTTTGTGTAACGACCCGTCCTGAAAATCGGTATTAGATTAGTGATTAATGAAGGATTAGTGAGATTAATCGGTGATTCGTTGGGTGATTTCGGACGGATGGTGCGAAATGACTATTTTGCCCTTGGAATGGGCGAATTGTCGACTTTTAGTTCGGCCGGTCAAATGGTCTTTGGTCGAAAACTGTGACGTAGTTTGGGACGTCACGAGTCCGTAGACAGGTGGCATGTCGAGATTGGAGTTCGGATGTGGAAGTTACGGGTCTAGAACCATAAGGGGCATTTTGGTAATTATGTGTTGCAGGGGCAAAATGGTAATTTGAAGTGGCCATGTGATGAATCAGCCAATTGGGTGACTCACGTAGGTTATTAAGTGACACATGTCACTATAAGTAGGGGATTAGTGTGTGGTGCACGTGTGTGATCGTGAGATTTGGTGTGTGCGGTGGCGAAAACATTTGAAAACAGAGTACAAGTCCATAAATGATTGACTTTTTGCACCTAGAAGTCAAAAGTTGACTTTTTGGTCAAAATCAAAAGATTGAATTTTTGGTCAAAATCAAATGATTGGCTTTAACTATGATCAAAATATTAACTTGTTTATCGGGACGATTTTTAGTGATTTCAAAAAATGATGTTATGAAGGTGTCGGCCTCCCGAGTACGTCAACAGCTGGTACGTTAAAATCGAAGATCATTTGAGATTATTACGGACCAAGAACCCTTAAGGGTATTTTTGTAATTTTTGCATCAATGGTATTTTGGTCATTTTCATTTTTCTACCTATTGAATACTGCCACGTGTCCATTTTGGAAGGGTCTGATATTTAGCTCTTCACCAACTCTCTCTGTTTATCAGACTGTGTGTGTGATGTTTGGTAGTTTGAGGGATATAGGCCGAACACCATGGGTGGTGCGGCCAAAAGTGTGAGAGAGCTTGAGTGATGATGGGAGACCCATAAAACGAAGGGGAGAGTGAGGGGAGAAGATTTCTTAGGGATAGGTGATTGGTTTGGAGGTGTTTGGAGGTTGGAAATACCCATAACTCGTGAATCCGAAACTCCCCATCCCCCCCTCGACAGGTTCCTATTTTGAATTCGTGATTAAGGCCTGGCGTTTAGCTAGTTTGGATTCTAATAATTTTCTGGGAAGTTGCAGCCTGGTGTTTAGCTAGTTTGGATTCGAATGATTTTCACCCGCGGAGAGGGAAATTGGGCGTGTGAGGGCACGTGGTTCACTGTTTGGGTGTAACGTTAACATGAGAATTATAATATTTCATCATACGTATTCAACGGTACAATTTTCGAGACGATCAGACATTATCTTGGGGCATTTTTGACTATCCAAATGTTTAGGGTCCGTGTTTATTCGTTTAAAAAAATCCCAGAAAAGTATGAGTTTAAATAGTGAGTTAATTACGGCGATTACTGACCCTTAGAAGTGATTTTTGGCAGGAATGGATGTTCTTGGATTTTACGAAAAAAAAATGTACGATTCAGTTCGGTCACGAAAAAGGTAAGTGTGAGTGGACTTTAGTTTTCTCGAAACCATATACATGCATTCTTATATGGTTTTATTTCATTTATTATGTGCATTACACTATGGTTATTTGTGTACGATTTTTATGGATTTTTTGGCGGATTGTATGGTAAATGGATCTTTACACGTTTTATGAGGAAACTGTCGAGTAGTATTCTGGTTTATTTCTGGGTTTTGGAAAACAATTTTATATTTGATATATCATGTTTATATGATTTTGATGATGTTTAGTAAAAGGGGTTTTACACGACTTTATTAATATTTAATGGCCCTTTTTACGAGGCTTAATTAAATTGTGGTCACAGGTTTAGGCTCGGGATGTTAGTGTGTGGATTGGGTTATGATCTTGATAAGGATATGTGGCTCGTCGGTATTTGTGACCGTCGTGATGTTTATGTTGATTTGTGATGATTATGATGATGTGAGATGTGTGGTTGATGACCCTCCTCGAGATGCCAATTGTGATTGATAGTCTCAAACCTCAAGTTGGGCTCCGTTTTTCTAGATACTCGTCTCAGACGTCGAGTCTGGGGTTTCGTTAGTTCCTAAAACTAGGACTGTGACTCAGACGTCTAGTCTGGGACTCCGTCATTCCTGAGCCAGTCCACATTGGACTTCGAGTCTGGGACTCTAACTTTCCTAAGTGATAATAGCCTACCAGTAGTCACCTTTGATACGATGATTCAGCAGCAGACATCGAAGTTGGGTCGGTCGATATAATTGGTTGGTTTGGTATATTGGTTATTTCAGTGTGGCTGGTGCTGTGTGATTGGTATGCTTTTTCACTGGTGTGTTCATGTCATTGTTGATATATTAACAGGGTTGTCTTCTATATTGTTGAGTTTGTGCTTTTGTCTAGTCGTACATGCAGTGATGTTTGATATGGTTTCATGTTGGTAGGGTTTATGACGTTACTGGTTTTCTTGTTACTGCACTTATTTCGAATTTGATGTTTTATTCATAAATACGATGCATGCATAGCTTTATTAAACATAGGGTAAATTATATGCTTTGAATAGTATACTTTTATAAACCATTATTTTCATCTACTCACACATTTTCCTTGGTTTTTGAAACCCTCTAGGGTCGTTGCACGAGAATTGAGGCTATAAGCTCACGAGTTGATAAGTATCCCTTGTCTTATAGGATTTCGAGAGTATTTTTGGCATTTTAGATTGCTTGTCAGGCGAGAGCAGGATCCGGGGGGGTTATACACGGTTTTTCGCGTTAGGTCCTGTTAGAGAGAGAGAGAGAGATTGGAGAAGACAATGAGTTAATGGTCTATAATGAGAAAGTTGCGGGTCTATAATGATCAAGACACAAAGATAATTTCCGAAAATTTTAAATTATAAAACTCACACTCTCTCCTCTCTAACTTGGACAAGCTCACTCCTCACCCTGTTCTCTTTCTCCCTTCACGCGACTTCTTGTGGAAGATCCACACACACAGTGACAGGACCCATCGCAGTCCCCCCGGGATTAGTGCGGGATGACCCTGCTCCCGTCTGACACGAAGTGTCAGACAAGGGATATTTCCGACCTTTGCCCTCCCGGGCTATCAGAGTACGCCAGGATCCGGAGGAGGCATGTGATATCTCGGTCTCTGCTACAGTCCACATCCGATGTCAACCTGAAGGGCAGTCAAAACATTAAAAACTGTGAGTGGACAAAACAAGAGTTTATAAAAACATTTAATAAGGAGAAGACATTTGTACCCTCCACTAAAAAGCATGCATGCATTCGAAAACCATTTATCCAAAACAAACCATATGTGGGACTAAGCCCAAGCAGATATAAACCAAGGTCGAAAGGACCACAATGAAAACGACCATACGGGCCACTGCCCAAATCCTGTGCACACCTGTACACACCACATATCATATATCATATATCCATCACATACATATATATAAGTCACACAACCAATCCTGTCACGGTATCCAAAGCCACGCGCGCGCTACCCAGGTCTCAATCCGAGTCTTCTCAAAGTCAAGATCAATGTCCGTAGACCACTGACCCTACCCGAGGTAATAGTATCATAGCCTTCCTGAGAGTAAGGAACCCAACTGGGGGGTGACTCCACTCAGTCGGTGCTCCGTGACTACTCCGGGGTCCACCCAGGCCAACGACCCTCCCCGGAGGAGATAATAGAAGTAAAGGAAGGTAGACGAACATATATATACATAACATAAACATTCATGACCGAATCCCCTGAACCGTCATGAATCCATAATATCCATAATCAGGTAACATGCCGGTTCCCATAAACCGTCATGTACCGTAATAACATAACCGAGGTAACATGCCGGTTCCCATAAACCGTCATGTACCGTAAGAAGCAACAAGGGTTCATGCCGGTTCCCATAAACCGTCATGAACCTGGGAATCCATTTAAGGTTCCCTGACCTGAAATCAAAACCGTAAAGTGACTCGGTCTCGTGCCCGAACATAGGACATCAGTTGGGCACCGTGCCCGATATCTGAGGTCATATGCCCGAGACAAAACCAAATGGGTCTCATACCCGAGTTTATCCTTTTGAAATCCAAATCCAGTTCATTTAAATCAATAAAGAAATACAGACCCGTATAAGCACCGTATAAGGCCGAAACCTCGAAATACGTGCTTATACGTAACCACATACAAATGCACCCATGGCATCATCAAACAAGTAATAAAACATATAATAAACATTTATGCATGCACCAATTTAGAAAACAAGGTCCACTCACAGACCGTCCGAGCTACCGCCTCGATTTGCGTGCCATACGGCTCCCCGAGCCGATCACCGTCACCGGGACTCCCAAACCTGTCCAAATCGTAATAGAAGGTTACTAACTACTTAATTAACCTCCCACTAAAGCCCCGTATTTTTAACTATTTTTAATCCCGAACCTAAACCTTCCAATGCCCCGAAATATATCGAGACGGTGTCCGATCGACTCGAAACCAGTCCCAAAATGTTCGTTACATCGAATAGATGATTTCGTATGTTGAACACATCCCCAGAAACCCCACCACGCGCTGCCACGCGCCGCCCAAAGGCCCCTGCGCGTGGACTCACGCGCCGCCCAAAGGCCCCTGCGCGTGGACTCACGCGCCGGTGAACAGTGCATCTTCCCCAGCGATCGAACCGGTCCAGCCTGCGCAGCCGGTCCAGCCGAACCGGCGTAGCCGGTTCAGGCGTTTTCCCGTCTCCATTTGGTCTGATTCCACCCCAAAACAACCCTATAATTCCTATTTCGATCCTAGGAGTATGTTTGGATCATCAAAACGAAGAAAAACACGTAGAACCCGAGGTTTGATTCTTGAACCTCACGGTTCTGTTTTTCCGAGTTCCTCCCCATGGCTTCTCAGCCACTAACCACCACCCAAAACATCCTAATAGCTTCCCAATAACCCCCTAATCTCATCCTAATCATCTAATAGCAACCATAATGCAAAGACCGAATTAAAATGGAATTTGGACCTCACCGTACCCTCTCGGGTTCGTGGCTTCGGCCGTGCACGGTGGCGTCACCTGGCCGGCCACCGTCCTCCACCATCATCTCCTCACTCTCTAGTCTCTCCAGTAAGCATATGGGTTCAAAGGTTGAAGGTTGTAATGGGTTTGGGGTCTCTGAGATCGGGTTAAATGGTTTGAAAGGAAAGAAATGATCGATAAAGAGGCAGGTGAGATGCATGAAGGAAAAATGATGTTCATTGGATGGGTGACACTTGTCACTCATCCATTGGGGATCAGAACAAATATCCGGGCCCACTAGAGACGAAACTGCACTTTTTGTCTCGTAAAACGTGCCGTCGTGAATAGTAACCGGGAACTTCCGTGAACCGTAACTTCGCCGTCGAACGTCCGAATTCGACGTGCCGCCTGTCTACGGATTCGTATCGTCCTTATCTACGTAACGGTCTTTGGCCCTCGGCCATCGGACCTCCTGGTCAAAAAGTCAACTTTTGACCTCCTATTCACCCAAATTACCAAAATGCCCCTAAACTTCCGAACGTCATAACTTCTTCCTCGAACGTCGGAATTGAACGTGCCACCTGTCTATGAACTCGTGACGTCACGAACTACGTCACGGTCATCGGTAAAAGTCCATTTGACCACCCGATTGAAAAGTCAACGTTTTGCCATCACTAGGGGCAAAACGGTCATTTCGCATCGTTCGTCCGATTTCGCTCTACTAATCACGGATTAGCCTCACTAATCGTGATTAGTCACTAATCTAATCTAGGAATTTGGGACGGGTCGTTACAACCTTCACTCCTTAATTAATTTCGTCCTCGAAATTCCAACCGACCTAAACCCAACCGTTCTTCCCTCCTTAATTAGTTCCGTTCTCGAAACTTCACTATCCTGATTCCACAACCTCCACCTCGTGGAAATAATTCGACCTACCACGCAACGCGTGTACGCTAGTACACCCACTAACCAGAACAATACTTACTCGTCTGCAGCCAGACGTACCGCTAACATCCATATCGTATCGACTACGTTCGACCACGTCGAATGACAGTAGTCATGCGTTCTGAATTGACACTACTTGTCAAATCTACCGTTTCGTTGACATAAACAACTCTACGGTTCCTTACTCAATCACTAATGACAGGACCCATCCCAATCCCCCCGGGATTAGTGCGGGATGACCTTGCTCCCGTCTGACACGAAGTGTCAGACAAGGGATATTTTTGACCTTTGCCCTCCCGGGCTATCAGAGTACGCCAGGATCCAGAGGAAGCATGTGATATCTCGGTCTCTGCTACAGTCCACATCCGATGTCAACCTGAAGGGCAGTCAAAACATTAAAAACTGTGAGTGGACAAAAGAAAAGTTTATAAAAACATTTAATAAGGAAGACATTTGTACCCTCCACTAAAAAGCATGCATGCATTCGAAAACCATTTATCCAACACAAACCATATGTGGGACTAAGCCCAAAGCAGATATAAACTAAGGTCGAAAGGACCACAATAAAAACGACCATACGGGCCACTGCCCAAATCCTGTGCACACCTGCACACACCACATATCATATATCATATATCCATCACATACATATATATAAGTCACACAACCAATCCTGTCACGGTATCCAAAGCCACGCGCGCGCTACCCGGGTCTCAATCCGAGTCATCTCAAAGTCAAGGTCAATGTCCGCAGCCTACTGACCCTACCCGAGGTAATAGTAACCATAGCCTTCCTGAGAGTAAGGAACCCAACTGGGGGGTGACTCCACTCAGTCGGTGCTGCGTGACTACTCCGGGGTCCACCCAGGCCAACGACCCTCCCCGGAGGAGATAATAGAAGTAAAGGAAGGTAGACGAACATATATATATACATAACATAAACATTCATGACCGGTTCTCCTGAACCGTCATGATCCATAATATCCATAATTAGGTAACATGCCGGTTCCCATAAACCGTCATGTACCGTAATAACCAACAAGGGTTCATGCCGGTTCCCATAAACCGTCATGAACCATGATACCATAACAAGGGTTCATGCCGGTTCCCATAAACCGTCATGAACCTGGGAATCCATTTAAGGTTCCCTGACCTGAAATCAAAACCGTAAAGTGACTGGGTCTCGTACCCGAACATAGGACACCAACTGGGCACCATGCCCGGAATCTGAGGTCATATGCCCGAGACAAAACCAAATGGGTCTCATACCCAAGTTTATCATTTTGAAATCCAAATTCAGTTCATTTAAATCAATAAAGAAATACAGACCCGTATAAGCACCGTATAAGGCCAAAACCTCGAAATACGTGCTTATACGTAACCACATACAAATGCACCCATGGCATCATCAAACAAGTAATAAAACATATAATAAACATTTATGCATGCACCAATTTAGAAAACAAGGTCCACTCACAGACCGTCCGAGCTGCCGCCTCGATTTGCGTGCCATACGGCTCCCCGAGCCGATCACCGTCACCGGGACTCCCAAACCTGTCCAAATCGTAATAGAAGGTTACTAACTACTTAATTAACCTCCCACTAAAGCCCCGTAATTTTCCCATATTTTTAACTATTTTTAAAACCGAACCTAAACCTTCCGATGCCCCGAAACATATCGAGACGGTGTCCGATCGACACGAAACCAGTCCCAAAATGTTCGTTACATCGAATAGATGATTTCACATGTTGGAACCTTCCCCAGATTCCCTGCCACGCGCCCTCACGCGCCGCCTGAAGTGGCTGCGCGTGGGCTTCACGCGCCTGCTACAGTACCTGCTGACGTCATCGCTGACGTCAGCATGACGTCATCACTGACAGCCCCTGACAGTGACACGTGTCACGCTCCCATTGGCCCACTGTCTGACATGTCAGTCTGACATTGTCAGATCTGACATGATGACGTCATCCCTGACATGATGACGTCATCAGGATGACGTCATCAGTCATCCCCTACATCGGTCAGACCGGTCCGGTCCGGTTTTTCCTGCAACTTGGACCGGCGTAACCGGTCCAGGTGGCCTTCTCCCTCATTTTCGGTCCGATTTCATCCATTCCAATTCCTAAATTCCTATTTCTTCATTTCCTATCTAACCCAATTAACAAAACAACTTAAAACCCCCTAAATCGATCCCTAAAAATTAACCCCCCCACGGCCCTGTTTTCCGATTTCGTCCCCAGGCTTCACAGCCGTCAACCCCCGTTCAAAACCATCTCTATACACCCTAAACAATCTAACAAACATTCCCTAATCAACCAAAACTATCCATAATGTAAAAATCGACAAAATGGGAGATTTGAGCCTAACAGGGTAACCGTTCGGGTTTGGGTCTCGGCCGTGCACGGTGGCTCCCTCTTGGCCGGCCACCATCATCCTCAGTCCTTCCCTCACGTCTGGTCTCCGTCCTGGCCGAATTGGGGTTGGGTTGGCTGGGTTTGGGTTGCACGAAGATGGAGAGAAAAGGGTGAGATCGGGTGGGTTTGTGTGTGGATGAAGAAATGAAAATGCACGGGGATGGGTTTGGTGCATGAGTAGGTGGGGTTGACCAGTGGATGGGTGACAAGTGTCACTCATCCATTGGGCCTCCATTAAATATCTGGGCCCACTAGAGACAAAACTGCACTTTTTGTCTCGTAAAACGTGCCGTCGTGAATAGTAACCAGGAACTTCCGTGAACCGTAACTTCGCCGTCGAACGTCCGAATTCGACGTGCCGCCTGTCTACGGATTCGTATCGTCCTTATCTACGTAATGGTCTTCGGCCCTCGGCCATCGGACCTCCCGATCAAAAAGTCAATTTTTGACCTCCTATTCACCTAAATTACCAAAATGCCCCTAAACTTCCGAACGTCATAACTTCTTCCTCGAACGTCGGAATTGAACGTGCCACCTGTCTATGAACTCGTGACGTCACGAACTATGTCACGGTCATCGGTAAAAGTCCATTTGACCACCCGATTGAAAAGTCAACGTTTTGCCATCACCAGGGGCAAAACGGTCATTTCGCATCGTTCGTCCGATTTCGCTCTACTAATCACCGATTAACCTCATTAATCGTGATTAGTCACTAATCTAATCTAGGAATTTGGGACGGGTCATTACAACTAAGATATCCTGACGTCTGCTCCCACTGGGAGTCATCAGACCTCACTCAACGATCCACGCTGACACCTCCGACAGACCGTCACCACTTGACAGTCGTCAGTCGAAAACTAACACTATACTCCCTTGTGGTTATACTAACCACCAACTCACTCAACCGGAGTATATGCATACTAACAAAACACTCGACCTGTGTGTAACCAAGCCCATCAGAACTACTATGACCCAATGCACAGTATCCAATGTCCAGTCCACGACCTCAACTAATCCGATGGTATCAGAACCAATCCGACTACCAATACGCTCTCCAACGCACCACCGGTATCTCCTATATACCGTCACCAGGCACGACAAGTCTGCCTAGTATCGTACCTTGAACAACGTACAAAGTACGTACATCTACCCAGCGACATACCACAACAATAACCAGACCACCTAGGTCGTAGTCAAACACGTTTCAATTATGGAGTTCATTTGTCCAATCCAGTATTAGACAAATCAAAACTCCAACCCATCATCTATTTCCAAATCCGAATCTGAATCCGCAAGTTTGTAAGAAATCCCGAATCCAAACCCAGAAGTCATATCCATATCATGTCCAAATTCGAATCCGAAATCATCATTCCGTAAGCTAGCATTTGGAATAACCATTCCGAACCCAAATCCATAAAGGAAAATCTAAAGTCAAGCTCTAGACTCAAATCCTGAATCGTCACCCAGAATTCGATTCCAAAACCCAAATCTAGAAATCCTTTTTCAAGTTCCAAAATCAAATCCTGAATCGTCATTCAGAAATCTAATTCCAAAACTCGAAATATCCTTCTCGTCTACCGAGACGTATCAATCATGAACCTATCGGTTGTCTGCTCAACTGATTACTCCAACACCATCGATTGACTTCATAGGGAAGCCAATCACAATATCCGCACATCCCTAAGGCTAACCATATCCGACCACGTCGGAAAACTACTCATCGGACAACTACTCGGGTGAGTAGTAAGCCATATGGGATTTACCTCGAAAAGAGGTTCAGCCCCAACATGCTCCACTCAACATCCAAGTAAGAGTAATAACTCTCCACCTATCTGGATCATCAAGATCACGATCTAGATCCACCACTACGTCAAACGACTATAGACGTCACGATCGAGGATCGTCTCGCCAACCAAAGTCCTAGACCATTTCCCACATCTTAAATAGATTAGTCTACGACGAGACACGCCGAGACTGTGGGTTCTCACTGATTACCTCGTATCGATCCTTGTCATTCCACCAAGGCAAAACAAGAATGATCCAACACGATGACATCAACACTCATCCTACGTGAATGCGACCAAAACTTGCTGCACTCACCACGCCACGTAATCCAACATCGTCTGCCATCAAGTAGAAAATGAGAAATCTCAGTCATTTAACTTCGATATACTCATCTCCTCCTGATGATTCAGAACAAATCCCGGGTCCACCAACCAATACACAAATCAGTGTACTAGTGGCAACCAACAACATCTATATCATCAACGTCATCTACCATCATCAATCATGGTAGAATCCGAAAAGTCACCCAAACGACTTCGACATACCCGTTACCAATGCGGAAAACCCGCATTCCACTCGTCACCTCAATCGCAACCTCTCGCGATTCCGAAGTTCCAACAAGATTGGAAACAACATACCCGGACATCAACCACGTGTCCCCTAACCAGTTTAACTCTATCTGAGTTCCACTCCTGAACCATAGATACCGAACATATGCCCATTACGACGGAGTCACACCCCGATCCGTAACTCATCGTCATCACGATCACCGGCACCAGTATCAGCACTAGCACCAGCACCACGCACTATCACCAAAACTAGTGTCAGTATCAACACGGCGTGTGCAAAACTGACACCCTGGATCTCCGCTCATACCGAGCGACGATCCCGTACCTCTGCTCGAATAGGAGAAACTCTGCCTCCCTCGTACCCGACAACTCTGGGTACAGTCACCCTGACAGCTCATACGGGAAAAGGAAACGCTCCCCGAACGTCCCCAACTCATTCTGCGATCGCACTCAGCCGTAACTGAGTCGAATCCAGAATCACTGCTCGTACATATGCGTTACTCACGCACCCCGTATCATCGTCACGACTACCTGAGTCTACCCGACCTGATGAGACTCGACTAAGTCCATCGATAGTAGCGTCTGCCACAACCTCGTGCATACCTAACTACCAGACCTCGCTATCGAGATTCGCATCCAACGGAATCAACAGCCCGTACCAACTACCCTGTATCCCACTCAGGGATTCCATCGACAAGTACCAACCCCGGTAACCTGTCCAACCACACTCTAACCAGGCGCAACTCGACTATCCCAATGTCGTCTACCAGGAAACCCGCGACCTTAGTTGCACCAACCCACAACTGAAGTAGCACGACAACCAACTCGGTCTAACCGATAAATATAACCTCGACTGCGAAGTGCAGTCCCAACACAAGCTGACATGACCAGGCCGACTAACGAACCCCAAATCCGAATAGTCATCCAAGTCAAACCACTCGTCAACTCGCCTTTCTGAACCATACCTACCAAGGTAGGGTTCCACGATCACACCTAGAGTTCCTCGGAACCCAACTGCGAAAAGCAGTAAAATCAACAATCTGACCGACCCTGCGGTCCGACATCGTAAAGACGTCAATCCAATCCTACCAACAATCCAACTCGGATTCCTCGTATCCGGTTGCTAACTGCCAACTGCAGTAAATCTATCTAACTCAACCAAATCCGATCATCCGATGATCACAATTCCCAACTAGTCGTCGGAACCAATCCTACGACATCGTGAAAGACGATCCCAACTAACCGTCTCACGATCACACTCCAGAATACGAACACGTTAATCCCTTTGTAGGGTCCCACACTGCCAACCTTGACAGAACTATGGCAACCCCGGCATCGAATGCCGAACCAAGACGTTCCACGATCCAATCCTACTAACTATCGTATCGGCACCCCAACAATCAGGTTGACCATGAACTGCAACCCAATGAGATATCACATCCTCGACCTGCGTACATACCACGGTTGCTCGAATAGAGACAACCCCGCTCTGATACCACGTTGACAGGACCCATCCCAGTCCCCCCGGAATTAGTGCGGGATGACCCTGCTCCCGTCTGACACAAAGTGTCAGACAAGGGATATTTCCGACCTTTGCCCTCCCGGGCTATCAGAGTACGCCAGGATCCGGAGGAGGCATGTGATATCTCGGTCTCTGCTACAGTCCACATCCGATGTCAACCTGAAGGGCAGTCAAAACATTAAAAACTGTGAGTGGACAAAACAAGAGTTTATAAAAACATTTAATAAGGAGAAGACATTTGTACCCTCCACTAAAAAGCATGCATGCATTCGAAAACCATTTATCCAAAACAAACCATATGTGGGACTAAGCCCAAGCAGATATAAACCAAGGTCGAAAGGACCACAATGAAAACGACCATACGGGCCACTGCCCAAATCCTGTGCACACCTGTACACACCACATATCATATATCATATATCCATCACATACATATATATAAGTCACACAACCAATCCTGTCACGGTATCCAAAGCCACGCGCGCGCTACCCAGGTCTCAATCTGAGTCTTCTCAAAGTCAAGATCAATGTCCGTAGACCACTGACCCTACCCGAGGTAATAGTATCATAGCCTTCCTGAGAGTAAGGAACCCAACTGGGGGGTGACTCCACTCAGTCGGTGCTCCGTGACTACTCCGAGGTCCACCCAGGCCAACGACCCTCCCCGGAGGAGATAATAGAAGTAAAGGAAGGTAGACGAACATATATATACATAACATAAACATTCATGACCGGTTCCCCTGAACCGTCATGAATCCATAATATCCATAATCAGGTAACATGCCGGTTCCCAGAAACCGTCATGTACCGTAATAACATAACCGAGGTAACATGCCGGTTCCCATAAACCGTCATGTACCGTAAGAAGCAATAAGGGTTCATGCCGGTTCCCATAAACCGTCATGAACCTGGGAATCCATTTAAGGTTCCCTGACCTGAAATCAAAACCGTAAAGTGACTCGGTCTCGTGCCCGAACATAGGACATCAGTTGGGCACCGTGCCCGATATCTGAGGTCATATGCCCGAGACAAAACCAAATGGGTCTCATACCCGAGTTTATCCTTTTGAAATCCAAATCCAGTTCATTTAAATCAATAAAGAAATACAGACCCGTATAAGCACTATATAAGGCCGAAACCTCGAAATACGTGCTTATACGTAACCACATACAAATGCACCCATGGCATCATCAAACAAGTAATAAAACATATAATAAACATTTATGCATGCACCAATTTAGAAAACAAGGTCCACTCACAGACCGTCCGAGCTGCCGCCTCGATTTGCGTGCCATACGGCTCCCCGAGCCGATCACCGTCACCGGGACTCCCAAACCTGTCCAAATCGTAATAGAAGGTTACTAACTACTTAATTAACCTCCCACTAAAGCCCCGTAATTTTCCCGTATTTTTAACTATTTTTAATCCCGAACCTAAACCTTCCGATGCCCCGAAACATATCGAGACGGTGTCCGATCGACTCGAAACCAGTCCCAAAATGTTCGTTACATCGAATAGATGATTTCGTATGTTGAACACATCCCCAGAAACCCCACCACGCGCTGCCACGCACCGCCCAAAGGCCCCTGCGCGTGGACTCACGCGCCGGTGAACAGTGCATCTTCCCCAGCGATCGAACCGGTCCAGCCTGCGCAGCCGGTCCAGCCGAACCGGCGTAGCCGGTTCAGGCATTTTCCCGTCTCCATTTGGTCTGATTCCACCCCAAAACAACCCTATAATTCCTATTTCGATCCTAGGAGTATGTTTGGATCATCAAAACGAAGAAAAACACGTAGAACCCGAGGTTTGATTCTTGAACCTCACGGTTCTGTTTTTCCGAGTTCCTCCCCATGGCTTCTCAGCCACTAACCACCACCCAAAACATCCTAATAGCTTCCCAATAACCCCCTAATCTCATCCTAATCATCTAATAGCAACCATAATGCAAAGACCGAATTAAAATGGAATTTGGACCTCACCGTACCCTCTCGGGTTCATGGCTTCGGCCGTGCACGGTGGCGTCACCTGGCCGGCCACCATCCTCCACCATCATCTCCTCACTCTCTAGTCTCTCCAGTAAGCATATTGGTTCAAAGGTTGAAGGTTGTAATGGGTTTGGGGTCTCTGAGATCGGGTTAAATGGTTTGAAAGGAAAGAAATGATCGATAAAGAGGCAGGTGAGATGCATGAAGGAAAAATGATGTTCATTGGATGGGTGACACTTGTCACTCATCCATTGGGGATCAGAACAAATATCCGGGCCCACTAGAGACGAAACTGCACTTTTTGTCTCGTAAAACGTGCCGTCGTAAATAGTAACCGGGAACTTCCGTGAACCGTAACTTCGCCGTCGAACGTCCGAATTCGACGTGCCGCCTGTCTACGGATTCGTATCGTCCTTATCTACGTAACGGTCTTCGGCCCTCGGCCATCGGACCTCCTGGTCAAAAAGTCAACTTTTGACCTCCTATTCACCCAAATTACCAAAATGCCCCTAAACTTCCGAACGTAATAACTTCTTCCTCGAACGTCGGAATTGAACGTGCCACCTGTCTATGAACTCGTGACGTCACGAACTACGTCACGGTCATCGGTCAAAGTCCATTTGACCACCCGATTGAAAAGTCAACATTTTGCCATCACCAAGGGCAAAACGGTCATTTCGCATCGTTCGTCCGATTTCGCTCTACTAATCACGGATTAGCCTCACTAATCGTGATTAGTCACTAATCTAATCTAGGAATTTGGGACGGGTCGTTACACACAGCCTAAGGACTACCATCGATCAGTGGAGACTTAAGCCACAGTCCCTCATCATCTTCTTCGCCTCACTTCCACGAATACAATAGTACAACCAATCGTGCTTTCGACTACCACAAGCGGAGCTATGGCAATGATTAGAATTTGATTTCACACCTTTCAAGGTGGTTTTCCACCACCACGAATAATGGGTTTCAATTTAAACTTCATATTTGGGTTCTTAGAGTTGAGTAGATGAATTTAAACTATTAGTTTGTATGTTTTGGTTAAGTATTGATGAAATTGAAAAAAAAGCTTGGACTGGCTAAAAATGGCCGATTTTGGCCAGCGTGTCTGTGATGCGAGGTAAGGGGTAATTGAACTCCACAGTCACACCCTTTATGGGTTTTAGGCTTTGACCCTCATAAGAGAGGTGGTGGGAGTTTCTTGGTGAGATATGTTATGAAAGATTTCGTCTTACACTTAATAAGGATATGAGGTATGTAAGAGAGGATTCCCACATACACTAGGTATGGTGAGACCTATGTTAGGGTGGATTCCCTCGTATGCTAGGCGAGGTATGTTAGAAAGGGTTGTCTCATACACTTGGTATGGTGTGAGCTATGTCAAGGAGGATTCCCTCATATGCTTTGTAACGACCTGTCCCAAATTAGCGGGATTAATTAATAATTAATGACAGATTAGCCTTGCTAATCGGGGATTAAACGTGGATTAACGAACGTTTAGGGCGAAATGACGATTTTGCCCCTAAAACGGGCGAATCGTTAACCTTTCATTCAGGCGGTCAAATGGACTTTGGCCGATGACTGTGACGTAGTTCGGGACGTCACGAGTTCATAGACAAGTGGCACATTGGATTCCGACGTTCGAGGAAGAAGTTATGATTTTTGGAAGTTCGGGGGCATTTTGTTAATTTGGTTAAATATGAGCAAATAGTTGAGTTTTGACCCAGGGGGTCTTATGTCCTAGGGCCGAGGACCGTTACGTAGATCAGGACGATACGAATCAGTAGACAGGCGGCACGTCGAATTCGGACGTTCAACAGAGAAGTTACGGTTCACGGAAGTTCGAAAGTACTATTGCACGAAGTTAGAGACGGATTGACTTTTGTCCTAAGTGAAGCCCAGATATTTGTCACTGGCCCAATGGATGAGTGACAAGTCCATTGCACACTCAAGCATACTCATGCATATCCACCCTTAACCGTGTTCGACCATTTCCCCATTTCCAACCAAACCCAATCGACCATCCAACCCCAAATCCTAACCCCTACCCCATATGATCATGTCCGAGGAACCAAGAGAATGAGAGGAGGCTGATGAAGCTGAGGACGATGGCAGGAGGTGGCTGGGCCGTCGTGCACGGTGGAGAGTGGAGGTAAGCTCGGTTTTGAATTTTGAATCCAATATTTTGATTTTGACGTTATGGACGGTTTTGGATGTATATAGTGGGTTTATTTGGTTGTTAGGGAGGTTTTAAGATGGATTTGAGGGTGGTTCACGGTTGAGGAAGCCTAGGGGGTGGTCGGGGAGGTTTTAAGATCAATTAGATTTTGATAACGCAGCGAGATCATATCGAATTTGTTATTTTATTTTATTCACGAGACCAAGCTATGTGTGTTATGATAAGATAGCCGAGCTGACACGACCCATCCCAATCCCCCCGGGATTAACACGGGATGTGCCATGCTCCTGTCTGACACGAAACCTCAGCCCGTTCGGAGCTTCTAGAGTGCGCCAGGATCAGTGGATGAGTGTGATGTCTTGGTCTCCACTACAACCGGCATCTGCGATCAACCAGAAGGGCATTAAAACCCATTAAAAGCTGTGAGTGGACGAAAAATCAATAGTTTAATAAAAACACATTTCATAAGAAGATATTTATGCCCTTCACTAAAAAGTATGCATGCAATCGAAAACCAGTAATCAAATCATTTACTTAAATAAATCATTAGGGCCTTAGCCCAAAATCATAAACCAAAGTAAGTGAAAACTCGGTCCAAAACCATCAATATTGAATAACCATTTTATTGAAATACAATGTAACCAATCCTTGGCATCCCTAATACCTAATCAATACCAATGTAACGATTTCCAAGTCACGCATGCTCCTCGGGGTCTCAATACCGAGACTCCCCAAGGTCCACCCAGGTCAGTGACTCACATATATGACCCTCCCTCGGGGGCATTATCCATAATCGCACTCCTGATCCTCAGTTGCGCCTCGGGGCAGCCCCTCTCAGGTAGTGCGTCATGATTAATGGATACTACGAGACGTCTGGAGGAGACAATCCACACATAATTATGGTATATGGAAAACATTTCATAAATAATCTCAAACCGTTCAAACGGGCTATGCCCGGGATTTCCATAAAACCATTGTAAATCCACAAATGAGTTTTGTGCCCGAAGTATAACTTCATAAATCATTTCCACAAATCCAATTTCCAAATTCAAGGACTCACCCAAAATTCCATTTCATAAACCAATTGGGCCTCAAGATCAATATCATAACCAACTGAGCCACCAGCCGATGCCTTATTAAATCAAATGGACACCAAGTCCAATAGTTCGTAAATCAAATAGGTCTCATGCCCGGTTCCATCTTTCCAAATCCGAAGTCATACCATTGAATCATTATTAAGATCACAATCACGTAGAAATATAATATAAAACTGTAAACCTTGAAATACATACAAATACGTGAATACTAAATACCATAATAAAATCCAACAAAAATCACATATTTAAAGCATATAAAACAGTTATGCATGCATCAATTTAGAAATCTATGCCCACTCACAGACCGTCCTAGCTGCAGGCTCGATACGCACGTTATAAGCCTACCCATGATAAATCACCATCTCCAGAACTCCCGGACCTGTTCACATCATACTCGAAGGTCACTAATCAAGTATACAAGTCTATAAGATAAACCCCCAAAACTCCCGGAAAAGTTAACGTGTCCTGGACAGGTTTCCCGAGGTGAAAAACCTTGATTTGACAAACTTAACGATCTCCAATCAACCCGAAACCACGACCATTGGATCCGGATCGTCGAAGCCTTTAAAATGACACTGGGCCCACCTTGAAATTTGAGCCCACACGCCCCACACTCCTGATCAACCCAAAATTCAATGTTGAATAGTCAACCTTAAAAAGTCAATGTTGACGTCAGCATGACATCATCACTAACAACCCTAACAGTGCCACGTGTTGAGTCCTCATTGGTCCATGTCTGACATGTCAATCTAACATTGTCAGACCTAACATGATGACGTCATCGCTGACGTCACCGCGTCATCCCTGACCTTAGTTGGACCCTACAACTGGGTCGCACAGGACCAGCGGCCTGACCCGGCCGGTTCTCCATCGTCCGACTACCAAACTCCTCCCTGTTTCTTCCTATAGCTTTGTCTCATCCTTCCCAATCGATCCATCTACTCAAAAACAAGGAAAACGAACTAGAACATTACCTTCATTCGATGAACAGTGCGACCATTCCCAGTTCTGTTTCCAAACATCTCCAGCCACCAAGCTTCTCGAAATTGATCCCAATGCACTCCTCCGAGTCCTAGGAACACTTTAGGATCATCCAAGTCGATGAACAAACGTCACAAAATGGTTTCCCAAAAATGGGTTTAAAACGGGTTATGGGTTACCTTCACCGTGACCACCGTCGTGGCTGTTGTCCTCAGCCCCTCTCTAGTTCTCAGTCTCTCTGTCTCGTTCAATCACTCATTCCCTTAGTCTCTCACATGAACACAGAGAAAGATAGGGTAGTGGGGTGGTTTGTGTGTTTGTTTGTTTAGGAAGAAAGGAAATGATGCACGGGAAGGGAAGAGAGATAGATGAGGGGAAAAAAACATTTTTTAATAAAAAAATCCCCCAATCAAAACCAGATCCACCTTTTAGGGAAAATGACTAATGGGATAAGTGACACTTGTCACTCATCCAAGGGCCCCATATTAATTAATCAACCAATCATATTTAATTATTATTTAATTTGAATCCCGAGGCACTAACTAAATCGATTTCGATCCCGTGACGATAACTTCCCCGTTCGACGTCCGATTTTGACGTGACGTCTATTTACGAACTCGTGACGTCCCGATCTACGTCCAGTCATTAGTCCTTATATGTTTGACTCCCTGGGTCAAAAGTAAACATTTTGCCCAATTATAAGGGCAAAACAGTCATTTTACACTATACTTCTGAATTCTCTCAACTAATCCCTAATTATCACGTTAATCCATAATTAATTAATATTTAATCCCGATATTCGGGACGAGTCGTTACACGAGCATTTTTCCAGTTGAGATAAGTTGATAATGATTGTCGTGGGCTTTGGTTAGATCAAAACACTTGTGAGTGAACACTCATTACTGTGGTCAGTGGGATGGTATGGGCGATAACCTGAGATGATGAGTTATTGTTGGATCATATGAATACAACATTTCAATTATTTAACACCACCTTGAGAGACAACGATACTAATGTTTTACTTGTGGAAGAAGTTTTCAGGGATAGCTCTGATTTTCACTAGACGAGGTTTAAGCTGTTAAGAGTGATTAGAACCTCCTATGCAACATTTATGATCATCAAATCAGTGGGTATGCTCTTGAGGTTTTACCTGCAATGTTTTGATTGTCTAAGTTGTAAATATCTAAATTGAGAATGGAGGATATTATGTTAAGTACGGTACCAGGAGGTCGGTTTGTCATGATTTTGTATATTATTGTTGTTATCATAACTTTGTTAGCTTGTTTATGCTTCAATATGGTTTTAATATCTACTCATATTTGTTGGTTTGTACTCTCTAGGTTGTAGCTGGACAAGATGCCATAACTAGGATGAGGCTTCACCTCCTACTTCATTGTCGGTGTAGGATTTTCGTGAAATTGTAAATGCAATTTAACCTACTATGCTTTGGATTATTTGGTCTATAATTTAGTTTTGAATCCTTCGCTTGGCAGGTGGAAGATGGTTTGACCAAATTATATGGGAGAGTCTTCTGGATTTTTGGTAGAATTCTCATAAACTTTTTATTAGATTGATGAGGGTATTTTAGTAAATTTTTGAGGTTTCATGTGTTGTCAAATAGGAGCAGAACTTATCACGGATTTCGAAGGAAAATTCAGGAGGGGTCCTATCAGACTATTGCTCCAATTTTTCTTTTTTTATTAAACTAAAAAAAAACATTTTACATGAATATACGATTTTACCTTTATTTTAACAGATTTCGTTTGTTACTTTAGTGAAGGAGCGAAATAAAATTTCATGGTAAAGTACTGTGATGTTAAAAACTAATATCGAAGTTTAGAGATGATTTCCAGAATTATGGTAAAATTCAGGGACGATTGCTCCAACTTTTCCATATATTAATGTAAGTGTTCATTGCATACCATACCTTAATTATTACCCATTTTGTGCCATTTTGGAAATTAAATTATATTTAAATATAACACGTTATATTTAAAATTTTAAACTGTCGAAAATTTTAATTTGTTGATATATATGAATGAAATATTCATGTGAATAAACCTAATTTTGAGGAAATTGTGGAATTATGCAAGGCCAATGCATAAAATCAACCTTTTGAAAACCTTATTGTAACGACCCGTCCAGGAAATCGGGATTAGATTAGTGGTTAACGACGGATTAGGGATGTTAATCGGTGACTAGTTGGGTGATTTTGGCATGGACGGTGCGAAACGACGGTTTTGCCCCTTGAATTGGCAAAAAGGTTGACTTCTAGTTCAGGTGGTCAAATGGACTTTGGCCAATGATTGTAACGTAGTTCGGGACGTCACGAGTTCATAGACAGATGGCACGTCAGATTTCGACATTCGAGGAAGAAGTTATGATGTTCGGAAGTTTGAGGGTATTTTGGTAATTTGGTTTAAAAGGGGAAACTATTGACTTTTTATATGACATGAATTTTTCATGTAATTAGAGGACTGTTAGGTAGGTCTCGATTCCCTGAGTACAATGACAGGCGACATGCTGTCATCGGACGTCAGGCGTTTTCGTTATGAGGCTAACTACGTGAAGGACAAAATGGTAATTTGAAGGGGCAAGGCCAATTTGGTCTTTTTGCTGTGCCCAGTTATTATTGGACACTTGGTTGTCCTTGGGAATTGTACCCACACACCTGGCCCAATCTGGAGGCTTGTGGAACCCTCCCTGCTGCCTCACACCATTTTAAAAAGGGAATGATTTATGGTTGTGCACAGTTTTGGGCAAAAACAGAGATAAAAGAGGACTATGAACCCCATTCCCTTCAGCTATCTCTAAACCCCTTTGTCAGGACCGCCCCCGAAAGGGGCATCGATACTCGTGCCCGATCCTGCTCCCGTCTGGCAAGATGACTGAAAAACCCCAAGTTACCCTCAGTACTTGCCAAACCAGGGATAGCCACACGTACATACTCATGCCTCCGCCCCTCGTACAGCCTCGAACAACGCGCCACGACCTGGAGGGTCAATAAAACCAAAAGGTGTGAGTGGACGAAAAGAATTCAGTTCATAAAACAGTTACGAAAAGACGTTTTTTACCCTCCAAGTAAAAACCAATGCATGCATACAAAAATCATTTCGCAATCGGTTAACATTTCAACATAAGAAATCAGTATATGAGAATCAAAATCATTTTCCTTTTTCTAAATCTTCGGGTCATAGCCGCAGTTATAAACACAGGGCCACAGCCCAAAACCACAAAATCCAAATCCAAGTATACGACATCAACCAATCCATCAACCATATAAACCGGCCACTGCCCAACACACCCAATCATCCGAGAATATCAATGAATCATAATCAATCAGTTTGCTGGATATCAAGTGCGCCCGAGTCTTTAAACTCAAAACCATGCGCATCATCAGGCCTTCCCGGGATTTCAACGAGTCTTTAAACTCAAAACAGAATCAATAGGCCTCGGGGGTATCACAATAACCGAGTCTTTAAACTCACGAGTCTTTAAACTCACGAGTCTTTAAACTCAATAAGGGCCCTCCCCCGTCATCAATTAACCGAGTCTTTAAACTCAAAACGTGCTCCAGCAATAGCACCGGGTTTTTAAACCCAAAATAGTTTTCAAACACAACAACGGGTCTTCAAACCCAAAGCAGTTTTCAGCGGGGTCTTTAAACCCCAAAAGCAGTTCATCAATCACGACCACGTGGGATCCATCCCAAAATCAACGATGTTCACAACAGACCCATGGTCCGACCGAAATTCCACATTCATTTTCCCCAAATCATACTTTACAAACATAATCAAATCATCATGAAACACGGGGCATGCAAAAACAGACCAAATCACTTTATTAAATCCTTTTTCATTCCCGAATTCGAATTCGCAATAATGATTCCGCAAGACGGCATTCGGAAGCATCATCCAGAACCCAAACCAAGAATCCACTTTAAATTTCCGAAAACTAAAAACTCGTTACTCCAAGTTACTTTTCTGCCCCAAGCACCAAACCAGAAATCATCTTTTCCAAAAGCCATTTTAATTCCTTGAAATCACTTCAATTCTCAGATCACATTATCCAGGCATCAAAACCCACGACCATAATCACCAAAATCCCGGTCTAGTCAAGCATACTCAAAATCCAATTTAAAATCCTCGAAATCGCAAACCTCAATTCACATTCCCAAATTCAAACATCAAACAGTGATCAAATCACAATAAAACGTGCAAAACCGCAAAAACCTTGAAAACCGTGTCCACCCGTAAATCGTACTCACAATCATACACAACATTATTAAATCATCATACACCCATTTCATATAAACTCTTTCATTAAACCATTATTAAGCACAAGAGTAACCATAGCCTCGAAATACGTGTAATTTCACATATAAAGTAAAAATACGTATAACTACGGAAATCGATTACGTATAAATACGGAAATCGAAATCAATCACAACTTATAATCATAATCATAAAAATCATAGAAATAATTGATGCATGCATTAAATTTTGAAAGCAACGTCCACTCACACACCGTCCAAAAGGGCTCGGTTTCGCGCCGCACGCGGTTCCGTGATTTCCGACATTTCCAGAAAATCCGAATCCTGTCCGAGAACACATCCCCGGGTCATTAAGGTGTCAAATAACAACATACTAATTTCCCATAATTTTCCGGGAATTAATCGTTAATTACAAACGTAACATAAATCTTCGGACCCTCGAAACAACATCGAAACGGCGTCCGAAAAATCCGAAACCAACGTTAAAATGTTCGTTACAACGTATAGGACAAAAGTCATGTTGGGCCTACCTCGAAAATCGGCCCCACGCGCCGTCACGCGCCGCCGCAAGCGGCTGCGCGTGACACTCACGCGCCAGCTACAGTAACCCCAACGGTCACCAGCTTCACCCGACTCACTGACATACGGGCCGTTCCACCCGCGCGAGGACCCGGTTAGCAGCCCTTCAATTCGCCATCATTTTGAACGATTGAACACACCAATAGCTTCGCCACCATTCGAATTAGGGATCTGCACTGTTCATATCAGTCGTCATGACCTCGAACCAACTCGACTCAACCCAAGTTCCCAAAGTCGAGTTCCTCGTCTGAGTTTGATTAAAAGCCAAGGAAGTCTTCGATTAGTTGGTCGTCCAGCATCATAGCACTACGGTAAGGATAATTTAGGATTCAATTTCACGAAGACTAACCTCCAATTGCACGAACACTATGCTCGGTTTTCCGGCCACCCGTGACTTCCGTCCACCGCTCCCGGAGCTTCGAAGCTTGCAATAACCGTTCTGGATCGACAAGCTAAGGCCTCAGAAAGTTCATTCGAGCCTCAATTGGGTTTGGGCTGGCCTACAATTCAAATTCGAAATCGAATTTGCCAAGAAGCGAGTTTCGGGTTCCAGTGCATACTCTTCACCCCAGTCCCCCCGTTTTCCTCTCCAAACGTCTCTCTGTTTCTCTCATTCCTCCCCAGCTCTCATTTCCTCCCAGACCGAAATTGGGGAGGTCGAAAAGCCAATGGCTCTCCAGTCTCTGTTTTTCCATTTCAAAATGTACCCGCACAGCTCACTGTGCAATTGTCCCCTGCACATCACCTTCACCAACACAACCGTGCACTGACCTCTGTCACGGTTCCCTCACTCTCTGCATAAACAATTCGTCCAACCCTGGGTTCCATTTCCAACCTTACCCGGCATTAGAGGAATCCGCCCGTGCTCTGTGTGCTACACAGTCCCCAGGCTCCACTTAGCCCATAATGCTGAACAATCTACCCCCAATGTCACTAACTGGATAAACAATTCCTTGGGAAGATTAAACAATGCCCAAGCTCTGTTAAGCAAAGTCCCGCACGCGGCTGTGCAGGTTGTCTCCCACGATGGTGAACAGTAACCACCGTGCAAATGACCAAAATGCCCTCAGTTGGCAAATTACCAAATTGCCCCTCTCCTTCCGTGACCCGTAACTTGGTCATCCGATGTCCGTTTCAAGCGTGCCGCCCGTCGTTGTACTCGGGGTATCAAGACCTTCCTAACGGTCCTCGGTCTTCGGCCATCGGACCCCCCGATCAAAAAGTCAACATTTTCCCTTATTTCGTCCAAATTACGGAAATGACCCTGAACTTCCGAACGTCATAACTTTCACCACGAATGTTGGAATCGAACGTGCCACCTGTCTATGAACTCGTGACGTCCCAGACTACGTCACGGTCATCGGTCAAAATCCGTTTGACCGTCCGAACTAAAAGTCAACGTTTTACCCACGGCCAGGGGCAAAACGGTCATTTTGCACCGTTCGTCCGATTTCACCCAACTAATCACCGATTAACCCCGTTAATCATGATTAGTTACAAATCTAATCTCGAATTCCGGGACGGGTCGTTACAATCTTCCCCCCTTAAAGAATTTTGTCCCCGAAATTCCAACCGATCAAAACTCAACCGATCTTCCCTCTAAAACCAGTTCGTTCTCGAAATTCCAATTATGCTCATTCCACATCCACCACGTGGAAAACATCTTGACCCCACAACACGTGTACACCCGTACACCAGCTAAACTCATCCGTACCCAGAGGCCCCATCGCAGTCTTATGTCGTACCGACCACACTCGACCACCTCGGGTGAAAATGATCACTTGATGACTGCTCCCACTGGGAGTCACCAAATCCCACTTGTCAGTCCGTGCTGACGCTACCAGCCAAACTGTCACCTCTAAGCTTCACCACCCCGACAAAGCACCAACCATCAGCCAATCGGTGATAACACCTCATCCTGCTACGCGCTCAAGTAGCGTAAGATCAACTACGTGATCTCATCTCGCAGGGCAGCCCAATCCTGCGACGTATTTCCATCTCATGTCCATAACCGTCAATTCCCTCAGCGATCCACAACGCTGGAATCATTTCGGTGTGATAACATCACGCAAGGCCACACGTAGTGACGCAGTCACCAACTCACTCATCCTGAGTGTACGTATACCATCATCATACTCAATCACGTGGTGTAACTGACACACATTGAATACTAGCCCATCAGTGTTCGCCCAACTCCACACTGGGGTTCACTAGCCATCCGTGGCTAAGAGCGCATGCTCATGAATTCACTGAACCCAACAAAATTAACTCTGCCCAGTGCATAGTACTCAAAGTCCAGTTCACCCCCACCACCAAATCCAATGGTGTCGGAACTAAGCCGACCATCAACACGTATAACCATACGCCACTGGGACCTCACATGTGCTGTCACCAAGCACCACACGGCCAGTCCAATACCGATCCTTGTACACCGTGCAAGATACGTACATCCATACCCCAATAAGTCCACTGCATGGCCCGCAGTCAATCATGATTCGATACTGGGGTTATCCTGTCCAATCTCATACTAGAAAGATCGATCATTCCACTCATCATCCCTTCTGGATCCCATGGTCACCCGACCAGTAACACAAAACACGTCACCCAAGACGTACCAACCCAAGCACACTCACCAAGGCGTATACAGTCATGCCGAATGGGCATATAATCTTATTCACAAATACCGAGGCACAGCAACTCAGAATCTATCGGATACCCGCTCAAACGGTTACCACATTACCTCTGATTGACTTCGAAAAGAAGCCAATCCCAATCACGCATATCTAGAACTGACCAATTAGACCCTGTTGGATATCCACTCATCCACACGTCAAGCCTCGAGTTCATCTCATAACCGTTCCCACTCGCTCGAGCACGGATTAACTTCGAAAAGAAGTTCACTCCAACAATCCTCATATCTAAACATTTATGACAGAGCGATAAGCTCTTCACCTAGCCTGATCAAGGCGATCACAATTCGAGTCCGTTACCGCGTCACCCGTCTGGTAACACAACGATCCTAGATCGTCACCACGCCCAAGGCCCACAACCTCACGTCAAATAATGACTAATTATGCACATACACCGATTCCGGCTGGGAATTACTCAACTCTTGTCACCTCGTCACTGTTGGGACTTACCCCAATACCTCATAATCTCCGCTGGATCCTATCCAGTCCATGAGTCAACCACTACTGAATCTCAAATACCAACGCACTCTCATCATGACAGAGTCACACCCCAACTCGTGGCTCAACACAATCTCACTCACTGACACTAGCACCAGCGCTAGTACCAGCGCCACCATACAACCGCCCACGCTAGCACACCGTGTGCATAGTGGTTAGCCCCTGGATCTCCGCTCATACCGAGCGACGATCCCGCATCACCACCCTTACCTCGCAACCATGGGTACCGCCATTCTGACAATCCACATCAGAAATAATGAACGTTCCCTGAACGCTCCCTGGTCCTCAACCACTACCACTACACCAAGCACTCGCGACAATTAGCTAAACTCCACAAAACCACCGTTCTACAAAACCAAGCCATAGTTTCCTAACCCCTTCAATACATGACCATAAACTGGTCCTTGGCATCCTAAGTGCCAGCCGATCCTCATTCTGCCCTTCTGGCTCATCTCGAGCCTTGACACCATATCATGACTCACCTCACGTTCCTAACCCCAAGTCCTGACTCATCGTGAGTCCCACATCCACATCTTGACTCCTCCTGAGTCCAATCTCATACCAAACCAATCATGTCATCACTGACATACCCAATCCCCGAGCAATATCCAATGCTCAACCACTTCTTACTCGACCAATAGGGCCTAAGAGAGAGTACAATTTGCCCAGAAATGCGGCCTTCCAGCCACCCGTCTTGTTCGTCCGTGCGACCCACGAAATTCTATGTCTAGGTAATCACCGTTTACTGTGTACACTACCCGACATCTGACCCTAAACCCAGGGTCAATCTCAACCGAGATTTGACACGAGGTCCCAAACACCCTCGCCTACTCGTCTCACTATCAGGTCGCGCACGAGGCTTACGCTTTGGAGGCATGATGTGGCCACAGAATTAGCAACCTAGTGCTCTGATACCAAAATGTCAGGACCGCCCCCGAAAGGGGCATCGATACTCGTGCCCGGTCCTGCTCCCGTCTGGCAAGATGACTGAAAAACCCCAAGTTACCCTCAGTACTTGCCAAACCAGGGATAGCCACACGTACATACTCATGCCTCCGCCCCTCGTACAGCCTCGAACAACGCGCCACGACCTGGAGGGTCAATAAAACCAAAAGGTGTGAGTGGACGAAAAGAATTCAGTTCATAAAACAGTTACGGAAAGACGTTTTTACCCTCCAAGTAAAAACCAATGCATGCATACAAAAATCATTTCGCAATCGGTTAACATTTCAACATAAGAAATCAGTATATGAGAATCAAAATCATTTTCCTTTTTCTAAATCTTCGGGTCATAGCCCGCAGTTATAAACACAGGGCCACAGCCCAAAACCACAAAATCCAAATCCAAGTATACGACATCAACCAATCCATCAACCATATAAACCGGCCACTGCCCAACACACCCAATCATCCGAGAATATCAATGAATCATAATCAATCAGTTTGCTGGATATCAAGTGCGCCCGAGTCTTTAAACTCAAAACCATGCGCATCATCAGGCCTTCCCGGGATTTCAACGAGTCTTTAAACTCAAAACAGAATCAATAGGCCTCGGGGGTATCACAATAACCGAGTCTTTAAACTCACGAGTCTTTAAACTCAATAAGGGCCCTCCCCCGTCATCAATTAACCGAGTCTTTAAACTCAAAACGTGCTCCAGCAATAGCACCAGGTTTTTAAACCTAAAACAGTTTTCAAACACAACAACGGGTCTTCAAACCCAAAGCAGTTTTCAGCAGGTCTTTAAACCCCAAAACAGTTCATCAATCACGACCACGTGGGATCCATCCCAAAATCACATTTTTCACAACAGGACCCATGGTCCGAAATTCCACATTCATTTTCCCCAAATCATACTTTACAAACATAATCAAATCATCATGAAACACGGGGCATGCAAAAACAGACCAAATCACTTTATTAAATCCTTTTTCATTCCCGAATTCGAATTCGCAATAATGATTCCGTAAGCCGGCATCCGGAAGCATCATCCCGAACCCAAACCAAGAATCCACTTTAAATTTCCGAAAACTAAAAACTCGTTACTCCAAGTTACTTTTCTGCCCCAAGCACCAAACCAGAAATCATCTTTTCCAAAAGCCATTTTAATTCCTTGAAATCACTTCAATTCTCAAATCACATTATCCGGGCATCAAAACCACGACCATAATCACCAAAATCCCGGTCTAGTCAAGCATACTCAAAATCCAATTTAAAATCCTCGAAATCGCAAACCTCAATTAACATTCCCAAATTCAAACATCAAACAGTGATCAAATCACAATAAAACGTGCAAAACCGCAAAAACCTTGAAAACCGTGTCCACCCGTAAATCGCACTCACAATCATACGCAACATTCTTAAATCATCATACACCCATTTCATATAAACTCTTTCATTAAACCATTATTAAGCACAAGAGTAACCATAGCCTCGAAATACGTGTAATTTCACATATAAAGTAAAAATATGTATAACTACGGAAATCGAATACGTATAAATACGGAAATCGAAATCAATCACAACTTATAATCATAATCATAAAAATCACAAAAATAATTGATGCATGCATTAAATTTTGAAAGCAACGTCCACTCACACACCGTCCAAAAGGGCTCGGTTTCGCGCCGCACGCGGTTCCGTGATTTCCGACATTTCCAGAAAATCCGAATCCTGTCCGAGAACACATCCCCGGGTCATTAAGGTGTCAAATAACAACATACTAATTTCCCATAATTTTCCGGGAATTAATCGTTAATTACAAACGTAACATAAATCTTCGGACCCTCGAAACAACATCGAAACGGCGTCCGAAAAATCCGAAACCAACGTTAAAATGTTCGTTACAACGTATAGGACAAAAGTCATATTGGGCCTACCTCGAAAATCGGCCCCACGCGCCGTCACGCGCCGCCGCAAGCGGCTGCGCGTGACACTCACGCGCCAGCTACAGTAACCCCAACGGTCACCAGCTTCACCCGACTCACTGACATACGGGCCGTTCCACCCGCGCGAGGACCCAGTTAGCAGCCCTTCAATTCGCCATCATTTTGAACGATTGAACACACCAATAGCTTTGCCACCATTCGAATTAGGGATCTGCACTGTTCATATCAGTCGTCATGACCTCGAACCAACTCGACTCAACCCAAGTTCCCAAAGTCGAGTTCCTCGTCTGAGTTTGATTAAAAGCCAAGGAAGTCTTCGATTAGTTGGTCGTCCAGCATCATAGCACTACGGTAAGGATAATTTAGGATTCAATTTCACGAAGACTAACCTCCAATTGCACGAACACTATGCTCGGTTTTCCGGCCACCCGTGACTTCCGTCCACCGCTCCCGGAGCTTCAAAGCTTGCAACAACCGTTCTGGATCGACAAGCTAAGGCCTCAGAAAGTTCATTCGAGCCTCAATTGGGTTTGGGCTGGCCTACAATTCAAATTCGAAATCGAATTTGCCAAGAAGCGAGTTTCGGGTTCCAGTGCATACTCTTCACCCAGTCCCCCCGTTTTCCTCTCCAAACGTCTCTCTGTTTCTCTCATTCCTCCCCAGCTCTCATTTCCTCCCAGACCGAAATTGGGGAGGTCGAAAAGCCAATGGCTCTCCAGTCTCTGTTTTTCCATTTCAAAATGTACCCGTACAGCTCACTGTGCAATTGTCCCCTGCACATCACCTCCACCAACACAACCGTGCACTGACCTCTGTCACGGTTCCCTCACTCTCTGCATAAACAATTCGTCCAACCCTGGGTTCCATTTCCAACCTTACCCGGCATTAGAGGAATCCGCCCGTGCTCTGTGTGCTACACAGTCCCCAGGCTCCACTTAGCCCATAATGCTGAACAATCTCCCCCCAATGTCACTAACTGGATAAACAATTCCTTGGGAAGATTAAACAATACCCAAGCTCTGTTAAGCAAAGTCCCGCACGCGGCTGTGCAGGTTGTCTCCCACGGTGGTGAACAGTAACCACCGTGCAAATGACCAAAATGCCCTCAGTTGGCAAATTACCAAATTGCCCCTCTCCTTCCGTGACCCGTAACTTGGTCATCCGATGTCCGTTTCAAGCGTGCCGCCCGTCGTTGTACTCGGGGTATCAAGACCTTCCTAACGGTCCTCGGTCTTCGGCCATCGGACCCCCCGATCAAAAAGTCAACATTTTCCCTTATTTCGTCCAAATTACGGAAATGACCCTGAACTTCCGAACGTCATAACTTTCACCACGAATGTTGGAATCGAACGTGCCACCTGTCTATGAACTCGTGACGTCCCAGACTACGTCACGGTCATCGGTCAAAATCCGTTTGACCGTCCGAACTAAAAGTCAACGTTTTACCCACGGCCAGGGGCAAAACGGTCATTTTGCACCGTTCGTCCGATTTCACCCAACTAATCACCGATTAACCCCGTTAGTCATGATTAGTTACAAATCTAATCTTGAATTCCGGGACGGGTCGTTACACCCTTTCTTTGCCTCTGATGTGTGAATAAAAAAGAAAGAATAGATTATGGAAAGGGAGGTGGTGCCACCGTGGAGGGCTGTCCACGATGGTGGTCGTGGACTTTGTGAGAACATGGGAGTGACCGTGTGTGAAAGTGAAACCAACCCCTCTTAAAACACCCTCTTCTACCCATAAGGTGCGTTGGAAAATAGAGAAGATGGTAAGTTGAGCTAATGATGAGGGACGCCACGGCCGGAGCTCACGGTGGCGGGGGTAAGGTAAATTTTCCCGTGAATGACCTGTTTTGATATCAAATATGGGATTTCAGTTTAGGCTTCTATTAACCTTTCTGATCAATTGGATAATGATCTGGAGGTTTGGACAAGCTTATTGGGACCAAACTCGAGGCCCGCCATGGACGATGGCCGAGGAACCCGAGAACGGGTAAGTTTGAATTCAACAATGGTGAATCTTAATTTAGTGCTTGATGACTGGTTTGATTAATTGGTTAAGCTTCTAAAGGTGTCAAGGAGGTAAATGGGACAAGAACCAGGGCTTGTGGTGGCGGGATCGCCAGAACACAGCGGTGGAAGGTTGTTCGATCGGATTTCATCTTGGAAGGTAATTTATAGTGCTTAAGTTAGTGTTTTAATCGCGTAGAGTCATAGGAATGGATAGGACCAACCTAAGGGTGGAAAAAGGACTAAAAATGGACTGAATTTGGACAGAAAACCGTCCACACCTGTTCGGGTCTAGATCGGGTTGGCCTGGACTAGTTTGAACCCGATTCACGCGAGGTTGAAGACAGCATGCACTGGCGCGTGAGGCCCATGCGCAGCCCTTTTGGGAGGCGTGTGGGGGCGCGTGGCATTTTTTTAGGAAGGCTCCAACATGACTTTTAAATTATTCAATGTAACGAACATTTTGGGACTGATTTTGAGTCGATCGGATATCATCTCGATATGTTTCGGGATGTCCGAAGGTTTTAGGGCTCGTTCAAAAATATTAAAAAATTTGGGAAAATTACAGGGCTTTAGTATAAGCTTAATGAAGTAGTTAGTGACCTTCTTATAGGATTTGGACAGGTTCGGGGAAGCTGGTGATAGTGAATTAGTCAGAAAAACGTAATTGCACGCGTATCGAGGCGGCGACGCGAATGGTCTGTGAGTGGACTTTTCTTTCTAACTTATCATGCATGCATAAATATTTTTATATGTTTTCTATACGTGATTTATATGTTTATGATATGATATTGGTGATTTACGGCTTTGCACGTATTTCAAGATATTTACAAAATTGCACGTTTTACGAGATATGATTTTATGCTATGATTTGATAATGGTTCTAATACTATGATTTGGGGATTTGAATTATGATTTGATTTCAATGATTTATAATGGATTTTGGAAAAGTGATTTCGGGCTTGAGGCTCTGTTCATAAAAGTGATTTCGATAAATGTGATTTCGGGTTTTGGAATCGGATTTCGGAAATACGATTCGAATTCGATTTTGGAACTTGAAAAGTGAATTTCTGGATTTGGATTCAAGATGATGATTCCGGATGCAGAATTGGCTTCGAAATGGTGATTTCGGATTAGGATTTGGATATGGATTTGGAAATGGTTTTAAATCGTTTTGGATTGGATTTGCTGGATCTGGTTATTGGGTTTAAAGACCCGGATATGATATATGACGGGAGCGGGCTCGGATTGAGTTTAAGGACCCGGATTGAGTTTATAGACTCATGAGTTTAAAGACTTGGATATTGTGATTTCCCCCGTAGGCCTATTGAGTTTAAAAACTCGGGAGTTTAAAGACTCATATTATATTGAGGCATGGATTGAGTTTAAAGACTCGGATTGATATTGAGTTTAAAGACTCAGATTGATATTGAGTTTAAAGACTCGGATAGATCCAGCAGGTTCGATTGATTACAAAGGGATTTTCACATGTGTTTTGGATTCCGATGATAACTTGATGGTTTTCAATAATGAAGTTTTTTTCACAAATGGTTTTCAAATGTTTTGGCTTATGACCCGGATAATATGGGTTTTGATGGTTTTGGGATGAGGCCTGGGATTTGAGAAAAGGAAAATGATTTTGGTTTCATAAACGGTTTTTATTATCTCGAAAATGAAATGGTTTGTGAATGCATGCATTGGTTTTTAAATGGAGGGGATAAATGTAATTTCTTATAATGAATGCATGCATGTAGTGGCAAGAGCACGAGAGACTGGGTGATGCGTTGCCCGATACGCGATGTGTGGTGAGACGTATGCCAGCTTTGGGATGGAAAGGATAGCTTGTTTGGCGCAAGCCATATCGATATTTGGTTGACCCTTAGGGTAAGAGGGAGTAGATCCAATAGATAGTTAGCTATGTGCCAGGGTGACTCACCCGATTGGTGAGATACGATTGCTGGTTGGTTGGTTGGTCTGTCGGGCCCGATGACAGCCTATTGATCCGGATGGTACTCGTGGACCTGTTGGGCTGGATGGCTTTCGGATGACGATAGTTTGGGATTGTGACCATTTGGTTAGATGGGTTGAGATTGGATTGGTGCGGCTACGAGTAGCCATATGCCTAGAATTGGGGTTTTGATAATCCGAGTGTTGTTCCTTATTGAGGAACCCCGTTGGGATGGCTGGTTTGGTAAATGTGAGTACCTAAGTGAGAAACCCCAGAGTAAGTGCTTAGTCTAAGAAACGTGAGTTGGGGTTTGTGGTTAGATTAGTTGTTGTGGCTTGGGACTGACTTTCGGTCGGATTGGAGATGGTGCTGCTAGGGTGCAGCCAAGGTATTGAATATACTTGAGTTGGTCTTCCCCGAAAGACATGTAATTCAGCCTAGTGGTAGGATTGGACCGACGGACTGCAAAAGTGAAGCGTGATTGGCTTGTAGGCAGGTGGTAAGCAATGTAGATTTGAGGATGTTTTGTGTGCCGTGTAGATACAATGTGAGGGTGACGGGTACACTATGGTGTTGTTGGATGGACTTATGGGTGTAGTAGAGCTCGGCCGATGTCGATATGGTTGATTTGTGGACTTACCGTGGTGTGTCATTGGAAAGTGCTTTGGTGGTATGCACCGTGACTCTTGTTGGTTGTGATTGGTGTTTGTACTTGAGAGGTGTGGGTAGTGGTTGAATTAGTAATCAGAATCATTCTGATGTGATTGGACATGCATCGTGATGTTCTAGCAGAGGTATTGGTGATCGACTTGGTGTCGAGGTTTGTTGTTCGTTGTCTTGCTAAACCGAAATAATTTAGATTCAATTGACTGGTTGAGTTATGGACTGGATCAGGGTGATCCTGAGTGATCTGATTAGTTATGACAGGAGTCAGTACTAATGTGAGCTGGCTGCTCAGAGCCATGAGTGGCTGGTGGGACCCTGACGCTAAGAGGTGTGATCACGGTTTAATAGGTATGCGATAGGGTCCAGTTGTAGACAAGTAGTGTGGGACGGGGATGGTGTTCCCACAGGTTGAGGGAGTTGGTGGTTAGAGGAACCACCAGTGAGATGATTGGTTGCGTTGTTCGGCGTGAGCGAGTACATTGTAACTCCGGAGGTCGGCGCGGATCGCTGACGGAAGTAGTACGGATATTGATGAATAGAGGAGTACCGAGGCTGGTAGAGGTCGTAGTGAGCTTGGTTTGCGAGGTAGGTTGTAATGACCCGTCCCGAATATCGGGAGTGAATATTAATTAATTATGAATTAGAATGACTAATCGGGGATTAGTTGAGTGAAATCGAACGAAACGTGCAAAATGACCGTTTTGCCCCTGGCGTGGGCAAAATGTTGACTTTTAGTTCGGGCGGTCAAATGGACTTTGACCGATGACTGTGACGTAGTTCGGGACGTCACGAGTTCATAGACAGGTGGCACGTTCAATTCCGACATTCGTAGAGAAAGTTATGATGTTCGGAAGTTGAGGGGTATTTTGGTAATTTGGCATAGTAGGGGCCAAATGTTGACTTTTTGGCCGGGAAGTCTAACGGACGAGGGCCAAGGACCGTTACGTAGGTCTCGTCGATGCGAATCCAACGACAGGCGGCAGGCCGAAATCGGAGCTTCGACGACGAAGTTATGGTCACGGAATCGGGCTCGATTAACCGAACGAACCGGGATTAAAATAATATTTTAATGTGAATAGTACCCGGTGACTGTGCACATCCGGATGAGTGACAAGTGTCACCCATCCCTTGTTTCCAGCTCCATGTTTCCCTCCAAACACCATCATCACCCCTAATCATCATGTTCTCCACCATTTTCCTTTATTTTCTTTGAAATTTCTTCAACCCGTGCACATTTTGGGGAGGGATTGAACTGGGAGAATTGTCTCCCTTTCTCTGCCGTTTTTGTGAGAAAAATGAGAGTTGGAATGACTGGACTAACAAGGGAAACACGGGGGGTTGTGAGTGTGAAGAATTCTGGGTTTCGAATTTTAGAAATTTTGGGGGGAAAATTCAATTGTTGCGAATTGAGCCGTGAGGAGTGGAATTGAAGCTCGAGTTAGCTTCCTGAGATCAGTACGAGTCGATCCACATCGAAAACACGATGAATTGGCAACGTTTTGGCTCTGAACACACTTGGTGACAGAGGAGGAAATTCGAGATTGTGTCGAGGAATTGGAGGCTTCGATGGATGAAATTGAGCTGGGGATTACGTTCCTGAGGATCCCACGATGCTTCTGGAAGGATCAATTGAAAGAAAACGGTTGTGATTGGCCGAACTCCATGGTTGCACTATGCACGGATGTTCGAGTTTGAGTCGTAAAGATTGAGCAATGGTTTGACGCAATTGAGTTGGGGGAAAGGTTTACCTGAGATCAATGAAGCTTCTTGATGAATCAATTTGGGGAAATCTTGTGGAATTGAGGTAATTCGACTGATGAACAGTGGCCGGAGGCCCTTCGATTGTTCATCCTTGATCGTGAGGATTGAGGTAATGTTTCAAGTAATTGATGTTACAGAACCCTAATTGAACTTATAACGAAACTCACTGAATGCTCAATTGATGAAAACAGTGTGGAATTGACTGAAAACCAGCCGGGTCTGATCGCGGGTTAAACGACCCGTTTACCAGACAAACGGGCATGAACGATGACACTGTAGCTGGCGCGTGGGTTTCACGCGCAGCCACTCACGGCGGCGCGTGAGGGCGCGTCCGGCCTAGTCTCAAGGTGAGGTCAACATGACTTTTGATCCTCTCAGTGTAACGAACATTTTGACGTTGATTTCGGTGAAATCGGATATTGTTTCGATAATGTTCCGCGTATCCGAAGTTTTGTTTTACGTTTAAAATACGTATTTAAATTCCGGAAAAATTGGGGAAAATTATATGAAGTATTTTGAGATGTTAGTAACCCTCTATAATGATTTTGGACAGGAGTTGTGATTTCCAGAATTTACGGAAAAACGTGCAGCTCGGAAACGAACCGTTTTGAACGGTGTGTGTGAGTGGACTTTTGGTTTTCTAACTGTGATGCATGCATATATGATTTAAAATGCTTTATTATATGATTTGATATGCTTTGGCATGATTGGTATTTCAATTCGGTGATTTCTCGGTTTTGTGATTATTATATTATTATATTCTGGCACGATTTTCGAGAAATCATGAAATTGGTTAAAAATGATATTGTGGGCGTGAGAACACAAGTAAATAATGATTTTGACTCGGATTTGGAGTTACATGTGAAATTGATGATTTTTGGTATTCTCGTGATTTTGTGATTATTTTAATCAGCCTTTCGGGCACGTTTTACGAGGAACGTGCAAATGATGTTTTGGGCTAAGCCCGGATTGAAAATGATGTTTTGACTCGGGTTATGAGCCAGGAAGTTGAAAATGATATTTGGACTCGGATTATGAGTCAGTGATTGATTTCATGGATTTACGTGATCGTGGCAACTCGGGTTTACAATTGCACGGATTTACGTGATATTGATATTTTGGACTTGAGACCCAATGGAATTGTGATTTTGGTTGGAATTGTATTTCCATGTGATGACATGATGATATTGATGATTTTCGGATTTATAAAGTAAATCGGGACTTGGGGCTGAGACCCTGTATTGATATATGATTTGGTTTTTAATGCAACTGTTTTTCACTGGTTTTTGTGACGGTGATATGTTGCGGATATTTAGGGCTTTCGGGAGAAAATATGTTTTTCCCCGGAGTGCACCCTGGAGATAACGCTCGCCTTCGGGATGGAAGTGTTTACCCCGAAGAGGTCACGTAGCACGATCTTTGTCTTGCAGCCCAGGGGAGGCTTGACTCAGATCAGATGTGCTGGATTATATGGATCGGTAAGTGATATGTTCACGAGATCCGGATCGTCGGCTGGTGAGGTTTTTCCCAGCGACGGATTGCTAACTGATGATGTGTTCACAGCAGCGGATGCTCGGATTTTGAGCGGTCCTTGAGCCTATTGATATGCACGCGTTGCAGGGATAAACGTGACTCTAAGCAACAGGATATGGAAATAAGTCCCGTGGATTATGGAAAATGATTTTGAGGAAACTGTGGTTTAACGGTTAAAATGATTTAAAGAAATTGTGAACTTTTTGAGATGTTAAACTGATTTGGTGAACATGAGTTTTTGTGGACCATGAGAAAATATGTTTTGATTTTATCGGTCCACTGTTCATACTTGAATGATTTCATACTATTACTCATGTTTTACGATATGCATGCAAGTTTGTGAAAACTGGAGGGTAAGAATGTATTTTGGTAAATGTTTTTATAAGAGGTCATTTTTGTCCACTCACACCTTTTCTGTTTTGTTAACCCTTCTGGTCGTGGCGCGTTGATCGAGGCTATTCTAGAGGTGGAGGTATGTGCGGGCACAGGCGCAAAAATTCCCTTGTCTGGCAGGTATTGAAGGGTAGTTTCGGACTTTCAGTTGACTTGTCAGACGGGAGCAGGACCGGGTACGGTTTTTGACGTCCAGTTGGGACGGGTCCTGTCATAGGATTTTGCCTGTTGACATTCTCACGATGTACTAAGACGTCGGTACGAGGTACGCGTGACTCGAAAACAAGTCGAGATTGATGTGACTGGTAGCAGTAGTGTTGTGTCGTACCAGTAGTAGTTGAGTCGTAAGTGTTGACTAGTGCGACGTTAGTGGTACCTCGGATACGAGTTGGGAGTGTGTTAACGTCGGTGCAAATAGGATGATCGCCAGCGGGACCGAGAGTTGGTATGTTGGCAGAGTTAGGGTGACAGTTGTGATGATCGTAGAAGTGACAGTTCGGGAACTGTCCGGATAAAGTGGGATTGACATGTGATAAACATCGGGTAGGAGACCCAGGTGCGAGATCAGTTGGATTCCCCCAGTTCATTGTGGACGTACGATATTCGGAATTTCGACGACGAATTCTTTTAAGGGGGGAGATTGTAACGACCCGTCCCGGAAATCGGGATTAGATTAGTGGTTAATGATGGATTAGTGACGTTAATCGGTGATTAGTTGGGTGATTTCGGACAGACTGTGCCAAATGACGTTTCACCCCTAGAATTGGAAAAAAGGTTAACTTTTAGTTCAGGTAGTCAAATGGACTTTGACCAATGTCTGTGACGTAGTTCGGGACGTCACGAGTTCATAAATAAGTGGCACGTTTGATTCCGTTATGATGTTCGGAAGTTTGAGGGTATTTTGGTAATTTGGTTGAAAAGGTCAAACTGTTGAATTTTTATACGACAAGAATTTTTCACGTAATTCAAGGACTGTTAGGTAGGTCTCGATTCCCTAAGTACAACGACAGGCGGCACGCTGTCATCGGACATCGGACATCGGACATTCTCGTTATGAGGCTAACTACTTGAAGGGCAAAATGGTAATTTGAAAAGGCAAGGGAAATTTGGTCTTTTTGCTGTGCCCAGTTATAATTGGACACTTGGTTGTCCTTGGGAATTGTGCCTACAGAAAATTGGACACATGGCCCAATCTGAAGGCTTGTGGAACCCTTCCTGCCACCTCACACCATTTTAAAAAGGGAATGATTTATGGTTGTGCACGGTTTTGGGCAAAAACAGACAGAACAAAGGACTATGAACCCCATTCCCTTCAGTTATCTCTAAATCCCTTTCTTTGCCTCTGATGTGTGAATAAAAAAGAAAGAATAGATGCTGGAAAGGGAGATGGTGCCATCGTGGAGGGCTGTCCACGACGGTGGTCGTGGACTTTGTGAGAACAGGGAAGTGACCGTGTGTGAAAGTGAAACCCAACCCCCTTAAAACACCCTTTTCTGCCCATAGGGTGCGTTGGAAAAGTGAGAAGATGATGAGTTGAGCTGAGCTGATGATAAGGGAGGCCACGACGGAGCTCACGGCGGCGAGGTAAGGTAAGTTTTCCCGTGACTGTCCTGTTTTGAAATCGAATATAGGATTTCAGTTTAGCCTTCTATTAACCTTTCTGCTCAATTGGATAATGATCTGGAGGTTTGGACAAGCTTATTGGGACCAAACTCGAGGCCCGCCGTGGACGGTGGCCGAGGAACCCGAGAACAGGTAAGTTTGAATTCAACAATGGTGAATCTTGATTTAGCGCTTGATGACTGGTTTGATTAATTGGTTAAGCTTCTGAAGGTGTCAAGGAGGTAAATGGGATAAGAACCAGGGCTTGTGGTGGCCGGGATCGCCAGAACACAACGGTGGAAGGTTGTTCGATCGGATTTCATCTTGGTAGGTAATTTATAGTGCTAGAGTTAGTGTTTTAATCACGTAGAGTCATAGGAGAGGACTGGATGAACCTAAGGTGGAAAAAAGAATAAAAATGGACTGAATTTGGACAGAAAACCGTCTACGCCGGTTTGGGGTATGGACTGGGTCGGCCTGGACTGGGTCGGCCTAGACCGGTTCGAACCCAGTTCACGCGAGGTTGAAGACAACCTGTGCTGGCGCATGGGGGCACTTGGTACATTTTTTTAGGAAGGTTCCAACATGACTTCTAAAGTATTCGATGTAACGAACATTTTGGGACTGGTTTCGAGTCGATCGGGCATCGTCTTGATATGTTTCGGGATGTCCGAAGTTTTTACGGCTCGTTTAAAAATAGTAAAAACTTTGGGAAAATTACAGGGCTTTAGTAGAAGCTTAATGAAGTACTTAGTGACCTTCTTATGGGATTTGGACAGGTTTGGGGAAGCCGGTGATATTGAATTAGCCGGAAAAGCGTAATTGCATGCGTATCGAGGCGGCAACGCAAATGGTCTGTGAGTGGACTTTGCTTTCTAACTTATGATGCATGCATAAATGCTTTTATATGTTTATATACTTGATTTCTATATTTATGATATGATATTGATGATTTACAGTTTTGCACGTATTTCGAGATATTTACGAAATTGCACATTTTACGCGATATGATTTTATGCTATGATTTGATAATGGTTCTGATACTATGATTTGGGGATTTGAATTATGATTTGATTTCAATGATTTATAATGGATTTTGGAAAAGTGATTTTGGGCTTGAGACTCTGTTCATAAAAGTGATTTTGATAAATGTGATTTCGGGTTTTGGAATCGGATTTCAGAAGTACGATTCAGATTCAGTTTTGGAACTTGAAAAGTGAATTTCTGGATTTGGATTCGGGATGATGATTCCGGATGCAGACTTGGCTTCGGAATGGTGATTTCGGATTTGGATATGAATTTGGAAATGGTTTTAAATGGTTTTGGATTGGATTTGCTGGATCTGGATATTGGGTTTAAAGACTTGGATATGATATATGACGGGGGCGGGCCCGGATTGGGGTTAAAAACCCGGATTGAGTTTAAATGACAGGACCCATCCCAATCCCCCCGGGATTAACGCGGGATGACCCTGCTCCCGTCTGACACGAAGTGTCAGAAAAGGGATATTTCCAACCTTTGCCGTCCCGGGCTATCAGAGTACGCCAGGATCCGGAGGAGGTATGTGATATCTCGGTCTCTGCTACAGTCCACATCCACTGTCAACCTGAAGGGCAGTCAAAACATTAAAAGCTGTGAGTGGACAAAACCAAAGTTTATAAAAACATTTCATTTGAAGACATTTGTACCCTTCACTAAAAAGCATGCATGCATTCGAAAACTATTTATCCAGAAAAACCATAGGTGGTAACTAAGCCCAAAACCAAGATTGAAAGAACCATAATGAAAATGACCATACGGGCCGCTGCCCAAATCCATAAGGGACTCAGCCCAAATCATAAGAAACCAACCATACGGGCCACTGCCCAATACCTGTGTAACCACACATATCACATAACATATATATATATATCATATATACATATAATTCACACAACCAATCCTGTCACGGTTTCCAAAGCTATGCGCGTGCTACCCGGGGTCTCAAACCCAAGTCTTCGCAAAGTCAAAGTCAATGTCCGCAGACCACTGATGACAGGACCGCCCCCGAAATGGGCATCGATAACCATGCCCGGTCCTGCTCCCGTCTGGCAAGATGACTGAAAATCCCAAGTTACCCTCAGTACTTGCCAAACTAGGGATAGCCACTCGTACTTACTCATGCCTCCGCCCCTCGTATAGCCTCGAACAACGCGCCACGACCTGGAGGGTCAATAAAAACCAAAAGGTGTGAGTGGACAAAAATAAATCAGTTTAGCAAAACAGTTACAACAAACGTTTTTACCCTCCGCGTAAAAACGAATGCATGCGTACAAAAATCATTTCGCAATCGGTTAAGATTTTCCACATAAGAAAAGCTGTGTATCAAATTTCAACATAAGGAAAAACTCGTATGAACCTCAAAATCATTTTCCTTTCTCAACCATCGGGTCTTAGCCCGCAATCATAAACACCGGGCCTCAGCCCAAAACCACGAATCAAAACCAAATGCACAACATGATCCAAAACCAACATCCGTATACCGGGCCACTGCCCAACTCAACCGAAACATCAGAAATCATCAAAACATCACAAGTCAATCATTTTGCTGGATATCAAGTGCGCCCGAGTCTTTAAACTCAAAACCATGCGCATAAACAGGCCTTCCTGGGATTTCAACGAGTCTTTAAACTCAGAACATAATCAATAGGCCTCGGGGGTATCACAGTAACCGAGTCTTTAAACTCACGAGTCTTTAAACTCATTAAGGGCCCTCCCCCGTCATCAATTAACCGAGTCTTTAAACTCAAAACGTGCTCCAGAAATAGCACCCGGGTCTTTAAACCCCAAAACATTTGTCAAACACAACAACGTGGGATTCATCCCAAAATCACATTTTTCACAACATGACTCATGGTCCGAATTTCCACATTCGAATTCCCAATCATACTTCACAAAACATATTCGAATCACCATTACACACGGGGCATGTACAATCATACCAAATCACTTTATTAAATCCTTTTTCATTCCCGAATTCGAATTCGCAACAATGATTCCGTAAGCCGGCATCCGGAAGCATCATCCCGAACCCAAACCAAGAATCCGTTTTTTTTTTCGAAAACCGAAATCTCGTAAATCAAAGTTACTTTTGTGCCCCGAGCATCAAGCCCGAAATCACCTTTCTCAAATCTCATTTTCAACACATCAAAACCACAACCATAATCACCAAAATCACGATCCAAGCAAAAGATACTCAAAACCCATTTTTAAAATCCTCAAAATCACAAGTCTCATTTTAATTCCCCGATTCAAACATCAACAGTGATCAAATCACAATAACTCGAAATCTCGTAAAACGTGCAGATCCGGAACGTTCTCGAAAAACGTGTCAAAATCGTAAGTCACACTCGCAAATCATAAACAACCTTCTTAAATCATTTTGCACCCATTTCATATAACTTCTTTCATTAAACCATCATTAAGCACACGAGTGACCATAGCCTCGAAATACGTGTAATTTCATAGGTATAGTAAAAAATACGTATAAATACGGGAATCGAATACGTATAAATACGGAAATCAAAATCAATCACAACTTATAATCATAATCGTAAAATCATAGAAATAATTTATGCATGCATTAAATTTTGAAAGCAACGTCCACTCACACACCGTCCAATAGGGCTCGGTTTCACGCCGCACGCGGTTTCGTAATTTCCGATATTTTCCAGAAATTCCAAACCATGTTCGAAAACATACTTTAGTGTCACTAAGGGCTTAGATAACAACATACTAATTTCCCATAATTTTCCGGGAATTAATCATTAATTACAAACGTAACGGAAATCTTCGGACCCTCAGAACCATATTGAAACGGTGTCCGATAAACTCGAAATCAACGCTAAAATGTTCGTCACATCGTATAGGACAGAAGTCGTTTTGAACTCACCTTGAGAAACCGTCCCACGCACCCTCACGCGCCTGCTACAGTGCGGTGTACAGTCATCGTTCCAACCCGGATTACTGGTAAACAGGCCATTTCACCCGCGACTCGACCCGATCAAATTCCTGCGAGAAACCATCCAATTTCTTCAATTGATCCCACATCTAGACTCGCAATAAACTCAATTAGGGGTCTGTAATACGCATTCAAATCGACACGGTCTAAAACCAACTCAACTGAACTCAAATCGTACTTAAAGTTCATCATCCTGGTTCAACACGATGTCACTGATTCCTTCAATTGATTAGTGGGGAAGCATCGTAGACTCACCCTCACGATGGTTGTGAACTCAATTTCACAAGAGCTTACCTCCATGACCACGACTCCAAGCTCGGTTTTTCTGCAACTCAGTCGTGACTGTCCATGGCTCTCCAGGCTTCGAGCTTCGGTCCCCTTGATCTGGATCGACTAAATGATGTCCCAGAAGACTGGATTGAGCCTTGAATTGGCTTGGGCTGGCCAATAATTCGAAATTGGATTTTCCCTCCGTTTTCCCAGTTTTCCCGATTCTGTCCTCCCCTCTTGTTCTTCGGTTCTTTCCTCACCAAAATGATCCTCAGAGACTCCCCAATGTCCACTAATCTCTCAGTTTTCAAACCGGGCAGCGAACAAGTCGTGGGAATCATCCTGGCTCCTCTGAAATTTTGTTTCCCGCAGAGGACCCAAACCCATTACCCGTGCTCTGTTCGTTTCATTCAACACCACCACCACTCAGTTCCAAGTCCCAATTCCTCCCAGCTCTTGTCTGCCCGCTCAGGTCACGCCACACACTGCATAAACAATTCGACCCGTGCACACAACTATGGCCACACTATGTTTTCTCACCTCAAAATTCCAGCCCGTGCACATCACCCCCCACACGCACAACTCCACAATGCGTAAACAATTCCCTAATGCATTAAACAACTCCTCAGCCTATCAATTTCATAAACAAATCACCCCGTGCTCTGATTAAGATGTAATCCATACACGGCTGTCCCTGTTCAAACAATACCCTAGTGAAAATTACTATTTTGCCCTCCTTTGACAATTTACCAAAATGCCCCTCACCATCCGTGACCCGTAGCTTGGTCACCCGATGTCCGTTTTCGGCGTGCCGCCTGTCGTTGTACTCGGGGCGTCGAGACGAACATAACGGTCTTCGAGTCATATGGATATCAATTTTCAAACAAAAAGTCAACTTTTTCCCTTATAACGTCCAATTTACGATAATGCCCCTGGACTTCCGCACGTCATAACTTTCACCCTGTTCGTCCGAATCGGACGTGCCACCTGTCTATGAACTCGTGACGTCCCAAACTACGTCACGGTCATCGGGCAAGGTCCATTTGACCGCCCGAATAAAAAGTCAACGTTTTGCCCACAACTAGGGGCAAAACGGTCATTTTGCATCGTTCGTCCGATTCCACCCAACTAACCACCGATTAACCCTCATTAATCATGATTAGTTACTAACCTAATCCCGAATTCCGGGATGGGTCGTTACAACTGACCATACCCGAGGTTATAGTAACCAGGCTTCCTAAGAGTAAGGAACCCAACTGGGGCGACTCCACTCAATCGGTGCTCCGTGACTACTTCGGGGTCCACCCAGGCCAACGACCCTCCCCGGAGGAGATAATAGAACAAGTAAATGAAGGTATATGAATATATATATATACATAACATAAACATTCATACCTGGTTCCCCTGAACCGTCATGATCCATAACATCCATTATATTCATATACATATAGACAACATCCTCCATGACCGGTTCCCATAAACCGTCATGTACCACAATGACCTGACAAAGGTTCATGTCAATTCCCATAAACCGTCATGAACCACAATGACCTTTCTAGAGTTCATGACGGTTCCCATAAACCGTCATAAACTTGGAAATCCATCTAGGGTCCCTGACCCGAAAGCATCAATGTAAAACAACTCGGTCTCGTGCCCGAACATATGACTCAACTGGGCACCGTGCCCGATATCTAAGGGTCAGTCACGACTCCGATCATAGTGATGTGTGCAACCATCCATCCAGGACCGCCCTCAATCCTAGTATGTCGCCGTGAACGTATGAACCGACGCGACCACCCCAAGATCATGGTGCACTCATCACCGATCGATATCCTGAACCGTCAGCACTCCGAAGTCGAGCCTTCCCAGGCTGCCCGATAACGAATCGTGCATCGTGATCTCTCCGGAAGGAACACATCCCAAACCGGAGGCGAGCGTCGTATCGTCGATCGCCGTGCACATAGCACCCGTCGCGACCACGATTTAGACCCGAAGGTCGTAAATAGCGTCATATGCCCGAGATAGAACCAAATGGGTCTCATACCCGAGTTTATCCTTTTAGAAATCCAAAACCTTTCATTTAGACCAATAAAGAAATACAGACCCGTATAGGCACCTTATAGGCCCAAAACCTCGAAATACGTGCCTATACGTAACCACACATCCAAATGCACTCATGGCATCACAAATAAGTATTTAAAACATATAATAAACATTTATGCATGCACCAATTTAGAAAACCAAGGTCCACTCACAGACCGTCCGAACTGCCGCCTCGATATGGATTCGTATCATCCCGATCTACGTAACGGTCCTCGGCCCTCAGCCATCGGACACCTCAGTCCAAAAGTTAACTATTTGGCCCTTTTAACTTAAATTACCAAAATACCCCTAAACTTCCGAACGTCATAACTTCCTCCACAAACGTCGGAATTGAACGTGCCACCTGTCTATGAACTCGTGACGTCCTAAACTACGTCACGGTCAACGATCAAAGTCCATTTGACTGCCCGATCGAAAAGTTAACATTTTGCCCAAGCCCAGGGGCAAAACGGTCATTTTGCATCGTTCGTTCGATTTCGCCCAACTAATCACGGATTAACCTCACTAATCGTGATTAGTCACTAATCTAATCTTGGAATTTGGGACGGGTCGTTACATTAAAGCTCGGGAGTTTAAAGACTCGGATATTGTGATTTCCCCCGTAAACCTATTGAGTTTAAAGACTCGGATTATATTGAGGTCTGGATTGAGTTTAAAGACTCAGATTGATATTGAGTTTAAAGACTCAGATAAATCCAGCAGGTTCGATTGATTGCAAAGGGATTTTCACATGTGTTTTGGATTCCGATGATAACTTGATGGTTTTCAATAATGATGTTTTTTCACAAATGGTTTTCAGATGTTTTGGGCTATGACCCGGATATTATGGGTTTTCATGGTTTTTTGAGAAAAGGAAAATGATTTCGGTTTGATAAACGGTTTTTATTATCTCGGAAATGAAATTGTTTTTGAATGCATGCATTGATTTTTAAATGGAGGGTATAAATGTAATTTCTTATAAACTGTGTTCTAAACGTATTATTTATTTTTGTCCACTCACAGTGTTTTGTTTTTTATACCCTCCAAGTTGATGTGGTGCGGGCTGTTGTTAGAAAGACGGAGACATCACACACGCGATCCACAGTAGGTTCTGCGTACTCTAGGAAGTCCGGAAGTTTTGGAGGGTTCGCTTGGGAATCCCTTGTCCGGCTTACATGTTATATGGAGGTTGGACGACGGTTTGGCCTTCGTGTCGCACGTAAGTTAGACGGGAGCATGGCTTATCCCTTAATCCTGGGGGATTGGGGGTAGGTCGTGTCACTTATCATTCTAGACAAACTAAGGAAAATAGTATCATGCAATTCAAACTAATCAAACGAAAATCCTCAAGGAAATTGTTGAACACCTTATCATTCTATAAGCATTTATCCAATTAGAGAAATAAGAACGTAAATCAAACTGCAGAACCCCACACTAATCTTCAAGGAAAAACCAAGCATTGGGTCTTTAAAGCAGAAAAAAGCACCAAATAGCCCAAACACATAAACATAGCCAGGTGGCAATAACACTGAAAATTCAAAAAATTTAACTCTTCTAGCAAGCTAGAACGACCATGAGAAAGTCCATCGGGAGATTTGAAAATAACAACCCTTTCCTAATAGAAATTAGGCTTTTTACTTTAGATGCACTAGAAACGCACCAGTGTGTCTCAAAATGCACCATAAACAGAGATTAGTTTCACTTTGGACTAGAAATAGGTGCAACTTTAAGTCATTTGTACTATTTAACAAATTTCGTTTTTGATAACATTAAAATTACAGTTTTTTTTTTTAAATGTCCCTTACCTTAAATACTGTTCTTCTCCTTCCTTTTCATCTTCTTCCTCTCAAAACTCTAACTCAAACCCCCAAAATACTCCACACTTACTTCTATAGTTTCTCCACCAAGCTCTTCCCCTCCCGAGCCTAGAAATTCCTTCATCGGCTCTGTAATCCCGATTGCAATTTCTGGACTGAGATTTGCAAGAATAATTAAAAATGAAAAGCCGCTTCAATATAATAGTTGGAAGCTTTCAGCAAATCATAATATCCCATTTATGTTTCAAAGATATACGACATGGATTGTCTTTGATTTCTTTTTTTCTGCTCTGCTCAAGTCGGTTGGCTCTGTTTCTTTGCTCGAATCGCAGCTGCATGCAATTGTTAGGAGGTGTAATTTATGGTCGAGAGACTTTTTTTCTTCACCAACCACCCACGTCCCCTTGGCGGTGAAAGGAGAAACCGCAGGGCCTCTCACCGGAACGCAGCGTCGGGGTCGGGTCGCTCCGCTTTTAACTTTGCGTCTTCACAAAGCTGAAGCTCAAAGCTGCTTGCTTGCTTGCTTCTTCCACATGTTTTGCGCTATCAATTTCGTTCGGTGCCATTGTTCTCTCTGCAAAATGGGGTTGGGCTGGATCGTCGCAGACCAAAGAAGATGTTGAGGTTACGCTGTCATTCGTTGCCTGTATTTTTCTGTTCTTATTTTGTTTTGGCATCCGTTTGGCTGTTGGCAAGACGCAAGAAAACGAAGTTGAAATCTTTGAGGAAGTAATTGTAATCTATTGTTGATTTGGAGGAAAATGGTTGAGCTTAGTTAAGCTGAGCTGAGTGACCGAGTCAAACTGCTGGATTCTTTGTTCTTTTGCTGAAAATTTTGTTATAACTTGTTGGGGTAGTTTTTATTTAATTTCAAGAATCAGTAATTTAGTTAGCAAAATTCATGTGCTTTTGTTGGTTGAAAAAAAAATGCTCAAAAGGATGAACAAGCGGAATTGATTTGGGATAAAAAGAAAAAAAAAAAAGTGGAAAACTTGGATGCATTTTAGGAGATAGAATTAGAAAGACTGCCATTCTGTTCAGATGAGGAATCAAACATCCGAAATTGCGGTTGTAGAGATGGATATAGTTCTTCACCGGCAAGGGGACGTGGGTGGTTGGTGAGGGAAAAAAAGTCTCTCGACGATAAATTACACCTCCTAACAATTGTATGCAGCTGCGAGTCAAGCAAAGAACGAGAGCCTACCGAGCAGAGAAAAGAAAAGAAATTAAAGATAATCCATGTCGTATGTCTTTGAAACATAAATGGGTTATTATTTAAAGCTTCCAACTATTATATTGAAGAAGCTTTTCATTTTTAATTAATGTTGCAAAGCTCTCTCCCTCACAAGCCCAGACATTGCAATTAGGATTGGAGCGCGGATGTAGGAATTTCTAGGCTTGAGAGGAGGAGAGTTTGGTGGAGAAATCATGGAAGTAAGATGAAAATGAAGAAGATGAATAGTATTTAAGGGGCATGTAAGAAAAGAAACCGTAATTTTAATGGTGTCAAAGATGAAATTTGTTAAATAATGCAATTGACCTAACGTTGCATTCATTTCTGGCATAAAATGAAATAAATTTTCGTTCTTTGTACATTTTGAGACACGTTGGCGCCTCCCTTGTACATCTACAATAAAAATCCTAGAAATCATGAGTCCAACCTTATTATACCATGTAACTAAACAAATTACACTAAAAACCTTAAAAAAAACAACAATAAAAACTAATAGGACATCACTCCCACGACGGCTCTACCGCAATCACTAGATTAAGCCACTAGCGCCTCCTGGATGGAAAATTTAATTGCACTAGCGTCGGAAATTGCATATCCAGACCTGAAATACCAAAGACCCCATAGAAGAGAGGCAAACAACCAAGGAAGATATGCCACAGCATCCATCAGCTACATCCGCTAGCATACCGCCATGAGGGAGTACTACCAGCCATGCATTGGCATAAACAGATCCAGCAAAGATCTACCAGGATCTCTCACCGACCTACACATAAGGTCATTTGTTGTGACGAATGACGAGAAAAAATATCAATAAACAGTCAAAGGAGGAAGAAACCCGTACGGAAGATTAGAAAGGCGGGGGATATATACAACCACAAACTAGCGCCCAAGGACGAACAACCGGCTGCAATCCCCACGTCCAAACTTTGCTCAGTCACGACTTCTTCTGAAAACAGTTAAGTTTCTTATTTTCTATTTTGTGTTTTTTTTTTTTTGTGCATCAAGAATATTATAAGAATCAAATTTATGGCATATGTTTATTTAAAAATAAAAAATAATGATAATACTCAGTTATGACTTTTCATGCATTTATACAATGAAGTTGGAAATAATTGAATCAGCTGATTAAAAGGAAAAAATAATAATGTTGATTTTGGTAGCTAGAGCCGATTAAACTTGGCAGGTGGCATTGTGAATTGAGATATAATTTGAAGTTGGACCACACACAGCAGTACAGCACGTAATAATTGAAAAATGAAAAGGCGGGATCTCACATGTAAAAATTAAAATTGGCGTTCCACGAGAAACTCCAGTCAAACCAAACCAAAAGCGTGAAACTTTCAGACTAACTAATTAATTAATAGACAAAAGTGGATCCAAACTATTAAGCCTGAATGAATTCTTAAATTTGTAATGGATGCGATGTGCCACGAGACAAAAGCAAGCAAAGCTTTACCCGGGTCTCACTCACTAGCGTCTACCGACTCACTCCTCCTCCCTCTAATCCTACCTACCAACTTCCAGCCTCTCTTAATCTATCCCATCATTGTCTTCTTTATTAACAATGTATTCTTGTTTGGGGTTGCCCCTTTTTATTGAATTTGAACTTCACACCCAAAAAAAAATAATGAAAATGAAAAAGAAAAAGAAAAAGAAAAAGAAAAAGAAGAGAAAAAGAAAAAGAAATCCATCTTTGTTTACGTGTTTAACTCAATTACTAACAGTTTTAATACTTATTATATCAGTGCTCGTAATTTAAATTTGGACAATATAAAACTAAAGTAAAATATTTTTCTATAAAAATATTCATGTCCCGTTTAGTCATTTGTAAGAAATTATTTTAAACATATATTCCATTAATAAAGTATCTCTTTAACAAAAAGAATAAAAATAAAAATAAAAATCTCAAGAAATAATGATATATATATATATATATATCTTATTAGAATATGCCTAGTCGTTGAAGTAAAGGTAAAGTGTTAGAGACACGAATTCAAATTTTTGGAAATAAAGGTAAATTGTTATAGACAAGAATTCAAATTTTTGGAATTTTTTTTTTAAAGATAAACGATAGAAATTTTATATAATGTGTATGAAATACAACTTAATTCAATTTTATCTTACAATATTATATAAATATAAAATAATAATAATTAAACACTATCATAATCCCTGCAATAAAAGAGAGGCTAGAATAACCCTCCCTCCAGCGCCAGCCCCAGCCCAACCCGCCCCCACCCCATTACCTGGGCTGTGGGCTATGTATGCTGCCTCGTATAAAAAAAAAAACATTTCTACATATAAAAACCCCAAGAAACCTACCTCAAATCTTGTTAGTTTGTAATCAATTCTCTAAACGCCACCCCCGTCCACACAAAAGACACAAGCCTTTTTTAGTTTTTGCTCTCTCTCTCTCCCTCTCTCTCTCTCTCAATAATTTATACTAGCACCTTATCGGCAATTCGTTTCTCTGCCCAGTGCCCACAACCCATACGCTCCAAGTTGTCAACTAATTCACAAAATGGGCTTGCGATTTTTCACTCTCCAGATGATCCCATGGTGTTTCCAACTCCACCACCACCTCCACCGCGTCCAGCTCCATCCCCCGGGGGCTGCAGCTACCACCATCAAGCTCGTCAAGTCGGACGGTCTTGTCTTGATCTACCACCAACCAATCCACGTCTCGGACCTCATGCTGGAGTTTCCCAGACACCTCGTGTGCCGCTCCGATTCCTTCTACATCGGGCAAAAGATCCCGGCTTTATCGGAGGACGAACAGCTTCAGCCCGGCCACAAATACTTTCTCCTTCCCCAGCATTTGTTCCAATCGGTGCTTTCTTTCGTCACCATTGCCTCATTCAGTTCGAAAGATTCCGCCAAAAGCGCGTTTCTAAGGAAGGCGGGAAGTTGCGAGCCCTTTGACATCCAGAAGACGTCGTCGGGGTGTTTGAGAATCCGCGTCTCCGACGAGTTTATTTCTCAATTGCTCGTGGAAGGGAATCTGAATGCGGAGAAAGTAGGCAATAAAACAGAATTGAGTGAAAGCAAGAGCAGGGTGTGCACGACGGCGCAGTTGCAGAAGGACTACACGCAGCTTGTTGGATCCCGGCAATGGAAGCCGAGGCTGGAGCCCATCCGAGAAACGAGGGAGAAAAGCAGGAGGCTTTCTTCGTCGTTTGGGATGAGGAGATTATCGAAGAAGAAATCAAAATCTCAATCCAATTCCCAAATGAAGGCCTCTCAAAACCAAAAGACTAGTGTCAGTCCTGGTCCTTCAAAACCCAAGATCAAGGCCAAATCTTCAAGGAAATGATCCATGATCTATTTTAATTTTTAGTTAGATTTGGAAGTAATTAATTGGGTTTTCATTGGATTGGAATTTGGAAGTGAATACAAACATGTGAATACATGACTCAGAGTTTTGATTCATGCTTTTTCTTTTTTTCTTTTTTTTTTTTAAAACAATCAATTTACTTTCTAATTATTGCTCTTTTTTACTACTAATGAATCATCATCCTCTTGTTAAAGCTTTCAAATTTAGTTATATTAAACTCTTCCATAATTCCATTCCAGACTTGAGAAGATCATAAAATTGTAATTAGAAAAAAAGAGAGAAAATTGAGAGGGTGGGTGGCTGGGTTTGGCAGACTTGGACCTGTGTATATCAAGATTGACAAAATGGACAAAATAGCAGTCAACAAGGGTCACTAGCTTCAATCAATCTATCCATTTGTCTTGCTGTAGCTGTTGCTATTGCTGTGTTGTTGCATGAATGAATAATCTGCCTACCAATACTTGCGTGCCACGTGGCCAATTGCCTTCACTCTTTTAGACTTTTAGCTACCAGCAGGCAGCTGGTGATGGAGGATTGGGAATATCCATGATCCAATTCCAAGTCTTAAAACTCCTTAAGCAGCAAGGTATTGACCAAAAAAAAACAATACGCAGCAAGGTTTTATTTTCTCAACTTTTATGGGCCCTACCTAATTTCCCCCTTTTTTTTGTTTTTCAATATGTTTGACTGGTGGTGAATTTCTTTCTAGAGTACCGTGGGCGTGTGATTAAATTTATATTTTTTTGATACTATGATTAAATTTATATTTTTTTGATACTATGATTTAACTTCCAAGACAGCCTAACATATTTGGATTTTATTTTAGAGCAAATTTTACATTGGTATTTTAAAATTTAAATTAATTTTCAAAGTTATATATAATCTTTCAAATTTTACATTTTACTTCCCAGATTTTTTTTTAAATAATACATCCTAATCCCACAATATGTAAATTTCTCAACTTACACATTATTGAATTCGAATGAACCACGATATATTGTTAGTAATTATTATTCAAATTACACGATATGTCAAATTACTCAACTTATGATCTAATGTGTCACCCACAATAATATTTATGGTTTCTCTTAGTTGGGTCATGTCATAATGATTTAACATGCAAAGAATCATAAGGCCTTCAATGAACGTACCATTCTTAAAAATTGTTAAAAGACTGTTTGTACCTAATCTGGTTAGCCTAAACTAAGGTCGAGCAGTCCCACCTTAAAACTAACCAATCTCTCAAGTTGACAAATCACACAAGGCCAAGGCTCTACACGAACGACACAACATTGGTTAGTCACATCTGGTCGACCTGCACGTTTCTCAACCAGGTCATCCCATCGAAATTACAAGTTAGCAAGTGATCAAAACAGCACTGGTCGACCACATCTGGCCGCCCTGTCACATTATTCAGCCAACTAAGTCAGAAGTACTTCCCAAGACCACGAGAGGACACGTGTCAGTATCTGAGACACCGACATTAATCCCTCATCGAATTATTCCATCAACAACATTTAATGTTACTATAAAAATAAGTGTACTTGCCCTCCAAAAGATAATTACAATCTTGTCATCACGTTGTCTAAACTACTACAATATCCTCCACACTAATCTGATTTAAGCATCAGAGATTGTTAGGTTGGCATCACACCGATGCTCCTTTACTCTTACCTCTCTACGCAAGTCACACTACCACGAGATGAGCTATCAGGACCCGTCCTAATCCCCCCGGGATTAACGCGGAACGACCCTGATCCCGTCTGACACGAAATGTCAGACAAGGGAAATTTCCAACATTTGCCCTCTCGGGCTATCAGAGTACACTAGGATCCGGAGGAGTTATGTGATATCTCGATCTCTCCTACAGTCCGCACTGTATCCAACTTGAAAGGTATTGAAAACAGAAAGACTGTGAGTGGACAAAAAGTAATAAGTTTCGTAAAACACATTTACAAAAGACCTTTATACCCTTCACTAAAAAGCATGCATGCATAGTAAAACTATTTATCCAATCACATATGTTTAAACAACCATAATCATACGGGCTCCTGCCCAAACCAGTTATAGAAAACCATAACATAATAAACATATGCGGGATCTCAGCCCAAATCCATTTATCATCATAAAACACAATTTCCCAAACCAATTGAAATCATGTTTATCCATTATATATCATATCACCGAACCTGTCACGGTATCTAGAGCTACGCGCGTGCTAACCGGGGTCTCAAACCCAAGTCTCTCCAGGGTCCACCCAAGTCAATGTCCGTAGATCAATGACCCTCCCTGAAGGTTACGAACCATGCCCTTCCTGAGAGTAAGAAACCCAACTGGGGGCGACTCCACTCAATCAGTGTTCCGTGACTACTCCGCGGTCCACCCAGGCCAACGACCCTCCCTGGAGGAGACAATCATATATAAAGGATGGCATATGAAAACATTTTGAAATCATTCTTTAAACCTTTCAAGGATTCATGCCCGGCCCCCATAAGTCGTCATGAACTATAAAATCTTTCAAGGGTTCATGCCGGTTCCCATAAACCGTCATGAACCATAATCCATTTCAAGGGTTCATGCCGGTTCCCATAAACCGTCATGAACCATAAAAACCATTTGTAACACATAGCTGGGCCCTAGGCCGGAATCCACATACAAACTAGACCTCCGGTCCGAATCGTAAACCAACTGGGCCTCGTGCCCGATTCCGTAAATTAAATGGGTCTCGTGCCCGATTCCATATTTCCAAATCTGAAATCAATTTAAGAATCAATTGGGCCTCCGGCCCGAGAACGTAACTAAAAGGACTTCGAGTCCGAGGGTTTCCAAAACAGATGGGTCTCGAACACGAGTTTACCTTTTCAATTCCAAAACCATTTCATGAAATCATATCCAAAACCATAAGTACGAAAAATCAGTGCAAAATCGAAAAATCTTGATTTACGTGCAAGCACGTAAATCGCCTCGAAATACGTGAAACCATACCATTCACCAATATCCAAATCAACATCATAGAATCACATTCATAATCCATATAAAACATTTATGCATGCATCATAGTTTAGAAATCAAGGTCCACTCACCGGGCAAATCGTCGTCACCGGGACTCCCAAACCTGTCCAAATCGTAATAGAAGGTTACTAACTACCTTATTAACCTCTCATTCAAGCCCTTTCCGAATTTTTAAGTATTTTAAATCTCGAACCTAAACCTTACGATACCCTGAACATTATCGAGACGGTGTCCGATCGACACGAAACCAGTCTCAAAATGTTCGTTACATCGAATAGAAGATTTCACGTGTTGAAAACATTCACAAAAGGTTGGACACGCGCCCCCACGCGCCCTAGGAAGCCACATGCGCGTGAGATCACGCGCCTACTGTAGCACCATCTTCAACCCGCAATGAACCGGGTTCACCTGCAACTGAACCAGTCTGGACCGGCGTGACCGTTCCGCTGGTTTTCCTCCTCCATTTTGATTCGATTCCCTGCCTAATCAATTCTACAATCTTCCTTACATCCCTATGAATCTACATATAGGAATTAAAACATCCAAAACCTATAAAAACCATTGAACTCGATTACCCCCTTCTCGGTCCAATATTCCAGTTTATCCCTCAGGCTTCCCCAGCCTCAAACCATTATCATAGTCGTCCTATTACCTTCCTAATAACTCATTAAGCTCATTAAAATCAATTAAAACCATCCCTAATGATTAAACCAAAAGAAAATGAAAGATGAGACAAAACCGATACCTATAGGGTATCTTCCTCCTCCACGCCGCCGTGGATGGCGGTTTTGCAGCCTCCTCAGTCCTCAGTCATCCTCTGTCTCAGCCTCAAATGGAACCAAGTGAAAGGGAAAATGGTTTGGGGTTGTTCAGACATGGAGAGATGAAATGAGATCGGGTTTTGGGTTTGAAATGAAGAAAAAGGTCTATGCATGAATGTATAAGGGTGGCTTGTGGATGGGTGACACTTGTCACTCATCCATTAGGCAGGAACTAAATATATGGGGCCCACTAACTGCCAAATGACATCCGTATCGTAAAACGCGCAAAAGTTCCCTTGAACTTTCGTGAATCGTAACTTCGTCGTCGAACGTCCGGATTCGACGTGCCACCTATCTACGGATACATATCGTCCCGATCTACGTAACGGTCCTTGGCCCTCGGCCATCGGACCTCCCAGTCCAAAAGTCAACTATTTTCCCCTTTTAACCAAAATTACCAAAATGCCCTTAAGCTTCTGAACGTCATAATTTTTTCCTCGAATGTTGGAATTGAACGTACCACCCGTCTATGGACTCGTGACGTCACGAACTACGTCACGGTCATTGGTCAAAGTCAATTTGACCGCCAGAATGAAAAGTCAACGTTTTACCCATTCTAGGGGCAAAACAGTCATTTTGCATCGTTCATCCGATTTCGCCCAACTAATCACCGATTAACCTCACTAATCATGATTAGTCACTAATACAATGCCGGATTTTGGGATGGGTCGTTACAACCTTCCCTCCTTAATTAATTTTGTCCTCGAAATTCTAACCGTTCTTCCCTCCTTAATTAATTTCGTTCTCGAAATTCCAACTATTCCGATTCCACATCCACCTCGTGGAAATAATTCGATCTCACGACACGTGTACACTCGTACACCAACTAACCAGAACAAAACTCGTCTACACCCAGACGTACCACTAACGCTCTCGTTACATTGACTACCCTCGACCACGTCGAATAACAGTATTCATACGTTCCGAACTGACACCACTTGTCAGTATCATGGCAGCCTGAGTATCCTTTGAGTTAACCACTTGTTAGATCTACCATTTCGCTGACACAAACAACTTAAAGGTTTCCTTGCTCAATAACCAATCTATCCTGATATCTACTCCTACTAGGAGTCACTAAAACTCACTCATCGATCCAAGATGAAACATCCGACAAACTGTCACCACTTGGCAGTCGCCAGTCGAAAACTGACACTATACTCACTTGTGGTTAAACTAACCACCAACTTACTCAACCTGAGTATACACATATCAACAAAGCACTCAACTTGTGTGTAACTCGACCCATCAGAATCACTATGACCCAGTTCACGTCCTTGACTAATCCAATGGTATCGGAACTAAGCCGACTACCAACACGCTCACCAACGTACTACTGGTATACCCTATATACCGTCACCAGGCACCACAAGTCTGCCCGGTATCGTACCTCGAACTACGTACAAGGTACATACATAAAAACCATCAACTAGCCTACAACAAAAACAACAACCATAACCTAGGTCGTAGCCAATTACGTTTCAATTCTGGAGTCCATCTGTCCAATCCAGTACTAGACAAATCGAAACTCCAACTCATTATCCATTTCCATATCCGAATCCGAAATCATTATTCCGTAAGCTAACATTTGGAATAACCATTCCGAACCCAAATCCATAAATCCACTTTCAAGTTCCAAAATCGAATCCTGAATCGTCATCCTGAAATCTGATTCCAAAACCTGAAATCTCGTTCCCATCTACCGAGACGCACCAAAACCGAACCTATCGGTTACCTGTTCAAACAATTACCTCAATACGTTCAATTGACTTCATAGAGAAGCCAATCCCAATATCAACACATCTCTAAGGATGACAAAATCCGACCTTGTCAGACACCTACTTGCCCGAGTAATATACCATACGGGATTCACTTCGAAAAGAAATTCAGTCCCAACATCCTCAACTCAAACATCCTAGTAAGAGCGATAAACTCTCCGCCTATCTAGATTATCAAGATCACAATCCAGATCCATCACTACGTCAATCGACTATAGACGTCACGATCGAGTTCATCACTGTGTCACCTGACCATAAACGTCACGATCGAGGATCGTCACAATACCCTATATCCTCAACACCGCGATCCTGATCCTTAACATCACAATCTCAATCCATAACACGATCCTAGGTGGATCCACACAATCTCACTCAGCTAACAATCCGCCTGAGATCCGATCATAGGGTATTACACCCTCCTGAATCCTTTGTAAGTCACATCACTCCTTAACCAATTCCCACATCTAAACAGATCAGTCAACGACGAGACACGCCGAGACTGTGGGTTCTCTCCCGTTACTTCGTATCGATCCTTGTCCTTCCACCTAGGAAAATCCAAGGATGATCCAATACGACAACATCGAAAACTCATCCTACGTGAATGCAACCAAAACTCGCTGCACTCACCACGCCACGTAATCCAACATCGTCTGCCACCAAGCAGAAAATGAGAAATCTCAGTCACCTAACTTCGATATACTCAACTACTCCTGATGACCCAAAACAACCCTGGGTCCATCAACCAATACACGACCAACATAATGGTGACACACCCATCATCTACCATCATCTACCATGGTAGAACCTGAGAAGTCACCCAAAATGACTTCAAAATACCCATTACCAATGCGGAAAACCCGCACTACTCTCGTCACCTCAATCATAAACTCCCTCGATTCTGAAGTTCCAACTACGTCGGAACCAATATACTCGGACATCATCCACGTGTCCCCAACCAGTTAAACTCACTACCCAGTCCGACTGTCGATTTACACCGTTTATGCACATCCAAAAGGATGTTAATTCCTTATAATCTGATGTACCGCTCGACTGAAGAGTCACAACAGACTCCTGCTGTGATCTGCAGTCAAATCTCTGCACACCACCATATCTGACCAATTGGTCGCTAAGACCCACGAGAGATCGAGTCTGACCAACCGGTCACTAATCCCCCAAGACGGTACTCGATCCTCACTCCTCAACTACTTCTGGATCATATCCAGTCCATAACTATCCGTGATCCACTCCCGAACCACAGATACCGAACATATGCTCATCTTGACGGAGTCATATCCCGACTCGTGACTCACCGTCATTACAATCACCGGCACCAGTACTAGTACCAGTACACCACCTGTCAGCATCAGCACAAAGTGTGCAAATCAGAAAACTCTGGATCTCCGCTCATACGGAGCGATGATCCCGTACCTCTGCTCGAATGGGAGAAACTCTGCCTCCCTCGTACCCAACAACTCTAGGTACAGTCATCCTGACAATGCATACGAGAAATGGAAACGTCCCCTGAACGTCCCCGATTCCCAACAACCATAACTACAACCACTCTCGGTAGTCGTGCCTGCCACAAATCTTGCAGACCTAACTACCGGACATCTCGATATCCAGACTCCGCATCCAACGGAATCAACCACACGTACTACTACTCTGTATCCCCACTCTGGGATTCCATCGACAAGTACCAACCCTGGTAACTTGTCCAACCAATCTCTAACTAGTCGTAACTCGACTAAACCAATGTCGTCTACCAGGTCATCCACGATCTTAGTTGAACCAATAATCCATCACAACTAATGTAGTACGACGACCAACTAGGTCTAACCGATCACTATAACCTCGACTGCGGAGTACAGTCCCATCACTCAAGCTGACATGACTAGACCGACAGTCTCATCGAAGTCGAGACCACTTGCCAATTCACATTTCAAACCATACACCCTAAGGTAAGGTTCCACAATCACACTCTAAGGTCTCCCTGAACCCAACTGCAAGCTACCAACTGCAGTACAATCCACAATCTGACTTTCTCCGCGGTCTTGACATCGTAAGGACGTCAATCCAATCCTACCGTAAGTTCAATTAGGATTCCTCGAATCCGACTGCTCCCAGCAGCATAGCCATCTACTCAGCAAAATCCGACCATCTAATGGTCACAACTCCTAACCAGTCGTCTAACTGATTCCACGGTATCGTGAAAGACGATCTCAACTAACCGTCTTAAGATCAAAACTCTTAAAGTATCGTTATGTTCTCCTTCCGTAGGGTCCCACACTGTCATTCACAACAGAACTATGGCAACCCCGGTATCTAGTGCCAAACCAAGACGTTCCACGATTCAATCCTACTAACTATCGTGTCGGCATCCCAACTATCAGGTTGATAACGAACTGTAGCCCATTGAGACATCACATCCTCGACCAGCGCATCACTCCAAGAGCTACACAGTTGCTCGAATAGAGACAATCCCCGATCTGATAAGCAATCCTACGAGCAATCCTATGCTCTGATAAGCAATCCTATTCTCTGATACCACCTATCAGGACCCGTCCCAATCCCCCCGGGATTAACGCGAGACGACCTTGATCCCGTCTGACACGAAGTGTCAGACAAGGGAAATTTCCAACCTTTGCCCTCTCGGGCTATCAAATACGCCAGGATCCGGAATAGGTATGTGATATCTCGGTCTCTGCTACAGTCCGCACCGTATCCAACTAGAAGGGTATTGAAAACAGAAAGACTGTGAGTGGACAAAAAGTAATAATTTTCGTAAAACACATTTATAAAAGACCTTTATACCCTTCACTGAAAAGCATGCATGCATAGTAAAACCATTTATCCAATCACATATGTTTAAATAACCATAATCATACGGGCTCCTGCCCAAACCAGTTATAGAAAACCATAACATAATAAACATATGCGCGATCTCAGCCCAAATCCATTTATCATCATAAAACACAATTTCCCAAACCAATTGAAATCATGTTTATCCATTATATTTCATATCATCGAACTTGCCACGGTATCTAGAGCTACGCGCGTGCTAACTGGGGTCTCAAACCCAAGTCTCTCCAGGGTCCACCCAGGTCAATATCCGTAGATCAATGACCCTCAATGGAGGTTACGAACCATGCCCTTCCTGAGATTAAGGAACCCAATTGGGGTGCGACTCCACTCAGTCAGTGCTCCATGACTACTCCAGGGTCCACCTAGACCAATGACCCTCCCCGGAGGAGACAATCATATATAAAGGATGGCATAAGAAAACCTTTTGAAATCATTTTTAAAACATTTAAGGATTCATGCCCGGCCCCCATAAGCCGTCATGAACTATAAAACCTTTCAAGGGTTCATGCCGGTTCCCATAAACCGTCATGAACCATAATCCATTTCAAGGGTTCATGCCGGTTCCCATAAACCGTCATGAACCATAAAAACCATTTGTAACACATAGCTGGGCCCTAGGCCGGAATCCACATACAAACTAGACCTCCGGTCCGAATCGTAAACCAACTGGGCCTCGTGCCTGATTCCGTAAATCAAATGGATCTCGTGCCCGATTCCATATTTCCAAATCCGAAATCAATTTAAGAACCAATTGGGCATCCGGCCCTAGAACGTAACTAAAAGGACTTCAAGTTCGAGGGTTTCCAAAACAGATGGGTCTTGAACCCGAGTTTACCTTTTCAATTCCAAAACCATTTCATGAAATCATATCCAAAACCATAAATACAGAAAATCAGTGCAAAACTGGAAAACCTCGATTTACGTGCAAGCACGTAAATCGCCTCGAAATGCGTGAAACCAAACAATTCACCAATATCCAAATCAACATCATAAAATCACATTCATAATCCATATAAAACATTTATGCATGCATCACAGTTTAGAAATCAAGGTCCACTCACAGACCGTCCTATGTTGCTGCCTGGGTTTGCGTGTCGTAAGCCTCACCGGGCAAATCGTTGTCACCGAGACTCCCAAACTTGTCCAAATCGTAATAGAAGGTTACTAACTACCTTATTAACCTCTCATTGAAGCCCCGTAATTTTCCCAAACTTTTATGTATTTTAAATCTCGAACCTAAACCTTCAGATGCCCCGAACATTATCGAGAAGGTGTCCGATCGACACAAAACCAGTCCCAAAATGTTCGTTACATCGAATAGAAGATTTCAGGTGTTGAAAATATTCCCAAAAGGCTGGACACGCGCCCCCACGCTGTCAGGACCCATCCCAAATATCACCTTGATATCCGGGACGAATCCTGCTCCCGTCTGACAATCACACTTAAAGTACCAAAAGAACCGCAATAACCATAAGCATAACTATCAGACAAGGGAGAAAATATAATACAACCGTAATACATAGCATAGCGTTATACAAAACAGGCACAAAAGTCCTACTAGGCTAATCTCGCAACGGAAGAATGTCGTAAAGCTCTATGCCTCGGTTGCTACCTCAACGTTCACCCCAACGCTATCACCACGACCTGGAGGGTAAATTAAAACCACAAAATATGAGTGGACTAAAAGAAATAAGAGTTAAAACACGGTTTAGAAACAAACAAAGATTAAGAAAACAATAAGATTTTTCCCTCCGTTTTAAAATAGAGCATGCATGCCTAACTAAGTATCAGAAAACCACAACATAAAACTGTATAACCAATATGCTAAACTCATATCATAAAAACCAAATCCACGATTGTCAAGTCTGATCAAACCTGCTGGGTCTATCCGAGTCTTTAAACTCAAACCAGGCCTCAAATGTAATCCGAGTCTTTAAACTCCCGAGTCTTTAAACTCAATAGGCCTACGTGGGTAATATCGTAAATATCCGAGTCTTTAAACTCCCGAGTCTTTAAACTCAATCCGGGCCCGTCCCCCGTCCATCAAAATCCGGGTCTTTAAACCCAATATCCAGATCCAGAAAATCCAATCCAAAACCATTATAAATCCATATCCAAACTCGAATCCGAAATCACCGGTCTGATGCCCTTCCGGCGTCCAGAACCGTCATTCCGAACCCAAATCCGGAATTCCACTTTTTCGACTTTAAAATCAAATCTCGCTTCTCGAAATTCGATTTTAAAACCAAAATCGTGATTACCAAAATCATGTCTCCTATCCATTTATAACCATCAGAAAACAATTGTAGATTGAAAACCCAAAAGTTTACCATCAAAATCAGAATCCAGCTTTTTCTCGAAAAACGTACAAAAGCCCGATAATGTCTCGAAAAACGTGCAAGCATATAAACCACATATAACATCATTAAAAAAACATAAAATCATACTTAAAATCATAAAACAAAAATACAAGCAGTTAGGCATGCTCGTAAGAAAAGAAGGAGTCCACTCACAAGTCTGAAAGCGTCAATCGCGCTCTATGCGCTCCTCAACCGTCTCAGGCGTCTCTCGTCCTGTCAATAGTCACAAAATAGGGTCACAAATACGTCCAATACGCTAAACCTAATTTCCCCAATTTTTCGGGAATTTAAACGTAATTTAAATTTGAACCCTAAACCGTCCGAATCCTCGAACTAACCCGAAACAACGTCCAATTTACCCGAAACTTGTTCCAATGGATTCCTTATAACATTTAGACCAAAAACCATGTTGGAAGGTTCCTCAGAATCCTCCCCACGCGCCGCCCAAAGTGGCTGCGCGTGGGCCTCACGCGCCGCCCAAAGTGGCTGCGCGTGGGCCTCACGCGCTGCTACAGTGTCATCGTCTACCTCGGGTTAGCCGGTTCGACTGTACTGAACCGGCGTGACCGGTTCTTCTTCATTCCTCCATCAATCTCAACCATTCCAACCCCATTAGGTTCGTCCATTTCCCATAAATCCTTTCCCGTCCTAAAATCTAGAAATCAAAGCCCTAAACCCGTCGTCTTCAACCTCGAATTAAAACGGCCCGATATCCCTGTTTCGGGTTCCGGCCACCCAGGTCATCCCCCGTCACGGCACCAACCTCAGACGACTCCTAGGACCTTCCTGAGTCTCACACCACTCACCAAAACCCTCGACTCAGTCCCAAAAGTCACGACTTTCGAAATGAACAAAACGGGAAAAATAGGGGATTTGGGCTTACCTGCGATTCGTCCTCCGCCGTTCGCACCGCCGTGTACCACGGTGTCCACTGAGTCCTCTGCAGTCGTCCTAGCTCCTTCTCAAATTAGATTGAACCAACACATGGCACAATCACCGCCAATTTTCCACGGCCCTCTCTCCCTGAAAATCGAACTCCCCGACCACCGTGTTTCTTGCACGATTTCACTCCCAAACCAAGTCACCAGCTTCCCTTCTTCTCTCTGTCACTCTCACAACTCACAAAACTCTCAAACGCTCACTGGATCGATCACAATCCTCACCGCCTCACCTCTCTGTTTTCTGTTTCTAAAAAAAAAATGCACGGTTTAAAATCGTGCAAAATGTGCCCGTGTGTATTGTAATCACCTAGAAGCTTCTAGGTCACTACCACGTGTCCCCTTCTCCATGGACCAAACCTAAATATCCAATCCCACTCAACCAAAAGCCCTTATCTAATTGGTCCCAAGGGGAAAAGACCAAAATGCCCCTAGAATTAAAATTTCCATTTTGCCCTTCAACTTCCCAGACCCATAACTATTCCGTCCGACGTCCGATGACAGCGTACCGCCTGTCGTTGTACTCAGGACATCGAGAGCTATCAAATGGTCCTCGATCTACATGAAAATCAACAGTCCAATAAAAAGTCAACCTTTTCCTCTATTTTAGCCAAAATTACGGTAACGCCCTCAATCTTCCGAACGTCATAACTTTTTCTCCAATTGTCCAAATCGGACATGCCACCTGGCTACGGACTCGTGACGTCCTAAACTACGTCTTGGTCAATGGTCAACACTCATCCAACATGCAATCAAAAAGTCAACTTTTAATACACTATTCACAAGGGCAAAATCGTCCTATTATACAAATTTTTTACAAAATTAGATTTGTACCCTTCCGGAAGGTACGGGTTGTTACACACACGCCCTAGGAAGCCACCTGCGCGTGAGATCACGTGCCTACTGTAGCACTATCTTCAACCCGCAGTGAATCGGGTTCACCTGCAACTAAACCGGTCTGGACCGGCGTGACTGGTCCGCTGGTTTTCCTCCACCATTTTGGTCCGATTCCCTTCCTAATCAATCCTACAATCTTCCTTACATCCCTATGAATCTAAATATAGGAATTAAAACATCCAAAACCTATAAAAACCATTGAACCCGATTACCCCCTTCTCGGTCCAATATTCCAGTTTATCCCTCAGGCTTCCCCAGCCTCAAACCATTATCAAAGTCATCCTATTACCTTCCTAATCACTCATTAAGCTCATTAAAATCGATTAAAACCATCCCTAATGATTAAACCAAAAAAAAATGGAAGATGTGACAAAACCGATACCTATCGGGTTTTTTTCCTCCTCCACGCCGATGTGGAAGGCAGTCTTGCAGCCTCCTCAGTCCTCAGTCATCCTCTGTCTCAGCCTCAAGTGGAACCAAGTGAAAGGGAAAATGGTTTGGGGTTGTTCAGAGATGGAGGGATGAAATGAGATCGGGTTTTGGGTTTGAAATGAAGAAAATGGTCGATGCATAAATGTATAAGGGTGGCCTGTGGATGGGTGATACTTGTCACTCATCCATTGTGACAGGACCCATCCCAATCCCCCCCGGGATTAGTGCGGGATGACCCTGCTCCCGTCTGACACGAAGTGTCCGTCTGACACGAAGTGTCAGACAAGGGATATTTTCGTCCTTTGCCCTCCCGGGCTATCAGAGTACGCCAGGATCCGGAGGAGGCATGTGATATCTCGGTCTCTGCTACAGTCCACATCCGATGTCAACTTGAAGGGCAGTCAAAACATTAAAAACTGTGAGTGGACAAAACAAGAGTTTATAAAAACATTTCATAAGACATTTGTACCCTCCACTAAAAAAGCATGCATGCATTCGAAAACCATTTATCCAAAAACAAACCATATGTGGGACTAAGCCCAAAGCAGATATAAACCAAGGTCGAAAGGACCACAATGAAAACGACCATACGGGCCACTGCCCAAATCCATACGGGACTCGGCCCCAAACCATAAAGAAACCAAGTACACGAGCCACTGCTCAAATCCTGTGCACACCTGTGCACACCACATATCATATACCATATATACATCACATACATATATATATAAGTCACACAACCAATCCTGTCACGGTATCCAAAGCTACGCGCGTGTTACCCGGGTCTCAATCCGAGTCATCTCAAAGTCAAGGTCAATGTCCGCAGACCACTGACCCTACCCGAGGTAATAGTAACCATAGCCTTCCTGAGAGTAAGGAACCCAACTGGGGGGTGACTCCACTCAGTCGGTGCTCCGTGACTACTCCGGGATCCACCCAAGCCAACGACCCTCCCCGGATGAGATAATAGAAGTAAAGGAAGGTAGACGAACATATATATACATAACATAAACATTCATGACCGGTTCCCCTGAACCGTCATGATCCATAATATCCATAATCAGGTAACATGCCGGTTCCCATAAACCGTCATGTACTGTAATAACATAACCCGGTAACATGCCGGTTCCCGTAAACCGTCATGTACCGTAATAACCAACAAGGGTTCATGCCGGTTCCCATAAACCGTCATGAACCGGGAAATCCATTTAAGGTTCCCTGACCTGAAATCAAAACCGGAAAGTAGCTTGGGTCTCGTACCCGAACATAGGACATCAGCTGGGCACCGTGCCCGGAATCTGAGGTCATATGCCCGAGACAAAACCAAATGGGTCTCATACCCGAGTTTATCCTTTTATAAATCCAAAGCCATTTCATTAAAACGAATAAAGAAATACAGACCCGTATAAGCACCGTATAAGGCTTAAACCTCGAAATACGTGCTTATACGTAACCACACACAAATGCACCCATGGCATCATCAAACAAGTAATAAAACATACAATAAACATTTATGCATGCACCAATTTAGAAAACAAGGTCCACTCACAGACCGTCCGAGCTGCCGCCTCGATTTGCGTGCCATACGGCTCCTCAAGCTGATCACCGTCACCGGGACTCCCAAACCTGTCCAAATCGTAATAGAAGGTTACTAACTACTTAATTAACCTCCTACCAAAGCCCCGTAATTTTCCCGTATTTTTAACTATTTTTAATCCCGAACCTAAACCTTCCGATGCCCCGAAACATCTTGAGACGGTGTCCGATCGACACGAAACCAGTCCCAAAATGTTCGTTACATCGAATAGATGATTTCGTATGTTGGAACCTTCCCCAGATTCCCTGCCACGCGCCCTCACGCGCCGCCTGATGTGGCTGCGCGTGGGCTTCACGCGCCTGCTACAGTACCTGCTGACGTCATTGCTGACGTCAGCATGACGTCATCACTGACAGCCCCTGACAGTGGCACGTGTCACGCTCCCATTGGCCCACTGTCTGACATTGTCAGATCTGACATGATGACGTCATCCCTGACATGATGACGTCATCAGGATGACGTCATCAGTCATCCCCTACATTGGTCAGACTGGTCCGGTCCGGTTTTTCCTGCAACTTGGACCGGCGTAACCGGTCCAGGTCTCCTTCTCCCTCATTTTCGGTCCGTTTGCTTCCATTCCAACTCCTAAATTCCTATTTCTTCATTTCCTATCAATCCTAATTAACTAAACAACCGAAAACCTACGAAATCCGACCAGTCCAATTTGAACCTCACGGTTCAATTTTTCCCGATCAGTCTACACGGCTTCTCGGCCGTCAACCACCACCAAAACCTTCCTAAAATATCCCTAGCAACCTAATGGACTCATTAAACCCATTAAAAACTAACCATAACAACGAAAATGGAAAAATGGATCAAAATGGGCTAACCGGGTACCCGTTCGGGTTTCTCCTCCTCTCGCCGCCGTGGGCGGCGGTTCAGGCCTCCAAGCCGGCCACCTCGGCTCCCTCGATCTCCCTGGTCCTCTGCCTGGTCATGGGTGATGGTTGGCTGGGTTTGGGTTGCACGGGAATGAGAGAAAATGGTGAGATCGGGTGGGTTGTGTTTGAACGAAGAAAATGAAAATGCACGGTGAAGTGCATGTATGTAATGTGTTGTCCAGTGGATGAGTGACACTTGTCACTCATCCATTGGTTGCTAAAAAGCAACTGGTCCCACTAAAGACAAACTGCACTTTTTGTCTCGTAAAACGTGCCGTTGTGAATAGTAACTGGGAACTTCCGTGAACCGTAACTTCGCCGTCGAACGTCCGAATTCGACGTGCCACCTGTCTACGGATTCGTATCGTCCTTATCTACGTAACGGTCTTCGGCCCTCGGCCATCGGACCTCCCGATCAAAAAGTCAACTTTTGACCTCCTATTCACCCAAATTACCAAAATGCCCCTAAACTTCTGAACGTCATAACTTCTTCCTCGAACGTTGGAATTGAACGTGCCACCTGTCTATGAACTCGTGACGTCACGAACTACGTCACGGTCATCGGTCAAAGTCCATTTGACCGCCCGATTAAAAAGTCAACGTTTTGCCACCACTAGGGGCAAAACGGTCATTTCGCATCGTTCATCCGATTTCGCTCTACTAATCACGAATTAGCCTCACTAATCATGATTAGTCACTAATCCAATCTAGGAATTTGGGACGGGTCGTTACACATTGGGCAAGAACTAAATATCTGGGGCCCACTAACTGCCAAATGACATCCATCTCGTAAAACGTGCAATAGTTCCCTTGAACTTTCTTGAACCGTAACTTCGCCGTCGAACGTCTAGATTTGACGTACCGCATGTCTACAGATTCGTATCATCCCGATCTACGTAACGGTCCTTGGCCCTCGGCCATCGGACCTTCCAGTCCAAAAGTCAACTATTTACCCTTTTTAACCAAAATTACCAAAATGCCCTTAAGCTTCCGAACGTCATAACTTTTTCCTCGAATGTCGGAATTGAATGTGTCACCTGTCTATGAACTCGTGACGTCACGAAATACGTCACGGTCATCGGTCAAAGTTCATTTGACCGCCAGAATGAAAAGTCAACATTTTACCCATTCCAAGGGTAAAACGATCATTTTGCATAGTTCATCCGATTTCGCCCAACTAATCTCCTATTAACCTCACTAATCGTGATTAGTCACTAATCTAATCTTGAATTTCGGGACGGGTCGTTACATGAGCACCTGAAGGAGTCCAGCGTGGTGAGTCTAATTTGATCTATTTATTGCATCAACAACTTGGCGTCATCTATACGAATTCTGAAACAACACTTTACGCTCCCACTCACTGTCTCAGCCATCCCAACTACCCCTGGTACCATGTTGGACGAAAAAGACAAAGGAGAGCTCACTCATACCCTAATTCCCATAAAGGAACATGTAGGGACAACATCCCCGATGTCTACATGTAGACACTAGAAAACCTCCTACGTGAGGTAGCCGAGCTCAAGGATCATAATGCCAAGATCGATGCCAAAAACCAAGTTCTGGTAGAATAGTACGTGAGCACCCTTGCCATTGCGAAGATGTCTCGACGTGAGCATCATCAGGATAAAGGAGTACCCAACCAAACTCTAGCCAACCAGACTGCGGCCGACCAAGCTCAAACCTTGGAGCCTATCGTTGAGCGAGTGTCATACGACAGACCAAGAAGACAACAACCTAGGGCTAACCCCACTTCTCCAGACACTCCTTATCCAACTTTCCCACAATGTTGGTCCTTCTAGAAAAAAATTCTACTAGGATGCCTGCAAGTTCCTGAAAGACCATTAGACGGAGATGACACTCATACAATTGAGATACGAAGTATCTCACCACAGGGCCACAAGACAATGTCATCCTTCCAGCTCACAGAGCCGACATGCCACGGCATGCACCTCTAGCCGAGAAAATAGCAAGGTCTTACATGGGTCCCAACGACCTGAACCCTGTCAATAGGAGGAAAATCGTGAGGTGCTTGATGAGACAAACTTAATAGCATGAAGCTACTATCACGGACACAGAAGGGGAGGCGTATGCCATGACAGAAGCACTGGCCGATTAGAATGCTAATATGATTAGCTAGCTCCCCAAAAAGAAAACGTTATAGAGAGTATCCTAAAAAGGATATGCATCCTTGAGGCCAGTAAGGACAAGGACAAGGGGCCTCAGGATAAGGAAAAGGGGCCTCAGGCCAAGGACAAGGTGCCTCAGGACAAGGACAAGGCCCCAGCCTTGAGGAATAAAATCACTGATCCTTTCTCCAACTGAATCATCCAGTCTCTGCACAGGTTAGAAGTAAAGCCGCTCAAGATTAATCTTTACACAGGAAAAGGAAACCTCGTCACCCACATGAACAACTATGTCCTTACCGTGGCATACAAGAATGTGATAGATGAGGTTCAAGGCCTCATCTTCAGTTCAACCCTTACTGTAGCCCTCAACTAGTTCTATCGTCTGGCTCTCAACACCATCGACTTCTTTGATGAGTTGCATACAACCTTCCTCAACTAATTCATGATCAAGATGGACAGACTTGTCTCCATGGAATACTTTTTCTCCTTTAGACAGGGAGAGAAAGAGACACTTCATAAATATGCCGCAAGGTTTGGCCTCGAGTACTCTCGTTACCGGGACACAGACGAAAATGATGTGTTCAATTCCTTTACGAGCGGCCTTGAGGAGTCACCATTCAAGCATGTAGCCCTTATTGAAGATTTGGGAAGCTACACTGAGATCATGAAAAGGCAGCCTTCCATGCCAAGGCAGAATTCTTCCATACTTCTACCAAGGAAACAAGCCCACCTTATACCCTACACTCCCCAAAAACAACAATTAGGGTAAGAGCAACCATGACTTTGGAAACTATAGTCAAGGTGGCAACCAATCGCGCTAGGAGAAAAAAAAACTCAACTTTTATGGGTAACACCATGAAAAGAAAGACCGATCAAGATATGACGATCAGTGATTCAGACGAGGTGATAAAAACAGCCACGGAGGAAAAGGATTGGTAGGAGACAACTTTGCACCCAAGCGTCGCTTCGAGACATACACAATCCTGTACTCTTTTCTGGACAACTTCTTGCTGAATGTAGAGGACATGATTCCAACGGCCTAGCCAACAAACCCCCACTACTACCCCATTGTGAACAAGGAAGCTTTTTGCCAATATCACAAGTATAATGGCCACACCATTGAGGAATACATCGCATTAAAAGACCTCATCAAGTAGCTAGTCCATGAAGGAAGATTCAACCAAATCTTACCACGTGCACAAGCAGCCCGACACACCAGTAAATCAACATCATCAGCAGAGGACTAACTTTCTCCTCCACTAACACTTCAAATACTACAAAGAAGAACATCCTCAGGGATACACAATCCAATCACCACGTATTCAGCATCGACGCAAGCTCAGCAAGTAAGATAGCCAAGCTAGGATGGGAACCAATCACCTTCTCGAAGAAGGAAAAGAAGGGCATCGTTTTTCCACATGACGACTCGTTCATCATTAGAGCTCACATCTCCAACTACGCCGTGGGCCTGATACTTGTTGACACAGGAAGCTTAGTCAACATCCTTTTTTGGGAAGCCTTCAAGCAGATGGGCATAGAGGAAAAAGAATTTGACCGCATGGTCACACCACTTTGGGTTTCCCTGGAGACTCAGCCATACTCAAAGGCTTCATTTCTCTTACTGTCTCCCTGGCCCCCAAGACCGCAACGACCATTATGACATTCCTCCTGGTTGATTTTCCAACGACCTACAATGCCATCATTAGATGAGGGCTGCTTAACCAAATGTGAGCATCGTATCCACCCATCTAGTGATGTTGAAGTTCCTCACACCCTTGTGAACGAGACAAGTGCAAGGAGACCAGCTCTTCGGAAGGACTTGCTACGCCACGACCTTAATAAAGACTAGCAAGAATGTAAGGACCCGTCCCGGAAATTAGGGTTAAGATAGTGATTAAGATGGGATTAGTGAGCTTAATTGGTGGTTAGTTGGTTACGAAAGGTCTGTTAGCGTAGAATGACGATTTTGTACCTAGTTTGGGTAAATAGTTGACTTTTAGTTTGAGTGGTCAATTGGGTATTGACTAGTGACTGTGACGTAGTTCGGGACGTCACGAATCCGTAGACAGGTGGCACGCCCGATTTCGACATCCGAGGAGGAAGTTATGATGTTCGGAAGGTTGAGGGCATAACCGTAATTTGGTTAAAATAGGGGGAAAGTTGACTTTCCGTACGATCGGGTTTTGACACGTTGACCTAGGATCATTAAGTAGATCTCGTCGTCCTGAGTTCAACGACAGGCGGCACGTGTTCATCGGACCTAGGGTGAGTAAGATACGGGTCTAAAACGGTAAGGGCATAATTGTAATTTTGAATCAAATGAGGGGTATTTTGGTCATTTGCACATTGGGATTTGTGCAAATGGGATCAGGACAAGTGTACAGTGGAGATGGGGATATTTTGGTTTGGGACCACAGGGCTGTGACACGTGGGGTTCGGGTAGAGGTTTCTAGGATTTTTCACGGTTCAATTAAACGGTTGTGTCGTGTGTGCTCGTGTGTGTTCGAACAAGTGAGAAACAGAGTGAGGCTGAGAAGGAAAAATCGATCAGGTGAAGAGTGATGTGAGTAGTGGTGAATTGCTGAGTGAGAAAAGAGATTTAGAGGGAGTTGAGGAGTGATTTTGAGTAAGAGTGTCGTGAGGAATTTGAGTGTGTACGGTGTGAGTTCTCAGGGAGAAACAGAGAAGAAGTTTGGTGGTGGTGCAACCGTGTGTTGCCCAAATCCTCAACTTTGACCCGTGGTGGTGTTGGGAGGAAGGAGGAGAGTCGAACATACCCAGCGGAGCTCACGGCGGCGGCCTGAGCACATGTAATTTCTAGTTCCCTTTCAAATGCTCTGTTTTGCTGTTTAGGTTCAAACCACTAGTCGTGGGTTTTGAGTACGAGTCGAGGGTTTTGGTGAGTTTTGTGTGACTCAATGAGGTCCTAGGAGTTGTTTAGTGTAGCCACCGTGACGGGGGAGGACTTGGGTGGCCAGATTGTGAAACAGGGGACAGAACGGGTTTTTCTTTCGAGTTTGGGACGATGATCTAGAGGCTTAGTCGTCATGTTAGAGTGAGGGGAATAGGTTGCTTAGGACTGGACGGTGAGACTGGTGAAGAGAGGAGTCGAAATGGTGAAGGAACGGTGGAGAACCGGGTACGCCGGTTCAGACCGGTTCACCCGTTGAAGACGATGATGAACAGTGACTGTGTGCAGGCGCGTGAGGCCCACGCGCAGCCACTTTGGGTGGCGCGTGGAGGCGCGTGCGGTGGTTTCTGGGGAAAGTGTCAACTACGTTTTTGGTCTAGGTGTTGTAACGAGTCTAGCGGTTTAAGTTTCGGATTATTCAGTTGTCGTTTGAGGTTAGTTCCGCGAGGTTGAAGGTTTAGGGTTCCGGTTAGTTACGTTTAGGACCCGGGGATTTTTGGGGAAAATTAGGAGAGTCTTGGTAGAAGTGTTAGTGACGTTCTTTGGTGACTTGTGACAGGATCGGGACTTCCCGAGGAAGCTGAGGAACGTACGGGACGTACGGGACGCGAGTGACGTGTCGGTGATTGTGAGTGGACCCCTTCTCTAAACTCGAGCATGCATAACTGTTTTTTTATCATTGTTTTATGGTTTTACATGTGATTTCATGATTGTTGAATATGCTATGTTGGTTTGACATAATTACACGTTTTTCGAGAAAGTACGGTTTTCAGCACGTTTTTCGAGTAAAGTTTGGATTCTGATTTCGATGCCATGTTTTGGGGTTTTCAAATGATAGGTGATTTTCAATGATCATAAATGAGTTTTGGAACATGACTTGTTGATCAAGGTTTTCGGTTTTAGAATTGGATTTCGAGAATCGAGATTGGTTTTAAGTTGAAAAGTGGAATTTCGGATTTGGGTTCGGAATGACGTTTTTGGATGCCGGAAGGGCATCAGACCAGTGATTTCGGATTCGGGTTTGGATACGGATTTAGAAATGGTTTTCAAATGGTTTTGGATTGGATTTGCTGGATCTGGATATTTGGTTTAAAGACCCGGATATTATGATTGACGGGGGATGGGCCCGGATTGGGTTTAAAGACCCGGATTGAGTTTAAAGACTCGGATATATTGATATTTTCCCCGTAGGCCTGTTGAGTTTAAAGACTCGGATATTATTGAGGCCTAGATTGAGTTTAAAGACTCGGGAGTTTAAAGACTCGGATAGGTCCTGCAGGTTTGATCGGATAATGATTGTTTGAGACTTATGTTTTATGCTATGGTTTTATGATGTTTATGACGTGATTTCTACAACTGCTTTCAATTCTGTTTTATGACGTTTTTTATGTGTTTTATAACTGGTTTCAGTAAATGGGTTATGCATGTTTGATTTCAAAACGGAGGGCCAAATCCCTGGTTTTCTTATAAAATGGTTTTGGAAACTCTTCTTTTATTTATGGTCCACTCACACCTTCTGTTTTAAATTGCCCTCCAGGTCGTGGAGCTAGCGCGGGGGTTGACGTTGAGGCAGTGTCGGAGGCATAGAATACTCGAGAGTGACCCCGGAGTGCTTTACATTTTCCGTTGTGCGTGTACCTTGTTTATCGGTTTTCTTTCCTTTGTATTTGGTACTATGCTCTGTAAAACTTTGACTTCTGGGTGTTTAAATTTTCTCCTGCGTCTGGCATGTAATTTGGTGGTTTTTCGTGAGTTTACTTTAGTTGCGTGTCGGGGTGTCAGACGGGAGCAGGATTTACCTCGGTTTTCGGGGTGGAACCGGGGTGGGTCCTAACAAGTTCATGCAGAGCCAATAGAAACATTCTATATCAGAAATGCGACTTTGGGAAATGACCCCATTGACCCAAAGCTCATGGAAGAGCTCAAAGATAGTCCCCTAGACGACCCATGAGACCTTGCAAGCATGCCTCATGTAGAACTAGTGGAAGAGATAGAGACAATCCCTCTTTCTAATAAGCACATAGACCGCATGACCCGAAATGGATCAAAGCTGACGCCTCGCATCAGAAAAGCTCTCATCGATTTCCTCAGGTCAAATACGGATTTCATTACATGATCTTATGCAAACTTGCCCGACATCTCTACCAACGTGATTTTCCACAGACTTACCATCGACCCCTCATTCCAACCAATCACGGAGAAGCAACGAAGCTACGATATTGAAAGGCAATTGGCAATGTAGGCCGAAATCACCAAGCTGATCACCATCCACTTCGTTCAAAAGGTCATCTATGCCGATTGGGTGGCCAATGTGGTCCTTATAAAGAAACCATCTAGTCTATAACACATGTGCATTCACTTCATTGACTTTAACAAGCTTTGCCCCAAGAAAAGCTTCCCCTTGCCCAAGATCGATATGCTCATGGATGCCACAACGGGACAAAAACTCTTGAGCATCATGGATGCCTACTCAGGATACAACCAAATCCTCATGCACCCAAGTGAACAAATCCATACAAGATTTAGGACTAACCTTGGCATCTACTGTTACAATGTAATTCCTTTCTGCCAAAAGAATGCAGGTGCAACATACCAGCATTTGGTCAACTTCATGTTTGCCGACCAGATCGGTAAAAAAATGGAAGTCTATATGGATGACATGCTTGTTAAAAGTAAGACTGACAACGAGCACACCCCCAGCCTGGAAAAAATGTTCAAGGTCATGAAGAAGTGCAAGATGCGCCCGAATCACACCAAATGTGTCTTTGTCGTAGGATCAGGAAAATTCTTAGGCTATATGATTAGTTAGAAGGGCATAGAAGCCGACCTCAAGAAGATCAAGGAAATCCTTGATATGCAGCCCCCAAAAACTCACAAGGACATTCACAGACGTACCAAATGAGTGGCTGCTTTCATTCACTTCATTTTCAAGGCCATAGACAAATGCGCCCCATTCTTCAAGGCACTGAAGTCTAAAAACAAGATGATCAATCGGGCATAGGAATGCGATAAGGAATTTGTGGAGCTCAAACAATACATGAACACAACACCACTCATGTCCAGTCCAGAGACCAGATAGCACCTCTTAGTAACCTATCAGTCACCACCTCGAACATGAGCTCAATCTATACCACCCTATGTGATGGAGTGGAACACCTTCTTTTCTATGTCAGAAAAGTTTTCCAAGACCCAAAGACCAAGTACCTTGATCTAAAAAAGCTTGATTTGGCCTTCATAGTCATGGCTTGAAGGCTCAGACCATACTTCCAGGCACAAGAGATCAAAGTTGTCACCAACAAGCCCTTATGTCAGGTCCTTTTGAAGATAAAGACCTCTAGACGCCCTACACTTCAGTTCCAAGGCCTTCAACAACAAGGCAGAATATGAGGCACTCCCAACTGACTTACATCTTGCAAAAGACATGTAGTCCAAGAAATTGCAAATCTTCTGTGACTCCTAGTTAGTCACCAGCCAAGTCAACAACAAGTTTGAGGCGAAGGATGAATTCATAACTCTATACCTAGCCCTTTTCAACAACTCCACTAGGCCTTCTAGTGTATGAAATCAACAAAGTCCCAAGTTCAGAGAACAACCACACTGGCGCTCTGGCATGACTTGCATCCTAATTTGATGCGAAAGGAGAACGAAATGTGATAGTCAAGGTCCAACATATGCCAAGCACAAGGTCGTGCCCAGTATACACCATGAACACAAATTCTACTTGGATTGATCCCATCAAGGCCTTCTTTCAGAATGATGCATTGCTAGATGACCAGTTAGAGGCCAAGAGGATCAAGTGACAATCTGTTCGCTACACTATCAAGCATGATCACCTCTACAAACGTGGTTTCACCATTCCACTTTTGAAGTGTCTGGCACCAAACCTGGGTGAGTACGTACTTAGAGAAATGCACAAGAGCATCTGTGGAGATCACTCTGGAGCTCGAACTTTGGCACATAAGGTTATTACTGGCCCACTATGCTCGCTGGCGCCACTCCTCTTACTCAGAGGTAAAACAAATGCCAGCGACATGAACAAATTCTTCATCTTCCAATAGAAAACCTGACATCTATGTTAAGCCCATGGCCTTTTTCACAATGAGGACTAGATCTGATCTGCCAAATCTAGGAGCACAAAGGAAAGGTCAACTACGATGTTGTAGTAGTGGACTACTTCACCAAATGGTAGAAGCCAAACCCTTGGCAGCTATCACAGTAGCATTAATCGAGCACTTCGTCTATCAGCTCATCATTTGCCACTTTGGGGATCTCATACACTATTGTCACCAATAATAGGAAGCAATTTGATTGCAATCACTTTGTAAGAGTCTGAAAAACCTATGGCATCAAACTCCTCTTGGCCTCTCCATCTCACCCCCAATCCAACAGAAATGTGGAGGTCGTTAACAAGAACATCAAGTACAACTTAAAGAAAAGAATCGATGAGGACAAAGGAAAATGGTTAGACATCATCGAAGACGTCCTTTGGTCTCACTGAACCTCTTACAAAACCGCTATAAATGAGACTCCTTTCACATTAGCCTTCGGCACCGAGGTTTTCGTACCATTGGAAGTTGTAGAGACACCCTACCGGGTCCTACGACCCTGAAGAAAACAACCAACATATAGCACTCAATGTCAACCTCATGAACGAATGAAGAGAACAAGTAAAACTGAAGAACATTGCCTACAAACAGCGGGTCGCAAGATACTACGACTCTCAAGTTCATCATCGAAGCTTCAAAGTCGATGACTTAGTACTCAAGAAGGTCAGGTCAGCCTTGCAACTCGAGAAAGGTTAGCCGGAACATTTTCCCCAACTTGAGAATGACCCTACTAGGAATCCAAGGTATGTAGGGAAAGAACCTACAAGTTGAAAAACTTGGAACATAAAACACTTCCACATCTATAGAACGTCGATCACCTCAAGTATTACTACCGATAGACAAATGTTAAACACTACAAGGTGATAGACTCAGAGCCAGAACTTTATAATCATTCCTGGGACCCCCAGTACATCTAATGAATGCTTTTTATTACTTGATACAAATTCATTAAATGTTATTATTTTCTAACTCATAACTGATCGACCTTAGCCTAGGCCGAAGCTAAATTTAAATCGTGTTCAAAGGAACATAACTCATCTTCTCTCATGTACACTCAAATCATTATCATTCGCCCATGGCCTTATTTAAAATTTTCCAAGATAGATGTCTTTGGCACAACCACATGGGTCTCGGCCTTACATACCTTTCATATTAATAAACACTTGGCTTATCCTATTCACAAATCATTTACAACACATTGTTGATCGACCAAATAACAAACTCATGACCAACTTATTTTCTACTCGGTTAAACCATACATTTATCGATCTTAGCTTCTCACGAATAACTACCAATGTGTCTGATTAGCTAATCATCTACAGTTAGCCAATTTCTATTCATAATTGACCATATCACACTTGGCAAAAATATTCATCTAGTCAAACTGACTAGTGCATAGATCATATGAGAAATAAATTTCTTATATATATGAAAAAGAATCTGATTACAAACAGTCCCATGGATAATTACAAAACATTTGAACAAAAATATTCATTCTAGCTGCTCAATGCCCTTTTCCTACTACTTGGCTTCCTTCTCGTCGGCTATATCCTCAGAGTCATCCTCCTCATTTGGAAGGGGGTTTCCCTGCTTATCCAGGTAGTCCTCTAGCCTTAGCGGAGACATTAGCCAAGGGAAGACCACTAGATTCTCGGTGTTGGAGAGAAGACCTTTTGTACAAGCCATCCTCTAGATTGGTACCAAACCTCTAGAGAGCCTTGTGGTAGGCAACAGACCCTTTGTACTCTTAAATGTCAACTTGCTTAGCTGACACTAGTTACTTGGCCAGCTTTTTATTAGCCAATTCCACCTCACTTTCATGAGCCTTCGTCACCTCCAGCTCCTGTTCCTTAAGCTTGGCCGCCTCTACCTAAGTAGCCACCTACTTCTCTTGCCTCTTAATCTTGAGCTCATGGTCAGCCTCCATGCCCATCACCTTCTTGACTAGGCTAGCATGTGAAAAGGTGGTAAAGACTTCACCATGAAACTTTAAAAAAAAAAAAAAAGCCAAATTAGAAAAAGATAGAAGAAAAATTGAAAAACTAAACTAAAGGGGACTGCTCGAGACACTTACATGAGCTCCAATGCACATCATCTTGTCGCATCGGTCAACAAAATCCTTCAGCTTGAAGAAGGCAATCTCGTTAGCCTCAAATTGAGACTGACGGACAACAATGTTCATGATATCTAGTTAAGAGGGATGCAAGGCCATGGATAGGTGCCTTCAGCTTTCGTCCACCTCCTAGGTCCTCACCAAGTCAAGCTCCCCCTCGACATCCACAAAGTAGGAATTGATAGGCCCATCGAGCCTCGACTACTTCAACTTCTTTGACACGATTTGGCAATCCAAAAAAGAGCTCTTCAAAAGGTAGATTACCCTCCGTACTTCCTTAAGTACGTCCACATCAGCCTACTTATTCTATTGCACAACATTCTTAGGCTTCCCAAGCTTCTCGGTCGCCTTCATTAGCCACGTCATCAACATTGACAACTGGGGCTTGACCCGGTTGGCTTGATGAGGTGGAAGCACCAGATTTCTTAGCACTAGTCGAGGGTGGGGGAGTTAAGAATAGTGGGGCCAATCACACCCCAGTGGTCTGATCCACACCGGTCAAGGCAACTAGTTTTGCTTTTTCAACTTCAGCACTGGTCAGCGTGAGTGTTTTCTGCTGCACTTTAGACGAAGCTCTGCCTTTAGTCAGCTGGCGGTAGTCCACCCTAGATGAGGCACCAGTCTTCTCATGTGACCAACTTGATGGGTTACTCGGTATATACGGCTAGCCGGTCAACTTGATCTTCACTGAAGAACCGGAATACTTCTCTATAGGCCAAAACATAATCCCATGTGATCACGCTCACCAAGACATCAACTTCATACCTTAACTTGGAAAGGGTTACATGCTTCACTGCTTTCTCAGTATCGATCTCCATGGGCTTTGCCCTTAAGCTTGACCCTTTCTCAGTCTTACCTTGCATCTTGTTCTTACCTTTTCCCTTTCCTTTAGGCCACAAAAATTCCACCGGGATGGCATCGATGATCTCGATTTGGTCAACCAATGTTACTTCAGTTTCAATTTGCTCGACCCCATCAACGATTGAGACATAATGTGTCCTAATTTTCTCGAAGGCCTTGTGGAGTTCGTCCTACAAATTCTGATTTGAGCCAACCCCTTGAACCTCCTCAAGGACGGGACCCTTCAACTTCGTACCCACCTCTGACCGAGATGAATAAGAATTAGAAGCGGAATCATTAGAATTCAACTGTGGATTAGACTCTGCCGATTCACCGTCGAAGGAATTGCAAGACCAATCATCCATGCCTTGTGAATCTTCTTGGGAAGACATCTACAAACGAAAATAATAACTCCTAAGAATGGAAACACTCGAGACTCAACAACTAAGACTCCTAGAGGATCAAAACGACCACACAAGATAGTTCATGCAAAACTCATACGATGTTCATGCAAAAACTATTTTTTCAATCGAAAAGGGAAGCAAAAAACCAAACATACGTTGTTTGTTCAACAAATCGGGCCACGATCACCGATGCAAAAGAAAATTAGAAATCGGCTTAGGTGGTCGGAAATCGCCTAAAGTCTCTCTCGAAATAATTCAATTGCAAAAAGTGAAGAAGTAAAAAAAATTATAGGCCTTTTATAGTTTATCAAAAAGTAACCGTTGCAAACCCACTCAGCTAGCTGAAGAGTTACACATTAACCAGTCCCACGCGTGCGTGACACTTGGAAACCAGTGTCAAAGCATGACGCCACAATTGTGCCTCGCTCTATCCATGGTCATGCCTAGGCCGATCGACCACCTCATTATGTGAGGCCCGTGCAAGTGGGCTAAGTAAGGTGACATACATTCACCTTGCTCAAGTGTGCCTTACTTGGTCCATGGTCATACCTAGGCCTATTAGCCACCACATCGTGCAGGGGTCCACATAAGCGGGCCAAGTAAGGTGTCATACACTCACTTTGCTCAAGTGTGCCTCAATCGGTCTGTGGCCATATCTAGGCTGATCGGCCACCTCATCATGGGAAGGCCCCCGTAAGCGGGCCAAGCAAGGTGACATACACGCTCACCTTGCTCAAATGTGCGTCGATCGGCCCATGGCCATGCCTAGACCGATCGATCACCTCAGCGCGAGGTTCCACATAAGCGGGCCAAAAAATGTTACGTGCACTCACCTTACTCAGGTGTGCCTTGATCAATCCATGGCCATACCTAGATCAATCGACCACCTCATCGTGTACTAGTCGAAGCAAGCGAGCCAAGCTAGTGACATACACTTACCTTGCACAAGTGTGCCTTGATATGCTAACATTAAGCATTAAAGTAAATACAAAGTCACACTCAACACTTAAATGAAAACATATGCAAATTAAAACTCTTTTTGTGTAGATGTAGCATTAATAAGTAGGGATCGTTCTTAACTGGAGATTGAGGGTACCTAAGAATGATTGTCGTTTGATTGATTAATAAAGGGGTAATTGATTATTTCTATTGTCCTACATGATGAACTAACCTAAACTAATATAAATTAACCTAATTTATTATTTACATGGTCAACTCATCTTTAAACCTAACTCATTCATGGATTTCATTAAGTTCAACCCACAGAAATCTTAGCCTTATGAGTTACTTGCATTTTATCTTAAGTACGTGCAGGGAGACACTCCAACCACACTTTCAATGATCTAGACTTGAAAAAACTCCTCTATCTAATCAAGCACTAAGCACAAACATACAATCATAACAAAAACTAGAATCATAGAATACATAGACTATTGAAATCAATCCAAATCATAAAATCAAGAATAATATTTGAAATCAGTCCATAAAAATGATATTTAAGCACAAAAGATAACTAAAAGGTAAAGATGTCGTGTTAAAATTTTTCTCTTCAGGGCACCCTATGGATACGATGTGATTAGGCACTCTTTGGTGAGACACTTGGAGACACTCCTCTATGTCACGAATGGAAGTTGTAGAAGGTGAAATATGGTGTAATTAGTATTGGACAAGAAATCTTGAATTTATTTAAAGGGAAATTTGATTAAGCATAGTTTTGGTACAAGGAATGAGAGACCCCCAGACTCAAATATTGAGAAAACTTAAGTATTTATAGGGAGAGGACAAAACCCTAGCTCAATACTAATAGAATAAGAAACAAAATCCTAATCTAATAATAATCCTTGTATGAAAGGGAAGGAAATATGCGGCTACATATCCAAATCGCAAAAGGAAAGGTTTTTCCACACTTTGAGGGATTATTCCAATCCTAATCGCACTATTCCTTGCCGCATTTTGAAAATCCTATCCACACTTGGGAAGTAACATTAGTCCTTGTGGTGCAAGGAAGGTGCTCTGCTGGGTACGTGCGCTCGTTGCTCTGCTGCCCGTGGGCATAATTTAGGCTCCAAGTCTAAATGTTCCATTTCTTCACTTGTTGACCCTTAACTCAGCAGTTTTGAGTCAGTACCTAAATTCATAAAGTAAGTTAAAAATGACATGATTAAGGTTCTAAAAAAGTAAAACATAAGGAAAATTGATGTAAAACGATGACCAATTATGAGCTTATCATGCCTCATTCGGTCCATGGCTATAACTAGGCCGACCGGCCACCTCATCGTGTGAGGGTCTGCGCAAGCGGGTCGAGCATGGTGACATACACTCACCTTTCTCAAGTGTGCCTCGATAAGTCTATTGTCATACCTAGGCTAATTGGTCACCTCATCATGCGAGGCTCCACATAATCGGGTCGAACAAGGTGACATACACTCACTTCGCCAAAGTAAGCCTCGGTCGATCCATTGTCATGTTTTGGTCAATTGACCACCTCATCGTACAAGGGTCCATGTAATTGGGTCGAGCAAGGTGACATACACTCACCTTACTCAGATGTTCCTCGGTCGGTCCATGGCCAAACCGAGGTCGAAGAGATGCCCATCGGCATCCCTCCTCAGTCAAGGGCTTGCGGGACTCGGAACTAGCATGGTGTACACCCACACAAGCCGACCAGTGCACAACAAGTGTACCTAATCTGGTTAGCTTGAACTAAGAATAAGAAGTCTCTCCCTAGAACTAACCAAGCCCACAACTTGATAAATCACACAAGGCCAAAGGTCTACATGAACTATACAACACTAGATGACCACATCTAGTCGTTTTGCACTTTTCTTCTCTAGATCATCTCATTGGCATTACAAGTAACTTAGCAAGTGATTAAAGCAGCACATGCCGACTACATCTGTTCAACATGCCCCATTATTCGGGCGCCTTATCGTGTGAGGGTCCATATAAGCGGGCTGAGCAAGGTGACATACACTCACTTTACTCAGGTGTCCCTCATTCTATGAAGGTCCACGCTAGCGTGCCGAGTAAGGTGACATATATTCACCTTGCTCAAGTATGCCTCGGTCGGTCCATAGCCATGCCTAGGCTGATCAGCCACTTCAGATTGCAAGGGTTCGCGCAAATGGGTCGAGCAACGTGAGATACACTCACCTTGCTCAAGTGTGCTTTGGTTAGTCCATAGGTATACCTAGGCCAATCATCCACCTCATCGTGCGAGCGTCTGTGTAAGCGGGCTGAGAAAGGTAACATATACTCACCTTGCTCTAGTGTGCCTCGGTCGGTCCATGGCCATACCTTGGCCGATCGGCCACCTCATCGTGTGAGGGTCTGCGCAAGCGGGCCAAGCAAGGTGACACGTGTTAGATCCTGGGACAACGACATTAATCGCACATAGAATTATTCCACCAACAACATTCAAAGCTACTATAAATGCAAAGGTACCTCCCCTCTAAAAGGTAATAACAATATTGCCTTCACGTTGCTTAATTACGACAACACCCTCCACACTTAACCTGACTAAAGCATTAGAGATTGTTAGGTCGATATCACACCGGTGCTCTTTTGCTCTTACCTCTCTCTACGCAGATCTCACCACCACAAGAAGAGTACCCGAAGGAGTCCAACAATGTGAGTCTAAGTTGATCAATTTATTACATCAACAAAGACAAATTAGTTAATGAGTTGTATCTAAAAATTTCATGTTAGGACCTTAATCGAACAATTGTTTGATAAGTGCGGTAGCACATATCATTAGTTTTTTTTTCATGCTAAGTAAAGAAAACAAGCAAAAATTAGAGGATAAAACCCCTTAGACAATCCCTATCAAGGAGGTCAAAATGCCAAGCTGAAACTGTGTACTCGGGATCAATCATCTCCATTCAATAAAAAATGCAATGGTATGACCTAAATTAGTTAGAACATAGTAACAAAATTAGCTACACGATATACATGCTTCAAGCTGATTGTGTGGAACAGCTGGGCCACATGTTTCACATTTCGAAGATTGGTAAAGAGGTACTTGGAAGGGGCATTGGAGGGATTATTGATGATAGCGTCAATCAGGATTTTAGAGTCTCACACCATTTTTATATCTTTAATGCCTAAGAGACGAGCATTGCAAGGACCATCAATTAGAGCAAGGCTTTCATGCAAGGATGGGAAATCTGTTATTTTCTCCTATCACAAATTTCAAAGCAGTAATCAGGCTTTACTAATAAGCCGTCGAACTTGAGTTTGTAGAAATTTTGCGGTGGCGGCTTCCAGCTGATGACACCCTACTTTTATCTTTGTTTTCTTACCTCTAATTGGCCACCGGGAAACTTCGACCAATAGCATTAGTAAAAAGAGAGTATGGAGATGAGACGAGCTCCTCTAGTTCAAAATCCATTTGTTTTTTTTTTCGTCCGGATCTAACAATATAAAAGAATAACATAGCTTAAGGGGGCCAATTGCTCATGATTGTTAGAACTCATGAGAGACGACAACCAAGGAACAAATTTCATCTATTGAGGCGGACAAGTGATGTTTCAGCACAGCTCCAAATATGTTGGGCAAAATCACACTCCAAGAGTAAATGTTGATTGTATTCTTCAACATGATCACACATAGGACAATTAAGGTCATCGATATTTAATTGACAATGAAGTCGACCTCTGAATTAAGAGTCAGAGAAAAAATCTCGCCTTGTGAGGAATGGTTAGCTTCCATATATTTTTCAGTAATCTTAAGCAGGATGTGCTTGTCGATTTTGCTCTTGAAGCTTGGAAGTCAACTTGATAGAGAAGACACAATTAATGCCCCAGACAAACATGTCTTCCAGCTAGGGTCCAAACATTTAAAAGGTTTAGGACAAAAATAGAATAATCCCTTTAATTCACACACCGAATCATTAATAACATATATTTTTATGGACTGATTATTTTTTTTTTATACCTTAAGGCCTCGTTAAAACTTTGTTAAGTAAAATTCATTGAGACAAAACCCCTAGCAATGAAAAAAAAAATTATATATTTGTAACTAGCATATGCATGAAAAATTCTACATTCAAGAATATTATACAACTTTCATATTTAATACAAATATTTAGTATTTAAACAAGAGCTCCACTATTAAAGATCTTGAACCAACAAAAAATTTACATACTCCTGTATTATTTATTTGTTTATAAATTTTATATAATATATAATATATCAATAATTTTGGGTTTATTTGGAGCTAGGAATTATGCCCCTTTAGCCCCTTTGTGGTCGGCTCTGCTTCATGGAAAACACTAGGAAGAGGTAGTGGAATAGAAAATGTTGCTTCACAATTATTGTTTTAATTTTCCAAATGAACCGTTGAATGTGAAACTTGTTGAAAGTTGACTGCCAATTATAAGACCCGATTCTGGCGACTGAACACTTGAATTATGAATAAATTCCTAATACAATCAATCAAATAATTTCAATCACATGCACATACATCATTCACATACACCATGCCAAGATCACTAATCACACAAATGACATCCTAAGCACTTGGAAGCTTCGAAAATGTAGGCAGCTTTGTGCTAGTTCTAAGTGATAGTGTGTGAGCATGGGAATTATCATCATTCAACATCAATAGCAATAATTCAAAGTAAACATTATGAACACACAGGGCCTAATATCCAGAAACCTTCCTAAGGTGAAAACTGGGGGTCTCTCTGCTGACCAGACAGTCCATTGATTTCAAAGTTCAATACAAGATACATGCATGCTAAAATCTTCTAGCCTATACTAAAGATGTAGCCATACCTTGTGCAGCCTTGAAATTAATCAACTCAACTAAGCTCTGATGTAGATTCTATCCAAAACAATTCAAGCAACGCAAGTCCATTCATCAATCATCCATATTTTCTCAATGTTATGTGAAAGACTCAACAAAACAACTAATCCAAGGCCATAGACCTTGATGAACTCAAATCTAGCAACCAATCGCTGAAGAAGTATTTCAATGATGGCTGATTTCAAAAATAAGATTTACAAAACCATTACCAAACAGATTGACCCATAATCCAATTTATAGATAATTTTTTTCTCAAAATCCAGAAAGAATCACCTTTACGGTTTAGCAGTACTACTAAAAACCCATGAAGTCGATAATCTGAAGAAAAAAAAATCCCTACTTTGTATACACCATCATGGAAGCTAGTTCTTAAAAAACATTTATTCAAAAACCAAAAAACATCATGGAAGCTTAGCACACCGAACTGAAGTTCACGACTCTGAGAATCGAAAAATCTCACGCACACCCTGTGAATCACCCAATACCCAAGCCTATATTTCCAAACCTTTAAATTCAACTCTAAACAAACACTTTGATAGTTGCTTATCAAAGTGTGCCAAAAATTCCCATGAGTAAAACAAAACAATTCTCAATTAAAAACGTTTTAACAGCTGACGGTGAGAATTGAAAAATAATGACTAGTTTTTAGAAAACACTTCACCTAATGCAGAAACATGCTTATGAAATGCAGTATACCTTTATTCTCATAGCTATAACCATCTTCGATATAAAACACCATCATGACCTAGAGATTCTAACTTTTTAGATTGAACAAGGTACATAGTAAAAAAGTTTACAATGACAAGCATTCAAGTACCAATTCAAAACATTAAAGGCAATAACTCCACTTGACTAACAAAAGTATTAAAAGGATTGGAGTGTTTAGATTGTTTTTATTTTTATTGCATACTTTTAATGTTTGAAATGGCCGAATTTTGTGGCTGTTTGTACTTATTACTCTAACTATCCCTGAAGAACCTTAGGATCGCGACTTCTTCGGTCACATTTCAATACACCCTTTTTAACCTAGAAACCTGATACATCCTTATATCACCCTAGGGTCGTGACTATATTGTTGACACTTCCAGTTTTTTTCCCATACTATACTTTCATCTCCATATTTTTTTAAAAAGAAACAAACACTCAATCACCACGGTGATTAAGTTAGAACATTGGAGTAAATTATTGGAGCAATGCTAAAAGAAACAGAGTATAATTATGTGAGCATAAATTTTCAACATGAAAATTTAATGAAAAATCTAGTAAGAAATATTCACACACACAATTATAGTCAATGTCAACAAGACTTTTTTATTTTTAATTTAAAATAGAACATGAGTAAAAACCAATTGTAGTCAAACACATTTGAGGGAGATAGACAAACTTAGTTCTCTGGACACACAATATAGAGCATTCAAGATGATTAAGTTATTTTGTTTTAATAAGTAAAAGACTCCCAACAACTAACTTTATTTAACAAAAATAATTGCACCACGCAGATCATGAACCAAAGTAGGTGGCTAGTTTTTTAACCCCTATTCGCACAAAATCAAAAAATGACATTAGGAACCCAGTGCAAAACACACGAACAGTAAGAGATGGAAATAACATAAGTAAGAAAACATCAAAAGAAGAGAAGTAAAATAAAAACACATGCATGAACGGTGGCTAGGCTACATAAAGTACATGTAAACTAATTTAGCCTAGACATAAATGACGAGAAAACTACTCAAAACCAAGAGGAAGAACACGATATTCCTGCTCAACCCACACTTTCTTCAGTTTTGACCCACGAGGAGTCCGAGTTCAATTTAGACAGCTTGACAAGTTCCCAAGAAGATAATTTACTTGGGTTTGAAGCATTATGCCAAAAAAGTCTCTAAACAATGGCAAATAAGTGTTGTCTGAATGCACTTAAAAAACGACATTTATATGAGTGATGTTTATTTGAAATGCATTAGACGACAGTTTTTTTTTTGTCGTCTAAAATTCAATGAGACAACAGTTTTTTTTTTATACTGTCGTCTATTACCCAATCAGACGACAATTTTTTTACTCTTGTTTATAACTACATAAGATGGCAATTTTGATGAACGATTGTCACCTAGGAACCCATAAGACAATAGTTTTGAACAAAAAAAGTGCCAACTCTAACATCCATTTATATGACAGTTCGTAACAAAATTGTGTTCTAAGACTATTTCAAACGTCGATTTTGTGACTGTCGACTATGACAATAAAAGACGACAATTTATTTGGATACCGTCGCCTATTTCCCTATCAGATGACAATTTTTTCTTTAACCGTCGTCTTATCCATCATAAGACAGTTATCCACTGTCGTCTAAAATCTCACAATATTACATTTTTTTTCATTCATATTCAATCTACATCCTATACACTCCACCCATGAAAACATGTTTTGAATCACTTTAACTTTGAAATTAAAAGAAATTCATATATATAAATTTTTGAAGGAAATCCATACAACATTCTTACAAAAAAAAAATGATCTAAAACCATGGTATGATCAAGGATTGAAATATCGATATCGACGAATATATCGCTCGTCAAATTTTCGGATATCCCGCCCCAAATATCTGTATCAATATCCATATCATTTAGGGTCAACAAAAATGTCGAAAATTCGATCTAAAAATTGAAAATTTTGAATGAAATTTTGAAAAAACAATTTAAATACCAATAATGATTATATATGCCTAATAAAAATTATAAAATAATTTTAATATAATAAATATATGACGAAAAATATGATGTAATTTAATTCTGACGATAACTAATAATATAAAATCCTGAATATAAGCATAAATTGAAGTGAGTTGCTATAATTGAATAATTAATATATTAAAAACATAACAATAAACATACAAAAATTCAATATAAGAAAAATGATAAAATAAGTTTAAATATATTTAAAATTGGAAAAAAAAAGATGAAACATAAGATTTAACTTTGTTTAAAAATTGAAATTAATTGATATATTTAAAATTGGACAAAAAATAAAAAAAGAAAAAACCCAAACTTTCTTGAAAAGTGGGAAAAATGAATAAAAAGAGAAAGAAAAAAAAGTAACTATAGGCTTGTGGGGGGTCGAACCCAAGACCCCCCATATGAGAAACAAAAACCCAACCAACGCTACTAGCCAACGATTTTGTAAACTTACTAACGCCAATTATATAAGTATAAACAATAGCAATCATCCCCTACCTCCATCCGGGTCTGTAACTCGAGTTTTCTAACCCCGACAGCATGACCTTACTCAATCTTTTTTGTTTTACGTTCGATTTTCACGATTTAATAGTGCATCTTCATCGTTTTGATCTCAGGAAAGGATCTGTGGACTCAAAAGAAGAAATCATGTCGAAATTTTGGCCAATATCTTCCCTCCTTATGTGCCGCCGGCCCGAAAAATTGATATATCGATCGATGTATTGGCGATAGTTGCGATTTTTCAATCCATGTGTATGATAGTCGAACATCAAGGTCTCAGTAAAATCATTTAAAACCCATCTAAAAAAATAGTCTAAAAAAATAATATAATCGCATGTTGCATGTGATATGCGAACATCAAGATCTCACCAACGCCCTTGCCTTCATCAAAGTAGCTCCAGTAATGCTAATCCGGTAAGGAAAGACAAAATATGTAATCAACAAGAAGTTAGTAACAGCCAAATTCAATAAGGAAAACCTCCTCCAAAAGCTTACCCCTTCATGCCAACAACACAATCAATATTCATAAGTTAAAACAACACACACTAGCTCTGATATAGTATCAGTTAAGGTCATAAGGAGCCAGCTCTTTCAATATACCAGTCTTGACAATATCAGTCCATGAAGCAATACTATGCCAAAAAAGCTGAAGGTTCTCATAATTGGGAAATCTGCTAGAATTAAATTCCTCATGACAGAAACAAAGCAATGAATAGCTAGTTTTGAGATATTGAAGATGTATCATTCAGCTAGCCATGCAATGCACCCACAAATGGTAGACAAGTACACCCAAAATCTTACTGTACTAGTTTGATGATGGTTATTAATTACTTTCAGTTATTTCCTAAATGATACAATTTGTCGTTAGTCTTTGTCAAGAGAAATCTAACAATTGTACGTACCCGAAAATTAGGTGTAACCAAAGTTTGGTTCAGTTGCAGCTCATACTAATAGAAATTTTGTTACCTCTACTCTGAAATTGGTAAGAGCAACATTCGGAAACATGGATCTCTTATCTTCTGGAATCACTAACTGCAACAAACACACCATTGATATTCATTGCCTTTTGTTTAATGAATCCCCACAAACATTAGCCTTTTTTTCTCAACTTCTCCCACATTTCAGTTGCATTCCATCTATGCAGGGAAAAAAAAAATCCATAAAAGAGACGAAACATTAAAGTCCTGCTTTTACAGATTTAATACCTCTTTCATAAACAGTTTAATATGGAACATTCCAAATTTTCTTAGATCTTTACTTCCACTAAAAATAGAGAAACATGTACTAGATGAAAAAGTAAATAGAATGTTATGAACAGTGTGTAGCTATAACCACAGAGCCATGCGTCATAAAAATATTCTCTTGCACTCCACCAGGCACAATGATGCAACTATGACCAGTGGATAAGATGGAGATAAAGTTACTCCTTGTAGCTGGTGTAAGACCCAACCATGTCCATGTATGTCTTATGAACGGTGTGTAGAACACCTAAACACAATTCCCCACACATAATGATCTAAACAATCGCTAAGAAACTATACAGAAAAAGTCGACATGACACAAAAAAAGATCAGTGTGAGTGAAGCAAAGAAGTCCCACCACACTACTTGCAAAGACCTTAAATTTTGGAAGAGGTAAGAACCCAGTAAGGTCAGCAAGTGCCACAACACCAATGGGAAAAATTGAATGCGGTCCATAACCAAAGGATGCAAAAAAGTACAGATTTTTAAAATTACAGCTTCTAATAGAATAATTAAGAAGGGTCAGTACCACACCATAAGATCAATTAGGATCAAAGGCATGAATGTCCTCATCACGCAGAGTCACTGGAAAATAAGCACAGGCATGCCTACAAATGTATCTGCAAACGCAATTCAACCCATAAAGTAAAAAAATAAATTACTTCAGTTCATCTGGGTTGGGTTGTAAAAAAGTAAAAGCTCAAAGGGGTCGTTGTGCCTTGATAGTGATCTGCCCATTTTTCTTTTATCATCAACTGCGATTATCATGAATAATAGCAGCAACCCAGACACACTGAAATATAGTTTGGGCAATGTGAGGTTCATACCAGAATGGACTCAATCTCCAGCTTTCCTTGTAGATCAAAGCTAGAGCAGTAGACGCCATTGTTGGGTCTCAACAGTGGTAGACTTTCCAATTTTCGTACAATAAAAAAGATTACCATCCGGGAATAGGTTTTGGGAGTTTCGTCATCTTCCAGCGGCGACGAGTGTCGTTCGTCTTGTAACTCTTTAAATAGAGAGAGTGAGTGAGTGCGAGGGAGATAAAGAAATTTGGAAGAGAGATCAATGGAGAGGGGTTTTCTTACTTACCGTTAGAGACACTGACTCAAAACCTAGGATCGATCGGTTGTTTGTGCATTTAGGGTCAATCGGATGAGTTTGTGCATTTAGATAGAAGGCGGCGACGCGAGAATAGTTTTTGGGAATTAGGTCATCTTCTAGCCAGCGGATGCAGTGGTTCATCTTGCACCTCCTGAGAGAGAGAGAAAGAGAGAGGGATTTATTTAGAAATTTGGGAGAGAGAGCAACAGAGAGGGATTTATCTAGGGTTCTTATACGTTAAACCTAAGTATCGAAGTAAACACAAATTTACCATTAACTCTTAATAAAAAAAGCTTTTTAGTCAAAATATTCCCTAAATATGGGCCTTAGTCTCAAAATACTCCCGAATATGATTTCGACCCAATTTACCTTCTGAACACATTTTTAGCTCCAAATTGCCTCCTAAACGTCAATTTTTACACCTCTCTGTTAAATTAAATGGGTATAATTGTCCAAACATTAGGGGGGCAATCTGAAACAAAACACACGCGAAGAACCATCGAAGGAGAAGAAGAAGAGGAGCGGCAAGGTTCCTAGGCGTGAAGGCGTGATCCAATTTTCCTAGGACTTTGATATTGTTCTTTGATCGTAAGTAAATTTCCTTTCTCTTTAATGAGCCCCAGTCATACTTTCATTTGCCCTAAATGCCTAATATCAATTTTATCTCTTTGTTTGAAGGTGAAAAATTGAGAAAGGAGGGTTCAATCACCCCAGTTGTTGCTATTGTGGGAAGGCCAGCAAAATTCTTACCTCTTGGACTAAAAAAAATCCAAGGAGGAGATTCCTAGTGTGCCCAAATCCAAGGGTGAGAATTTTATTTTTGTACTCTACTTTGGTAAATATATGATTGGGTGAAATTTAGGTGAGAGTTTGGATAGTCTAATTTGAAGAACAAATTAGTATTCTTTTAGAATTCAGGATCAGATTTTATACGCGTGATTTGGGTAATTTTGTGCTCTTTTCTTATGTTTTCAATTATATTTCTTGTTAACTCTATTTTAGTATGCTTGGGTAATTTTGATTTTTGTTGAACAATGGAAGTTATATTTGAGAGAAATTGGTTAGGGTTTTTCTATTGTCTGAGAGGGATTCGTGGTGTTTGTCCAGTGAGTTTGATACGCCTAGTAAAAAAGAAATTGTTAGACATCAATAAAACTTACACCTGAGCAGTTTTGTGGTTGTCCTCCTATCAAATTTTGGAGTATACTGTTGTGAAAATGCGAACTAACATACCAAGTGTTAGGGATACAAAAGCTACATTAAGTTGATTTCCAGATCATTTCATATCATTTTTTAACTCTTGTTTTGCCCTATTAACATCATCTTCCAAATCTAGACAAACTTGAATAAGATGGATGTTAAGCTATGAATGAGATCCTTTGTATATTCAACTGCATTGGACGATTGAATGTATCTGTAAGTATCAACTAAACCCATTATTGCGTCTATTATTAGGAGACTTCGTCCATTATTAGAAGACTTTGTCCATTACTTTATTATTCATCTACTTCGTCTATTATTATGAGACCGAGACTTAGCTCGTTATTATATAAAGTATCAATTAAGTATCAATTTTGTTTTATTGTTATGAGACTTGGATTCGAGATATCCTATTGCATAGTGCGTGAATCAAATACCACACATGATTACAAGACTTGAATTCAAGATATCTTGTTGAATTCGTTTTATTGTTACAAGACTTGAATTCGAGACATCCACATTGGATAGTATAGGTAATCATAGTTAACCCGAAATATTTTCCATGGGATAGAAGGTCTTAATGGTTACCACCACATGCAGCTATTAGTATTGATGGATATTTAACCCATAATATTTTCCATGGGATAGAAGGTCTTAATGGTTTATGTTGGTTATCAACACATGCAGCTATTAGTATCGATGGCGACACTGTTTCAAATTTATAACATAAATAGGGTAAATTATTTTTTTATCTCTGTATTTTATAATGGCTATGGTAGGTGTGGCAGAGGATTTGACTGATTCCAAAAGCTTGAATTTTGCTAATTCTTTAAGAGATGTGGATGAGAATGACTGATTCCGAGCAAAAATGATGCAGCTCACTTTTTTATTTTCATTAAAAAAAATTTCTTTGTTAGCATTTAGTCAAAATTGGACAATTTAATACTTTCCTAATAACTTGTTTTATGTTGTTAATTTCTTGCTAATTCTTGTTTTATGTTGTTTATGTTGTTAATGTTGTTATGCAGGATGGTTGTGGGTTTTAGCAATGGCTAGATTCCGAGATTTGTCTTAGGTCTCAAACTATCATACCTGACTTATTTAGAAAGATTGATAGGCTTGAAAGGGAGGTTGATAGGCTTGAAAGAGATGCGCAAAAAAAAAAGCATTGTGTAGGAAGCTATGGATAGGATTGTTGGTTTCTTGGGCATTGTTTATTGCCTTGGTGTTTAAGAATTGAAGTAAACTTGACGTTTAGGAAGCAACAAACTTTGATGCTTTAATGTCTTATGTAATATATGTAGGAGGAATTTATGTAATGTAGAATGGTTACGTATTAAGTTTAGTTTCTAATGGCTTAATGTAGGATGATTATGAATTTCAAAGTACTTGAGCAATTGTGGTAATGGATGAAATGGATCGATGATAGAAAGCTCCATAAAATGAAGGCTACTACTTCTTGAATTTCAAACAATTTTAAAAAGCTCTCATTATTCAAGATGTCAAATTCATAAAAAGCTCCATAAAATTCAAGTGTCACTATATATACATAGATCTTTACAAAAACCAAATGAAGACTACTACTTCTTGGTTGTTTTCATTCTTTTTGCTGGGGATTTAAACCTCATACGTTTTGAAGGGGTTCCACTTTCCCCGAAACATTGTAGTGATGGTTGCGACTAAGCATGTTGGCTGCCACCATATTGTGACATTTCTTGTGTATGTGGATTTGGTTGTGAAAAGGGTTGGACAGGTACACTTTGTTGTGAAGCCATCTTTTGAGAAACTGTTTGACTAGGAATCTTCTGCTTTGATTTTGTTCTTATCCCTATAGTGTTGTCAGTTGCCTTTTCCTTCGCTTCCTTGCGTCTGCGACGTGCTTCTTGCCTTTTGGTGACTTGGGCTGTAACGACCCGTCCCAAATTCCAGGTTTAGGTTAGTGACTAATCACGATTAGTGAGGCTAATCCGTGATTAGTTGGGCAAAATCGGACGAACGATGCGAAATGACCGTTTTTCCCCTGGTGGTGGCAAAATGTTGACTTTTCAATCGGCGCGGTCAAATGGACTTTGACCGATGACCGTGACGTAATTCGTGACGTCACGAGTTCATAGACAGGTGGCACGTTCAATTCCGACGTTCGAGGAGGAAGTTATGACGTTCGGAAGTTTAGGGGCATTTTGGTAATTTTGGATAAAAAGGGGTCAAATGTTGACTTTTTGACCGGGAGGTCCGATGGCCGAGGGCCAAAAACCGTTACGTCAATAAGGACGATACGAATCCGTAGACAGGCGGCACGTCGAATTCGGACGTTCGACGGCGAAGTTACGGTTCATGGAAGTTCCCGGTTACTATTCACAATTACACATTTTACGAGGACCGTTTGTCTGTAGTGGGGCCAGTTACTTTTCAGCAACCAATGGATGAGTGACACTTGTCACCCATCCACTGGCTACCATTCCACATACATGCATCCATCCATATAACCGTGCATCCATTTTCCATTTTTCCTCCAACCAAACCCGATCCCATTTCTCACCCAAACCCATTCAACCCTTCCCAATGATCATATAGGGGAGACCAGAGTGTGAGGATGGACCGGTGGACACTGGTGGCCGGCCCAGGACGCACCGCCGTGGACGGCGGAGGAGGAGGAGATCGAGGTAATCGGTTTTACCCGATTTTGTCCATTTTCAATATTAGTGGTTATGGGTCATTTTTGATTGTTTTAATGAATTAGTTAGGATGTTAAGAAGCCATTAGGAAGGTTTTGGGAAGGTATGAACGTTGAGGGACCTCTGGGGAGGATTTCGAAAAATTGAACCGTGAGGGGATTTTTGGGTTCACGGGTTTTAATCGGTTTTAGGTTGTTTTGTTCATTAGGATTGATAGGAAAGATTAAAAGAGGAATTTAGGGATTAAAATGGGACAAAACGGACGAAAAATGAAGAGTGTAGGGGCCTGGACCGGTCATGCCGGTCTAGTTAGACCGGAATTGCAGAGAAAACCAGACCGGCCCGGTCGGACCGGTTCGATCGAAGGAAGAAGACGGTACTGTAGCGGCGCGTGAGGCCCACGCGCAGGCAACTTCCAGTGGCGCGTGTGGGCACGTGCTAGGGTTTTTGGGGATGTGTTCAACATACGAAATCATCTATTCGATGTAACGAACATTTTGGGACTGGTTTCGAGTCGATCGGACACCGTCTCGATATGTTTCGGGGCATCAGAAGGTTTAGGTTCGGTCTTAAAAATAGTTAAAAATACGGGAAAATTACGGGGCTTTAGTGAGGGGTTATATAAGTAGTTAGTAACCCTCTAAATTAATTTGGACAGGTTTGGAAGTCACGGTGACGGTGATCGGCTCGGGGAGCCGTATGGCACGCGTATCGAGACGCGGCTTCGGACGGTCTGTAAGTGGACCTTGTTTTCTAAATTGGTGCATGCATAAATGTTTATTATATGTTTTAAATACTTATTTGTGATGCCATGAGTACGTTTGGATGTGTGGTTACGTATAGGCACGTATTTCGAGGTTTCGGCCCTATACGGTTCCTATACGGGGCTGTATGTCTTTATTGGTCTAAATGAAATGGTTTTGGATTTCCAAATGGATTATGCATATGATTTTATGATGTTGATTTGGATGCTTGTGAATTATATGGTTTCACGTATTTCGAGGCGATTTACGTGCTTGCACGTAAATCGAGATTTTTCCGGTTTTACACTGATTTTCCATTCTTGTGGTTTTGGATATGATTTCATGAAATGGTTTTGGATTTGAAAAGGTAAACTCGGGTTCGAGACCCATTTGCTTTACGGAATCGGGCCGGAGGCCCAGTTGGTTTACGATTCAGACTTGAGGTCCAGTTTGTATGTGGATTCGGGCCTAGGGCCCAGTTATGTATTACAAATGGTTTTTATGGTTCATGACGGTTTATGGGAACCGGCATGAACCCTTGAAATGGATTTACGGGTCATGACGGTTTATGGGAACCGGCATGAACCCATGAAAGGATTTTATGGTGCATGACGGCTTATGGGGGCCGGGCATGAATCCTTGAAAGGTTTCAAGAATGATTTCAAAAGGTTTTTCATATTCCATCCTTTATATATGATTGTCTCCTCCGGGGAGGGTCGTTGGCCCGGGTGGACCCTGGAGTAGTCACGGAGCACTGACTGAGTGGAGTCGCCCCCTAGTTGGGTTCCTTACTCTCAGGATGGGCATGGTTCGTTACCTCCAGGGAGGGTCATTGATCTACGGACATTGACCTGGGTGGACCCTGGAGAGACTTGGGTTTGAGACCCCGGTTAGCACACGTGTAGCTTTATTTTACCGTGACAGGTTCTGGATATGAATATATTGGATAAACATGGTTTCAATTGGTTTGGGAAAACTGTGTTTTATGATGATAAATGGATTTGGGCTGAGATCCCACATATGTTTACTATGTTCTGGTTTTCTGTAAATTGGTTTTGGGCAGGAGCCCGTGAGACTTGTATTTACAGAATTTGGGGCTGAGACCCTAATTGTGGATGTTTTAACATATATTATTGGATAAATAGTTTTACTATGCATGCATGCTTTTAGTGGAGGGTATAAATGTCTTTGATGGAAATATTTTTATAAATTCTTTATTTTTGTCCACTCACAGTCTTTCTGTTTTTAATACCCTTCAGGTTGACAGCGGATGTGGACTGTAGCAGAGATCGAGATATCACATGCCTCCTCTGGATCCTGGCGTACTCTGATAGCCCGGGAGGGCAAAGGTCGGAAATATCCCTTGTCTGACACTTCGTGTCAGACGGGAGCAGGGTCATCCCGCACTAATCACGGGGGGATTGGGATGAGTCCTGTCATGGGCAGCTGCCTTTGAAATTATTGGTTCCTAGAACAACATTTCATGTATTCAGAAACAACATTTATAAATTGAAAAACAGTGATCTAAACAGAAAAAACAACATTAAATAGAAAATCTGCATTCCAAACTCAAAAAAAGCATCAACAAACAGAAAAAACAGCAACAATCACATAAAAACAGCATTGCAAAACTGCATTCCAAACTGAAAAACAGCAACATTAAACAGAAAATCTATATTTCAAACTAAAAAACAGCAACATTAAACAGAAAATCTGCATTCCAAACTCAAAAACAACAACATTAAACAGAAAATCTGCATTCCAAACTCAAAAAACAGCATCAACAAACAGGCAGCTGTAACAATCAACAAAAAAACAACATTGAAAAACTGCATTCCAAACTGAAAAACAGCAACATTAAATAGAAAATCTGCATTCCAAATTCAAAAATAGCAACATTAAACAGAAAATCTGCATTCTAAACTCAAAAACATCAACCTTAAACAGAAAATCTGCATTCCAAACTCAAAAACATCAACCTTAAATAGAAAATCTGCATTCCAAACTCAAAAACAACAACATTAAACAGAAAAAACAGCAACAATCAACATAAAAACAGGACAATACCTTGCACTTGCTCATATAATGTCCAACTGAACTACAATTGCTACATTTTGTCCCTGAGTGATATCTTGGCATTTTAGTATTGGAGGTCTTCATGGGCTCATCAGGTGCTTTTCTCCTGGTTTTCCTTGGCCTGCCAGGTTGCTTGTGGTACTTGGGTGGCTTCAAAGGATTGCTTCCAATTGATATCCATTGGTCTTCACTTGTCATTGGCATGATGATTCCTGCATAACACCTCTTATATGACTCCAAGTTGTAACATTCATCCACATATTCTGCTGCATTACGATTCAATCTGCTTATGGCACATCATGCATGTGGGCAGGGAATTCCACTAAGATCCCACCTACGACAAGAACATGACCTCCCCCTCAATTTGACCCTAAACTGCCTTCCAGTATCATAACTTATTTCAAATATATAATCCCCTGTAACGACCCGTCCCGGGATTCTAGATTAGCGAAGTGATTAGCGACGGATTAGCTGAGTTAATCGGTGGTTAGTTGGGTACTTTTGGACCTTGGACGTAGAATGACACTTTTGTCCCTAGGTTGGGCAAATTGTTGACTTTGAGTTCAGGCAGTCAATTGGACATTGACCGATGACCGTGACGTAGTTCGGGACGTCACGAGTCCGTAGACAGGTGGCACGCCTGATTTCGACATCCGAGGAGGAAGTTATGATGTTCAGAAGGTTGAGGGCATTTTCGTAATTTGGGGTAAACGAAGGGGGGAAAGTTGACTTTTCACACGACAGGGTTTTTACACGTAGACCGAGGACCGTTAGGTAGATCTCGTCTTCCTGAGTTCAACGACAGGTGGCATGCTTTCATCGGATGTCGGACGAGCGAGATATGGGTCTAGAACGGCGAAGGGTAAAATGATAATTTTGACTCACAAGGGCATTTTGGTCTTTTTGTGCCTTGGGAATTGGGCCAATCTGATAAGGCCAAGTGTACATGAAGGATGGGATATTTTGGGTTTGGACCATAGGATTGGGACACGCGGGGGTAGGCTAGAGGGTTCTACAAAGTTTCACGGGCAAATTAAATTTAACCGTGTTCTTTGAGTCGTGTTTGAAGGGGAAAACAGAGGCTGGGTTTTGGGAGGAAAATTGATCGAGTGCAGTGTGTGTTTGTGTGTTCTGGTGATCGAGAGAGTGAACAGAGACTGAGTGAGAGCTGGTGAGTGGTTCTGAGTGGAACTAGGGTGAGGGAAACTGTGTGTGTGGGAGTGTGAGTTTCTCAGAAAAACAGAGAGGGAGTTTGGTGGTGGTGTTGCTGTGTTGTGATCAAACCCGTGAATTGAACCCGTAGTGGTGTCGAGCGGCCTAAGGGGAGTCGAGTAGGCACGGCGGAGCTCACGGTGGCGGTCGGGATGCAGGTAATTCCTCAATTCCTTTTGGTTGCTCTATTTTGACGTGTTGGTTCAAACGTTAAGTCATGGCGTTTGGGGTCGAGTCGAGGTGTTTGGTGGGTGCTAGTCGACTCAGTAGGTTCCTAGGAGTCGTCTGGTTGTGAAGCCGTGACGGGGGGAAGCTCTGGTGGCTGGAAACCGAAACAGGGGTTTTCAGGTGAATTTTGTTTCGATTTGGGACGATGCGTTATAGGTTGTGATGTTGTGTTTGGAGTAGGGGAATGGATTACTTAGGGTAGGACGAAGCTAGGGGAGTTGAAAGGAGCGGTTTTGGACGGAGGATGGCGGAGAACCGGTCACGCTGGTTCAGACCGGTCTGACCATCGAAGAAGAAGATGAACAGTGTTCTGTGTACAGGCGCGTGAGGCCCAAGCGCATCCACTTTGGACGGTGCGTGAGGGCGCATGGCGACTGTTCTGGGGAACCTTCCAACTAGGTTTTGAATCTAATTTTTGTAACGAGTCTTTTGGGATAGGTTTCGGGACAATCGGACGACGTCTCGTGTTAGTTCGAAGAGGTTGAAGGTTTAGGGTTCCGTTTCGTTACGTTTAGAAGTTCGGGAAAATTATGGGACTTGAGTAGGACTATTGTGAAGTAGTTAGTAACCTCGTTGTGGGCTTTGGACAAGTTCGGGAAAGCCGAGGATAGCGGAATGGTCGGGGACAGCGTAAGTGTGCGCGTATCGAGGCGACGTCGGAATGGTCTGTGAGTGGACTTTGCTTTCTAACTCTTGATGCATGCATATATATTTTTATATGTTTTCTATACTTGATTCTATGATTTGATTTATGATTGTGATGGTTTATGGTTTGTGCACGTTTTTCAAGGAAATGACGGTATTTCACGTTTTACGAGGTTTCAATTTCTCTTGTGATTTGACGATGGTTTTAATGCTTTGATAGATGATTTGATTTCAAGGTTTTACAATGGATTTCGGAAAAGTGATTTCGGGCTTGGAGCCCAGCTCTTGTGATTTCAGAAAGGATGTGTTGGACTTGGTTTTCGAGGTTTGGAAAGAAAGTGTGGATTTGGGTTCGGGACAGTGGTTCCGGATGCTAGCTCACGGAATCATTGTTGCAAACTCGACTGTGGGTTTTCTGTTGTTTTCACTGATGGGATGAAAATGGTTTTGGGTTTAAAGACCCGAAGACCCGGAAAAGAAAAGAGAAAACCCACTGGATCTGGTTTTGAGTTTAAAGACTCAGATTGATTGGCGGGGGGGGGGGGGGGGGGGGGGGGGGAAGGGGGGGGGGGGAGGGTGAGGGTCCTGGACTGATGGTTTTGAGTTTAAAGACTCGGTATGGTTTTGAGATTAAAGACTCGGATATGATACCCCCCGAGGCCTGTGATTGTGTTTTGAGTTTAAAGACTTGGATATCCCGGGAAGGCCTGGCTATTTGCGCATTGTGTTTTGAGTTTAAAGACTCGGGCGTACTTGAGATCCAGTAACTGTGTGATTGATGTTTTTCACTGGTTTTCTGATGTTTTGGGCAGTGGCCCGGATGAAGTGGATTTGACGAGTTTTGGGACTGAGTTCCCAGATTTGAGATTGATTTGAGATTTGAGGCTGAGGCCTGGATTTGAATAACGTTTTGATACGGGTTTCCAAATGGTTTTTCAAATGAGGGTTTTTAATATGAGTGATTTTATGACTTGATATGCATGCATTGGTTTTGCGTGGAGGGTATAAATGTAATTGTTTTATGAAATTTTTTTAAACTTATACTTTATTTTTGTCCACTCACAGTCTTTTCGTGTTTTCGATACCCTCCAGGTTGTTGCGGCACGGGCTGTTGATCGAGAGTGACGGAGACATCACACGTACGATCCATAGTAGACTTTGCGCACTCTGGAAGTTCGGAAACTTTTGGACGGTCGGATCGAGAATCCCTTGTCCGACTTACGTGTCACATGAGGGTTGGACATCAGTTTAGCCTTCGTGTCATGCGTAAGTTAGACGGGATCGGGATTTAGCCCTTAATCCTGGGGGATTATAGGTGGGTCCTGACATCCCCTGCATGCCTTGACAAAAATTGTTGTCCTTGTTTCTTGTTTTCTTCTAACAATTGTCTAATTCTTAGCCCTATTTGATGTCCTTGCCAATGATTGAGGGTCATCCTAGATAAAAACATAAGATTTCTCTGTTTACATACAACATTTCAATACCATATATACTACCAAAATACGTATATTGTATCTCATATCTCTAACTATTACATACTAACCTTCTCGCTGAGTGCAACATCATCACATAAACCCTAATGTTCTCCAACATAGTTAGTATAGGCTTGTCTCTTACTGGTATGATTTCCTTGTTGAAAGCCTCATTTAAATTGTTCGTCAACATGTCACATTTAAAGGTAGGGTTTAAATGTGCACGACACTATTGCTTAGCATCACGCTAACTTAGCCAGTAATGGGCAGGCTCATTGAGTTCTAGCATCTTCTTCATTTCAGTTTCAAACCACGCCAAATTAGTGGCACTTGCTATCTTTTCAAATTTCTCCTTCAAAGCTAGGCTTTGTGCTCCTTGTTGAAGTTTTCATACAAATGCTTAATGCAGTGTCTATGCTCTACATGTGGGAATAACTCACCTATAGTTTCAATCAGTCCTTTCTGCTTCTCAGTCATAAACACGTACCCATAGTTGTTTTGTATCTTCAAATCATCACCCAAAATCTCCATAAACCATTTCCAGGTATTGTAATTCTCAACCTCCACTATGGCCCATGTTATTGGATACATACCGTTGTTTGCATCAACTCCAATGGCAGTCAAAATCTGGCCAGGATGTAGGCCTTTAATATGAGTCCCATCTAAGCCAATGAAAGGCCTACAACCTTGTATCCAGCCATTTTTACAAGGCCCTAATGAAATGTCCACCCTCTTAAATCTAGGCACCCCATCGCCCTCAAGTTCAGCCTTAATCACCGCGGTGCTTTCACCATCCACTCTCTTCAACTCCTCACAATAATCTCGTAAGATTTCATATTGTCTAGTGTATTTACCTTGAACCAACTCTATGGCCATAGACCTTGCCCTATAACAAGTAGATTTTCGTGGCCAATAGCCCGATTCTTGCATCACAAGCTCTTGAAACTCCCTTAAGTCCCATTTCTTGCTTCTAAAATTGATCACCACACAACTTAACCAAATTCTCACTATCACACTCTTTTGAATATATAGACACTGAGCTAGCATCATAACCCAAGTCCTTAGCCACACTTTTCATCTCTAACATTGATATAAAATCAATCATTACAAAGTCATATCATTTAACCTTTCCCCCTTGTACGACATTGTCAACCGATCTTTACCCCATTCCACGACTATACCACGATGATGCACCTCTAAACTGAGTAAATTAGGATCATCTAAAAAACAGTAATACACTCTCATTAGAACTAAAAACAGCGACAATAAACAGAAAAATAACGACATTAAACAAAAAAAAAACAGCACTGGAAGTTTGAAAGTCTTGTTCATTTAAACAAGGCAACAAAGGTTATATTGTCTTTTCATTGTTTTATATTTCTTCGTACTTGTAGTTTATGGATCTTTCACTATTACAGAACCATTTTCAGGAAAAATTATATCCTGGTAAATTTGTTTCTAGAGCATGATTCTTTTTTTATCTGCTTATGTATGAAAATATAAGTACTTTTGTACATTACCTACAACATGAACCATAACTGTTGAGAAAATGAGCCAAGCCTATCTTAAGATCTTTCATCTAATATAGGATTTTAACTTAGATATGTTTATGTAATCTGTACATATAGTCTATTAAGATGAATATTGGTTAAAAAAAATTCCCTTTTCGATTAAGTGATGGAGAATAATGGAGATGTTAACTTGAAACTGAAATCAAATTGTCCGTCCCTTTGTTTTGCATTTTCTTTCTTCTCTGGTACTTCCCTTCTCTTCGCCTACACTTTTTGTCACTCCTCCCTATTTCATTTTTGGTTTCTACATTTTTCATTTATTCATATTTAGTATGGTGAAAATGACTTCGTGCAGTCTTGACTAACAGTTTGTTATTCTATGCATTGTCTTTTGGAACAACTAATAGAAGTAAAAAAAAAAATTCTCAAAATTATTACATGGAGACCAGACATAGTATAAATTTCTACTTTTACAAACCTCAGTTTTACAGTTGGTATATTTTCTTTATAAAAAAATAAAAAAGAACATTTCACCACTGTAAATCCCACAGAAATAAGAACATGATATGATAAATTTTTCCTCATATACAAGTCTGTAAGATCTCGCTCTCAGTGCTTACTTGAGTTTATACCTGTATTGTTTTTTGTGTTTATTGGTCATACGTATTTTCATACAGAGTGACAAAAAGGATTCAAATTAGTGCTTATACACAAAAGTCAAAACGGATTTACAATGGTATAATTGTTCCTTCATCTTGGTGCAAATTTTGGAAGGGTGATAGCAGAAGTCTTTGGTTTACTCTAATTATTGTAGGCTCTCTATCTTCTCCTGTCTATCAATGTATTTGATATGAAGTGAGAGAGGTTTTGGTTCTTTAGTTAAAAAAATTATAATTCTTTAAAGGATTTTGATCAAATCTTAAGCTTGGAAGATCTTCTATTTCCTTCTCATACTATTCATTTTTTGTGTCAGTTCAATTTTCTCTTTTCAGCTCATAAACAATAAAACCAATTCCTCACATAATTAAGAATATCACATACTAACATGAAAAATAGCCAATTTCAACAGAGAAGAACGAGACCAAACAGAAAAATCGAAAGAACAACATTTTTTAAGCTACCAACACAAACTTGAAAGTGAAAATTAGAGAAAACCCCAATATACTACAAATCAGGCAAAACTCATAGTGAAAAATCTTGAAAAAACTCATTTTACTAACCGTATTTTGGTTGTTTGAGTCCGGGTTCTCAAGGAATCATCCTCTGCTCTGATACCGTCACCAATAACGGTAAGAAGAGGAAGTTGAATAGTTTCTAGGTTTCTTTCCAACAGAGAAATTCAACTCCAAGGAAGGCGAAGATGAATGCAAGAGAGGGACAACAACTATTCGATCTTGCTGGTGACAGATGTAACGACCCGTCCCGAATTTCGGGATTAAATTAGTGACTAATCAAGGATTAGTGAGGTTAATCGGTGGTTAGTTGGGCGAAATCGAACGAATGATGTAAAATGACCGTTTTACCCCTAGCCGTGGGCAAAATATTGGCTTTTTGACTAGGAGGTCCGATGGCCGAGGGCCGAGGACCATTACGTAGATTGGGTCGATACGAAATCATAGAGAGGCGGCACGTCAAATTTGGACGTCGAACGGAGAAGTTATGGTTCAAGGAAGTTTTGAGTCACTATTGCACGTTTTACGAAATGAATGCCTTTTGGCATTAGGTGGGCCCCAGATATTTTAAATTGGCCCAATGGATGAGTGACAAGTGTCACCCATCTATTGCCCAGTATGTTATGTACATGCATATCCTCATTTCCCCATTTCATACATTTTCCCCGATCTCGCCAAATGCCCATCGACCATGACCATACCCCAATCCTTCCCCCCTTCACTTGGTTCAATCTGAGGATGAGGCAGATAGTGGCTTAGGACTGAGAGGTGGGTGCAGGGCGGCCTGAACCGTCGTGGACGGCGGCGTGGAGGAAAATCCGACAAGGTAATCGGTTTAGCTCATTTCCTTTAATTTTCGATTTGTGACATTATGGGCCGTTTCTAGTGCTTAGGGTGAGTTTATTAGGTTGCTAGGAAGTTAATATGATGGTTTTGGTGTTGGTTCATGGTCGGGGAAGCCCTGGGGATGAAATGGAAACTTGGACCGAAATAGGGAGTTTAGAATGGATGGATTTTAGGATTGTTTTCCATGTTTTGAATTCATAAAATGATTCATAGGATAGATTTAGGAAGATTGGTGGAAAGAAGGAAGAAAAGGACGAAAAAATAGGAGGATAGGGCCCTAGACCGAATTGCAGTGAAGCCCACGCGCCGGGCACTGTGCAGTCATCTTCAACCTCCAGACCCGTCCGAACCAGCTAGACCGGATTGTAGTGAACCGGCCGGTTTGAACCGATCTAGAGGTTGAAGACGACTGCACAGTGCCCGAGGCGTGGGCTTCACACGCAGGGACTTCAGGCCTCGCGTGGGGGTGCGTGGACCACCTTTTGGGGATGCTTCCAACACACGAAATCATCCTTTCGATGTAACAAACATTTTGGGACTGGTTTCGTGTCGATCGGACATCGTTTCGATAGGTTTCAGGATGTCCGAAGGTTTAGGATCAAGTTTTAAAATAGTTAAAAATTCGGAAAAATTACGGGACTTTAGTGAGAGGTTAATAAGGTAATTAGTAACCCTCTAAAGTGATTTGGACAGGTTTGGGAGTCCCGGTGATGACGATTGGCCCGGGAGAGCCGTATTGCACGCGTATCGAGGCGGCAGCTCGGACGGTCTGTGAGTGGACCTTGGTTTTCTAAACTAATGCATGCATAAATGTTTATTATATGTTTTAATACTTGTTTTGTGATGCCATGAGTGCATTTGTGTGTGGTTACGTATTGACACGTATTTCGAGGTTTCGGCCTTATAGGGTGCCTATACGGGTTTGTATTTCTATGTTGGTTTAAATGAAATGATTTTGGATTTAAAAAGGATAAACTCGGGCATGAGACCCATTTGGTTTTGTCTCGGGCATGTAGCCTTATTGGTGACCTACGGGGTCCGTGTCGTGGTCGCGGCGAGTGTTTTGTGCACGGCGACAGACGATACGACGCTCGCCTCCAGACTGGGATGAGTTCCTTCCGGAGAGGTCACGATGCACGATCCGTTGTTAGGCAGCTGATGGAGGCTCGACTTCGGAGTACTGATGGTTCAGGATATCGATCGGTGATGTGTGCACCATGATCTTGTGGTGGTCGCGTCGGTTGATACGTTCACGACAACATACCAGGATTTAGGGCGGTCCTGGACGGATGGTTGCACACATCACTACAATCGGTGTCATGACTGACCTTGAGATTTCGGGCACGATGCCCAGTTGAGTCATGTGTTCGGCACAAGGCCCAGTTACTTTACATTTGTGATTTCGGGTCGGGGACCTTAAATGGATTTTCGGGTTCATGACGGTTTATGGAGACCGAGCATGAATCCATTGAAAGGTTTTAAAAATGTTTTCGATATATATATATATATTCATATACCTTCCTTATTTGGAATGTCTCCTCCGGGAAGGGTCGTTGGCCTGGGTGGACCCCGGAGTAGTCACGGAGCACTAACTGAGTGGAATCGCCCCCGTTGGGTACCTTACTCTGAGGAAGGCATGGATTATAACCTCAGGGAGGGTCATTGATCTACGGACATTGACCTGGGTGGACCCTGAGAGACTTGCGCTTTGAGACCCAGGGTAGCACGCACGTAGCTCTAAAAACCATGACAGGATTGGTTATGTAAGTTATATGTATATGTTCTATGATGTGTGATGTGTACAGGTTTTGTGCTGTGGCCCGTATTTCATTTAAGGTTTTGGGTTAAGGCCCTAATGGTTTGGTAACTGCTTTTCGAATGCATGCATGCTTTTTAGTGAAGGGTACAAATGTCTTTATGAATTTTTTTTTTATAAATTATTGTTTGTCCACTCACAGCTTTTAAATGTTTTGACTTCCCTTCAGGTTGACAGTGGATGCAGGCTATAGCAGAGACCGAGACATCACATACCTCCTCCGGATCCTGGCCTACTCTGAAGCCCGAGAGGGCTAAAGTCGGAATTTCCCTTGTCTGACACTCCGTGTCAGACGGGATTAGGAACGTCTTGTGTTAATCTCGGGGGGATTGGGACGGGTCCTAACAACAGCAACCTTCAAGGTTTTTCACGCCTTCATGCCTTCACGCCTAGGAACCCTGCCACTCCTCTTCTTCTTCTCCTTCGATGGTTCTTCGCGTGCGTTTTGTTTCAGATTGTTCTCAAAGGCTTGGATAATTATACCCATATAATTTAACGGAGAGGTGTGAAAATTGACATTTAGGAGGCAATTTGGAACTAAAATCGTGTTCATAAGGCAAATTGGGTTGAAATCATGTTCGGGGGGCATTTGAGACTAAGTTCTATGTTCAGGGGGCATTTTGACTAAAAAGCCTAATAAAAATATATGAAATATGTAGATGTAGCATTGATAAGTAGGGATCATTTTTAACCGGGGATTGCGTACCTAGGCATGATTATTGTTTGATTATTTTATTATGGGGTAATTGATTATTTCTAATGTCCTACGTGATTAATTATCCTAAACTAATATAATGTCCTAATTTATTATTTACATGGTCAACTCATCTTTAACCTAAATCATTCATGATTGTATTAAATTAAACCTATGAAATCCTATAGTCTTAATCTTACGAGTTACTTGCATATTCTCTTAAGTACATGCCCGGGGCCCCTAACAGTATTTTCAATGACCTAGACTCGGAGCTCCCTATATCGAGTCAAGCATTAAGCGCGAACATACAAACATAACAAAAACTAGAATCGTAGAACACATAGAATATTGAAGCAATACAAATCATAAAAGTAAGAATATTGTTAGAAATCAATTCATATAGCTAATATTTAAGCATAAGAAATAACTACAAAGTAAAGAGCCGTGTTACACTTTTTCTCTTTGGGACTCCCTATGGATACGAAGTGATTAAGCACTCTTTGGTGAGATAAGCGAGGGCTCCTCAACTTAGTAACAGATGAAGGTGTAGAAGGTGAAGTATGGTGTAATTTCTCTTACAATTAAATCTTGAATATAATGAAAGAGGAAAATTGGTTGAGCAGAGTTTTGGTACAAAGAATGATCGACTCTTGAAAAATAATCAAAGCTACCTATTTATAGGCATAGGACAAATCCCTAACTCAATTCCTAATAAAATAAGTAATTCAAATGCTAAAGAAAAAGGTAATACAAACCCTAATTAAATCCTAATTGTGTAGGGAAGTTGAAGGTTGCTGGAATTTTTAAAGAAGAAACAGTTGGAGCCACTTGCTACGGACGCTGGGCTTCTTAGTGGAGATGTGCATGTGGGCTGCACAAATGGGCTGCGCAAATCTTCTGGGCTAGGCGCTTTTGGTTTATGCAGGCTTTTCGATGTAAGTAGGCATTTGCTCAGATGGGCTGAATCGGTGCTGGAACTTAACTGCTAGAGACATGCGCAATGTGGGCCTGCGAGCTGGAATTGGGACGGCATGCACTTGGGTCACATGCACGCATGTGGAATGGTGTACTGAAACTTTGGGTCCTGGTTGCTGGCTTTTGGGCTGGAGGCAGTAGACAGCTGGGCCTAGCAAAGTGGCGAGGAATAAACAGGGTCGCAAGCTAACTTGTTTTATGGGCTTGTTACGCAGGACTTTGCAAAATGGACGCCTGAGCTGCAGATTATTGGGTAAATATTTTGATATGTAAGTTGAGCCCAATCCATTGATAATTAATTAGTGAATTTAATCATTAATTCTTGCACTTAGTATCAATTTATCAATTCTTGTCATTAGTACTTGCAAATCGTAAAATGAGTTAGGATTAAATATAATGAAGGTTCCAACAAAGTAAAACATAAAGAAAATTGATATAAAAATATGATCAATTAAGTGCTTATCAAATTCATCTGCACTTAGATTTTGCCAGTCCCTATCAAAACTAAAACAAACTAAGAATTGACAAAACAATTTTTTTTTCTTCTTATTTCTTTTCTTTCTTTACGTCAATTTTTTTTTTTTATAAAAACAATTAAGCCCTGATTTTCGTTTTAGAACAACTAAACTCGGATTGATTCACCCACACTTAAACTTTGTTGGGGCCTTAGCAAATCAAAACAAACAAAGACACGAAAACATTGTTTTTAATTTAGTAAAACAACTTTAAAGCCCTTAACCAAATGTCTCCGAAATTTTTATAAGTATATGGCATTTGATATTCAACAAATATGAAAAGGGAATTCAAGAGATAATAAAGATATAATCATGCTATTAACAAGTTAGACTTAGAGAAAACAATGGTGAAATTAATTTTGTGCATGCTTCGAATTAGTTAAGATACCTCACAATGGATGCACTCATAGTGTTTGCACTCATAAATACGGTATCACTCAAAGATATGTGAAATAATTTCTCCCACATAGTAACAATAAAAGCACTTAAACAATACCTCATGAATAAAATGAATCACTTGCACAAATGAACTTAAACCATATGCTTACTCACACAACTTACTCAACAGATCAAAAGCTACTTATCTCATGGATAATAAAGGTCTTTAATTATAGGTTGTAATAGGGCTAAGGCTAAGGCATTCAGATTTTAGATATGTGGTGGGAAAGAACATTCTAAAGACGTAGTCATCGCACCAAAACTTGATCAATTCCGAGCACTTCGTCTTAAAAAACATCACCAAGAGCATGTGGGAAGAATGGGAGCCAAATTTTATCTTGTAATCAATCCAAATACTTACATTCAAAACATATTTTCGGATAGCTAAACTTTTTTTTCCCTCTTTTTAAACACTTTCTTACTCTCATATTCATTTATTCTTCTTATTTTTTTCTTTTTTCAAATATATATTCTTTGATTTTGACAATCACACAATACATCAAATAATTTGGACAAGCCTATCCCCATACACACATCATCACCTTGAATAGATTATCTTTATGCCATCTTTGTGTATGCTAGCTTCAAAATCTTCAACCTAGTCTTTAAAACAAGGGTAAGGATACCGATACTAGGCTAAAAGTTTAGATATACATGGTAAAGAAAGAAAAAGCTAAATGTGGGCTCAAATGGGCTAACTAGAGGTGTCATAACTCGTGCACACGAAAAGGACACATGGCTATTTGGGAAAGTGGTGGAAAACCTACGTATGTTTAATCATATCCACAATCAAAGTATGTATTGACTATAAGCTTTGAAAATTGACATGAATAAGTTCTAACAATCTCTAGTTCATTAAAACTATTGCAAGTAATCATATGAGACATGTATAAGCTATAAATGATTTTCACTCAAGAAAGAAAGAACATATGGCTCAAAAGGTCACATAGGGTAATATGATTCAAAACCCAATTCTAACATGTGAATTCAGTACCAAGTTTTACAAACCATTTCTACTACAAGTCATAACACTCAAAATATCTCAATTAGCACAAGAATTCCAACAAAGTGATATGCAAATGCCATAATATTCTTGTTTGTTCAAATTCATCATTGACTAGTTAAGGGTATCCTAAGACTTTAGACAACAAAAACTTAAAACACACAATTTTTTTTAAAGAAGTAACAAAAAAAAACAATTTTTTTTTATGAAAACATCTTGAAAACCAATTTTAGAAAAAGATTGTGTTGAAAACAATTTAAAAAAAAAAGTGACAATTTTTTAAAACAATTTTTGTTTAAACAAAGTTTTGAAAAACATGTGAAAACGATTAAAAAATAGAATTTTTGAAAACAAATTTTGGTTGTTTTTTTTTAAACTGACAGGACCTGTCCCAAATCCCTCGGGATTAGAGTGGGACGTGCCTGCTCCCGTCTGACACGAAGTGTCAGACTAGGGATATTTCCGTCCTTTACCCAACTGGGGCTATCAGAGTAAGCCAGGATCAGAAGGAGGAATGTGATGTCTCGTCTCTGCTACAGCCCGCATCCGCAATCAACCTGAAGGGCATTAAAAACACGAAATCTGTGAGTGGACAAAACAAATATTTTATAAAAACATTTCATAAAAAGACCTTTATGCCCTTCACTAAAAACATATGCATGCATTCAAAAACTATTTCTCAAACAAGGACATTGGGCCTTGGCCCAAAATAATCTCAAAGTACCTGGGACCTCAGCCCAAACCAAAACACGTGGGAACTCGTCCCAAATATAGCTCGTAAGGGTCTCAGCCCAAAACCAATACGTGTGGGTCTCAGCCCAACGCCGTCTCAGTGAAAACTCGTACACATATACATATATATATATATATATACATATATAACCCATCCTAGGAACTTCCTAGAAGATGCCAACTCGGGGCACACAGTCCCTAGGGAACTCATCCCTGATAGATGTCACGATTTCTCTATATATATAAGTATGCATACTACTCGGGATCTCACTCCGAGTCTTCTCCCAGGAATTCTCCATCTAAGAGGCTTTGTCATCAGATCCAGTCCGAGCATCTCTCCGGATCTGGTCCGGAACCATATCATAACGCCCACTCCTAGAACGGGATCCCTATGGGGATACCCATTCTGGTCTGTGGATTGAGACTCTCCAGATCGACGTCTGGAGGAGACCAATCATTAAGCTCGTAAGGAGGGTATATACATACTAGTATAGCAAACCATAAAACGGGACTCACGCCCGATAACATAAAGCAATTGGGCCTCCAGCCTGAACTTATGACTCAACAGGGCCTTTAGCTCGATTTCACAATATCTGGGCATCAAACCCGAACTCAAATCAACTGGGCATCCAGCCCGATATCTCAGGGCCAGTCACGATTCCCGATCGGAGTGATGCGTGCAACCATCAATTCAACACCACTCTCAATCCTGGTATGTCACCGTGAACAGATCACTGCGGCGACCAACTCTAGGACATGGTGCACACGCCACCGATCGATCTCTTATATTGTTAGCACTCCAAAGTCGAGACTCCAGTGGCTGCTCGACAGCGAAACGTGCATCATGACCTCTCCGAAGGGAATGCATCCCAATCCGGAGGTGAGCATCATGTCGTCTGTCGCCATGCACACAGCACCCGTCGCGACCACGACTCAGACCCGTAGGTCATCAATAGGGCCTCATGCCCGAGTCAAACCAAATCCAAATGGGTCTCATGCCAGGTTTTACTTTTTCAAAACCATTTCATTAAAACCGAAAGCATAAGCGCGTATAAGTACGTATTAAATCGAAAACCTCAAAGTACGTGCCCATACGTAAACACACACAAAAACACTCAAGGAATCACAAAAAATATATTAAGACATTTATAAAACATTTATGCATGCATTGATTTCGGAAAGAAAGTCCACTCACAGACCGTCCGCGCTGCCACCTTGATACGCGCGCCGTACGCCTTCCCGGGTCAATCGTCATCTCTGGGGTTCCCAAACCTGTCCAAATCACTTTAGAGGGTTACTAACTACTTAATTAACCCCTCACTAAAGCCCTCTAATTTTTCGGGATTTTTAACTATTTATAAACGAGCTCTGAAACCTTCGGACAACCCGAACTATATCGAAACGATGTCCGATCGACTCGAAACCAGTCCCAAAATGTTCGTTACATCGAATAGATGACTTCACATGTTGGAAGTTTCCCCAGAATCCCCAGCACGCGCCACCTAAAGTCGCTGCGCTTGGGAGCCACGCGCTAGCACTGTAGACCGTCTCCTACCTTGATCAGGCCGGTCCGAACCGGTCGACTCGGTTTTTCCTGCAACTTGGACCGACGTGACCGGTCCAGCCTCTTTCCTCCTTCAATTTTCATCCTTTTTCTTCCTAATCAAGTATAAACTTCCTAATTCCATCTTAGGAACCTAAATATGTAATTAGAATAACCTAAAACCTCCTAAAACCCATGAACCGATTTGTCCCTCACGGTTCAACAATCTCAAAAACTCCCAAGGGCTTCCTCAGCCTCCAACCATCACCAAAACTAACAGGACTCGTCCCCGAAGGACATAGATAACCGTGTCCGGTCTTACTCTCGTCTGACAAGTCAACTGAAGTTTCAAAATTACCTTCAACACTTGCAAAACAAGGGATAACCGCACCTGTGCCCACTCATGCATCCACCTCCCGATCAGCCTCGATCATCACGCCACGACCGGGAGGGTTAATAAAACAGAAAAGGTGTGAGTGGACAAAACAAACTTTTAGAAATACATTTACCAAAATACATTCTTTCCCTCCAGTTTCACAAACATGCATGCATATCATAAACCATGAGTAAAATACATCTGGGCACAAATGTTTATAAATCATAATTCTCAATAAAACCACGGGACTCATTTCCATATCCAATGTTATTAGTCACGTTATCCCTGCAACGCGTGCAAATCAAATAGGCTCAAGGACCGCTCAAAATCCGAGCATGTCGCTGTGAACACATCACCAGCCGACAATCCAGATCTTCGTGAACACATCACCGACCGATCTCCACATAATCCAGCACATCTGATTTGAGTCGAGCCTCCCTCGGCTGCACGACAACAGACCAAGCTATGTGACCTCTCCGGGCGAACACTTCCCATCCCGGAGGCGAGCGTTATCTCCAGGGTTCATTCCGAGGAAACACATTCCCAGCCGGAAGCCCTAATATCCACAACACAGGGTGCACTCCGGGGGAAACATATTCCCAACCGAAAGCCCTAAATATCCGCAACATATCACCACCATGAAAACCAATGAAAAACAGTTACATTTGAATTCAAAACTATTTTCAACACAAGGTCTCAGCCCAAAACATAGTTTCCTCAAAATTCGTAAAACCAGAGTCCCGATTATTTCATAAATCCGAAAACCCTCAATATCATCATGTAATCACATGGAAATACCAATCCAATCAAAATCACATCTCCACTGGGTCTCAAGCCCAAAATATCATTTTCACGCAAATCTGTGCAATTGCAACCTCAGTTGCCATTTTAACATAAATCCATAAAATATATCCAAAAGCATTACAAATCCATCAAATCAATCTCTGACTCATAATCCGAGTCAAAACCAATCTCAAATCCCGGGCCTTCGCCCAAAACAACAATTTCACAGTTTTCTCGAAAATCGTGCCCAAAACAATATAATATTCCAAAAATCCAGAAATCATCATATCAAAACATTAATCATGCCAAATCATTTCAAATTATATAATAAAGCATTTAAAACATATATGCATGCATTCTGGGTAGAAAACAAAAGTCCACTCACACACCGTCCATATCGCTCGCTTTCCGAGCTGCAGGCCTTTCCGTATTTTCCAACACTTTCCAGGAATCCCAAGTCCTGTCCAAAATCATCCTTAAGGGTCACTAATGACTCAATTAAGATCATATTAACTTCCCATAATTTTTCCGGGAATTAAATACGAATTTAAAACAAAACATAACACTTCGGACCCTCTAAACTATATCGAAACGGTGCCCGATCGACTCGAAACCAACGCCAAAATGTTTGTTACATTAAAAGGAGCAAGTTTCATGTTGAACTCACCTTGAGATTCGATCTCACGAGCCCCCCCGCGCTGTCGTAAGTGGTTGCGTGTGGGTGCCATGCGCTTGCTACAGTGCATAGCACACTTCATCTTCTCAACCCGATTGCTTGTTAAACGGGTTCGGTTGGCCCGCGGCTTGACCCGGTTGAATTCCTGTTAATTTCAACTCGATTTAGTCAATTGATTCAGCTAGTAGCATCACCATGAATCTAATTAAGGCTCTGTAACCTCAATTCCGTAAGAACTTACCTTAATCCAAACGAATTCGAATTCGAAAATTCGAAGAACATGTGGGCACTGTTTATCCTTCAATCTCGATCAATTCCAGTTGTTTTCTTGAAATTGATTCACTCAGAAGCTTCATAGGATTCTTATAAACTTGTTTCTCATGTCAATTGCTCCCTTCAACCCTTCCAAATTCACGACTTAACCTTGAATTTTCGAGGAGTTGAGGTACTTCGTTCATGGCCAAAACGATACTATTTCCTCTCATTTTTATTGGGTTCACTTTGGTTTGAGCTCAGAAGGCTTAATCCAGGCTCAATTTTGACAATTGGCGTTCACAATTTCTAATTCGAATTCTCCATGTTCTTCGAAGGTTTTGAACGGTGTTTCGGGTTTGGGTTCTTCCATTCCTTATGACCGCTCAGTTTTTCTTTTCTAATCCTTCAACGTTTTCTCTCTTATCCTCCCAATTTCCCCGTAAGTTGATCGAATCAGTTGGCTCTATCCATCAAGCCATCAAGCTCGTTTGCTATATTAATATATACATTGATTTCCTGTTTCAATGCCACTAATTATCACATATACAGTGACATGTGTCACTCACAGACCTGCATGACTCACCAAAGTAGCCGAATCATCAAATCTTAGTCCAACCAAAATTACCATTTTACCCTTACCTTCAAAATTACCAAAATGCCCCTCACCGTTCGAAACCCATAACTTTTTCATCCGGACTCCGATTTACAAATGTCGCATGTCTACGGATTCAGCGTCTCGAGACCTATCCAACGGTTCTTACAGAAAGTCCAAACAAGGTCCCGATTAAAAAGTCAACTTTTGCCCCCCACAACTAAGGGCAAAATTGTCCTTTCCTTCCAATTTTTCCAATTTTTCTTTTTTCGAATTTCTGGGTTGTCACAAAAACCTTCTTATTACCTTCCTAATAACCCAATAATCCCATTCTAATCACTAAAAACGATCCATAATGTCACAAATCGAAAATGGAAAGAAAATGGGTTTTATCGGCTTACCGTGCACAGGTTCTCCGCCGTCCACGGCGGCGCTGCCCCTGGCTAGCCACCATCATTCCAGCATCCTTACTTCACTCTCTGGGCCTCACAAGCATGATCATTTAGGGAAGGGTTGGATTGGTTTGGAAGGTTTGATCGATTTTGGTTTGGGGAAATGATTGAACAAGAGAAAGGGGAAAGGATATGCATGAATTGTTTGGGCTGGGCAGTGGATGAGTGACTGGGCAATGGATGGGTGACACTTGTCACTCATCCATTGGGCCTGTCCAAAAATTTGGGCCCCACTTGCTGCCAAATGACTTATGTCTCGAAAAACGTGCAATAGTACGTTCGACCTTCCTTGAACCGTAACTTCTCCGTCGAACGTCCGAATTCGACGTGCTGCCTGTCTACGAATTCGTATTGTCCCGATCTACGTAACGATCCTTGGCCCTCAGCCATCTGACCTCCCGGGTCAAAAGTCAACTATTTTCCCCTTTTCAACCAAATTACCAAAATACCCCCAAACTTCCGAACGTCATAACTTCTTTCTCGAACATCGGAATCAGACGTGCCACCTGTTTATGAACTCGTGACGTCCCCAAATACGTCACAGTCATTGGTCAAAGTTCGTTTGACCACCTGAACAAAGAGTCAACGTCTCGCCCATTCTAGGGGAAAAATCGTCATTTCGCTCTGAACGTCTGTTAATCCTCGTCTAATCCCCGATTTGCGAGGTTAAACCGTCATTAAGTCTTAATTAATCTCGATAATTCGGGACGGGTCATTACATAAACAATTTTAAAAAAAATATTTGAAAACAGTTTTTGAAAACTAACGATTTTTTTTAAAACAAATTTTTTTTTAAAGAAAACGAGTTTGGGAAAAGAGATTTTGAAAAAAAAATTGGAAAAACCCATTTTTGTGAAAAGATTTTTTTTTAAACGATTTTTTTTTCTTTCAAAAGTAACTCACAAAGTTGTAAACTTCTCCCCCATACTTAAATCGGACATTATCCTCAATGTATCAAAGTGAGAGCATATAATCAAGTATGAGATAAAGTTTTACGAAAATAAAACAAAAATAATAACTAACGAAAATAAAAGATAAGAGAAGAGAATGCAAATCTGTTGTAGACTCCTACATTGTGTTGCCTCCCAACAAGCGCTTGATTGAACGTCTTCTTCCTAGACGAAGTGCTTCTATTAACACATTCGATGTGAGGCCTATGCACTCTTTCGAACTCCACATCGTGCGCACCAATTGCCTCTAGGTAAAGCTTCAATCAGTAGCCATTTCTCTTGAACTCTATGCCTGTTTCTTCATAAATTAAGTTAGTACTCAACTTTACAGGTTAATTTCTCTGAAGATATATATATATATATATATATATAGCTAAGACTACGTTTCCACAATTTACAAGTGTGATCGTTATACACAAGTATGATATTTACATTATAAACATATTTACACAAACAAAATCACACAAAATAATTTTTAATCCCCGACAACGGCACCAAAAATTGATACGCTAAAACTAAGTATTAAAATAAACACAATGTCACACTCAACATTTAATGAAAAAATATGCAAATTAAAACCCTTTTGTGTAGATAGATTGGGCACTCTTTGGTGAGACAAGCGAGGGCTCCTCAACTTAGTGACGGATGAAGGTGTAGAAGGTGATGTATGGTGTAATTTCTCTTATAATTAAAATCTTAAATATAATGAAAGGGGAAAATTGGTTGAGTAGAATTTTGGTACAAAGAATAAATGACTTGTAACGACCCGTCCCGAATTCCTAGATCAGATTAGTGACTAATCACGATTAGTGAGGCTAATCGGTGATTAGTTAGGCGAAATCGGACGAACGATGCGAAATGACCGTTTTGCCCCTGACCGTGGCAAAACATTGACTTTTCATTTGGATGGTCAAATGGACTTTGACCGATGACCGTGATGTAGTTCGTGACGTCACGAATTCATAGACAGGTGGCACGTTCAATTCCGACATTCGAGGAGGAAGTTATGACGTTCGGAAGTTAATGGGCATTTTGATAATTTTAGTAAAAAGGGGCAAATAGTTGACTTTTTGACCGGGATGTCCGATGGCTGAGGGCCAAGGACTATTATGTAGATAAGGACGATACGAATCCATAGACAGATGGCACGTCGAATTCGGAGGTTCGACGGCGAAGTTACGGTTCACGGAAGTTCAAGTGCACTATTGCACGAATTACGAAACGGTTGCACTTTTGGATTTTAGTGGGGCCCAGATATTTTATGGAGGCCCAATGGATGAGTGACACTTGTCACCCATCCACAGGTCACCTTCCTACATACATGCATCATCCATTTCATTTCTTTGTTTTCAAACCAACCCGATCTCACCATTTTCTCTAATCTGAGCAACCCAATAAATTCCATTCAATTGATCCAACCTGAAATGAAGGCAGAGGATGACTGGGGACTGAGGAGAGGTTAATGAGGCTATTAGTAACCCTCTAAATGAATTTGGACAGGTTTGGGAGTCCCGGTGACGGTGATTGATCCGGGAGACGGTTATGGCACGCCTATCGAGGCGCGGCTTCGGACGGTCTGTGAGTGGACCTTGTTTTCTAAATTGGTGCATGCATAAATGTTTATTATATGTTTTAAATACTTGTTTGTGATGCCATGAGTGCATTTGGATGTGTGGTTACGTATAGGCACATATTTCGAGGTTTCGGCCCTATACGGTACCTATACGGGGCTTTATGTCTTTATTGGTCTAAATGAAATGGTTTTGGATTTCTAAAAAGGTAAACTCGGGTTCGAAACTCATTTGATTTATGGAATCGGGCCGGAGGCCCAGTTGGTTTACGAGCCCAGTTATGTGTTACAAAAGGTTTTATGGTTCATGACGGCTTATGAGGGGCCGGGCATGAATCCTGGAAAAGTTTAAAGAATGATTTCAAAAGGTTTTCATGTAACAACCCGTCCCGAGAGCCGGGATTAGTAGGGTGATTAAGGTGGGCTTAGCGAGGCTAATCGGTGGTTAGTCGGTATCGATAAGGTCATTAGCGTAGAATGACGATTTTGCCCCTAGTTAGGGCAAAAAGTTGACTTTTCGTTCGGGTGGTCAATTGGGTATTGATCGGTGACCAGGACGTAGTTTAGGACGTCACGAATCCATAGGCAGGTGGCACGTCCGATTCTGATATCCGAGGAGGAAGTTGTGATGTTCGGAAGGTGGAGGGCATAACCGTCATTTGGGTAAATTAGGGGGAATAGTTGACTTTTTGTGTAATCGGGTTTTGGTATGTTGACCTAGGATGGTTAGATAGCTCTCGTCATCCTGAGTTCGATGACAGGCGGCACGCTTTCATCGGACTTACGAGGTGGGAGTTACGGGTCTAGAACGTTAGTGGAAAAACCGTAAAATTTGGATAAAAGGAGGGGCAATTTGGTCTTTCTGCACATTGGGATTTGTGCAACAGAGAAGGAAAATGGATGGCTGAGATTGGGCCATGTGGGAGTGTGTGGATTGGATGGTGACATGTGTTGGGGGGCTAGAGGGTTCTGGTGGAATCCTGTATATGCACGGCCCAAATAATTGGGGTGCACCCGTGCTGTGTGTTCATGTTCTTCGACACAGAGAGAAACAGAGGGAGAGAATTGAGAGGCTTGAGGGCTGATCGAGGGTGCTGGTGAGTTTGTGAGTGTGTGAGGGAGATTAGAGAGTGAGAGAGAGCTGTTGAGAAGGTTGGGGAAGTGAGGAGTCGTGGTGTGTGTGAGTTGTGGGCTGCGGGGAAATCAGAGGAAACAGAAAAGGTTGAGGGCTTGTGGTGGTGATGTGGCCGTGTGCGGGTGTGTTTGACCTCAAGAGGAGGCTGAGACGGCGTTGTAGATTCCAGGGAACACGGCGGCGAGCACGGTTGCGGACGGTTGCAGGTAATCCCTCATCCCTGTACAATTGCCATGTTTTTCCGTTGAGTTTCAAATCGAGAGTCGTGAGTCTAGAGGACGAATCGAAGTTCATAGGGAGGTTTAGGGGACTCAGGTGAGGTCTGGGAGTCCTCTGGTTGTGCTGCCGTGACGGGGAGGTACACGGCGGAGGATGGCACGACAGGGGTAATCTGGTGCTCTGTTTTGGCCGTGAGTTTCAAACGGTGAGTCGTGACGTTTGGGCGAGAGTTACAGGTCAAGGTGAGTCGGGTTAGGCTTAGAGAGGTCTAGGGAAGAGTCTGGTGTAGCCACCGTGAAGGGAGGTGAGCTGGGTGGCCGGGAAGGAAAACAGGGGCTTTTGGACCGTCTGGTTCGAGCCTCAGTCGACGGGTTAGGGACAGTGTCGAGGTTAGAGGCATTGGGGAATCGATAGGGTAGGCCTGGACGATGAGACTGGTGAAGGAAGGGAGGAGTATGGAGGCCGGACGGCGGAGAACAGGTCTCGCTGGTCCGAGTTGCAGGCTGCTGTGCTGAACCGGGTCTGCTCGAGGATGAAGGTGCACTGTAGCAGGCGCGTGAGGGCCACGCGCAGCCACTTTGGGTGGCGCGTGGGGGCGCGTGCGGCGGTGATGGGGAAAACGGTCAACATGGTTTTTGGTCTAGGAGTTGTGTTGAGTTCAATAGAAGTGGTTTCGGGTTGTGCGGACGTCGTTTGAGTTTAGTTCCACGGGGGTGAAGGTTTAGGGTCCCGGGTTATTACGCTTTAGATTCAGGGAATTTTGAGGGAATTTAGGTGAACCTTCGTAGACGTGTTAGTGACGTAATTTGGTGGTTGTTAACAGGATCGGGGCTTCCCGAGGAAGCTGAGGAACGTGCTGGACGTTCGGGACACGATTGAGGGCGGTGTACTGTGAGTGGACCCTTTCCTTAAACTCAAACATGCATAACTGCTTTTCTATACTTGTTTTATATATACGATTACATAAATGTTGGATTTATGATGTGGTTTTATATCATTGCACGAGTTTTCGAGAAAGTAAAGTAATTGGCACGTTTTACGAGAAATATTGATTTCTGAAAATAAAGCTGTGGTTTTGGGGTTTCCAAATGATAACTGGTTTTCAATGATGATAACGGGATAATTCAGGTTTTCGGTTTTAAAATCGGATTTCGGGAAACGAGATTTGGTTTTAAGATTGAAAAGTGGATTTCCGGATTTGGGTTCGGAATGACGGTTCTGAACGCCAGAAGGGCTTCGAACCGGGGATTTCGGATTCAGGTTTGGATGTGGATTTAGAAATGGTTTTCAAATGGTTTTGGATTGGATTTGCTGGATCTGGTTATTGGGTTTAAAGACCCGGATATTGATTGACGGGGGACGGGCCCGGATTGAGTTTAAAGACTCGGGAGTTTAAAGACTCGGATATATTGATTTTCCCCCGTAGGCCTTTGAGTTTAAAGACTCGGGAGTTTAAAGACTCGGATATTATTAAGGCCTGGATTGAGTTTAAAGACTCGGGAGTTTAAAAACTCGGATAGGTCCAGCAGGTTTGATCGGAAAATGATGATTTCATGTTCATGGTTTATGACACGGTTTTATGATTCACAGGCTGTGGTTTTTCTAACTGTTTTATAGTGTTTCTGTTTCTTATGATGTGGTTTATGGTAATTTGGTTTATAACTGTTCTGATAACTGGGTTATGCATGTGGTTTTCAAAACGGAGGGTGAAACTTGGTTTTCAGATAAATGGTTTTTAGAACTTTTCTTTTATTATGGTCCACTCACACCTTTTGTTTTTAACTTGCCCTCCAGGTTGTGGAGCGAGCGCGGGGTCTTGACGTCGAGGCAGTGTCCGAGGCATAGAGGTCATGTGAGGGATCCCGGAGTGGTTTAAAGTCTTTCCGCGTGCGTGTAATTATTATCGGTTTTTATTTCCTTGTGTTTCGTACTATGCTCTGTAAATTATAACTTCGGGATATTTTATATAGTTTCTCCTGCGTCTGACTGAGTTTTGGGTGATTTTGAGTGAGTTGTACTTGAGTGTTGTGTCGGGGAGTCAGACGGGAGTAGGATTTACCTCGGGTTTCGGGGTGAAACCTGAGTGGGTCCTGAAAATTGGTATCAGAGCATAGGTTTGTTGAGTTTGTGGGGTTTGTTGGTTTGTGAGGTTGTGTTTTAGTTGTTTGACTACTTCTATGCCTCTTTCAGCGTGCGGTTGACGATGCCTCCGAGACGTAGACCCTCTCCACGACCTGAAGACGAAGTAGCAAGAGAGATCGAGAGTGCTACGATTGAGCGAGCCCAGCGGCTCGGGGCTACTACTTTTAGTGGCGGGGCTGATCCTGAGGAAGCCCAGAGTTGGATTACGAGACTTGAGCGGATCTTTACGGTGATGCATTGCCCGCCGGAGGAACGAGTGTTACTGGCTACATTTTTACTAGATGGTGCGGTGTACGAGTGATGGTATACCCTCGAGTTGTCCGGTTGGGATGCCCATATTGTGACTTGGGAGACATTTAGGGAACGGTTCCTGGAGCAGTATTACCCTCGTTGTTTTAGAGATGCCAAGGAGGCGGAGTTTCTGCAGCTTCAACAAGGGAATTTGAGTGTGGCTGAGTATGAACGGAAGTTCCAGATGTTGTCTCGGTTTGCTCCTGCGTTTGTAGCCACTGAAGCCGAGAAGTGTCGTAGGTTTGAGTTGGGCCTGCGAGGTGAGATTCGGGCCATAGTGACGGCTGGATCGTTTGCTACCCTCCGAGACTTGTCGGATGCTGCGGTGAGGGTTGAGGCGAGTTTGCCGGTGCGACGCCGGGAACCATCTATTTCGGGAGCTTCGAGACAGCGGACACCGAAAAGAGGTAACTTCGGTGGAGCGTCATCGTCGGGCGATGATCGTTTCGGTAGACCTGGGAGTTTCCAGAGTTCAAGATTTCGGGGCTACCGAGCACAGCCGACTCCGCAAGCGAGTACGACGTCTGTAGCGTCCATAGGGAGACCGAGCAGTGGACCAGGATGGAATGTGTGTTTCTACTGTGGGGAGCGAGGTCATTTCCGACGTGAGTGTCCACTGTTGCCACAGGAAGGTGGAGTAGGCCAAGGAGCAGCGGAGCCTGGACACAGTACAACGTCAGGGATAGCGGGCACTAGAGGAGATGGCACTACCACTAGTAGTTCGAGGGGACGTGGTAGAGCTTCGGGATCTCAGGCCCGAGTGTTTTCGATGACTCAGCAGGAGGTTCAGTCGGCACCAGATGTGGGGACAGGTACTTGTTTGTGTTGCACTTAGTTTTGTGGTTGTTGGATCCCAGGGTAGAGTCTAGAAGGAGTTTCCCTAGGTGGCCTGGGGAGTGTTGTAGTGGCAGGATGACGGAAGGAACAGGAGAGGAGTGCCTAACTGATCGATATGAGGTTATTGAAGGAGAGAACTCACAAGCTAGAGTTTGCCTTTAGGACTTTGTAGATTTATTCCGTTAGTGGCCGAAGTAACAACCGAGGGAGGAGTCAGCTAGTAGGGAAGTATCTGTGGTAGTACGTGAGGATGTACTCTGTGAATGCTCTCGGGTATTTTTAAATGAGGTATTGTAACATACCTTTGTTTTCTGTTCATAGAGTTTCCCTTGCGTACACCATGAAGGGTAACAGGTAGTTGGAATGGGAGTGAAATACCCAAGGTGGAGATGATAGACAGGAAACCTAGGAAAAGTTGTTGACTTAGTGTTGATTACCGGGTAGGAGACCCTAGGTGTCGGGAACTAGTGGTGGAATTTCGGGGACGAAATTCTATTTAGGTGGGTAGATTGTAACAACCCATCCCGAGAGCCGGGATTAGTAGGGTGATTAAGGTGGGTTTAGCGAGGCTAATCGGTGGTTAGTCGGTATCGATAAGGTCATTAGCGTAGAATGACGATTTTGCCCCTAGTTAGGGCAAAAAGTTGACTTTTCGTTCGGGTGGTCAATTGGGTATTGACCGGTGACCAGGACGTAGTTTAGGACGTCACGAATCCATAGGCAGGTGGCACGCCCGATTCTGATATCCGAGGAGGAAGTTGTGATGTTCGGAAGGTGGAGGGCATAACCGTCATTTGGGTAAATTAGGGGGAATAGTTGACTTTTTGTGTAATCGGGTTTTGGTATGTTGACCTAGGATGGTTAGATAGATCTCGTCATCCTGAGTTCGATGACAGGCGGCACGCTTTCATCGGACTTACGAGGTGGGAGTTACGGGTCTAGAACGTTAGTGGCAAAACCGTAAAATTTGGATAAAAGGAGGGGCAATTTGGTCTTTCTGCACATTGGGATTTGTGCAACAGAGAAGGAAAATGGATGGCTGAGATTGGGCCATGTGGGAGTGTGTGGATTGGATGGTGACACGTGTTGGGGGGCTAGAGGGTTCTGGTGGAATCCTGTATATGCACGGCCCAAATAATTGGGGTGCACCCGTGCTGTGTGTTCGTGTTCTTCGACACAGAGAGAAACAGAGGGAGAGAATTGAGAGGCTTGAGGGCTGATCGAGGGTGCTGGTGAGTTTGTGAGTGTGTGAGGGAGATTAGAGAGTGAGAGAGAGCTGTTGAGAAGGTTGGGGAAGTGAGGAGTCGTGGTGTGTGTGAGTTGTGGGCTGCGGGGAAATCAGAGGAAACAGAGAAGGTTGAGGGCTTGTGGTGGTGCTGTGGCCGTGTGCAGGTGTGTTTGACCTCGAGAGGAGGCTGAGACGGCATTGTAGACTCCAGGGAACACGGCGGCGAGCACGGTTGCGGACGGTTGAAGGTAATCCCTCATCCCTGTACAATTGCACTGTTTTTCCGTTGAGTTCAAATCGAGAGTCGTGAGTCTAGAGGACGAATCGAAGTTCATAGGGAGGTTTAGGGGACTCAGGTAAGGTCTGGGAGTCCTCTGGTTGTGCTGCCGTGACGGGGAGGTACACGACGGAGGATGGCACGACAGGGGTATTCTGGTGCTCTGTTTTGGCCGTGAGTTTCAAACGGCGAGTCGTGATGTTTGGACGAGAGTCGACGGTCAAGGTGAGTCCGGTTTGGCTTAGAGAGGTCTAGGGAAGAGTCTGGTGTAGCCACCGTGAAAGGAGGTGAGCTGGGTGGCCGGGAAGGAAAACAGGGGCTTTTGGACTGTCTGGTTCGAGCCTCAGTCGACGGGTTAGGGACAGTGTCGAGGTTAGAGGTGTTGGGGAATCGATAGGGTAAGCCCGGAAGATGAGACTGGTGAAGGAAGGGAGGAGTATGGAGGCCGGACGGCGGAGAACAGGTCTCGCTGGTCCGAGTTGCAGGCTGCTGTGCTGAACCCGGTCTGCTCGAGGATGAAGGTGCAATGTAGCAGGCGCGTGAGGGCCACGCGCAGCCACTTTGGGTGGCGCGTGGGGGCGCGTGCGGCGGCGATGGGGAAAACGGTCAACATGGTTTTTGGTCCAGGAGTTGTGTTGAGTTCAATGGAAGTGATTTCGGGTTGTGCGGACGTCGTTTGAGTTTAGTTCCATGGGGGTGAAGGTTTAGGGTCCCGGGTTATTACGCTTTCGATTCAGGGAATTTTGAGGGAATTTAGGTGAACCTTCGTAGACGTGTTAGTGACGTAATTTGGTGGTTGTTAACAGGATCGGGACTTCCCGAGGAAGCTGAGGAACGTGCTGGACGTTCGGGACACGATTGAGGGCGGGGTACTGTGAGTGGATCCTTTCCTTAAACTCAAACATGCATAACTGCTTTTCTATACTTGTTTTATATATACGATTACATAAATGTTGGATTTATGATGTGGTTTTATATCATTGCACGGGTTTTCGAGAAAGTAAAGTAATTGGCACGTTTTACGAGAAATATTGATTTCTGAAAATAAAACTGTGGTTTTGGGGTTTCCAAATGATAACTGGTTTTCAATGATGATAACGGGATAATTGAGGTTTTCGGTTTTAAAATCGGATTTCGGGAAACGAGATTTGGTTTTAAGATTGAAAAGTGGATTTCCGGATTTGGGTTCGGAATGACGGTTCTGAACGCCGGAAGGGCTTCGAACCGGGGATTTCGGATTCAGGTTTGGATGTGGATTTAGAAATGGTTTTCAAATGGTTTTGGATTGGATTTGCTGGATCTGGTTATTGGGTTTAAAGACCCGGATATTGATTGACGGGGGACGGGCCCGGATTGAGTTTAAAGACTCGGGAGTTTAAAGACTCGGATATATTGATTTTCCCCCGTAGGCCTTTGAGTTTAAAGACTCGAGAGTTTAAAGACTCGGATATTATTAAGGCCTGGATTGAGTTTAAAGACTCGGGAGTTTAAAGACTCGGATAGGTCCAGCAGGTGTGATCGAAAAATGATGATTTCATGTTCATGGTTTATGACACGGTTTTATGATTCACAGGCTGTGGTTTTTCTAACTGTTTTATAGTGTTTCTGTTTCTTATGATGTGGTTTATGGTAATTTGGTTTATAACTGTTCTGATAACTAGGTTATGCATGTGGTTTTCAAAACGGAGGGTGAAACTTGGTTTTCTGATAAATGGTTTTAGAACTTTTCTTTTATTATGGTCCACTCACACCTTTTGTTTTTAACTTGCCCTCCAGGTTGTGGAGCGAGCGCGGGGTCTTGACGTCGAGGCAGTGTCCTAGGCATAGAGGTCATGTGAGGGATCCCGGAGTGGTTTAAAGTCTTTCCGCGTGCGTGTAATTATTATCGGTTTTTATTTCCTTGTGTTTCGTACTATGCTCTGTAAATTATAACTTCAGGATATTTTATATAGTTTCTTCTGCGTCTGACTGAGTTTTGGGTGATTTTGAGTGAGTTGTACTTGAGTGTTGTGTCGGGGAGTCAGACGGGAGCAGCATTTACCTCGGGTTTCGGGGTGAAACCGGGGTGGGTCCTGACATTTCATATGCCATCCTTTATATATAATTGTCTCCTCTGGGGAGGGTCGTTGGCCTGGGTGGACCCCGGAGTAGTCACGGAGCACTGACTGAGTGGAGTCGCCCCCCAATTGGGTTGCTTACTCTCAGGATGGGCATGGTTTGTTACCTCCAGGGAGGGTCATTGATCTACGGACAATGACCTAGGCGGACCCTGGAGAGACTTGGGTTTGAGACCCCGGTTAGCACACGTGTAGCTTTATATTTATCGTGACAGGTTATTGGATATGAAATATAATGGATAAACATGATTTCAATTGGTTTGGGAAATTGTGTTGATCCCACATATGTTGATGATGTTATGGTTTTCTGTAAATGGTTTTGGGCAGGAGCCCGTGTGACTTGTATTTATGGAACTTGGGGCTGTGACCCTAAATATGGATGTTTTAACATATGTGATTGGATAAATGATTTTACTATGCATGCATGCTTTTTAGTGAAGGGTATAAAAGTCTTTTATGAAATATGTTTTTATAAACTCTTTATTTTTGTCCACTCACAGTCTTTCTGTTTTTAATACCCTTCAGGTTGACAGCGGATGTGGACTGTAGAAGAGACCGAGATATCACATACCTCCTCCGGATCCTGGCGTACTCTGATAGCTCGGGAGGGCAAAGGTTGGAAATATCCATTGTCTGACACTTCGTGTCAGACGGGAGTAGGGTCATCCCGCACTAATCCCGGGGGGATTGGGATGGGTCCTGTCATGACTCTTGAAAAATAATCAAAGCTAACTATTTATAGGTAAAGGACAAAATTCTAGCTCAATTCCTAATAAAATAAGTAATTCAAATCCTAAAGAAAAAGTTAATAAAAATACCAATTAAAAAGGTAATACAAATCCTAATTAAATGCTTCTTGTGTAGGGAAGTTGAAGGCTGCTGGTATTTTTAAAGAAGGAACATCTGGAGCCACTTGCTACGAACGCTGGGGTTCTTAGTGGAGACGGGCATGTGGGCTGCGCAAATCTTCTAGGCCAGGCGCTTTTGGTTGGTGCAGGCTTTTCGATGTAAGTTGATATTTTTTCAGATGGGCTGAATTAGTGCTGAAACATGGTTGCTGGAGACATGCACAATGTGGGCCTATGAGCTGGAATTGGGACGACGTGTACTTGGGTCACATCCACGCAAGTGGAATGGTGTGCTGATATTTTGGGTCCTGGTTGCTAGCTTTTGGGCTGGATGTGGCAGATAGCTAGGCTTGGCAAAGTGGTGAGCAATAAACTGGGCCACAAGCTTACTTGTTTAATGGGCTTGTTACGTAGGACTTTTATTAGATCTGTACACTATGCCATTTTTAGTTTTAGACGACAGTAAAAAACTGTAATTTGATTGTAAAATAAAGTGTTGTCGATGTGAGTGTAATCTATTTGAATAATCAGACGACACTTATTAATTGTCGTCTAAAGTAACATCAGGCAACAATTTTACTGAAAACTGTTATTTGATGCACCATCAAACAACACTATTTCAGTCAAAATTGTTGTCTATGAACCCTTAAGACGACGGTTTGGTGAACAACTGTCGTCTATGAACTCTTAAGACAACGGTTTAAAAAAATGTGTCGTCTTTAACATACTTTTAGACAACAATTTGTTATAAAATTGTCGTCTAAGACTATTTCAGACAACGATTCTTTCTTTAACCGTTGTCTTATCCATCATTACACAACAGTTATCCACAATTATCAACAGTTATCAACAATTATCCACCCCTACCCACAAAGATAGGTTTTGAATCACTAAACTTTGAAATTAGAAGAAAATCATATATATTCATCTTTAAAGGAAATCCATACAACATTTTTACAAGGTCTCAGCAAAATCATCTAAAAACCATCTGAAAAATCATCTAAATAACCATCTAAAAAAACCATCTAAAAAAAAATCATCTAAAAACAATCTTATCAGAGACCTTATCTTCACCCAATAGCTTTTCCAAACGTTTAAACTAGGTTGAGCTCATTATCCGCGATATATCCTTGAACTTCATTTGATCTTTCTTGAAGAATTCCTCCAGTTCAGTTTTCAGACATTCTATCTGCTCATCATAAAGTTGGATGAATGAATCATCAACTCTAGCTTTCAGAAACCTCATCAGTCATAATATGAATGGATCATACCAAGTTTGGAGCAAATTGTTTTGTGTTGATGATGCAGTCCACGCCAATGCAAGCTTGTCCATTATTCAATGCCCATTTACCCGCTTTCATCTTTCCCATTAGAAGAATTTAGTTCCCTTACCAAAAAAGTCCTAGTCGCAAATGAAATTAACAGAAAATGGAAAAAAAATAGGACCAAATAGAGAGGACCTTTTAACTCTTGAGGCCAAGTTCTTAGATGATAGATACACCCAACAACAAGAAATTCAAACACAGCAAGCACCAAGCATCCAAATAGAAAGAAATCCATCACCAAAATGGGAAGGTAAATCAATTATATAAAATCAAGCCATGTTATATGGAGTATAAAATTTTAAGAAGATCACTATAAACATTTCTAGAGAATTGTTTATAACTAGAAAGATTGAGTGAAACAATCACTTTGCAAGCACTTACTACAAGAATACATGCCAAACTAGGACACATCAACAAACCTTAGTAAAAGCCAATAAACCCAATCCGGCTGCTGCTGCAAGCCCAAGGGAAACTGACAAGTCACCTCAGCCTTCCTGCACGTTAATTGACCGTATAGCTATGTAAAAATCCAGCTAACCATAAAAATACATGAAAAATATTTTGACGAGAATCTAAAAACAGGATCAGTCACTGAAAACCAATAACTTTCTCGTCTCAACCAATTTTAATGGCACCTTAGAGTTTAACAAGACAATAGATTACATGCATGAGCATCATAATCGAAAATATAGCAACCAAGCTATAAAAAGTCAAGATAATTACCCCAACTCCATCACTGAACAATGACAGATTCAATAAACACACAGAAATTGGCAAAATTGAAATCTTATATAGAAGCATCAAACCCCTTGTTGAAAGCCATCATACTTGCAAAAATTGCAAAAAAAAAAAACAGAAGTGTGACATAAACCACCATATCATTTAGAGAAATGGGTTAAAAAGTTTTACTAAAATTCTACATTCTCATCACATAATATGGTTATCTATAAGGAAATAGGCAATATAATGCACTGCATATATCAAAATCATCGCTATCAGACTTAGAGTAAAACTAGAATGTAAGTTCACAGGCACACTAAGTCATGAAACCAAAAATAAAAAAGAAGAGCTTCAAACTACGTATTGCTTGTTAAATGAACTTCAATGAATCAACATGAACTAGCAATAAACATGCTTTATAAAATTAACACAAAATAAGCTAGCAACAAAATAAATCGTTAGATTTACATGTGGGAATCATACAATCAAATAATGAAGGGAATAGCCATGATCATTATATTGGTGTCAGGATTAGTATATTGCGTTGCTTGACCACAACAATTACGACCTGCAAGGAAATAGACATGACAATGAGAAATAACATTAACATCACATTATACACATGAATGCACAATTACTATCATTAAAAACTAGAAATACCATCCTCCTTCACAAATACAACAAGAATACTGTCAATAGTTGAGTAAAGACTAAACTCTCCAACCAAGAGATGAAAAAAAAAAAAAGAAAACACAGAACTAAATGCATACATATAAGTAGGGATTTCTCTACTGCTAAGAAAGGGAATACATACGAAATAAATCTAAATGCAAGTTTTTTCCCAAGACAAACTTATGATAACTCACAAATTACAAACAAACCAAACAAATCAGTAAAGTCCACATGTTGTCAGGAATTAATGCATAACCCAATAGTTACAAACATGCCATTCACACATAATAAGTATTGAAAGAAGCCTACAAGCCAATAGAAAAAGTGCAAACATTCTTGAGACCAACAAAAATATAGATACATGATCAAAATTCAATTGTAAATAAGAAAATACTCAAAAAAAAAATTAATATATTGGAGAACAATAACTAAGAGGCACTACCCAAGTACAGAGTGTGACAAGCTCAAAACATTTTATGTACAGACAATCAGGCACATCACAAAGGATACATTGACGAGCAAGTTCAAGAATTCCTCACATGTTCAATGAACAAACAAGCAACTCATCTCCATGGCATCTTTGGGTTTCAAACCCCGGTTTGAACAGGAGAAGCACATTATGAATGCATTGAACTTGAAAAAACCCTATATGTATCAAATACTTTTGCAAAGACAACACTAAACAATTTGATGAGTGAATAAATTTCTTGAAAATAATCACTAATAGAATGATAACATTGTGCATGAAAATATAGAAAAAGCAGACTTGTAGATTAAGAATTAGAACAATATTCACTTCTTCTCACTCAATAAACCGTGTTTGTCTCATATCGTAAAGACCATATATTCAAGAAATGGACTAAGGCCAAAGCATTTCTAATATCGAATGAGAACATAAAAAATAAAGCAATACACAAGTATATATAGATATAAGAAAATTGGAGAAGAAATCAAGGCGAAGCTGAAAGTAATGAAATTTTAATCCACATATTGATAAAAGAAAGAAGTAAGGATCACAAAAAAGGTCACTAAACGTAGAACACGCAATTATGTAACTCTCTGTATCATATGTGCCTACAGTTGCTAGAATTAAGAATTTAAGATTATGATATATTCTCTTTCCTTTTGTGGTTGTATGGGCTGTCTTGAATAGAACCGTATAGACTGAAATGACAATATCAGTATCGTTATAGGAGGAGCAAGTTCCTCTAGTGATACGGCATCAATAAATCTGTAGCTATCTATCCCGCCCAAATCCTAAAACTAATTATAACTGACCATATTTCTCTAGCTCAGTATCATGTCATTTCAATCTTTCATCTTATTCATGAATACTTGATCAACAAAATTGTGATCAACACTAAGCTGTTAGGAAATTAATCCTCCACCACGCAAGTGCTAACAATAAAGATGAAAAAAGAAAAAATAAAGAAACCAAGAACTCAAAAGATTTAACGAGGTTCGGCCAATTAACTTGCCTACATCCTCAGAGAGTTTTCTCCTTCACTATGAGAGAATACAAAATACAAGATTACACTACCCAAGTTTATACCCAACTCGAGCCCTTGTATCCAATAGGATACCCCTTGTACACCCTCTCTCAACCCGAGAAAATCACTCTACCCCAAAGAGCTATACACACTCTTTCACATTCTCTTAACCGAGAAGATCACTCTACTCCAAGAGCTATACACACTCTTGAAGTGCTCAAGAAGATCACTCTAGCCCAAGAGCTATACACACTCTTGAAGCACTCACTCACTTGTGAGGTGTTCTCCTTGATGTTGAAATGTGACCAACCTCTCCACCTTATATAGTGCTCAAGGCACAAGTTGTATTTGTGCTTTTCCAATGTGGGACAATTTCCTCACATTTCAACATCCTTCATTGAAGTCCATTCATGCACCTTCTTCAATTAATGCTCTTCTTCATGAAGCTTCCACATCAATCTTTTCCTACAAGGTTGAATGAACAACACCATGTATTTATTCCCAATACATAATCAAATTCAATGCATTAATAATCCACTAAGGAGGCATTAACTCAACAATCTCCCCCTGCCGACTTAGGTGGATAATGTTGCATCACCACTTCAATCCCTGAAGTTCATCTCAAATTGAGATACCGCTTGATATACCCACAAGCATTCCATTGGCCTTATTCTTGTACCAACTACACATACCCCGAATCAGTTGCATACGGTCCTAGCTCCCCCTGATTCAAAATGGCCAATGCTATGTGCAGCTGCTCCGAGTCAACAATTACCAGTTGGCTCCGAAGAGGGACCTTGACTTTGCCTCTTCCTTAGCAGGATTATCCTTCTCACCATCGTCTGAAACTTGGAAACATGTAGATAGCGTCTCTGCTGTGCCCGCAAACGAGACCCGCTTCAGGTACCTGTTCTCCTGTGCACCCTGTTTCCCAACAACCTTCGAGGTCTGAGTTTTTCCTATCAGACGGAACATACTTTTACATTTTTCTCCCTTCATTAGGACCATGCAGCCACGTGACACTTTCATAACTCCCCCTGCTGACGAAACCTTGCAGCCCTTGGAGTCTAGTTGGCTCAAGGATATTAGATTTCTCCGGAACTTTGGGACATACACCACATCACCCAATGTTCGAACTGCTCCATCGAACATTTTGATCTTCACCGTTCCCGTACCCATGACACGACGTCTTGTGCCATCACCCCAAGTCACAAATCCTTGGACTTCCTGGAACGTATCAAAATATTCTCTCCTAGAGCAAAGGTGATGAGAACAACCACTATCTAATATCCAATAATCTTGAGAAAAAATGTAATTACCTTTGGAGACTGTGAGAAGTTCTCCAAAATCTCTAGACATCTCCGCTACACCAGCCAAGGAGCAATCTGAGCCCTTATCGTCCTTCTCTTTCATCAATGGACAATCCGGCTTTATGTGTCCCCACTCCTTGCACTTGTAGCATTGCTTGCCCTTTCCTCTGCCTCTGGATTTAGACCTGCTATGCTCACTAAATCCCCTCGCAGTTGACCTTCCCTTACGATTCTGTTCATGAGCAATGAAGACAGAACCTTGAGAATCATCGGTTTTTCTTCTCTTTTCATGTGATAAGAGAGTCGATTCTACATCCTCCATCTTCAGTGTATCCTTACCATACACAATTGTAGTAACAATATTCTCATATGAATCGGGAAGCGAGGTAAGAAGTAAAAGGGCTTGATCTTCTTCCTCAATTTTAACCTCAACTCTTGATAGTTGATTTATCAATCCCTTGAACACATTCATGTGCTCCATGAGATTCGCACCTTCTCCCATCTTGAGCTTGTAGAGATCCCGCTTTAAATTCAGCTTCGTTTGCAAGCCTTTCCCAAGATAAAGCTTCTCCATTTTCTCCCAAAGCTCAGGTGCAGAATCTACATCATTAACATTATTTATAATATTGTCAGCAATATAAAGCCTAATAGTGCTGACACACCTGGACTCCAACTCGTCCCAATCTTCATCTGACATCTTCTCTGGCTTCGCATCCTTCCCTTTCAACGGTCTTGCAAGGCCGTGTTGAACTAGGATGTCCTTCACCCTCCTTTGCCATAGAGTGAAATTTCCTTTTCCATCAAACTGCTCCACCTTGAAATGTGAACCGCTAGAACTTGCCATGGCAAACCGCTCACGATCGATAAACCGAAGCTCTGATACCACTTGTTAGGAAATTAATCCTCCACCACGCAAGTGCTAACAATAAAGATGAAAAAAGAAAAAATAAAGAAACCAAGAACTCAAAAGATTTAACGAGGTTCGGCCAATTAACTTGCCTACATCCTCAGAGAGTTTTCTCCTTCACTATGAGAGAATACAAAATACAAGATTACACTACCCAAGTTTATACCCAACTCGAGCCCTTGTATCCAATAGGATACCCCTTGTACACCCTCTCTCAACCCGAGAAAATCACTCTACCCCAAAGAGCTATACACACTCTTTCACATTCTCTTAACCGAGAAGATCACTCTACTCCAAGAGCTATACACACTCTTGAAGTGCTCAAGAAGATCACTCTAGCCCAAGAGCTATACACACTCTTGAAGCACTCACTCACTTGTGAGGTGTTCTCCTTGATGTTGAAATGTGATCAACCTCTCCACCTTATATAGTGCTCAAGGCACAAGTTGTATTTGTGCTTTTCCAATGTGGGACAATTTCCTCACATTTCAACATCCTTCATTGAAGTCCATTCATGCACCTTCTTCAATTAATGCTCTTCTTCATGAAGCTTCCACATCAATCTTTTCCTACAAGGTTGAATGAACAACACCATGTATTTATTCCCAATACATAATCAAATTCAATGCATTAATAATCCACTAAGGAGGCATTAACTCAACATAAGCTTTATCAAAACCAAGATTTATATTAGTGTTGATCACTAATCTCTGTAAACACCAATCAGCTTAGTGTTTATAAACATCAACATAATAAAATTTTGTTTTGGATGATCCACATTTCAGGGTCAGGTGCTGATGAGCACATTGAACTATCCATGTGGCTAAGAGCTAAAGTTATTTTTGTTTGACAATTCAATGAACTGCTTACACCTTTCAGATTTCATGTAAATATACACCAGCAACACGTCTCATTTTCAGTAACTTGTGTTTCTCAATCTAACCAACAAAAAAATCTAAGGCTCTTGCACATGAAAACAATAAATAGAAAACATATTATAAATAGAATGCATCATACCTTTTGAGCAAGCCAATTCTTAGACAGTTATCGTGCAATCATTTCTTAACTTTTAAGAAGTATGCCGTGATATCAGTACCTAGATCATTATTTGTAAAATAAATTTAAGAAAATGAAAAAAGAATATCACAACCACAAATTTTAAGAAATTTTTTGGAAGAAGAATCTTTCCTTCGTTGCAGTTGCAAGAGACTGAAAAACTACTTCGAATTTCCAATTGATTGGAAGTCTCCAAATAGAGAAGAAATTCCCAATCATCAAATCTGAAAATTTTCAAGGCAAATTGGAAAAGAAAAGTATATAGAAAAAAAAATCTACATACATTTTTGAGTTCCAACTTGAAAGAGACTGAATACCAGCTTCTTCAAAGTTCCAATTGCTTTGAAGTCTCCGAATAGAGAAGAAATTCCCAATCACCAAATATGAAAAATCACAAGGCAAACTGGAAAAGGAAAAGTATACACACGAAAATCTATATACTTTATTGTAGTTGCAAGAGACTAAAAACTAGCTTCTTCGAAGTTCCAATTGCTTTGAAATCTCCAAATAGAGAAGAAATTCCCAATCACCAAATCTGAAAAATCAGACGGCAAGGTGGAAAAGGAAAAGTATACAAACACAAAACTCTTTATATTTCTTCTGAGAGGATCCGTCCCAACTGTAGTTTGATAATCGTGCCTGATCCTGCTCCGTCTGATAAATCAACCGAAATCCCAAAATTACTTTTCAGTACCTGTCAGATAAGGTATAACTGCACTGATTTCTGCTCATGCCTCCGCCTCTCGATCAGCCCCGAACGTCGTGCCACGGTCTGAAGGGTCATCAAAATAGAAAATGTGTGAGTGGACAAAAATAATATCATTTAAAAATACATTTAAAAATATATCATTTACCCTCCAGTTTACCAAACCATGCATGCATAAAATCAAACATATGAATCATTTCATAAAACCATTTTATCATAAAATAAAGCACATACCTCGGGAAATACACATCCGAGGGTCCTCTGGGAATTACACATCCAGATCTTGCTAGGAATTACACATCCAGCCTCACTGGGAATTACACATCCGGTCCCTCCGGGAATTACCCGTCCGAGTCCCTCCGAGAATTACACATTCGGAGTCACTTCGGGAATTACATATTCGAAGTCTACCCAAGAATTACACATCTGGGGTCACTGAATATAAATCCAAATCAAAATCTTTATTTCAAAATCATCATTAAAACCACGTCAAAATCATTCCTGATAGGGTCTCAAGCCCAAATCTCATTTCTCGTAAATCCGTAAAATCATTAAATAATGCACGTAAATCCGTAAAATCATATCCAAAATTCATTCAATTCCATAAAACCATCTTTAACTCACAATTGAAGTCAAAACTTCCTTTTGAAATCCTGGGCCTAGCCCAAAATCATTAATTGTACTTTTCTCGTAAAACATGCCCAAAACACTTATTAAAATAATCATTAAATCCAGTAAATAATTGTATAAAATCATCAAGCAATCATTGCAAATCGAATCATGCCTTAAATCATGTAAAACATTTAACTATGCATGCATCTCAATTTATAAAACAAATGTCCACTCACACACCGTCCAAACCGCTCGCTTTCCGAGCTGCACGCTTTTCTGTAATTTCCAACATTTTCCAGAAATCATGAATCCTGTCCAAAATCATCATTAAGGGTCACTAATGACTCAATGAATATCATATTAATTTCCCATAATTTTATGGGAATGAATTACGAATTAAAAACGTAACATAAGCCTTCGGACCCTCGAAACGATATCGAAACGGTGTCCGATTGATTCGAAACCAATGCTAAAATGTTCGTTACAATGCATAGAATAAAAGTCTTGTTGACCTCACCTTGGGAATTGTGCCCACGCACCGCCGCAAGTGGCTGCGCCCATTTTAGTATTTTACATTAATTTTTTCAATTGATTCGGCTAATCTCATCTTTTTAACCTTAATTTTAGTTCTGTAAAGTCAATTTATCAAATTAACGACTAAAACCAATCCATCCCCATTTTAGTGTTCGACGGTCTACAAATCCAATTCTCATCATTTTCGATTTAGTTTTCCATTCTGATTGGCCAGGAAGCCACAGAGGGGTCCTATAAACACAATTCTGAAATCAATTACATCGATTCTTACCTCGAATTAATCCAACCAAACCTCAAATTTTCGAGGAGTTGAGGACCTCCGTTCACGGTCGATACGACCCCGTTTTCCTTCATTTCTGATTGGGTTCAACTCGCCTTAGTCCTAGAAAGCTGAATTCAAGGTCAATTACAGCACTTGTGGTCCCTGGTTTCAAATTTGATGTTGGAGGATTTGAAGTTCTACGAGTTTTTGGGTTTCGATTTTTCTTCCTCTCACTCCCTCGTCTTTTCCTTTCTGTTCCAAGTCAGTTGCATCAGTTCTCTCCATCCCTTTCGTCCTTCCTCTCTCACAGATCGATCAGAAAGGAAGATTGATGTCTGCTGTTTGAGCATACTACTGCTCTATTTTTCCTTCGCAAATACACACACATACACATATACGTACTCTAACCAACCAAATAATCATTATACTTGCCACTAATCTCTCTTACAAAGTAAGTGACAGATGTCACTTAATGGGGCCACTGAGTCACTAATCACGGCTGAGTCAGCCAATTGCTCATCCAATTCACCTTGCTGCCCCAAATTACCATTTTGGCCTTCCTTATATAATTACCAAAATGCCCCTAGCCTTCGTAGACCCGTAACATTCACATCCGACCTCCGATTGACGCATGCCGCCTGTCTACGGATTCAGCGTCCCGAGACCTATCCAACGGTCCTTCCAGAAATTCCAAATAAGGTCCCAATCAAAAAGCCAAAATTTTCCCCCATAATCAAGGGCAAAATCGTCATTTCCTTCCAATTTTTCCTTTTTTTTTTGAATTTCCGGGTCGTCACATCTTTCAAATCCTATTCCCTCTTTCAAAGCGACAACTCCTCAATCTGGGTTTCAGGACTAAGATCACATACAAATGCCGAAGGCGAGCAAGATGAGAGCATGGATTCGTGGAGGGAAGGGATTCCTCCCCAGCTTCGTCGTCTGCCTTTGCCTGCATTGCGACTACTCCCTCTGCGAAGGAAGGGGATTCCTCCCAAACTTCGTCGTCTGCCCTTGGTCATTGGTTACAAGTTGAAGCTGATTTGATCGCTAGTTACAAGTTGAAGCGGATTTGGTAGCTCGTTTCATCGTCGATTTGAGTTGAAAATCAAACCCTAATAGAGCTATCGGTTTCCTCTTCGACCATTCTTTATTTTTTGTGAGATTTGGTCGCTGTTACAAGATTTAGAATTTTTTTTTGCTGTAGCTACAGTGCCTCGCGTGTTTCTCTTGTTTTTCTTTTGCCGCTTTCGGTTTGAAGGAAATTCTTCCTTCCTAGATTCATAACATACGACACTTTTCTAAAAAGTGTTGTCTTTGTACATTTCACTTATTACATATGATTATAATAGATGACAGTTTTTCTAAAAACTGTTGTCTTTATATTATTATAGATGACAGTTTTAGCTTACACTGTCATCATTTTAGTGTCATCTAATCCTATAAATGGCATAATGGTATTTTGATATGTAAATTTAGCCCCGTCCATTGATAATTAATTAGTGAATTTAATCATTAATTCTTTCACTTAGTATCAATTTATCAATTCTTGTAATTAGTACTTGCAAATTGTAAAATGAGTTAGAATGAATATAATTAAGGTTCCAAAAAAATAAAACATAAAAGAAATTAATATAAAAAGATGATCAAATAGGTGCTTATCAGGTTAACCGAATGAATATGTGTATTCACAGAGAGGGCGGCAAGATTTGGCATAGAGGGAAGCATGTAGATTTGCTATAGAGGGAAGCATTGTTTTTTGGGAATTCTGAGAAACAAAGGAAAATGCGTGAGAATATGAGAAAACAAAGGAAAACAGAGAAACAATGGGGGATGTCAAACCTGTGACCTTTTAAAGAATATGACAGTGTTGCGCGTGTGTGGTAGTTTTCCATTTGCCGCTTTCAACTTTGGGGGAAAATTCATTCCCACATATCCTCCACCATCACATATACTTATTATAGACAACAAATAATAAAACTAGTGTTGTCTTTATACTATAATAGGCAACAATTTTAGTCTAAATTGTCGTCTTTCAAATTAAGACGACGATTATAGCACAAACTGTCGTCTGATTAGTGTCATCTAAGACTAATAATGGTATATTGAAGTGAGCTGACATTTGTTTTAATATGATATTATTGATACCATATCAACCAACTAGACATAGTACGACCATCAATACCGTAAATGTGTGTTCCACCACCCGACAATTGACATGGATGCCAATCAGCATGGACACTGTCCATTCAACATGCTATGTCCACAAGCACACTTAGAACAAGGCAAAGCCATGGCCACTCGGTACGCATGGATTAGCACCCCCGATCTGATCCTTTGATAAATGTCAGTAACAGCTCCCTGACACTACTTGAGATCTATTGCTACTTGCCTTCCATCACGGATCCAGGGGACCCACGATAGCATCTTTTGAGGTAGCTTGAACCCTACATCACCAGGGTTCAACCACCATATTCATTGCAACTATAAATACCTTCTCAACACATAAAACAGACTTGGTGTCTTTGTGCTATAAATCTTCCTAATGATCTCCATCTCACTTACTAACTTAAACTTTATAGCTTATTAGGTTGGCACTATATCAGTGTCTAATGCTTTTATCTCTGCCTTACAGGTCACTCGGTAGGCCGAGAAGGAAGTGAACCAGCATCGAGTAAGGTTTCATCTCATTAGGACATTTCTGGATAAAACATTTGGTGTCGTCAGTAGGAATTTTGAGTAAGTCCTCCCACTAGTTCAGATACTTCACTCCATCTACATGCTAACTTAATTGTTTATTGAGTAAGATGATGAAGAGCTAGATAACACTCATCACAGGACAGAACAAAACAGAAACTAAATCGACATGCCTTTAGAGGAAATGCTAAAAATGATGAGGGCCATCTGTGAGGAGATGGCCAAATTACAGAAGAGTAATGCTGCTATCGAGAATAGAAATCACGTATGGGGAGATCAACATCAAATCACTCTCGCAATGCTCCAATGCACCCAGGAAGAGCTGAAGGAATAATGGGTAGTAATCGAAAGAGCATTTGCTGCCCATGCCTAGTGACAACTGTGCAGCCTTAAGCAATTGCAACTGGAACCATCCAGAAGAATTCTCATACACGCTCCCGATGGAGCTAGACCTTCAAGAACACAAATCTTCCGCGATGCCCATGAATTCCTTTACATAAGACCACTTTTGATTTCGTCCACTCACTTGATCTATCTAATGAACAATCCCAGGATCGTAGACCAATCTCCTCCTCCCACCCTATCTCAAGGAAGACACGCTCCAGCAGGTTCAGCTTGGGTGAGAGTAACGCATTAGAAAGGCCCAACATAGGCAACCAAAGATCAAGTCATGCGAGTAAGTTTATAAGAAGATGTAGCTAACTCCACCACTGCAATGTTCATAAGAAGATCAAGAACGACCGAGTGGCCAGGAAGGAGTACCAGCAATTTAAGTCACTGTTCCATGAATAGGAACACAATCCAAACCTCAATGTTTGACGATGTCATTCTGGAACTCCTGCAATAAGTCCTCGAACTTGAGGCAGATAAGCAGAAGATTAAATCTCCAACAAAGATCAAAGCCAACTTGGTCTCTTCACATATTGATTTTGCGATACAGACATGAGACGGAGGTCAAACCTCTCAAGATCACATATACCCTGGGAAAGAGATCCAATCACGTATATGAATAATTATCAATCTTCCTTTGCTTTTAAAAAAACCTCTCCTATGAGGTGCAATGTCTGATCCTTAGCTCCACTCGCACTGAAGATGCACTCAACTAGTTGTATCGACTAGAACAACAAACGATCGGCTCTTTCAATAAACTCCACATGATTTTCCTAACAAAGTTCAAGATCCAGACAGATCAATTTCTAACCTTGAAGGAACTAGGTTTACTAAGGTAGGGGAAAACAAATCATTGTAGAAGTGCTATAACGACCCAAAAATTCAAGAGAGGTTAAATTTGGAAAATTAAAAAGAAATGACGATTTTTCCCCTAAAGGGTCAATGTCAGGACCCGTCCCAAATCCCCTGGGATTAACGTGGGACGCACCTGCTCCCATCTGACACGACGTGTCAGACCAGGGATAATTCCAGCCTCAGCCTACTCGGGGCCTCCAGAGTGCGCCAGGATTGGAGGAGGAGTGTGATGTCTCGGTCTCTTCTACAGCCTGCATCCAGGATCAACATGAAGGGTATTAAAATCATAAAACCTGTGAGTGGACAAAAATAAACAGTTCAAAAACAATTTATCAAAAAGACATTTATACCCTTCACTTAAAAGCATGCATGCATCATAAAACCAGTTATTTCAAATACTTTCTTTACATTCAAAACGCAGGTTAAAACCGCTTCTCATACGAAGCTATAACTCAGTAGGGTCTTAGCCCAAAATCCACATCCAAATAATAGGACACGGGGTTTTGGCCCCAAAATAATCTCAATGAAATCTCATACTCATATACATATATACATATATAACCCATCCTTAACATTCTCTGATGTCTAATCAATATCCATTACGATTTGTCTATAAGTATGCATACTACTCGGGGTCTCACTCCGAGTCTACCCCCAGGATCTACGACGTCTAGGAAGATCTGTCCAAAATCTAGGATCTACGACGTCTGGAGGACTATCTCCGGACCCAGTCCGAGACTATATCATATCTCTCACTCCTGGAATGTGCTCCCTCTTGGAGTCACTAATTCCAGGTAGTGGATCGTGACTCTCTAGGATCTACGACGTCTGGAGGAGACCAATCCGCTAATATAAGAGGGTATATACACATAAGGGTGAAAACATTATTTTCTATTAAACCATAGTTCAACTGGGTCTCATACCCGAACATCACAACAGGATTCCTCGAATCCGATTCAAATCCAAATCATTAGGGTCTTAAACCCGAATTCTCATTTTATAAACCACAACTAGGACTCAAGCCCGATTTCACAATCCACTGGGCCTCCAGCTCGATATCATAATCAACTGGGACTCATGCCCGATAACACAATTCAGCTGGGCCTCGAGCTCGATATCATAATCAACTAGGATTCAAGCCCGATATCGTAAATCAACTGGGCATCAAGCCCGATAGCATACACTAATCTTAGGGCCCAGTAACGATTCCAATCATAGTAATGCGTGCAACCATCAGTCTAGGACCGTTCTTAATCCTGGTATGTCGCCGTGAACATACCAACTATCGCGACCACCTCTAGATCATAGTGCAGACATCACCGCTCGATCTCATATACCGTCAGCACTCCGAAGTCGAGCCTCCAATGGCTTCTCAACAACGGGAAGTGCATTGTGACCTCTCCGGAAGGAACACATCCCCATTCTGGAGGTGAGCGTCGTATCATCCGTCGCCGTGCACGCATCACTTGTCACAACCACACCTCAGACTCGTAGGTCATTAATAGGGCCACATGCCCGAGACAAAATCAAATGGGTCTCATGCCTGGTTTTACATTTCCAAATCCAAAACCTTTCTATTAAACCATCATAGAAAATACAGCACGTATAAGCACCGTATAAAACTGAAAATCTCGAAACACGTGTAAATACGTAAATACTAATACACCACAAAAAAATGTACTCATGTCATCACAAAACATGTTTATAAACACATATAAAACATTTATGCATGCATCGATTCATAAAAAAAGTCCACTCATAGATAGTCCAAGCTGCGCTTCGATACGCGCGCCATACGCCTCTCCAGGTTAATCACCGTCACCGGGACTCCCGAACCTGTCCAAATGACATTAGAGGGTTACTACATACCTCATTAACCTCTCCTTGAAGCCCCGTAATTTTCCTGAATTTTTAACTATTTTTAAACTCGATCCTAAACATTCCAACATCCCGAACTATATCGAAACGATGTCCGATTGACTCGAAACTTGTATCAAAATGTTCGTTACATCGAAAGGATGATTTTTCATGTTGAACACTTCCCCAAATAGTGCTGCATGTGCCCCCAAGTGCTGCCTAAAGGTGCTGCGCGTGTGGCTCACTAAGTGACAAAAGTTCCCCGTCTCGTAAAACGTTCAATAGTTCTTTAGAACTTCCGTGAACTTAACTTTCCCGTCGAATATCCGATTTCGGCGTGCCGCCTGTCTACGGACTCCTATCGACTCGATCTGTGTAACGGTCCTCGGCCCTCAGGTATAGGACCTCCCGGGTCAAAAAGTAATTTTTTGCCCTCATTCAGGGGCAAAATCATAATTTGGCCCTGAACGTCCGACAATCCTCGGCTAATCTCTGATTAGTCTCACTAATCCATCATTAATTTTTAATTAATCTCGATAATTTGGGACGGTTCGTTACTGTCAAAATGTTGAATTTTTTATTTGAACATTGTTTGGAAGTTCTGCGAGGACCGAAACGAAGTCCTCGGACTCTTGAGACCATAGACAAGCGGCATGCCAAAATCGGAGGTCGAATGAATTCAATTCGGGTCAAAATTACCAAGGGTATGTGGTAATTTTAACATATGGGTATTTTGATAATTTTTCAAGAGTGATCTAGGGAAATCTAGTACATTCTTTTATTTTTCTCTCCTTCATTTCCCCATTTCCCCATTGACCTACAATCCTATGTTTATATATATATATGTGAAGTATGTGTAGGTGGGTAATTCGGTGGATGGTGGCCAAGAGGAATAGAAATGAAGCAAAAAGGAGAAAAACCAGAGAAAAGAGGGGGAGGATCAGAGAGGAAGAAAAAGAAAAAAGAAAAGAGGAAGATGGACAAAAAAATGAGGTCTAGACTGGGCGTAGAACCAAAAAGCAAGAACTTGAATTATGATTGTGAATCATCAAGGAGTTTTGTAGCCTCTTAGTCTCTCACTAAGGAATCTGGATGTTGTTCGAGTTCTAAAGGTTTGTATAATGTTGGAAAGGAGAAGGTAAGGATGTGGGAACCGGCACGAGATTAGGGATGATGAATAGTGCCCATGCATGTGGCCACCATGCGCAGAGACTTGTGGTGGTGCATGGGGGCACGTGTGAAGGCTCTCTCACATGACCCATCCCGAAAGGACTTTGATAACCGTGCCTAGACTTACTTCCGTCTGACAAGTCAACTGAAGTTCCAAATATACCCACAACACTAGCTAGACAAGGGATAACCGTACTGATTCCCACTCATGCCTCCACCTCTTGATCAACCCCGATCTTCGTGCCACGACTTGGAGGGTCAAAAAAAACATCAAAGGTGCATGCATATAATAACACATGACTAATAGTGTGAAATCAAATCAAGTATAAACAGTGGACCGGTAAAATCAAAACATGTTTCAAATTTCCCATGGCCCATGATTTCCCGACTCATGAAAATCTTGATATGAAATATATGGACACAAATATCAATAAATAAAAAATACTGGATTTCAGAGTAATCACATATATCAGAATCCGAGTCTTTAAACTCAAACTCATATTAGGCCTCCCGGGTTAACGAGTCTTTAAACTACCGAGTCTTTAAACTCAATGTCAAATTAGGCCTCCCGGGTTAACGAGTCTTTAAATTCAATATCACAGTTACCGAATCCAGTAAATTCAGTTTAAAACCATTTATGTCTCAAATCAAGTTAAAACATTTAAACAGGACCTATGCCCGAGACAAAGCTTTCACAAAGAAGTTTCCACAAATCCATCATAAACTGTTGTCCAGAACTCATTTCATAAATCCAGATTTCACTAAATCAACCATACCAAACCGGTATTCAAATCACAACCATGCTTTCAAATTTACATGGACTCACACTCTGAATCAAAAGCGTTTCTAACAGGGTTTCAAGCCCAAAACATCATTTCGTAAATCCAAAAATCATCAATTCAATCATGTATTCACATTTGACTCAAAACCCTAGTCAAAATCATTATTCAATTGGGTCTCAAGTCCAAAATACCATTTTCACACAAATCCGTAAAATTGTTCATAAATCGATAATTAAATCCACAAATTCATCAAGCAACGGTATCAAATCATCATTCAAATCATTTCAACTCAAACCACACGATAAATCATTTAAAACATTTATACATGCATCAAAATTATAAAACAAAGTCCACTCACACACCGTCCAAGCTGCTCAATTCCGAGCTGTACGTTTTTTCTGTAATTTTCAAGAATCACCAATCCTGTTAACAATCATTTTTGAGGGTCACTAACACCCCAAGTAATCTCACATTAAAATCCCCTAATTTTCTGGGATTTAAATACATATTAAAAACGTAACATGACACTTCGGATCTTCGAAACTATATCGAAATGGTGTCTGATCGACTCGAAACCTGTGCCAAAATGTTTGTTACATCGAAAACATCAAATTACATGTTGACCGTACCTCGAAATTGTCACCCACGTACCTTGAAATCTGTCACCCACACGCCCTTCTATGTGTGAAAGCCACATGCCTAGCACTGTTCACTATCTCCTTCTCCTGTTTTCCTACAAAACGGGTCCTTCGACCGGTTCGATGACCCGACTCGTTTTCATCCAATTCTACATCAATTTCTACGTTTTAAACATCAAAATTCATCTCCTTCATTCCAGAAAAGGATTTGTAATCTCAATTTGAAGAAAACTTATCTCAGAAGGTTCAAACTCAAACTTGAAAATTTGAAGTTTGATTGCGGGCACTGTTCTTGGTCTGTTCTTCGTTGATTTCTTTCAATTTTGGGATGGTTTGGTTCGAAATGATCCCAGAAGGACAAAACTAAGTTCAATTATAGTAATCCAAGTCCAATTCCATGTTTCTAATTCTTCAATTTTCGAATGTCCTCTTGATTGGGTTTCGGGTTCCAGCTATGTTTTCTTCTCTCTTTTCTTTCCTTTGCACTCATTTTTCTCTCTTGAATTTTCTCACGGTCTCAGGTTTTTAGTTAGTCTCAAAGCTTGTACAAAATTGTCGAAGATTGGAATGGAATTGGTTTCGGTTTTGTTCATCGAACAACCATCAACACGCAGCATCACCCAGTGATGCCATGTGCAAGCTAGCCATCCAATTTATAAGGTGAAAGATTGTCACCGTTTTGCATCAATTAATGACTTAGAAAAATCGAACCAATTGACACATTTTCCCTTTCTTGCATAATTACCAAAATGCCCCTAGCCTTCTCAGATTAGTAACTATTCGATCTGACCTCCGATTTCGACGTGCCGCTTGTTCAAGGACTCAGTGTTTCAAGACCTACGCAACGGTCCTTATGGAAAGATCAAAAGTACCCTGATCAAAAAGTTAACTTTTGACCCATGAAACTAAGGGTAAAAACGTCATTTCTATTTTAATCTCTCGAAATTTCCTTTTTCGAATTCCCGGGTCGTCACAATCTACCCCCGTAGGGAATTTCGTCCTCGAAATTTGAATAAACAAGCGTGGACAGTATTTCTCAAAGCAAAGTACGTTCAACCGTACACAAGATCGCGACCAATATCATAAGAACTGTACAACAAATCCCAATAACTGGTTTTTTATCATGATATGAGCATATTTATACGACATTTTATCTTGTTTTCTTATACTTTTATTAGCTTTTTTCTATGTTTTCTTAGTACTTAGCTTGTTTTCTTGTTTTGTAAGAATTTTGTAAGCAAATTTACAAAAGGAGTTAATTAGTTGTTGTTTTGGAAAATGAAAGGAAAAACTTTGAAACCGTTCTGCAGATTATGTGTCAACTTCTCAGAATAAACTGCACCTGCTAAGGAAGTACAAGCTGATGGGCCATATATCATTGAAAAGATACGGAATTCTAGTTTCCAGGAAATTTTACGGTTCGTGAATTTAAATTTTCTAGAAGGCGTTATGGGCGTTTTAGTACAGTAAGGTTAGCCTGCGCGGGAATTCAGCATTCCGTTTATTTCAAGAAATGAACATGCACACAAGAGAAACAAATACTTGCTCTCCCTCATTATGGTAATAACTCAATCAACAAAAAATGTTTTCTCTCCATTATTTGGAGTATTCAAACCCTCACATTTACTTGGTAACGGCAAGCAATGATGAGTCATAAAACTCCTTAATAATCAGCTAAAACGCCTCCAATATTAAAGGGTGAAAAGGAAACTGTTCTCTCATTTTCCTCTATAAAAGACAGCAGCAATTGTTGTGCAAATACACGGAGAGCAGCAGTAAAAAGTCTAAAGGGATTCGACAGTAACAAGAGGAGAGTTTTTGGGCAACGAGTTTCCATCTTTTTTAAGGGCAGCTTTTGTCGTTTGACAAGAAGCAAATTTTCCACCATTCCAAGATTGACTGTGGTGTTTATCGTTCTCTCTCTAGCTTTATCTTTTCTTTTCCTACACTTACTTTCACTTTCATATTCGATTATGTATTGCGTTTCAATAATAATGAATATGTCTAGCTAATTTTCTTTATAGCTAGGGGTGATTTCAAAGCCCCAAACATGTGTTTAATAAATGAATTTTATTCAGTATTTCTTTACTCATTGGTGAATGTGTTTAGCTTATCTTTTTTATAGATAACTTTTCTTGTTTTGCTTGTAGGCCAGTAAGCATGCTAGGATTCGATGCTAGGATATAAGAGAGTTTCACCTAATAGTCATGATCGTATATTCATAAGTAGCAACTATCAATGAACGTTGATATGTTAAGCAAAACCTAGGTTCAACTAAGATGCAATTCATACTTATGTTTGCCTAGATAATGTCTAAATTTTCCATAAATTTTAATGATCTCTACTTGTTTATTTAACGGGCAGTTCATGATTAAATGAAATGTAGAGAATGGGTTCAAAGAAACGCAAAGTTTAATCCAACAAAAATTGGGAAAATAATAGGATTAATTAGTGCTTTTCACAATTGATTCTAGACTTTGTCATTCACTATTTTGAAAAGAAATATCTGGAAATTAATTCATGTGCATAAATTTGGTGTGTGGAGATTGAACCATTAGCTAGTTTCTCACATTTAAATCTTACCTTAATTTTTATTACATTTGCATTAGTTTTGTTAGATTAAATCCAACTCTCACAACTCCCCCAATTTAATTATTTTCTTTCTTTTTCATTTCTTTTTCTTTCATGTTAGTTATCATGCCCTCTAATCCCTAGCGTCGAACGATCCTTTGATAAGACCCGTCCCAACTGGACTTTAATAACCGCGCCCCGGTCCTGCTCCCGTCTAACAAGTCAACTGAAGTCTCGAAACTACCCCTCAACACCTATCAGACCAAGGATGACTGTAGTGATTTCTGCTCATGCCTCCACCTCTCGATCAGCCCCGATTCTCTTGCCATGACCTGGAGAGTCATCAAAAATAGAAAAGGTGTGAGTGGAAAAAAAATAATATCATTTGAAAACACATCTCAAAATACATTATTTACCCTCCATTTTATCAAACGATGCATGCATAAGGTCAAACACATCAATCACTAGCTTCCAAGCCAAAACACAAGAAAATTATTTCATAAAACCATTTTATCATAAAACAAATCATATAACGCGAGAATTACACATCTGAGGTTCCTCTGGGAATTACACATCCAGAGTCTCTGGGAATTACACATCCTGATCTGCTCGGAATTACACATCTAGCCTCACCAGGAATTATACATCTGGTCCCTCCGGGAATTACACATCCAGAGTCACTCTGGGAATTACACATCCGGAGTCTACCCAGGAATTACACATTCTGGGGGGCACTGAACATAAATCCAATCAAAATCTTTATTTCAAAATTATCTTTAAACCAAGACAAAACCATTTACAACAGGGTCTCAAGCCCAAAATCTCATTTCACGTAAATCCGTAAAATCATATCCATAAATCATTAATATTCCATAAAATCATCATTAACTCACAATTTCAAACATCATTTTAAAATCTCGGGCCTAGCCCAAAACATCAATTGCACTTTCCTCATAAAACGTGCCCGAAAAACCGATTAAATAATCCATAAATCCATTAAATAATCGTATCAAATCATCAAGCAATCATTGAAAATAAAATCATACAATAAATCATGTAAAATATTTAACTTTGCATGCATCATAATTTAGGAAACAAACGTCCACTCACACACAGTCCATATCGCTCACTTTCCGAGCTGCACGCCTTTCCGTAATTTTCGATACTTTCCAGGAATCCTGACCCCTGTCCAAAATAATCATTAAGGGTCACTAATGACTCAATTCATCTCATATTAACTTCTCAAAATTTTCTGGGAATTAAATAAAAAATTTAAAATGGAACATAATTCTTTGAACCCTCGAAACAGTATTAAAACGGTGTCAGATCGACTCGAAACCGACGCCAAAATTTTCCTTATATCGATTACATGAAATGTCATGTATTCATACCTCGAGAATCTCACTCACGCGCCCCCACACGCCTGACACTATTCCTGCTACAGTTGTCTTCCTCACCCGTTTCTTGCAAAACAAGTCCTGTAACCCGCGTCTCAACCCGTTTCATTCTCCCTCAATTCTGCATCAATTCATTCAATTACTTCATCTAACATCATCGTTTAAACCTTAATTAGAGGTCTGTGATTTCAGTTACACAAATCCGTACCTCAATCAATTCGACTTGAACTTTTCTTTTCGAAGAACACCCGAGCACTGTTCATTCATCGAATTTCCTCAATTCCATCTATTTTCTTGCAATTGATTCATCACAAAGCTTTGTGGGATCCTTATAATCATCTTTCTAAAGCAATTTCATCACCCGAGCATTGTTCATCCATACTTTTAATGATCACATGATCCGTGGAAAGATTTTTTTTGTCGGACAAATTGTTTTGATGTTCCAATCTCGTCTTCGACGATTTCCTGGTAAGTTACGTTCTAGGTGGGTCAGTCCATTTATTGCTCATGTATTTCTCCATGGTACCCCTGCAGGTTCAAAGCATGAGGTCGAGTAAGGAGTTTAAGGTGAATGGGCATTAATTGAAGCCCTATTATTAGTCTTTTGTTGAGCATGACGTGGAGGACATCTCACTCCATGTTGCCACTCCTCCTACGGATTGATTAGACATTTTCGTTCGGATTGAATGACGTGAAAGTAAGTGCTTCTTGGGAGGCAACCCATGTGGAGAGGATAATGACAGTTTCACCAAAATGATAATCAGATTTGCTTTCTTTCATCATTTCCTTCTTTATCTTTAACTTTGTTTTTATTTGTTTTATTTTGTTTTTTTTTTTATGTTATCTTTGAATGTTGTTGCATGTTTCTCTTTCCTTAAATCTTCATTGTTTATGATTTAATTTTCAAACATTGAGGACAATGTTAGATTTAAGTGTGGGGGGAACACTTGTGTTTTCCATTGATTTTGAGTCGGTCCAAAAAATAAAAAATTTAAAAATTAGAAAAACCAGCTTTGTTTTTAGCTTTAGTTTTTGTTGGTTTTAGTAGTCTTTTGATATTTTTTCGTCTCTTAGGTTTCTTTTGAACAAAATGATGAGATTTAGTTTTTAATTGCATGACTTTAAGATGATTTATAAGCATGATGTTTGGTCTGCAATTATTCTTTGGTTAATAATTGTTCATGGTTATCATATGCAAATTCACATGTAATCACCTGAGTAAATGGTACCCATAACATGCTTAATTGAATGAAGCTCAATACAAGCCCTTTGAGAGATTTTGAGCATGATCCTTCGTTTGAGAGAGAAGTATTTGTTTAATCTATCACTTTCTTATCAATTAAGTCATTGCATGATCTCATTTTTCTTTGCTTGTTTGCTACTTGAATTGCTTATCATCATTGGAACTAAATGCTAGAACTTGTACTAATTTCTTTTTGAGGCATTGAATTGATTTGCATGACATACTTGAGATGATTAAGGCATCTAGATAAGCACCATTGCCAAATGGCCATTAACCATGAATTGTCATTCATTTCATAAACCCTCATCTTCCTCACCTAGCCTAAACACTTTTATCCTTACCCTATTTCTTAAAGATAAGTGAAGCAGAATTTAGAGAGACTTAATTGTAAATCAAGGAGTGTTAAAAGAGCAAGCGTGGGTGAATATTCAGTACAAAAAAAAAATAATGTAACAATTATACACAGTTTGGAATGTGCATAAGGAAAAAAAGAAAAAAAAAAGAAAGAAAAAAAAAGAAAAAAGTTCCTATGTCTTTTAATATCATAGCATGCTTATATTTTTCTTTAAGAATCTTGTGTTATCCATATCCATTCTTTCTTTAACCTCTAACCCATTGGCCCCATTACAATCTGCATAAAACCTTTTGATCTTGTTTGTTATGCCTATATCAATCGGAGATTCGAATGAGGTATGAGCATATGGTGTCACTAGTTCTAGCATTCAAGTAGTAGCATTCATTTCATGAGATCATATTAAAAAAAAAAAAGATATTGAAGTGCCTTTCTTTCTTGTTGTATCATATGTGAGCAATTTGTTACATCAATTCTCTCACATATAACTAGTATAGGAAGAGTTACTTAACCAGAAAATATGAGGTAAAATATAACGACCCGTCTCGAATTTCGGGGGTTAGATTAGTGGATTAATCGTGGATTAGCGAGACTAATTGAGGATTAGACGGAGGATCGCGAACGGACGGTGTGAAATAACGATTTTACCCTTGGAAAATGGGCTAAAAGTTGACTTTTGACTTGAGCAGTCAAATGGACGTTGACCGATGACCGTGACGTAGATCGGGACATCACGAGTCCGTAGACAGGTGGCACATGGAAATCGTAGGTTTGATAAGAAAGTTATGGGTCTAAAATGGAAAACGACACTATTGCACGAAAATCGAGAAAACCGACACCTGGCAGGACTTGATTGGGGAAGGTTCTAGAAGGGCCCACCAGATGAGTGGCAAGTGTTGTCAGGACCCACCCCTAATCCCCCAGGATTAAGGGCTAAATCCTGGTCCCGTCTAACTTACGCATGACACGAAGGCTAAACTGACGTCCAACCTTCATGTGACACGTAACTCGGACAAGGGATTCTCGATCCAACCATCCAAAAGTAACCGGACTTCCAGAGGGTACCAAACTACTGGAGATCGCGGGTGTGATGTCTCTGTCTCTCCTCAACCAACAACCCATACCTCAACAACCTGGAGGGTATCAAAAACACGAAAGACTGTGAGTGGACAAAAATAAAGTATAAGTGCAAAACAGTTCGATAAAACAAGTACATTTATACCCTCCATTTAAAAACCAATGCATGCATATCAATCCAAGTCATGAACCCATTCATTTCAAAAACCATCATTGAAAATCTTTTGAAAACCCGAATCAAATCCGCTATTCAAATCCAGGCCTCAGCCTTAAATCTCAAATCAATTTCAAATCCGAGAACTCAGTCCCAAAACTTATCAAATCCAATTCATCCGGGCTACTGCCCAAAACATCGGAAAACCAGTGAAAAACATCAATCATACAAGTTTACCTGGATCTCCAGTGCGCCCGAGTCTTTAAACTCAAAACCATGCGCAAATAACCAGGCCTTCCCGGGATATCAACGAGTCTTTAAACTCAAAACACAATCACAGGCCTCAGGGGGTATCATAACCGAGTCTTTAAACTCGAAACATATACTGACTCTTTAAACTCAAAACATATCAATCCAGGGCCTCCCCTCGTCAATCAATCCAAGTCCTGTAACCCGCGTCTCAACCCGTTTCATTCTCCTCAATTCTGCATCAGTTCGTTCAATTACTTCATCTAACATCATCGTTTAAACCTTAATTAGAGGTCTGTGATTTCAGTTACACAAATCCTTACCTCAATCAATTCGACTTGAACTTTTCTTTTCGAAGAACACCCCGAACACTGTTCATTCATCGAATTTCCTCAATTCCATCTATTTTCTTGCAATTGATTCATCACAAAGCTTTGTGGGATCCTTATAATCATCTTTCTAAGGCCAATTTCATCACCCGAGCATTGTTCATCCATACTTTTAATGATCACATGATCCGTGGAAAGATTTTTTTTGTTGGACAAATTGTTTTGATGTTCCAATCTCGTCTTCGACGATTTCCTGGTAAGTTACGTTCTAGGTGGGTCAGTCCATTTATTGCTCATGTATTTCTCCATGGTACCTTGCAGGTTCAAAGCATGAGGTCGAGTAAGGAGTTTAAGGTGAATGGGCATTAATTGAAGCCCTATTATTAGTCTTTTGTTGAGCATGACGTGGAGGATATCTCACTCCATGTTGCCTACTCCTCCTACGGATTGATTAGACATTTTCGTTCGGTTGAATGACGTGAAAGTAAGTGCTTCTTGGGAGGCAACCCATGTGGAGAGGATGATGACAGTTTCACCAAAATGATAATCAGATTTTCTTTCTTTCATCATTTCCTTCTTTATCTTTAACTTTGTTTTTATTTGTTTTATTTTGTTTTGTTTTATGTTATCTTTGAATGTTGTTGCATGTTTCTCTTTCCTTAAATGCTTCATTGTTTATGATTTAATTTTCAAACGTTGAGGACAATGTTAGATTTAAGTGTGGGGGGAACACCTGTGTTTTCCATTGATTTTGAGTCGGTCCAAAAAATAAAAAATTTAAAAATTAGAAAAACAGCTTTGTTTTTAGCTTTAGTTTTGTTGGTTTTAGTAGTCTTTTGATATTTTTTCGTCTCTTAGGTTTCTTTTGAACAAAATGATGAGATTTAGTTTTTAATTGCATGACTTTAAGATGATTTATAAGCATGATGTTTGGTCTGCAATTATTCTTTGGTTAATAAATTGTTCATGGTTATCATATGCAAATTCACATGTAATCACCTGAGTAAATGGTACCCATAACATGCTTAATTGAATGAAGCTCAATACAAGCCCTTTTGAGAGATTTTGAGCATGATCCTTCATTTGAGAGAGAAGTATTTGTTTAATCTATCACTTTCTTATCAATTAAGTCATTGCATGATCTCATTTTTCTTTGCTTGTTTGCTACTTGAATTGCTTATCATCATTGGAACTAAATGCTAGAACTTGTACTAATTTCTTTTTGAGGCATTGAATTGATTTGCATGACATACTTGAGATGATTAAGCCATCTAGATAAGCACCATTGCCAAATGACCATTAACCATGAATTGTCATTCATTTCATAAACCCTCATCTTCCTCACCTAGCCTAAACACTTTTATCCTTACCCTATTTCTTAAAGATAAGTGAAGCAGAATTTAGAGAGACTTAATTGTAAATCAAGGAGTGTTAAAAGAGCAAGCGTGGGTGAATATTCAGTAAAAAAAAAAATAATGTAACAATTATACACAGTTTGGAATGTGCATAAGGAAAAAAAGAAAAAAAAAAGAAAGTAAAAAAAGAAAAAAGTTCCTATGTCTTTTAATATCATAGCATGCTTATATTTTTCTTTAAGAATCTTGTGTTATCCATATCCATTCTTTCTTTAACCTCTAACCCATTGGCCCCATTACAATCTGCATAAAACCTTTTGATCTTGTTTGTTATGCCTATATCAATCGGAGATTCGAATGAGGTATGAGCATATGGTGTCACTAGTTCTAGCATTCAAGTAGTAGCATTCATTTCATGAGATCATATTAAAAAAAAAAGATATTGAAGTGCCTTTCTTTCTTGTTGTATCATATGTGAGCAATTTGTTACATCAATTCTCTCACATATAACTAGTATAGGAAGAGTTACTTAACCAGAAAATATGAGGTAAAATATAACGACCCGTCTCGAATTTCGGGGGTTAGATTAGTGATTAATCGTGGATTAGCGAGACTAATTGAGGATTAGACGGAGGATCGCGAACGGACGGTGTGAAATAACGATTTTACCCTTGGAAAATGGGCTAAAAGTTGACTTTTGACTTGAGCAGTCAAATGGACGTTGACCGATGACCGTGACGTAGATCGGGACATCACGAGTCCGTAGACAGGTGGCACATGGAAATCGTAGGTTTGATAAGAAAGTTATGGGTCTAAAATGGAAAACGACACTATTGCACGAAAATCGAGAAAACCGACACCTGGCAGGACTTGATTGGGGAAGGTTCTAGAAGGGCCCACCAGATGAGTGGCAAGTGTTGTCAGGACCCACCCCTAATCCCCCAGGATTAAGGGCTAAATCCTGGTCCAGTCTAACTTACGCATGACACGAAGGCTAAACTGACGTCCAACCTTCATGTGACACGTAACTCGGACAAGGGATTCTCGATCCAACCATCCAAAAAGTAACCGGACTTCCCAGAGGGTACGAAACTACTGGAGATCGCGGGTGTGATGTCTCTGTCTCTCTCAACCAACAACCCATACCTCAACAACCTGGAGGGTATCAAAAACACGAAAGACTGTGAGTGGACAAAAATAAAGTATAAGTGCAAAACAGTTCAATAAAACAAGTACATTTATACCCTCGATTTAAAACACCAATGCATGCATATCAATCCAAGTCATGAACCCATTCATTTCAAAAACCATCATTGAAAATCTTTTGAAAACCCGAATCAAATCCGCTATTCAAATCCAGGCCTCAGCCTTAAATCTCAAATCAATTTCAAATCCGAGAACTCAGTCCCAAAACTTATCAAATCCAATTCATCCGGGCTACTGCCCAAAACATCGGAAAACCAGTGAAAAACATCAATCATACAAGTTTACTGGATCTCCAGTGCGCCCGAGTCTTTAAACTCAAAACCATGCGCAAATAACCAGGCCTTCCCGGGATATCAACGAGTCTTTAAACTCAAAACACAATCACAGGTCTCAGGGGGTATCATAACCGAGCCTTTAAACTCGAAACATATACTGAGTCTTTAAACTCAAAACATATCAATCCAGGGCCCCCTAGTCAATCAATCCAAGTCATTAAACTCAAAACCAGATCCAGCGGTTTTCTTTTCTTTTTCCGAGTCTTTAAACCCAAAACCATTTTTCCAATCAACAGTGAAAACCACAGAAAATCCACAATCGAATTCGCAACGATGATTTCGTAATCTAGCGTCCGGAACCATCGTCCCGAACCTAAGTCCAGACTTCCTTTCCAAATCTTGAAATCCATATCCGAAATCTCATTTCCAAAATCCAGTTGCAAAACCGAATTCTCGTATATCGAATCTCAGAAACAGGACTCCAAGCCCGAAATCACTTTTCAAATCCTTGAAATCAAACCATATTTCAAATCCCGAAATCAAACCATTAAAATCATGGTCAAATCACAAGATCATTGGAAATCTCGAAAAACGTGAAATTCCGTAAATATCTCGAAAAACGTGCAAAACCGTAAACCATCAAGATCATCAATCAATTCATAGAATCACGTATAGAAAACATATAAAAACATATATGCATGCATCAAGATTTAGAAAACAAAGTCCATTCACAGACCATTCCGACGTCGCCTCGATACCCGCGCATTATGTCCGTTTCCGGCCATTCCGCTATCCTCGGCTTTCCCGAACCTGTCCAAATCCCATAATAAGGTCACTAACTACCTTATAAAGCTTATACTAAAACCCGTAATTTTTCCGAATTTTTAACTATTTTTAACCGAGCCCTAAAACCTTCGGACATCCCGAAAACTATCGAGATGATGTCCGATTGATTCGAAACCAGCGCCAAAATGTTCGCTACATCTAATACTTTAAAAGTCGTGTTGGAAGATTTCCCAAAATACCCCTCACGTGCCCCCACGCGCTTCTGGTAGTTTCTTCACGTGAAACCCACACGCTTGAACAGTGTCACCTTCTGGTCGACTCGGTTCAGATCGGGCTCTGCAATTCGAACCGGAGTAGCCGGTTCTCAGCCATTTCCGACCAGTTTCCAAATCCGTTTCATCCCTTAGCTTCGTTCGATCCTATAGCCATCTTCGACCATCGTCTCTGTACGATCCCGGCCTCCAAATTCCTTGATTCCAAGCTCAACCACTCCTTTAGGGCCTCCAAAACCTCATCCAATAATTCAATTCCATTAATAATCCCCAAAACACAATTCACCATTTTCGAATTCAAAATCGGAGTTTGTGAAACTTCTACTTACCGTCATTTCCAAGTCTCAACTTCCAGTCTGTGAAGCTCCTCGCAAGCTTCCAACCATTTTCCATTCAAAAATCATGAGTTCAAGTCCATAGTTGGGGTAATTGAATCCTGGGTTCCTCACGGTTTTCGTCCACTTTGTTTCCTCTAGTATTGTGGCCACCGTCTACGGCGAACCGCCATGATCACACCATAACAACCCTCTCACTTCCTTCTTTCTTTTTCATTCATTATTTTAGGGCAAAGGATGAAGATTAACGGGTTAATTGGGATGGGATTCCACGGCTTACACAACCTTTCTGTTTTCCTCTTCACGGCCAAACTGTGCACGAGTTTAAAAATTCAACCTGAGGCTTCTACAACCATCCAGACCCAGCCACATGTCAAGGTCTCTGTGGGAAACCAGTCCAACACAGCCAAGTGTCCACTTCTCAGTGGGCGCAGATCCCTATGCACAGAAAATACCAGAATGCCCCTAAAGGTCAATTTACCATTTTGCCCTTCGTATTCTCTGACCCCTAACTTCGTTGTCCGACTTCCGATGACGGCGTGCCGCCTGTCATTGTACTCAGGGCATCGAGACCTTCCTACCATTCCTTGAGTTACGTGAACATTTCTTGTCGTTCAAAAAGTCAACCTTTTGCCCCTATTAGATCAAATTACCAAAGTGGCCCTGAAATTCCAAACGTCACAACTTCCTCCTCGGATCTCGGAATCGAACGTGCCACCTGTCCATGAACTCGTAACGTCTCGAACTATGTCACGGTCATCGGTCAAAGTCCATTTGATCGCCCGAACAAAAAATCAACATTTTGGCCCACTCTAGGGGTAAAATCGTCATTTTGCACCGTCTGTCCGAACGCCTCCAAATAATCACCGATTAACTTCACTAATCCGTCATTAACAAATGAGCTAATCCCAATTTCCGGGATGGGTTGTTACATGTGTCACCCATCTAATAGGCCCAGAATCCAGTTAAATGGGTCCTTATCCTCTTCGATCGATCATTTCTTCATTTCTCCCAAAAACCCGCAAACTTTCTTGACCCCGTGCAACCCAATCCTATTGTAGTCCCTTCAATCCTCATTATCTGTGCTTAGTGTGTGAATGAAAAAGAAAGATTGAAGTGAGACGATTAGGGTGGTGCTAACGGTGCCGACCGTCGTGCACGCTGGCCCAATTCGGAGGTAAGGAATCGAAAGCCCTGTCTTAAATTCAAAAATGGTGGATTTCATTTTTATGTTTTCTAATGGTTTTGGTAGCTTGTATGAGGCCCCTGGAGGGGTGATGAACTCGTGGGACATGGAACCACAGCCAACGGTGGTCGGGATCGTGATAACAAGACGGGGGAAGGTGGCTGCCCAGTTCTTCGATTTGGAAGGTAATTCCTAGTTTTTATTTTTCAGTTTTTAAGTCATAAATCGATAGCAAACATTGGGACGAAGCTACAGGAACTAACGGGGATGAAAATGGGTTAGAATTGGGTGAGAACCGATCTCGCCGGTCCAGTCGACTCGGATTTGCAGAGAACTGGTCTGAACCGGTCGACGCGAGGTTGAAGATGAACAGTTCCCAGCATGTGGGCTTCACGCGCAGCGCCTTTGGGCGGCTCATGGGGGCGCGTGGGGCAGTTCTGGGGGATGTGGTGAACATGTAATCTCATCTTTTCAATGTAACGAACATTTTGGAATAGGTTTCGAGTTGATTTGTCACCATTTTGGGGTAGTTCGGGATGTCCGAAGGTTTAGGTTCTATGTTTAAAAGGTTTAAAAATCCGAGAAAATTAGGGGGATTTACTGTGAGGCTATTTGATGTAGTTAGTGACCTTCAGGTGTGATATGGATAGGTCCGAGAGTCCCAGTGATGGTGGATTAGCGGAAGGGCGTTTGGCGCGCGTATCGAGGCAGTAACTAGGACAGTTTGTGAGTGGACTTTTGTTTTCTAAATATGATGCATGCATAACTATTTTATATGTTTGATATCTATGTTTTGAATGCCTTGAATACGTATATTTGTGGTTTTTTTGATTTACATGTTTGCACGTATTTTGAGGCATATGATTTTATGTTGGATTTGTACGTGCTTCTGTTTTCAATAATGGTATAATGGTTATGGATTTGGAAATATGAACTCGGGCATGAAACCCATTTGATTTGGAAACTATCGGACTTGGAGTCCATTTGATTTAATGAAGAATCGGGTCGGGACCCATTTGAGTTAAATTATCGGGCCGGGGGCCCAGTTGGTTATGATATTGGGCATGAGTCCCATTTGTGGTTTATGAATGTGATTCCGAGTTGGGGACCATAAAATGGATATGGAATTGAGTACTTGGATTTCTGGAAATTTCGGGCATGGCTTCTTTGACATATTTTGAGATGTTTTGACACGACCCACCCACAATCCCCCGGGATGAAGGGTTAAGTCATGCTCCCGTCTAACTCACGTGCTACATGAAGACGAACCGACGTCCAACCTCTGTGTATCACGTAAGCCGGACAAGGGATTCTTAATTGAACTGTCCAAAACTTTCCGGAAGTTCCAGAGTGCACAGAGCCTACTGTGGATCGCGCATGTGATGTCTCTGTCTCTCTCACAACAGCCCGCACCGCATCAAACCTGAAGGGTATCGAAAACACAAAAGACTGTGAGTGGACAAAAATAAATATACGTTTTGAAAACAATTTATAAGAAAAGTACATTTGAAAGCCATTATTGAAAACCATCATTATCAGTGAAATGCAAAACACATTTGAAAGCCATTTGACATCCTTTGCAATCCATCGAACCTGCTGGATCTATCTGAGTCTTTAAACTTCTGAGTCTTTAAACTCAATCCAGGCCTCAATATAATCCTTGTCTTTAAACTCCCGAGTCTTTAAACTCAATAGGCCTATGAGGGAAAATCATAATATCCGAGTCTTTAAACTCAATCTGGGTCTTTAAACCCAATCCGGGCCCGCCCCCGTCACAATCATATCCGGGTCTTTAAACCCAATAACCAGATCTAGCAAATCCAATCTAAAAACCATTTTAAAACTATTTCCAAATCCATGTCCAAATCCGAATTCGAAATCACCATTTCGAATTCCAAGCCGAATCCGAAATCATCATCCCGAATCCAAATCCAGAATCATATCCATAATCCATTTCCAAATCCGAATCCGAAACCATCATTCCGTAACTCGGCATCCGGAATAACCATTCTGAACCCAAATCCGAAAATCCACTTTCAAGTTCCAAAATCGAATCCCAAATCGTCATCCTGAAATTCGATTCCAAAACCCGAAATCACGTTCATTAAAACCACGTTTATGAATTGGGCTTCAAGTCCGAAATCACTTTCCAAAATCCATTAGAAATCATTGAAATCAAATCATATTTCAAATCCCGATCAAATCATCAAAACCTTCATTAAGCCATAGTAGAAAACCATATCTCGTAAAACGTTCAATTTTGTAATTATCTCGAAATACGTGCAAAACCGTAAATTATCAAGGTCATATCATAAACATAGAAGTCACGTATAGAAAACATATAAAAACATATATGCATGCATCATATGTTCGAAAGCAAAGTCCACTCACAGACAATTAGCGTTGCCACCTACTTATGATATGACTGGCAGAATCCAAAATGGACATCGAAACCTTCTTATGAAGTAGTTAGTAACCATCGTCAAGCCGGCAGAAAATCATTGATAGGCGCGCACTTATGCCGTTCCCCGCGAATCCGCTATCACCGGCTTTCCCGAACCTGTCCAAATCTCATAAGAAGGTTACTAACTACTTCATTAAGCTTCTACTAAGTCCCCGTAATTTTTCAGAATTTTTAACTATTTTTAACCGAGGCCTAAAACCTTCGGACATCCCGAAAACTATCGAGACGATGTCCGATTGACTTGAAACCAGTGCCAAAATGTTCGTTACATCGAATACTTTAAAAGTCGTGTTGGAACCATCCTCCAAAACTGTGCCACGCGCCCATAAGCGCCGGCCAAAGGGGCTGCACGTGGGCCTCACGCGCCGACACTGTTCATCTTCAACCTTGGGACAGACCCGGTCCAGATCGGTTAAAGCTGGCCGGTTCAACTAGACCGGCGCTCACGGTTCACTTCCCTTTCTTCATCGATTTCAGTCCTTTTTGGTTTCTAATTCATCCAATAACTTCGTACCCTCCTTCTTACTTGATCTACCAGCCCAAAAAGGAAAGAAAAACACGAGGGCTAACCTTCCCGATTCGAAGAAGGACCAGCTACAGTTCGATCGCCATGCCCGACCACCACAGATCACCTCGGGTCTCGGTCTCCTATCTTGTGAACTCGCCTCCTTCTTTAGAAATGAAACTAGGAAATCATCTCCATCATTAACCAACAGAAGCTACACTACTCTATGTAAACAGAAACAGAGAGACATAGGTTGTATACTTACCTACGCCGTTCCTCCACCGTGGCCACCACCAACACACCACAGGTTCCTATTCTTTACCTTTTCTCTGTTTCCCCCACTCTCACACCACCAGCACCTCTGGTTTCACTCAAACTCACCTACAAACCCATATAAACCCGCACGATCCCCTGTTTCTATTTTTCTCTGTTCCTCTCACTTCACTCACACACTTCACTTCACTCAATCACAGACACCCAACACATGCTTAATCACGGCACGAGCACAAACTGAACACAAGCACGACACACACACACAATTGCTCTATCTTTGTCTCTGTTTTTAAGCTATCAAAAGTATGAGAAGTAGTTTAATCGATCATAGGTATGAGAAATGGCTGGAACCAACCAGAACCCAGCCAGGTGTCCACATCTCCCAACATCTGGTGAAAAGATCAAGTACTGTAGGGACAAATGGTATCATCTAATTAATCACACATTCCAATAACAGCAAAAGACCATTTTTCCCTTACCACTCAAATTACTATTTTACCCCTCACACATTTAGATTCATTAATCAACTGCCCGACGTTCGATGACTGCGTGCCGCCAGTCGTTGTACTCAGGGAATTGAGACCTATCTAACGGTCCTCGAATTTCATGAAAACTACTTGTCGTGTAAAAAGTCAACAAATTCCCCCCTTTTAACTAAATTACCAAAATACCCTCGACCTTCCGAACGTCATAACTTCTTCCTCGATTATGGGAATCGGACGTGCCACCTGTCTATGAACTCGTGACATCTCGAACCACGTCACGATCATCGGTTAAAGTCCATTTGACCGCCCGTATGAAAAGTCAACATTTTTGCCCATTTTAGGGGCAAAATCGTCATTCTGCCCCATCCGCCCGAAATTATCCAACTAGTCACCGATTATCTTCACTAATCCGTCATTAACCACTACTCCAATCCCGGTTTACAGGATGGGTCATTATAATCTCCCCCCCTTAAAGAATTTCATCCCCGAAATTCCGAATCTCGTACGGTCTCAACTTACTGGGGGAAATCCAACTAATTTCACACATGGGTCTCCTACCCTGTGTCCATCATCTGTCAATCCAACTTATCCTAGCAGTTCCCAAACTGTCAGCCCAAGTGGGTCAAGTGAACCAACTCATCCGACTTTCAGTCCATCTGACGATTATCTCGTTCTCACTGGGGTCAACACATTCCAACTCGTACATGAGATATCTCTAATGTCGCACCAGCCGACCCTCATGGCTAGTAGGTACGCCATAATACCACTGCTACCAGGCTCATCATCCGTGATCCTTTTCCGAGTCAAATGTACCTCGTACCAAGACTTCAGTACATCGTGTCAGTTTTCCGTCAACAGACACAAATCCCAAGTACACCAATTCACAAGACGACATCTACTGACCTCGGTCCTCCCATGCATCAAGACTTATTCAACGATCCGTATTACTTCTACCAGTGATTGGCACCGACCCCACTAGAGTCACAATATATCTACTCATAACAACTACGCAACAATTTATCTCACTGGTGGTTTCCCTAACCACCAACCTAGTTAACCTGTGGGATCACCAACAATGTCCCACCCTACCTATCTGTAACTGGACCCGATCACGTACCTGTCAAACCATTTTCACACATCTCCGCATCAGGGTCTCATCAGCCACTCATAGCTCGGAGCATTCATCTCAACATTGAAGCTTGCAATAACCAATCAATTATTCAGAATCACCCTGATCCGGCCCATATGCTCCGTCAAAATCCATCATATCGGAACTACGTCGATCATCCTGGTCCAATCTACATCTCACCCAGTCAAGCACCTCGAACCTGTTCCGATTCAGCAAGACAACCACAACATACATCGGCACTCAGCCGATCACCAAATTCTTACCAGAAAATCACGATGTACGTCCAATCGCATCAGGATGGTTTCAATCCTTAATTCACCAGTAGACACACCTTCCAAATACAAGCACCAAACACACGCAACAATAACCCTACGACCTTTAATCAAAAAAAGATCTTTTAGAAAACCTCAACACAGCTTGTAGAGTACATCCTCAAGTACTTCCAACGACATCCTACGGTAAGTTCACTATTCAACCACATCGGCATCAGCCGAGCTCCACTATGCCCCAAACTCCATCCAACAATGCCATAGTGTACCCGTCACTTTCATAATGTCTCTCCAGGGTACACAAATATCCTCATAATCATACTGATTACCACCTGACGACGAGCCAATCACGCTTCACTTTTGAAGTCCATCGGTCCAATCCAACGCTAGACCAACACTCCAGGCCCAACACGTCTTCCGATGAACACCAAATCAAGTCTATTCCGAGTCTCCCGATCTCCTGGGTCTCCCGACTAATGCGAACTCCAATCATATCTCCACTACGAATACCTCAGACTTGAGCTAGAAACGATCCAATTCTGATCCACTCACTCCTAAGTGGATCCCACCTACTAGCTCACTACTTCGCATTCACTTCCCACAAATGATCAGACTACCACGTCGGATCAAATCGATCAAGTACTTAACACGTCTAAACGCACGTCTAGATTGTGGGTTCTCTTCAATAACCTCATATCGATCAGTTATAGTCGCTCCTTTTCCATTTCCTTCCGTCATCCTTCAACGAAACACACAATGGTCCTCAACCATGTGATCACAAGTCATTCTACCTTAATTCATCTTAACACCACCCCTTGGCACCCGCCACACAGGCCACTCCCAGCGTTACCAAGTTCTCACTCTACTCCTGAACACAACCACATGTGTCCACAATTAAGGGGGGGTTCATAGTTTCCGAAGTTCCTTCAATAAGTCTCCCAATTTGTCTAAACATGTAACACCCACTCAGAATCAACACATCAGCTCAACGTCTAAACCACAATATCTCATGATTCTGCGATTTTAATCACGGTACTTCATCCTCAAGTATACCACCTCCGGACTAACTGTCCAAACGTCATCTTACTTTACTACACTGAGGAAGTCCACAACTCCTACGGATCACAACCACGTGTTCGTAGCCAAATCAACTCACTGACCACTCGCCTGTCGGTTATCCCCGTTTATGCGCATCCAAAATCATTCCTTCTGGTGATTGCATCCCAACCTTTCCGAGGTTCAACCCCAAGCACCACTATCATACTCGTAACCAACTCTCGGCATCTCAATCAACAATCACTCTCCTTGGACTCCTCAGTCACTAATCGCGAAGTTGTCAACCACCAATCTCAGGAAATCACCAAGCACAGCTTCGGCATCACCCAAATGCCAACCTCAGCATGTGCCGACATAGTCCCATACTCCCGACGTCTCCAACACAACAGGATACGTCCACGTGAACCAATCTCACTCATGGTCATCCTGACCATACCAACCTAGTCCACTCTAAGATGAAACATAGGTCCACTGCGCTACACTGATCAACTAATGACATCCTGACCGTTCGTCGCCCGAAACCTGACATGCTAATGGTCGTTAGTGGTTCCTGTCAGACACCGGCACCACACGCCTGGTCACAGCCTCTACTCACGATGCGCCCATCGCACCGTTACATGCATCCCAGCCCGTAGCACATCGTCTCCAATCCAGTGCTCATAGTACACCAGTCCCAATCCTTCGCTCCCACTGAGCCAAAACCCTGAATCTATGCTCGGGTCGGAGGAACTGACATTCCTCGTAATCGACAACTCTGAGCAAATCAATGCTCAACCAAATGCCACAATCATACTGGACTCGTCCAGAGTCATCCATCAAACCAAAACCCCCAGCAGCCACATTGCCAACCCAGCCGTAAGTCGGCCCAAGCCACAACCACCAACTCAGGTTTCCCAAACTAAGCACTTCCTCTGGTTTTCTCTCCAAGGAACTCACAGTCCAGACCAGTCATCCCACGACGTTTCTCAAATCATCCCCGTCATACGGGTTACCCCAAACCCACAACAGCCACTGGTTCACTACAACCTCACCACTTGGGTCGTCACACCTGACTAAGACCATCCCTTATCGTAACTCTACACACCAACATCAACCAGCATCCATCGCTAGGGGGGGAATCCTAAACCCTGCCACTCGAGGCATCCGGCTTCTCATAGCTGCACAAGTCCAAATTCAACCAAACTGACCAAAAGGTCACCAATCCATACTATCATCATCCAGCCTAACGAGCCACCGTCAACCAGCCTTCTCGGCCCACGTATACCACCAACTCAACAGGTTACTATCGGGGTCCACATACCGACCAGTCGACCCTTAGTCGACCAACCTACTCGTAATTGTAGCTCACTAGCCACCATTCAAATTCACCACGCTGGCATATATCTGACCCTATGGTCCAACTATCGAGCATGTCCAGTGCCACACACACTAACTACTCCGACCCTAAGCTGACATACGTCATATCTCGCACCGCGTATCGAGCGACTATCACCATGGCACTAATAATCACCGCTAACTAACCACTAATGAACGTACTATCACTATTGCATCCAGGTTGATGACGGTTTGTTCCACGTCGAGACATCACATCCACAGTAGCATCACAACTCCAAGTCAACAATTCACATGCTCTAGAACCCAACCTTGCGCAGACCGTACAAAACCTGTCCTGATACCAATTTGACACGACCCACCCTCAATCCCTCATGATTAAGGGCTAAGTCATGCTCCCGTATAACATGCACATGACACGAAGGCTAAACCGACGTCCAGCCTCCATGTAACACGTAGCTGGACAAGGGATTCCCAAACCGAACCGTCCAAAAATTTTGAATTTCTCAGAGTACGCAGAATCTACTGTGGACCCCGTGTGTGATGTTTCCGTCTCTCTAACCACAGCCCGCGCCGCATCAAACTTGGAGGGTATCGAAAACACAAAAGACTGTGAGTGGACAAAAATAAAGGATAAGTTTTGAAAACAAGTTATAAGAAAAGTACATTTATACCCCTCCGTTTAAAAACCAATGCATGCATAATCAACTCATGTCAGAAAACCATTTCATATTCAATTACGAAAACTGAACTTATTTCCTTTTCTCAAATCCCGGGCCTCAGCCCAAAACCATTAAAATCCATAACATCCGGGTCATTGCCCAAAACATCGGAAAACCATCATTGAAAACCATCATCATCAAGTTCTCATCGAAATCCAAACACATTTGAAATCCATTTCAATCCATTGAACCTGCTGGATCTATCCGATTCTTTAAACTCAATCCAGGCCTCAATATAATCTGGGTCTTTAAACTCCCGAGTCTTTAAACTCAATAGGCCTACGGGGGAAATCAAAATATCCATGTCTTTAAACTCCCGAGTCTTTAAACTCAATCCGGGTCTTTAAACCCAATCCGGGCCTGCCCCCGTCATAATCATATCCGGGTCTTTAAACCCAATAATCAGATCCAGCAAATCCAATCCAAAAACCATTTTGAAACCATTTCCAAATCCATGTCCAAATCCGAATTTGAAATCACCATTTCGGATTCCAAACCGAATCCGAAATTAGCATCCCGAATTCAAATCCAGAACCATATCCATCATCCATTTCCAAATCCGAATCCGAAACCATCATTCCGTAAGCCAGCATTCGGAATAACCATTCTGGACCCAAATCTGGAAATCCACTTTTAAGTTCCAATCTGAATCCAGAATCGTCATCTTGAACTCCGTTTACAAAACACAAAAATCAAATCATCGAAACCATCGTCAAACCATAGCAGAAAACTGTATCTCGTAAAACGTGCAAATACGTAATTATCTCGAAATACATGCAAAACCTTAAATCATCATGATCAATTCTCAAATATAGAAATCACATATAGAAAACATATAAAAACATATATGCATGCATCATAGGTTCAAAAGTAAAGTCCACTCACAGACCCTTAGCGTCGCCACCTTGATACGCGCGCACTTATGCCGTTCTCGGCTAATCCGCTATCACCAGCTTTCCCGAACCTGTCCAAATCCCATAAGAAGGTTACTAACTACTTCATTAAGCTTCTACTAAGTCCCCATAATTTTTCCGATTTTTTAACTATTTTTAACCGAGGGCTAAAACCTTCGGACATCCCGAAAACTATCGAGCCGATGTCCGATTGACTTGAAAATAGTGCCAAAATGTTTGTTACATCGAATACATTAAAAGTCGTGTTTGCACCATCCTCAAAAACTGTGCCACACGCCCACACGCGCCGGCCAAAGGGGCTGCGCGTGGTCCTCACGCGCCGGCACTGTTCATCTTCAACCTTGGGATAGACCCGGTCCAGACAGGTTCAAGCTGACCGGTTCAACTAGACCGGCACTCACGGTTCATTTCCCTTTCTTCATCGATTTTAGTCCCTTTTGGTTTCTAATTCATCTTATAACTTCGTGCCCTCCTTCTTACTCGATCTACCAGCCCAAAAAGGAAAGAAAAACAAGAGGGCTAACCTTCTCGATTCGAAGAAGGACCAGCTACAGTTCGATCGCCATGCCCAGCCACCACAGATCACCTCGGGTCTTAGTTTCCTATCTTTTGAACTCGCCTCTTTCTCCAGAAATGAAACTAGGAAATCAACGCCATCATTAATCAATAGAAGCTACACTACTCTATGTAAACAGAAACAGAGAGATAGAGGTTGTATACTTACCTACGCCGTTCCTCTACCGTGGCCACCACCAACACACCACAGGTTCCTATTCTCTACCTTTTCTCCGTTTCCCCCACTCTCACACCACCAGCACCTCTGGTTTCACTCAAACTCACCTACAAACCTATATAAACCCGCACGATTCCCTGTTTCTATTTTTCTCTGTTCCTCTCACTTCTCTCACACACTTCACTTCACTCAATCACAAACACCCAACACATGCTTGATCATGGCACGAGCACAAACTGAACACAAGCACGACACACACACACACGATTGCTCTGTCTTTGTCTCTGTTTTTAAGCTATCAAAAGTATGAGAAATAGTTTAATCGATCAAAGGTATGAGAAATGGCTGGAACTAACCAGAACCCAGCCAGATGTCCACATCTCCCAACATCTGGTGAAAAGATGAAGTATTGTAGGGACAAATGGCATCATCTAATTAATCACACAATCCAATAACAGCAAAAGTTCATTTTTCCCTTACCACTCAAATTACTATTTTACCCCTCACACATTTAGAATCATAAATCAACTGTCCAACGTCCGATGACTGCGTGCCGCCTGTCTATGAACTCTTCACGTCTCGAACTACGTCAAGGTTGTCGGTCAAAGTCCATTTGACCGTCCATACAAAAAGTCAACATTTTTGCCCATTCTAGGGGCAAAATCGTCATTCCGCACGTTCGTCCGAAATTATCCAACTAGTCACCGATTATCTTCACTAATCCGTCATTAAGCACTACTCTAATCCCGGTTTACGGGACGGGTCGTTACATTTTTCGTATACCATCCTTCATATATGAATTGTCTCCTCCTGGGAGGGTCGTTGGCCTAGGTGGACCCCGGAGTAGTCACAGAGCACTGACTGAGTGAAGTCACCCCCGTTGGGTTCATTACTCTTAGAAAGGCTATGGATTATAACCCCTAGCTAGGGTCATTGATCTACGGACATTGACCTGGGTGGACCTTGGGGAGACTTGGGCTTTGAGACCCCAGGTAGCACGCGCATAGCTCTAGATACCGTGACATGATTGGTTATATGAAATATATGATAAACATGATTTCAATTGATTTGCGAAATTTTGTTTTTATAATTGATAAATGGATTTGGGCTGAGATCCCATATATGTTTAGTATGTTCTAGTTTTCTGTAAATGGATTTTGGTAGGGGCCCGTATGATTATGGTTGTTTAAACATATGTGGTTTGATAAATGGTTTTCCTATGCATGCATGCTTATTAGTGAAGGGCATAAAGGTCTTTTATGAAATGTGTTTTATAAACTTATTACTTTTCGTCCACTCACATTCTTTCTGTTTTTAATCCCCTTCAGGTTGAATACAGTGCGGATTCTATCAGAGACCGAGACATCACATACCTCCTCTGGATCCTGGCGTACTTTGGAAGCTAGAAGGCTAAATGTTTTAATTTTCCCTGTCCGTGTCAGACGGGATCAGGAGTGTTCCTCATTAATCCCAGGGAGATTAGGACGGGTCATGATAGGTGGTATCAGAGCAGGGTTCGCTCTTGGAGTATCGCGCAGGTCGAGGATGTGATGTCTCTATGAACTACAATTCCTTATCAACCTGATAGTTAGGTTGCCGGTACGATAGTTAGTAGGATTAAATCGTGGAACGTCTTAGTTCGGCATTTGATGTTGGGGTTTCCATAGTTCTATCGTGGATGGTAGTGTGGGACCCTACGAAAGGATGACTGTAATAGTACTTTAGAGTTCTGATCGTGTGACGGTTAGTTGGGATCGTCTCTCACGATGTTGTAGGATCGGTCTTGACGACTGGTTTGAGTTGTGACCATTAGATGGTCGGATTTTGCTGAGTTAGGTGGCTATGCTGCTCGGGGTAGCCGGGTTCGTGGAACTCTAGTTGAACTGATGGTAGGATTAGATTGACATCCATACGATGTAGGGACCGCGGGGTCGGTCAAATTATGGATTTTACTGCCTTCTGCAGTTCGGTTCAGAGAAATCCTAAGGTGTGATCGCGGAACCCTAAGGTACAATGTATGGTTCAGAAAGGTGTGGCGAGTAGATTAGTGACTAATCACGATTAGTGAGGCTAATCCGTGATTAGTAGAGCGAAATCGGAATGAACGATGCGAAATGACCGTTTTGCCCCTAGTGGTGGCAAAATGTTGACTTTTCAATCGGGTGGTCAAATGGACTTTGACCGATGACCGTGACGTAGTTCGTGACGTCACGAGTTCATAGACAGGTCGCACGTTCATTTCCGACGTCCGGGGAGGAAGTTATGACGTTCGGAAGTTTAGGGACATTTTGGTAATTTGGGTGAATAGGAGGTCAAATGTTGACTTTTTGACCGGGAGGTCCGATGGCCGAGGCCCGAAGAACGTTACGTAGATAAGGACAATACGAATCCGTAGACAGGCGGCACGTCGAATTCGGACGTTCGACGACGAAGTTACTGTTCACGGAAGTTCCTAGTTACTATTCACGACGGCACGTTTTACGAGACAAAAAGTGCAGTTTTGTCTCTAGTGGGCCCAGATATTTAATGGAGGCCCAATGGTTGAGTGACACTTGTCACCCATCCACTGGCCAGCCTCACCCACTCATGCACCAAACCATTCACCCGTGCATCCATTTTTCCATTTTTTCCTCCAACCATTACCCGATCCCATCTCCAAATCCAACCCTCCAACCCTGTTCGATCATGAACCGAGAAGCCCAGAGGTGGAGAGGATGAAGGCTGGACGATGGTGGCCGGCTGGAAGCCACGCCGCCGTGGGCGGCGGCCATGAAACCCGAGAGTACTCGGTTTGCCCAAATTCCATTTTTAATTTGTGTTTTACATTATGGATAGTTTTGGTTGATTAGGGAATGTTTGTTAGATTGTTTAGGGTGTATAGAGATGAGTTTGAACGGGGGTTGACGGCTATGAAGCGTGGGGACGGAATCGGAAAACAGGGGCCGTGGGGGGTGAATTTTTAGGGATCGATTTAGGGGGTTTTAGGTTGTTTTGTTAATTGGGTTAGATAGGAAACTTGAAAATAGGAATTTAGAAATTGGAATGGAAGAAATCGGACCGAAAATGAGGGAGAAGGAGGCCTGGACCGGTTACGCCGGTCCAGTTGCAGGGGTTGGACCGGTCTGATCGAGGTAGGAGAAGCACTGTTCACAGGCGCGTGGCTCCCACGCGCAGCCACTTCAGGCGGCGCGTGTGGGCGTGTGGGGAGGAATTTGAGGAAGGTTCCAACATACGAAATCATCTATTCGATGTAACGAACATTTTGGGACTGGCTTCGTCTCGATCGGACACCGTCTCGATATGTTTCGGGGCATCGGAAGGTTTAGGTTCGGGATTAAAAATAGTTAAAAATACGGGAAAATTATGGGGCTTTGGTAGGAGGTTAATTAAGTAGTTAGTAACCTTCTATTACGATTTAGACAGGTTTGGGAGTCCCGGTGACGGTGATCGGCTCGGGGAGCCGTATGGCACGCAAATCGAAGCGGCAGCTCGGACGGTCTGTGAGTGGACCTTGTTTTCTAAATTGGTGCATGCATACATGTTTATTATATGTTTTATTACTTGTTTGATGATGCCATGGGTGCATTTGTATGTGGTTACGTATAAGAACGTATTTCGAGATTTTGACCTTATACGGTGCTTATACGGGTCTGTATTCCTTTATTGATTTAAATTAAATGGTTTTGGATTTCTAAATGGATAAACTCGGGTATGAGACCCATTTGGTATTGTCTCGGGCATATGACACTATTTATGACCTTCGGGTCTAAATCGTGGTCGCGACGGGTGCTATGTGCACGACGATCGACGATACGACGCTCGCCTCCGGTTTGGGATGTGTTCCTTCCGGAGAGGTCACGATGCACGATTCGTTGTCGGGCAGCCTGGGGAGGCTCGACTTCGGAGTGCTGACGGTTCAGGATAGCGATCGGTGATGAGTGCACCATGATCTTGCGATGGTCGCGTCGGTTGATTCGTTCACGGCGACATACCAGGATTGAGGGCGGTCCTGGATGGATGGTTGCACACATCACTATGATCGGAGTCGTGACTGACCCTTGGATATCGGGCACGGTTCCCAGTTAAGTCATATGTTCGGGCACGAGACCCAGTTGTTTTACACTGATGATTTTGGGTCAGGGACCCTAGATGGATTTCCAAGTTCATGACGGTTTATGGGAACCGGCATGAACCTTTGTCAGGTTATTCTAGTTCTTGACGGTTTATGGGGACCGGCATGAACCCTGGTTATGTTATTACGGTACATGACGGTTTATGGGAACCGGCATGTTACCTGATTATGGACATTATGGATCATGACGGTTCAGGGGAACCGGTCATGAATGTTTATGTTATGTATATATATGTTCATCTACCTTCCTTTACTTCTATTATCTCCTCCGGGGAGGGTCGTTGGCCTGGGTGGACCCCGGAGTAGTCACGGAGCACCGACTGAGTGGAGTCACCCCCCAGTTGGGTTCCTTACTCTCAGGAAGGCTATGGTTACTATTACCTCGGGTAGGGTCAGTGGTCTGCGGATATTGACCTTGTCTTTGAGATGACTCGGATTGAGACCCGGGTAGCAGGCGCGTAGCTTTGGATACCGTGACAGGATTGGTTGTGTGACTTATATATATGTATGTAATGGATATATGATATATGATATGTGGTGTGTACAGGTGTGCACAGGATTTGGGCAGTGGCCCGTATGGTCGTTTTTATTATGGTCCTTTCGACCTTGGTTTACATCTGCTTTGGGCTTAGTCCCACATATGGTTTGTTTTGGATAAATGGTTTTCGAGTGCATGCATGCTTTTTAGTGGAGGGTACAAATGTCTTATGAAATGTTTTTATAAACTCTTGTTTTGTCCACTCACAGCTTTTAATGTTTTGACTGCCCTTCAGGTTGACATCGGATGTGGACTGTAGCAGAGACCGAGATATCACATGCCTCCTCCGGATCCTGGCGTACTCTGATAGCCCGGGAGGGCAAAGGTTGGAAATATCCCTTGTCTGACACTTCGTGTCAGACGGGAGCAGGGTCATCCCGCACTAATCCCGGGGGGATTGGGATGGGTCCTGTCAGCGTGGTATTAGAGCGGGGTTGACTCTATTCGAGCAACCGCGGAGCTCTTGGAGTATGTACGCTGGTCGAGGATGTGATATCTCAATGGGCTACAGTTCGTGGTCAACCTGATAGTTGGGGTGCCGATACGATAGTTAGTAGGATTGGATCGTGGAACGTCTTGGTTCGGCATTCGATGCCGGGGTTGCCATAGTTCTGTCAAGGTTGGCAGTGTGGGACCCTACGGAAGGATTAACGTGTTCGTATTCTGGAGTGTGATCGTGAGACGGTTAGTTGGGATCGTCTTCACGATGTCGTAGGATCGGTTCCGACCACTGGTTGGGAACTATGACCATCGATGTTCGGATTTTGTTGAGTTAGGTGGATTTACTGCTCCTGTCGGTTAGCAGCCGGATTCGGAGAATCCTAGTTGATTGACGGTAGGATTGGATTGACGTCTTTATGATGTCAAGACAGCGGAGTCGGTCAGATTATGGATTTTACTGCCTTATGCAGTTGGGTTCTGCGGAACTCTAGGGGTGATCGTGGAACCCTACCGTATGTGTATGGTTCGGAAATGTGAGTTGACGAGTGGTTTGACTTGGACGACAATTCGAATTTGGATTCGTTAGTCGGTCTAGTCATGTCAGCTTGTGTTGGGACTGCACTTCGCAGTCAGAGTTGTACGTATCGGTTAGACCGAGTTGGTTGTCGTGCTACTTCAGTTGTGGGTTGGTGCAACTAAGGTCGTGGGCGACCTGGTAGATGACATTTGGGTTAGTCGGAGTACGACTGGTTAGAGTTCGGTTGGACAAGTTATCAGGGTTGGTAATTGTCGATGGAATCCCAGGTTTGGGATACAGGGTAGTTGGTACGAGCGGTTGATTCCGTTGGATGCGAATCTCGATAGCGAGGTCTGGTAGTTAGGTCTGCACGAGGTTGTGGCAGACGCTACTATCGATGGACTTAGTCGAGTCTCATCAGGTCGAGTAGACTCAGGTTGTCGTGACGATGATACGAGGTGCGTGAGTAACGCATATGTACGAGCAGTGATTCTGGATTCGACTCCGTTACGGCTGAGTGCGATCGCAGAATGAGACGGGGACGTTCAGGGGGCGTTTCCTATTCTCGTATGGGTTGTCAGGGTGACTGTACCCAGAGTTGTCGGGTACGAGGGAGACAGAGTTTCTCCTATTCGAGCAGAAGTACGGGGCCGTCGCTCGGTATGAGCGGAGATCCAGGGTTGTCAGTTTTGGACATGCTGTGCCGATACTGATACTGGTGTTGGTATACTGGTACTAGCGCTGGTGCTAGTACTGGTGATTGTGATGACGGTGAGTCACGAGTCGGGATGTGGCTCTGACGAGATGGGCATATGTTCGGTATCTGTGGTTCCAGAGTGGACCTCAGATAAGGTTAAAGTGGTTAAGGGACACGTGGTTGATGTCCGGGTATGTTGTTTCCAATCTTGTTGGAACTTCGGAATCGCGGGAGTTTGCGATTGAGGTGACGAGAGGAATACTGGTTTTCCGCATTGGTATCGGGTATTTCGACGTCATTTTGGGTGACTTCTCAGGTTCTACCATAATTGATGGTGGTAGATGATGTAGATGTTATTGATGTTGTTGGTTGCCACTAGTTCACTGATCGTGTATTGGTTGGTGTACCCGTGATTGTGTTGGGTCATCAGGTGGAGTGAGTATATCGAAGTTAGGTGACTGAGATTCCTCATTTTCTACTTGGTAGCAGACGATGTTAGGTTACATGACGTGGTGAGTGCAGCGAGTGTTGTTTGCATTCACGTAGGATGGATTATTCAATCATTCTTGATTTTTCCTCGGTGGAATGACAAGGATCGATACGAGGTAACCAGTGAGTACCCACAGTCTCGGCGTGTCTCGTCGTTGACTAATCTGTTTAGATGTGGGAATTGGTTTAGGACTTTGGGTATCGTTATGGATCTGGATCGTGGTCTTGATGATCCAGATAGGTGGAGAGTTTATCGCTCATACTTGGATGTTTGAGTGGGGCATGTTGGGACTGAACTTCTTTTCGAGGTAAATCCCATATGGCTTACTACTCGCCTGAGTAGTTGTCCGATGAGTAGTTTTTCGACGTGGTCGGATATGGTCAGCCTTAGGGATGTGCGGATATTGTGATTGGCTTCCCTATGAAGTCAATCGATGGTATTGGAGTAATCGGTTGAGCAGACAACCGATAGGTTCATGATTGATACGTCTCGGTAGACGAGAACGATATTTCAGGTTTTGGAATCAGATCTCTGGATGACGATTCAGGATTTGATTTTGGAACTTGAAAGAGGATTTCTGTATTTGGGTTTTGGAATCGGATTCTGGGTGACGATCCAGGATTTGATTCTAGAGCTTGACTGTAGATTTTCTTTTATGGATTTGGGTTCGGAATGGTTATTCCAAATGCCGGTTTACGGAATGATGATTTCGGATTCAAATTTGGACATGATTATGGATATGATTTCTGGGTTTGGATTCGGGATTTCTTACGAAATTGAGGATTCGGATTCAGATTTGGAAATAGATAATGGGTTGGAGTTTCGATTTGTCTAGATCGGACAGATGGACTCCATAATTGAAACGTGATTGACTACAACCTAGTTGGTTGTAGGCTGATTGATGGGTAGATGTACGTACCTTGTTCGTTGTTCGAGGTACAACACCGGGCAGACTTGGGATGTCTGGTGACGGTATATAGGTTATACCAGTGGTACGTTGGAGAGCGTGTTGGTAGTCGGCATGGTTCCGATACCATTGGAGTAGTCGGGGTCGTGGACTGGACGTTGGATACTGTGCATTGGGTCATGGTATTTCTGATGGGTCTGCGCGTTGGTGGTTAGTGTAACCACGAGTGAGTATAGTGTCAGTTTTCGACTGACGACTGTCAAGTGGTGACGGTCTGTCGGAGGTGTCAGCGTGGATCGTTGAGTGAGGTCTGGTGGCTCCCAGTGGGAGCAGACGTCAGGATAGATTAGTGATTGAGAAGGGAACCGTCTAGTTGTTGTATCAACAAGATGGTAGATTTGACAAGTAGTCTCAATTCGGACCGTGTGGCTACTGTTCTTCGACGTGGTCGAGTGTAGTCGATACGACGAGAGCGTTAGTGGCACGTCGGGCTGTAGACGAGTAAGGATTATTCTGTTTAGTGGGTGTACGGGTGTACACGTGTCGTGAGATCGAATTATTTACACGAGGTGGAGGTTGTGGAATCAGGATAGTTGGAGTTTCGAGAACGAAACTAAATTAAGGAGGGAAGAACGGTGGGGTTTAGGTCGGTTGGAATTTCGGGGACGAAATTAATTAAGGCGGGAAGGTTGTAACGACCCGTCCCAAATTCCATGATTAGATTAGTAACTAATCACGATTAGTGAGGCTAATCCATGATTAGTAGAGCGAAATCGGACGAACGATGCGAAATGACCGTTTTGCCCCTGGTGGTGGCAAAACATTGACTTTTCAATCGGACGGTCAAATGGACTTTGACCTATGACCGTGACGTAGTTCGTGACGTCACGAGTTCATAGACAGGTGGCACGTTCAATTCCGACGTTCGGGGAGGAAGTTATGACGTTCAGAAGTTTAGGGTCATTTTGGTAATTTGGGTGAATAGGAGGTCAAATGTTAACTTTTTGACCGGGAGGTTCGATGGCCGAGGGCCGAAGACCGTTACGTACATAAGGAGGATACGAATCCGTAGACAGGCGGCACGTCGATTTCGGACGTTCGACGGCGAAGTTACAGTTCACGGAAGTTCCCAGTTACTATTCACGATGGCACGTTTTACGAGACAAAAAGTGCAGTTTTGTCTCTAGTGGGCCCAGATATTTAATGGAGGCCCAATGGATGAGTGACACTTGTCACCCATCCACTGGCCAACCTCACCCACTCATGCACCAAACCATTCACCCGTGCATCCATTTTTCCATTTTTTCCTCCAACCATTACCCGATCCCATCTCCAAATCCAACCCTCCAACCCTGTTCGATCATGAACCGAGAAGCCCAGAGGTGGAGAGGATGAAGGCTGGACGATGGTGGCCGGCTGGAAGCCACGCCGCCGTGGGCGGCGGCCATGAAACCCGAGAGGTACTCGGTTTGCCCAAATTCCATTTTTAATTTGTGTTTTACATTATGGATAGTTTTGGTTGATTAGGGAATGTTTGTTAGATTGTTTAAAGTGTATAGAGATGAGTTTGAACGGGGGTTGACGGCTGTGAAGCCTGGGGACGGAATCGGAAAACAGGGGCCGTGGGGGGTGAATTTTTAGGGATCGATTTAGGGGGTTTTAGGTTGTTTTGTTAATTGGGTTAGATAGGAAACTTGAAAATAGGAATTTAGAAATTGGAATGGAAGAAATCGGACCGAAAATGAGGGAGAAGGAGGCCTGGACCGGTTACGCCGGTCCAGTTGCAGGGGTCGGACCGGACCGGCCGATTCGAACCGGTCTGATCGAGGTAGGAGAAGCACTGTTCACAGGCGCGTGGCTCCCACGCGCAGCCACTTCAGGCGGCGCGTGTGGGCGCGTGGGGAGGAATTTGAGGAAGGTTCCAACATACGAAATCATCTATTCGATGTAACGAACATTTTGGGACTGGTTTCGTGTCGATCGGACACCGTCTCGATATGTTTCGGGGCATCGGAAGGTTTAGGTTCGGGATTAAAAATAGTTAAAAATACGGGAAAATTACGGGGCTTTGGTAGGTGGTTAATTAAGTAGTTAGTAACCTTCTATTACGATTTGGACAGGTTTGGGAGTCCCGGTGACGGTGATCGGCTCGGGGAGCCGTATGGCACGCAAATCGAGGCGGCAGCTCGGACGGTCTGTGAGTGGACCTTGTTTTCTAAATTGGTGCATGCATAAATGTTTATTATATGTTTTATTACTTGTTTGATGATGTCATGGGTGCATTTGTATGTGGTTACGTATAAGCACGTATTTTGAGGTTTTGACCTAATACGGTGCTTATACGGGTCTGTATTCCTTTATTGATTTAAATTAAATGGTTTTGGATTTCTAAATGGATAAACTCGGGTATGAGACCCATTTGGTTTTGTCTCGGGCATATGACATTATTTACGACCTTCGGATCTAAATCGTGGTCGCGACGGGTGCTATGTGCACGGCAATCGACGATACGACGCTCGCCTCCGGTTTGGGATGTGTTCCTTCCGGAGAGGTCACGATGCACGATTCGTTGTCGGGCAGCCTGGGGAGGCTCGACTTCGGAGTGCTGACGGTTCAGGATAGTGATCGGTGATGAGTGCACCATGATCTTGCGATGGTCGCGTCGGTTGATTCGTTCACGGCGACATACCAGGATTGAGGGCGGTCCTGGATGGATGGTTGCACGCATCACTATGATCGGAGTCGTGACTGACCCTTGGATATCGGGCACGGTGCCCAGTTGAGTCATATGTTCGGGCACGAGACCCAGTTGTTTTACACTGATCATTTTGGGTCAGGGACCCTAGATGGATTTCCAAGTTCATGACGGTTTATGGGAACCGGCATGAACCTTTGTCAGGTTATTCTGGTTCTTGACGGTTTATGGGGACCGGCATGAACCCTGGTTATGTTATTACGGTACATGACGGTTTATGGGAACCGACATGTTACCTGATTATGGACATTATGGATCATGACGGTTCAGGGGAACCGGTCATGAATGTTTATGTTATGTATATATATGTTCATCTACCTTCCTTTACTTCTATTATCTCCTCCGGGGAGGGTCGTTGGCCTGGGTGGACCCCGGAGTAGTCACGGAGCACCGACTGAGTGGAGTTACCCCCCAGTTGGGTTCCTTACTCCCAGGAAGGCTATGATTACTATTACCTCGGGTAGGGTCAGTGGTCTGCGGACATTGACCTTGACTGATGACTCGGATTGAGACCCGGTAGCACGCGCGTAGCTTTGGATACCGTGACAGGATTGGTTGTGTGACTTATATATATGTATGTAATGGATATATGATATATGATATGTGGTGTGTACAGGTGTGCACAGGATTTGGGCAGTGGCCCGTATGGTCGTTTTTATTATGGTCCTTTCGACCTTGGTTTACATCTGCTTTGGGCTTAGTCCCACATATGGTTTGTTTTGGATAAATGGTTTTCGAGTGCATGCATGCTTTTTAGTGGAGGGTACAAATGTCTTATGAAATGTTTTTATAAACTCTTGTTTTGTCCACTCACAGCTTTTAATGTTTTGACTGCCCTTCAGGTTGACATCGGATGTGGACTGTAGCAGAGACCGAGATATCACATGCCTCCTCCGGATCCTGGCGTACTCTGATATCCCGAGAGGGCAAAGGTCGGAAATATCCCTTGTCTGACACTTCGTGTCAGACGGGAGCAGGGTCATCCCGCACTAATCCCGGGGGGATTGGGATGGGTCCTGTCAAGTCATCTCATCTTTAGTGATGGAATTTCTCTCCACAGTCGAGGTTGTAGTAATCGGTTAGACCTAGTTGGTTGTCATGCTACTTTAGTTTTGATGGATAGTTGGTGAAACTAAGGTCATGGACGACCTAGTAGACGACATTGGTTGAGTCGAGTTACATTTGGTTAGGGATTGGTTGGATAGGTTACCAGGGTTGGTACTTGTCGATGGAATCCCAAAGCGGGAATATGACATAGTTTGTAAGGGCGATTGTTTTTATTGGATGTGGAGTCTCGATAGAGATGTCTAGTGGTTAGGTCTGCACAAGTCTGTGGCAGGCACTACTACCGAGAGTGGTTATAGTTACGGCTGTTGAGAGTCAGGGGATGTTCAGGGAACATACCCTTTTTCTCATTTGAGATGTCAGGGTGACTCTACCCAGAATTGTTGGGTACGAGGGAGGCAGAGTTTCTCCCATTCGAGCAGAGGTACGGGGTCATCGCTCGGTATGAGTGGAGATACTAGTATTGATGTTAGTATGTTGGTACTGGTACTAGCGCTGGTACTGGTGAGTTGGTGTACGAGAGTACATTTGATGTGAGGTCGATTGTGCTTTCCACGTGGTGGTTTTGGAATCGGGATAGTTGGAATTTCGAGGACGAAATTATTAAAGGAGGGAAGGTTTTAAAGACCCGTCCCGAATTTCGAAATTAGATTAGTGACTAATCAAGGATTAGTGAGATTAATCGGTGATTCGTGGGGGGTACTTTAGGACGGACGGTGCAAAATGATGATATTGCCCCTAGAATGGGCGAAAAGTTGAATTTTCATTCGGGTGGTCAAATAAACTTTGGCCGATGACTGTACCGTAGTTCGAGACATCATGAGTTCATAGACAGGTGGCACGTCCGATTCCGACATTCGAGGAAGAAGTTATGACGTTCGGAAGTTCATGGCTATTTTGGTAAATTGGTTAAAAGGGGCAAATAGTTGACTTTTGACCTAGGAGGTTCGATGGCCGAGGACCGAGGCTCGTTACGTATATCGGGATGATACAAATCTGTAGACAGGTTGCACGTCGAATTCGGACGTTCAACGGAGAAGTTACGGTTCACAGAAGATTTCGAGAACTATTCAAAATGGCACATTTTACGAGACAAAATAGGACTTTTGTCTTTAGTGTGGCCCCCAGATATTATGACAGGCCCAATGGCTGAGTGAAAAGTGTCACCCATCCATTGCCCAGCCTAAACACAGTCATGCATATCCATCCCTTTGAGTTCGATCATTCACCAAACAAAACCAAACCCGATCACTCTTCCACCCCAAGCCAAACCCTTAACCCCCATGATCAGATGTGAGATCTAGAGAGAATGAAGTGAGGACCAGAGGACGTGGTGGCTGGCCAAGTAGCGCCGCCGTGGACGGTTGAGGCCAACTCGAACCAAGGTAATCGGTTTTTGCCCGATTCCTTCCATTTTTTATTTCCGACATTATGGGCTATTTTTATTGATTATAATGGGTTTATTGGGTTATTATGAGAATGTTAGGAAGGTTTTTGAGGTTGGTAAGTGGCTGTGAAGCCTAGGAACAAATCTGGGCTGTTGAACCGTGAGGAGGAAAATCAAACCGTGGGGTTTTTGTAGGGTTTTTATGTTTTGATTCATAGGTTCAGGTTCCTAAGATCAAATTAGGAAGGATGGGATTGATTAGGAAGAGAAAGGATGAAAATTGAACAGGGTAGGAGGCTGGACTGGTCACACCGGTCCAAGTTGCAGGCTGAATCGGGCCGACCGGTTCGGACCAGCCTAGCCAAAGCTTGCTGGTGATTGAACAGTAGGCGCGTGAGCCCACGCACAGGGCCCTTTGGGTGGCACGTGGCAGCGTGTGGCACTCTTTTTGGGGATGTGTTCAACACACGAAATCATCCTTTCGATGAGTAGTTCTGGACATGACTCGAATGTTGCTTGAGTGCAGTTCCCGAGTTGGCTTACGTGTAGTGCCGTTGGGACGGTATGATATCTATACACTTGTGAGTAGTTCTGTTTTATGATGGTTATTGATATGTGAGTACTGATGACTGGTACTGTTGATGAGGACTTGATGGATGGTTGTATCTAGATATGTTTTCGTGATTTAAGAAAATGGATTTCCGAAAATATGGGCCATGGGAGTTTGAAAACTGATATGATTTTATTGGTCCACTGTTTATGTTTGATTCGAAATCCGATTCTTGTTTTACTCTATGCATGCATGTTTCAAGCTGGAGTGTAAAGAGTTTGTTTTGAAATGTATTTTCAAACGATGTTATTTTTGTCCACTCATACGTTTTATGTTTTTTACGACCCTTCAAGCCGTGGCACAAAGATCGGGGCTACTCAAGAGGCGGGTAAGAATGGGAATCAGTGATAATATCCCTTGTTTGGCAAGTGCTAAGGGTATTTTCGGAACTTCATTTGACTTGTCAGACAGGAGTAGGATCAGGCACACGGTTATCAAAGTCCATTTGGGATGGGTCTTGTCATGAACACTCTCTCATGATGTGACCAGGTTGTTCATAGGAATAACAAATCACTGTACGACCAGCTCTGCCACTCTTTCTCCCAACTGACGTCCCACTAGACTGAGCTGTCTCTTGGGGTCTAAACCCAAATCTCCATGTACCTTAAATTTTCACCCGAACCCTCATTCGCTATGTGAATCGTAAACATATTTCAACCTTCCCGGCTCTCCCCAAGCCCTGATATAGTACGATGACTTGTCTCAAGTCCTAACGAATGTCCTGACTCTTTTTTAGTCCAATTTCAATATCTTGACTCTTCTCGAGTCCAAATCCGATATTCGTAATTCATGCCACCATTGGCATGCCTGGTCACCTAGCATAAATACTGCCGGTGTACCATATCCTATTGAGAATTTCCCATTACATATTAAAACTCAAATGGTCTCTCCAATCGAGGAACTCAGTTAACAATTTCCTTCGGGTCTAGCTCGCCCATTTATGCTAGATTTCTAGCCTATAGGCTCATTCACTCTCAGGATCAATTCCATTAGTATCTGACCCCCAATCCAGGGTCAATTCCATCCCAAAATCTATCATGGGATCTTATATAACCTCGTATACTCGTCTCATTATAGGGTTGTGCATGGGGCTTGCGTTTTGGAGGCAAGACGTGGCAACACAAATCAGTTACCAAATGCTCTGATACCAACTTGATAGGACCCATCCCGAGAGGACTTGGATAACCATGCCTAGTTTTACCCTTAGTACCCTTAGCACTTGCCAGAAAAGCGATAACCGCATTGATTCCCACTCATGCCTCTACTTCTCAATCAGTCCTGATCTTTGTGCCACGACCTGGAGGGTCAATAAAAACTTCAAAGGTGTGAGTGGACAAAAACAATATCGTTTGAAAACACATTTGACGAAAATCATTCTTACCCTCTAGTTTCGCAATCATGCATGACAGGACCCGTCCCAATCCCACTGGGACCACCCGGGGACGTGACCCGCTCTCGTCTGACAATGACTCTAAACATACCAAAATTACCCTTAAATAAAAACCGAAGACTCACATAGATAGATAACGTACAACCACAGTGTTTAAAGTGATACTGTCAGACAAGGGAAAGTAAATACAACATGTGAGCACACTAGTCAGAGTACATTTATTCGGTGCTCAACCTACCCACAAGTGGGTGTACAGGTGCACAGCTAGGCAAACTAAACCTCTGCCTCCTCCTCCGGGTCCTCCTCCTCTATTTCCGTGTCAGGGTCTGGAGGGGTCAGTAAAACAAGGGTGAGTGGGCCAAAAATAACAGTTTAGAAATCAATTGAATAATAAAATAATCATAAGGTTTTACCCCTCCGTTTTCCAAATCTTGCATGCAGTGAAAATATAATATTATAATGAAATCATAACAAATGAACCACAATAATAATCGTAAGGTGAAACTAACATATCAGTGCACTGTAAAACCCAACCCAAATGATGTCACAGTTCTAAGGCTACGCGTTGCCACTCAGGGTCTCACACCCGAGACTCTCTAGGTACATCAGCTCCCGGTATCCCGGTCACTGCCCGAGGTATATGAACATGCCTTCCTGAGAGTAAGCAGCCCAACGGGGGTCAACTCCACTCAGTCAGAGCCCCGTGACTACTCCAGGGTCCACCCAGGCCAACGACCCTCCCTGGAGGAGACAATATACACAGGTAGGAAAGTACAGTACAATAATAGTATAGTTTACCCTATGTCCCCCGGACATCCCAAACAAAATCCACATATAATCCAGACGGGTCTCATGCCCAAAACATTGTAATAACATATATAAGCAGTTTATAAGACTCATCAGTGGAAATAGTAAAACAGTTTATGCATGCAAGCCTTTTATAAATCAAACAGCCCACTCACACTCGGTCCTTGCTGCTCAACGATCTCTATAAACCTGTATTATTATTCCTGAGGGTTACTTAAGGACCCTATAATATCAATACCAAGACCCTAGAACAGATCCGCCTCAAAAACGCATCCCGGGCACTATTCTCGGTGCTTCAAACCCCATTTTGACCAACATAACGATCTCCGATCGACACGAAACCACCTCCATTGGATCCGTATCGTCGAAACCTTGAAAATGGTACCGGCCCCACCAAAATCACTGTTCACATGCGCCCCCACGCGCCTGGTCAACGTGTGGGTCAACGCTGCTACAGTACTGCTGACGTCAGCATGACGTCATCACTGACACTTGTCAGGTGACACGTGGCATGTTCTGATTGGTCCCTGGTCTGACAATATCTGACAGGATGACGTCATCATGACGTCAGAAGTGACGTCAGCATGATGATGTCATCATGCTACAGTATCGGGTCAGACCCGTTTGACTGGAACCGGGTCGCCGTCGACCCACGGCTTGACCCGATTCAACGGTACGATTCCGGCCACCATTTTCGACGGGGTTCATCCCTCTAGGGTCGTCTAGGTCTGTTCTATGGTTCTACAACCTCAAAATGGAAAGAAAATGGGAGAAAACTCACCAGTTCTTCTCTGAAACTCACGGCCAAAGTCCGATCGCCTTCTCCGGTGATCCACGCCGTGTCCGTCGTCCAAACCGGTCCTGATCGACTCGTCTCTCGCCCTAGAACATGTCTAACACCAAACAACTGAGTTCCTAGCACTAAAACACGTTGGTCCGAAACAGGGGATCAAAACGGGTTTTCGGGTTTTCGACCTTACCGCCGTCGTGTCGCCGCCGCAGGCCGTGCCGTCGTCCAGTTAAGCTCCTGGGGTCCTCACGGTGTAGACTGGAGCTTCCCCGCGTCGAGGTGGTGTGGTTGTCACGGTTTGCTTCTAGGACCCGTTTCCGTCGTGTTTCGGGTCGTGCTTTTTGGACGGAATTTCGGGCGGGAAAATGGGTTGGTGGTTGCTGGTGGTTGCACGGGTTGTGAAGACCAGATGACGGTGGTGCTGTGGGTGGTCGTTTGGTGCGAAGAGGATGGCTGGTTTGATCGCCTTGGTCGAGAGAAAATGGAAGAAATGCACGGGTTTGTGGGGGGGGGGGGGGGGGCTGTATGTGTGTTTGTGTGTTTGAGTGAAACGGACAGAGGATGATCGTGCATGAATAAGGAAAATCAGAAGAAATGAAGGGCCAGGATGCATTTGAGCAGTAGATCCAAGGGCTAGAAACAATTGGAGGGAAAATAATTAATATAAAAATGAGTTAAATAGTGTAAGTTGCTTTATGGGAATAGTGTAGGCTTGGATGGGTGACACTTATCACCAATCCACCGGTTTGATTTAAATATTAGGTTGGCACGGATTCCCGTAATAAATTAATATTTTATTCTGTTGTTCTCGGTTCGTAAATTCCGCTAAAATGCTTCCTTGACCATAACTTCTTCATACGAACTCCGATTTCGGCGTGCCGCCTGTCTACGGATTCGTGATGTCCCGACCTACGTCATAGTCATGGCTCAAAGTCCAAATTGTTGCCCGGGCCAAAAGTCAAAGTTTCCCCCCTTCAGGGCAAAATAGTCTTTTTACATTAAAATATTATTATTCTCGGTTCGGGTCGTTACAACCTACCCTCCTTACAGAAATTTCGTCCTCGAAATTTACTCAAACAAGTATGGGTACTGCCTTCTCATCAATTCCTCGGGTTCCCATGTCGCTTCCTCCACCTCGTGGTTCCGCCATAGTACTTTAACCAAAGAAATCGTCTTGTTCCTTAAAACCTTTTCCTTCCTATCCAAAATCTGCACTGGCCGTTCCTCGAAACTCAAATCGGTCATCAGTTCCAGTGGTTGCTCTGGCAGTGCATGAGAGTCATCCCGAAGATACTTCCGTAGCATCGACACATGAAATACGTCATGTACTCGGGAAAGCTCCGAAGGTAGTGCTAAACGGTAAGCCACTGGACCAATCCTCTCGACAATCTCATATGGTCCGATATAACGGGGACTCAATCTCCCACGTCGTCCAAATCGAAGAATCCCTTTCCACGGCGATAACTTTAAAAAGACAAAGTTACCAACCTCGAACTCTAAATCTCGGATCCGTCGGTCTGCATAGCTTTTCTGACGATCCTGGGCCGCCTTCAATCTCTCCCGAATAACCCGAACTGTCTCCTGGGTCATATCCATCAGATCCGGCCCCACTGCGGTTCTTTCTCCGATCTCCATCCAGCATACCGGTGTTCTGCACTGTCGACCATACAGTGCCTCATAGGGTGCCATCCCTATACTCGCATGGTAGCTGTTATTGTAGGCAAACTCCATCAATGGCAATCGATCAGCCCACGAATCCTGGAATTGCAACACACAGGCTCTCATCATGTCCTCGAGAGTTTGTATTGTCCTTTCAGATTGTCCGTCGGTCTGTGGGTGGAATGTTGTACTGAAGTGTAATTTCGTACCCAAAGTAGTCTGTAAACTCCTCCAAAACCTGGATGTGAAACGCGGATCCCGATCCGACACGATCGACTCTGGGGTACCGTGTAGTCGGATGATCTCATTAATGAATAGCTGGGCCAAACGGTTTAGCTTGTATGTCTCACGTACAGGCAGAAAATGTGCTGATTTAGTCAACCGGTCCACTATTACCCAGACTCCATCAACTCCACTCCTTGTCTTCGGTAACTTGAAGACAAAGTCCATTGTAATATGATCCCACTTCCATTGTGGAATTGGAAGTGGCTGCATAGCCCCATACGGACGCTGCCGTTCTTCCTTGACCTGCTGACAGATCAAACATTTGCTGACAAACTCAGCTATCTCCCTCTTCATCCCTGGCCACCAATAATAGTCCCGGAGGGTACGATACATCTTTGTCCCTCCTGGATGCATAGCATAGGCCGAACTGTAGGCCTCGTCTAAAATCTCTCCTCAACTCTGGTACCGCAGGTACACACAATCGCCCAAGCTTTACTAATGCTCCATCGCCCCTGACGGAGAAATCTTGTCTTTGTCCGGATTCAACCTCGTTCCTGTAATCACAAAGTATCTGGTCCTGTAGTTGAGCCTCGATGATTCTGTCGACCAACACGGGTCGCACATGAAAGCTAGCCAACAAGGCTCCCTGATCGTCCATCCCTAACATAACTCCGTTCTTCCGAAGTTCCACTAGCAAAGGAAGATACACCAATCTCAAATGCGCAACTGATCCCGCCGACTTCCTGCTAAGTGCATCAGCTACAACATTTGCCTTGCCAGGATGGTACTCGATCGTACAGTCATAATCCTTCAACAATTCCAACCATCTCCGCTGTCTCATGTTGAGTTCCTTCTGAGTGAACAAATGTTTAAGACTCTGGTGATCGGTGAATATTCGGCATGTCACACCGAACAAATGATGTCTCTAGATCTTTAGAGCATGAACCACCGCCGCCAATTCCAAATCATGAGTAGGGTAGTTCAACTCGTGCGTCTTCAGCTGCCGGGATGCGTAAGCAATCACTTTTCCATTCTGCATCAATACACAACCCAAACCCTGCAGCGATGCATCACTATATACCACGAACTCTCCACTGCTGTTTGGTAATGCAAGGACAGGTGCAGTGGTTAATCGGAACTTTAATTCCTGAAAACTCTGTTCACACTGGTCGTCCCATACAAACTTCACCCCTTTCCGGGTTAACCGGGTCAATGGTGCGGCAATCTGGGAGAAACCCTCTACGAATCTCCGGTAGTAGCCTGCTAACCCAACAAAACTTCGCACTTCCGTCACCGTGGTGGGTCTTAGCCAATTTGTCACAGCCTCCGTTTTCTGAGGATCCATACTTATCCCCTCGGGTGATATAATGTGACCTAAGAATCCAATACTATTTAGCCAAAACTGGCACTTGCTTAACTTAGCATACAGCTGCTCCTGTCGTAGTTTACCCAATACCCTTCGTAAGTGCTCCTTATGAGCCCTGACACTCTTGGAATACACCAAGATGTCGTCAATAAACACGATCACAAATTTATCCAGGTATGCTCGAAAAACTCGATTCATCAAGTCCATGAATGCCGCTGGTGCATTCATCAATCCAAAGGGCATCACCAAGAACTCATAATGCCCATACCTCGTTCGAAAAGCTGTTTTCTGAACATCCCCCTCGGCTATTCTCAGTTGATGGTATCCTGACCTCAGATCTATCTTGGAGAAATATCGCGCTCCTCGTAACTGATCGAACAAATCATCGATCCTGGGTAAGGGATACTGATTCCTTACCGTAGCCTTGTTCAACTGCCGATAATCCACACACAACCGTAAACTACCCTCCTTCTTTTTCACAAATAAGACCGGCGCTCCCCATGGTGATGTACTGGGTCGGATAAACCCGAGATCCACCAGTTCCTGTAATTGGATTTTCAATTCCCGTAGCTCCGCCGGTGCCATACGATACGGTGCTTGTGAAATCGGTCGAGTCCCGGGAGTAACTCGATCGTAAAGTCGATCTCCCTAGGTGGTGGTAATCCAGGTAAATCTCCTGGAAAGACATCAGGAAATTCCCGCACAATCGGAATATCCTCAATACGCAAAGATTCATCCGTAGACTCTACCACATAAGCAAGATAACCCTGACACCCCTTCTGTAAGAGTTTAGTAGCTGTGAGTGCAGATATTACCTTGGGTGATGCGTCTCCACACTCTCCCTGAAATATCACTTCCGGTAATCCTGGACCTCTCAAAGTCAACCGCATGTTACTACAGTCGATGAGTGAATTGTACTCCGACAACCAATCAACTCCAAGTATCACATCGAAATCGTGAACATTCATCAGAATTAAGTCTGCCGGAAATTCGACTCCCTCAATCTCCACAGGACAAGCTCGTATCTCCTGGTTCACCTGGTAGGTCACACCCATCGGTGTCCCCACTCCCATCTCGTGCTCAAGTGCGGTCACCTCACGGCCCAACAGACTCGCACAACGCGGTGAAATAAAAGAATGAGTTGCCCCCGAATCCATCAATGCACGAACAACCATGCCATAAATATGTACAGTACCTGTCAACACTCCGGGAATGGATCTGGCCTGCTGCTGGGTAACAGCATAAACACGAGCCATAGACTCTGCAGGTCATCCCCGTCCTCTAGCCCCTCGATCACGGCCACGCACAACACCGCGTGTCCGGCTGCTGTCAGTCTGGGATGCTGTGCTCTGCGCTGGCGCAGTACTGCCGCGAATCAGTGGACACTCAGAAGCATAGTGCCCCGGCTCCCCACAAGCGAAGCAAGTGACCTCCCTAGGTCGACCCGAGTATCTTCCCGGTGAGATGCTCATCGGGGAGTACGACCGCTGCCAAGCTCCAGAACGCTGTCCAGACCGCTGAGGACTCCTGAACTAACCAGAACGTCCTCGGCTGCCAGAAGACGAAGATCCACCAGAATGTCCTCCCTTCGAGCCACGACGGCCCGAGAATCCAAAGTGTGGGCGATCACGTCGCCGAGTCTCCCCCTCAGCTCGCTGACGAGCCAGGATACTGTTCTCAACCCTGGTCACCGCATCAGTCAGATCCCTCATGGAAGCAAAGGGTGTTGCAGTCACCATCGCCTGAATCTCAGGTCGCAAGCCCCACTCAAATCTGCGACATCGGTCTGCCTCGGTGATCACGAAGTTCTCAGCAAAGCGAGACAACATCAGGAAGGTCTCCTCGTACTCTGCTACAGTCTGATCCCCCTGCCGGAGTTGTAGAAACTCCGCCTCACGGGCGTTGCGAAACGACCGTGGATAGAACTGGTTGAGAAACCGCTCTCGGAAGGTCTCCCATGGAATGGTGTGAGCAGTCCAGCCGGCCAAAACAAGGTTGTGCCACCATCGATAGGCGCTCCCATCCAGTAGGAAAGTCGCCAGTACGACACGCTCCTCCGGAGGACAGTGCATGACCTCGAAAATCCTCTCCCAGCGGTCAATCCACTGGTGTGCTTCCTCGGGGTCGGTTCCCCCACTGAAGTGCGTAGCACCCAGGCGCTGAGCCCGCTCAATGCTCGCAGTGTCTCCATTTCCTCCATTGCCCTCGTCAACACGTGCACGGGGTTTACGTCGAGGAGGCATATCCAACTGTGAAGAGGCAAACAGGTTAAAATACATCGAAAACGACCATGTACAAAGTACAAACCGCTAACCTAGTACTCTGACTAATAATCCTAATGCTCTGATACCAAGCTGACAGGACCCGTCCCAATCCCACTGGGACCACCCGGGGACGTGACCCGCTCCCGTCTGACAATGACTCTAAACATACCAAAATTACCCTTAAATAAAAACCGAAGACTCACATAGATAGATAACGTACAACCACAGTGTTTAAAGTGATACTGTCAGACAAGGGAAAGTAAATACAACATGTGAGCACACTAGTCAGAGTACATTTATTCGGTGCTCAACCTACCCACAAGTGGGTGTACAGGTGCACAGTTAGGCAAACTAAACCTCTGCCTCCTCCTCCGGGTCCTCCTCCTCTATTTCCGTGTCAGGGTCTGGAGGGGTCAGTAAAACAAGGGTGAGTGGGCCAAAAATAACAGTTTAGAAAACAATTGAATAATAAAATAATCATAAGGTTTTACCCCTCCGTTTTCCAAATCTTGCATGCAGTGAAAATATAATATTATAATGAAATCATAACAAATGAACCACAATAATAATCGTAAGGTGAAACTAACATATCAGTGCACTGTAAAACCCAACCCAAATGATGTCACGGTTCTAAGGCTACGCGTTGCCACTCAGGGTCTCACACCCGAGACTCTCTAGGTACATCAGCTCCCGGTATCCCGGTCACTGCCCGAGGTATATGAACATGCCTTCCTGAGAGTAAGCAGCCCAACGGGGGTCAACTCCACTCAGTCAGAGCCCCGTGACTACTCCAGGGTCCACCCAGGCCAACGACCCTCCCTGGAGGAGACAATATACACAGGTAGGAAAGTACAGTACAATAACAGTATAGTTTACCCTATGTCCCCCGGACATCCCAAACAAAATCCACATATAATCCAGACGGGTCTCATGCCCAAAACATTGTAATAACATATATAAGCAGTTTATAAGACTCATCAGTGGAAATAGTAAAACAGTTTATGTATGCAAGCCTTTTATAAATCAAACAGCCCACTCACACTCGGTCCTTGCTGCTCAACGATCTCTATAAACCTGTATTATTATTCCTGAGGGTTACTTAGGGACCCTATAATATCAATACCAAGACCCTAGAACAGATCCGCCTCAAAAACGCATCCCGGGCACTATTCCCAGTGCTTCAAACCCCATTTTGACCAACATAACGATCTCCGATCGACACGAAACCACCTCCATTGGATCCGTATCGTCGAAACCTTGAAAATAGTACCGGCCCCACCAAAATCACTGTTCACACGTGCCCCCATGAGCCTGGTCAACACGTGGGTCAACGCTGCTACAGTACTGCTGACGTCAGCAGTGACGTCATGCTGACGTCAGCATGACGTCATCACTGACACTTGTCAGGTGACACGTGGCATGTTCTGATTGGTCCCTGGTCTGACAATATCTGATAGGATGACGTCATCATGACGTCAGAAGTGACGTCAGCATGATGATGTCATCATGCTACAGTATCGGGTCAGACCCGTTTGACTGGAACCGGGTCGCCGTCGACCCACGGCTTGACCCGATTCAACCGTACGATTCCGGCCACCATTTTCGACGGGGTTCATCCCTCTAGGGTCGTCTAGGTCTGTTCTATGGTTCTACAACCTCAAAATGGAAAGAAAATGGGAGAAAACTCACCAGTTCTTCTCTGAAACTCACGGCCAAAGTCCGATCGCCTTCTCCGGTGATCCACGCCGTGTCCGTCGTCCAAACCGGTCCTGATCGACTCGTCTCTCGCCCTAGAACATGTCTAACACCAAACAACTGAGTTCCTAGCACTAAAACAGGTTGGTCCGAAACAGGGGATCAAAACGGGTTTTCAGACCAAGGACTGAAATAGTCTCTTGGGACCATTTGGAGTTCAACCGTGTCGATTATGAAAGGAATCGATCACAGTTTGGCCAAGAACAGAAGCCGCTGGTTTTGGAAATTTCCAAGGTTGAAGACGACTACTTCTAGGTAAGCTTCTCTGAAATTGGTTGTGTTCTATTGCTCAGTTAGGTCCCATAAAGCTTCTGTCTAAGTTAATTTGGGAATGGAGCTGAGTTGGGTGAGTTTCAGAAGTCGACCCGTTTGTTTGATCACGGGTCGAATGAGTGATTTAGGGCAAATTGAAGATAATTAAGGAATGGGATCTTAAATTAAAATGATAAGGAATGATTTAGGTGGAAAAAGGGAAGGTTTAGAGTGAGAATTGATGGATATTTGGCCAGGTTGTGTCGCGGGTCGAACAGCCCGTTTGCAGGCTAGTCGGGTGAAGATGGTGACACTATAGCAGCCACTGTAGCAGGCGCGTGGTTTTCACGCGCAGCCACTTTGGGCGGCGCATGAAGGCGCGTGAGACCTTATTTCCGATCACGGTCAACTTGAGATTTCATCCTTTCAGTTTGTAGAACATTTTTGAGTTAAATTTCGAGTCGAGCGGACGTCGTTTCGGGTTAGTTCTGAGGGTTCAAAGGTTTAGGGCTTTAAGTTAATTACGTCGAAATATCCCAAAAAATTAGGGAAATTAATGCAAGCTTTTTGGGAATGTTTGTAATCCTTACTGTACTTTTGACAGGCCCGAACATTCCGTAGGCTACCGAGGAGCGCATGGGGCGCGATTGACGCGTCCGAAAACCGTGAGTGGACTTTTGATTTCTAACCGAGCATGCATAACTGTTTTTACTCACTTGTCTTATGTTTTCATATATGATTTTATGGTGATGATTATGATATTTCAGTTTTACGTAATTTCACGTTTTTCAAGGTGATTATCGTATTTTACGTATTTCGAGATTTTGTTTTTCTCCTGTGCATGGATGAGGGGTTGATGAAGTGATCTGATATGATTATGCATGTCACGTTTTAATGATGATTTGATTATGTTTATGAAGTAAGTTTTGGAATTTGCATGTGAGATTCGGACATAAGTCCTATTATGACGAAATGTGATTTTGGAATGGTTTTGGAAAATGGATCCCGATGAATCCTAGTTTGTTATGATTGTCCACATGATTTTGTGTTTAAAGACCCGGTATGATTGTTGGATCTGGTTTTGGGTTTAAAGACCCGGTTAATTGATGACGGGGGCGGGCCCGAATTGGGTTTAAAGACCTGGATTGAGTTTAAAGATTCGTGTGTTTAAAGACTCGGTTATTGTGATACCCCCCGAGGCCTATTGATTATGTTTTGAGTTTAAATACTCGTTGATATCCCGGGAAGGCTTGATATATGAGTTTAAAGACTCGGATAGATCCAACGGCTTGATTGTGATTGTTGATTCAGTTTTACATGATTTGGTATGATTGATGTTTCGATTTGACTTTTTGTGGATTTTGGGAATATTATATTATTTTACATGATTTTATGGCTGGTTACTGTAACGGTTTCCATATGATTCGTAAAAGGGTTTTCGAATGTTTAATTATACTGTTTTTGAATATCTAGTTATGCATGCGTGTTGTAAAACTGATGGGTGAACCCCGATTTCATTAAACTGTTTTATGGGAACTTTTGTTTTAGTCCACTCACACTTTGCTATTTTTAATACCCTCCAGGTCGTGGTACAAGTTTTGGGGGCTAATGCCGAGGCAGAGGCATAAAGTCTTCCGTTGCGGTGTAGTATAGTTCACAGAGTAGGATTCGATCTTTATCTTGTTTTGTAATTTATGCTCTGTGAAACTATGGACTTAATGTCCAGTCGGTTGTACTGTTTAATCTCCCTGGTCTGACAATGGGTGTGGTGTAATTTTATTTGGTTATTCTGGTCTTTTTTGTTCGATTGTCAGTCGGGAGTAGGATGCTTCCCGATTATCGATGCGATAATCAGGGTGGGCCCTGTCAATTGGAATCAGAGCATAGGTTTACGATTTATGTCTGGCACTTGGATGTGCCTCGGTTATTGTACTAACTTATGCCTCTTTCAGAAAGGACGATCGGCCATGCCTCCACGACGTGAACCCCCTCCACGACCTGCAGAAGGCGCCGTTGGTGATGCCGAGATTGCTACGATCGAGCGAGCCCAGCATCTTGGGGCTACAGTATTTAGTGGAGGGACAGATCCTGAGGAAGCCCACCGTTGGATTTCTCGGTTTGAGCGGATTTTTGCTGTGATGCACTGTCCTCCTGAGGAGCGAGTTGTGTTGGCCACCTTTTTGCTAGATGGATCTGCTTATGAGTGGTGGTATACTCTGGATCTATCGGGTTGGGATGCCCATACAGTGACCTGGGAGACCTTTCGTGAACGGTTTCTTGATTAGTACTATCCCCGTTCATTCTGTGATGCTAGGGAGACAGAGTTTCTGCAGCTTCAATAGGGGAGCATGTCCGTAGCAGAGTATGAGCAGAAATTTCAGATGCTAGCCCGTTTTTCTCCTACCTTTGTGTCTACTGAAGCTGAGAAATGTCGTAGGTTTGAGCTTGGCCTGCGAGGTGAGATACCGGCCATTGTGATGGCCAGAGCTTTTACTACTCTCAGAGAGTTGTCTGATGCCGCAGTGCGGGTTGAGGCTAGTCTACCAACACGTCCACAATTCTCAGGTGGTGGACAACGTCGAGAACGTTCATTTCCTGGATAATTTGGCCAGAGAGCCCCGAAAAAGGGATGTTATGGTGGAGCTTCATCCACAGGCAATGATCGTTTTGGTAGGCCTGGTAATTTTCAGAGTCCCGGATTCAGAGTACCTAGAGCACAGCCGGCTCCGCAGGCGAGTGCGACCTTAGTTGCTTCCACGGGACGACATAGTGGTGATTTTACTCGAGATGCTTTTAGCGTTATCTCTTTCTTCTGCGGCGAGCGGGGCCACTACCCGAGAGAGTGCCCATCCTTGCTACAGGGTGGTGGCACAGGTCGGGGTGCAGCAGAGCAGGGACGGAACACAGCTGTAGTTTCTGGGACTAGGAGTACTAGAGGAGGAGGAGGTGCTGGAGCGACTAGTGGACTGAGGGGCAGGGGCCGTGGGCTAGCAGCTGGACCATATGCCCGAGTTTTTGCTGTTACGCAGCAGGAGACCCGGGCAACACCTAGTGTTGTGACAGGTACACTTACAATCTTTGGACATGATGTATGTGCTTTAATTGATCCTGGAGCTACTCATTCGTTTATATCACGGGATTGTGGTTTGTTGGCGGATAGAGAGGTGTCCGCACTAGATTGTAACATGGGTATGAGTACGCCCACAAGAGAGGTATTTGTGGTAACCCAAGTGTTGAGGGAGTGTCCCATGATGGTAGGCGACGTTGGATTGGTAGCTGACCTCATACTCTTGGACTTACACGATTTTGATGTCATTTTGGGAATGGATTGGTTAACAGTCCATTATGCTTCTATCGAATGTGTCGATAAGAAGGTCACTTTTCAGAGTCTAGGGTTACCTGAAACCACCTTTCAGGGAATACAGCGAGCAACTCCTGCTGGAGTGATTTCAGCTCTAAAGGCAAGTAAGTTGCTGAGGAAAGGGTGCCAGGGGTATTTGGCTCACGTGGTGGACACACGTGCTGCATCGCTAAAGGTAGAGGATATACCGATAGTGTAGGAGTTCCCAGATTTCTTTCCGGAGGATCTGCCTGGATTGCCACCTCACCGAGATATCGAGTTTACCATTGGTCTGGTTCTAGGTACGCAACCTATATCTCAGACTCCGTACCATATGAAGCCGGCTGAGTTGAAAGAATTAAAGGCGCAGCTGCAAGAGTTGGTCGATATGGGGTTTATTCGACCGAGTGTATCTCCTTGGGGAGCTCCAGTGCTATTTGTCAGGAAAAAGGACGGAGGTTTGAGATTGTGTATTGACTACCGACAATTGAACAGGGTAACTATTCGGAATAAATACCCCTACCACGGATCGATGACCTATTTGATCAACTAAGGGGAGCTCATCACTTCTCCAAGAGCGATCTTCATTCTGGGTATCATCAATTGCGGGTTAAAGAAGAGGATGTACCCAAGACAGCCTTTAGAACCCGTTATGGTCATTACGAGTTTGTATTGATGCCTTTTGGTTTAACTAACGCTCCAGCAACGTTTATGGACCTGGTGAACCGAGTGTTTCGGTCATACCTGGATCGTTTCGTGATTGTGTTCATTGATGATATCTTGGTGTATTCGAAGAGTGTGAAGGCGCACAAGAAGCACTTAAGGATGGTGCTTCATACCTTGAGGGAAAACCAGTTGTATGTAAACTTGAGTAAATGCCAGTTCTGGTTGAACAGTGTTGGTTTTCTGGGCCATGTGATTTCGGCCAAAGGTATTAGCGTGGATCCTCAGAAGGTTGAGGCAGTAGCGAACTGGGAGCAGCCCAAGACAGTGACCGAGATCAGAAGTTTGTTATGTCTGGGATGAGAGTTGTGAACAAAGCTTTCAGGAGCTGAAAAGGCGGTTGATATCTGCTCATGTGTTAGACCTTCCAGATGATAGTGGGGAGTTCGAGGTATACAGTGATGCTTCCTTGTAGGGTTTGGGATGCGTGTTGATGCAGCATGGGAAAGTGATTTCTTACGCTTCCCGACAGTTGAAACCTCATGGGAGGAATTACCCCACTCATGATTTGGAGCTTGCAGCGGTGGTTCATGCGTTGAAGATTTGGCGACATTACTTGTATGGTGAGAGGTGCATGATCTTCACGGACCACCAGAGGTTGAATTATCTCTTTACTCAGAAGGAGCTGAATCTGAGACAACGCCGATGGTTAGAGTTGATTAAGGACTATGATTGCACCATTGAGTATCACCCGGGGAAGGCTAATGTGGTAGCCGATGCCCTGAGTAGGAAGTCAACTAGCTCTTTATCACACTTGAGAATGGTTCGGTTGCCCTTGTTGTTTGAACTCCGTAGGATTGGAGTGGGTTTGACTGTTGATGTTCAGGGAGCGCTACTAGCGAGTTTCCATGTGCGACCTGTCTTGGTTGATCAGATTATCGATGCTCAGTTTCAGGACCCTGTTTTGGGCATCTTTCGGATTGAGGTTGAGGCTGGGGAGAGACAGGATTTTGGGATTCGCGAGGATGGAGCCTTAGTAAAAGAAGGACGGTTGTGTGTACCTGAGGACGAAGCACTAAAGAAGACGATCCTTGATGAGGCTCACAGTTCAGCCTATGCGATGCATCCTGGAGGGACCAAGATGTATCGTACGCTTCAGGAGCATTACTGGTGGTCAGATATGAAGCGTGAGATTGCTGAGTACGTCAGTAGATGCTTTATTTGTCAACAGGTGAAAGTCGAACAACAGAGACCCTACGGAGCAATGCAACCCCTGCCGATCCCAAAGTGGAAATCTGATCATCTGATGATGAACTTCGTGTTTAAGCTTCCCAGGACGCCTAAGGGACATGATGGTGTATGGGTGATTGTGGATAGGCTCACGAAGTCAGCTCATTTCTTGCTAGTGCGAAAGAACTTCAGGATGACACAGTTTGCTCAGTTGTTTATCGATGAGATCATCCGATTGCACGGTACTCCAAAATCAATAGTTTCTGACAGAGAGCCGAGGTTTACTTCTCAGTTTTGGCAGAGTCTACAAGAGGCTTTTGGGACGAAACTACGTTTCAGCACTACTTTTCATCCTCAGACCGACGGTCAGTCTGAGCGGACCATTCAGATTTTGGAGGACATGATGCGAGCCTATGTTTTACAATTTCAAGGTACTTGGGAATCGCATCTAGCCTTGATGGAGTTTGCTTATAACAACAGCTATCAGGAGAGCATTGGGATGGCCCCTTACGAAGCTTTGTACGGACGGCAGTGCAGAACCCCGTTATGTTGGACGGACGTGGGTGAAAGGAAGTTGACTAGATCCGAGTTGGTGGAACTGACAACAGAGAAAGTCAAACTCATCATAGATAGGCTCAAGGCAGTCCAAGACAGGCAAAAGAGCTATGTAGACCATCAGATTAGAGATATTGAGTTTGCGGTCGGAGATCGAGTATTTCTGAAGCTATCTCCTTGGAAAGGTATAGTGAGATTTGGCAGGCGGGGAAAGTTGGGCCCTCGTTTCATCGGACCATATGCGATTGTGGAAAGGCTGGCAAGGTTGCTTACAGATTAGCACTACCTCCAAAACTTTTTAAAGTCCACGATGTTTTCCACGTGTCGAAGCTACGGTAGTATGTGTATGATGCATCTCATGTACTGGAAGAGCAACCCATCGAACTCCGAGAAGACTTAAGCTTTGAAGAACATCTGGTACAAATTTTGGATCGAAAAGATAAGGTGTTACGTCGGAAGACCATTCCCCTAGTTAAGGTTCTCTGGAGAAACCAGAATGTGGAGGAAGCCACATGGGAACCCAAGACACAGATGCGAGAGCAGTTTCCATACTTGTTTCCTTAAAATTTCAGGAAGAAATTTCTTAAGGGGGGGAGGTTGTAACGCCCCGGAAATTCTAAGAATGTAATACTGTAAAATAATGAATAAAATGACGTTTTTACCCCTGTGAATAGTATGGTCAATTTGTTGACTTTTTGATTGGTAGGTCAAACGGACGTTGACCGATGACCGTGCCGTAATTTGGGACATCACGAGTCCATAGACAGGTGGCACATCCAATTCCGACGATCAAGGAAAAAGTTATGACGTTCGGAAGTTCAAGGGCATTTTCATAATTTGGACGAAAATGGGGAAAATGTTGACTTTTTGATTGACAACTGATTTCCACATAATTCCATGACCGTTAGGTACGTCTCGATGCCCTGAGTCCGTAGATAGGCGGCACACTGAAAATGGACATCGGACGGTTGAGTTACGTGTCTCAGAAGAGGAGGGGCATTTTGGTAATTTTGTGCAGAAGGGCAAAATGGTAATTTTGCCAAGCCCAGTTTGAAACAGCCGTGGGAAATGCTTTGCAATTGTTTAATCTGCCCTCTGATCAAGGAATTGTTCAAGGTTTCTCTGATTCAAGGATTTGTTTAAGGGTTTTGAGGTAATGGAAGCAGTCTGGTATGGTTGGGACAAAGAACCAGTGCACGGGAGGATTTTTAAAACTGGTTTGGGTCTGTTTTGCGGGAAACAGTATTCTCAGTGGGACTGAGAGATTCCCAAGAGTGTTGGCTGAACGGGTCGATTAACAGAGAGTAGGGGAGTTTTGAGAGTCATTCTGCGCAAGAGAGGGCTGAGAGCTAGAGAGAAAACCAGAGTTCAGGAAATTGTGAAAATTGGAGGGAAAATCGCATTTTGATTTGTGAGTCGAATTGGACAAAACCAAGGACTGAAATAGTATTCTTGGACCATTTGGAGTTCAACCGTGTCGATTGTGAAGGGAATCGATCACAGTTTGGCCAAGAACCGAAGCCGCTGGTTTTGGAAATTTCCAAGGTTGAAGACGACTACTTCCAGGTAAGCTTCTATGAAATTGGTTGTGTTCTATTGTTCGTTTAGGTCCCATAAAGCTTCTATCTAAGTTAATTTGGGAATGGAGCTGAGTTGGGTGAGTTTCAGAAGTCGACCCGTTTGTTTGATCAAGGGCCGAATGAGTGATTTAGGGCAAATTGAAGATAATTAAGGAATGGGATCTTAAATTAAAATGTTAAGGAATGATTTAGCTGGAAAAAAGGGAAGGTTTAGAGTGAGAATTAATGGATATTTGGCTGGGTTGTGTCGCGGGTCGAACAGCCCGTTTGCAAGCTAGTCGGGTGAAGATGGTGACACTATAGCAGCCACTGTAGCAGGCGCGTGGTTTTCAAGCGCAACCACTTTGGGCGGCGCGTGACGGCGCGTGAGACCTTATTTCCGGTCACAGTCAACTTGAGATTTCATCCTTTCAGTTTGTAGAACAATTTTGAGTTAAATTTCGAGTCGAGCGGACGTCGTTTCGGGTTAGTTATGAGGGTTCAAAGGTTTAGGGCTTTAAGTTAATTACGTCGAAAAATCCCGAAAAATTAGGGAAATTAATGCAAGCTTTTTGGGAATGTTTGTAATCCTTACTGCACTTTTTGACAGGCCCAAACATTCTCGAGTCTACCGAGGAGCGCATGGGGCGCGATTGACGCGTCCAAAAACCGTGAGTGGACTTTTGATTTCTAACCGAGCATTCATAACTGTTTTTACTCACTTGTCTTATGTTTTCATATATGATTTTATGGTGATGATTATGATATTTCAGTTTTACGTAATTTCACGTTTTTCAAGGTGATTATCGTATTTTACGTATTTCGAGATTTCGTTTTTCTCCTGTGTATGGATGAGGGTTTGATGAAGTGATTTGATATGATTATGCATGTCACGTTTTAATGATGATTTGATTATGTTTATGAAGTAAGTTTTGGAATTTGCATGTGAAATTCGGACATAAGTCCTATTATGACGAAATGTGATTTTGGAATGGTATTGGAAAATGGATCCCGATGAATCCTGGTTTGTTATGATTGTCCACGTGATTTTGGGTTTAAAGACCCGGTATGATTTTTGGATCTGGTTTTGGGTTTAAAGACCCGATTAATTGATGACAGGGGCGGGCCCGAATTGGGTTTAAAGACCCGGATTGAGTTTAAAGACTCGTGGGTTTAAAGACTCGGTTATTGTGATACCCCCCGAGGCCTATTGATTATGTTTTGAGTTTAAAGACTCGTTGATATCCCGAGAAGGCCTGATACATGAGTTTAAAGACTCGGATAGATCCAACGGCTTGATTGTGATTGTTGATTCAGTTTTACATGATTTGGTATGATTGATGTTTCGATGTGACGATTTATGGATTTTGGGAATATTATATTATTTTACATGATTTTATGGCTGGTTACTGTAATGGTTTCCATATGATTTGTAAAAGGTATTTCGAATGTTTAATTATACTGTTTTCGAATATCTAGTTATGCATGCGTGTTGTAAAACTGAAGGGTGAACCCCGATTTCATTAAACTGTTTTATGGGAATTTTTGTTTTAGTCCACTCACACTTTACTATTTTTATACCCTCCAGGTCGTGGTACAAGTTTTGGGGGCTAACGCCGAGGCAGAGGCAGAGGCATAAAGTCTTCAATTGCGGTGTAGTTTAGTTCACAGAGTAGGATTCGATCTTTATCTTGTTTTGTAATTTATGCTCTGTGAAACTATGGACTTAATGTCCAGTCTGTTGTACTGTTTAATCTCCCTGGTCTGACAATGGGTGTGGTGTAATTTTATTTGGTTATTCTTGTCTTTTATGTTCGATTGTCAGACGGGAGCAGGATGCTTCCCGATTATGGAGGCGATAATCGGGGTGGGTCCTGTCATATGCCTGAGACATAGATTTCACACAGCAGTTTCTGAAAATCCATCATAAACTAGTGTCCTGAACTCATTTCATAAATCCAGATTTCACCAAATCAACCATACCAAATCGGTATTCAAATCACAACCTTGCTTTCAAATTCACATGGACTCACACTCTGAGTCAAAAGCGTTTCCAACAGGGTCTCAAGCCCAAAACATCATTTCGTAAATCCGAAAACCATGAATTCAATCATGTGTTCACATTTGACTCCAAATTCTAGTAAAAATCATTATCCAATTGGGTCTCAAGCCCGAAATACAATTTTCACGCAAATCCGTAAAATCATTCATAAAATTAGAATTAAATCCACAAATTCATCAAGCAATGATATCAAATCATCATTCAAATCGTTTCAACTCAAATAATACGATAAAGCATTTAAAACATTTATGCATCACAGTTATAAAACAGAGTCCACTCACACACCGTCCAAGCTGCTCAATTCCGAGCTATACATTTTTCCATAATTTTCAGGAATCACCAATCCTGTCAAAAATCATTATCGAGGGTCACTAACACCCCAAATAATCTCACATTAAAATCCACTAATTTTTAGGGATTTAGATATGTATTAAAAACATAACATAACACTTCGGATCCTTGAAACTATATCAAAATAGTGTCTGATCGACTCGAAACCTGTGCCAAAATGTTCATTACATCGAAAGCATCAGAAGGTTCGAACTCAAACTTGAAAATTTGAAGGTATCACGGGCACTGTTCTTGGTATATTCTTCGTTGATTTCTTTCAATTTTGGGATGGTTTGGTTCGAAATGATCCCAGAAGGACGAAACTAAGTTCAATTGTAGTAATCCAAGTCCAATTCCAAGTTTCTAATTCTTCAATTTTTCTAATGTCCTCTTGATTGGGTTTCGGGTTCCAGGTATGTTTTCTCCTTTCTTCTCTTTCCTTTCCACTCGTTTTTCTTTCTTGAATTGTCTCACGGTCTCAGGTTTGTTGTTGGTCTCAAGGCTTGTATGAATTGTCGAAGATTAAAATGGAATTGGTTTCGGTTTTGTTCATCAAACAACCATCAACACGCAGCATCACCCAATGATGCCACGTGCAGGCCAGTCATCCAAATTATAAGGTGACAGATGTCACCGCTCTGTATCAATTAATGACTCAGTAATATACAACTAATTGACCATTTTGCCCTTCCTTGCATAATTACCAAAATACCCCTGGCCTTCTCAGACCCGTAACAGTTCAATCTGAACTCCGATTTCGACATGCCGCCTATCTACGTACTCAGTGTTTCAAGACCTATGTAACGGTCCTTACGGAAAGGCCAAAAATACTCCAATCAAAAAGTCAACTTTTGACCCATGAAACTAAGGGTAAAAATGTCATTTCCATTTCAATTTCTCAAAATTTCCTTTTTCGAATTTCGGGGTCGTGACACTCTCCACTGTCCTTCCAGTGTGCTTTTTCATGTTTTCAATGATACAAATCCAACAGTACAGTTTTTGAAATGATAGGATATGTCTCAAGGTAGTTTGGACTGTTCAAAGTATTATACACATTTTAAAATTAATATTTTAATTTCAAAATTTGGATATTTTAAATATAAGACTAATTTGGATGTTAATGACTTAGAATAGCAAAATTATGATGAATGAAAGATTTACCGGTAATTATTTGAAAAGCGTGTAGCTAACGAAAAGATTGTATATGAACAGACTACAAACTATTATGCATAATTAATATTTTAAGGGCCTTATAATATGAATTATATTGGTACAATGTTAATTAGAACAATGAGAATAATTCTCGGAAAATAGCCAAGTTGTCAGATTCCACTACTTGATGGGACTAGTGGGTTGATGAGGGTGGTGACCTCGCATGGTTGGACTTTGTATGGTTGATCTATCAAGATGTGAATATAGATAAAATCACGAATATCCCTTGTCTGACACATTTGAAAGAAACGTTAGTATTTTAAGTTTTTTTGTCGGTCAAGTGCATGACTAAGCGTGTTTATCAAAGTGAACAAGGAACGGGTCCTGTCAAGTGTTCAGCAAGATTCAACCCCAAATACTCCACTGCTAGGAGATAGAAGACAAGGCACCCTTTAGAGCATTCAGCAGTGTCTTGAAGGAATCCACCTTGAGGTACCATGCCTTCACTCAGGGATGGGAAAACTACAAATAGCTAATGAGGCATGCTGCAATCTATGCCAAGGCCGAATTATTCAATGCTCCACGAGTGGAAACTTAGAAGAATACCACCACAACCTAATCTTCCCCTTAGAATAATCAGAATTCGACGTGTCACAATGACATTAGGAGTCAAACTAAGGGTATAGGAACAACTCTTACTCAGGGAAGAGAAAAGATTCGTACGATAATAATTACAAAAGGAAAAACGAGAAGCATTACAATCAGAACTAGAGGCATAAGAAAAACAATCATTGCCAACACGATAAGCCCTATGAAGGACCAATCTCCATGTTTAAAACATAATCCATCCCCAACATCTCATTGGATAACATTCTAATGAATTTTTTAAAAATAATTGACAAACCAAGAGCAAGACCACTAGGCTCCCGACCACCAGTTGCTTCAAACCTATATTACCAATGTCACAAGTTTAAAGGTCACGCCATTGATGAGTGTGCAACTTTTTAAGAAATCGTAGGATGCTTAGTTAGGGAAGGGAAGATTAATCAATTCCTTCAGACCACATGACTACTTCAAAACATCCTCAGATCAACACCATGAATTGTGGACCAACGATCTCTTCCACTCATATTTCCAATCGGGCAAGAAAAAGCTTCATTTGAGCGACCCAATCCAACCACCATATTTCCAACATTAAGTTTGGCAGGGCAACAAAGGTCGGAAGAATGCGATGGAGCCCCAAAATTTTTTCAAGGGAGGAAGAATAAGGAATAATCTTCCCCCATGATGTCCTGTTGATCATTAGAGCGACAATGAATAACTTTGACGTAGGTTGGATACATGTGGACATCGAGAGTAAGTCAATGTTGTCTTTATGGAATCAAGCTGCGGATTGAGAAGAAGAAGCTTAATCAGACTATTTCTCTATTGCTGAGTTTCTCAGAGGGCTCAATAATGCCAATTGAAACAGTCTCCTACTAATCTCCCTAGGCACTACACTACACCCTGCATGCAATCGCAATCATAACCTTCCTTGTGTACAACTATTCTACTACCTACAATGGCATACTCTGCAGGGACTCTTGAACCAAATTAACGGAGTAACCTCCACTCGCCTACTATAGATCAAATTCCCAATAGTCGTGGGAACGGGCTAAGTCCGAGGAGATCAACTCTCAGCAACAATGTACTACCAATCTTCCCTAACTAAGATAAATCCATGTGCAAGAAAGGAAACCATGGTCTTTGTACAATCGACATATGAGGTTCACCCAATTGATCCAGAAATTGCCAAGAAGATCCAATCCAAGCTTGTAGAGGACCCCAGGGACATCTCCACCATAGAAAAACCTCAACAAGTTGAGGAGACCAAGCTAATCACACATAGCACTGAACATCCTTATTGGCAGATCAAGATCTTCATAACGATTCAGTAGGAGACCAGGGATGCCTTTATCCAATTCCTTAGGGAAAACAGCGAAGTCTTCGTATGGCCTTATGTTGATATGTCGGGCATATCAAATGATGTAATCTATAATTGACTAACCATCGAACCATCTTTTAAATGTGTCACATAGATACTTAGCGCCAGCTTGCCATGCAAGAGGAGATCACACAGCTGAGCAAAATCCACCTCGTACAAAATCCCATTTATACTGCTTGGGTATCCAAAGTTGTCTTGGTGAAGAAGCCCTCAAGGGCATGGAGAATATGCATTGACTTCATTGACCTCAAAAGGCATGCCCAAAGGACAATTTTTCACTTCCAAAAATTGATCTCCTAATGGATACATCATTAGGCTATGGACTACTCAGCTTCATGGATGCCTATCCCAGCCACAATCAGATTCAAATGCACCTAGATAATCAAATTCACACAAGTTTCTGAACCAAACATGGTGTCTACTGTTACAACGTCATGCCTTTCGGACTGAAGAATGTCGAGGCGACATTCCACCGCCTAGTGAGCTTGATATTTGCTTATCAGATCAGAAGGACTATTGAGGTTTAAGTATATGACATGCTCATCAAGAGCAAAATAGCGACAGACCACGTCTCCAACCTCTCTAAGATGTTCTCGGTGCTTAATGAGTACCAGATGAGCCTCAACCTAGCCAAGTAAATTTTAGGAGTCATCTCTAGAAAATTCCTTAGCTACATGGTCTGCCAGTAGGGGATAGAAGCAAGCCACAAGAAGATAAAGGAAAACCTCGATATATAGCTACCATGCAAAATCAAGGAAGTCCAAATTTTAACTAGAAGATTGTAAGCTCTTATTAGTCTCATATCAAGAGCAACGGACAAGTGCGTACCATTGTTCAAGGACCTCAAGTCATATAGCAAGAACGTTGAGTGAATTGCTAAATATGACAAAGCATCAACGATCTGTATATGCTGAGACACCAGAGAACAACTCACCATCAGTCTCCACCTCAGCCATCAGTTCCGTTTTAATCAAGACGACAAAGGGAAAAGAACACCTAGTGTATTATATGAGCAAAGAATTTCAAGATAAGGAGACCAGGTACTGTGATTAGAGAAACTTTATCTTGCCTTGGTAAGCATGGCAAGAAGGCACATGCCTAACTTCCAGGCTCACCTAATCTTGTCTTTAAAAACAAGCCACTCAGACAGGTCCTCCAGAAACCAGACACATTCAGAAGAATAATTAAATAGGTAATCAAACTCAGTGAGTTCCACATCACCTACTCCCCAAGATTGTCCAAGAAAGGCCAAGTAGTTGCTGATCTTATCTCCTAGTTCACTTACACTACATCCTTGTACATGCGAGAAGAATCAGCAATAGTCACCAAGCAACCACATGCAAAATCAAGGATGGATAACATTTCATATCCACTAGACAAATAAAAGCCAATTTAGACTCTACATATGGACAGGTCAGCTTGCCACGATGGTTCCAGAGTGGAGCTCGTGGTATGCACACCTAATCAGGCGAAGCTTGAATATGCACTCCGTTCAGCTTCAAGGCTTCAAACAATGAGCCAGAGTATCAAAAAATCTACTCGTCCAACTTTGCCTTGTGAAAGACTTGGAAGAAAAACAAATTAGGATCTTCATCGACTCTAAACTTATAGTCATCTAGGTAATCAATAGCTTTGAAGCCAAAGCCATCTCCATGACCCTCTACATCGACAAGGTAATGACACTTTTCTACAGTTTCTAAGCCAACGAGATCATAAAAATTCCATGCTCGAGGAACAACCATGTTGATGCTCTCGCATGATTAGCCTCCTCAATTAATGACAAAGATTAGTCGAAGTATGCCCGTTGAGCTACTGGAGACACCAAGCACGAAGGAACAACAGATCAATACCATCAACACCAAACCATCATGGATGGATCCAATCATCTAGCTCCTTAGGAATGAAGAAATACTGGAAGATTAAAATGAAGCCAAGCACATCAAACACCAAGCCACATGGTACATCATCGTCCATGGAAATATATACAAGTGCCAATTCGATGTCCTACTACTCAAGTGCCTACCAGTAGAGCAAGAACATGTAGTACTCAAAGAAATCCATGAGGGCATATGCGACAAAAATTTAGGACCCAAGTGCTTCACTCACAAAGCTTTTAAGCAAGGTTATCATTGGCCAACCATGCATGCAGATGCAATCAATCACAAAAATAAATGTGACCAATCTAGAAATATGCTCTTGTTCCACACCTACCTGCAAAGAAACTCACTCCAATGCTCACCTTATGGCCTTTCTCATAGTAAGGACTCCAAATTATCGACCCAATGCCGAGAGGAAAGAGAGGAGTAGAACATGTTGTCGTAGTCGTCGACGACTTCACATAATGGGAAGTAGCAAAGTCACCTAAAACAATCAGTACTTCACAAATCGAAACCTTCGTTTACCTGAATGTAATCTTCTACTTTGGCATACCACACACCATTGTGACGGGCAATGGGAAGCAATTCGATTGTACTCGTTTTCGTTCCTTTTGCGAGGTGTTCAAAATCAAGCTCTAATTTGCTTAAGTCGCTCATCCACAAGTAAACGGTTAGGTGGAAGTTGTCAATAAGTTCATCAAGAACAATCTCATAACCCGCTTAGACAAGGACTCTAAAGGAAAATGGTCAGACATCCTACTAGACATTCTCTGGTCCTAGTGGACATTCTACTGAACCTCAACTAAGGAAACACCATTTGCACAAGCATTCAATGTTGAGGCCATTGAGCCATTGGAGATTAGAGAAACCTTGTATTGAGTGATTTCTTACGAACTCGACGAGAAGAACGAGCTACTCACTCTCAACTCAATCTTTTGGAAGAGCATCACGAATAGGGTAACTTACGCAACATGGCTCACAAGTAAAGAATTGCACAGTACTATGACTCAAGGGTCATGACTAGAAGCTTCAAAGCGGAAGATTGGTCCCTTGGTAATATCACCCTAGCAACCAAGGACTAAGCAAATGGCACATTCAGTCCAAAGTAGGAAATTCTATATCTGGTCACCAAGGTCTATCAACCATTAACTTATGAACTGCAGATTATAGATGGTAGACTCTTAATCCATCCTTGGCATGCTGACTACCTTAAGATTGACTACAAGTGAGGAACAACTTACCTCAATCCTACTTAGATGTAGACCAATCTCTATGTCAATTGGCACCTTTCTTCGGCACTCAGGAATCACTCACTCCATACTGGCTAGATAATCGACATTCATTTGTGAATCACAGAGCACTTTTCAATATCTACTCGTCACTTAGCACTCACTCGAGTCGCAGTCATGCATACAAACAAATCATACAAAAGTAAAGGTTTTGAGACATGACGTTATTTTCATTCGGTAGCTCATTGTTCAAACTAGAAAAGTTAGAAGAAATTTTGTCTGCAAACATATGTACGCGGGGCATCTCATGCAAGTAAACAATTACACAAGAATATACCAATCGACGTCCTATCACTCCGCTACATCAACCTGCGTATTGACCATATTCTCTCAGCAATAGGCCGATTCATGCCCTCTTGACTTCGGTTGATGACCCCCAGGTCCTTTCATGAAGGCATAGAAGGCCATCCTCAAATTTGCCCCTAGACGGAGCTCAAACGTCTTGGTTAACATTGGGGGACTTCTCAACCAAGGGAAAGCACTCAGAAGGGTTAGATTGAAGAACATAACCTTATGCATGACCTCATCCTCCACCTCCCCCAACTAGGTCTCTTTATGATTCTATGAACTAGTTGTTGGCTTCCTCCCAAGTTGTAGCAAGGTAAGTTCACAAACACTCAAAACTCCTCATCTTGTCCGAGAAGATACTTCAGCCACTTATGCCTCTTGGTGACTTTGGCTCGTGCCTCTTCGGCGGTCGCCTCCTTCTCGATAAGAGCCGTCTTGGTAGCTTCAGCCCTCTGCTTGAGCTTCCGACTCTCTGACTCAAGCTAGTTGAGCGCTTCAGGGTAATTTCCATTTCCTACTCCTTGCCCTTCAACTCTCCTTCCCGCTGCCTCAGTACCTTCCTCTCGACCTCAAGTCACTTAGCTTGTTTGGAAGGTTTTTGAAGGGTGATGAAGGCCTCACTAAGGCACTGCCAATTCAAAGTCACTTGGTCAAAATTCCCACTTGCAAAAAAAAAACCAAAAGAAAAATAATCGGTAGTAAAGAAAAAGTGAAAAATAAAAAACGTACACGCACATTCTCGTTCATTACCTTGGCGTACTGATCAAGAAGGGTTATTGAGCTCATCTCCTCCATCTCATACATCCCTTATGAGAGCCGAGCACCAGTGCATTGACAACTAAGATGACATCTGAAGCCTCTCTCAACATGGAAAAGTGGGATCGAAGATGGTGAGTAACGTTTGGTTGCTTTAGAGGCTTAGGGACAGTCTTGGGCGGCAGATTCAATCAAGGATGATTCAACAATTTGTCTTTGGTATCTTTTTGTGCCCCGACACAAGCCTTTTTCTTGTGCCAAGCGGCCTCTACTTGATCGGTACCTCGCTGCCTCTTGTCAGCCAAAAACTTCTGCTGCCAAATCGAGCACCAGTCGACCCTTGCGTCGATGGTTGTCCTTTTTTGGGAGGATAGAAATGGACTTTGATCAACACTAGACCCACTAGTCGAGCCGTCCCCAATCAACACCTGATTCTCTAGCCGTTTAAGCTTTGTGGGCCCGAATCGATTAGTCGTTGCTTTCTACATGATGACCTTGGGAATCTAGCATCGGTCGACCCCAATGTTGGTAGCTGTCTTTTATAAGAGAACAAAAGTGGACTGTGATCGACACTAGACTCATCAGTCGAGCCTTCCTCAGTCGGCACCTGACTTTATGGCTGATTAGGCTTTACAAGCTTCCACTGATTAGTCGTTGCCTTTTACTTGATGACCTTGGGCGATGAGCAATCTTTTTTGCTCTTCTGGGCCTTTTCGACAGTCAATCTATATTTCTCAAATATCTCATGCATCTTTATGGCATAGAAAAACTCAATGGCATGATTCACTACAAACAAAAAATATCAAAGTTAGCACTAATTGGTAGTAAGAAAATGAATGATGATTTGGAAAGCAATTGTAATTGAAACTCCGATGGACTAGATATGAAGCCAACCTTCAGCAGATTATCGAACAGCTTTAGCTGACAATGACTGCTCTCAAGCTCGCTAAACAACTACTGACCAAACTCACATACTTCTTCCTCCTCGGTAGAGCAGCCTCCCTTGAATGCACCTACAAGCAAATAAACTCAATCGATTAAAACTTTATTCTGCAAGTCCAAAAAACATGAAAAATCTAAAGGACCAATCGGCAGTACAACCGTCTAATTGGAAGTCATGCACGATCCTATCTCTCAACCAACTCGTGTCCTCTTCCCAGGGACTAGACACCCGACACAAACGGTTCCTCTAACTCTTCTGCGAAGTCGAAATATCATTTATGAATGCTCGATGAATAGACTTCGCGACACACTCAATTCGCACCAATCCTGGCCAAGTCATCTGCCATTTGAACTTATATAGGTGGTAGAGTTGACCTAGTGTGTCTCAAGGAGACTACACAACTAGAAGACTGTATAAACTTTGATCAACGTAATCCATCTGTTCACGTTGAGTGGCCGACTGAAATCATCGTCTAAGCTAAAAAAATTTTGAGCCACAGATGAACAGGCAATCGGACTGCATGCTCCAAAGAGTCTTTGTGGAACAGGATAGACTCCACTAATGGCTCACTCATCCTTGCCCCAGTTAGAGGCATAGTCAACTCGATCTTTGGCTGCACGCTGTATAGCACCCTTTATTTATATCGGACGGAACGTAGGAGCATGTTGATCTCCTAGTCCATCGAATATGGTGACCAATTAATGGGGATTGCCTATGAAACTCCCTCTTTGGCACTTTCTTGCTCGGCATCTGAATTCCCATCAGCACCACTCTCCTTCTCAACTTTAGTACCTTGCTCTACCTCGCCCTCTTCCTGCTCGCTGTCCAATTCTATGATATGAGTCTTAGACAAGGATGCTTATCTATCACCAATTCGATCGGCATCTCTTACTTGCTCGGCACCCCTCACTGGCTCATCACACTTTACCTTATGGTCCCCTTAACGTTGTATCTAAGCTATCAATTATTTAGATGTTGAATTACTTTTGATCGATAAGGACCCATCACTTGCTGAGTGAGAAAGTGTTTCATTACCAGAAGTTTGGGGGGATCTTACCCCGGGTCCACTAGTTCACTTGAACTTTGACATCTACATCTACAACAAAATCTAAACACAAACTACCCCTAATGCAAAGGAAGAATACAAAAACAAAACAAAAGAGAAGACAATTACTTGAAGTAATTCTCAATCGGAAGCTGCTAAGTCTGAATTGTTGATCGGAAGTAAAGTTCTAAGTGAAATTCAATTGGAAACTTGGAAGCAAACGATAGACAGGCAGAGCTTTAATACGTTTTTTTCCCAAAAAAATCCCAAATTTTAGCCCCTTTTATAGGTGCCTGAGGGCCCTCAAGATGTGGACCAACCATCAGATGATGCCACGCGTCAATCGTACTATATCCATATATAGACATAAATACAAATACACATACATTACGTATCTCCAAAAAATTTTTGATTTTTTGAAAACTAAAAGTGGAACAAAATTCTATGGTATGTTCAGTAAGCAAGTATATTGCACCCAATCTAAAGCACCATTAGATGTGCCCTCTCAAATTTGTGCTTGAATCGACAAGCTGACACATTTCCATCAATCAGAAGCACCATTCAACTTGACTGATTGAAACCATCATTCAAGGTACTTTCAACTCCGATCGTCAAGCATGAACAATTCCATCAATCAGAAGCACCATTAGAGGTATCCTCTCAGATTTATGCTCTGATCAACAAAGCGGGCACATTGTAATCAATTTGAAGCATCATTCAAGGTACTCTCTCAGCTCTGATCGGTAAGTAAGCATATTGCAACGGATCGGAGGTATCATTCGAGGTATTCTCTTAATTTTGATCAGCAAGGAGGCATATTACGACCTATCGGAAGCACCATTTGAGATACCCTCTCAGATTTATGCTCCAATCGGCAAGCACCCACATTATGACCAATCAGAAGTATTATTTTAGGTGCTCTCTCTTCTCTAATCAACAAGTGGGCACATTATGACCAATAAAAATTCTAGGTACATTGCGACGTAATGTGATGAGGACCCATCACATTGTGACAAGAAGGCGCATTGCGATTAATTGGAAGCATCATTATAGGTAATCTCTCAGCTTTGATTAGCAAGTAGACACATTGCAGCTGATCGGAAGTACCATTCGGGGTACTTTCTCGGATTTATGCCCCGATTGGCAAGCAGAAACATTAGGACTGATTAGATGACAAGACCCGTCCTCGAAAGACTTTGATAACCGTGCTTGGTCCCGCTCCCGTCTAACAAGTCAGCTGAAGTTACGAATTTACCCTCAGCATTTGCCAAACAAGGGATAACCGCACCTATGCCTACTCATGCCTCCACCTGCCGATCAACCTCGATCATCTCGCCACGACCTGGAGGGTCAATAAAACATAAAAGGTGTGAGTGGACAAAACAAACTTTTAGAAATACATTTATCAAAATACATTCTTACCCTCCAGTTTCACAAACATGCATGCATATCATAAAACATGAGTAATAATGTGAAATCAATCAAGTATGAACAGTGGACCGATTGTAACGGCCCATCCTGGAAACCGAGATAAGATTAGTGGTTAATGATAGATTAGTGAAGTTAATCGGTGATTAGTTGAATGCTTTCGGAAGGACGGTGCGAAATGACAGTTTTGCCCCTAGCATTGGGCGAACGGTTGACTTTTGGTTTGAGCAGTCAACCAGACTATGACCGATGACTGACGTAGTTCGTGACGTCACGAGTTCATAAACAGGTGGCACGCCCGATTCTGACATTCGAGGAGAAAGTTACGATGTTCGGAAGTTTGAGGGTAGTTTGGTAAGCCCGTGCAGCCCCTTTGGGCGGCACGTGAGGGCACGTGGGACCTAGTCTGAGGAAGGTTCCAACACGACTTTTAAATTATTCAATGTAACAAACATTTTGGCACTGGTTTCGGGTAAATCAGACATCGTTTCGATATGTTTCGGGTTGTCCGAAGGTGTTAGGGCTCGTTTAAAAATACTTAAAAATTTGGGAAAATTACGGGGCTTTAGTATGAACATTATGAAGTTGTTAGTGACCATATTATGGGATTTGGACAGGTTTGGGAAAGCCGGTCTTAGTAGATTGGCCGGGAAAGCATAATTACGCGCGTATTGAGGCAGCAACGTTAATGGTCTGTGAGTGGACTTTGCTTTCGAACTTATGATGCATGCATATATGCTTTATATGTTGCAATACCTGATTTCTATATTTGTGAATTGATATTGATGATCTACGGATTTCAAGATAAGTACGTATTTGCATGTTTTACGAGTTTTCGATTTCTCTTGTGATTTGATTCGGGTTTTCATGAGATGATTTCGGGATTTGAAATATGATTTGATTTCAATGAGTTATAACGGATTTTGGAAAAATGATTTTGGGCTTGAAGCCCTATTCATGTGATTTCGATAAACGAGATTTCGATTTTGGAATCGGATTTTGGGAAGATGATTCTTGATTCGGTTTTGAAACTTGAAATGGAAATTCTGGATTTGGGTTCGGGATGATGGTTTTGATGCCGGCTTACGGAATCATTATTGCGAATTTGGATATGGATTTTCCATGGTTTTCACTTGATTGAAAAATGGTTTTGGGTTTAAAGACCCGAAAAAAGAAAAACGGCTAGATCAGGTTTAGAGTTTAAAGACTCGGTATATGTTTTGAATTTAAAGACTCAGTATATGTTTTTAGTTTAAAGACTCATTGATATCCCGGGAAGGCCTGATTATGTGCATGGTTTTGAGTTTAAAGACTCGGGCGCACTTGAAATCCAGCAACTTGCTTGATTGATGTTTTCACTAGTTTTTAGATGGTTTGGGCAATGGCCCGGATGATTTCGATTTGATAAGTTTTGGGCTTAGTCCCGTACCTTGATGAGGATTTATGCTTTTGGGCTGATGCCCTGGATTTTGAGACACAGATTTGAGACAAAGAAATGATTCTGGCTTTCATTGACGGTTTTTGGATATAAAATGGTTTTGTGAATTGTTTTTATATGCATGCATTGGTTTTTAAATGGAGGGTATAAATGTAATTTCTTATGAACTGTTTTTTAAACTTATTATTTATTTTTGTCCACTCACAGTCTTTTTATGTTTTTGATACCCTCCAGGTTGTCGCAGTGCGAGCTGTTGGTCGAGAGAGACGGAGACATCACACGCGATCCACAGTAGGTCTGTGCGCTCTGGAAAGTCCGGAAGTTTTGAAACGTTCGTTTGGAAATCCCTTGTCCGACCTACGTGTCGCATGGAGGTTGGACGTCGGTTTAGCCTTCATGTCACTCGTAAGTTAGACGGGAGCATGACTTAGCCCTTAATCCCGGAGGATTGAGGGTGGGTCGTGTCACCGATAAAATCAAAACATGTTTTCCCATGGTCCACATTTTCTCTAAAACTCATGTTCATCAAATCAGTTCATGATATAAAGTATCTGGACACAAATATTAATAAATCACAAATATCACCAATCCTCAATATCCAAGTAACTGTCACGATATCAATGCAACGCGTGCAAACTCGGGGGTCTCACGTCCGAGTACATCCCCTGGATCTACGACGTCTGGAGTGATATCATCTCTAGGATCTACGACATCTGGAGGATATCATCATAATCTCACACTCCTGAGATTGAGCCTCCCTCGGAACTACTCATCTCCAGGCAGTGGATCGTGACTACTCCAGGATCTACGACGTCTGGAGGAGACTATCAAATTACAGAGGATGGTATATGTGGAACAGTCACTAAATCCAGTAATCTCATTTGAAAACCATTTATGTCTCAAATCAAATCAAAAACATTTCAACAGGCCTATGCCCAAAACATAGCTTTCATAAAGCAAGTTCCACAAACCCATCATAAAACAGTGTCCAGAATTCACTTTATAAATCAAAATCATCAATTTAATCATCTTCACATGTGACTCCAAATCCGAGTCAAAATCACTATCCAATTGGGTCTCAAGCCCAAAATATCATTTTTCACACAAATCCGTGCAATCGCAACCTCAGTTGCCATTTTCACATAAATCCATAAAATAGATCCAAAAAGCATTACAAATCCATCAAATCATTTCCTGACTCATAATCCGAGTCAAAACCAATCTCAAATTCCGGGTCTTCGCCCAAAACAACAATTTTACAGTTTTCTCAAAAATCGTGCCCAAAACAATATAATAATCCAGAAATCATCATATCGAAACATTAATCATGCCAATTCATTTCAAATCATATAATAAAGCATTTAAAACATATATGCATGCATTCTAGGTAGAAAACAAAAGTCCACTCACACACCGTCTATATCCCTCGTTTTCCGAGTTGCACATTTTTCCGTAAATTCTGGAAGTCACCATTCCTGTCCAAAATCATTATCGAGGGTCACTAACACTCCAATATACCTCATATAATTTTCCTCAATTTTTTCGAGATTTAAATACGTATTTTAAATGTATATTAAAACTTCGGATACACAGAACATTATCAAAATGATATTCGATTTCCTCAAAACTAGTGCCAAAATGTTCATCATATCAAAAGGAGTAAGTTTCATGTTGAACTCACCTTGAGACGAGACTGCACGTGCCCTTACGAACCCCCATGAGTGGCTGCCCGTGGGAGCCACGCGCCAAGGAACAGTGCTGCTACAATCGTCGTCCCAACCCGTTTGTTTGTAAAATGGGTCCGGTTGGCCTGCGGCTTGACCCGGCTAAATTTCAGTCAATTATTCATTGATTCCTTCAATTCAGTCATCGAATAGCATCGTTAGGAGTCTAATTAGGGCTCTGTAATCTCAATTACACAAGAACTTACCTTTAAACCGTTGAACTCAACCTCCCAATTTCCACACTGTCGCAGTTATTGTTCACCATTCAATTTCATCTAAAATCGATTGTTTTCTTACAATTGATCCCTCAAGAAGCTTCGTGGGATTTATCCAAACACACTTCCAGGTTCAATTCCATTGTTCAACGCCTCTAATTCCACGACTCAATCTTCGAATGTTCCACATCTCAGCATGTCTGTTCTTGGCTAAAACAACACCAAATGTCTTCGTTCTTGATTCGGTTCGACTCGCCTTGAGCTCGGGAGGCTTAATTCAAGGTCAATTTCAGTGTTTAAGGCTCTGAGTTTCAAAATTGATTTTTGATCCATTTGAAAGTTTGAAGGGTTCGGGTTCTGGGTTTTCTTTCACAATTTCCCTTCCCTTTCCTCTCAGTCTTTCTCATTTTTCTTCCTTAAATTCTCTTATCTTTCTATCCCTCACAGAGCTCGATCAGAAGGGACGATTGGATGAGCTGTTTGAGCATACTGCTCAGTTTTTCCTTCGCAAATACACACACATACACATGTGCGTACACAAACCAAATTATCATTATCCTTGCCACTAATCTCTCTTACCAAGTGATAGATGTCACTTAAATACCTCACTGAGTCACCCCCACACGGCTGAATCAGCCATTTATCTGTCCAATTCCCATTTTGCCCCTGCCACAACAAATTACCAAAATGCCCTTCATGCATCTAGACTCGTAACATTGTCATCTGAACTCCGATTAATGCATGTCGCCTGCCTATGAATTCAGCGTCTCGAGGCCTATCCAACGGTACTTACGGGAAGTCCAAACAAGGTCCCGATAAAAAGGTCAAATTTTGGCCTTTATAACCAAGGGGAAAATCGTCATTTCTTTCAACTTTTCCAAATTTTCCTTTTTCAAATTTCCGGGTCGTTATATTAAAAGCATCATTCGAGGTACTCTCTCAACTTCGATTGGCAAGTAGGCACATTGTGACCATTGGAAGCATCATTTGAGGTACTTACTCAGCTCCGATTGGTAAGCAAACACATTGCGGCCGATCATAAGCATTATTCGAAGTACTCTTTTTGCTCTGATCGGAAAACAGGCACATTGCGACGGATTAGAAGCATCATTCGAGGTATTTTTTTTGCTCCGATCAACAAGTAGGAACATTACGATCGATCAGAAGCATTATTCGAGGTACTCTCTTAGCTTTGATCAGCTAATTGGAAAATTGCATTCAAATCATATATTGGGGACATGGGCAATGGCATTTGACCAAGGTACACTTCCCCGATCAAGAACTTAGGGGACTAGTGGGTACACCCTTCTAGTCGATCGACACATTTCGGCCTGCGTCACAAGCCCTCAACCACGAAAATCCACCTCAGCAATAACTCAAAGAAATTATGTTGATACCATATGGACCAACAAGACTCAGTACGACGAGTAACACCATAAACATGTGATGCATCACCGAGTAATCAGCATGCATGTGAATCAACAGGGACACTTTCCACTCACTAGGCTATGCCCACAAGCACACTCATAATAAGGCCAAGCAATGGCCACTCAGCATCCGCACTCAACAGGCAAGGATGGGCACCCTTAGTTTGATCCTCTGAAAAATGCCAATAATAGCTTCTTGACATGACAGGAGATCTATTGCCACCTTCCTTCCTTCCCAGATCCACGAAACACATGGTAGCATCTCCCAAGGTAGCTTGAACCCTACATAACTAGGGTCCAACCACCACTTTCATTATTACTATAAATACCTCCTCAAACCCTCTCATAAAATTGCATCTATGCACTCTATCTCAACACAAAAACTATACTATAGGTCTTTGTGTTGTTAATCTACCTATTGTTCCCCATCTCGCTTACTAACTTAAGCATCAAAGCCCATTAGGTTGGTATCCCACCAGTGTCTATTGTTTTTTTTCTCTACCTCACAGGTCACTCTGCAAGCCTGGAAGAAAGCGAACCAGCACACAACACGGTCTCATCCTGTTAGGCCCATTGTCGGATGAAAAAAATATGAACCTCTCAAGTTCTCTGAACTTAGGATACCTTGGACTTATGTGTCCTCATGTGCCACAATGATGACATGTAGGATTGAACCATTTTGACTTCGATGAAATAATTGGAGCAGGTGATGAAGAATCTTCTCCTTTTGCAATTAAACTAGTTTTTTTTTTCAATCTTGGATGCTTTAGAACATGAGACATGATTCTCAAGATCATTTTTTGACATTCAAATACTCACTCCTAAGAGTATTGCATCTAGGTCGAATGTGACCAAATACCCCACATGATGACATGTAAGAATGAATTTCTTAGCTCTAGGAAATGATGCAGCTTTGAGAGACAATGACTCGATAGATTGAGACTATAATCCAAAAACTTTTAGATAGTTTTCAACTTGTTGAAGTTGAAGTAAAGATTTAGGCTATTGACAAATTTAGAGACAGATTTAGTAGTAGCAAACCCAAGTCCGCTCTTATCCCCATGAAACTTCACAATTCCAAACATTTTATCAATTTATTCTACTCCTACAGTTAGTTGGATTAACTTCTCATTTTCCACATTCAAGTGACACAATATGACAGGACCCAACCAGGAGAATAGCATATATAATATAACCGGGTCCTGCTTCCGTTTGACATGTAACCCAGGATAGCAAGTTTACCCCCGAAACCTATCAGACAAAGGATACTTACATACTCGTGAGCTCATGCCTCTGCTTCGTAAGTCGCCTCGATTCCTATGCAGCGGCTCTGGAGGGTTTCAAAACAAATCAAAAATGTGCGAGTGGGCGAAAATAAGGTTTTAAAAAACATAGTATTTGAAAACATACCATTTACCCTCTGTTTTGGAAAACTATGCATGCATAAAGAGAAATTCTTAACTCCAAATAAACAGACAATAAAACACAAAAACCTCTAAGTGAATGCAATAGTAAGAAATCCAGTAATAACCTAAACCAAGGAAACTATAAAAACCAGATCAAATATCCACATAAACAAGGTCATGCCAATGCATAAGGATCACACTGCACCCACCAACATATCAAATCGACCAATGATATCAACTTACCCATTCTTGATGTCGGCAAGCTGAATCATGATGTCAATGTGCATTACCGGTAGGCTAATATCACTTAGGAACTACGGAGCCCTAGGCTCGACGTCCGAATGTGGACTAGCTCAGGAACTATGAAGCATTACCTCGACGTCTGAGTCACGGTCCCAGTCTTAGGAACTAAGGAGTATTACCTCGATGTTTGAGACTGCTCACAAGTCTTGGGAACTACAGAGCGTACCTCGAAATCCGAGATTATCCATCACAAAGTCGGTCTCAAGAACTACGAAGCTTTACCTCGCCGTTCGAGACCGTCCAACCATTCTAGCATCTTGAGGAGGGTTATCCACACTCATCACAATCATCACAATTATGAATACCGAGAACCCACATATCCATATCACAACTCAAAACAATAATCCAAAATCCCGGGCCTAACCCCAAACCACAATTCACTCAACACTCTGTAAAATCCATCCAAAAATCATAGAAAAATCACTAAGACTCCAATATCACAATATCTCGCATCATAAACCATATCCAATTTAAAATCATACTCGAAACTAACACGACCCACCCCCAATCCCCCGGGATTAAGGGCTAAGTCATGCTTCCGTCTAATTTACGTGTGACACAAAGGCTAAACCGACGTCCAACCTCCATGTGACACGTAAGTCAAACAAGGGATACCCAAATGAACTGTTTAAAACTTCCGCACTTCCCAGAGCGCACAGACTCTACTATGGATCGCGTGTGTGATGTCTCCGTCTCTCTCGACCAACAGCTCGTACCGCAACAACCTGGAGGGTATCAAAAACACAAAATACTGTGAGTGGACAAAAATAAATATTAATTTCATAAAACTGTTATAAAAAAGTACTTTTATACCCTCCATTTAAAAACTAATGCATGCATATAAAACTCATTCCATATCCGAGATAAGAAAACCATTATTGAAAACCAGAATCATTTCCTTTCCTCAAATCCACAATTCAAATCCAGGGCCTCAGCCCAAAATCATAAATCCTTAAGAAAACACGGGAACTCAACCCAAAATTCATCAAATCCAAATCATCCGGGCCATTGCCCAAAACATCTGAAAACCAGTGAAAAACATCAATCAATCGAGTTGCTAGATCTCAAGTGCGCCCAAGTCGTTAAGCTCAAAACCACGCGCATAATCAGGCCTTCCCGGGATACCAACGAGTCTTTAAACTCAAAACACAATCAACAGGCTTCAGGGGATATCACAATAACCGAGTCTTTAAACTCAAAACATATACCGAGTCATTAAACTCAAAATCAGATCCAGCCATTTTCTTTTTCCGGGTCTTTAAACCCAAAACCATTTTTCAATCAAGTGAAAACCATAGAAAATCTATATCCGAATTCACAATAATGATTTCGTAAGCCGTCATCGGGAACCATCATCTGGAACCCAAATCCAGAGTTTCCTTTTCACGTTTCAAAACTGAATCAAGAATCATCTTTCCAAAATCCGATTCCAAAACTGAAATCTCGTTTATCGAAATCACATAAATAGGGCTCCAAGCCCAAAATCACTTTCCAAAATCCATTATAAATCATTGAAATCAAATCATAGTTCAAATGTAACGACCCGTCCCGGGAATCGGGATTAGTTTAGTTGTTAATGACGGATTAGTAAAGTTAATCGATGATTAGTTGGATGCGTTCGGACGGTGCAAAATGACGATTTTTCCCCTGGAATGGGCAAAAATGTTGACTTTTTGTTCGGGTGGTCAAATGGACTTTGACTGGTTACCGTGATGTAGTTTGGGACGTCGCAAGTTCATAGACAAGTGGCACGTTCGATTCTGACATTCGAGGGAAAAGTTATGACGTTCGGAAGTTCGAGGGTATTTTCGTAATTAAGATAAAAAGAGGGAATTTGTTGACTTTTTACACGACAACTACTTTTCACGCAATTTGAGGATCGTTAGGAAGGTATTGATATCCTGAGTACAATGACAGGAGGCACACCGTCATCGGACGTGGGACGGTTTAGTTTCGGGTCTAGATAATGAAGGGTAAAATGGTAATTTTGCAAAGTGAGGGGTAGAATGGTCTTTGGCACTTTTTGAAATGTGAGATTAATCAGATGATGCCATCTGTCCTTTTATTTTCACGAGAAATTGGAGAGATGTGGACGCGTGGACGTGGTCTGGTTGGTTCTAGCCACTTCTTCCATTTGTTTCTTTTATGTTGGATCGATTAAGCCAATTCCCCATTTATATACAGAAACAAAAACAAAGTGTGGGTTTATACCGTGACGTCCCGAACTACGTCATGGTCACCGGTCAAAGTCCATTTGACCACCCGAACAAAAAGTCATCATTTCTGCCCATTCTAGGGGCAAAATCGTCATTTTGCACCATCCGTCTGAATGCATCTAACTAATCACCGATTAACTTTACTAATCCGTCATTAACAACTAAGCTAATCCCTATTCTCGGGACAGGTAGTTACAATCTACCCCCCTTAAAGAATTTCTTCCCCAAAATTCCACATTTCGTACTTTCGTAACTATCTGGAAAATCTAACTGATCTCACACCTGGGTCTCCTACCCGGTGTCCAGCACTTGCCAATTCAACTTATCCTTACAGTTCCCAACTGTCACTACATCTTTGTCAAATAACTCAACTCAACCAACTTTTTGTTTCCTGGAGGTCAGCCGACACTCAGCCCAATTGCAATGAGGTTAACACAATTCTAGCTTGTACCCGAGGTACCTTTAATGTCTCGCCAGCCGACACTTCACAGCTCAGCTAACCCTAGGTACGCTACAACACCACTGCTAACAATTCTAACATTTCTGACTTTTCTCCTAGTCGAGCGTACCCCGTACCAATGTCTGCGCGCTTTGGGAAGTCCAAAATTTTAGAGCGGTTCAGTTAAGAATCCCTTGTCCGACTTACGTGTCACATGGAGGTTGGACATCAGTTTAGCCTCCGTGTCACTCATAAGTTAGGCGGGAGCATGACTTAGCCCATAATCCCGGGGGATTGGGGGTGGGTCGTGTCATCAAAGCCCAAATTCAAATCATCAAAACCATGGTCAAATCACAACATAATCCAAATCTCGTAAAACGTGCAAATCCGTAATAATCTCGAAATACTTGCAAAACCGTAAATCATCAAGATCATATCATAAACATAGAAATCACGTATGGAAAACATATAAAAACATACATGCATTCATAATGAGTTTGAAAGCAAAGTCCACTCATAGACCATTAGCATCGCCGTCTCGATACACGCGCAATTACGCTTTCCCGGCCAATCCACAATCATAGGCTTTCCCGAACCTATCCAAATCCCATATTAAGGTCATTAACCACTTCATTAAGCTTCTAGTAAATCCCCGTAATTTTCCTAAATTATTGACTAATTTTAACCGAGCCCTAAAACCTTCGGACATCCCGAAACATGTCGAAACGATGTCTGATCGACTCAAAACTAGTGGCAAAATGTTCGTTACATCGAATACTTTAAAAGTCGTGTTGGAACCATCTTCATAAACTGCGCCACACGCCCCACATGCGTCTCCCAAAGGGGCTACACGTGGGCCTCACGCGCCTCAGCAGTCATCTTCAACCTCACGCGTAACCGGGTCCAGACCGGTTCGGTTCAGCAGGGTCCAGCCGAACCGACGAGGGGCGGTTTTTATCCAATTTCAGTCTTTATTTTCTCTTTAGAACGTGCAACCTGTTTAAATCGTGTGAGACAAGTGTGAAGGACGGTGAGTAAGGTTCTACAGCCATCGAGACCCAGCTAGGTGTCAAAACCTGGTGGTCACCCCATCCAAAAACAGCCAAGTGTCCCACTTTCACTGGGCACAGATCCCTAGGCCATTAAATGACCAAAATGCCCTTAATGCACTAATTACCATTTTGCCTTTGCACTTTTAGACCACGAACTAAACCGTCCCTACGTCTAATGGCAACTTGTACTTAGGGAATCGAGACCTACCTAACGGTTCTCGAATTACGTGAAAAGTCCATGTCGTCAGAAAAGTCGACAAATTGCCCATTTTAAAACCAAATTACCAAATTACCCTCGAACATCCGAACGTCATAACGTTTTCCTCGAATGTCGGAATCGGACGTGCCACCTGTCTATGAACTCGTGATGTGGATGCCACGGTCATTGGTCAAAGTCCATTTGACCGCTGGAACAAAAGTCAACATTTTTGCCATTCCAAGGGCAAAATCGTCATTTCGCACCGTTCGTCCGAAAGCACCCAACCAATCACCGATAACTTTACTAATCTGCCATTAATCACTAATTTTATCCCGATTTCTGGGATGGGTCGTTATAATCTCCCCCGTTAAAGAATTTCATCCTCGAAATTCCGAATCTCCTACGTCTCAACTTACTAGGGGAAATCCAACTGGTCTCACACCTGGGTCTCCTACTCGGTGTCCAGCACCTGCCAATCCCACTTATCCTGACAGTTCCCAAACGGTCACCCCAAGTCGGTCAAGCGAACCAACCTATCCGACCTTTCACTCCATCTGATGATTATCTCATTCTCACTAAGGTCATCACATTCCAACTCGTACCCGAGATACCTCTAACGTCGCACCAGCCGACCCTCACGGTTAGTAGGTACGCCACAATACCACTGCTACTTGTCTCATCATCCTTGATCCTTTTTTGAGTCAACTGTTCCTCGTACCAAGACTTCAGTACATCGTGTCAGTTTGCCGTCAACAAGCACAAATCCCAAGACGGCATATGCCAGCCTCGGTACTCGCAGGCATCAATACCTATTCCATAATCCGTATGACTTTCGTTCGCGATTCTCACCGACCTCACCGAAGTTACAAACATCCCGCTCACAACTTCTATGCAACAAATCATCTCACTGGTGGTTCCCCCTAACCACCAACACAGTCAATCCTATGGACATACTATCCACATCCCATACTATCTCTCTCTACAACAGGACCTCATCACATATCTTGTTAACCGTGCTCACACATCTTAATATCAGGGTCCCACTAGCCACTCATGGCTTTGAGCATCCAGCTCAGATCAGTACTGACTCTTGCCATAACCAATCAATCACTCGGGATCCTTGGGTCTAGTCCCTATCTTAACCGATCAATCACATCAAAATGGTTCCAATTCATGAAGACAATCAACAATAGAACTCGGCACCAAACTGGTCACCAACACCTCTACCAGAACATGACGATGCATGTCTAATCGCATCGAAATGGTTTCAATCTTTAAGAAACCAGAACGAACACATTCCAAGTACAAACACTAACACACGAAACAACAACCCTACGAACTTTGAATAAAACAAAGATATTTTAGAATACCTCAAACACAGCTCGTAGAGTATATTCTCACGTACTTCGGAAGAACACCAACTCAAGTCTATGCCGAGTCTCCTAATCTCCTGATCTCCCGACCATCTCAACTAAGCACACAAGGTAGTCCCAGCACTAGATCCAATTCCCCTACCATATGTATGCGAGATGGACCACACTCATCCTGCACAACTCCAAGATGGTCAAGATATCCAACCTACGTCTCACCTACTATCCCCCTGATCCACAACAACTCAAGCCTGAGCTAGAAACGATCCATTCCCGATCCACTCACTCCTCGTTCATATAGCTCTTACCATCAGACCATCACCTCGAAGTAAATAAATCCAGAATACACACATCTAGATTGTGGGTTCTCTTCAATAACCTCATATCGATCAGTTATAGTCACTACTTCTCTGCTTCCTTCCATCATCCTACAACGGCCCTTACAATGGTCCACAATTATGACATCACAAGTCAGCCAACCTTAAGCCAACTTAGCACAATCCTATGGCACTCGCCACACATGCCAAACAGAGCGTCACCGAGTACTCTCTCTGCTCCTGACCACATCCACACGTGTCCATAATTGAGGGGGGTCATAGCTCCTGAAGTTCCTTCAATGAATCCCCAAATCGACTCAAAAGTATCCATCTCTCATACTCGACATCTAACGCCAACTCGGAATCAACACACATCTCATCGTCTAAACTACAACAACTCCTGATTCTGAGATTCTAATCATGTTGGAAGTATATCCACCTTTTCCATCCATGGAACTCCACGAATGCCACCATTGGGCCAACCGTCCAAATGTCAACTCGCTACATTTATGCGATCCACAACTCCTACGGATCACAACCACGTGTCCATAAACCAACTCACCTACAAATTCGCATGTCGGTTAACACCGTTTATGCACATCCAAAAGGATGTTAGTCATCACGTCTCCATCTTTCCGAGGTTCCATTCCGGGTCACCAACTTCCAGGACTCCTCAGTCACTATCCTCGAAGTCGTCTATCACTAAGCTCGGGGAATCACTCAGTGCTGACCTCGACATCATCCAAATGCAACCTCGGCATGTGCCGACACAGTCCAATACACTCAACATATCCAACACAACCGGATGAGTCCACGAAAACCAACCTCACTCATGGTCAACCCGACCATACCAACCTAGTCCGCTCCAACACGAATCATAGGTCCACTGTGTTTCCGCTGCTATACTCTGATCAACTAACGGCATCCTGACCATTCGTACCAAACATGACCTGCCCATGGTCATCACATCTCCCAGCTCTATTTATAGTTCCTTCTAGACACCGGCATCTCATGCCTGGTCACAACCTCAACTCACGATGTGCCCCTCGTACCATTACAAGCATCCCGGCTCATGGCACATCATCCTCTTACTGTGCTCACAACACATAGTCCCGAACCTGTGCTCTTACCGAGCCAAAACCCTCAATCTGCGCTCGAGTTGGAAGAATTAACATCCCTCGGAATCCACAACTCTGAGCATCTCAATGTTCAACCAACGCCACAGTCTCACTGGACTCGTCTTGAGTCGTCCACCAACCATCCACTACCACGGCTGCACCTAGCAGCACCATCTCCAATCCGGTCGTAAATCGGCCCAATCACAACAACTATCTAACCACAATCCTCAAACTCACGGTTTCCAGACCAGTCATTCAACAGGGTTCCTCAATTCATCCTCGTCATACGGGTTATCGAAACCCTCGACATCCACTAGCTCACAACAACCTCACCGCTCAGGTTGTCACAAACGGCAACCAGTAACCATCGATAGGGGGAAATCTCTCAGATCTCAAAGTAGTTTCTAAACCCTGCCACTCGAGGCATCCGGCTACTCGTAGCCGCCCAAATCCGATCCCAACCAAACTATTCAAAAAGTCACCAAAAGGTCATTCGGCCTAATAAGCCACCGTCAATCCGGCCTCCTCGGTCCACGTATACCCGCAGCTCAACAGGCTGTCATTGGGCTCTACATAACGACCAGTCAACCATCAAGCGTAGTTCACTAGTTACCATCCAGGTTAATCACGGTGGCATACATCTGACCCTATGGTCCAATCAACTATTGACCATATCCAGCGTCAATCATGCTAACTACTCCGGCCCTAAGCCGACAAGTAACACCTCCAATCACGTATCGGGCAACGCATCACCCAGGCGCTCGTACTCTCGCCACTAACTAAGCCACTAACTATCACTCGCGTATCCAGGTTGATGACAGGCTGTTTGCTTCGAGACAACACATCCACAGTAGCAACACATCGCTAGTTGACAAACCTCCTGCTCTGGGAGCCAAACCTCACGCAGAGCGTACAAAACCTGCTCTGAAACCAATTGGACACGACCTACCCCCAATCCCCTGGGATTAAGGGCTAAGTCATGCTCCCGTCTAATTCACGCGTGACACGTAAGCTAAACCGACGTCCAACCTCCATGTGACACGTAAGTCAAACAAGGCATACCCAAATGAACCGTTTAAAACTTCCGCACTTCCCAGAGCGCACAGACTCTACTATGTATCGCGTGTGTGATGTGTCCGTCTCTCTCGACCAACAGCCCGCACCGCAACAACCTGTAGGGTATCAAAAACACAAAAGACTGTGAGTGGAAAAAAATAAATATTAATTTCAGAAAATAGTTATCAAAAAGTACTTTTATACCCTCCATTTAAAAACCAATGCATGGATATAAAACTCATTCCATAAAACCATTCCATATCCGAGATAAGAAAACCACTATTGAAAACCAGAATAATTTCCTTTCCTCGAATCCACAATTCAAATCCAGGGACTCAGCCCAAAATCATAAATCCTTAAGAAAGCACGGGAACTTAGCCCAAAATTCATCAAATCCAAATCAATCGGGCCATTGCCCAAAACATTTGAAAACCAGTGAAAAACATCAATCAATTGAGTTGCTGGATCTCAAGTGCGCCCATGTCTTTAAACTCAAAACCACAGGCAGAATCAGGCCTTCCCGGGATATTTACAAGTCTTTAAACTCAAAACACAATCAACAGGCCTCAGGGATATCACAATAACTGAGTCTTTAAACTCAAAACATATCAATCCAGGGCCTTCCCCCGTCAATCAACCGAGTCTTTAAACTCAAAACCAAATCCAGCCGTTTTCTTTTTCCGGATCTTTAAACCCAAAACCATTTTTCAATCAAGTGAAAACCATAGAAAATTCATATCCGAATTCGCAATAATGATTCCGTAAGCCGGCATCCGGAACCATCATCCCGAACCCATATCCAGAGTTTCCCTTTCACGTTTCAAAACTAAATCAAGAATCATCATTCCAAAATTCGATTCCAAAATCGAAATCTCGTTTATCGAAATCACATGAACAGGGCTCCAAGCTCGAAATCACTTTTCGAAATCCATTATAAATCATTGAAATCAAATCATAGTTCAAAGCCCAAATTCAAATCATCAAAACCACGGTTAAATCACAACATAATCGAAATCTCGTAAAACGTGCAAATCGTAATAATCTCGAAATACGTGCAAAACCGTAAATCATCAAGATCATATCATAAACATAGAAATCACGTATAGAAAACATATAAAAACATCTATGCATGCATCATGAGTTTGAAAGAAAAGTCCACTCATAGATCATTAGCATCGTCGCCTCGATACGCGCGCAATTACGCTTTCCCAGCCAATCCACAATCACCGGTTTCCCCGAACTTGTACAAATCCCATAGTAAGGTCACTAACCACTTCATTGGGCTTCTACTAAATTCTCGTAATTTTTCCGAATTTTTAACTATTTTTAACCGAGCCTTAAAACTTTCGGACATCCAGAAACATGTCGAAACGATGTCCGATCGACTCGAAACGAGTGCCAAAATGTTCGTTACATCGAATACTTTAAAAGTTATGTTTGAACCATCTTCAAAAACTGTGCCACGCGCCCACACGCGCTTCCTAAAGGGGATGTGCATAGGCCTCACACGCCTCTGCAGTCATCTTCAACCTCACGCTGAACCGGGTCCAGATCGGTTCGGTTCAACCCGGTCCAGCCGAACCGGTGAGGGCGGTTTTTGTCCAATTTCAGGTCCAATTTCAGTCCTATTTAATCCCTTAGGTTTGTCTGAACATATGTGATCAATCCAGCTAATGAAAAACATGAAACCAGGGTCGATGATTACCTTTCCGATTCGAAGAAACAAAAACCAAATTACTACTCCTCTGTTCTCAGCCCTCACCGTCATCCTCCGACCACCACTAGCTTCTCCTGTCAGGACCCACCCCGGTTTCACCCCGAAACCCGAGGTAAATCCTGCTCCCATCTGACACCCCGACAGTACACAGTCAGACGCAGGAGTAAGTACTCAATAAAATATCCGAAGTCAAAGTTTACAGAGCATAGTACAACAAAATAAAACCGATTATATTTACACGCACGCGGAAGAAAATGTAAACACTCCGGGAACCCTCACGAAACGTCTATGCCTCAGACGCTGCCTCGATGTCAAGACCCCGCGCTATCTCCACAACCTGGAGGGCAATTTAAAACAGAAGATGTGAGTGGACCGTAAGAAAAAAAAATTCTAAAACCATTTATCAGAAAAACCGAGTTTAACCCTCCGTTTTAAAACCACATGCATAACCCCGTTATCAAAACAGTAGGATCCAATACTCAGGAAACATCATAAGAAACAGAAACACTATAAACAGTTATAGAAGTCATCGCATAGGAATCATAAAACCATATCAGAAACCATGAACATCCAAATCATTATTTTTCCGATCAAACCTGCTGGACCTATCCGAGTCTTTAAACTCAACAGGCCTACGGGGGAAATATCAATATATCCGAGTCTTTAAACTCCCGAGTCTTTAAACTCAATCCGGGCCTGTCCCCCGTCCAAACAATATCCGGGTCTTTAAACCCAATAACCAGATCCAGCAAATCCAATCCAAAATCATTTGAAAACCATTTATCATTCCACATCCAAACCCGAATCCGGAATCACCGGTCTGATGCCCTTCTGGCAACCAGAACCGTCATTCCGAACCCAAATCCGGAATCCACTTTTCCAACTTTAAATCCAAATTCCGCTTCCCGAAATCCGATCGAAATCATGTTCCAAGATCCATTTATAATCATTAGAAACCATTTACCATTTGAAATCCCAAAAATATAACATTATAATCAGAAATCAACCTTTTATCGTAAAACGTGCCAAATACCGTATTTTCTCGAAAAACGTGCAATTATGTAAAATCACATCATAAATCCAACCATCATGAAATCACATATATAAAACAATTATAGAAAACAGTTATGCATGTTCGAGTTTAAAGAAAGGGTCCACTCACAGTACCAAGCCCTCAATCGCGTCCCGAACGTCCTGCACGTTCCTCGGCTTCCTCGGGAAATCCCGATCCTGTCAACAACCACCAAATTACGTCACTAACATGTCCACGAGTATCCATCTAAATTCCCTCAAAAATCCTCGGGTCCTAAACGTAACGAACCGGAACCCTAAACTTTCACCCTCGCGGAACTACTTCGATTCGACGTCCGATTAACCCGAAACCAATTCCAATGGACTCGTCACAACTCCTGGACCAAAAACCATGTTGATCGTTTTCCCCATCGCCGCCGCACGTGCCCCCACGCGCCGTCCAAAGTGGCTGCGCGTGGCCCTCACGCGCCTGCTACAGTGCATCGGCTACCTCGAGCAAACCCGGTTCGCACCAGTGGTCTGCACCCTTAACAGGCGAGAGCGGTTCTCCTCATTCCGTCCACCAAAATGACTCCTCTCTTCACCAACAGCATCGTCCCATCCTAGGCTACCCATTCCCATACTTCACTCACCTCGACTCACCCTAAAACTCGTCGACTCAAACTCGAACAAAAACCCGTACACTGCCCTGTTTCCTTCTCCGGCCACCCAGGTCACCTCCCTTCACGGTGGCAACACCAGACGGTTCCTAGGACCCTTCTAAACCTAACTTAACTCACCTGGACCGTCGACTCTATTCCAATCTTCACCACTTTCGGTTTGAAAGTCACGACCAAAACAGAGTACATCCAGACCCGCCGTCGTGCCAACCTCCACCGTGCACCTCCCGTCTCGGCAGCGCAACCAAACGACGCCCTGGACTCAACTGAACTCCCTAGACTCCCCTAGACTCTTCGATTCAACCTCTCAAGCCACAACTTCCGATTTGAAGTTCACGGCCAAAACAGAGCATAAACACAGGGAAATAGAAATTACCTGCAACCTATCACCGTCGTGAGCTCCGCCGGTATTGGTTGACTCCTCGCACCCCTCACGACACCACCACGGTCTCAGTTGCCCCATACACGGCCGCCACCGCCACGATTCTCACGACCTCCCTGCTTTTCACCCCTGGTTTTCCCGCAGTTCCCAGCTCACTCACACACCACCCTCACGTCTTCTAATCCTCTCACTGTCTTCCTCTCACGCTCTGATCAATCTCACACACGCACAACTCACCAACACACACACCATCATCGATCAATTATCTCAAGTTCCCTCACCGCCTCACTCTGTTTCACTCTGTTTCACTCGAACATACACGAACACACACACGGTTGCACCCCAATTATTTGGCGTGTGCGTACTGGAACCCCCCAAAAGCCACTACAGCCTTGCCACTTGTCACAATCCACTCCCTTTCTCTCACACATGGCCCAATCTCAGCCCTTCATCTGCTTCTCTCTGCACAAATCCCCAGATGCAAAAAGACCAAAATACCCTTATGTTTAACTCAAAATTACGGTTTTACCACTACCTTCCTAGACCCATAACTCCCACATCGTAAGTCCGATAAACACGTGCCGCCTGTCATCGAACTCAGGACAACAAGATCTACGTAACCATCCTCGGTCAACATACCAAAACCCGATTACACATAAAGTCAACTATTCCCCCTAATTTACCCAAATTACGGTTATGCCCTCAACCTTACGAACATCATAACTTCCTCCTTGGATGTCGGAATCGGGCGTGCCACCTGCCTACGGATTCGTGACGTCCTAAACTACGTCCTGGTCTCCGGTCAAAGTCCATCCGACCACCCGAACTAAAGTCAACATTTTTGCCCAGGTCGGGGTCAAAATCGTCAGTCTAAGCTTACGGACCTATCGGGACCACCTAACCACCAATAAACCTTACTAATCCCACCTTAATCACTATCTTAATCCCGGCTCTCGGGATGGGTTGTTACATTTCCGGTCACGGGTTTGAATCCCTGAGTCCAAAAGGAAGCTAAACCAAGTACCCAAACGAAGCATGTATCGATTAAAACTAAATTTCCATTTTTGGTACAGGACAGAGAAACAGAGGTTGAAATTTGCTTACCTTCACTCCCTTCCTCCCCTGTGAGCACCACCACACTCCTCACATCGTCAGGGGTCGTCTGCACTCACTGATAACCACCACAGGTAGCTTCACAACGGCGTGGACCTTCACGGTTGCTCACGGTTCCTTCCTCCTCTATCCCAGTGTTCTCTCACTTCTCACACACACTTCACTCAGTCTCTCACTCAGACTCACTCACAAAGCTCACAAGCAAGCCCCTGACCTCTCACTCAAGCATACTGAACTCACCCACGACTCACAATTGAACCAATTTCAAGATTGTCCTCACTGTCTCTGTTTTCTCTTTAGAACGTGCAACCCGTTTAAATAGTGTGAGACAAGTGTGAAGGACGGTTAGTAAGGTTCTACAGCCATCCAGACCCAGTCAGGTGTCCAAAACCTAGTGGTCACGCCATCCAAAAACATCCAAGTGTCCCACTTTCATTGGTCACAGATCCCTAGGCCATTAAATGACCAAAATGCCCTTAATGCACCAATTACCATTTTACCCTTCGCACGTTTAGACCACGAACTAAACCATCCTACGTCTAATGGCAACGTGCCGCCTGTCGTTGTACTCAGGGAATCGAGACCTCCCTAACGGTCCTCGAATTATGTGAAAATTCCATGTCGTCAGAAAAGTCGACAAATTGCCCCTTTTAAACAATATTACCAAATTACCCCCAAATTTCCGAACGTCATAACTTTTTCCTCGAATGTCGGAATCGAACGTGCCACCTGTTTATGAACTCGTGATGTCCCGAACTACATCACGGTCATCGGTCAAAGTACATTTGATCATCCGAACAAAAAGTCAACATTTTTGCCCATTCCAAGGGCAAAATCGTCATTTCGCACCGTCTGTCCGAAAACACCCAACTAATCACCGATTAACTTTACTAATCTGTCATTAATCACTAATCTAATCCTAATTTCCGGGACGGGTCGGTAGAGAAACGATATTCAAAACATAATTTACGAACACCTCATAAAACGTGTAATAAAATATTCATAAAATCATTGAAATTCATATAAATTTCCAATCACTCAAATATCACCAATGTGACGACCAGTCCCGAATTAAAGGGATTAATTAAGAATTAATGACCGATTAGCGAGACTAATCGGAGATTAGACGAGGATTAGTGGACGTTTGGGCGAAATGACGATTTTGCCCTTGGAATGGGCAAATCGTTGACCTTTCATTCAGGCGGTCAAATGGACTTTGGCCAATGAATGTGACGTAGTTTGTGACGTCACGAGTTCATAGACAGGTGGCACGCTCGATTCTGACGTTCGAGGAGGAAGTTATGACGTTCGGAAGTTCAAGGCATTTTGGTAATTTGGGTAAAAAGTTGACTTTTGACCCGAGAGGTCCGATGGCCGAGGGCCAAAGACCGTTACGTAGATCGGAACGATACGAATCCGTAGACAGGCGGCACGTCCAATTCAGACGTTCGACGACGAAGTTACGGTTCATGGAAGTTCCCAATTACTATTCACGGTGATGCGTTTTACGATGAACTTTTGGACTTTAGTGGGCCCAGTTGCTTTTCAGAAACCAATGGATGAGTGACAAGTGTCACTCATCCACTGGCTACCCTTCCACATACATGCATATCATCCCTTGCATTTTGCATCGATCATTCCCATTTCAACCCACCAAACCCGATCCACCCTTCACCCAAAATCCAAACCTATGACCCTAGGACCAAGACTGAAAGGCAGAGAGGGAGAAGAGGACTAGATGGAGGTGGCTGGACGGCCAGAACCTCCGTGGACGGCGGCTGGAGGAGACAAAACCGAGAGGTACTCGGTTTGCCCAATTTCCATTTTTAATTCGTGTTTTCCATTATGGCTGCTTGTTGGTGATTAGGAAGTGTTCAATAGGTTGCTGGGGACATTTTAGGAAGGTTTTGGTGGGGTTTAGCAGCTGAGACGCCATGGGGGGCCGATCGGAAAAACACGGACCGTGGGGGGTAATTTATACGGATCGATTTAGGAGGTTTTGATTAGTTTTGTTGATTAGTTTAGATAGGAAACTTGAAAATAAGATTAATGGAATTAAAATGGAAGCAAACGGACCAAAAACGACGAGGGAAAACACCCGGACCGGTCACACCGGTCCGGTTCGGTTCGAACCAGGTGGACCGGCCGGTTCACCTAAGGAAGAAGAAGATTGTGCAGGGCACGTGAAGCCCACGCGCAATCTCTTCTAGGAGCACGTCCGGGCGCGTGACATGTCCTTTGGGGAAGTGTCCAACATACGAAATCATCTATTCTATGTAACGAACCTTTTGGGACTGGTCTCGTGTCAATCGGACATCGTTTCGATAGGTTTCAGGCTGTCCGAAGTTTTAGGTTCGCGTTTAAAAATAGTTAAAAGTTCGGGAAAATTACGGGGCTTTAATGGGATGTTAATTAAGTAGTTAGTAACCTTCTATTAAAATTTGGATAGGTTTGGGAGTCCCGGTGATAGCGATTTGCTCGGGAGAGCCTATGGCACGCAAATCAAGGCGCGGCTTCGGACGGTTTGTGAGTGGACCCTTCTCTCGAAATTGATGCATGCATAAATGTTTTATAATTGTTTTAATGTATGTTTTGTGATGCCATGAGAGCATTTGATTGTGGTAGCTTAGGATCGACATATTTGCACGTTTTTCGAGGTTTTTGGCTTTATGTCGTCCTTTGCATACCATGTTTTCGATGACGGTTTAATAAATGGATTTCAGATTTAGAAATATGAAATCGCGCATGAGACCCAATTTATTTATGAACTCTCGGACTTAGAGTCTATTTGATTTGACGAGGAATCGGACCTAGGGTCCATTTGAGCTATACGATCGGACCGAGGGTCCAGTTGGTTTACGATTCGGGTTTGAGGCCCAGTTAGTGGTACTATCGGGCTTGATGCCCTGTTGATTGATGATATCAGGCCTGAGACCCATTTAGTTGAGATTTCGGGCTTAAGGCCCCGTTGGTTGTGAAACCGGACATTAGGTCCTATTGAGTCATGGTTCGGGCTTAGGGCCCTGTTGATTGCGAAATCGGGCTTGAGCCCAGTTTGATTTATGAAATGAGTATTTGGGCATGAGACCCTGTTGAACTGTGGATTTAGGCCGAGGCCTGTGAAATGGATTTGAATCGGATTCGAGGAATCCTGTTGAGATGAATCGGGTATGAGACCCAGTTGAAAAGTGATTTGAGAAAGAAAGAAAGTATTTGAAAATGAATGAACCCTCCATATTAATTATATGGTCTCCTCCAGTGTCGACCTGGAGAGTCACGAGCCACAGACTAGAGTGGGTATCCCCATAGGGATCCCGTTCCAGGAGTGGAGGTTACTTATGATGTGGTCCCGGACCAGATTCCGGAGAGATATGTGGACTAGATCCAGAGAGAGATCTCGGACTAGATCTAGAGATTGAGCCTCCCAGATGGAGATTCCTGGGAGAAGACTCGGAGTGAGACCCCGAGTAGTGTGCACACTAGTATAGAGATTGATATCGTGACTATATCGGGGATGTGTTCCCTAGGGGCTGTGTGCCCCGAGTTGGCATCTTCTCCGGAAGTGCCTAGGATGGGTTATACGTATGATGGTACGTATGAGATTTTAAGAAAGTGTTTTGGGGCGAGACCCCGTATTCGATGTTTTATGGAAAAGTGATTTGGGGCGGAGACCCCCGGTATTTGAAATTGTGAAAGTGGTTTGGGGCGGAGACCCCGGTTGTGATATTTTGAGAATGGTTTTGGGCTGAGACCCACGTACGTTGAGTTGGGCTGAGTTCTCACATGTTTTGGTTTATGGTTTGTAAGTTTGTGATTTCGGGTCGAGGACCCAAATGGATTTATGGGTCATGACAGTTTATGGGAACCGGGCATGAACCCTGGAAAGGTTTTGATATGTTTGATAAATGGTTTTATGAACGTTTTGATAAACGGTTTGTGAATGCATGCATATGTTTTTATTGAAGGGCATAAATCTCTTTATGCGGAAATGTTTTTAATTAAAATATTAAATTGTCCACTCACAGTTTTCGTGTTTTAATGCCCTTCAGGTTGATCACGGATGCGGGCTGTAGCAAAGATGAGACATCACTCCCCTCCTCCTACGATCCTGATGTACTCTGATGGCCCCGGGCGAGGGCAAAAAATGAATTTTCCCTGGTCTGACACGTGGTGTCAGACGGGATCAGGCGGGTCCCACGTTAATCCCAGGGGATTTGGGACCGGTCCTGACAACCAAGACACATAGAAAAAGAAAATTTGAAACAATTAAATATGCATGCATATTATTTTTAATAAAATTAAAGTCCACTCATACATACTGTACGCGCAGCTGATCTCTATTGCACGCATTTTCGTAAAATTTAAGAATACCACCTCCTGTCAAAAATAACTTATAAGGGTCACTAATCACCACATTTATCTCATTATTTAACCCTATATTTTTTCGGGATTTTTAAACGAATTAAAACGACCCTTAAACTTTCGGATAGTCAAAACTACCTTGAGACGATATCTGGTTGCCTCAAAAATTGTACCGTTGTACTAGTAACATCGAAAGGATGAGCTTTCGTGTTGGTCGTTTCTCGAAATGACGTGTAACGCGCCCCCACGCGCCACAACACGATTTATCTCCTTCCTTCTGCATCAGACTCATTTCTTGCCAAACGAGTCGTTCGACCCGCAAGCCCAACCCAGTTCCAAATCTAGTTTTTCACTTATGTTTCCTTCGTTTTAACCGTCTAAACTTATCTAAGCAAACTCAGAAAGAGATCCATTACCACAAACCATCAAAAAATTTCCTCGAATTTATAGTTCGAACCTCCAAGCTTCACGGCCCTGGCGTCTAATTCCTTCCCAGCCTGTTTCTGCATCCAAACTTGTCCCTTACTATCTTAGACTGATCGTATCATCTTCAACGACGCACACAACTGCTCCTTTCCTAAGTTCATGGCCCCCAAATAATGAACTTAAACCACCAACTTCACAGATTTCTTCACGGCTGATCGTACCAAAATACCCTTATGGGTTCTTGACCCGAATCAAGCTCAAACGATCTCTGATTTTGACGTGCCTCCTGTCTACGAATTCAGGATCACGAGACCTTCGCAACAGTGTTCCCAAGATTCTCAAAGGAGATCCATAGCAAAAAGTCAACATTTTGACTTTTCCAAGGATAAAATCATCTTTTAACTCCAAATTTTCCTAAATTTACGTTTCCTCGGAATCCAAGCCGTTACACAACAAAATTGTGTTGGATTCTTGCATATTGCGATTAGCACCTAATTGATCAATTTTTTATATCAATTTCCTTTATGTTTTATTTTGTTGGAATCTTAATTATATTCATAATAACTCATTTTAGGATTTGCAAGTACTAATTACAAGAATTGATCATTTGGTAACTAATTACAAGAATTAATGATTTAATTTAAGAATTGATGATTAAGGGTTAAATGCAGGCCCAGTCCATCGAAAATTCAGGGCCGAATGCCCCAGATTTGATTGAAGCCCAGCTGCTGTCCCCTTTGGAAATCAGGTTTAGAACACAACCCATCTTTGCAAGCCTAGTGTGTTCTTTTGTATGTAGGCTAGTGTCTCTCCTAGCACACGTCACCAGACGAGGCCCAGAACTGTTTCCTTTTCCCTGCGAGTTACCAGGTACATTTTCGAAACCCAGATAACCATTTCACAATTCTCGCCAGCCCCAGCAGCGTCAAGTCCAAATATTGAATCCAGCTATTCCTCCCACGCATCTTAGTGTGGCCTAGTGCGCCAATTGCTTGCGCATTGGATAGGCCTGATTGCTCAGCCGTGCGTCTCGCAGCATTTGCAATCTCTTGTTTCCACTGAATCGGCCCATATGTTCATTCGCCTAAGCCCACATGCGGCTCCATCCCGACAACGCATCCATTTCATTTTATATCCGCATGCGCATATCTCGTCTTGTCTCGTGGCCCATCAGTATCTGCGCCAGTTTTCGGCCCAAAAGAAACCAGCACGCGTCCAATTATCCTTGCGGCCGTCTCAGCAAGAAATCCTATCACGCCAAAAGCCCATTTGTGCTTTACGCCCAGATTCCTGCATGTCGCCAGTTACCCCAGCTGTTCCTCTTTGCCAAATTCAAGTAGCGTCGGCTTTAGATTTCCAAGCATGTTAAGGAGAATAATATTTTAGTTATCTTTAAGGATTTAATTAGGATTTGTTCTACCTTTTTAATTAGGATTTTTATTACATTTTTCTTTAGAATTTGTATTACTTATTTAATTGAGAATTGAGTTAGAGACTTGTCTGATGCCTATAAATACCTAATTTTGTTTATTAGTTAGAGGTCACTCATTCTTGGTACCGAAACTCTGTTAAAACTAATTCTCGCTTTCCTTTAAACTCGAAATTCCTTGTGCAAAAATAAACTACACCATCCTCCACAGTCCATCATCCTCCATTGACATATAAGGCGAATTCGTGAGTGTCTCACTAAAGATTGTTGAACCACCTAGCATCTATAAGGTGAATTCCCGAGGATTCAAAGTGCAACTCAGCCTCTTTACTCTGTAATCTTCTCTTTGCATTTGAATATCATACTTTTGGATTGATTCTTAATATTATTATGGTTTTATATTTTATATTAATTTTAATAATATTCCATGTGTTCTAATATCTTAGTTTTTGTTATGCATGTTATATTTATACTTAATGTTTGATTAGTTATAGGGCGAATTCCCGAGTCTAGATCATTGAAAGTGTATAAGAAAAATTTTCAACCACGTACTTGAGATAATATGCATGTATTTTGTAGAACTAAGGTTATGAAATTTCGTAAGTTTTGGAATTGTTATAATTATGAATGAGTTAGGTTAAAGATGAGTTGACCACGTGCAAATAATAGATTATGATAGATTAGATTAGTTTATGATAGTTAATAACGTAGGACATTAGAAACAATCAATTACCCCCTAATTAAATAATCAAACAATATTCATGCTTAGGTACCATCAATCCCGGGTTAAGAACGATCCTTATTTATCAATGTTACATCTACACAGAAGGGTTTTAATTTGCATACGTTTTTGTTAAGTGTTGAGTGTGACTTTGTGTTTACTTTAATGCTTAGTTTTAGTGTATCAATTTTCAAGTTCATTTTTCAAGATAATCAAATTGGGCAACTCAACATTTAATGACTTAATTATAGCACCCAACTCCTTTTTAGTTTCCTTCAAAGTTTTATTTTCCTTTTCAAGATATATGACTTTCCTTTGAAAAAACATATTACTCTCTTTAATCTTAGAAGTCTCATTGAAAACCAAGTCATACTTTTCTTACAAACCTTTATATGATGGACGATTATATGACTAGTCTTCATTGGACAACTTATCATCATCACACACACTCTGTTTTTCCTTCATTTGATGTGAGAATCTCACCAGGAAGATGAGAACACAAATGATTCATCATTATCACTTTCACTTTCACTTGAAATTTCAATTTTGACTTTGCCCACATTCTTATTGCCTTTCTTGTTATTATTTGCACATTCAACTGCTATCTGACCAATCCCACCACAAGTAAAACACCTGATTGATTTCCTACTCCCCGTATTATCTTTGAATCCTAAAAATCTATCATTTTATAACTCAAAAGCTTCCCTTTGTTCCCAAATTTCCTAGGTTTAGACTTTCCTCTATTCCCCAAGTCTCTAAATTGACTCCCACGTTTCCGTGCATATCTACCTTTGTCTTTTAGTATCCTCCTAAATTTTTAGCAAAGAGAGCCATTTGATCCTACATTTGGGGAAGAATCAGACCATACATCAGTTATGTTTGAGCAGATTGTAGAGCAGTATTTTTTCTTCTTTAAACTCCAAATTTTCCATGTCCATTTCCATTTCAAATGTCATTAGTTTACCTAACAACTTTCCCAACCTAGTCTCTTTTAAGTTGAGTTTCCATTATTGCAATTTCTTAGGTCTAAAATTTGTTGGTAAAACTCTAACGATATTTTGGTCAATGGCCAATTTAGTAACGGGTTCCGCAAAACTAACACATTTATAATTATAGACTCGTGCCTTTTATATAATTCTGAAAATGTTTCAAACTCGAGAATCCGAAATTTTTCAAACTTTTCTAAAGCCATTTAAAGTTTGAGATCTCGATCTTTAGCATCTCTTTCATGTACAATTCTTAACTTATCTCAAACTTGTTTTTGCTGTGGTGCACTTCGTAATGTTTGATATGAGATAGACAAGGCAGTGACAATGTCATTTATAGCTTTCTTGTTCAATGTGAGGCAAGTGTGCGTCGCACCTTGAGTCTGCTATGACCTTGGTTTTTCTATAACCTCATTACCAACCATTTACTTAGGACATCTCCACTTAAATTAACATGTCGAAAAGCAATTTCATCATATGCATCGAGAAATATTTCAAACTTTTTTTATGCCATAAAAAATGGTGGATTGTTATAGGAATTTATGTCATGGATCTTCTTAAAATAACCAAAAAATTGATATCAACTTGCAACCCTAGGATGAACTCTAAGTAATATCTAGAGTCCACTCTAATGCGAGCTGAAAGTTAGATACCAATTCACATACCCGACTATGTTCTCTAGTCACCTGAACTAAGACTAAATTTCCTATATAATCAATCAAACAATTTCAATCACATGCACACACATCATTCACATACTCCCTACAAAGATCATAAGCACACAAGTGACACCTTGAGCACTCAGGGTTCCGTCAATGTAGGCAACCTTGTACTAGTTCTAAATGATGGTGTGTGAGCATATGAATTATTGTCATTTAATAAAAATACTAATAATGCGAAGTAATAATATGACCATAGAGAGCTTGATACCTAGAAACCTTCCTCAAGGTGAAAACTAGCGGCCTTTTCTATTGACCATGCAATCCACTAATTTCAAAGTTCAATACGAGGTATATACATGCTCAAATCTTCTAGACTATATTAAAGATGTAGCCATACCTTGTGCAGCCTTGAAATTAATCAACTCAACTAAGCTCCGATGTAGATTATACCCACATCAGCTCAAGCAACTCGAGTTCATTCATCAACTATTCATATTTGCTCAATGTTAAGTGACATAACATATCAATTGATCCGAGTTTGGCAAGCCATAGGCCTTAATGAACCTAGGTCAAGCAACCAATTGATGAAGTATTTCAATGATGGCTAATTTCAAAAATCAGATTTACGAAAATAAAAGCATATGATTTTGAAAAAATATTTTACCAAACAATTTGATCCATAATCTGCTTCGTAGAAATCGTTTTCTCAAAATCCAGAAAAAATAACCTTCGTCGTTTAGCACTACTGCTAAAAAACCATTAAGTTGACAATCTGAAAATCCAGAAAATGTCTTTAGTTAAGTAGATTTCAAAATACAAGTTTTGGAAATCAGAGAACCATATTAGAAGAAACTTTCAACAAATCAACTTGCATTGTACACATGACTATGCCCAAACTACGCATTAAATTAAACATGTAATTCGAGTGTTATGCAATTTAAACCCTTTTTGTGTAGATGTAGTATTGATAAATAGGGATCGTTCTTAACCGAGGAAATTAGGGACATTAATAATGTGTTAGTGGGAGATGAATAAAAGAATAATGAATTAAAGAATTAGATAATCAAAGAATTAAATAATCAAAGAATTAACAATTTAAAGAATTAATGACTTAAAGATAAAAAGAATAGAGAATTAAAGAATTAAAGAATTAACTAATCAAAGAATCAATAAATTAAAGAGTAAAGGAATAAAAGAATAAAGAAATGAAAGAATCAAAGACTAATAAACTAAAAGTATGAAAGAATAAAATAATAAAAGAATAAAGAATAAAAATGGGGGTTTTGAAAAGGTTTGTGATCATGTAAATAAGTAAAAGCATAGATAAACTAATTTTACTTCTATTCTAATTCATGTACAAATAATCTTCTTAAAACACAAATCTTACCAACACTCTAATAATTGCAAATATTAAATCAATCACGAAATTTTACCTTAATCGTCTTAATTACCTTCATACATTTTTCAATACTATAAATGCACCGACAGCGGACAACACTTACAATATGATTCACCTTTTGTTTTTGACTGAATGCGCCGACAGCGATCAACATTAAGTCTCTTCAATTCTACTTTAAATGCACCGACAGCGGATAAAACACTTAACATTGAATTGAAGTATGAAGCACTAAAATGTATAAAACAACTAAAATTCATAAAGTAAGACACATGGAGATTGCATTTAACACTTACAAATATTAGTAAGAAAAACCTCACATATATTGAACTATAATCAAAACCAATAACAAAAATGAGAGTTTGAGTAGATGGAGAGTAATTGTTACACTTTCAAGATGGATGAAAACAATGGATTGTTATTCATATGATTCTCCGACAGCGGACGGAACCTTATGAAGATGGAGGAAATAAACTTGGGAAATATGAACTCAAACTCTAAACTTTGTATTGGAGATACTTTGCCAAAGTTTCTCTCAAAGAAGGCTCAAATGTGTGCCTCAAAGAAGGTGTATTTCAACAAGTGAATTGAAACCCTATTTATAGGTGGAGAAAGCTACCAAAAATAATATAAAAATACAATAAAAAAAATGGAATAATGGAATGATGAGTAATAAAGATTTGTGATGATGTTTAGAGGTGGTTTGAGTTGTAAAGTTGTAAAATTGGGTTGGAAAGTTGTTGGAAAGTGGCTGGAAATTGAGTGGAAGTCTGCTGGAAAATAAGGAAGAAAATTCGGCTGGGCGGTGCTGAAGGGGAGGGCTGCAGCTCGGCTGCAGGCTGCTGAATGGAAGGTGGATACTTAGGCAGGCGCGCGCCGAACGTGACAACAGGGACTCGGCAGGCGCGCGCCGAACTCGCACGGGCAAGGCAGAAGCACGCTGGAGCGGATTGGGCCTGGGCTGGTTGTCTGGGCTGGGCCGCACGGACGCGGGCTAAACGGCTGGGCTTGGGCTGCCGGTTTTGGGCTGAACGGCTGGGCTTGGGCTGCCGGTTTTGGGCTGGATTTTCTTAGAAGTGGGTTGGGCTGCACAGAATTAATTAGTTAAATAATTAATAACTAAATTAATTATTCCACCGAATTTCGTTATAATTCCGATCGAAACGATTCTTTCGCCAAAAATACTCCAAATTACAACCTTTATTTTTCTAAACATAAAAATCACAAAATAATTTATTTTATCAATTTATTTAATATTTTAATATTAAAAGTCAAGTATAAAGGGTATAAAATAATATAAAATAATGCTTATTTAACGTCCTATCAAATACCCCCACACTTAAACTTTGCTAGTCCCTAGCAAATACTAAAATCAAACAACGAATTCAAAACAAGTAGACCCTTAACCATTTGCCTCAAATTTCATTGTTATAATCATGGCATAAAAGATTTTCACTTAAAACATTTAAGCAAATGGAATTCAAAAGTTAATATATGGTAACAAAATGTTCAACAAGTAAGATAATGAGTAAATATGGTGAAATGGAGTTCTGCACGAATAAGACAAGTATGAATCAACTCACAAGGATATGCACTCATAAATTCACTCAATTTGTGAGGGTTTGTGTTTGCACTCAAAGTATGTGAGAAATACTCACATAATCGAAATGAAGTACTTTTGCAAAATTTCAAACAAACACCTCAAGATAAAAACAAAACATACTTGCACAAATGAACCAAAACCATAAGCTTACTCAAGTGATTGACTCAACTAATCAAAATTTACCATTTTAAGGATCATAAGGTCTTTACGAAGGTTGTAATGGGGCTAAGTCTAGAGGCAAGGAATATATAGGACAAGTGGTGCTCAAATTCGTTCCAAGACTCAATAGACTCCCAAAACGTATCATAACTTCCCAACCTTAGTGCAATGATGTCAGTAATCCATCCCTTCGAACATAGGCCTAATTTCATCTTGTTGGGCCTCGAATTCATTCTTTGTGCCGGATTTACAAATGTAAAGGACTTAACTCAAACATTCATAATCAAACCTTATTACCTTGATAAAAACTTCAATATATCTTTCTCTTTTTTTTCTTTTTTTTTTCTCTTTTTTTTTCATTTTTTTTTTTCATATATCAAGGTAATAACATGTGTCAAAAATACAACAATGTTTGAGTAAGTAAATCCACAAAATACACATAAAAGTCTTTCAATATCATCATTTCCTCTTTACACAATCATTATGTCTTCAACCGAGTCCTTGGAACAAAGGTAAAAGATGTCTATACTAAGCTCAAGTGTTTAGATAATCATGGTGAGGAAAGAGTGAGTATTTCTCACATACTTTGAGTGCAAACACAAACCCTTACAAAATTGAGTGAATTTATGAGTGCATATCCTTGTGAGTTGATTCATACTTGTTTTATTCATGTTGAGATCCATTTCACCATATTTACTCATTATCTTACTTGTTAAAACATTTTGTTACCATATATTAACTCTTGAATTCCATATACTTAAATGATTTAAGTGAAAATCTTTTATGCCATGATGATAATAATGAAATATTGAGACAAATGGTTAAAGGTTCACTTGTTTTGATTTTGTAGTTTAATTTTAGTATTTGCTAGGGACTAGCAAAGTTTAAGTGTGGGGGGTATTTGATAGGTCCTCAAATAAGCATTATTTTATATTATTTTATACCCTTTATACTTAGCTTTTAATATTAAAATAATAAATAATTAGATAAAATAATTTATTCTGTGTTATTTTTGTTTAAATAAATAAAGTTTGTATTTTGGAGTATTTTGGCGAAAGAATCGTCTCGATCGGAATTATAACGAAGAAATTATGGACGAATTTCAGGTGAAATATTACTAAATTAACTAAATTAATTAAATAAACTAATCTGTGCAGCCCATTTCTGAAAACCCAATTGTCCGGCCCAAAGACCAGCAGCCCAGGCGGCCCGCGTCAGCGCAGCCCAGGCGGCCCGCGTCAGCGCAGCCCAGGCGGCCCGCGCCAGCGCAGCCCAGGCAGCCCGCGTCAGCGCAGCCCAGGCCCAACTCTCCAGCCCGTGAGGCCCAAATCACGCCAGCCTGCCATTCTGCCGTTCGGCGCGCGCCTACCGACGACAGCTTCTGCACTCCAGCTCACGCCTGCCGACCAGCCGCCTCCTTTCCAGCACAACTTTGCCGACCAGCCGCCTCCTTTCCAGCTTGCACCCACCGAAAATTTCCCTTCTCTTTTCAGCAGCTCCAGATTCCTCTCTTTGCTGTTTTTTATGCTTTTCTTTTCTTTTTTTTAATTTCTCTTCCCCAAAAACCACCCATACTCATCATTTCACTTTTGAATATTTTTATTATAATTTTTGTTTAGTTTTTATTTATTTTCTAGGGTTTAATTTGAGTTTTTCCCCTACAAATAGGAGTTGATTTCACTTGTTGAAATCACTTCCAAGTAGCACAAAATTGAGCCTCTTTTAGGAGAAATCTTGGCAAAATAGTTCCAATACAATTTTGAGAGTTCAAGTCCGAATTTCCTTGTTTAATCTTCTTCCATCTTCATAAGGTTCCAGCCGCTGTTCGGTGTTCCTTGTGAAAAACAATTCATTGTTCTCATCCAATCTGAAAAGTGTAACATTTGCTCTCCATTCTTTTAAACTCTTTTATTTGTTATTGGTTTTAATTATAATGCAATATATGTATTGGTTTCTCCTTCCTATCTTTTGTGAAAATTGAGTATAATCTCCATGTGTTTTACTTTCTAAAAATCATTTACTTCTTACATTTTAGAGCTTAAACTTCATTTCGAAACTAAATGTTGATCCGCTGTTCGGGGCATTTAGAGTAGATTTGGAGAGATTTAATGTATGACCGCTGTTCGGCGCATTAAATCACAAACTTAAGGTAATTATATTATAAGTAAAAATCCGCTGTTCGGTGCATTTATAATATGAATAATGTATGAAGAAATATGAGTTTGTGAAGGTATAATTTCGTGATTAATTCAAATATTTGCAATTGTAGTATGTTGTTGAAGTTTGTGTTTACGGGAAGTCTACTTTGTGCATAAGTTAGAATAGAAATAGAATGAGTTTATCTATGCTTTTACTTATTTACATAATTACAAACCTCTTCAAAACCCCCCTTGTTTATTCTTTATTCTTTTATTCTTTGATGCTTTTATTCTTTCATTCCTTTATTATTTAATTTATTGATTCTTTGATTAATTAATTCCTTTATTCTTCCATTATTTCATTCTTTAATTCGTTAATTTATTAATTCTTTGTAATTCATTAATTTATTATTATCTTGTTCATCTATTCTTTAATTTATTAATTCTTTGATTGTTTAATTCTTTTATTATTTAATTCTCTAATTCATTATTCTTTTATTCATAATCCACTAACATATTATTAATGTTCCCTAATTTCCCCGGTTAAGAACGATCCCTATTTATCAATACTACATCTACACAAAAAGGGTTTAAATTGCATAACACTCGAATTACATGTTTAATTTAATGCGTAGTTTGGGCGTAGTCATGTACCAATTTACATACATTATCTTCAAGTAGTAACACGTAATCACAAAATATTAACAAACAAATTCAAGTTGTAGTGATCATCTTTATAGCCATAACATATTCATTTCCGTTCATTTATATCATTGACAAGTTAAAGGGCAACTTGATACTCGTAAAAACACTACGTTAAAACAAAAAGACTCAAGAAAGCAATATTTTGTTTTTTTTTTTTTTAAATTTTTTAAATTTTTTTTTCGTTAAGAAAGACTTAATAAAACAATTTCAAATGCACAAATAAGAAAAACTCGTAAAAATACTAAGTTAAAACAAAAAGATTCAAAGCAGTAATTTTTTTTCTATTTTTTTTCCGTAAGAAAGAAATAAAACAATTGCAAATTAAGAAAGACTTAACAATTTCAAATGCACAAATAAATTTGTAAACCATTCCCCCACACTTAAATTCTACATTGTCCTCAATGTAGGAAAATACGAAATAATTAAACATAGAATCAAAGTAAGGAAGATGATTTAAGAAAGTGAAGTAAGAAAGAAAAACATAAACAAAGTAAAAGAGAGTGAAGGGTTGAAAGAAAGCAAATCTGTGTTGATGACTCCTTCACACTCGAGAACACATTGGGTTCCCTCCCAACAAGCGCTTGAAGTTTAACGTCCATCCATCCTAGACCAAATTCTTTATCTGATGGGACGTAGAAGTACTCTGTCTGACTCCACATCGTGTCCTCCAATTGCCTCGATGTAAGGCTTCAATCGGTGGCCATTTACCTTGAACTCTTTTCCCGTTTCAATGCTTTTGATCTGTATGGCTCCATGGGCAAACACATTAGTAACAACAAAAGGACCTACCCATCTGGAGAATAATTTACCTGGAAAGAGTCTAAGTCGGGAATTGAACAACAAAACTTTCTGGCCAATGTCAAATGCTTTACTCTTGATCTGTTTGTCATGAAATGCCTTTGCCTTTTCCTTGTAGATCAGAGTGCTTTCAAATGCATCATTTCTTAATTCCTCAAGCTCACTCAGCTGGAGCTTCCGATGCAGACCGGCGTCATCTAGCTTGAAGTTGAAAGTTTTGACCGCCCACCATGCTTTATGCTCTAGTTCCACCGGAAGGTGACATGCTTTTCCGTACACCAACCTATAGGGAGACATTCCTATAGGTGATTTGTATGCCGTCCTGTATGCCCAAAGTGCATCATCCAACCGTTGGCTCCAATCCTTACGATTAGGGCCCACAGTTCGCTCTAATATCTTCTTGATCTCTCTATTACTGACTTCCGCCATTCCACTCGTTTGAGGATGGTAAGGTGTAGAGACTCGATGAGTGACACCATACCGTTTCATTAAAGCTTCAATGGTCTTGTTGCAGAAATGACTTCCTCCATCACTTATTAGGACCCGCGGGATCCCAAACCTGGAAAGAATGTTAGTTCTGAGGAAATCTGCAACAGTTTTAGAGTCATTAGTCCTGGTGGCCTTAGCTTCCACCCATTTTGATACATAATCAACAGCAAGTAAGATATAGAGATAGCCATTAGATTGAGGAAACGGACCCATAAAATCAATACCCCAAACATCAAATATTTCAACAGTAAGAACATAATGTTGTGGCATTACATCCCTTCGTCCTAAGTTTCCTGATCTCTGACATTTATCACAGGCTAAACAGAATGAATGTGCATCTCTAAAAAGTGTGGGCCAATATAGTCCAGATTCTAAGATTTTGAGTGCAGTTTTCCTAGATCCAAAGTGGCCTCCACAAGCATGGCTATGACAGAACTCTAGGACTGACCTATGTTCAATATCAGGGACACATCTCCTAATCAATAAATCTGCACAGTGTTTCCACAAATAAGGTTCATCCCAAATATAGTGCCTAACATGCTTTTTAAGTTTATCTTTTTGTGCACGGGAGAGGGTGGTGGGTAACTGTTTGGTGACTAAATAATTGACAATATCAGCATACCAAGGAGTACCTCCCTCGATTCTGAAGAGTTGTTCGTCTGGAAACATCTCTTGAATCTCCACAGGATCTCGCTCATGTGCAATGCGACTCAAATGATCCGCCACCACGTTCTCTACGCCTTTCTTATCTTTAATCTCGATGTCAAACTCTTGAAGAAGAAGAATCCATCGGATCAGTCTTGGTTTCGCTTCTTTTTTGGCTAGGAGATACTTCAGTGCTGCATGATCAGTGTAAATAATGACTTTAGTTCGAAGTAGATAAGAGCGAAATTTATCTAAAGCAAATACAACAGCAAGCAACTCCTTTTCTGTAGTGGTGTAGTTCATCTGGGCATCATTTAAGGTTCTGGATGCATAGTAGATGGCGTAGGGCTTCTTATCCCGCCTTTGTCCGAGTACGGCTCCAACTGCATAATCAGAGGCATCGCACATTAGTTCAAAGGGTAAGGACCAATCAGGGGCACAAAGAATGGGGGCAGTGGTTAAGAGATTTTTAAGCTTCTCAAAAGCTTCCTGACCGTCTGCATCAAAGACGAAGGGTGCCTCTTTCTGAAGCAGTCGGCACAAGGGCCTTGCAATGTGGGAGAAGTCTTGGATAAATCTTCTGTAAAATCCTGCGTGACCAAGAAATGAACAGATTCCTCTCACCAAAGTGGGAGAGGGTAAGTGGCGCACAGTATCAACTTTAGATTTATCGACTTCAATTCCTCTTTCAGAGACAATATGGCCCAAGACTATCCCTTGTCTAACCATGAAATGGCATTTCTCCCAGTTAAGTACCAGATTAGTTTCGACACACCTTTGTAAGATAAGTGCTAAGTGTTCTAAGCATGCATCAAAACTATCCCCAAAGACACTAAAATCGTTCATAAATACTTCAATTATTTTTTCGACGTATTCAGAGAAAATAGATAGCATGCATCTTTGGAAAGTACCTGGGGCGTTACATAAACCGAAAGGCATTCTTCGGTAGGCAAAAGTGCCAAAAGGACAAGTGAAAGTCGTTTTATCTTGGTCATTTTGAGCGATACAGATTTGATTGTACCCGGAATAACCATCAAGAAAGCAATAATAGGAGTGACCAGCTAACCTTTCAAGCATTTGATCAATGAAGGGCAAAGGGAAGTGATCCTTCCTAGTTGCTTTGTTCAGGCGTCGATAGTCGATGCAGACTCTGTATCCGGTCACTGTTCGCTGGGGCACTAGCTCTCCTTCACTGTTCGCAACAACTGTGACTCCACTTTTCTTTGGGACTACTTGGACTGGTGAGACCCATTTGCTGTCTGAAATTGGGTAGATGACACCACAGTCCAAGAGTTTGATGACCTCTTGTTTCACAACTTCCATCATCGGAGGATGGAGGCGAGGTTGGGCTTCGCGAGAGGGCTTTGCATCGTCTTCTAGTAAGATTCGATGCACACAGGTTGTAGGGCTGATTCCCTTGATATCTGACAGAGTCCATCCAATGGCTGTCTTGTACTTTGTCAAGACCTGTACCAGTCTATCTTCCTGTGACTCGGTTAGTGCAGAAGACACTATGACGGGCAGAGTGTCGTCCGAGCCAAGATAGGCATACTTCAGGTGGTCAGGCAAAACTTTGAGCTCGAGAACTGGGGCCTGAATCACTGAAGGAGGAGTGGCATTAGTACTAATTGGAAATGACGAGGGTACCTGATGATTCACCATTCTGGGGGTCTCATTTAGGGTCATGACTTCATCCCAAATTCGAGGTTCTAGTTCGTAATCCGTATCCTCAACCAAGGCGTCCCCTGATTGCGTTAGGCCAACTCCTTTCTGGATTATCATGTTGAGTGTGTCTTCTCGAATTGAATCAAAATGTTTCTCTGCGAGAGAAGTGAACACGTCAACAGAAAAAGTAGTATGAGTTGCGGAACTAGGGTACCTCATGGCATCAAAAATGTTGAAGCCAATCTCCTCTCCGTCTACTTCCATAGTTAATGTTCCATTGAACACATCAATCTTTGTCTTGCAGTTCTCATGAATGGTCTTCCCAACAGCATTAGTGGAGCTTGATTCGTAGGGGAATCCACCATGTCTAGGACATAAAAGTCAGCTGGGAAGATGAGCTGGTTAACCTGCACAAGAACATCTTCTACGTATCCCTTAGGATACACATTAGAGCGATCGGCTAACTGAATGATAATATCGTCATGCTGTAATTTACCTAGACCTAGGGCAACATATAGTGAATATGGCATAACATTAATGGATGCTCCTAAGTCTAGCATGACTTTATCAAATGACTTGTTACCAATAACGCAGGGAACAGAAAAACTCCCTGGATCCTTCAACTTTGGGGGTAGCCGACGCTGGATTACAGCAGAAACTGTTTCACTCACCATCACAACCTCCTTCTCCCTCGTCTGGCGCCTTGGAGTGCATAACTCTTTCAGAAATTTTGCGTATTTCGGCACTTGTTTGATGCACTCGATCAAGGGCATGTTGATTTGCACCCTTTTGAAGATCTCCAAGATTTCCTCATCGGATTCATTCTTCTTAGATTTGGCAAGCCTACTTGGAAATGGTGCATGCACAAATGGAGAATTAGTAACAACCGAACTTGAAGGGATTGGGTTATTACCTTGTGTGTGGGTAGGTTGAACTGGCGGTTGTGTCATGGTGGTCTTAGTTGCCACCTTGTGCTTTTCAGCCTCAGAAACGGCTGGATCTGGTTCTATTTCTCCGAGCACTTTACCACTTCGAGTGGTGATTGCATTGGCTTCAGGTCTTACATTTGGGTTGGGTGTAGGTTGAGGTGGAAGCACCCCGCTAGCTTGGATCTTACCCATGAAGTCCACGACCTTGCCCATTTGGTCCTTGAGATCAGCGATGTCTTTTTGTTGATTTTGCTGACCTGTGAAAAGAGCCTGAGTTGACGCCATTAGTGTTTGCTGCCCTTGGGAAAGAGCAGCCAGCATTTTATCATAATCAGGATTAGAAGATGAAGAAGTATGATTATTTGCATGATTATGAGAAAAGTTAGAAAATGGGACCGGGGGCCTTGGTTGCCATGTGGGCCTTGGTTGCCATGTGGGCCTTGGGAACTGGTTTGGGACACGGTTTGGCCTGGTCGACATGTGCTGAGGGTTTAGGACATTGTTCGGATCTCTCCAACTGTAACCTTGGGTCCTTGGCCCTCCTTGAAAGCCTCCAATGGCGTGTGCCATTTCAGTTCCGGAGTCTTCCTCCCTTGCAGTGTAGGGACATTGTTCCTCAAGATGGCCTTGAGAGCATATGGAACAAACTGGAGCTACCTGTTTCTTTAGCTCAAGCATATTTGAAAGCATAGAGGTGATCTTATCTAACTTAGAATCATTTATAGCATGGGAACTTACCTCATGTACCTTTCTAGAAATAGGATCGGCACCTTCGTATTGTGCATCATTGAGTGCACGGCTTTCAAGTAGTGCACGACCATCTACTAGGCTCCGAGCTAAGAAACTTCCATTAGCTGCAGCATCGAGCAGTCCTCTATCCCAACCTTTGAGTCCTTCATAAAAGTAGGTTAAAAGATAGCCTTCTGTGATCCCGTGAGTAGGGCATGAAGCACAAAGTTCCTTAAACCTCTCATAGTACTGGCTGAAATTCTCATCATGTTCTTTCTGCTTGATTCCAGTGATCTCTTTTCTTAAGACCGTAATCTTTGAGGCAGGGAAGTACTTGGTAAGAAACTCCTGAACCAACTTCTCCCAAGAGTCAATATGATTGGGTGGGAGACTTAAAAGCCATACCCGTGCTCTTTCTTCCAAGGACAATGGGAAAGCTTTCAGCTTCATGATTTCCAAGTCCGCATCATCCGGACACATACTACTAATGATGAATTGGAACTCCGTTAAGTGTTTGTGTGGATCTTCATTTCTGATTCCACGGAACTTGGGTAGTTGATGAAGAACTCCACTCTTAAGCTCAATATCTTTCTTGTTGGTTCGAGGCTCGGGATACTGGATGCAGAAGTCTGTAGTGCCATTTGTGTTTGCACATGTCTGCTCCCGGATACTCAGGTTTCGTGCCATGGTTATCGGTGTTCCGAAAATCTGTTCTTCTTCTGAATTACTCTTCTCGCTTTTGGACTCACCGAATATTGGGGATGGAGGTTCGAACGAACTGGTTTGCTTAAGTGCGTCTCTGAATGTGGCGTTGCTTGGTGAGATGTCAAGTTGTCTTCTCAGCCGATCAAGCTTAGATTGATGAGCACGCATTCATAAGTTCGTACCTCTATGAAAACAAAACTCTAAGTTAGAAGGCAAGTATACACAAGAAGAGATAATAAGAGTAAGATAGTAGAGATTTGCATAAAGTATCACATAAATGGAAACCAGGATTAACAAAAAGTTACGTTAATGGAAAGAAAATGCACAAGTTCCAAATTCAAACTAATAATGCAATAAGTAGAGTTTTAGAGTGTCATGAATAACTTTCTCCTTCCGCTTCTCATAGTACTTTCCTGGGCGTACGGCCTGCGCGTACTGATAACCACCATTCCACCATTCAACATTAATCATGGCCAGTTGAGATAGATGTAACGCGAGAAGCAAGGATAATTTTAAGAGCACCCCGAGGCTAGCTTGGCATATACTCCATTGGTGTTCCCTTTCTTAATCCAAAACTTGTCACCAGTCATAACTCTCCTAGACACCATAATTAATCCAAATGATGACGTAGAGAATTACCAAACCCTAGTGTTTACAAACTCCACCCCAACCTCATATCCATAGATTCGAGTCTATGGTGTGTGGTGATGAAATCCACACATCATGAAGGGTTAAGGAGAAAGTAAATAAGAGGGGCACTACTTGTTCCCGAAAGTAAGATTTTGAAGAAAAAGGGACTAAGAGATTCATGCAACTCTAAAACAATTAATAGGAAACAATACTTACACTTTAGGAAATTCAAAGATGAATAAAGTTTCATAAAAAAAAAAATTAAATTTTTTTTTTTAATTTTAATTTTTAATTTTAATTTTTAATTTTTTTTTTAATTTTTAATTTTTTTTTTATTTATTCCGAATTTTCTTTTTTTTTTCATTTAAAATTTAAAGTTTAACAAGACATAAACAAATAATTGATTACATAAAAATAAAATAAGTGTAAACATAAAGTTAGTGGAACATAAAGGTTATGGAATAAAATTAAAAGAAAGTTAATGGAATAAAGTTAATGTAATATAATTAAAGTTAAGGGAATAAAGAAAAAGTGTGAATATTAAGTTAATGGAATAAAGTATAATGGAATAAATAAAAGTAAAAGTAAAGAAAAGTGAACATATAAAATATGCATTTATGAACAAGTATCAAATTTAATATGAACAAATATATATATAAAAAAAAATTATGAACATTTATGAACAAGTATAAATTAGAAATTAAGAAAAAGTAAAGTATGAGCATTATAAACAAACATAATAAGAACAATAATAAGATGGATAAATAAAATATAAACAAGTAAGTAAATGTTATAAACAAATATAATATTAACAAAAATAAAATTTATAAACAAGTATAATATGCACAATTTATATACATACACTAACAAATTAAAATGATTTTCAATTTTCCCGGCAACGGCGCCAAAAATTGACTATGCCCAAACTACGCATTAAATTAAACATGTAATTCGAGTGTTATGCAATTTAAACCCTTTTTGTGTAGATGTAGTATTGATAAATAGGGATCGTTCTTAACCGGGGAAATTAGGGACATTAATAATGTGTTAGTGGGAGATGAATAAAAGAATAATGAATTAAAGAATTAGATAATCAAAGAACTAAGTAATCAAAGAATTAACAATTTAAAGAATTAATGACTTAAAGATAAAAAGAATAGAGAATTAAAGAATTAAAGAATTAACTAATCAAAGAATCAATAAATTAAAGAGTAAAGGAATAAAAGAATAAAGAAATGAAAGTATCAAAGACTAATAAACTAAAAGTATGAAAGAATAAAAGAATAAAAGAATAAAGAATAAAAAGGGGGGTTTTGAAAAGGTTTGTGATCATGTAAATAAGTAAAAGCATAGATAAACTAATTTTACTTCTATTCTAATTCATGTACAAATAATCTTCTTAAAACACAAATCTTACCAACACTCTAATAATTGCAAATATTAAATCAATCACGAAATTTTACCTTAATCGTCTTAATTACCTTCATACATTTTTCAATACTATAAATGCACCGACAGCGGAAAACACTTACAATATGATTCACCTTTTGTTTTTGACTGAATGCGCCGACAGCGATCAACATTAAGTCTCTTCAATTTTACTTTAAATGCACCGACAGCGGATAAAACACTTAACATTGAATTGAAGTATGAAACACTAAAATGTATAAAATAACTAAAATTCATAAAGTAAGACACATGGAGATTGCATTTAACACTTACAAATATTAGTAAGAAAAACCTCACATATATTGAACTATAATCAAAACCAATAACAAAAATGAGAGTTTGAGTAGATGGAGAGTAATTGTTACACTTTCAAGATGGATGAAAACAATGGATTGTTATTCATATGATTCTCCGACAGCGGACGGAACCTTATGAAGATGGAGGAAATAAACTTGGGAAATATGAACTCAAACTCTAAACTTTGTATTGGAGATACTTTGCCAAAGTTTCTCTCAAAGAAGGCTCAAATGTGTGCCTCAAAGAAGGTGTATTTCAACAAGTGAATTGAAACCCTATTTATAGGAGGAGAAAGCTACCAAAAATAATATAAAAATACAATAAAAAAAATGGAATAATGGAATGATGAGTAATAAAGATTTGTGATGATGTTTAGAGGTGGTTTGAGTTGTAAAGTTGTAAAATTGGGTTGGAAAGTTGTTGGAAAGTGGCTGGAAATTGAGTGGAAGTCTGCTGGAAAATAAGGAAGAAAATTCGCCTGGGCGGTGCTGAAGGGGAGGGCTGCAGCTCGGCTGCAGGCTGCTGAATGGAAGGTGGATACTTCGGCAGGCGCGCGCCGAACGTGACAACAGGGACTCGGCAGGCGCGCGCCGAACTCGCAGGGGCAAGGCAGAAGCACGCTGGAGCGGATTGGGCCTGGGCTGGTTGTCTGGGCTGGGCCGCACGGACGCGGGCTGAACGGCTGGGCTTGGGCTGCCGGTTTTGGGCTGAACGGCTGGGCTTGGGCTGCCGGTTTTGGGCTGGATTTTCTTAGAAGTGGGTTGGGCTGCACAGAATTAATTAGTTAAATAATTAATAACTAAATTAATTATTCCACCGAATTTCGTCCATATTTTATTCGTTATAATTCCGATCGAAACGATTCTTTCGCCAAAAATACTCCAAATTACAACCTTTATTTTTCTAAACATAAAAATCACAAAATAATTTATTTTATCAATTTATTTAATATTTTAATATTAAAAGTCAAGTATAAAGGGTATAAAATAATATAAAATAATGCTTATTTAACGTCCTATCAACACACCATCTTTACTTAGTAATGGAATTTGGAACTCAAATCTAAAATTTTTTTATTCAAAAACCAAAAAATGCCATGGAAAAAGTAAGCCTAGCTGAATCTCACTACTCTGAAAACCGAAAATCTCATGCATACCCTGTGAATTCCCAATACCTAAGGCTACTTTTTGAATCCTTTGAAATCTTCTCTGAATGCACACTTTTACAACTAATTGTTAAAGTGCGACAAAATTACACATGAGTAAAACAAAACAATTCTCAGTTAAAAATGCTTTAATAGCTGATGGTAAGAACTTAAAAACGATGGCTAGAGTCATTCAGCTTTTTTAAAAAACACTTTAGCTGATGCAAATACATGGTTATGAAATGCAATATACCTTCATTGACACGACACATCCCAATCCCTGCAGGATTATCGCGGGATGTGTCATGCTCCCGTCTGACACGAAAGGGATAACTTAAAACCTCGGCCCGTTCTGGGCTTCCAGAGCGTGCCAGGATCGGTGGAGTAGTGTGACGTCTCGGTCTCTGCTACACCCCGCATCCGTGATCAACCTAAAGGGTATTAAAACCATTAAAAGCTGTGAGTGGGCGGAAATTAATAGTTTAATAAAAACACATTTCATAAGAAGACATTTATATCCTTCACTAAAAAGTATGCATGCATTCGAAAACCAATAACCAAACCATTTGCCTTAATTAAATCATCAGGGCCTTAGCCCAAAACCATAAATCCAAGTAAGTAGAAACACAGCCCAAAACCGTAAATCCAAACCATGTGGGTCCCTGTCCAAATCCATTAACACCGAAAACCAAATTATAAATCCAATAAATCCGAAATCCAAATAGATAATCCAATAAATCCATAAATCACAATTCCATCAAATACCGTTATGTACCAATCCTCGGCATCCCAGATGCTGGCGTCCCAGACGCTTGACGTCCCAGATGTCATGTCACGGTCTAAGCTACGCGTGCTACCCGTGGTCTTAACCTGAGTCAGTCTCTGACATCTCAGATATCTGACGTCCCAAACGTCTAGTAATCCTGCTCCTGAGTCACTATACGGTCCGGTCGCTCCGTGCAGTGACCCCTCGCAGGCAATGCGCCCTGACTACTCCAGCGTCCCAGACGACTGGAGGAGACAATCCATAGATATAAGGATGATATATGGAAAACTATTTCATAAATCATCTCAAACCATTTAAATGGGCCTATACCCGGGATTTCCATAAAACCATCGTAATCCAAAAATCCGATTTCTCAAATCCAAATCCATTTATCCAAATCCATTTATGGGTCCCCGACCCGAAATCACATTCATAAAATACAATTGGGCCTCATGCCCAATTTGTTAAACCAACTGAGCCCCTGGCCCGATGCCTCATTCAATCAAATGGACTCCAAGTCCGATAGTTCGTAAACTAAATAGGTCTCAAGCCCGATTCCATATTTCCAAATCCAATATCATACAATTAAACAATTTTTAAAACCATAAACCTCGATATACGTGAAAATAGGAAAATATCTCGAAATACGTTCAAATATCTAAATCACCAATACCACAACCATTATTATAGAAATCACCTATATAAAACATGCAAAACAGTTATGCACGCATCGTAGTTTAGAAAACATTGTCCACTCACAAATCGTCATACGCTGCCGCCTCGATATGTGTATTATAAGCCTCCCCGGTCTAAATCACCATCCTCAAAATATCCGAACCTGTCCAAATCATACTAGAGGGTTACTAACTACTTCAATAACCTCTCATTAAAGCCCCCTAATTTTTAGAGATTTTTAAATGTATTTTACATAGGCTTTAAACCTTCGGACACCAAACTACCCTGAAACGGTGTCCGATCGACACTAAACCAGTCCCAAAATGTTCGTTACATCGAAATGCTGATTTCATATGTTGAACACTTCACCCAACAACGTCCCATGCGCCCCCACGCGCCGCCCAAAGGCGCTGCACGTGGGCTTCATGCGCCTGCAATGTTCATCGTCTTCAACCTCAACTGAACCGGTCCGGTCCGGTCCAACAGTGCAGCTGGTCCAATTGAACCGGCATGACCGGTTCAGGGCCATATGTCCCATGTTTTCGGTCTGTTTTCATCCATTTTCAATCCTATAGCTTCGTCTAGTCCTATTATATCAACCTATTGTTTCAAAAACATGAAAACAAGCCAAGATCATACATTCCCATTCGATGTTTGAACCGGCCAACCTTCCCCCCGTTGGGTTTCCCTGATTCCGGCCACCACCGTCCTTCTTTTTCGTCCTAAAACGTTTGTACAACCTCCACAAACAAAACCACTCAATCAACTCTAAAACCCAATTTCCAAATTTGAAAAACCAAACTCACCGTTCATGGCTTCGTTGGCCACCGTCCACGACAGCTCGACCTGTGGCGACCATCTTCATCGTCTCACCTCACTCTCTCTTTTTCATTCACACACCAACCACAGATAATGGGGATTGAAGGGCCATAGGGAATGGGTTCACGGTTTAGAAACTTCACGAATTTTGGGAAAAAATGAAGAAATGATCGATGATGGTGAGGGAAAAAGATCCCACCGTGTGGGGGAATGGGCCAATCAGATGAGTAACACTTGTCACTCATTTGGTGGGTCCTTCCAGAAATTTCCACCAACCAAAACCTTACACTTGTCAGTTTCTCGGCTTGCGTGAATAGTGTCATAAAACATTCTAGACCTGTAACTTCGCCGTCGAACCTCTGATTTCAAGGTGCCACTTGTCTACGGACTTGTGACGTCCTGATCTATGTCACAGTCTTTGGTCCTCGTACGTTTGACTCTCTGGATAAAAAGTCAACATTTAGCCCAAATCCAAAGGAAAAACATTCATTTTACACCGTCCGTCCGAATTCACTAAATTAATCCCCGATTAGTCATTCTAAAACCATAATTAATTAACATTTAATCCCGATATTCAGGACGGGTCGTTACAACCTTCCCTCCTTAACAAATTTTGTCCTAGAAATTCCAACTAACCCAGTTCCATATCCACATCGTGGAAAAACAAGCTCAGCCTCACCGTCAGGTTTAACATCCCATGTATACGTCTACACCCACTAACCAACATAATACTTGTCTGCACCCAGACGTTCCATCACGAACCCACGTCGTACCGACTACACCCGACCACGTCGAGTGACATTGATCACACGTTCCGAGTTGATACCACCTGACAATTCTACCATTACGCTGACACATTCAGCTTGACAGTTCTTCTCGGTCACCAATCCACCCTGACATCTGCTCCCACTGGGAGTCACCAAATCTCCCTCATCAACCCACGCTAACACATCCAGCCAAACTATCACCACTAGCCAGTCGCAAATCAATCTAGCATCTCTCCCACACCAATAGTTATCAAATCTCACAGTTTCTCCGCATTTCCTGAATTTTACCACGTCAACATCACACATCTCATAATGTCACACTCAACTAGCACTCACGACTCCATGGTCACAATTCGAGTCACCGACATACCCTGACCCACTCTAGAGTTGCACTAAGATACCTCGTACCAAAATTTCCTCATAAATCCATGCTGCCATTAATGAGATTCACAGATGTAACGACCCATCCCGAATTTCAGGATTAGATTAGTGACTAATGAAGGATTAGTGAGATTAATAGGTGATTAGTTGAGTGATTTCGGACGGACGGCGTGAAATGACTGTTTTACCCCTGAAATTGGATAAAATGTTGACTTTTGACTCGGGGAGTCAAACCTAAGAGGACCGATGACCGTGACGTAGATCGAGACGTCACGAGTCCGTATACAGGCGGCACGTCGAAATCGGACGTCGAACGGAAAAGTTATGGTTCACGGAAGTTCGGCGAAACTATTTCACGAATTACGAGACATATTACATTTGTCCTCATATGGGCCCAGATATTTGTTTCAGGCCCAATGGTTGAGTGACAAGTGTCACTCATCCCATTGGTCATTAACCCCAAATTATGGATCTCAGTTGTGATAGGATAGTTTAGGATTAAAATAACATTATTTTGATTATTGACCCAAAATTTGGAAGCCTGGTTTTTGATGTTGTTTTGAGTTTCTATTGACCCTAACATGACCTAGGGACCAAGGCGACTCTGTGGGGATTGTTTTAGATGGAATGGCTGAGAACAGAGCTCAAAGGTCAAGATTGATGTTCAATCATCAAAGGTGAGCTTTCAGTTTGTGTGTTTGTGTTTTTAAACCCGTAGAGCTTCTAGTTGGGTCCATAGGAAGGCATAGGAATTGAAAGGATTGGAAATGGTTGAGAAAATGAAGAGAACTGGTCTCGCTAGTCCGGTCGAATCAGAGTTGCAGAGAACCGGTCTGGACCGAGTTTGTGAGAGGTTGACGATGCACTGTTCATCTCACGTAGCTTTCACGCGCGGTCTCTTGCAACGGCGCGTGGGGGTGTGTGGGGAAAAGTTTGGGGATGTTGTCAACATGTGTTTTTATCTATTTGATGTAACGAACATTTTGGGACTGGTTTCGAGTCGATCAGACATAATTTCGATATAGTTCGGGGTGTCCGAAGGCTTAGGATTGAGTTTTAAAATGTTTAAAAATTTGGGAAAATTACGGGGCTTCAATGAAATGTTAATAAGGTAGTTAGTAACCCTCCAGTATGAATTGGATAGGTTTGGGAGTCCCAAGGACAGTGGTTTAGCCTGGGGAGGCTTATAGAACGCATATCGAGACGACAGTTAGGACGATCTGTGAGTGGACCTTGATTTCTAAACTTTGATGCATGCATAAATATTTATATGTTATATATATATATATATATTATTTCTATCATGATGATTATGGTATTGATGATTTACATGATTACACGTATTTCGAGGAAATTTACGTATTTGAACGTATATCGAAGTTTATGGTTTTACACTGATTATACGTGCTTGTGGTTTCGGTGACGGTTTGATGAAATGGTTTTGGATTTGAAAAGGTAAACTCGAGCATGAGACCCATTTGTTTTGGAAACTCTCGGACTTGAAGTCCATTTTAGTTACATTATCGGGCCAGGGGCGCAATTGGTTCGTGGATTGATGGATTGATTTCGGATTTGGAAATATGGAATCGGGCATGAGACCCATTTGATTTACGAACTCTCGGACTTGGAGTCCATTTGATTTAATAAGGCATCGGGTCGGAGGATCATTTGGTTTACAAGATCAGGCCCGGGGCCTAGTTGGTTTACGAAATCGGGCATGAGGCCTAATTTTGTTTTATGAATGTGATTTCGGGTCGGGGACCCATAAATGGATTTCTGGATTCATGGCAGTTTTATGGGAAACCAGGCATGAACCCTTTGAAAGATTAGAAAGGTTTTGAGAATGATTGTGAAATGGTTTTTCATATACCATCCTTTTATTTATGGATTGTCTCCTCTGGGGAGTGTCGTTGGCTTGGGTGGACCCCGGAGTAGTCACGGAGCACTAACTGAGTGGAGTCGCCCCCGTGGGGTACCTTACTCTTAGGAAGTCATTTATGGATTATAACCCCAGGGAGGGTCATTGATCTGCTGACATTGACCTGGGTGGACCCTGGGGAGACTTGGGATTTTAGACCCCGAGTAGCACGCGTAGCTTTGGAAACTGTGACAGGATTGGTTATAAGGTAAATGGTAAACATGAATTATTGGATTTCAAAAATGGTATTTCTGTGTTTTATGGATTTGGGCAGTGGCCCATTTGGATCTGGATTTACAGTTTTTGGTATTCTATGGTTTTGGGCTGAGTTCCCACGTATGACTTGGATTTACGGAATTTGGGCTGAGACCCTAATAATGGTTTTAATTAAAGTAAATGGTTTGATAAATGGTTTTCATATGCATGCATGCTTTTTAGTGAAGGGCATAAATGTCTTTTTGAGATAAATGAGTTTTTATTAAACTATTGATTTTCGTCCACTCACGGCTTTTGATGTTTTTAATGCCTTTCTTGTTGATCATGGATGTGGGCTATAGCAGAGACCGAGACATCACACTCCTTCACCGGATCCTAGCGCACTCTAGAAGCCCCGTTCGGGCTGAGATTTCGGGTTATTCCTTGTCTGACACTTCGTGTCAGACAGGAGCATGGCACATCCCGCGTTAATCCAGGGGGGATTGGGATGGGTCGTGACAACAGAGCAGCTGCTCCACGCAAAGCAACTCGTGGTTACACTAACAAACAACTCACTCAATTTGAGTATACGTATACCAAAATCTCACTCGACCTGTGTGTAACTGAACCCCATCGAATACCTGCCCAGTAGTGATACATATCACTGCTCTAGGGTTCCACTAGCCATCCACGGCTCTGGGCACCTGCTCATACAATCACTAAACCCATAAAAGTCACTCTAGCCCAATGCATAATATTCAATGTCCAGTTCACGTCCTCACCAATCCAATGATATCGGAACTAAGACGACTACCAACACGTTCATCCACATACCACTGGTACATCCTATATACCGTCACCAGGCACCACTCAGGCCTGTCCAGTATCGGTCCTCGCACAATGAACCCTATACGTACATCTATCCACGAACCAGCCTATTACATAGCACGAAGCCAATCGCACTTCAATTATGGAGTCCATCTGTCTAGTCAAGTACTAGACAGATCAAATACTCCAACTCATCATCCATCACGAGTCCCATGGTCACTCGACCAGCATCACAACGTCTACTACTAATCTCATAATCCAACACTTACCAATCCGACTCACGCCCACCAAGGCGTACCCATTCATGCCAAATGAGCATCCAATCTCATCCACGTCCACCGAGATGCACCAACTCCGAAACTATCGGTTACCTGCTCATTCGATTACCATATCATATTCGATTGACTTCATAAGAAAGTCAATCCCATCATTCACATATTCAAGACTGACCAATCCGAACCCGTCGGATACCCACTCATTTTTTTAATATATCATATGGGATTAACCTCGAAAGGAAGTCGGTCCCATCATCCTCATACCCAAATATCCAAGACATATTGTATACACCTCAATTCACTCAACTACTGTCTCATATCGGATTAACTTCGAAAAGAAGTCGACCCAACATTCTTCAACTGTCTCACAAAATTCTCCTCTGCTCCTAGCTTAGCATAATCAACAAGGAAAAATCTGCCAGCACGGGCACGACATCACGATCCACGCCATCCTGATCTACCACATAACCTGATCATCAAGATCACGATCCAAATCCATCACAACATCACCTGATCATTGACATCATGATCCTTGATCATCACCACGCCCTATATCCTCAACATCACGATCCCGATCCACCTAGGATCCATACATGTTCTCACTCAGCTAACTACCAGATTTCAGGTCATAGGGTCTTACACCCTCATTGAATCTGCATCCTACCGAATCGCTTCTCAACCATTTTCACATCTAAATTGATTAGTCAACGACGGAACACGTCTAGATTGTGGGTCCTCTCCAATTACCTCATATCGATCATTGTCATCCGACGTAGGGAAAATCAAAGATGATCCAAGATGATGACATCAAAATTCATCCTACGTGAGTGCAAACATAAACTCACTGCACTGACCACACCATGTAACCTAGCATCGTCTGCCACCAAGCAGAAAAGGAGAAATCACGTTCACCTAACTTCGAATTACCCAACTCCTCCTGATGACCCAAAACAAAACACGGGTCCACCAACCAATACACGATCAACGTACTGGTGACAACAACCATCATCTGCCATGGGCGGAAAATGAGAAGTCATTCTCAGTGACTTCAGAATACCCATCACCAATGCTGAAACAAGTACTCATCTCATCGCCTCAATCACAACCTCACTCGATTCCGAAGTTCCAACCATGTTGAAACCAACTCGGGTATGCTCCAAAGTCCATAATTCACTTGGACATCAACCACATGTCTGTAACTAGTCTAACTTACTACCAAATTCGCCAATTTTTCATGTCTTTTCATTCATTTACCACTTAATCAATCCAATCACATCAGTTATCATACTCACGGTTGGGTTAGAGTCTCATGACATGACAGGACCCACCCCCAATCCCCTGGATTAAGGGCTAAGTCCTGCTCCCGTCTAACTTACGCATGACACGAAGGTTAGAACGACGTCCAACCTCCATGTGACACGTAAGTCGGACAAGGGATTATTGATCTGACCGTCCAAAAGCATCTGAACTTCCCAGAGTGTGAAGACTCTACTGGTGGATCGTGTGTGTGATGTCTCCGTCTCTCTCTGACCAACAACCCGCACCGCAACAACTTGGAGGGTAGTTCCTTTGTCTCCTCTATATATCTTAACAGGTCTCGTTATCTTTCTATCTCCTTAGTCTCCATTTTATTATTATATTTTCTATTCATATTCTTCTGTCAAAGATCTCATCTAAAATTCTATTATCTAGACATAAAAGACTGGGACTAGACAAAAATAAAGTCTAAGTTCAAAAACAATTATTAGAAAACATAATTACATTTATACCCTCCATTTAAAAACTAATGCATGCATATCAAAACCCATGTCATAAAACCATTCTATATTCAAGTTTTGCAAACTATTTAAGAAAAACAGATCTCATTTTCCTTTTCTCAAATCCCGGGCCTCAACCCAAAACCAACAAACCATAATATCCGGGTCTTACCCCAAATCATTGGAAAACCATTTCTGAAAACCATCGTCATCAAGTCTCAGTGAAAATCAAAACACATTTGAAACCACATTTCCATCCATCGAACCTGCTGGATCTATCCGAGTCTTTAAACTCCCAATTCTTTAAACTCAATCCAAGCCTCAATATAATCCGAGTCTTTAAACTCCCGAGTCTTTAAACTCAATAGGCCTACGGGGGAAATATCAATATCCGAGTCTTTAAACTCCCGGGTCTTTAAACCCAATCCGGGTCTTTAAACCCAATCCGGGCCCGCCCCATTCATAAAATATCCGGGTCTTTAAACCCAATAACTAGATCCAGCAAATCCAATCCATAACCATTATTCATATCCGAATCTGAATCTGCAACCTTATCAGGATCCCGGATCCAAACCCAGAACTCATATCCATATCCCATTCCAAATCCGAGTTCGAAACCATCATTCCGTAAGCCGGAATCCGGAATAACCATTCCGAACCCAAACCCGGAAATCCACTTTCAAGTTTCAAAATCGATTCCAAAATCGTCATTCTGAAATCCAATTCGAAAACCCGAAATCACGTTCTTTAAAAACCACTTTTGAACTAGGCCTCTAAGCCCAAAGTCATTTTTTCGAAATTCATTTTTAAATCATTGATATTAAATCATATTTCAAATCCCGAAATCAAATCCTCAAAACCAGGTTCAAACAACAACATTGATCGAAATCTCGTAAAACGTGCATTTCTGTAAATATCTCGAAAACCGTGCAAACCGTAAACTATCAAGATCATAAATCAAATAATAGAATCACGTATATAAAACATATAAAAACATATATGCATGCATCATAAGTTAAAAAACAAAGTCCACTCACAGACCATTCCGACGTCGCTTTGATACGCGAGCACTTACGCCTGAAGTGGCTGTGCGTGGGCCTCACGCGCCAGTCACTGTTCATATTCTTCAACATCAGTTGACCGGTCTGCAATTTCGGTCCGATTTTTTCCAATTTTTAATCCGTTTCTACTCCTATTTCTACCCTTAGCTTCGTATCCCCCTTCCTAGTCCATCTAACTAATTAAACCATGAAATGAACACAAGAAGGTACCTGTCAAACCGAGCTTACATGTCCAGTTTTCCCCCCTTTGTGTTCTCGTGCACCCGGTCACCTTAGACCTCCATTTTAAGCTCTTTGAATTTGTCTGAACCTCCATAACCTCGTTCAAACAATTAATTTGATTATCAACAGTCACAACATTGTTTACCTTATCCAATTTGAAATAGAGAACTCGCGGGTTCTTACCTCTGTTCACCTTTAAGAGCACTTTCGTGCACAGCCATGGTGACCATCAGCTTCAGCTTACTTCCCTCATCAACTTTGATGAACAATCTATAAGCAAAGGAGCACAATTGCAGCTTGTTTGGATCAAAGTCTCCTTACGGTTTTCAGAGTGTCCTGTCTTCCACGGTGCCGTGGCCACCGTCCACTGCGGCTCGACATCTTACCACCAACCCACTCCTCTCATCTTCCTTCTTGATTTCCTTCAGCCTTATAAAACCAATTGGGACGGTGACAACCACGATTTCTCACAATTCCGCTCCCCTGTTTCCGACCGTTTAAACCGTATGTAAGGCGGCCACAAAGTTTCCACGGCCTTCCAGACATGGGACAAGTGTCCTACATCTGATGGGAAACCATCCCTAGGTAGCCATCTGTCCAATTCTAACTGGGCTCAATTTCCAATGCAACCAAAAGACGAATTTACCCTTCATTGCACCAATTACCATTTTGCCCCCTTAAGGTCCTCGATCCATAACTTAAACGTCTGAACCCCAATTAACTCGTGTCGCCTGTCGTTGAAATCAGGGACTCGAGACCTACCTAACGGTCCTCGAAGTTCGTGAAAATGACTTGTCTTCCAAAAATTCAACAATTTGCCACTATTCTATCAAAATTACCGAATTTCCCTTGAACTTCCGAACGTCATAACTTTGTCCTCAGACGTCGAAATCGGACGTGCCACCTGTCTATGAACTCGTGACGTCCCGAACTACGTCACTGTCATCGGCCAAAGTCCATTTGACCGTCCGAACAGAAAGTCAAGATTTTTGCCCATTCTAGGGGCAAAATCGTCATTTCGCACTGTCCGTCCGAACGCATCCAACTAATCACTGATTAACTTCACTAATCCGTAATTAACAACTAATCTAATTCCGATTTCCAGGATGGGTCGTTACATCACATCTCATCCACTACCGAATCTCAGATACTGAACGTATGCCCATCACAATAGAGTCACATCCCAACTCGTGGCTCATCGACATCACAATCACCAGCATGCAGTGTGCGAATCAGACAACCTTGGATCTTTGCTCATGCCGAGCAATGACCTCATACCTCTGCTCAAGTTAAAGGAACTCTGCCTCCCTCGTACCCCAAAACACTAGGTACAATTACCCTGACAACTCATAAATGAAAATGAACGTTCCCTAAACATCCCCCGATTCTCAACAACCACAACTGCATCCACCCTTGATAGTTGTGCCTGCCAAAAACTTGTACAGACCCAACCATCAGCCATCACTATCGAGACTCCGCATCCAACTGGAATCAACCGCTAGTACTTACCACTCTGTATCCCCACTCCGGGATTCCATCGATAAGTATCACACCATGGAACTTGTCCAACCAATCTTTAACTAGTCTCAACTCGACTCAACTAGTGTCGTCCACCAGGTCATCCCCGACCTCAGCTACACCAAACTATCCATCACAAACTAGGGTAGCACGATAACCAACTAGGCCTAACCGATTATCACAACTTCGGCTGCAGAGTGCAGTACAATCACCAAAGCTGACATAACATGACCGACCAACGGTATCGACTCCGAAAATTCGCCAAAGTCAAACCACTTGCTGACTCATATCTCCAGATCATACATCGCACACTAGGGTTACCTACTAAGGTCATCAACTAACTTCGTTGGACTCATATTCCCTAAACCATCAATCACCACTAGGGTTCGAGGAACCCGGCTGCTCTCGGCAACACAATTCCCAACTCAACAAAACCTAACCATCTAACGGTCACAACTCCATACTATCATCATATCCAATCCTACAATATCGTGATAAACGATCCCGACATAACCGTCCCACGGTCAAAACTCTAAATCACTATTACGTTCATCCTTCAGTAGGGTCCCACACTGCCAAACCACGACATAACTATGGCAAACTCAGGAACCAATTGCTGACCCAAAACTATCAATGATTCATTCCCACTAACTATCATACTGGCATCATAACTATCAGGTTGATAACGAACCGCATCCTATAGAGACATCACATCCTCAACCTGCGCGTACCACAAGAGCAAACAATGTTTTGATACCAATTGACACGACCCATCCTAATCCCCTCGGAATTATCGCAGGATGTGCCATGCTCCCATCTTACACGAAGTGTCAGACAAGGGATAACATAAAAGCTCTGCCCGTTTGGGGCTTCTAGAACGCGCCAGGATCGGTGGAGGAGTGTGACGTCTCGGTCTCTACTATAGCCCGCATTCGCGATCAACTTGAAGGGCATTAAAACCATTAAAAGCTGTGACTGGATGAAAATCAATAGTTTAATAAAAACACATTTCATAAGAAGACATTTATGCCCTTCACTAAAAAGTATGCATGCATTCAAAACCCAATAATCAAACCATTTGACTTAATTAAATCATTAGGGCCTTAGCCCAAAACCATAAATCCAAGTAAGTGGGAACTCAGTCCAAAACCGTAAATCCAAACCATGTGGGTCCCTACCCAAATCCATTACACCGAAAACCAAATCATAAATCCAATAAATCTGAAATCCAAGTAAGTGGGGATCCAGTAAATCTATAAATCACAATTCCATCAAATACCATTATGTACCAATCCTCGGCATCCGAGATGCCTGGCATCCCAGACGCCTGACGTTCTAGATGTCATGTCACGGTCCAAGCTACGCATGCTATCCGAGGTCTCAACCCGAGTCAATTTCTGACAGTGACCCCTCGCGGGCAATGCGTTGTGACTACTCTAGCGTCCCAAACGATTGGAGGAGACAATCCATAGATGTCAGGGCCTACCCCTAATCCCCCAGGATTAGGGACTAAACCCTGCTCTCGTCTGACTTACGCATGACACGAGGGCCAAACTGACGTCCAACCTTCATGTGACACGTAAGTCGGACAAGGGATTCTCGATCCGACGTTCCAAAAACTTCCAAACTTCCCATAGTGCTCAGAGTCTACTGTGGAACGTACGTGTGATGTCTCCGTCTCTCTCGATCAACAGCCCGTGCCGCAACAACCTGGAGGGTATCGAAAACACGAAAAGGTTGTGAGTGGACAAAAATAAAGTATAAGTTCAAAAACATTTCATAAAACAATGACATTTATACCCTCCGTTTCAAAAACCAATGCATGCATATCAAATTCATGTCATAAAACCATTCAATATTTCGGTTAAACAAACCATATAAGAAAAACCGAACACAAGTTCCTTTTTCCAAATCCCGGACCTCAGCCCAAAACTATTAAAAACTATTTCATCCGGGCCACTGCCCAAAACATCGGAAAACCTTGTTGAAAACCATCTCATTTTTCCATTCACCGAACCTGCTGGATCTATCCGAGTCTTTAAACTCCCGAGTCTTTAAACTCAATCCAGGCCTCAATATAATCCGAGTCTTTAAACTCTCGAGTCTTTAAACTCAACAGGCCTATGGGGGAAATATCAATATATCCGAGTCTTTAAACTCAATCCGGGTCTTTAAACTCAATCCGGGCCCGTCCCCCGTTAATCACAATATTCGGGTCTTTAAACCCAATAACCAGATCCAGTAAATCCAATCAAAACCATTTGAAAACAATTTCTAAATCCATATCCAAACCCGAATCCGAAACCACTAGTCCGAATCCCTTCCGGCATCCAGAACCATCATTTCGAATTCAAATCCATAATCATATCCACCTCATTTTCCAGATCCGAGTTCGTAACCATCATTCCGTAAGCCGACATCCGGAATAATCATTCTGAACCCAAACCCGGAATCCACTTCCAAGTCCCGAATCGAATCCTGAATCGTCATCCGGAATTCCGATTCACAGACCCGAAATCACATTTCTCCAAAACCACTTTTGAACTGGGCTTCAAGCCCAAAAACCCTTTTCTGAAATCCTTTTACTTTCTTTGAAATCAATTTGTATTTCAAATCCCGAAATCAATTCATTAAAACCCAGTTCATATCACAATATTCGTCAAATCTCGTAAAACGTGAAATACCGTCATTTTCTCGAAAAACATGCACAAACCGTAAACCATCACAATCATAAATCAAATCATAGAAACAAGTATAGAAAACATATAAAAACATATATTCATGCATCAAGAGTTGGAAAGCAAAGTCCACTCACAGACCATTCCGACGTCGCCTCGATACGCGCGCACTTACGCCGTTCCCGGCCATTCCGCTATCCTCGGCTTTCCCGAACCTGTTCAAATCCCATAACGAGGTCACTAACTACTTAAGTAAACTTCTACTAAAGCCCCGTAATTTTCCCGTATTTTTAACTATTTTTAACCGAGCCTTAAAAACTTCGGACAACCCGAAACATATTGAGCCGATGTCCAATTCACTCGAAACCAGCGCCAAAATGTTCGTTACATCGAATACTTTAAAAATCGTGTTGGAAACTTCCCAAAAAGGGGCTCCACGCGCCCTCACGTGCCGCCCAAAGGGGATGCGCATGGAAGCCACGCGCCTAACACTGTTCATCTTCAACCTCTGCCGAACCGGGTCCAGACTGGTTCGGTTCAGCCCGGTCTAGCTGAACCGGCGAGGGCGGTTTAGTCTAGTTTTAGGTCCAATTCCAGTCCTATTTACTTCCTTAGGTTCTTCCTAAGCTAAGTGATCGATCTAGATAAAAAAAAAAACCTGAAATTAAAGTCGATACTCACCTTCCTGATTCGAACTTCAAAACTCAAACCTTCCCCATCTCTGTTCTCACGTTTCCAGCCACGGTTGTCCTTCGTTCCACTTCCATTAGCTTCCTTTTATCTTCCACAACCTTACCTAAAGAACCAATTGAATCAATTGTCACTGAATCACACCTTACCATTTTCGAATCCAAAACTACCATTTACATAGTTTTGCACCTACTGTCCCTAAAAAGGCTCGAAAATAGGCAAGATCGATTCCTAGTGTCCTCTAGAGTGTCCTTTGATCAATCACTTGGGCTTACTCGTCCTTCACTTGGTTCCATTGACTGCAAATTCAAACAGGGGACTTCTCTGTTTCTGGGTTTATCTCACCTCTCACACCTTTCTTCACGCAGTCTTTCTCTTAAACACAAACACTCAAGTCTCAGACACGACTCAGAGTACTCAATCACCAAGCCCCTGGACTCCCACGACTCACACACAGCAGAAGGCTGATTTTTGTGTTTACTCTGTCTCTGTTTCTGCCTCTAAAACCGTTTAAACCTTTAAATGATCGTGCAACCAAGTTCAAGGCGATGAGAGGGTTCTATGACTTTCCAGTGAAGGACAGATGTCCCAAACTTAGTGGACATCACTCCCCAGAGCAGCCACTTGTCCACTAGCCATTGGGCACAAATCCCAATACAAGATAATGACCAAAATACCCTTTCACGTACAATTACCATAATACCCTTCGCACGTTTAGACCCGTAATTTTATTTCTCGAACTCCAAAAGCTACATGCCGCCTGTCGTTAGAATCAGGGACTCGAGACCTATCTAATGGTCCTCGATCTACGTGAAAATGACAAGTCTACCAAAAAGTCAACTTTTGCCCCTTCATTTACTCAAATTACGGTAATGCCCTCAACCTTCCGAACATCATCAGTTCCTCCTCGGATGTCGAAATCGGGCGTGCCACCTATCTACGAACTCGTGACGTCCCGAACTACGTCACGGTCATCGGTCAAGAGCCAATTGACTGCCCGAAGTCAAAGTCAACATTTTGCCCGAACCAAGGGTAAAATCGTCATTCTACGCCCAAGGTCCAATAGCAACCAACTAACCACCGATTAACTCAGCTAATCCATCACTAATCACTTCACTAATCCCGACTTCCGGGACGGGTTGTTACAATAGATATAAGGATGATATATGGAAAACAATTTCATAAATCATCTCAAACCATTTAAATGGGCCTATGCTCGGGATTTCCATAAAACCATCGTAATCCACAAATCCGATTTCTCAAATCCAAATCCATTTATGGGTCCCCGACCCGAAATCACATTCATAAAACATAATTGGGCCTCATGCCCGATTTCATAAACCAACAGGGCCCCTGGCCCGATGCCTCATTCAATCAAATGGACTCCAAGGCCGATAGTTCGTAAACCAAATGGGTCTCAAGCCCGATTCCATATTTCCAAATTTAAAATCATAGCATTGAACCATTATTAAAACCATAAATCTCGATATACGTGCAAATACAAAAAACATCTCAAAATACGTGCAAACATGTAAATCACTAATACCACAATCATCATTATAGAAATCGTCTATATAAAACATACAAAACAGTTATGCATGCATCACAGATTAGAAAACATTGTCCACTCACAGACCGTCCTACGATGCAGCGTCGATATGTGTACCATAAGCCTCCCCGGGCTAAATCACCATCCTCGGAATATCCAAACCTGTCCAAATCAAACTAGATGGTTACTAACTACTTCAATAACCTCTCATTAACGCTCCCTAATTTTCCAACATTTTTAAACGTATTTTAGATTGGCTTTAAACCTTCAGACACCCAAAACTACTCCGAAACGGTGTCCGATCGACACGAAACCAGTCCCAAAATGTTCGTTACATCGAAATGATGATTACATATGTTGAACACCTCACCCAACAACGTCTCACGCGCCCGCATGCGCCTCCCAAAGGCGCTGTGCGTGGGCATCATGCCCCTGCACTGTTCATCGTCTTCATCCTCAACTGAACCGGTCTGGTCCGGTCCAACTGTGCAGCCGGTCCAAATGAACCGGCGTGACCAGTTCATGGCCATATCTCCCTTGTTTTCGGTTCGTTTTCATCCATTTTCAATCCTATAGCTTCCTCTAGTCCTATTATATCATCCTATGATTTAAAAAACATGAAAACAAGTCAAGATCATACCTTCCTATTCGATGTTTGAACCGGCCAACCTTCCCTCCGTTGGGTTTCCATGATTTCGGCCACCACCGTCCTTCCTTTTTGTCCTAAAACGTTTGTAAAACCTCCACAATTACTTTTTCATTAACAAAACCATTCAATCAACTCTAAAACCCAATTTCCAAATTTGAAAAACCAAACTCATCGTTCATGGCTTCGCCAGCCACCGACCACGACGGCTCGACCCGTGGCTACCATCTTCATCGTCTCACCTCACTCTCTCTTTTTCATTCACACACCAAGCACAGATAATGGAGATTGAAGGGCTATAGGGAATGGGTTCACAGTTTAGAACCTTCACGGGTTTTGGGAGAAAAAGAAGAAATGATCGATGATGGTGAGGGAAAAATGTCCCACCGTGTGGGGGAATGGGCCAATCAAATGGGTGACACTTGTCACTCATCTGGTGGGTCTTTCCAGAAATTTCCACCAACCAAAACCTGCCACTTGTCAGTTTTTCGGTTTACGTGAATAGTGCCCTAAAACGTTCTAGACCCATAACTTCTCTGTCGAACCTCCGATTTCGACGTGCTCCCTGTCTACGGACTTGTGACGTCCCTATCTACGTCATGGTCATTGGTCCTCATACGTTTGACTCCCCAAGTCAAACGTCAACATTTTGTCCAAATTTAGGGTCAAAACGGTCATTTTACACCGTCCGTCCGAATTTACTCAATTAATCCCTGATTATTCATTCTAACTCCATAATTAATTAATATTTAATCATGATATTCGGGACGGGTCATTACATTCATTTTCACAACTTCAACCATCTTCAATATAAAACAGCATCATGACCTAGAGATGCTAACTTCGGAGATGGTGCAAGCAACCTAGTAAGAAAATTTACAATGAAAAGCGAAGCCAATTGCAAGGACATGCCTAATACAAAGAACTAACATTAGTGTTTAATTTAAAAATTCATTTAGGGTGCGTTTGAACGAGAAACTTCAAAGTTCCTTAAAATTTAAATAAGATTAATTTAAAATGAGAAATTAAAAGTACCGTTGAATTTGCAAATGATTCAATGCAAGTAATGTTCAAAACGACGGTCGCCTAGTCCACCTATGTGGAACCTAGGCGCTTGAAGGTGAGTAACCGCCCCACATATTGACTAGACGGCTAGGTGAATTCGTCTGTAAATCTTTTTAGTTTGTAAACCCAACCTAGAGTCATTATATAAATATTTAGTTATATAAGTTATTTTATTTATTAAATACTTAGTTAATAATATAATTATTAATTAAAACAAAGATCATAAAATAAATAACATAGAATGTTACATAATAAAATTAATAAAAAACATATATTTTCAATATTTATGGTTCCGAACTCAATTTATTTATGTAGACAATTAATTTTTATTCTTGAATTATCTAATAGTATTAATTATATTATTATATTGTACAATTTCGTCTTAAAAAAACACCTATGCCCCCGGCTAGACTCCGTCTAACCGTCTAGGCATTAGGCCCTTATCAGTCGTCCTAGGAGCGTCTAGGAGCGTCTAGCGCCGTTTTGAACATTGAACACAAAACATATAAATGCATATATATAAGATTTGTAAGTTACACCTATGGAGGTATAACTTTGAAAAGTCCCTTATTTAGTTGTGTTATGCTTACAATGCTCATATTTTTGCTTTTCCATCTTAACCTTCAATTTAAAATCCACTTATTTTTTTTGTTTGAGTGCATTTTTAATATTGTAGTATAAGTTTCATAGAAATTTGAAGTTCCCTCATCCAAATGCATCCTTAAAAACCTAAAAATTATCATAATGTTAAATTGACTTTTTAAGTGTGGCATAATACCATAGTATAATGATATTTATCGCTATACATATTTGAAAGTTTTGACTCTCATACAATTCCAGGCCGTGCAAAAATGAAGCCATTGGAATAATAAGATGAAATGCTTTCACTACCACCATTTTAATGGCATTAGGTGAGCGGTGAGGCGGTGCACTAGTAGGGCTGATACAAAATTTCCGTCGTGTGGGAAAAATCCTGATAAGGTTTACGACATGTCAATTTGGGAAAAATGCTGACAAGGTTTACGAGATGTCGTTAATCGAGCACACTCGAGACTCGACGTTCATTTGCTCAAGCTTATCTCCGCAAAGAAGAATGTTGTGCTCCATAATGGGCTAATAGCACGGTAACCAGTGTGTTTCCCGGCCACTAAACCATCAAGACCCCCGAGTCTCCGACAGGCAACGCCGATTTCGGTTCGCCTAACTTGAAATGGCCGCCCTTGCAACCGCCCAAATTCAACCTTTGATCGTCACCGACACCGAGAAGCCAGTCAACACTGCCCACTACAAGCATTCCCGAAATGCTCAGAGCAAAGCGAAAGTGGCTGTCACCGCCAAACTGTTCGACAAAATGCCGCAATCAGATACCTTCGCCTGGAACAAGCTTATCCAAACTCATCTCGCCAATTCCCACTTCCACCACGCCCTCTCCACTTACCACCAAATGCTCCTCCGCGGCGTTTGGCCCGACAGACACACTCTCCCACGCATCTTATCCGCCTCTCGCCTTGCCGCCGATCTCTCTCTCGGCAAACAACTTCATGGCCACGCTGTAAAGCTCGGCTGCTCCAATGACACGTACGTAGTTGCAGCTCTCATCGAACTGTACGGTCGTCTCCGCAGCTTTGATGCCGCAAAAGGGATTTTCGACAAGTCCCCTGTTAAGGATTCTGTTTCTTGGACTATGGTGGCCAGGTTGTATATCATGGAAGGTAAGCCCAGCATGGCACTCCATGTGTTTAATCAAATGGTTGACTCTGGAGCTCAGGTAGATTCTGTGGCACTGGCAACAGCTGCTGGTACCTGTGGCATGTTAAAATCGATGACCAATGGAAGAAAGGTCCATCGGGTTGCCCAGGAACGTGGATTGGAGTCTGATGTGTTGGTAAGCAATACCCTCTTGAAAATGTACATGGATTGTGGCTGCATCGATAACGCTCGGGCAGTTTTCGATCAAATGCCTTCCAAGGATGTAATTTCCTGGACAGAAATGATCCATGCCAGTGTTAAAATGGGAGGGTTCAATGATGGTGTTAAATTGTTCAGGCAGATGATTGCAGAAGGGATGAAACCCGATCAGCTCGCAATCTCTAGCGTTCTCCCAGCGTGTGCAAGAATGTCTGCAAGTAGACAAGGCAAAGAAATTCATGGTTACTTGCTTCGGAATGGAATCCGTATGAATCTCAGTGTCTTGAATGCTCTGATGGACATGTATGTCAAGTCGGGATTTATCGAATCTGCATTAAAAATCTTTGCTGGGTTGAAGCAAAAAGATGATGTTTCGTGGACAGTGATGATATCGGGGTACAGCTTACACGGACAAGGACATCTCGGAGTTGATTTGTTCTGCAAAATGGAGAAGGATTCGAGCATTAGGGTTGATGAAATCACATATGCTGCTGTCCTCCATGCTTGTGCTGTTGCACGCAAGGTTGAGGAAGGGAAATTTTACTTCAGCTGCATAAAAACACCTACGGTTGCACATCATGCTTTGTTGGTAGCTCTTCTATCTCGTTCAGGGCTGTTTGACGAGGCAAGGAGCTTCATTGCTGAGAAAAAGATGGAAGGACATGCCGATGTAGTGAGAGCACTGCTAGATGGATGTAGGATTCACCGGAAATTGAAATTGGGCAAGCGGATCATCGAGCAACTCTGCGATTTAGAGCCTCTTAATGCCGGAAATTATATATTACACTCCAACTGGTATGCTAGAAATGCAAAATGGGACATGGTGGATGAACTGAGAGGAATGATTACAGACATGGGTTTGAAGCCTAGAAAAGCTTATGCTTGGATAGAAATCAGAAACAAAATTCATGTGTTGGGAACCGGCGATGTATCTCACCCAAGATCACAGGGAATATACTGGGAGTTGCAGTGTTTGATGAAGAAAATGGAAGACGAAGAAGGATACAGACCTGATTCGGATTTCAGTTTACATGATGTGGATGAAGAGCGCGAATGCATTCCGATAGGGCACAGTGAACTGTTAGCCATTTCTTTTGGTGTCATCAGTACACAAGCTGGGATGACAATACGCGTAACCAAGAATCTCCGGGTGTGTCGGAACTGCCACGATTCTGCAAAAATGATATCCAAGATGGTAGGACGAGAAATCCTTCTCAAGGACCCAAATTGTTTCCATCATTTTAAGGATGGTTATTGTTCATGTGGTGATTTTTGGTGATTGAGATTTACCCATATGTTTGTTGCTACACCTATAGAAAAGAGAGGGGAAAAAAAGAAAAACAAAAGCAATTATAATGGACAGAACCTATAGAAGAAATGAGAAATTAAAACACAAAGCATTCTATTACCGAGGACGACGCTACAAAGAGGGTACAATCCTAAATAGAGAGTGGAACAAGGTCTACCTCCACAGAACACATTAGACACAACGATCAGCCCGAAGAGGATCGCCAATCCATGCTCGTGGATATGTTCTGATAAGTATAAAATAAATTTTTGGAAGAGCGCTAAGAAATCAAGCCATGTAGGCTCTATCTCAAAAAATTTCAAATATAACCACTACAAGCTACATCCATGCTCAAGTTTCCCTTCTGGTAGCCCGCCTGCGGGGAGCAGCAGCAGCATCTCTCTCATTCTCATCTTCCTTCTCCTCACTGCTTTCTTCATTGTGCGAAGTCTCTGCAGCCGCACCGCTGTTTGCTTCAGGTACAGTGGCCTGCAAAGTGATGGGCGAAAGAGTTTACAAGCGCAAAATAATGTAGTTACAAAAAGTCGGGTAATGAAAAATGAAAATATCTGCAAGGTGTAACAGTATACCGTCGGTTTTCTGCCACCAAAAAGGAATTTAAAGAGAACTGTTAAGAGACCAACCGCAACGGATAGAAGTGTACCAATTGTAATATTGGGTTGCTTTTCTCCCTTCTCAATTAGATCCTGCATAAACATTACATTAAACAATGTTAATATCATCTACAAGCTCAATGAAGCAGAGAATTTGATAACGGTTGTCAGACAGCCCAAGAACTTACAATGATCTTGGGTTTGTATGCATCCAATAAAGGAATGTCTGCTATTTTGTAGAGAAGGTCAAATATTTTCTTCTGCAAGTACTAGTTCATAAAATTGGTTAGACTACAAAATACGAACAATGAAAGAAATGAAGGAAATCAAATATAAAGTTGAGAAAAGAAAAAAAAATAAAAGAGAGAGATTACTTGGAAGCTTGAGAGTCCATCTGAAAGTCCAGCAGCTTCTTCCTCAGCCTTCTGTTTCTCTTTCTCGGTTTCAAACTTTGGCTTCCATGTTGTTAGCCTATAAGATTCAGCAACCTTCTCATTATCAGCTATGAGAATATTGTCAAACAATATGCCATCCTGCATTGTCCAGATCTCAATGCCAATCGCAGCAATAGCCTCAAAACCAGGCTTTTTAGTCTCGAAGTACGCAGGGTTTGGAATTTCTTTAGGTTTCCAAATACCCTTGTAACTAGGGTTGTCAATAAGAGGAGGGCTCCATTTTCCTTTATAAGCAGGATTTATTTTCATTGGCCTCTTCCATTCTCCACAACCAGGTGCCAATGCACACTTGGGGTTATCTGTCTTCGTTGGTTCCCATACACCATCCTCTTCATCGTCCCAATCTTCTGGCTTTTCTGCTTCGGGGTCATCGATCTCCTCAGGCTCGTCATCCAACCACCCTTCAGGTTTCACAGCATCCTCATCTTCAATTTCCATTGGTGCATCCTCATCCCAATCATCTGGCTTCACAGCATGTGGATCTGGAATCTTTTCCCGCTCATCCCAGTCCTCTGGCTTCTTATCATCTGGATCAGGAATTTTCTTGGCAGGAATCAATGCAGGCTCGAAATCTTTAGCTGAAAGGAAATTTGCCTTCTTCTTCTCCTCCCCATCCACTAAGATTCTAACTTCGTTATTGGGTTTCAGTATTGCAGTGTAGACATGAGAGAGTTTGTCAGAGGGCACAGAAGGGGGGTCCTTGAGATGGTGCTCAACATACTCTCCACTCTTGGGGTTCTTGTGCTTAAGGACGAAATGAACCTTGTTTGTGGAGCCACATTTGTCAGGTCCAAACATTATGGAATAAGGAGAATCATTATCAAATACCTCCGGATTCCATCCAGCCTCCTGGGGTCGGAGGTATTTCAAGTAAGCACCGCCGCATTCAAGCCCATTCTGGAGCCGAACCTCAAACTGCAGGACTATGGTTCTGTCCTTGAGGCTCACAGCATCATCCAGCACTTTGACTATAGCATATTTGCTTGCCTTCTGACTGACCAGAAGCCCGAAATCATCGTGCCCCTCACTCTTAGACAGTTTCCACACACCTAGATTTGAAAAACAAATCAAGCACACAAAATTTATTCCCAAACAAACAGCCCACTACACTCATGGAATGTTTACTAATCCGTAATTGGGCGAGGAGGAGTTGATTTGAGGAGTCCAATTCCACCAATATCAAGAATTAGGAGCGGAATTCCTAATATTATGTGGGGCCTCACTTATATTTGCATTCCCATAAAGTTAGTAAACACAAGAACAATCCGTAATCACAGTTCAGCACCTAACATTGATTTATATAATTAGTAATCAGTGTGGCCTGCATGCATTAGAAAGTTTCTCCAAAACACACAGAAATTCAGCACAGTAATATACGATCGAAATTTAAATAACCATATGAACATGTTTTTTGTTCACAGAAAACACTTTACAATATAGAGTCATATGGGTACCTTTGTACTCATCCTTGGAAGACACAATCCAGCGACCTTCAAATGACTCAGAAAATGGCTCGTAGAAGATCTGCCAATCCTCAATTGTTTGTATGTCAAAATTATTGAAAGATAAAGAAGAGGAGAGTGAGTGAGTTTTAAACTTGAACAAGAATGAAAGAGAAGGGTACCGAATTGACTTCATTTTCAGAAGAAGCTGTTTTGTTCAGAAAGGCGAAGCAAACAATCAGCAGCAGTGCAAGCTGGGTGAGATTACGCCTCCCTTCTTCCATTTTCACCATCACACTTAACCCTAAACCCCCAACTTTAGATTTTACATGAGCAACAGCACACCTTCGATTGCGAAAGACTGTTTTTCCTATGAAAAATAATTATAATATATGATTTTAAGACTTTCGAAGAGAAGAAATATTAAGGCTGGCCGGCCCCAAACAAAAAGGGAGATTGTTCTACATGTCCGGTTATAAAGGTGAGAGTGCATTAATCCCCTATTTCGAAATTTTTCGCGAAAAGAGGAAAACTATTTTAAGTATTTATAAAATTGCCCCAAATATAAATAGATAAGAGAAGGGAAAGAAAACAAAGAGAGAAAACTATATCAATGGTTGTTAGTTCAAGTGAAAATGACTTTGTTCTTTTTAAGTAAGATATCAAGTTCGAGTTTTATGAATGGAATAGCCAATCTTAAAGAGAGCTCCCTCCGTATCGGCTCCTATGCGGCTTGAGGTTAATCCATGCCTACCTTGGTTTTCAAAAAAAAAAAGATAGAAAACTATGGGGCGATTGTGGAGAGCATCAGCACGACTAATGACCAGAAGAAAATACCAGTTTCTCCATTGTCCCTCCTGATCTACTCCCTTGTTCAGTCCCAATCCGCACATCACCTTATCTCTCTCCCAATTTCGAGGGATCAAAATTTGTTTCGCCCAGGAAAGTAAGTGGCTCTCGTTCTTTTCAACGATTTATTTGGTATGGTTTTGCCAACACAAGTTAAATGGGATTTCAAAGTATGAAGTTTTTCTGTTTATTGTTTGGTTTCTGAGGAATTGATATTTGATTTTACTAAGCTTGGTTAATTAACCTTGTGAACTTAGTTTTGTTTGGCTATTTGGGGAACTGACGTAGGACATATCTAAAACCTACGATTTAGCAAACTAGCGAAAAAAAACTTTAAGAAAAAAAACATAAAACTTAAAAGATAGGTCTGGAATCACTCCATGGGCTTCACACCCGAAATTTGACTTCACATCAAGATAGTCTAGAATCGTTCCAGGGGCTTCGCACCCAAAAGAATCCTTTCGGAGGAAAATATTCTCAAACTTTATTCATAAACTCCTCTCACTTCCATTGAATTACAATGGGGTATTTATATGGAATTAAACAACTAGAAATCATAATTAAAATGAAATTAGAAAGAATATCCTAATCCTAGTAGAACATGGGAACATGCCTACTCCTAAATAAAACAGAAAAAAAATGTACTAATCCTGATAGAACATGGAAACATGTCTATTCCTTATTAAAACATAAAACAGAAAATACTAAAACCCTAAAACCCGAAAGACTAAATTTCCCTTGACCATTCCGCATCATTCTCCTTTGCTGAATCCATGTTTTCATGTAGTATCATGACCAAAGTAATTCTGCAATTCTTCTTGTATCCTCACACATTGATTGGCCATAGGAGCGATGTTAGTAAAAATATTACTATGCCCTGGAATAGAAGGAACACCAATCATAGGCAGAATTGGTATACAAATAGAAGCTGACTCGATCACTAGCTCTTGCTTACCCAATTAAAGAGATATTTTATGTATTGTTAGTTGAAGCAGGGCTGGCATTGATTTTTATTGAGTTGATTGTGCAACCTGATTTTCTAAGGTTGTTTTTTCTTGAAAATTTTCTTTTTGTCTACCCCTTCATTCACCCACAAACTCTAATATCTCATCAGTTGTACTTGGCCTCATAACCTTTTCAATAATAGCTGGTTGATAGAAGTTCTTGTCTTCTCTTTCTCTTTCATGGTCTCTGCTCTGACGAAGTCCCAAGGCAGTGGAGTGTTCTCGCAATATGGTGGAGTGATCTTACTGTGTGGCGGTGATTTCTTGTAGTGTGGCGGCAAATTCTTGCTCTGTAGTTCGAATTGCAGCAACATCCTTGGATAACTTCTCTAGGAGTTGTATTATCCGTTTAATGGCCATGTTTGATGGGTATATGCCCAATCACTACAAATTTTGGGCATATAACTGTGCCTAGAGGAGAAAGAATATGCTCTTATACCAAATTTGACGTAGGACAGATCTAAAACCTACGATTTAGCAAACCAGCGGAAACAAACTTTAAGAAAATCACTACACCAAAAGAGAGCTTTTAGGGCACGCAAATTAGGGTGCGCATTTTAATGGTACTTTTTATGCACGCCCTAAAAAACTGCATATTTATATTATTTATGGCGTGCCTTTGTGGTATGCCTTAAAAAAACTTTTTTAAGGTGCGCTTTTGTGTGCCCTAAAAATGAGTTTTTAAGGCGCACATATGCACACTCTAAAAAAAAGAGTTTTAAAGGCGTGCATATGTGCGCCTTAAAAACAAGATCAAAATTTTCGGTTCCCACCCAAAATTTTCCTTTCTAAAAATTCAAATTTTTTAGTTTTTAGGTCACACAAGGGCTCGTCTTCTCCTTTTCGGCTCCCACCTAAAATTTTCCTTTCTAAAACTCAAATTTTCAGTTCCCGCCATCCAATAATACATGGGAGGGCAAGGGCTTCTCCTTTTCCTTCAAAATTAGAACAGCGAGAATCATCTTCATCTCCCATTTTTCTCTGCCCGTCTCCACTCTGCAAACCCCAACCATAACCGAAACCGAAACCATAATCGAATCCCAAACCAATCTCGCAGAGCTTCTCCGTCGCCACTTCAGCTGAAGGTTCTCACTCTCATCTTTGTCGATGCCTCTGCAAAAGCTTCGCAACCTCTTCGCCGATGCTTCTGCAAAAAGTTCGCCGCCCTAATCTTATGTATTCTCTCCATAATGTTTGGTTTCTCATCTGGTTTTATTTTTCTGGATCTTATTTTCTTTCTACTATTCTACTAAATTTCAATTTCTACAATATAATATTTATGAATCTACTAAAACAGTAGCTAAAGAGTCTGATGTGCTTGATAATGACCATGTAAATGCTTGAGTTTTTACAAAGTCATTTCACAACATCTCAATGGGCCCTGCCCGAAATCTCCATAAAACATCACAATTCCATTTAGGTTCCCCAGCCCGAAATCACATTTATGAAACATAGGGTCCCATACCCGAAATCACATTTATAACCCAACTGAGCCTCATGCCCGATTTTGTATACCACTGGGCCCACGGCCCAAATTTGTAAATCAACTGGGCCCCTCGCCCGATAATATAACTCAAATGGGTCTCAGCCCGATTCCGTAAACAACTGGGCCCCTGGCCCGATTTCATAAAGCAACTGGGCCCCTGGCCCGATTTCATAAAGCAACTGGGCCCCCGACCCGATTACGTAACTCAAATGGACTCCCAAGTCCGAAGTTTCCAAAACAATTGGGTCTCATGCCCGAGTTCATCTTTCCAATTTCAAAACCATTTCATCACATCATTCATGAAACCAAAAGCACGTAAAACCACAATAAAACCGTTAGCCTCGATATACGTGCAATACGGAAAATATCTCGAAATACGTGTAACATACGTAAAATCAATAGTCACAATCATCATCATAGAAATCACGTATATAAAACATATAACACAGTTAGGCATGCATAGTGTTTATAAAACCAAAGTCCACTCCCAGACCGTCTAATGCTGCCGTCTCGATACGTGTACCATATGCCTTCCCGGGCCATACCACTATCACCGGGACTTACAAATCTGTCCAAATCATACCCAAGGGTTACTACTAACCTATACAAGTCCATATTAACAACCCTAAACTTTCCCAGAAAAGTCAACGTGTCCCAAACACGTTTCATAAGGTGAAAAACCTCGATTTGAACAACTTAACGATCTCCGATCGACCCGAAACTACCGCCATTGGATCCGGATCTTCGAAATCTTTAAAATGATCTTGGTCCCACCTAAAAATATGCTCACACGCGCCCCCACGTGCGGGGTCAAAGGTCTAGTCAAACGTTGACTAAAAAGTCAACGATGACGTCATCATGAACAGTAAGTCAACTGGTCCAAGTAAACCAGTCAACAAGTCAGCTCGCCGGAATTTCTCGCCGGAAAACTGCATTGATGCCCCAAACTTCAAACTTCGATATCTCACTCGTTTCTCAACCAAATTCGACGTTCTACGTATGTAAATCCATCTACTCGAGCCAAGGATTCTAAAAATCAACCCAGAAAATTCAGAAAGTATCTAGATTTTAATTTATGGCCATTCAAAGTTTCGGCCAGAATTCCAAACATCATTCCGGCCACCTCCAACGTCCAAATCCGTCCCAAATTGCACCTACAAGCTCGTGAGAAATCAAAGAACATCATCCTAATATTAGAATCGATCAACACCATCAAAATCAAAAATCCAAAATTTGAATCCCACGGTTTACCTTCCAAAATTCCAGCCACCATGCACAACGGTTCTTGCCGTGGCCACCATTGGGTTCGTCTGAACATCCTCTCCAAATTTCATTCACGGTTCATAAGCAAAGGATGAAGATCAAGGGGGTTTGTAGAGATTGTTTCTCACAACTCACTTCTCTCATGCCCTGTTTTCTTTGTTCATGGTTCAAAGGGAAAACACAGAAGATGAATGATAATGAAGGGAGACAATGATGATTAAGGATGATGATGATGTTTAACGGGAAACATGGTCCCTAATTTAGGGTCCTTAAAGCAAGGGATGAGTGAATCCAATTGTCCACAATCATCGATCACTGTTCACTATTTTAATATTATTTTAATCAAATCTTGGTTCGTTCGGTTAATCGATTTCGCTCCCGTGACCACAACTTCGTCGTCGAACCTCCGATTTTGGCGTGCCACCTGTGTAACAACCCGTCCCGGAAACTAGGATTAAGGACGTTATTAGTAACGGATTAGCGAGTCTAATTGGTGTTTAGTTGGTTACTTTAGGCCCGTTAGTGTAAAATGACGATTTTGCCCCTAGTTTGGGCAAAAAGTTGACTTTTAGTTCGGACGGTCAATTGGGCATTGACCGATGTCTGTGACGTAGTTTGGGATGTCACGAATCCGTAGACAGGTGGCATGTCCGATTCCGACATCCGAGGAGGAAGTTGTGATGTTCGGAAGGTTGAGGGCATTACCGTAAATTGAGTAAACAAAGGGGCAAAAGTGGACTTTTTGCTAGACGTGTTGTTTTCACGTAGACCGAGGACTATTAGATAGGTCTCAAAGTCCTGAGTACGACGACAGACGGCACGCTGTCATCGGACGTCGGATAGTTAAGATACAGGTCTAGAACGGCGAAGGGTAAAATCGTAATTTGAATTTTTAGGGGCATTTTAGTCTTTTATACCTGGGATTTTGTGCAAACCGGATAAGGAAGTTATGGCCTACATTAATAGGATTTTTGGGGAGTGGACCACAGGGTGTGTGACACCTGGCCCTTGTCTAGTGGCTTCCAGCCAATTCTCTCACGGTTAACCAACATTTTAATTGTTGGGTTTCTCGAGTAACTGAGAAAAAAGAAGGGAGACTAAAAAACAGAGACAAAGCAATCGTGCGTGGGTGTGAAGTACGGGTTCGTTTGGGCTTGTAAGTGTGCTCGAGTAAACAGAAAGATAAGGTGGTGGTAGGGTGGTGCCACCGTTGTAGTGGCCGTGATTTGGGTGGTCCTAACCCGTGAGGAAACAAAACAGAGGAAGTGAGTAATCGTGAGGAACCAAGGCTGAATCGTTTCTAATACGGCCTAAAGTGTTCGTCTTGTCTGAAGGATTAGTGAAAGGAGGGTGAGACACGTCGATTAGTGGCCCTGGATGGAGCTGCCGTGGACTGGTGGCCGGCGAACCGACATGGTAAGTTTGAGCCTAACACTTGGTTATGGAGTTTTATGCCTTGACGATGACTGCTATTAATTGGAATGGGTTATTTGAAGGTAAAAGAGTTGATTAGGATCAAAGTGGAGGCTCGAGGAGGTCGGGCAAGGATGAAGGAAATAGTTGCAGAACAGAGTTCAATTTTTGCACGGGACAAGTGAGTTTTATGTTCTATTTGTCAAATTTGAGTAGTTAGATCGATCAGTTAGAATGGGACGATGACCCTGGACCTAAAAGGATTGAAAATCGTTAAGAATTGGGCAAAAATTGAGTGCAGACCAGTTAAACCGGCTGGACCGAACCGGTTCAGACCGGGTTTAATAGAGGTTGAAGATGAACAGTAGGCAGCGCATGGCTCCCACGCGCAGCCCCTTTGGACGGCGCGTGTGGGCGCGTGGTATGGTTTTTGAGGAAGGTTCCAACATGACTTTTAAACTAGTCGTTGTAACGAACATTTTGGCGCTGGTTTCGAGTTAATCGGACCTCGGCTCTATATGTTTCGGGCTGTCCGAAGGTTTTAGAGCTCGGTTAAAAATAGTTAAAAATACGGAAAAATTATGGGGTTTTAGTATGACCTTTGTGAAGTAGTTAGTGACCTTATATTGGGATTTGGACAGGTTCGAGAAAGCCGAGGATAGCGGAATAGACGGGAACGACGTAAGTGCGCGCGTATCGAGGTGACGTCGGAATGGTCTGTGAGTGGACTTTGCTTTCTAACTCTTGATGCATGCATATATTTTTTTATATGTTTTCTATACTTGTTTCTATGATTTGATTTATGATTGTGATGGTTTACGATTTTACACGTTTTTCGAGAAAATGACGGTATTTCACATTTTACGAGATTTGGTGGATATTGTGATTTGAACCTGGTTTTAATGAATTGATTTCGGGATTTGAAATATGATTTGATTTCAAAGAAAGTAAAAGGATTTTGGAAAGTGAATTTGGGGTTGAGGCCCAGTTCAAAAGTGGTTTTCGGAAATGTGATTTCGGGTTTTGGAATCGGAATTCCGGGTGACGATTCGGGATTCGATTCATGACTTGAAGTGGATTTCCAGGTTTGGGTTCGGAATGGTTATTCCGGATGTCAGCTTACGGAATGATGGTTGCGAACTTGGATCTGGAAAGGAAATGGTTATGTGTTCTGGATTTGGATTCGGAATGACGGTTCTGGATGCCAGAAGGGCATCAGACCAGTGGTTTCGGATTCGGGTTTGGATATAGATTTAGAAATGGTTTTCAAATGGTTTTGATTGGATTTGCTGGATCTGGTTATTGGGTTTAAAGACCCGGATATTTTGATTGACGGGGGACGGGCCCGGATTGGGTTAAAGACCCGGATTGAGTTTAAAGACTCGGAGTTTAAAGACTCGGATATATTGATATTTCCCCCCGTAGGCCTGTTGAGTTTAAAGACTCGGATTATTGAGGCCTGGTTATTGAGTTTAAAGACTCGGGAGTTTAAAGACTCGGAAAGATCCAGCAGGTTCGGTAAATGGAAAAATGAGATGGTTTCAACAAGGTTTTCCGATGTTTTGGGCAGTGGCCCGGATGAAATGGTTTTTGTGGTTTTGGGCTGAGGCCCCGGGAATTGGAAAAAGAAACTACTTGGTTTTCTTACATGGTTTTATGACATGAATTGGATATGCATGCATTGGTTTTTGAAACGGAGGGTATAAATGTCATTGTTTTATGAAATGTTTATAAACTTATACTTTATTTCTGTCCACTCACAGTCTTTTCGTGTTTTCGATACCCTCTAGGTCGTGGCGGCACGGGCTGTTGTAAGACAAAACAAGGTACAATGAAAATTGATACAACTTTTGTGGACACCTCAAGTTCAAAAGACGTGAATCCACAATACAGCTGAGCACTAAGAAATAAGGGGAAAGACAAACAGTACGTGGTACTATAGTCTATACTTATAATTATTCTCGCTTGTAGTTTGTCTTCTTAATTAACTTCTCTATGGGAAGATATTATATATAGCACAGAGCCACTCAACCACAAATGAGTTAAGAAGATTGTCACTAGCTACCTAGTTTTCACTGGCTCATATTCTCTTAATGAATTGTTCATGATTTGATTAATTTATGTTTCATATATATGTAGTTTTCAATCAAGTCCAAGATCATGTAGCAACATCCTAGTGTTGATTTTGCAAGTTCGTCCGCAACAAGTGCATCATCGCCATTTTGAATATGTACCTATGTGGTTTGCTTATAATTTTGGATTGAATGGAATTATGGTTTGTTATTATATGGTCTATGGACTATGGACTATATGGATTTAATTTTGTTTGGACTATGGACCATATGAATTATGGATGATATGAATTATGCATTATGAATTGTATGAATTCGTTATGAATTGATAAAAATTATGGAATATAGAATTATGGATTGGTACAAATTATGAGCAAGTCTTGGTAAAAATTGGTACAAACTATGAAATATAGCTATCATATTTCTTATGGAATTATATGAATGAAATATGAATTTGTTACGCATTATTTATTAATGTACCAATTATATGAATGAAATATGTTCGTATGAATAGATTTTTAAGATTTTTTTTGCATAAATTTTGGCTCAATTTTATGAAACAGTAATTTTGGCTCAAAACTGAAACCGTACCAAATACAATTGGTACGGTACAATATCAATTTCAAATTTTGGAATATCGTACCATACCGAACGAGTTAAAAATACTTGGTACGGTTCCGGTATAACCTCTATACCGAACCGTACCGAACCATGCCCAAGGCTAACCTAAACTATCTCGAAAATACTTATTTCACATCCATTTCCTTTGTTCTAACCACCCACATTCATCTAATGGATCCTAGAAGGAGATCTATGGTTTCAAAATTGAGAAAACTTAATCATGATCCGATTCCATCATTCACGACTGGTTTTCTAGTTTATTTTCCCAAGCTTCCACATGCCCAACTCTCCATCTTTCTAACTCACAGTAACCTTAGGGACTTGAACAACCTCCTTGAAACCTTAGTTAGATGCTAGGAGGCTTCCAAGACACTTTGATAATTCATGGCCAAAATTTGGGCCTCACAGGTTTCCTTCTCGGGTCCAAGTGTCCCACTTCACCAGCCCCTTTCTTGGTCCTCCTTGATCCTCCCCCTCCCCCCCCTCCTCTTTTTCTTTCTTCTTCTTTTCTCTTCCCTGGTTCCTCTTTCTCTCTCGGGCTATCACCTTCTTAGTGTTTTTCCTTTTTTCGGCCTTACTCCACCGAACCACCAACACACACGCAATTCATATATAGGGACTAAGTCAGTGGAAGGGATAAAGGAGGGAAAATAACAGATTTTTCTAGACAAGTGTTACCATCATACAATATATCTCAAGTAAAATTACCAAAATACCCTTTATGCCAAAATTACCAAAATGGCCATAGTTAATTCTAACCTATATCAAACCCATGCAATCTCCGATTTCAACATGTTGTTTGTCTATGTACTCAGAAATCCGAGACCTTCGTAACACTCGTAGAACATCCAAAAAGTGTCCAGGTCAAAAAGTCAACATTTGACCTTATAAGGGCAAGACCGTTATTTCCCTTTTTACTTTTCCAAACCCTATTTTCTCTAATTTTCGGATCGTTACAACCTACCCTCTTAAAAAAATTGTCCTCGAAATTTAAATAACAAGTGATACTAATTAAAGGTCTAAAATTAATTCAAAAATAAGTCAATATTCGTGGAAGGGGTAATCACGGGTAACTCCTACGGGAACATCCTTCAACATTTAATTAATTTTCTCCGACTAATGATTGCAATCTTACAATTTCATTCAGATATGACTAACTCTATATTCCCATTTAATCTAATAATCTCATCAAGTCAACTAAATAACCAATATCAAAATCAACAGATTAGCCAATCAATCCCTGATACTTTGGATACCTATCTTGATACTCAATTTACATAGGCAACCTCGAAAATGCACTAGGCAACGTCCGAGTCACATTCAAAAACTTATCACAATAGTAATAAACATAACTCATGATTAAATCACACTAGGCTCATAGCCGACTTAAACAACTCTTAACTCGAACATCATTTACAATATACCATAGCACTTCATATAGGCTAGTACCCCGAGTATTAGTCATCTCAACTCTCACGTGGCTTTTTTTCACGTTGTGATGAGTGCTTCCTCCACAAAACTTTCATCAGGGAAAGCATGTTCCGACACAACCCCTTATCTTACCGATCTAAACTCTGTACCGATTACTCCTTAAACCTTAAGTCCTCTCAAAGCTCAAAGGGCTACTATTCCAACATTTGTGACTTATCATGTAAGTACCTCTAAGTATTGAAACATATACATTATGAATTCGAGAGAGTTCTGGGGTAACGTCAAGGCAAAGACTTTTAAGCCTATCTTCTTAATAATCTCATACGTATCTATATAGCAGGGACTCAACTTCCATATTTACCAAACTCATAATACCCTCATAATGTTTTCCAAGATTCGAATGGCTCTCTCTGACTGACCATCCATCTGAGGGTGAAAGGAAATTTTAGTAATGCAACTTCATTTTGAAAGACTTCTAAATTTTTTTCCAGAATATTGACGTAATTTTTGGATCTCGGTCAATCACAGTTGACTCTAGAATTTTGTGCAATCTACTAAACTCATTAACATGTCGTTTAGCATACTATTCCATGCAAAAATCTTCACTTACCAGTAAGAGATAAACAGACTTGTAAATCTATCCATGATCATACAGACCTCATGATAACTTCTCTAGATCCTTAGAAGTTGAAGTACAAATTTTTATCGTTAAGGGAATCTTGCTTTTACTTCCTGAGTGCACGAGACATCCTGATTCTTTTAGGATACAACGCATAAGCTGAGACATAGGATCCGCAGACTTGCTGCTCAATGTACCAGCCACTACGTTGGCTTTCTTTGGACAATATTTATAGTTCTTAATCAGTTCTACTCACCTATGTTGTCTCAGGTTTAGGTTCTCTGGGTGGAGAAATACTTCAAACTCTTATCGTTCATTAAGCTTCTATACCTCCACCGGATCCTGGCGTACTCTGGAAGCCGGTCGGGCAAACGGTTTAATTTTCCCTGGTCTAACACTCCGTTTCAGACGGGATCAGGAGCATCCCTCGTTAATCTCGAGGAGATTGGGACGGGTCCTGACAAGTGGTATCAGAGCAGTTTTGCTCATGTTACTCTGAGTTCCAGAGCGAGGTGGCGGAGGCATACCACAAAGGCTACGCGCAGGTCAAGGATGTGATGACTCTATGAACTGCAGTTCGTTATCAACCTGATAGTTAGGATGTCGGTACGATAGTTAGTAGGATTGAATCGTGAATCGTCTTGGTTCGGTACTTGATGCTTGGGGTTGCCCTAGTGACTGTGTGTGTTTCCAGCTGAGACAAGTATTTGATTGAATTCTGTATGCACCCAGGATGGGTGAGATTTCGATTGTGTGTCGACAAGATGAGTAGTACGACGGTTGAGACTCGAGGTGAGTCTAGTGGTCGGTGGAGATCGCTAAGGGATGTAAGATACGATACGGTACGAGGACTCGGGAGCTAGTCGAGATCAGAGTGTGCAGCGGAAGCGCAGTGGAGCCGAGCGTTACTGGCTAGTCACGATCGTGCTAGTGGACTTAGTGAGAGTGACGGAGGTTGAGTATCACTCCGTGGAAGCAGTGAGGATAGTTGTCAGATCGAATGCTGATTAGGATATTAGTTCCGGTTGTCGGATGAGAAAGGTCATTAGACTGAAAAGCTAACTTTGATTGGCAGATAAGAAGAACCATCAGGTTGAAAAGCCTATTGGACGACAACTTAGTATAACCGACCTGTCAGAATGAGCCATAAGCGAGATCAGCGAGACGTCGACATTCTGTCTCGAGCGAGACTTACGAGCTGAAGTGTGGCTTCGCGAGAGCCGAGTTGGAGCTTTGGGAGCTTCGGTGATGGTACGTACCGATGTGTACGGCGTAGTGTCGAGCGTGTAGGTTTACACGAAAGTACCGAGAAGGGAAACATACTTGGATATCCACAGTTGGTTGTGGAATTGGGTCAATTTGAATTTCGAGGACGAAATTTCTGAAGGGGGAAAGTTTGTAACGACACATCCCTAATTTTGAGGATTAACTAGGAACTAATGATGGATTAGCGAGGTTAATCGGGAATTAAACAAGGATTAACGAACGTTCAGGGCGAAATTATGATTTTGCCTCTAAACGAGGGCAAAAATTTGTCTTTTGACCCAGGAGGTCCGCTGGCCGAGGGCCGAGAATCGTTATGTAGATCGATACAAATCAACAGACAGGCAGCACATCGAAATCAGACATTTGACGGAGAAGTTACGGTACACAAAAGTTCGAACGTATTATTGCACGTTTTACGAGATGGGAGACTTTTAGCAACAAGTGGGGCCCAACTTTATGGACAGGCCCAATTGATGAGTGACAAGTTTCACCCATCCATTGCCCAGTCCAAACAACTGATGCATATCCCTTCCCATTTTCCCATGTTCGATCATTTTTCCCCACCAAACCCAAACCCGATCAAACCTTCAACCCCAATCCAAACCCTTACCCCATATGATCGTGTTTGAGACCTAGAGAGTGAGATGGAGGCAAGATGAGGATGATGGCTGACCAGGAGCAGCGCCGTCGTGGACAGCGGAGGCAAATCGTGCAAGGTACCCAGTTTTGCCCATTTTCTTCCATTTTGATTTGTGACTTTATGGCTCGTTTTAGGTGATTGGAATAGGTTAGTTGGGATGTTAGGAAGGTATTAGGGTGGTTTTGGTGGTGGTTCACAGCTGAGGAACCCCAGGGAGAAATCTGGAATTATTGAACCAAGAGGAAAAGTCGCGCCAGTTAGATTTTGCGAGTTTTAGACGATTTTGATTCCATATTTAGGTTTCTAAGGATTAAATAGGAAGAATAAAATTGATGAGGAAGAAAACTGAAGAAAATTGAAGGAGGAATGAGGTTGGACCGGTCACGCCGGTTCAGTTGGAAGATCGAACCGGACCGGGTTCGCGCAAGGAAGAAAACGATTGAACATTGACGTGTGGCTCCCACGCGCAGCCCCATTGGACTGAGCGTGTGGGCGCGTAGGCCATCTTTTGGGGGTGGTTCCAACATGTGAAATCATCTATTCGATGTAACAGAAATTTTGGGACTGGTTTCAAGTCGATCGGACATGGTCTCGATATAGTTCGGGCTGTCCGAAGGTTTAGGATCGACTTTAAAAATAGTTAAAAATCTCAGAAAATTAGGCGGCTTTAGTGAGGAGTTAATTAAGTAGTTAGTAACCCTCTAAAGTGATTTGGATAGGTTTGGGAACCCCAGAGATGACGATTGACCGGGGAAGGCGTACGACGCGCGTATCAAGGCGGCATCGCGGACAGTCTGTGATGCATTGAGTGCATTTTGTGTGTGTTACGTATTGGCACATATTTCGAGGTTTTCGATTTTATACGTGCTTATACACGCTTATGCTTTCAGTTTTAATGAAATGGTTTTGAAAGGTAAAAACGGGCATGAGATCCATCTAGTTTTGGTTTCGACTTGGGCATGAGGCCCTATTGATGACCTACGGGTCTGAGTCGTGGTCGCGACGGGTGCTGTGTACACGGCGATGGACGACGTGACGTTCGCTTCTGGACTAGGATGTGTTCCCTCCGGAGAGGTCATGATGCATGTTTCGGTATCGATCAGCCACTAGAGGCTCGACTTCGGAGTGCTGACGGTATAGGAGAGTGACGGTGAGGTGTGCACCATGATTTAGAGGTGGTCACTGTAGTGATATGTTCACTGCGACATACTAGGATTGAGAGCGGTCCTGGACGGATGGTTGCACGCATCACTATGATCGGAATCGTGACTAACCCTGAGATGTAGGGCTCGAAGCCCCGTTGATTTATGAGTTCGGGTTTGAGTCCGAGTTCATTGTGAAATCGGGCTAGAGGCCCTGTTGAGTCATAAGTTCGGGCTAGAGGCCCAGTTGCTTTGTGTTATCGGGTGTAAGTCCAATTTATGGTTTTCTATACTAGTATGTATATACCCTCCTTACGAGCGTATTGATTGGTCTTCTCCAGTTGTCGACCAGGAGAGTCACGATCCACTACTCGGAATGCGTGCTCCCCATAGGGAGCCCATTCCAGGAGTGGGAATTATGATGTGGCCTCGGACTAGATTCCGGAGAGATGCTCGGACTAGATCTGGAGATAGAGCCTCCCAGATGGAGAATTCCTGAGAGGAGACTTGGAGTGAGATCCCGAGTAGTATGCATACTTATATATATAGAAATCGTGACATATATCGAGGATTTGTTCCCTTGGGGCTATGTGACAGGACCCAGCCCCAATCCCCCGGGATTAAGGGCCAAATCCTGCTCCCGTCTAACTTACGCATGACACGAAGGGTAAACCGACGTCCAACCTCCATATGACACGTAAATCGGACAAGGGATTCTCGATCCGACCGTCCAAAATCATTCAAATCCCAGACCCCTCAGAATCATCATCTATGAATCAGTTAGGCTCAGTAAACCTTCAATTCGATTTCCATATTTCAAACTTAAATAGGGAATTCACGTGTTTTCTCAGCTACCACTGCCGTCCTCCGCTATCGAGCCTCGGCGTGGTCACTAGTCATCTAAGCTCAACCTCCCCTCCATCTTTTCTTCACACCCCATCCTTATCTGATCAAATTTTGAGAGGGTTAAGGTTCAAAAATCATCCCTGTCTCTGTTTTCTCTCTTTGTCAACCACACACACTGACAGGACCCATCCCAATCCCCCCGGGATTAGTGCGGGATGACCCTGCTCCCGTCTGACACGAAGTGTCAGACAAGGGATATTTCCGACCTTTGCCCTTCCGGGCTATCAGAGTACGCCAGGATCCGGAGGAGGCATGTGATATCTCGGTCTCTGCTACAGTCCACATCCGATGCCAACCTGAAGGGCAGTAAAAACATTTAAAACTGTGAGTGGACAAAACAAAAGTTTATAAAAACATTTCATAAGAAATTTGTACCCTCCACTAAAAAGCATGCATGCATTCGAAAACCATTTATCCAAAACAAACCATATGTGGGACTAAGCCCAAAGCAGATATAAACCAAGGTTGAAAGGACCACAATAAAAACGACCATACGGGCCACTGCCCAAATCCATGCGGGACTCGGCCCCAAACCATAAAGAAACCAAGTACACGAGCCACTGCTCAAATCCTGTGCACACCTGTGCACACCACATATCATATATCATATATACATCACATATATATATATAAGTCACACAACCAATCCTGTCACGGTATCCAAAGCTACGCGCGTGCTACCCGGGTCTCAATCTTAGTCATCTCAAAGTCAAGGTCAATGTCCGCAGACCACTGACCCTACCAGAGGTAATAGTAACCATAGCCTTCCTGAGAGTAAGGAACCCAACTGGGGGGTGACTCCACTCAGTCGGTGCTCCGTGACTACTCCGGGGTCCACCCAGGCCAACGACCCTCCCCGGAGGAGATAATAGAAGTAAAGGAAGGTAGATGAACATATATATACATAACATAATATCCATGCCCGGTTCCCCTGAACCGTCATGATCCATCATATTCATAACCAAGGTAACATGCCGGTTCCCATAAACCTTCATGTACCGTAATAACATAACCAGGTAACATGCCGGTCCCCATAAACCGTCATGTACCGTAATAACCAACAAGGGTTCATGCCGGTTCCCATAAACCTTCATGAACCATGATACCATAACAAGGGTTCATGCCGGTTCCCATAAACCGTCATGAACCTGGGAATCCATTTAAGGTTCCCTGGCCTGAAATCAAAACCGTAAAGTGACTAGGTCTCGTACCCGAACATAGGACATCAACTGGGCACCGTGCCCGAAATCTGAGGTCATATGCCCGAGACAAAACCAAATGGGTCTCATACCCGAGTTTATCCTTTTAGAAATCCAAAGCCAATTCATTTAAACCAAATAAGAAATACAGACCCGTATAAGCACCGTATAAGGCCGAAACCTTGAAATACGTGCTTATACGTAACCACATACAAATGCACCCATGGCATTACAAACAAGCATTTAAAACATATAATAACATTTATGCATACACCAATTTAGAAAACAAGGTCCACTCACAGACCGTCCGAGCTGCCGCCTCGATTTGCGTGCCATTCGGCTCCCCGAGCCGATCACCATCACCGGGACTCCCAAACCTGTCCAAATTTTAATAGAAGGTTACTAACTACTTAATTAACCTCCTACCAATGCCCCGTAATTTTCCCGAACTTTTAACTATTTTTAAACCGACCCTAAACCTTCCGACACCCCGAAAACTATCGAAACGATGTCCGATTGACACGAGACGAGTCCCAAAATCTTCGTTACATCGAATAGAAGATTTCCCGTGTTGAACACTTTCCCAAATTATGGCCCACGGGCCCTCACGGGCCCCTAGAAAGTCAAAAACACTATTCATCGGCATCTCGGTTTTTCTTCAGTTTTCGGACCGATTCGGGGTCCGTTTGGTCCCATTTTAATCTCTAAATTCCTATTTCTTCATTTCCTATCTAACCCAATCCCTAAAACTAAGAAAAACCACCCGAAACGGAGCTTCCATCCGCCATCAATGGTGGCCGGATTTTCTCCGGCCGTTCACGGCCATTTCCGGCCATCCCAAGCCCCAAAACTAATCCCATTCTACTCCTAGGGTCCCCAGAAACCTAACCTAATTAAAGAAATCGATTAAAAACCATTAAAACTCAAATTTGGATTTTTGAACATTTTCTTACCTCACGGGTTCTCCTCCGCCGTGTCCTCCACCGTGGGCCACCATCCACCCTCTCCGTCCTCAGCCCTTCACACTCCCCCCACGGTCACTCCCAGCTCATACAAGTGATGAATGATGAAGTGTGATTGTGTGTTTTGATTTTTGAAAGAAAATGAAGAAAATGAAGAAAAATGGGGTTATGGGTTTCAGGTGTGTGTGAAGAAGAATGAAGGGGATGAAATTAGATGAGAGAATGAGGGATGAAGGGTGTGGATTTAAAGTTAGAATTGAAATGGATGGTTAGGATTAATGGTTGGTGGATTTGATTATAAAAATAATTAAATAATATTAATTAATTATATAGATCCACATTTTGGGGGATCAAGTCAATGGGATGAGTGACACTTGTCACTCATCCATGGGGCTGACTACGCTCAAACTACGCATTAAATTAAACATGTAATTCGAGTGTTATGCAATTTAAACCCTTTTTGTGTAGATGTAGTATTGATAAATAGGGATCGTTCTTAACCGGGGAAATTAGGGAACATTAATAATATGTTAGTGGATTATGAATAAAAGAATAATGAATTAGAGAATTAAATAATAAAAGAATTAAACAATCAAAGAATTAATAAATTAAAGAATAGATGAACAAGATAATAATAAATTAATGAATTACAAAGAATTAATAAATTAACGAATTAAAGAATGAAATAATAGAAGAATAAAGGACTTAGTTAATCAAAGAATAAAGGAATTAATTAATCAAAGAATCAATAAATTAAATAATAAAGGAATGAAAGAATAAAAGCATCAAAGAATAAAAGAATAAAGAATAAACAAGGGGGGTTTTGAAGAGGTTTGTAATTATGTAAATAAGTGAAAGCATAGATAAACTCATTCTATTTCTATTCTAACTTATGCACAAAGTAGACTTCCCGTAAACACAAACTTCAACAACATACTACAATTGCAAATATTTGAATTAATCACGAAATTATACCTTCACAAACTCATATTTCTTCATACATTATTCATATTATAAATGCACCGAACAGCGGATTTTTACTTATAATATAATTACCTTAAGTTTGTGATTTAATGCGCCGAACAGCGGTCATACATTAAATCTCTCCAAATCTACTCTAAATGCCCCGAACAGCGGATCAACATTTAGTTTCGAAATGAAGTTTAAGCTCTAAAATGTAAGAAGTAAATGATTTTTAGAAAGTAAAACACATGGAGATTATACTCAATTTTCACAAAAGATAGGAAGGAGAAACCAATACATATATTGCATTATAATTAGAACCAATAACAAATAAAAGAGTTTAAGAGAATGGAGAGCAAATGTTACACTTTTCAGATTGGATGAGAACAATGGATTGTTTTTCACAAGGAACACCGAACAGCGGCTGGAACCTTATGAAGATGGAAGAAGATTAAACAAGGAAATTCGGACTTGAACTCTCAAAATTGTATTGGAACTATTTTGCCAAAATTTCTCCTAAAAGAAGCTCAATTTTGTGCTACTTGGAAGTGATTTCAACAAGTGAAATCAACTCCTATTTATAGGTGGAGAAAGCTACCAAAAATAATATAAAAATACAATAAAAAAAATGGAATAATGGAATGATGAGTAATAAAGATTTGTGATGATGTTTAGAGGTGGTTTGAGTTGTAAAGTTGTAAAATTGGGTTGGAAAGTTGTTGGAAGGTGGCTGGAAATTGAGTGGAATCTGCTGGAAAATAGGGCAGGAATTTTCGGTGGCTTGCTGCTGAAATGGGAAGCTGGCGCTCGGCAGGCGGTCGCTGAAGAGAGGACCTGCGATTCGGCAGGCGCGCGCCGAATTGAATCTGGGCTGAAGGAAGCTGGGCTGACACGCGGGCTTCGCCTGGGCTGGAAGAATCTGGGCCGCACGGGCCTGGGCTGCTGGCTGGGCCGCACGGGCCTGGGCTGCTGGCTGTGCGGGCTTGGATCTTTTTAGAAATGGGTTGGGCTGCACAGGAACAATTAATTAATTAATTTAAAACTAAATTAATTATTCCACCGAATTTTGTCCATATTTTATTCGTTATAATTCTGATCGAAACGATTCTTTCGCCAAAATGCTCCAAATTACAACCTTTATTTTTCTAAACATAAAAATCACAAAATAATTTATTTTATCAATTTATTTAATATTTTAATATTAAAAGTCAAGTATAAAGGGTATAAAATAATATAAAATAATGCTTATTTAACGTCCTATCAAATACCCCCACACTTAAACTTTGCTAGTCCCTAGCAAATACTAAAATCAAACTACGAATTCAAAACAAGTAGACCCTTAACCATTTGTCTCAAATTTCATTGTTATAATCATGGCATAAAAGATTTTCACTTAAAACATTTAAGCAAATGGAATTCAAGAGTTAATACATGGTAACAAAATGTTTCGACAAGTAAGATAATGAGTAAATATGGTGAAATGGATCTCTGCATGAATAAGACAAGTATGAATCAACTCACAAGGATATGCACTCATAAATTCACTCAATTTTGTGAGGGTTTGTGTTTGCACTCAAAGTATGTGAGAGATGCTCACATAATCGAAATGAAGTACTTTTGCAAAATCTCAAACAAACACCTCAAGATAAAAACAAAACATACTTGCGCAAATGAACCAAAACCATAAGCTTACTCAAGTGATTGACTCAACTAATCAAAATTTACCATCTTAAGGATCATAAGGTCTTTACGAAGGTTGTAATGGGGCTAAGTTTAGAGGCAAGGAATATATAGGACAAGTGGTGCTCAAATTCGTTCCAAGACTCAATAGACTCCCAAAACGTATCATAACTTCCCAACCTTAGTGCAATGATGTCAGTAATCCATCCCTTCGAACATAGGCCTAATTTCATCTTGTTGGGCCTCGAATTCATTCTTTGTGCCGGATTTACAAATGTAAAGGACTCAACTCAAACATTCATAATCAAACCTTATTACCTTGATAAATATATCTTTCTTTCTTTTTTTTTTCTTCTCTTTTTTTTTCATTTTTTTTCTCATATATCAAGGTAATAACATGTGTCAAAAATACAACAATGTTTGAGTAAGTAAATCCACAAATTACACATAAAAGTCTTTCAATATCATCATTTTCTCTTTACATAATCATTATGTCTTCAACCGAGTCCTTGGAACAAAGGTAAAAGATGTCTATACTAAGCTCAAGTGTTTAGATAATCATGGTGAGGAAAGAAAGACTTAATGTGGGCTCAAAAGGGGTAAAACTAAGGGGGTCGCAACTTGTGCGCACAAAATAGGGAACATGGATGTTTGAATTTGTGGTGTTAACCCTAATGCCTTAATCATTTCCAAAATCAGAGAATTTATTGACTTAAAAGCTTTGAAAATCACATAGAATAAGTTCTAGTGCTCTAGAGTTCATTAAAAGCTATGGCAAGCAGTTATGAGGCATATGTATATCAATTTAAACAAAGAACTTATGAATCACTCATCAAAGATGTATATAAGTTCTAAAGCTCACATAAGGTTCAAATGATTCATACTTATCATATCATGCTTATTTATGTACCAATTTACATGCATTATCTTCAAGTAGTAACACTTAATCACAAAATATTAACAAACAAATTCAAGTTGTAGTGATTATCTTTATGGCCATAACATAATCATTTCCATTTACTTATATCATTGACAAGTTAAAGGGCAACTTGATGACTCGCAAAAAACACTACGTTAAAACAAAAAGACTCAAGAAAGCAATAATAATTTTTTTGTTTTTTTTTTTTGTTTTTTGTTTTTTGTTTTTTTTTTTTGTATTTTTTTTATTTATTTATTTATTTTTTTTTTTGAGAAAGAAATAAAACAATTGCAAATGGAAATAAAACAATTGCAAATTAAGAAAGACTTAATAAATCAATTTCAAATGCACAAATTTTTATTTTTTTTTTTATTTTTTTTTTTTGAGAAAGAAATAAAACAATTGCAAATGGAAATAAAACAATTGCAAATTAAGAAAGACTTAATAAATCAATTTCAAATGCACAAATAAATTTGTAAACCATTCCCCCATACTTAAATTCTACATTGTCCTCAATGTAGGAAAATACGACGTAATTTAAACATAGAATCAAAGTAAGGAAGATGATTTAAGAAAATGAAATAAGAAAGAAAAACATAAAAGAGAGTGAAGGGTTGAAAGAAAGCAAATCTGTGTTGATGACTCCTTCACACTCGCGAACACATTGGGTTGCCTCCCAACAAGCGCTTGAAGTTTAACGTCCATCCAGCCTAGACCAAATTTAGTTTATCTGATGGGACGTCGTAGCACTCTTTCTGACTCCACATCGTGCTCGCCAATTGCCTCGATATAAGGCTTCAATCTATGGCCATTGACCTTGAACTCTTTTCCAGTTCCAACGTGTTTTATCTGTATGGCTCCATGGGCAAAAATATTAGTGATAACAAAAGGTCCTACCCATCTAGAACATAACTTACCAGGAAAGAGTCTGAGCCGAGAGTTGAAAAGCAAAACTTTCTGGCCAATGCCAAATGCTTTACTCCTGATCTGTTTGTCATGAAATGCCTTTGCCTTTTCCTTGTAGATCAGAGTGCTTTCAAATGCATCATTTCTTATTTCCTCAAGCTCACTCAGCTGGAGCTTCCGATGCAGACCGGCGTCATCTAGCTTGATGTTGAACGTTTTGACGGCCCACCATGCTTTATGCTCTAGTTCCACCGGAAGGTGACATGCTTTTCCGTACACCAACCTATAGGGAGACATTCCTATAGGTGTTTTGTAGGCCGTCCTGTATGCCCAAAGTGCATCATCCAACCGTTGGCTCCAATCCTTTCGATTAGGACCCACAGTTCGCTCTAGTATCTTCTTGATTTCTCTATTACTGACTTCCGCCATTCCACTCGTTTGAGGATGGTAAGGTGTAGATACTCGATGAGTGACACCATACCGTTTCAGTAAAGCTTCAATGGTCTTGTTGCAGAAATGACTTCCTCCATCACTTATTAGGACCCGCGGGATCCCAAACCTGGAAAGAATGTTAGTTCTGAGGAATTCTGCAACAGTTTTAGAGTCATTAGTCCTGGTGGCCTTAGCTTCCACCCATTTTGATACATAATCAACGGCAAGTAAGATATAGAGATAGCCATTAGATTGAGGAAACGGACCCATAAAATCGATACCCCAAACATCAAATATTTCAACAGTAAGAACATAATGTTGTGGCATTTCATCCCTGCGTCCTAAGTTTCCTGATCTCTGACATTTATCACAGGCTAAGCAAAATGAATGTGCATCTTTAAAAAGTGTGGGCCAATATAGTCCAGATTCTAAGATTTTGAGTGCAGTTTTTCTAGATCCAAAGTGGCCTCCACAAGCATGGCTATGGCAGAACTCTAGGACTGACCTATGTTCAATATCAGGGACACATCTCCTAATCAATAAATCTGCACAGTGTTTCCACAAATAAGGTTCATCCCAAATATAGTGCCTAGCATGCTTCTTAAGTTTATCTTTTTGTGCACGGGAGAGGGTGGTGGGCAACTGCTTGGTGACTAAATAATTGACAATATCAGCATACCAAGGAGTACCTCCCTCGATTCTGAAGAGTTGTTCGTCTGGAAACATCTCTTGAATCGCCACAGGATCTCGCTCATGTGCAATGCGACTCAAATGATCCGCCACCACGTTCTCTACGTCTTTCTTATCTTTAATCTCGATGTCAAACTCTTGAAGAAGAAGAATCCATCGGATCAGTCTTGGTTTCGCTTCCTTCTTGGCTAGGAGATACTTCAGTGCTGCATGATCAGTGTAAATAATGACTTTAGTTCGAAGTAGATAAGAACGAAATTTATCTAAAGCAAATACAACAGCAAGCAACTCCTTTTCTGTAGTGGTGTAGTTCATCTGGGCATCATTTAAGGTTCTGGATGCATAGTAGATGGCGTAGGGCTTCTTATCCCGCCTTTGTCCGAGTACGGCTCCAACTGCATAATCAGAGGCATCGCACATTAGTTCAAAGGGTAAGGACCAATCAGGGGCACAAAGAATGGGGGCAGTAGTTAAGAGATTTTTAAGCTTTTCAAAAGCTTCCTGACAGTCTGCATCAAAGACGAAGGGTGTCTCCTTCTGAAGCAGTCGGCACAAGGGCCTTGCAATGTGGGAGAAGTCTTGGATAAATCTTCTGTAAAATCCTGCGTGACCAAGAAATGAACGGATTCCTCTCACCGAAGTGGGAGAGGGTAAGTGGCGCACAGTATCAACTTTAGATTTATCGACTTCAATTCCTCTTTCAGAGACAATATGGCCCAAAACTATCCCTTGTCTAACCATGAAATGGCATTTCTCCCAGTTAAGTACCAGATTAGTTTCGACACACCTTTGTAAGATAAGTGCTAAGTGTTCTAAGCATGCATCAAAACTATCCCCAAAGACACTAAAATCGTCCATAAATACTTCAATTATTTTTTCGACGTATTCAGAGAAAATAGAAAGCATGCATCTTTGGAAAGTACCTGGGGCGTTACATAAACCGAAAGGCATTCTTCGGTAGGCAAAAGTGCCAAAAGGACAAGTGAAAGTCGTTTTATCTTGGTCATTTTGAGCGATACAGATTTGATTGTACCCGGAATAACCATCAAGAAAGCAATAATAGGAGTGACCTGCTAACCTTTCAAGCATTTGATCAATGAAGGGCAAAGGAAAGTGATCCTTCCTAGTTGCTTTGTTCAGGCGTCGATAGTCGATGCAGACTCTGTATCCGGTCACTGTTCGCTGGGGCACTAGCTCTCCTTCACTGTTCGCAACAACTGTGACTCCACTTTTCTTTGGGACTACTTGGACTGGTGAGACCCATTTGCTGTCTGAAATTGGGTAGATGACACCACAGTCCAAGAGTTTGATGACCTCTTGTTTCACAACTTCCATCATCGGAGGATGGAGGCGACGTTGGGCTTCGCGAGAAGGCTTTGCATCATCTTCCAGTAAGATTCGATGCACACAAGTTGTAGGGCTGATTCCCTTGATATCTGACAGAGTCCATCCAATAGCTGTCTTGTACTTTGTCAAGACCTGTACCAGTCTATCTTCCTGTGACTCGGTTAGTGCAGAAGACACTATGACGGGCAGAGTGTCGTCCGAGCCAAGATAGGCATACTTCAGGTGGTCAGGCAAAACCTTGAGCTCAAGAACTGGGGCCTGAATCACTGAAGGAGGAGTGGCATTAGTACTAATTGGAAATGACGAGGGTACCTGATGATTCACCATTCTGGGGGTCTCATTTAGGGTCATGACTTCATCACAAATTCGAGGTTCTAGTTCGTAACCTGTATCCTCAACCAAGGCGTCCCCTGATTGCGTTAGGCCAACTCCTTTCTGGATTATCATGTTGAGTGTGTCTTCTCGAATTGAATCAAAATGTTTCTCTGCGAGAGAAGTGCACACGTCAACAGAAAAAGTAGTATGAGTTGCGGAACTAGGGTACCTCATGGCATCAAAAATGTTGAAGCCAATCTCCTCTCCGTCTACTTCCATAGTTAATGTTCCATTGAACACATCAATCTTTGTCTTGGCAGTTCTCATGAATGGTCTTCCCAACAGCATTAGTGGAGCTTGATTCGTAGGGGAATCCTCCATGTCTAGGACATAAAAGTCAGCTGGGAAGATGAGCTGGTTAACCTGCACAAGAACATCTTCTACGTATCCCTTAGGATACACATTAGAGCGATCGGCTAACTGAATGATAATATCGTCATGCTGTAATTTACCTAGACCTAGGGCAACATATAGTGAATATGGCATAACATTAATGGATGCTCCTAAGTCTAGCATGACTTTATCAAATGACTTGTTACCAATCACGCAGGGAACAGAAAAACTCCCTGGATCCTTCAACTTTGGGGGTAGCCGACGCTGGATTACAGCAGAAACTGTTTCACTCACCATCACAACCTCCTTCTCCCTCGTCTGGCGCCTTGGAGTGCATAACTCTTTCAGAAATTTTGCGTATTTCGGCACTTGTTTGATGCACTCGATCAAGGGCATGTTGATTTGCACCCTTTTGAAGATCTCCAAGATTTCCTCATCGGATTCATTCTTCTTAGATTTGGCAAGCCTACTTGGAAATGGTGCATGCACAAACGGGGAATTAGTAACAACCGAACTTGAAGGGATTGGGTTATTACCTTGTGTGTGGGTAGGTTGAACTGGCGGTTGTGTCATGGTGGTCTTAGTTGCCACCTTGTGCTTTTCAGCCTCAGAAACGGCTGGATCTGGTTCTATTTCTCCGAGCACTTTACCACTTCGAGTGGTGATTGCATTGGCTTCAGGTCTTACATTTGGGTTGGGCGTAGGTTGAGGTGGAAGCACCCCGCTAGCTTGGATCTTACCCATGAAGTCCACGACTTTGCCCATTTGGTCCTTGAGATCAGCGATGTCTTTTTGTTGATTTTGCTGACCTGTGACAAGAGCCTGAGTTGAAGCCATTAGTGTTTGCTGCCCTTGGGAAAGAGCAGCCAGCATTTTATCATAATCAGGATTAGAAGATGAAGAAGTATGATTATTTGCATGATTATGAGAAAAGTTAGAAAATGGGACCGGGGGCCTTGGTTGCCATGTGGGCCTTGGTTGCCATGTGGGCCTTGGGAACTGGTCTGGGACACGGTTTGGCCCGGTCGACATGTGCTGAGGGTTTAGGACATTGTTCGGATCTCTCCAACTGTAACCTTGGGTCCTTGGCCCTCCTTGATAGCCTCCAATGGCGTGTGCCATTTCAGTTCCGGAGTCTTCTTCCCTTGCAGTGTAGGGACATTGTTCCTCAAGATGGCCTTGAGAGCATATGGAACAAACTGGAGCTACCTGTTTCTTTAGCTCAAGCATATTCGAGAGCATAGAGGTGATTTTATCTAACTTTGAATCATTTATAGCATGGGAACTTACCTCATGTACCTTTCTAGAAATGGGATCGGCACCTTCGTATTGTGCATCATTGAGTGCACGGCTTTCAAGTAGTGCACGACCATCTACTAGGCTCCGAGCTAAGAAACTTCCATTAGCTGCAGCATCGAGCAGTCCTCTATCCCAACTTTTGAGTCCTTCATAAAAGTAGGTTAAAAGATAGCCTTCTGTGATCCCGTGAGTAGGGCATGAAGCACAAAGTTCCTTAAACCTCTCATAGTACTGGCTGAAATTCTCATCATGTTCTTTCTGCTTGATTCCAGTGATCTCCTTTCTTAAGACCGTAATCTTTGAGGCAGGGAAGTACTTGGTAAGAAACTCCTGAACCAACTTCTCCCAAGAGTCAATATGATTGGGTGGGAGACTTAAAAGCCATACCCGTGCTCTTTCTTCCAAGGACAATGGGAAAGCTTTCAGCTTCATGATTTCCAAGTCCGCATCATCCGGACACATACTACTAATGATGAATTGGAACTCCGTTAAGTGTTTGTGTGGATCTTCATTTCTGATTCCACGGAACTTGGGTAGTTGATGAAGAACTCCACTCTTAAGCTCAATATCTTTCTTGTTGGTTCGAGGCTCTGGATACTGGATGCAGAAGTCTGTAGTGCCATTTGTGTTTGCACATGTCTGCTCCCGGATACTCAGGTTTCGTGCCATGGTTATCGGTGTTCCGAAAATCTGTTCTTCTTCTGAATTACTCTTCTCGCTTTTGGACTCACCGAATATTGGGGATGGAGGTTCGAACGAACTGGTTCGCTTAAGTGCGTCTCTGAATGTGGCGTTGCTTGGTGAGATGTCAAGTTGTCTTCTCAGCCGATCAAGCTTAGATTGATGAGCACGCATTCATAAGTTCGTACCTCTATGAAAACAAAACTCTAAGTTAGAAGGCAAGTATACACAAGAAAAGATAATAAGTGTAAGATAGTAGAGATTTGCATAAAATAGCACATAAATAGAAACCAGAATTACCAAAAAGTTACGTTAATGGAAAGAAAATACACAAGTTTCAAATGCAAACTAATAATGCAATAAGTAGAGTTTTAGAGTGTCATGAATAACTTTCCCCTTCCGCTTCTCATAGTACTTTCCTGGGCGTACGGCCTGCGCGTACTGATAACCACCATTCCACCATTCAACATTAATCATGGCCAGTTGAGATAGATGTAACGCGAGAAGCAAGGATAATTTTAAGAGCACCCCGAGGCTAGCTTGGCATATACTCCATTGGTGTTCCCTTTCTTAATCCAAAACTTGTCACCAGTCATAACTCTCCTAGACACCATAATTAATCCAAATGATGACGTAGAGAATTACCAAACCCTAGTGTTTACAAACTCCGCCCCAACCTCATGTCCATAGATTCGAGTCTATGGTATGTGGTGATGAAATCCACACATCATGAAGGGTTAAGGAGAAAGTAAATAAGAGGGGCACTACCTGTTCCCGAAAGTAAGATTTTGAAGAAAAAGGGACTAAGAGATTCATGCAACTCTAAAACAATTAATAGGAAATTTTTTTTTTTTTAATTTTTTTTTTAATTTTTTTTTTATTTATTCCGAATTTTTTTTTTCATTTAAAATTTAAAGTTTAACAAGACATAAACAAATAATTGATTACATAAAAATAAAATAAGTGTAAACATAAAGTTAGTGGAACATAAAGGTTATGTAATAAATTTAAAAGAAAGTTAATGGAATAAAGTTAATGTAATATAATTAAAGTTAAGGGAATAAAGAAAAAGTGTGAATATTAAGTTAATGGAATAAAGTATAATGGAATAAATAAAAGTAAAAGTAAAGAAAAGTGAACATATAAAATATGCATTTATGAACAAGTATCAAATTTATTATGAACAAATATATATATAAAAAAAAATTATGAACATTTATGAACAAGTGTAAATTAGAAATTAAGAAAAAGTAAAGTATGAGCATTATAAACAAACATAATAAGAACAATAATAAGATGGATAAATAAAATATAAACAAGTAAGTAAATGTTATAAACAAATATAATATTAACAAAAATAAAATTTAAAAACAAGTATAATATGCACAATTTATATACATACACTAACAAATTAAAATGATTTTCAATTTCCCCGGCAACGGCGCCAAAAATTGACTACGCTCAAACTACGCATTAAATTAAACATGTAATTCGAGTGTTATGCAATTTAAACCCTTTTTGTGTAGATGTAGTATTGATAAATAGGGATCGTTCTTAACCGGGGAAATTAGGGAACATTAATAATATGTTAGTGGATTATGAATAAAAGAATAATGAATTAGAGAATTAAATAATAAAAGAATTAAACAATCAAAGAATTAATAAATTAAAGAATAGATGAACAAGATAATAATAAATTAATGAATTACAAAGAATTAATAAATTAACGAATTAAAGAATGAAATAATAGAAGAATAAAGGACTTAGTTAATCAAAGAATAAAGGAATTAATTAATCAAAGAATCAATAAATTAAATAATAAAGGAATGAAAGAATAAAAGCATCAAAGAATAAAAGAATAAAGAATAAACAAGGGGGGTTTTGAAGAGGTTTGTAATTATGTAAATAAGTGAAAGCATAGATAAACTCATTCTATTTCTATTCTAACTTATGCACAAAGTAGACTTCCCGTAAACACAAACTTCAACAACATACTACAATTGCAAATATTTGAATTAATCACGAAATTATACCTTCACAAACTCATATTTCTTCATACATTATTCATATTATAAATGCACCGAACAGCGGATTTTTACTTATAATATAATTACCTTAAGTTTGTGATTTAATGCGCCGAACAGCGGTCATACATTAAATCTCTCCAAATCTACTCTAAATGCCCCGAACAGCGGATCAACATTTAGTTTCGAAATGAAGTTTAAGCTCTAAAATGTAAGAAGTAAATGATTTTTAGAAAGTAAAACACATGGAGATTATACTCAATTTTCACAAAAGATAGGAAGGAGAAACCAATACATATATTGCATTATAATTAGAACCAATAACAAATAAAAGAGTTTAAGAGAATGGAGAGCAAATGTTACACTTTTCAGATTGGATGAGAACAATGGATTGTTTTTCACAAGGAACACCGAACAGCGGCTGGAACCTTATGAAGATGGAAGAAGATTAAACAAGGAAATTCGGACTTGAACTCTCAAAATTGTATTGGAACTATTTTGCCAAAATTTCTCCTAAAAGAAGCTCAATTTTGTGCTACTTGGAAGTGATTTCAACAAGTGAAATCAACTCCTATTTATAGGTGGAGAAAGCTACCAAAAATAATATAAAAATACAATAAAAAAAATGGAATAATGGAATGATGAGTAATAAAGATTTGTGATGATGTTTAGAGGTGGTTTGAGTTGTAAAGTTGTAAAATTGGGTTGGAAAGTTGTTGGAAGGTGGCTGGAAATTGAGTGGAATCTGCTGGAAAATAGGGCAGGAATTTTCGGTGGCTTGCTGCTGAAATGGGAAGCTGGCGCTCGGCAGGCGGTCGCTGAAGAGAGGACCTGCGATTCGGCAGGCGCGCGCCGAATTGAATCTGGGCTGAAGGAAGCTGGGCTGACACGCGGGCTTCGCCTGGGCTGGAAGAATCTGGGCCGCACGGGCCTGGGCTGCTGGCTGGGCCGCACGGGCCTGGGCTGCTGGCTGTGCGGGCTTGGATCTTTTTAGAAATGGGTTGGGCTGCACAGGAACAATTAATTAATTAATTTAAAACTAAATTAATTATTCCACCGAATTTTGTCCATATTTTATTCGTTATAATTCTGATCGAAACGATTCTTTCGCCAAAATGCTCCAAATTACAACCTTTATTTTTCTAAACATAAAAATCACAAAATAATTTATTTTATCAATTTATTTAATATTTTAATATTAAAAGTCAAGTATAAAGGGTATAAAATAATATAAAATAATGCTTATTTAACGTCCTATCAGGGGCCCACCAAAATATCCACCCAATCAGATTTCGCCGAAACGTCCCCGTCTCGAAGTTCGTGCATAGTGAAATCGAAATTCCGTGACCCATAACTCTCCCGTTTGATGTCCGATTTCAGTGTGCCGCCTGCCTATGGATTCGTATCGTCTTTATCTACGTAACGGTCTTCGGCCCTCGGCCATCGGACCTCCCGGTCAAAAAGTCAACTTTTGACCTCCTATTCACCCAAATTACCAAAATGCCCCTAAACTTCCGAACGTCATAACTTCCTCCTCGAATGTCGGAATTGAACGTACCACCTGTCTATGAACTCGTGACATCACGAACTACGTCACGGTCATCGGTCAAAGTCCATTTGACCGCCCGATTGAAAAGTCAATGTTTTGCCACCATCAGGGGCAAAACAGTCATTTCGCATCGTTCGTCCGATTTCGCTCTACTTATCACGGATTAGCCTCACTAATCGTGATTAGTCACTAATCTAATCATGGAATTTGGGACGGGTCGTTACACACACCGTGCACGACTTTAACAATAAGCCTGAGGCTTCTACACCAATCTAAACCCAGCCAGGTGTCTAAATCTAGCGGGCACTAATCCCAAGGTAAGCCATGTGTCCACAAATAATAGGCACAAATCCCTAGGTAATGAAAATACCAAACTGCCTTTTTGAGGTAAAATTACCAAAATGCCCCTAGCATAACTTGACCGAACCCCGAGCCATTTGAACTCCGATGACAATGTGCCACCTGTCGTTGTACTCAGGGGATTGAGGCCTATCTAACGGTCTTCGAATTACGTAACAAGTCCACGTCGTTTGAAAAGTCAACAAATTGTCGTTATGCAACAAAATTACCAACGTGCCCTCGAACTTCCGAACATCATAACTTTTTCCATGAATGTCGGAATCGGACGTGCCACTTGTCTATGAACTCGTGACGTCCCAAGCTACGTCACGGTCACCGGTCAAAGTCCACTTGACCGCCCGAACAAAAAGTCAACATTTGTGCCCATTCTAGGGGCAAAACTATCATTTTGCACTGTCCGTCTGAAAGCACCCAACTAATGTCAGGACCCGTCCCAAATATCACCTCGATACCCGGGACGAACCCTGCTCCCGTCTGACAATCACACTTAAAGTACCACAAGAACCTCAAAATAACCATAAGCATAACTATCAGACAAGGGAGTAAATATAATACAACTGTAGTATAGAGCATATCGTTATACAAAACAGGCACAAAAGTCCTACTAGGCTAATCTTGCAACGGAAGAACGTCGTAAAGCTCTATGCCTCGGTCCCTGCCTCAACGTTCACCCCAGCGCTATCACTACGACCTGGAGGGTAAATTAAAACCAGAAAGTGTGAGTGGACTAAAAGAAATAAGAGTTTCAAACACAGTTTAGAAACAACAAGGATTAAGAAAAACAATAAGATTTTTCCCTCTGTTTTAAAATAAAGTATGCATGCCTAACGAAGTATCAGAAAACCATAACATAAAACAGTATAACAAATATGCTAAGATCATATCATAAAAACCAATTCCACATATGTCAAGTCTGATCAAACCTGCTGGGTCTATCCGAGTCTTTAAACTCAAACCAGGCCTCAAATGTAATCCGATTCTTTAAACTCCCGAGTCTTTAAACTCAATAGGCCTACGGGGGTAATATCGTAAATATCCGAGTCTTTAAACTCCCGAGTCTTTAAACTCAATCCGGGCCCGTCCCCCGTCAATCAGAATCCGGGTCTTTAAACCCAATATCCAGATCCAGCAAATCCAATCCAAAACCGATTCTAAATCCATCTCCAAACCCGAATCCGAAATCACTGGTCTGATGCCCTTCCGGCATCCAGAATCGTCATTCCGAACCCAAATCCAGAATTCCACTTTTTCAACCTTAAAACCAAATCTCGATTCTCGAAATCCGATTTTAAAATCAAAACCGTGATTACCAAAATCATGTCTCATAATCCATTTATAACCATCAGAAAACACTATAGATTGAAAACCCAAAAGCTTAGCATCAAAATCAGAAATCCAGTTTTTCTCGAAAAACGTGGAAAAAACCGAAAATGTCTCGAAAAACGTGCAAGTATATAAACCACATATAACATCATTAAAAAGCATAGAAACATACTTAAAATCATAAAACATAAATAAAAACAGTTAGGCATGTTCGTAAGAAAAAAAAGAGTCCACTCACGAGTCAAAAAGTGTCGATCGCGCTCCGTGTGCTCCTCGACCGTCTCAGGCATCTCTCGTCCTGTCAATAATCACCAAATAGGGTCATAAATACGTCAAATACGCTAACCCTAATTTCCCCAAATTTTTGGGAAGTTAAACGTAATTTAAATTTAAACCCTAAACCGTCCGGATACTCGAACTAACCCGAAACAACATCCGATTTTCCCGAAACTTGTCCCAATAGATTCCGTCCTAAAACCTAGAAATCAAGGCCTGAAACCCGTCGTCTTCAACCTCGAAACAAACTGCCCGTTAGCCCTGTTTTGGTCTCCGGCCACCCAGACCTTCCCCTGTCACGGCGACCATCCTAGACGACTCCTAGGACCTCCCTGAGCCTCACACCACTCACCAAAGTCCTCGAGTCTAACCCAAAGTCCACGACTTTCGAAATGAAGAAAACGGGAAAAACAGGGGATTTAGGTCTCACCTTTGATTCGTCCTCCGCCGTCTGCACCGCCGTGTACCACGGTGTCCACTGAGTCCCCTGCAACCGTCTTAGCCTCCTCGCAGCTCGGATTGAACCAAAACACGGCACAACCACCACCTCTTTCCCACAGCTCTCTCTGTTTTCTCTGAAAATCAAACCTCACCACCGCCGTGTTTCTAGCACGATTTCACTCCCCCAACCACTCACCAGTTCTCCTTCTTCTCTCTGTCACTCTCACAACTCACCAAAGCACTCACACACACACTAAATCGATCAAATCCTCCGCCGCCACACTCTCTGTTTCTGTTCTTCCAAGACTAAATGCACGGTTTAAAATGAGACAAGTTATGTAACACCCCGGAAATTCGTAGATTGTAATATTGTAATTTAATGTATGAATTGACGACTTTACCCCTGTGGATTATGGCCAATTGTTGACTGTTTGGTTTATGGGTCAAATGGACTTTGACCAGTGACCGTGACGTAGTTCGGGACGTCACGAGTTCACAGACAGGTGGCACGTCCAATTCGGACGATCAGGGAAAAAGTTATGACTATCAGAAGTTCAGGGGCATTACCGTAATTTGGACGAGTTAGGGGAAGTTGACTTTTTGATGTACCATGATTTTTCGCACGACCCGAAGACCGTTAGACTCGTCTCGATGCCCTGAGTACAACGACAGGTGGCACGCGTGAAACGGACATCGGATGACCGAGTTACGGGTCACGGAAGTTGGAGGGCATTTTGGTAATTTCTGCCCTGAGGGCATTTTGGTCTTTTCGCACGGTTACTGTAGCAGCAACCGTGAAAACAGGGCACACGGCCATGCCGTGGTGTTTGTGGGCGTGCAATTGTTTAAACCTTAGTGGACTGAGTTGTGAACATTGTTTATGTAGTTTAAGTTAGTGGGAGTGTAGTTTAAGGCTGTTGCAGACCACGGGTAGGATTGAAAATGCGGTTATGGACTCTGTGTGCGGGCTGCAGGCTTCTGTGCGATCTGTGAGTGTCTCCCACGGGTGTTGGACTCTTTGATCGTTTAACCGCGCAAGGGGAGTGAGTGACGGGTTCATTTGGCGTCTGTTTGAGGCTGAGGGACTGTGAGAGACTGAAGGAAAACCGTGAAAAACAGTTTCGGGTCTTTGGGGGGAAATTTCTGAATTCAATTCCTACGGGTTTTGGGACCAATCTAGGCACCGTGGAAGCCTTCTGGGAGTGATAGAAACTTGTGCGAGCAGTCTTTGAAGCGGGTTGATCGTGGTGTGCCCAGGAACCCAAGTTCCAGTTCTGAGAAAAACCGATTTGGAGGGAAAATCCGAGTTCAATTTCTACGGCTTGTTGGACGAAACTAACCACTAAGTAAGCATTCTGGGAGCATTTGGAACTCGTCCATATCGAAATCGACGACAACCAGCCACGGAGGAGCTGGGACGGTGACCGCCGTGTGCAGTGGAAATCACAGCGTTTGGACGACTACTTCCAGGTGATATTTCGTTCAATTGATGGTTCTATTTTGTTAGTCTAGGTCCTAGTATGCTTCTGTATAAATTAATTGGACAATGGTGATAGTTTGGAGGTGTTCTGAGGTTTGACCCGTGTAGCTATTCGGGTTTGGATAGGACGATTGTTGACCTGTCGAGATGATTGGAGGACTAAGAACTATAATTAAATGACTTTAGAACACGTTAGAATCAAGAATGAATGAAATTAAGTAGAAATGGACGGTTAATTAAACGGGTCACCCCGCGGGTCGCAGACTTAAATTACAGTAAATCGGGCAAGGACGGCGACACTGTAGCAGTGACACTGTAGCAGTCCGTGACTTTCACGCGCAGCCACTTTGGGCGGTGCGTGAGGGCGCGTTGAGCACTATCTCGGATCACGGTCAACATGACTTTTAATCCTTTCATCATTTTGGACATTTTCTGTGAAATAACCATGTTGATCTGAGACAGTGAGGAAGGTCAGTTTAGGGCCGGATGTCTCGAGAAGCGTGTTGGCCGGCTTTCCCAAACCGGTTTCTGTTTTGGACTTTTGAGGGTATTTTAAGGACCTATAATGATACTTGTGTGTGATTGGAAATGACAGGAAACTTACGTTAATTCCGGAGACAAGTTCGTACGCGCGTTATTCGCAGCGGGAGCGTACTGTGAGTGGGCCCGTTTTTATTAACTCTTTCATGCATAACCATTTTCATTTCCGTATATTTAAATGTGTGCGTGAATTATTAATGGATTTTTATTATCTCAATTTACGGCTGTGACACGTTTTACGGTGTTGGGCTAAGGCCCGTTTTACGGAAAATGAATACTGTTTTATATTGTATATATCTAGTTACATATACTTGTGGATACGATGACTATCTTGGGTACTACACTGTATAATCCACCGTATGATACTGTCTCCTCCGGATGTGGTACCCCGGAGCGGTCACGGTGCATTGCCTGCGAGGGGTCATGCTACGGAGGTGCCGGACCGTAGGATGACTCAGGAGCAGGATTGCTATTATTGGACGTCTGGGACGTCGAGCGTCTGGGACGCTAGGCATCTGGGATGCCATAACCGAACTGGGTTCGGAGATTGGACTCGGGATTTGAGACCCCGGGTAGCACGCGTAGCCTTGGGACTGTGACCATTATTGGACGTCAGGGACGTCGGACATCTGGGATGTCAATATCGGATGTGTATGGTGCAGTAGCTGGGTTTATATTACATTTCAGACTTAATATGATACTTGTGATATATTACATGTGTTTATGGCTTTTAAATACTGATGCATGCATGTTTGGAAAACGGAGGGGTAAATTCTATTTTACTTATTATACTGTTTTTACAAACCTGAGTTTCGGCCCACTCACCCTTCATGTTTTGGTAACCCCTCCAGGTCATGTTGCTGAGGTTGGTGAGGACCCCGAGGCTGAGGCATAGATTTTGTACTGCGCACCTGATCCCCTGTCGGGTCGGATCACCCGCAGGATTTTCCTTTCTAGTGTCGTGCTCGGACTTGTATTTCAAATTGTATCCCTTGTCTGACATCGGTTAAATTTGGACTATGTTTGACTTTTTAATTCGGACATTTATGCATTTAAGTTTTTAAGGCTAAAATCGGGATTTTCGGTTCGGGTGTCAGACGGGAGTAGGGCACGCCCCCTTGTGGTCCCCGGGGGATCGGGGCGGGTCCCTGTCAGCTTGGTATCAGAGCACTAGGTTGTGGTCAGCATGTTAGACTAGCGGTTAATATTAGGTACTTTTCGAGTCTAAGAATTGCGTTAACTAATCTATGCCTCTTAACAGCTGGTTATGCCTCCAAGGAGAGCCTCTTCAGCACGGACCACCGAGGAAATTGAGAGAGAGATGGAATGTGCCAGTATTGAGCGGGCTCAACGGTTGGGAGCCACACCTTTCAATGGGGGATCTGACCCCGAGGATGCCTACGAGTGGATTGATAAATGGGAAAGAATCTTTACTGTGATGCATTGCCCACCTGGCGAGCGGGTGACTTTGGCGGCCTTCTTACTGGAAGGCGGAGCTTACCGATGGTGGCAGGGTCTGGAGATGTCGGGGTGGTCAGTTCGTACCACCACATGGGAGGTCTTTCGTGCTCGGTTCCTAGATCAGTACTATCCGCGATCTTTTCGCGCAGCACGAGAGGCAGAGTTCCTGCGACTGGAGCAGGGGGACATGTCTGTGGCAGACTATGAGCAGGCTTTCGGGAAGCTTTCCCGTTTTGCAGCAGCTTTTGTGAGTACTGAGGAGGACAGATGTCAGAGGTTTGAGTTGGGGCTCCGAGGAGAGATACGGGCAGGTGTGACGGCTGCCACTTATGCGACTCTGAGGGACATGGTCGACGCTGCAGTTCGTGTCGAGGCCAGTCTGGCGGCACACCAGGCGCGACAATCATCAGGCGAGGGGCGGCGCCGGGATCGTCCCCATCCGGGACCAACCGGCCGGAAGATCTCTAAGGGGGGAAGTTATCGAGGAGCGCCCACATCATTGCGGGGGTCGTGGCTGGTCAGGTCGATCAGGGGGCTCTCAGAGGGGCGGATCGAGATCCAGTGTTGGGCAGCATCAGTCTTGGAGTGGTGCATCAGGAGGGTCTTGGGATGGACCGAGGATAGTTAATTGTTTTGCTTGCGGAGGAGCGGGCCACTATGCCCGAGATTGCCCGTCGTTGTCGAGGAACAACGATACTGGAGGTGCTAGTGTTGCACAGAGTTCAGATTCCAACACTGCCGGAGGCCGAGGACAGGGTGCTGGACGTGGCGCACGTGGGCGCGGGTAGACTGCGGGGCCCAGTGCTCGTGTTTTTGCAGTGACTCAGCAGCAGGCGAGGTCAGCCCCGGATGTGATTACAGGTACACTTCATATCTCGAACCTTATTGTGCGAGTATTGTTGGATGCGGGGGCTACACATTCTTTCATTTCGAGGCGTTGTGCTGGTATGTTAGATTGTGAGGTATCAGCCTTAGATAGTGAGATGGGTGTTGGCACACCTATGGGCGTCGTGTACTTGGTGAATCAGGTGATTTGGAGGTGCCCGGTGAGAATTGAGGAGGTGGATCTGCCAGCAGACTTGATTATTATAGACATCCATGACTTCGACGTGATTCTCGGGATGGATTGGTTAGCGGAGCATGGGTCGCTTATTGATTGCTGTAGTCGGCAAGTGTTTCTGCGGAGTCCGGGTTTGCCGGAAGTTACCTTTCAGGGGGAGCGTGATGGTTCACTGCCTGAAGTGATTTCTTCACTTGCTGCTACTAAACTTCTACGGAAGGGATGCCATGGCTATTTGGCACACGTTGTGTCGGAGCGAGTTGATACTCCGAGTATCGAGGAGATACCTGTGGTGCGGGAGTTTCCGGATGTGTTCCCAGAAGATCTACCTGGATTACCACCACCGCGGGAGATTGAGTTCACCATTGAACTACTCCCCGGTACCCGACCTATATCTCAGGCACCGTACCGGATGGCGCCGGCAGAATTACGGGAACTCAAAACACAGTTACAGGAGTTGGTCGAGTTGGGATTCATCCGACCAAGTACTTCACCGTGGGGAGCACCGGTGTTGTTTGTGAGGAAGAAGGAGGGGAGTCTCCGATTGTGTGTGGATTACCGACAGCTGAACAAGGTGACGCTAAGGAACCAGTATCCTCTACCCAGGATTGATGACTTATTCGACCAGTTGCGGGGAGCACAGTGCTTCTCGAAGATTGATTTGCGATCTGGGTATCATCAGCTGAGGATTGCGGAGGGGGATATTTCGAAGACGGCATTTCGAACTCGTTACGGACACTATGAGTTTCTGGTGATGCCTTTTGGTTTGACGAATGCTCCAGCAGCATTCATGGATCTGATGAACAGAGTACCTGGACAAGTTTGTGATTGTGTTCATCGATGACATCTTGGTGTACTCGGGAAGTGCCCGAGCACATGAGGAACACCTACGGTTGGTGTTAGGGAAGCTGAGACATGAACGGTTGTACGCCAAACTGAGTAAGTGTCAGTTTTGGCTGAGCAGCATTGGTTTTCTGGGACATGTGATTTCGGCTGATGGGATCAGCGTGGATCCCCAGAAAACGGAAGCGGTGACCAACTGGGCCAGACCGACGACAGTGACAGAGGTGCGGAGCTTTGTCAGATTGGCAGGCTACTACCGGAGATTTGTGGAAGGTTTCTCCAAGATTGCTGCACCGTTGACTCGTTTGACCAGGAAGGGAGTGAAGTTCATCTAGGACGAGCAGTGTGAGCAAAGTTTCCAGGAGTTGAAGTATCGCTTGACCACTGCTCCTATCCTTGCATTGCCCGACAACAGTGGAGGGTTTGTAGTTTTTAGTGATGCCTCTCTACAAGGTTTGGGATGCGTATTAATGCAGAACGGTAAGGTGATCGCTTACGCATCACGGCAGCTAAAAACTCATGAGTTGAATTACCCTACCCATGATTTGGAGTTGGCGGCGGTAGTTCATGCTTTGAAGATCTGGAGACATTACCTTTTCGGTGCAACGTGCAGGATATACACCGACCACCAAAGCCTGAAGTATCTATTTACCCAGAAGGAACTCAACTTGAGGCAACGGAGATGGTTGGAGTTGATCAAGGACTACGACTGCACGATCGAGTACCATCCGGGTAAGGCTAAAGTGGTGGCAGATGCGCTCAGCAGGAAATCAGCGGGATCAATTGCACACCTGAGGATGGTGTATCTTCCTTTACTGGTGGAACTCCGGAAGGCTGGGGTTATTCTAGATACGGATGAGCATGGAGCTTTATTGGCCAGTTTCCATGTACGGCCAGTGTTGGTTGATCGGATCATTGAGGCGCAACTTCAGGACCCGATATTGTGCATCTACAGGATTGAAGTTGAGGCTGGGGAACGGCAGGACTTTACCATCCGAGACGATGGGGCACTTGTGAAATTGGGCCGTTTGTGTGTGCCAGCAGAGACAGACTTACGGGCCGAGATTTTGGAGGAGGCCCACAGTTCAGCGTATGCTATGCACCCGGGAGGTACAAAGATGTACCGTACCCTCCGGAACTATTATTGGTGGCCAGGGATGAAGAGAGACATTGCTGAGTTTGTGAGCAGGTGCTTAACCTGTCAGCAGGTTAAGGCGGAGCGGCAGAGACCGTATGGGGCTTTGCAGCCACTACCGATTCCCGAGTGGAAGTGGGACCACATCACCATGGACTTTGTCTTTAAGTTACCAAGGACCCGGAGTGGATTTGACGGAGTTTGGGTGATTGTAGACCGATTAACGAAGTCAGCACATTTTCTGCCAGTACAAGAGACTTACAAACCTAACCGACTGGCTCAATTGTTCCTGAAGGAGATCATCCGACTTCACGGTACGCCGGAGTCGATCGTGTCCGATCGCGATCCGCGTTTCACTTCCAGGTTCTGGCGGAGTTTGCAGGCTACCTTGGGAACGAAACTGCGTTTCAGTACCGCTTTCCATCCACAGACCGATGAACAGTCTGAGAGGACTATTCAGACCCTGGAGGACATGATGAGATCTTGTGTACTGCAATTTTTTGATTCGTGGGATACTCACTTGCCTTTGATGGAATTTGCTTACAACAACAGCTACCAGGCGAGTATTGGGATGGCCCCCTACGAGGCACTGTATGGTCGACAGTGCAGGACACCTATCTGCTGGATGGAGATTGGGGAGCGAGCGGCCGTAGGGCCGGAGTTGATGGATATCACCCAGGAGGCAGTCCGTGTTATCAAGGAGAGGTTGAGGGCGGCACAGGATCGCCAAAAGAGTTATGCTGATAGACGGATCCGAGATTTGGAATTCGAGGTTGGAGATTTTGTCTTCCTGAGGTTGTCCCCGTGGAAAGGGATTATTCGCTTTGGCCGACGGGGAAAACTGAGTCCACGTTTCATTGGACCTTATGAGATTGTGGAGAGGATTGGCCGGGTGGCATATAGATTGGCTTTACCCCCGGAACTTTCTAAGGTTCACAACGTCTTCCACGTGTCCATGTTGCGGAAGTACGTACGTGACGCCTCTCATGTATTGGAGGAGCAACCTATCGAGCTTCGAGAGGATTTGAGCTTTGAAGAACAACCAGTACAGATTTTGGACAGGAAGGACAAGGTACTACGGCAGAAGACGATTCCTCTCGTGAAAATCCTTTGGAGGAACCAGAACGTGGAAGAAGCCACATGGGAGCCTGAGGCTCAGATGCGAGAACAGTTTCCTTATTTGTTTCCTTAAATTTCGGGACGAAATTCCTTATGGGGGGAAGGTTGTAACACCCCGGAAATTCGTAGATTGTAATATTGTAATTTAATGTATGAATTGACGATTTTACCCCTGTGGATTATGGCCAATTTTTGACTTTTTGGTTTATGGGTCAAATGGACTTTGACCAGTGACCGTGACGTAGTTCGGGACGTCACGAGTTCACAGACAGGTGGCACGTACAATTCGGACGATCAGGGAAAAAGTTATGACTATCGGAAGTTCAGGGGCATTACCGTAATTTGGACAAGTTAGGGGAAAAGTTGACTTTTTGATGTACCAGGATTTTTCGCACGACCCGAAGACCGTTAGATTCGTCTCGATGCCCTGAGTACAACGACAGGCGGCACGCGTGAAACGGACATCAGATGACCGAGTTACGGGTCACGGAAGTTGGAGGGCATTTTGGTAATTTCTGCCATGAGGGCATTTTGGTCTTTTCGCACGGTTACTGTAGCAGCAACCGTGAAAACAGGGCACACGGCCATGCCGTGGTGTTTGTGGGCGTGCAATTGTTTAAACCTTAGTGGACTGAGTTGTGAACATTGTTTATGTAGTTTAAGTTAGTGGGAGTGTAGTTTAAGGCTGTTGCAGACCACGGGTAGGATTGAAAATGCGGTTATGGACTCTGTGTGCGGGCTGCAGGCTTCTGTGCGATCTGTGAGTGTCTCCCACGGGTGTTGGACTCTTTGATCGTTTAACCGCACAAGGGGAGTGAGTGACGGGTTCATTTGGCGTCTGTTTGAGGCTGAGGGACTGTGAGAGACTGAAGGAAAACCGTGAAAAACAGTTTCGGGTCTTTGGGGGGAAATTTCCGAATTCAATTCCTACGGGTTTTGGGACCAATCTAGGCACCGTGGAAGCCTTCTGGGAGTGACAGAAACTTGTGCGAGCAGTCTTTGAAGCGGGTTGATCGCGGTGTGCCCAGGAACCCAAGTTCCAGTTCTGAGAAAAACCGATTCGGAGGGAAAATCCGAGTTCAATTTCTACGGCTTGTTGGACGAAACTAACCACTGAGTAAGCATTCTGGGAGCATTTGGAACTCGTCCATATCGAAATCGACGACAACCAGCCACGGAGGAGCTGGGACGGTGACCGCCGTATGCAGAGGAAATCACAGCGTTTGGACGACTACTTCCAGGTGATATTTCGTTCAATTGATGGTTGTATTTTGTTAGTCTAGGTCCTAGTATGCTTCTGTATAAATTAATTGGACAATGGTGATAGTTTGGAGGTGTTTTGAGGTTTGACCCGTGTAGCTATTCGGGTTTGGATAGGACGATTGTTGACCTGTCGAGATGATTGGAGGACTAAGAACTATAATTAAATGACTTTAGAACACGTTAGAATCAAGAATGAATGAAATTAAGTAGAAATGGACGGTTAATTAATCGGGTCACCCCGTGGGTCGCAGACCCAAATTACAGTAAATCGGGCAAGGACGGTGACACTGTAGCAGTGACACTGTAGCAGCGCGTGACTTTCACGCGCAGCCACTTTGGGCGGCGCGTGAGGGCGCGTTGAGCACTATCTCGGATCACGGTCAACATGACTTTTAATCCTTTCATCATTTTGGACATTTTCTGTGAAATAACCATGTTGATCTGAGACAGTGAGGAAGGTCAGTTTAGGGCCGGATGTCTCGGGAAGCGTGTTGGCCGGCTTTCCCGAACCGGTTTCTGTTTTGAACTTTTTGAGGGTATTTTAAGGACCTATAATGACACTTGTGTGTGATTGGAAATGACAGGAAACTTACGTTAATTCCGGAGACAAGTTCGTACGCGCGTTATTCGTAGCGGGAGCGTACTGTGAGTGGGCCCGTTTTTATTAACTCTTGCATGCATAACCGTTTTCATTTCCGTATATTTAAATGTGTGCGTGAATCATTAATGGATTTTGATTATCTCTATTTACGGCTGTGACACGTTTTACGGTGTTGGGCTGAGGCCCGTTTTACGAAAAATGAATACTGTTTTATATTGTATATATCTAGTTACATATACTTGTGGATACGATGACTATCTTGGGTACTGCACTGTATAATCCACCGTATGATACTGTCTCCTCCGGATGTGGTACCCCGGAGGGGTCACGGTGCATTGCCTGCGAGGGGTCATGCTACGGAGGTGCTGGACCGTAGGATGACTCAGGAGCAGGATTGCTATTATTGGACGTCTGGGACGTCGAGCGTCTAGGACGCTAGGCATCTGGGATCCATAACCGAACTGGGTTCGGAGATTGGACTCGGGATTTGAGACCCCGGGTAGCACGCGTAGCCTTGGGACTGTGACCATTATTGGACGTCAGGGACGTCGGACATCTGGGATGTCAATATCGGATGTGTATGGTGCAGTAGCTGGGTTTATATTACATTTCTGACTTAATATGATACTTGTGATATATTACATGTGTTTATGGCTTTTAAATACTGATGCATGCATGTTTGGAAAACATATATTACATGTGTTTATGGCTTTTAAATACTGATGCATGCATGTTTGGAAAACGGAGGGGTAAATTCTATTTTACTTATTATACTCTTTTTACAAACCTGAGTTTCGGCCCACTCACCCTTCATGTTTTGGTAACCCCTCCAGGTCGTGTTGCTGAGGTTGGTGAGGACCCCGAGGCTGAGGCATAGATTTTGTACTGCGCACCTGATCCCCTGTCGGGTCGGATCACCCGCAGGATTTTCCTTTCTAGTGTCGTGCTCGGACTTGTATTTCAAATTGTATCCCTTGTCTGGCATCGGTTAAATTTGGACTATGTTTGACTTTTTAATTCGGACATTTATGCATTTAAGTTTTTAAGGCTAAAATCGGGATTTTCGGTTCGGGTGTCAGACGGGAGCAGGGCACGCCCCCTTGTGGTCCCCGGGGGATCGGGGCGGGTCCTTGTCAAGTTATACCCGTGTGTACACTAAACAATCCTAGAACCATCTAGGTACTACCACGTCTCCAATTCCTATGGACCAAAACCTAAATATCCAATCCCACTCAACCAAGTTGCCTTATCTGATTGGTCCTAAAGGAAAAAGACCAAAATGCCCCTAAGTTTAGAAATTACCATTTTTCCTTTCAACTTTCTAGACCCATAACTAATCCGTCCGACGTTCGATGACAGTGTGCCGCCTGTCGTTGTACTCAGGACGTCGAGACCTATCTAACGGTCCTCGATCTACGTGAAAATCAAAAGTCCACTAAAAAGTCAACATTTTCCTCTATATTACGATAACGCCCCCAATCTTCCGAACGTCATAAATTTTCCTCCGATTGTCCAAATCGGACATGCCACCTGTCTACGGACTCGTGACGTCCTAAATTACGTCACGGTCAACGGTCAACACTCATCCAACCTGTAAATCAAAAAGTCAACTTTTGACACACTATTCACAAGGGCAAAATCGTCCTTTTATACAAATCTTTTACAAAATTATATTTGTACCCTTCCTGAAGGTACGGGTTGTTACAAATAATCACCGATTAACTTTACCAATCTGTCATTAACCACTAATCTAATCCCGATTTCCAGGACGGGCTGTTACACTGTGTGCCCCGAGTTGACATCAGAGGATGTCTAGGATGGGTTATATATGTATATATGTATATGTGTGTGAGATTTCACAGAGATGATGTTGGGCTGAGACCCTATGTTTCATGATTTGAGAAGGAGACTCATTCTGGGTTCCTTATTTTGGATTTTGGGCCAAGTCCCCGTGTTTTGTGTTGAGAAATGGTTTTTGAAATGCATGCATGTTTTTAGTGAAGGGCATAAAGGTGTTTTTATGAAATGGTTTTATAAAATATTTTTTTTGTCCACTCACAGCTTTCGTGTTTTTAATACCCTTCAGGTTGATCGCGGGTGCGGGCTATAGCAGAGACGAGACATCACATTCCTCCCCCGGATCCTGGCGCCCTCTGATAGTCCCGGTTGGGAAAAGGATCAAATTATCCCTAGCTTGACACTTCGTGTCAGACGGGAGTAGGCATGTCCCACGTTAATCCCTGGGGATTTGGGACGAGTCCTGTCAATTATGCTGCCTTATGCAGTTGGGTTCAGAGGAACCCTAGGGTGTGATCATGGAACTCTAAGGTAGGATGTATAGTTTGGAAATGTAAGTTGGTGAGTGGTTTAACTTTGACGACTTTTCAGAGTCGACACCTTTGGTCGGTTATGTCATGTCAGCTTTAGTGATGGGATTGCACTCTGTAGTCGAGGTTGTACTTATCAGTTAGACCTAGTTGGTTGTCGTACTACTTTAGTTCTGATGGATGGTTGGTACAACTAAGGTCATGGACGACCTGGTAGACGACATTGGTTGAGTCAAGTGACGTTTGGTTAGAGATTAGTTGGACAGGTTACCAGGGTTGATACTTGTCGAAGGAATCACAGAGCAGGGATACGGTATAGTTAGTACGGGCGATTGATTCCGTTGGATGCGGAATCTCGATAATGATGTCTGGTGGTTGGGTCTGCACGAGTTATGGTAGGCACAACTATCGAGAGAGTTTGTGATTGAAGTGACGAGAGGAGTGCGTGTTTTCCGCATTGGTAATGGGTATCTCGAAGTCCTTTAGGGTGACTTCTCAGGTTCTGCCATGGCAAATGATGGTTGTTGTCACCAGTACGTTGATCACGTATTGGTTGGTGGATCCGGGATTTGTCTTGGGTCATCAGGAGGAGTTAGGTATTTCGAAGTTAGGTGAATGAGATTTTTCATCCTCTTTTTGGTGGCAGACGATGTTGGGTTACGTGATGTTGGGTTGAGTTCCCACATATGTTTGATATGCTTATTGATTTATGTAAATAGATTTGGGCAGGGGCCCGTATGATTCGAATTTACGGAATTTGGGGCTGAGACCCTATAAATGGTCATTGAAACATATGTGGTTTGATAAATGGTTTTCCTATGCATGCATGCTTTTTAGTGAAGGGCATAAAAGTCTTTTATGAAATGTGTTTTACTAAACTTATTTCTTTTTGTCCACTCACAGTCTTTTCTATTTTTCAATGCCCTTCAGGATGAATACGGTGCATATTGTAGTAGAGATCGAGACATCACACTCCTCCACTGGATCCTGGCGTACTCTGGAAGCCGGTCAGGCTAACGGTTTTAATTTTTCCTGGTCTGACACTCCGTGTTAGACGGGATTAGGAGCTTCCCTCGTTAATCCCGGGGAAATTGGGACGGGTCCTGACATCTCACATCTTAATTTCACAAATCAGTTCCGCACTCAGAATCTAACGTCTACGTCTAAAACATAACTCAATTACAAACTCTATAAAACGTGCCAATTGAAATATATTCAAAACTATATGGAAATCATATGGAAATCTCCCAAAGTCTATATACAATTTCACATCTCACAAATTCACATTCATTCCAAAGCCATAATTGAAATAGAAATTCGAAAACGTAATTTACAAAAAATCTTGTAAAGTGTGCAATAATAGCATAAATCACTAGAAATTTTAGGGTAATCCCAATCTGCCAGATCCAAGGAACCATCAACATATCCAAGACGGGTTAAACACGTCATCATGAGATCAAACATTGCACCTCAGTCGTACAGTTCAACACCTTTTTAGTGCTCATGCAGTTTTCAACAGTTTAACTAATTCCAGATGTTAACATAATCAAACTTAACTAACTATTAAGGTACCATCATTTATGATTCCCAAAGATCATAACATATACAATGGTCGACATCTCAAATACTGGGAATTCACCCAAGCTATGTAAAGGTAGGAACATTTATCCAATTACTCCTCAGCCCATTGCATAACGATACTACGTATAGTGCATCACCTAAACAATACTACATATAATGCATATCAAGAAACACATACATCTCACATCAAGCTCACAATAAAAATCATGGGTCTAAGTCTAGCACAACTTGTTCACAAACTCCATAAAACGTACCATAAAAATAGTATCCAAAAAACCATCCAAAATTCCAAGACCCAATGTCACAACTCAAACCATAATCAAAACCATGAAAACGTACAAATTGATCAATGGGTAAGAAAAATCAATAATCCTGACCAACACAACAATCACACAATAGCCAAAATAAACAAGCACGTCATTTAAAGGCATCCAAAAATCACCACAGGCATCACATATAGTCAATCAATCATCATGCACAACACCAATCTTCAATATCACAAAATCAAGCTATATCTAACCCATCCTGGATACACAACCACAATTATCACATCAACTGAAATTACATACTTACTAGGGAACCAGAGCCCCAAGCTCGACATCCGAGTTACCACAATACCAATCTCAGGAAGCGGAGTCCTCGACTCGACGTCTGAGACCAAGAACTAATCAACACACATCTCGAGGAAGGTTATCCAGAATCATCACAACATTTAATATCAACTTAATACATCATATCACCACGCTTAGTGTGCCATTCTATTCATTTCCCGAGTTATAACCATACTGTTGGCCAGCCTTTCACTCGGGGATACATCATCTGAGTTTTTACCCAGGGATACAACATCTGAGCGCTAATCACATATCTTAACCACTCCGGGATACAACATCCAAGAGGCCACCCAGGGATAAAGCATCTGGTTGTCACACACCAAGTTATATGGTACTACCGATAGGCCAAACATCATACCACATAAGTACTCGAGAACTACGGAGTGCAGCTCGACGTTCGAGTGGCCACCCAATGATACAGCATCCAAATGTTAACCATATAACCCCACCACTTAGAGATAAAACATCTGAGTGGCTATCCAGGGATACAACATCTGGACCTAAATCCCATAACTCAACCATTCAGGCATTCATTATCTGAGTGCCAGCCTAGGGATACAACATGTAGGCGTATCTCAATAATCCAGTGTAACCTACTCACAACATGTAATACACCGCTATCTAAGTACCATATATCGATTACAAAATAAACAAAACTACTATAAGTTCTTATTATCATTATAACATCACAGTACCACGACGTCATGGGATCATCACCTCACCATTATCACAAATAAATACCATGTCAGGACCCATCCCAAATCTCCTGGGATTAACGTGGGACGTGCCTGATCCTATCTGACACGAAGTGTCAAACTATGGAAATTCCATCCTTAGTATCAGGACCCGCCCCAAATCCCCCGGGATTAACGTGGAACGTGTCTGATCCCCTCTGACACAAAGTGTCACACTAGGGAAAATTCCCGCCTTAGCCCCCCCTTGGGACTTCTAGAGTGTGTCAGGATCCGGAGCAGGAATGTGATGTCTCGGTTTCTGCTATAACCCGCATCCGTGATCAACCTGAAGGGCATTCCAAACATTAAAAGCCGTGAGTGAAAAAAACAAAGAATTTATAAAAAAAAATTTCACGAAAAGAAGATATTTATTCCCTTCACTGAAAAGTATGCATGCATTTGAAAACCATTTATCAAAACATTCATTGGGGCATTGGCCCAAAACCGTAAATCAAGTACATGAGATGTAACGACCCATCTAGAATTAGCGGGATTAATTAAGGATTAATGATGGATTAGTGAGACTAATTGGGGATTAGACGAGGATTAACGAACGTTCGGTGAAAAATGACGATGTTGCCCCTAGAATGGGCAAAATGTTGACTTTTCGTTCGGACGGTCAAATGGACTTTGGCCGATGACTGTGACATAGTTCAGGACGTCATGAGTTCATAGACATGTGGCACGTTCGATTCCGACATCCGTGGAAGAAGTTGTGACGATCGGAAGATCGGGGGCATTTTGGTAATTTGGGTGAATATGGGCTAATAGTTGACTTTTGACTCGGGAGGTCAGATGGATGAGGGTCGAGGACGGTTATGTAGATCAGGATGATACAAATCCGTAGACAGGTGGCACGTCGAATTCGGACGTTCGACGGAGAAGTTACGGTTCACAGAAGTTCGAACGTACTATTGCACGTTTTACGAGACGGAAGCCTTTTGGCATTTAGTGGGCCCCAGATCTTTATCAGGCCCAATGGTTGAATGACAAGTGTCATTCTTCCATTCCCCATCATTTTTCCTTCATGCATGTCCTATTCCCCTTTCATCAATCATTTTCTTCATTACCAAACCCAAAACCCGATCAACCTTCACCCCCAAATCCAAACCCTTCAACCCTATAACCATCTGTGAGACCCAAGAGAGTGAGAGGAGGATCTGAGGATGTGGTGGTTGGCCCAGGAAGAGCCGCCGTGGACGACGGAGGAGGAAAACGATCAAGGTAATCTGTTTTAACCGATTTAATCCATTTTTCATTTCAAGCATTATGGGTCATTTTGGGTGGTTTTAATGAGTTAAATAGGTTTCTAGGGTTGTGCTAAGAAGGTTTTGAGGAAGGTTGGAGGTTGAGAAACCGTGGGGAGGAGTTTGGAAAAACTGGACCGTGAGAACAAAGTTGGACCGGTCTGGTTTTGAAGGTTTTAGGAGTTTTGGTTTATTGGGTTAGGTTCCTAGGGTCGAGTTAGGAAGGATAGGATCAATTAGGAAAGAAAAGGACGCAAAATGGACCGTGTAGGAGCCTGGACCGGTCACGCCGGTCCAAGTTGAAGAGAAAATCGAACTGGCCGGGTCGGACCGGTCGTCTGAAGGAAGAAGAAGGACTGTGCATGGGCGCGTGAGGCCTACGAGTAGGCCCATCCCAGAGTGCGTGCGGGCACGTGAGGAAGAAATTGAGGGTGGTTCCAACATGTCAAATCATCTATTCCATGTAACGAACATTTTGGGGCTGGTTTCGAGTCGATCAGACATCGTCTCGATATAGTTCTGGTTGTCCGAAGGTTTCGGTGCGCGTTTAAAAATAGTTAAAAATCCCAGAAAATTAGGGGGCTTTAGTGAGGGGTTAATTAAGTAGTTAGTAACCCTCTAAAGTGATTTGGATAGGTTTGGGAACCCCGGAGATGAAGGTTGACCCGGAAAGCCGTATGGCGCGCGTATCGAGGTAACAGCGCGGACGGTCTGTGAGTGAGCTTTCTTTCTGAAATTTATGCATGCATAAATGTTTTATATATGTTTTAATATATGTTTTGGGATGCCTTGAGTGCATTTTGGTGTGTGTTTACGTATGGGCACGTACTTTGAGGTTTTTGGGTTTTATACGTGCTTATGCTTTCGGTTTTCATGAAATGATTTTGAAAAGGTAAAACCGAGCATGAGACCCATTTGGATTTGGTTTTGACTCGGGCATGAGACCCTATTGATGACCTACGGGTCTGAGTCGTGGTCGCGACGAGTGATGTGTCACGGCGATGAACGACGTGACGCTCGCCTCCGGATTGGGATGCGTTCCTTCCGGAGAGGTCACGGTGTATGTCCCGTTGTCGAGCAGCCACTAGAGGCTCGACTTCGAAGTGCTGACAGTTTAGAGGATCGATTGGTGACGTGTGCACCATGGTCTCGAGATGGTCGCGACAGTGATGTGTTCACGGCGATATACTAGGACTGAGAGCGGTCCTAGATTGATGGTTGCACGCATCCCTATGATCGGAATCGTGACTGACCCTGAGATATCGGGCTCGATGCCCAGTTGATTTGAGTTCGGGCTCGATGCCCAGTTATTGTGAAATTGGGCTAAAGGCCCTATTGAGTCGTATGTTTGGGCTGGAGGCCCAGTTGCTTTATGTTATCGGGCGTGAGTCCCGCTTTTATGGTTTTCTTATACTGGTATGTATATACCCTCCTTACGAGATTATTGATTGGTCTCCTCTAGACGTCGACTTGGAGAGTCACGATCCACAGACCAGAGTGGGTATCCCCATAGGGATCTCATTCCAGGAATGGGCGTTATGATGTGGTCCCGACCAGATTCCGGAGAGATGATAGGACTAGGTTCGAAGATGAGCCTCCCAGATTCCAGAGTAGTATGCATACTTATATATATATATAGACATCATGACTATATCGGGGATGTGTTCCCTAGGGGCTGTGTGCCCCGATTTGGCATCTTCTCCGGAAGTGCCTAGGATGGGTTATATATGTATATATGTATATGTGTATGATATTTCACTAAGATTGCATTGGGCTAAGACCCACGCATATTGGTTTTGGGCTGAGACCTATACGAGCTAGTTTTGGGACGAGTTCCCACGTGTTTTTGGTTTGGGCGGAGGTCCCATGTATTGATTGACGGATTTTAGGTCAAGGCCCAAATGGTTTTATGGTTCATGACGGTTTGTGGGGACCGAGCATGAACCCTAGAAATGGTTTCCGAATGCATGCACATGTTTTTAATGAAGGGCATAAAGGTCTTTTATGAAATGTTTTATAAAATATTTGTTTTGTCCACTCACAGCTTTTGTGTTTTGAATGCCCTTCAGGTTGATCGTAGATGCGGCTAAAGCAGAGACGAGACATTCAAATTCCTCCTCCGGATCCTGGCGCACTCACATAGCCCCGGTTGGGCAAAGGACGGAAATATCCCTGGTCTGACATTTCGTGTCAGACGGGAGCAGGCACGTCCCATGATAATCCGGAGGGATTTAGGACGGGTCCTATCATGGGAACTTAGCCCAAAACCAGTTTCCATAGGGACTCAGCCCAAAACATTATACGTGGGTCTCAACCCAAAACCATAACCAAAACATAGAATACGGGGTCTCCGCCCCAAACCACATTCCATGAAATCTCATACCTATACATATACATATACATATATACAACCCATCCTCGGCATCTCAGATGCCAACTCGGGCACACAGCCCCTAGGGAACTAATCCTTGATATCTGTCACGATTCATCTATAAGTATGCGTACTACTCGGGGTCTCACTCCAAGTCTACCCCTAGGAATTCCACATCAGGGAGGCTCTGTCCAACATTCAGGATCTACGACGTCTGGATTGCTATCTCCGGACCCCGTCCGAGACCATATCATAACTCCCACTCTTGGAATGTGCTCCATATGGGGATTACTCATTCCGGGTAGTGGATCGTGACTCTCCAAGTCGACGTCTGGAGGAGACCAATCAACTCATGTCGGAGGGTATATACATTTTCAAAATACTTTCTTTCTCAACTGGGTCCCATACCCGAATCTCAACAAGATTCCTCGAATCCGATTCAAAATCCAAATCTCACAGGCCTCAGCCTAAATCAACAGTTCAATAGGGTTTCAAACCCAAAATTCTCATTTCATAAACCAAACTGGGACTCAAGCCCAATACCACAATAATGGGGCCTCGAGCCCGATTCCACAATCAACTGAGCCTCTAGCCCGATATCACAAATAACGGGGCCTCAAGCCCGATGCCATAAATCAACGGGGCCACAAGTCCGATTTCACAATCAACTAGGCCTCAAGCCCGAATTCGTAAACCAACGGGACCCTCGGCTCGATCGTATAACTCAAATGGGCCTCCGGCCCGATTTCTCATCAATTGAAATGGACTCTAAGTCTGAGAGTTTCCAATCAAATGGGTCTCATGCCCGATTTCATATTTTCAAATCCAAAACCAATTCATTAAACCCTCATTGAAAACACAGTACGTATAAGCACGACATAAAGCCGAAAACCTCGAAAAACATGCAAATACGTCAATACTAGCTACCACAAACAATTGTGCTCATGGAATCATAAAACATGTTCATTAAATGATATAAAACATTAATGCATGCATCGAATTCATAAAACAAGTCCACTCACAGACCGTCCAAAGCTGCGCCTCGATACGCGCGTCATAAGCCTTTCACGGGCCAATCACCGTCACCGGGGCTCCTGAACCTATCCAAATCGTATTAGAGGGTTACTAACTACTTAAATAACCAATCACTAAAGTCCCGTAATTTTTCGGAATTTTTATCTATTTTTAAAGTCGATCCTAAACCTTCGGACGTCCCAAACTATATTGAAACGATGTCTGATTGACTCGAAACTAGTTTCAAAATGTTCGTTAGATCGAATAGATGATTTCACATGTTGGAGCCACCCCCAAATTATGCTTCACGGGTCCCCATGCGCTCTCGAAAGGGACTACGCGTGTGGCTCACGCGCCCTGCACAGTACCCATCCCTGTCCTTCGGCAGACCAGGTTCGACCGGTCCACCTATAAATCCGGTCCGACTCGACAGGTGGAACCGGTCCAGTCGATTCCTCCCTTATTTTTGGTATGTTTCCTCCCCTTTCAATTCCTATCTCTATGTTTCTTCAATTCCTACCAATTTATGGATTCAAAATTATAAAGACAAACCTAGAAGATCACCTTTCAATTTGATTTTCATGGCTCTGTTTTTCCCGTCTCTGTCTAGGCTGCACGACCATTCTCCTCCTTTCAAAATCGCCCTCACATGTTCGTATGAACCTTCCAAACATCATAACATAATCAAAACCCTTCCTAAACGTCCAAAATGAGGAATTTGAAATTTGAAAAACCAAGGGGTTTGGGTCTTACCGTTCCTCCACCATCCATGGCGGCTCACCACTCTCGCCGTGGTCGTCCAACCTCCCATGCACTCTCAACCACTCTCAGTTCCTCTCTCAGATTCAAATGGGGGAAAGGGGTTGGATTTTTGGTTGAACGGGTATGGTGAGATGGTCGAATAAAAAGAAAATGAAGGGAATGGATATGCATGTATGTGATCATACTGGGCAATGGATGAGTGACACTTGTCACTCATCCATTGGGCTAGAAACAAAATATCTAGGGCCCACAATAGGAAAAAAAATCCACTTGTCTCGTAAAACGTGTCGTTCCAAATAGTTCCCAAAATCTTCCGTCAACCGTAACTTTTTCGTCGAACGTCCAAATTCGACGTGCCGCCTGTCTACAGACTCATGACAACTCGATCTACGTCACAGTCATCAGCCCTCGTGCATCGGACCTCCCGGGTCAAAAGTCAACTTTTTTCCCTCGTTTAGGGGTAAAATCGTCATTTCGCCCTAAACGTCCGTTAAACCTCAGTTCATCCCCATTTAGCCTCGCTAATCCGTTACTAATCTTAATTAATCCCGATAATTCAGGACGGGTCGTTACATACCACCACCATGTCGTCATATCATCACCGTATCATCAATATTCTCAGCATATCATCATTTACATCTCTTCATAACGCTTTCTCTTTAGGGTTACTACTCCCAAATTAAACATTTAATTATGGAAATTCAAAGTAAATTACAAGAATAATTTCCAATAAGTTGTGCGAAATTCAATAACCAGTTCAATATTATTTAGTTTAGCCTAACATAGGTATTCTGGAACTAGTAATAATCACACCATATGGAAAATAAACGTATACTATGGAAGATTCAAGAAAATATTTATTTGATTCAGAATAAAACCATAAACATTTCATATAAGAAAATCCACATCTTCACATATACTTTTCCCTTATTAGTCTTATTTAACAGCTTGAACCCCGAGCCCATAAAACATTTAATTCCAAGGTTCTAAAAATTCAGCAATTACTACTTATTAAATCAAATTCAATGATTAACACATACCTCAAACACGAATAATCTTTTAGGTCAAACCACAATCATAAATCGGGAAATTACCCACTTATAGTTGTTTCACAACTCAGTTCCTTACCTTGAAGTCCGGCCTAGGGAACAAATCACACTTACTCATGGAAATTATGCCATAGAATAGTTTCCATAAACTTTTGTATTTCCAATAATTCACTTAAGATTCCCAAACAGATTAAAGACTGTTCTAAACCAGATTTAAAATTACATTGCACATAAATTAACCAAAATTTCAAACAATCATTCTAAACCTGTCCCTAGTTTCCGTGGAAACTGGACCGATTATGCACCCGTCTGACAACTCTTGTCAGGCAAGGGTTAATATTGACTTTTGCCCCCAAATAAAGCATAATTAATTACCCAAACCTAAGTTGCCATGTGGTACCACCATCTTCCAACCCGTTTCCCGACATGGCGAAGGACAAATAAACGTTATTTTATTTTGAGTCACATCAAGTATTCCATTCATTAGTATTCGATTATAACTACCAAATTAGATTTACTAATGACTTACTTATATTCCTAATTCCTTAACCAAAAATAAATATCTATAAGATCATCTCTATCATAAATCTATCACCATTACTGCAGGTACAACCACAACTTAATTAGTACCCTAACCCTTCAATTGTATCATAATTAAGAATAATTATCCATTAACAAAACACCATTGATATTCGGAAGTACACTCAAACAGAGTCCAGTTCAACCAGAGTTTATACCAATAAATTCCTAAAATTAAAAGAAAAATATTTTTTGTTGATAAGATGGCCGGGAACCGTCACATGCATCGCTACAAGGCCTTTACGCATGGTGGCCACGCGCTGGTATCAGAGTTGTTTTCTCAACCAGTTTTCCTAGTTACCGGGTCACCCAACCAGACGCAATGACCCAATTTTTTCCTCGTCATTTCACGACCATTTTCAATGATGCAAACATCAATCTTCATTGTCTCAATATTAGGAACAGATCTTTAAGGTTAAAAATAAAAAATACTTACAGAATCACGACACACGACCTCCACCATATTTCGGCTATGGCTTCCCAGTCCCGCCTTCAATGTTTCCAACGTCCAATTTCACTCTTCATTGTTCTGTATCGATCGCAAGACCTCCAAGAGACAACTATCACGTCCAGCTTCGAGTTCCCTAGCCTAGGACCAGAGACTCGAAATGGTATCTTACTGATTCCTCCCTATTGTCCTTGATTTTCCCCATGTTTTCACCTTCGTTTCTCTCAAATTTCTCTTCTTTTCACTCTCCTTTTCTATTTTCTTCCTCTGTCTTTCTTTCTTCTCTCTGGCGGGTTTCATCTCTCTTGAGTTCTTTCCTTTTTTCTCACTTTTCTTATTTTCAGTGACTCATCGCCGATTCCCCTCATCATATCAACATAACACATGTATAGAAAAGTGATATGTCGGTGGGGAGAGGTTGGGAAGGAGAAGTTGAGAGATATCTAGGGTTTTCTAGATTAATCTAGATATGCCCTTGTAAATTTACCAAATTGCCCTTACCAACAAAATTACAAAAATTCCCCTTACCAACAAAATTACAAAAATTCCCCTTACACATTTAGACCCATAACGAATCTATTCGACCTCAATTTCCAACACATCGCCTGTCTACGCACTCAGGAGGTCGAGACCTTCGTAACAACCTTTTTGGATACACAACCAAAAATACCACAGGCATCACATATAGTCAATCAATCATCATGCACAACACCAATTGTCAATAACACAAAATCAAACTATTTCTAACCCATCCTCGATACACAACCAAAATTATCACATCAACTGAAATTACATACTTACTCGAGAACCGAAGCCCTAAGCTCGACATCCGAATTACCACAATACCAGTCTCAGGAAGAGGAGCCCTCAGCTCGACGTTTGAGACCATGAACTAATCAACACACATCTCGATGAGGGTTATCCATAATCATCAAAACATTTAATATCAACTCAATACATCATATCACCATGCGTAGTGTACCATTCAATTCATTTCCCAGGTTATAACCATACTGCTGGGCAGCCTTTCACTCTGGGTACAACATCCGAGTCTCTGCTCTAGGATACAACATCTGAGCGCTAATAACATATCTTAGCCACTCGGGGATACAACATCTGAGAGGCCACCCATGGATACAACATCCGGGTGTAACACATCAAATCATATGGCACTACTGGTAGGCCAAACATCATACCACATAACCAGTCGGGAACTACGGAGCGCAGCTTGACATTTGAGTAGCTACCCAGGGATACATCATCCAAGTGTTAACCATATAACCCAACCACTCAAAGATACAACATCTAAGTGGCCATCCAGGGATACAACATCTGAACGTTATACCCATAACTCAACCATTCATGGATACATTATCTGAGTGGCTGCCTAGGGATACAACATCTAGGCGTAACTCAACAATCCAGTGTAACCTGCTCACAACATGTAATACACCATATCAAAGTAGCATATACTGATAAGAAAACATAACAATCATGAGTTCTTATTCTTATTATAACATCGCAGTATCACGGCGTCATGGGATCATCACCTCACCATTATCAGAGATACAACTGATACGCTAAAATTAAGAATTAAAGTAAACACAAAGTCACACTCAACACTTAATAAAAACATATGCAAATTAAAACCCCTTTTTGTAGATTGTAGCATTGATAAGTATGGATCGTTCTTAACCGGGGATTGAGGGTACCTAAGCATGATTATCGTTTGATTAATTAATTAGGGGGTAAATTGGTTTTTACTAAGTTTCTACATGATTAACTAATCTAAACTAACCTAATCTAATATTTACATGGTCAACTCATATTTAACCTAATTCATTCATGAATTCTATTAACTTCAACCTATGAAATCCTCTAATTCTAGCCTTACGAGTTACTTTCATATTCTCTTAAGTAAGTGCCCGGGACCCCCGACGACACTCTCAATGATCTAGACCACGAACCCCCTATATCTAGTCAAGCATTAAGCGTGAACATACAGACATAACAAAAATTTAAATTATAAAACACATAGAAAATTGAATCAATACAAATCATAAAACCAAGAATAATATTAGAAATCAGTTCATAAAAGCAATATTCAAGCACAAGAGATAACTATAAGGTAAAGAGGCCGTGTTACACTTTTTCTCTTTGGGACACCCTATGGATACGAAATGAATGAGCACTCTTTGGTGAGACAAGCGGGGACCCCCCCACTAAGTCACGGATAAAGGTGTAAAATATAAAGTATGATATAATTAACGTTGCACAAGAAATTTTGAATTTATTGAAAAGAGAAAATTGGTTAAGCAGAGCTTTATACAAAAATGGGCTACCTCCTACAAATAACCTAAGCCTCTCTATTTATAGGAGAAAATTTCTCAAATAAATAGGAGTTTATAATTTAAATCCTAAAATAAAAATGATTAAAGTATTTAAATTAAAGTCCTAAGGGAAAAAGGTCATAAAAATCCTAATTAAAAAGGTAATATAAATCCTAAAGAAATAATAAATACAAAATTTAATTAAAAATGTAATAAAAACTTTTAATTTAAAAAGGAAAAACAAATCCTAATTAAAAAGGACAATTTTCCTCAAAAATGAAGGAAAAGGCTACTGTAATTGAACATGAATCAGCTCAGTAGAAAGCTGCTGAAGGAAGGGAAGGGTTTTAGTAGGCGTTGGCCGAATAAGGCAATGGGAATTCGGTAGTTAGCTGCAGTCAACGCGCTAGGACATATGAAGGATGTTTGGTGCACGGGCACCGAACATGTGTTCAGTACCGCGGGAAGCGCGCGCCGAATGGATGGCTGGTTGATCGACAGGCGTCTGCTGAGTGCATTCTGGGTTGCCTTCGTGGGCTTCGGTAGCTTGCTACCGTATTGCTCAGTGATTTTTGGTGGCCTCCTTTCATTTAATCATAACTTCTTCGTTATAACTCCGATTGAGGTGATTTTTCCCCCTAAATTCTCGTAATCTCGTGCTCTATTTAATTATGCACAATTCTCACAAAAGATATTATTTCCTACAATTTTTTGGTATTTAAACATTAAAAGATAAGTATAAAGGGTATAAAATGATGCTTAATTCAAGGCTTATCAACAACCAATACCATTTCGTCATATCATCACCGTATCATCAATATTCTCAGCATATCGTCATTTACATCTCTTCATAATACTTACTCTTAGGGTTACAACTCCCAAATTAAACATTTAATTATGGAAATTCAAATTAAATTACAAGCATAATTTCCAATACGTTGTGCGAAATTCAATAACCAGTTCAATAATATTTAGTTTAGCCTAACATAGGTATTCTGGAACTAGTAATAATCACACCATATGGAAAATAAACATATACTATGGAAGATTCAAGAAAATATTTATTTGATTCAGAATAAAATTATAAACATTTCGTATAAGAAAATCCACATCTTCACATATACTTTTCCGTTATTAGTCTTATTTAACATCTTGAACCCCGAGCTCATAAAACATTTAATTCCAAGATTCTAAAAATTCAGCAATTACTGCTTATAAATAAAATTCAACGATTAACACATACCTCAAACACGAATAATCTTTTAAGTCAAACCCCAATCATAAATCGAGAAATTACCCACTTATAGTTGTTTCACAACTCAGTTCCTTACCTTGAATTCCAGCCTAGGGAACAAATCACACTTACTCATGGAAATTATGCCATAGACTAGTTTCCATAAACTTTTGTATTTCCAATAATTCACTTAAGATTCCCAAACAGATTAAAGACTGTTCAAAACCTAATTTAAAATTACACTGCACATAAATTAACCAAATTTTGAAACAATCATTCTAAAATTCCAATCAAATCAACATATTTTAGAAACCAAAAGCGTGCTCTGATACCAAGTTGATAGGACATGTCCTTTGTTTCTGTGGAAACCAGACCAGTCCTACACTCGTCTGACAACACTTGTTAGACAAGGGTTAATATTGACTTTTGACCCAAAATCAAGTATAACTAGTTACCCAAACCTAAGTCGCCCATGCGGGATACCGCCCTCTTCCAACCAGCTTCCCGACATTGCGAAGGAAAAATAAACGTTATTTCATTTTGAGTCACATCAAGCATTCCATTCATTAGTATTCGAATATAACTGCCAAATTAGATTTACTAACGACTTACTTATATTCCTAATTTCTTAACCAAAAATAAATATCTATAAGATAATCTCTATCATAAATCTAGCACCATTACTACAGCTACAACCTCAACTTAATTAGTACCCTAACCTTTCAATTGTACCATAATTAAGAATAATTATTCCATTAACAAAACACCATTGACATTCGGAAGTACACTCAAACACTAATGAAACCAGATTTTATACCAATAAACTTCTAAAATTAAAAGAAAAATATTTCGTGTTGACTGGATGGCCGGGAACCGTCGTACGCGACGCCACAAGGACTCTGGGTGTTGTGGCCACGCGCTGGTATCAAGGTTGTCTTCTCAACCCAATTTATTGGTTACCGAGTCGCCCGACCCGTGATGACGACCCGATCGTTTCTTCCTCATTTCACGACCATTTTTAATGATCCAAACATCTAACTTTATCGTCTCAATCTTAGGAACAAATCTATAGGGTAAAAATATGAAATACTTACAGAATCGCGACACACGACCTCCTTCGCATTTCGGCTATGGCTTCCCAGTTTCACCTTCAGCATTTCCAACGTCCAATTTCACTCTTCACTCTCCTATATCAATCACAAGACCTCTAGGAGGCCACGTTCACGTCCATCTTCGAGTTCCCTAGCCTGGGACTAGAGACCCAAAGTGGTACCTCACGGGTTTCTCCATATTCGCCCTATTTTCCCCAAGCTTTTCACCTTCGTTTCTTTCAAATTTCTCTTCTTTTCCCTCTCATTTTCTCTTTTCTTCTTGTGTCTTTCTCTTTTCTCTTTGGCTGGTTCCACCTTTCTCGAGTTCTTTCCTTTTCCTCACTTTTCTTATTTTCGGTGACCCACCACTGATTCCTCTCATCATATCAACATCAAACACATATATAAAAGTGATATGTCAGTGCACAAAGGCTGGGAGGGAGAAGTTGAGAGATATCTGGGGTTTTCTAGATTAATCTAGATATGCCCTTGTAAATTTATACGACCTATTATACCAAAATACGCCTTACACATTCTGACCCATAACGAATCTATTCGACCTTCATTTCCAACATGCTGCGTATCTATTCAGTCGGAAGGTCGAAACCTTTGTAACAGCCTTTCAGAATTTCTAACGGACGTCCCTGTCCAAAAGTCTACATTTTTACTTTTTGGTCAAAAGCCCACTCTTTGACTTCCATGGGCAAAATGTTCATTTTCATCTTTTTCGAATATCCGGGGTGTTACACACATACACACACACATACACACACATGTATATATGTATGTCGGTGGAAGAAGAGAGTTAAGGGAGGGAAAAGAATATTCTAGACCACCCTAGTCCCCTCGTTTAAAATTACCAAAATACCCTTTATACCAAAATTACCATAATGCCCTTGCTCTATTTTGACCTGTATGGAATCCATTCAACCTTTGATTTAGGCATACCGTTCGTCTATGAACTCAAAATTTCGAGGCCTACATAATGGTCATCTCGAAATGTCCAAAAAGTGTTCAAGTAAAAAAGTCAATCTTTGACCTTATAAGGACAAAACCTTATTTCCCTTTTAATTTTCAAAAAGTATCTTTTTTAAATTTCTGGGCTGTTACACCGCACGCTCCATGCATAATTCCTCCAAAAAGAAATGGCATTGAGATTGCTGATGAAAGTTGTCCACTCTCAAGTTAATCCATATAGGAGGGTGATCTAGTCCTAGGAGTTGAGATAGATGGTAAGAGTTCTCGGGAACATTGCACAAAAAATCTGCATTGGCATTGGCATAGATGTTCACCTAACCTAGACCCCTCCACCTATTGGACCATGTGAACTTGGGGCCCTAGAGGGTAAAGTCGGTAAACGTCCATCATCAAGTACCTTACAAAAATCCTGCCTTTGGTGTAAAGTCCTCACGTGCCGACCTTGTTGCTCACCCCTGATACTATCTCATAACAATTCCCGCCGACTATCTAAGGACCAGTCACCCTTTCAGCCAAATGTCGAAGAAAATCCTAGGAAAAATCCCAAAATGCTAAATACATGGTTTCCATAAAAACTAGTAAACCGTAAAGGATCCTTACCAATTCCTTAAATCAAAGCATCAATATTCTCTATCGAATGTGAGTGAATATTCACGTCTATGCCATGAGCCCAGTGTAAACCTTGACAACCAGCCATACACAACTTATTAACATAAAAACTTCCGTCTACTCCCATACAACACCTAACCTCCTCTATCGGCCATGCCCTTTTCTTCATCTCCATAAGAAAAACAATCCCATATTTCCTAGCTTTGATAAAAATACTTCATAGTATATTTCACTCACGACTTTCCCAACCCACGGACATTCCAACATGTTCATGTACTGGAGTAGGATTTGGAAAAGAATTGCCAGCCTCTAGAGTAAAGGCATGAGCACAGCATTCTGGATCTGGTCAGATTAAGGGAGAAAAACACCTACCTGTTTGATTGTATCACTACAACAAAGTCCCCAAGACCTAAAATTTATGAGTGCATAGCTCCCAAGACCTACGCTTTCTAAGTACATAGCGTCCTTTCTTCTTTCTTTATAGGGAACAACACCACATCATGATCATAACTGTTCCCCATTGTACCATCCTCCATTCATCCTGAAAATCACACTCGCAAGCCCTTGTGTTACCTGTCAGAGCCGTTGGCTCCGTATGATTATTACCCAAACCTTTTGCTTCTGGACCCAAACCATAAACACAGACTTTATCACTGCCCTTTGGATTCATATTGAACACATTCTTAATGGTGGTTTTTAATCGACCATAAAGGCACGTCTCAATACTAACATTGTGAGGAACTCACATCGTAAGCCAACATGATTCAACCAGCCACAACTAAGGCAGAAAATTGGCAATTTCTTGTATTTAACCTCGTAATGATTTACCTCTTCTACCTTTCAATTAAAGGGTTGCAGTACATTTTAGAGGCCTAGACATTGACAATTAAATTCGGATTCTCAAAAAATTGTCTAGACAATCCCCACTCATGCCTTTATCAATGCTGACAAACTTACCAACATGATTCCCAATTCTCTCAACCACCACCGGAGTCAGAAACAATGGTGGAATCTTTGGAACGCGAATCCATAACTCCTACATCTCCAAAACAATAGTGGAATCTTACCGATAATATTAGGGGTATTAGTTTAGCTGATGAACTATATAAATATACTTAGCTGTATTAACTTATTCAATGACTAATTAATATGAGTTAGTATCATCAGTTTTGTAATATATTATCATATTCAGTTCTTTATATAATTTACCAAAAGTACATGTTGTAGAGGTTCCTATGCAATTTCCATCACCCAATTGTGACTTTTTGAGCAACACTACGGGCCAATTTGATATTATTTTGTTTTTTTTTATAAGTTAATTTTATTGTGCTTTCTTCATAAGTAACTATACATTAGAGAAATTAAATATTTAATAAATTTTATTTTTAAAAATGTTGTGAGTATGAAAGGTAACGTCAAAGTATTTAGTAAAATTTAGATACACGTTGATAATAATGAAAATGATATTAAAAGTGTAAGAGGTAATGTTGATAACGGTAGGGATGGGGGTGGATGAGATAATGGTGGCTATGGTCGTAGATGTAAAGGTTCATAAGGTGTGTGGTTGATATGGAGTAGATAACTGAGGATGTGGCGATGGAGGTAGAGATAGAAGTAGAATGAGTGGTGGTGGTAGTAGAGATAGGAGCGGACAAGGCAGTGGTAGAGAAAGAGATGATTGTGGTAGTGAAGGGAACTGGCATTAGCGGTGCCCGTAGTGGTGGTGGTGGTGGTGGCAGAGGAGGTGGAGGCATGGGTGAAAAAAATTGGAGGTGCAAAATGGGGTGATAGAGGTCGAGGTGAAAGTGGCGGAAATAATGCTAATCACGGCATTAATGGCTCCAATGATGGGAGCGACAATAGTTGTAGAGGAGGTGAAAGTTGAGGGAAAGGGAAGATGGGGGTGGTAAGGGTGAAAGAGGTGGTGATCGTGATGGAGGTATGCTGGTGGCAATAACAGTGCAGTAAACGATGACATTTTTTTATTTATTAATTTGGATATTATAGAAAGTGAAAATTTTATTGTTCATCAATTTTATGTAAAAACAATTTTTAAAAGCAACCCAAATACTGCTAAAAGTTTCTTTAAAACATCCATTATTTTTCAAAAAACCGAAATCTTTTTTCATTTTACCAAATACTTTTCTATTATTTCACTTTTAAATAAAACAAATTTTTAAGGAAAAAAAAAACTTAACTTTCAAATAGTGGTACTTTAGGAAAAAGAAAACAACATCCAGCGGGGGCCTAAGAGGGAAATTACACAACCAAATATACAGATTATCTTTAGCATGGTTCAAAGTAGAAATGTATGACAAGCTAGCAGATTCTGAGACCAAACTGGAATGTTGAGAGCAAATCGAATTCAGAATTTTCTAATTGCTAATTTGCAATTCATAATTTGAAGCCACATATCTTTTAGTTGGGTAATTTGAACTAATAACTCTTGGAAATTCAAAATCTATGCTTTTTCACATATCCATCATCTGGCAAGGTGATGCCTTATCAATCCGCGTTCTTCATCCAATACAAAATTGGCTCCTGAAAAATGATTACTTGTGAAGAAGGGATTCAGATCATAGATCTCGTGCTCCTGTGCCTGCACAAAATAAAACAAGTGCAAAAGATTGATGGTCAAGTGCCTATTTTGGTAATTCAAGTCAAGCAAATTTCAAACATCAATGGTTCATGTTTGCATTACCATCCTCTTCAGATCTCCCACTTTTACTTCAATATGGGTCAGCCCTTGAGTAGAGCCATTAACAATTTCTTCAAAGTGAATTGCATCCTTCACCAGCTGACGGAGTAGATGAAGAAGCACATTATTGAAATCCTTCTTGAAAGTCATGTACTTTCTGAAGCTCTGCAAATTCAAAAACAAGTCCACAATCAAGTGTTACACAATTCAGCTTACTAAATAAGTTCCGACAAATTTACCAAGTATTCTACAAATGCTGATTCAAGCATGTAGAATAAAACTATCAGATTATGATGTTGGGAGATATATATACTTCTAGTCTTCAGTCGAGACCCACAGATGATTATACGAGTCATTTGAAACTTATGCGAGCACTAACAAGAACAAGGAAATAGAGCTGACAAATTGTAACAGCAAAGTACTTAAAAAATTTCACATATGTACTCAACCGTAGTCACTAACATATACTTCCATTGCTATTAGAAATAGTAGATAAAAACAGTACTACACAGAATTTAAAAACTAGACTAGCCATTTTGTCACAATAATAGAAGCTTTGGAAGAATAGCAAAACACCAGAAGTAGGAGGAAAAAGTTATAGGGAAGATATCACGCTTTGATACCTTTTGCAAAGCTTTCTGCACCCCAAATTTTTGGGTAGAGATGAAAGAATCTAGTAATACACGAATTGCCATGTCCACATCTTCCTGTATTACATGCTGTCTAAGGTGCATTCTTGCATGTGCTTCAGACATTCGTATCATGGATTCTATGTGCCTTACGGCTATGGGTACTCCTTGTCCATTCTAAACAAAACAATGAAAGAGTAAGTGTCGTAGAAGATAAAACAAAATAAAAACTAATCCCAAGAGAAAACAAGCAGAGAAACTAACAGAAGATTCTCTCCGGAGTTCAGCATAAACATGGGTGAGCTTTTCCAGATCAGCATCATGCAACCTTGGGAATACATTTAACTTTGCATAAGTTAAGTATTTCTTTAACGTATCTTGAGAGAGAATCTGAAAATGAGGGCAAAAACACAATAAAATTAAAAAAGAAAAAAAAATGCAAGTTCACACAAAAGTGGAAGGGTACAAGGCAATAGACTGGGTAGAATCGTAAGTATAAACCTCTGGATCCTGGGGGATGGCCTCTTCTTCGGAATCCCTGAAAGAATCATCCAAGTTAGACCCCTTGGCCTGGGACTTGAAATGACTATCAACTACAAACTTTGCAAGCATTTCATCAGTTACAGGGTCGACCATATCCTGCATATCATCAGTTTCATACGCTGTCAAGATGGATTGAAATAAAATATTGTCAAAAGGAAGACAAGATATTGCAGAATTCTAACCTTAACAACACAGAGGATGTCAAAACGAGAGATGATGGGATCTGTTAACTCAACATTTTGTGAAAATGTCTTAGAGGAATCATACCTGGAACAAAGACATACAGGTTACATTTGTTCCTAGAAATACAGGTGAATGGTTCAATGCGGAATAGAAAACAATTTCAGGGTTAAAAATGCAACATAGTTTGTATTTCCAGTTGGCTACTTCTCATAGTTGTCCATTTACCTTCCTCCCACAGGGTTTGCAGCTGCGATGACAGAGCAGCGCGCTTGGAGAGAAGTGACAATCCCAGCTTTTGATATGCTAATACTTTGTTGCTCCATTGCTTCATGAATACTCACCCTAATCGCATATGAAAATGCTAATGCTCAACGCCTCAAAATAAGCTGGGAAGGGTAGACTATCACTTTCAACAATTAGATTTGCATATATACTACTATTTCCGTACCTGTCCTGATCATTCATTTTATCAAATTCATCAATAAGGCATATTCCTTTGTCAGCTAGAACAAGTGCTCCTCCTTCAAGGGTCCACTCCCTTGTAACGGGATCCTTATGCACAGCTGCTGTCAGCCCCACAGCAGATGCTCCTTTACCGGTAGTATACACAGCCCTCTGCCCAGTCTTTTCAACATACCTTGTGTGAAAAAAATGAAAATTAATAAATGAAAGTGATATTCACAGCCAAAAATTGAATTCAATTTTGAATTGATGGAAGTAGCTCTTACTTAAGAAACTGCGACTTCGCAGTGCCAGGATCACCTAGAAGAAGTACATTTATATCCCCTCGTAGTCTATGTTTTCCCTCAACATTTTTCTCTTGGCCACCGAACATGGCAAGAGATATTGCAGTCTTTATGTCCTCGTGGCCATAGATTGAGGGTGCAATGGATTTGACAATCTGTGTCAATAAAACATAAAGTTATTTCATTATAATACAAGACGTACTTAGTTGACAACGGGGGATTTGGTAACAAACCCTTTCCCCTATTCTTGGGTCTTTAGACAATTTTTCAATCTCTTCTTTGTCTTCTTGCGTAAGTCTATAAGCAGAAAAGAGGTCTTGCTTCTTCGTGATATAATTTGCTTCAACCACAGTGGCAAATACTGGAAACCCATTCTTTGTATTCAAAGACAAGTCAAAATTATTTGAATAAATACCCGTGACCTCCTGGAATATATAAAAAAAAAGCAGAAAATAGAGCTTTATCAAGTATTCACTAAACTAAAAAGAAAGAATGAACAAGACAAGGATGAGTATCTTACAATCTCTTCGCCTGGACGAGCACAATCAATTAGGTCATTTAGTAGTATCACTTCCTTGTATCTTGGAAGTCGACCTGCAGGCACAATTCCTGGGCTCTCTTGGAGAGTAAGCTTTTGATAGTTCCTGTATATTGTCTGAAGCAAGACATGGATGGATATATGAGGTTCAGTTTGTGTATCAATTCAATTCTTTGCTGAGGAAATGTATTGGAAGAAAAGAATCTAATCTGAGGCCAATTCTTATTACAGAGATGTCGGAACAAACAAACTGCACCTCCAACAGCTGTTTAACCTACTTGAGCAGCAATATTAATTATAAATTCTCACAACAGTTTCCATAACTTCAATTTAACTCTTGTTATTCTCTTCAGATATCCAAAAAAAAAAAGAAACGGCAGATATAAATTTCTAAAACTTCACCTGCTCGATATTGACAGAGAATGGTCCTTTCGATTGGCATTCAGGGCAAGAACCAACTTTGACTTCTGAATAAGAATTCTGAAAGAATGGCCCCAAAATTGCCCCACATTTATTGCAATCATACTTTACTTGTTGCAACTGGGGAAAGACCCCAGAACGCCGAGTTACAACCCCTCCAATACGGATCATGGTATTCAAATGGACCTGCCTGCACAGCAATAGAGCAGGCTGAAATTGGCACCTCGAAGGTAATATAGGAAAGATGCAGCCAAAATAACGAAATATCCACAATACCTAATGTTGCGAATCTGATCATAAACAGGTAAGTTGGTTATCCGAACATAGATCTTTTGATGGATACGTTTGTAATTGGGGTGCAAACTAAACACAACATTCTTGGCAACATCTTCCATCACTTCCAGGACAGGCTGGGGGGCATCAGCCAACCAAATGGCAATATTGGGATGAATATAGATGAATTCTTTGTAATCAATCTCCAGACTACACTTATTGGCTGCAAAATACAACAGTGCATTTATTCAAATCAAAATATTGTAGTTACATAGCTGCTTGCACAAACAATAAGATAGCAAGTAGAAATGGTCAATGTAAATTTACAATTTAACAGACCGTAAGAATAGGTTGAGAAAGCATAGCCCTTACCTAACACCATCTCATTAATGAGGCGCACATTTACAATCTCGGATGAACCTTTCTTTTCATTGACGTAGGTTAGTAGAAATTCTTTGAATTTCTTGCCTATAAACCTTCGCACTTCATCTCTAGTAACCCATTCTCTTAGAGTTCCCTGAACACGATACATCTCATAGTCGACCTCTTGGTCATCGTCATCATCATCCTACAAAAACCCACTCAAAGATAAGGATTTGACACAAGATAAGAATTTGACAAAAGATGAGAAGCTTGAGGATGAAACTTCAAAAGAAATTCATGACATCAAAGCCATGTTTGCATAACTAAACCTCATTGCGATCATCATCAGTCTGGGTCATGGGGACATCATCTCTGGAGTCTCCGTGCTGTGATCTTCCAGGAGAACTCTGCATTCCATCAGCATCATCAAAGCTTCTAGGTGGCCTGTCAGCTCTCGCCCTCTTCGGATGCCTGTAGCTGTCATCATCAGTATCTACAGAAAAAATGTCAACACAATCAACATTTCTCCAACGCCGTCTGAATCTTAATCAAAACCCAACGCTTATGTTTTCTCTGTTCCCAAATTAGGAAGACATTAAATTGAAAGCAACAAGATTTGCCTTGGTCATGGAGGAGGTGGGGGAGCTTGCGAGAATTGTGAACGCCGTCGCGGGTATCAAGCTCAATCTCAGCAGCTCGGCGGTCGGCCATGATCTGATCCAAATCTCTCTCGTCCTCAACCGAGTCATCCAGGTCCATCGACTCGTACTGGTCGTGCTCAGCCATTCTCCGATAATCACTATTTTTTCACTCACAATAATCATTTCGTAAAAATCGAATCATGAAAACATTTCCAGAACATTTTTTTTAGAAAAATAAATGAATAAAAAGATAGAAGATTGAAGTACTGACTCCATGAAATTATCCTGGAATAGATCCTCTCCCTCCTCCTCTTCCAGGAGAACGTCCTCTTCGGGGTCATCCCGGACGATTTCGGGGTCCACGGCAGCCTCATCGTCGCCAGAGGATGAGAAGTTCTCGGAGGTGCGGCTCGTGTGCGGAAGCTGGTCCGTGTTGAACCCTACTGATGGCGGCGACTCAGGTGTTGATGGCGGGTTCTCTGAATTTACGGCCATTTCTTGAATTAATTCACTCCTCTGTAAACTCTGCGGCTGGAACCGAAACCAGGAATTGGGTTTTAGGGGTCCGAAGGGAGGGTTACTTCAGGCTTCATTTTAGCGGGAAGCTTTCCCGCCATTTTGCCTTAGCTGGGTTGCCACGTCTCCTCATCACTTCAACCATCTGGGCCACTTTACCCTAAGTTGGACTTTCGATTCTTAGCACGCCGTGGCTAAAAGCCCAGGTGGGGTTGCCTCAGCTTGAGTTGCAACAAGTAGGCCTCGGCATTGGGTCGCCCGGCCTAAATTTTTTGGGCTTGAATCAGGTCGGGCCGGAAGGGTTTAATGACATATATGAAACCCATTGACTTTATCAGACTGGGTTTTTATCGGACTTAACAGACCAGGCCAAGCAAGCCCACCCGGATCGGGTATAGATAGGCTTTCTTAAAATAATTAATTCAATGCTAAATTTGGAGTTAAAAAAGACAAATATGAAGAAAAAATATTATATTAAAAAAAATCCTCGAGGGTGCACAACCGGCTTCATAGACTCATTAGCTTTCAATCGCTAGGCTTCTGTTGCAACATGCTTCATAGACTCATTCTCTTTCAAGGATGGTGTTGAGCCTACACGTCTTTTCTTAGAGCCCAAACCTAGTCCTGCACAATGGGATGCACATCCTCTGCACTTCAGTATTAGCAAGTAAAAAGTTAGTGATTTGCACAATTTCTAAACACCCTTTTTGTAAGAAAATAATCCAGCTAACCATACAAAATATCTTTTTACACAATGAGCCGACTTCTAGAAAATCAGTATCAATAGTTTCTAAATGCTATATGTCAATTACAAATCAAAACCTACCAACGGCCTACTAATCCAAAACCAATAAGAAATAAGTCGGGTTCGTGCCAATGTTAGTAACCTAATTTTGACAAAAAAAACAAGCTTAAGCAGTATTACGCAAGAAAAATGACTTGATTGTCCTGATAGAATCCTAATGACATTTCATCTCCATGATAGAATAGTATCTTCTTTTACCCTTCAAATTATCATGACAAGCATAATTGATGACACACTGCATTTTCTATGTTTCCCTTTTCTTAAAATCCCATATTTCATAAATAAATTGCCAAAGACTTGAACTTACAGATAGAACAAGTAAACTTGCTAATTTTTTTTTTTTTGAGAATATACAAACTTATAATTATCCATATGAAACTAAATACTTTAAAAGAAGTTAAGCTGAACAGAAAAAACAGTAGTAAAGAAGACATGTGTGAGAAAATATGAAGGTTAGAAACCAACATATGTAAAAAAAAAAATTGCACAAGGAGAAATTAACAACTCATTTAAGATGAATAGATATATGATAACAAAGGACAGAGAGATCTCCAAGACTACATAATATAATTTCCAAAAATAGTTGCATGTTGCAGTAAAGAGAATATAAGAAGCTCAAAAGTTCATTTTTCTCCTTACTCTTCAACTCTAGACCTAGAGGAAGCTTGAAATCACTAAGCTGAATATCTACATTTGGTTTAATGTTCACTTGTTCCATCTCCTTCTCAGTTAGTTTAACTGCCAATCCGTAAAGTAAAAGGTTAAATCAAGACGAATTTGCAATTTATAACACCAACTTTATCAATTGTACAACATTTAGTATGATTTTAGAGTAACAGCGCCCTATCATAAGGTTAGCTAATGAATGAAACGAAAGAGGTAGTGATGTCCTGAATGTTGAGGGTTTATCCTTGAAGCTGCAGGTTGTGAACTGAAGAACCGTGAAACATACCTCGAGGCAACTGCTCGATCGACACCCGTACCAAACCTAGACTTATTTGATTCCAATATATTAGAAGCAAACCTATCATTCACAGCTCCTACCTCTCGCGGCTCCTCCTCCCAAGTAGAGATCCGAGTAAGAAAGAGAGAGTTGAAGAAGAGAAGTTGTGATTGTGTGCTTGTGAGGTGCAATTAGAGTTGGGAGAGTAAATGAAGGAGATAAAGCAAAGAAATTATGCCTGAGAGGTTTAGTGTTTGCGAGGAAATATGAGAGTTGATTAGTATGCGGCGGGGTGGGTTTGTGTCTTCGAGAGTTTGAGATACTAAGAGTTGTATCTGTGTTTATGTAGTTAGGGATTTAGGGCTGGTTAGGGTTAGGGTAAAATTAATTATAGGCTGGGCTTTTAAAAATAATTGGGTTAGGTTTTTGACAGTTGGGTTGGGTTTGGAGTTTTGCATTTTGGGCTAAAGATAAAACATATGTTTTAATTAGGGCTTATTGACAGTTGAGATCCAAGTCCTGCCTGCTAACTTTCGGGCTGGGCTGGCCCATGTCCCATAGTGGGCTGGGTCGTTCTTTTGGTCAGTGGGCCTAGCAGGTACCCATAAGCCTATAGTCTTTGGGCCAAATGGTGAGGGCTAGCAACAAGTATAAACCCATGGCGCTCCTATAATAATCATCTAGCACTTTTACGATTTGAATTTGGATAAAAATAATGTTATTTAAACATACTTAATTGACAATATTAATTGACACATCTCGTGTAGCAATTAATGCTTATTAATTGTACCATCTCATGTTAATTAATCCCAAACGGGGAGTTTGAAGATTTCTTTAATGGTAGGAGGGGCCTGAGACACGGAGACCGGTTGTCCCCTTATCTATTTGTTTTTTCTATGGAGGTTTTTTCATATTTCTAAAGTGGAATCTTCTATGGATTTATACTTCCACTAGTGTTTTGTGGGCCTGCTAGGTTTACACCACCATGCCTTCCATGATGACTTGTATGTGTTATGTCATGGAGACTCGGAGTTGGTGTCGGTTCTTAAGGAAGCACGGGATTGTTTCGTTTCAATAACAGGTCTCACCCCTAATCCAGCTAAACGCAATGTGTTTCTGCCAAGGGTGGATAGTGTGGAAGTCCCTTGCCATTGTTCAAAAATTGGGATTCCAAGTAGGTACTATTCCCATTTGTTACCTTGGTGTGCCGCTTATACTCGAAGCTCTGATTTTTTATTGTTATCCTTTGCTTGAGAAAGTCGATAACTAAATAGGGGATGGAAGCAAAGGTTTCTATCATTTTTAAGGAGATTGGTTCCAATTAAGTCCATTATGGGGAGTCTCCAAGTTTTTTGGGCTTCCCACTTGTTCCTCCCTAAGAAAGTTCTTATGGATATCGAGCATAAATTTTGTAGATTCTTGTGGGGTAGTTTATGTGAGGGAACTTACCTAAGGTGGCTTGGAACATGGTTTGTAGATGAAGAAAATAAGGCGTTCTTGGAATCCAGAGTCTCCATAGTTGGAACAAAACCTTCATAGCAGTATATATATCTGGAAATTCCTCTAGGCGAACTTTGATAATGTTTAGGCTAAATGGGCTAAGTCTTGTTTATGTAATTACTAATAAGGAAATAGACTTAATGAAAGACCCAAAAGATCATTTGGACCAAGGCTAGGCCCACCCTCAAGGTCCATCATAAGAGAGTCCACCATTGTGGCCCATGACCTAAATTTAGGTACTTTAATATATAAAGGGAGCCTTCCTCCCTCATAAGCTCTCTCTTGCCTCTATCTCTCTAGACTTAGAGATCTCATCTCTCTCCAGATTCTTAGTTTTTCCATAGGCTACAAAAACTACATGACTAATAAGAAGAGCATAACACCATGGATGTAGCTTGATTTTGGTGAACCACATACATTATCATGCACCTTATGTGTGTGCAGTCTTCACGAACATGTTGGTCCATTTTATGCAATATCAATGTTGTTTTCTGTGGGAAGACGACTAAAATTCATATCGTTCTCCCTTTATTGACTCTCCTGCTGAAATCCACAACACTTGAGAGCATCGAAAATTCAACCACAAAATGAGCTCTAATCATCAAAGGTGATAAGCTTTCTATTTGCATATTTTATTTGGATTGGAGGAGATCTGTGCATCCACTTGTTGATACAAAACATACCTGTAAACAGAACAACAAAACTGACATAAGATCCTCTAGGTAAAAAATCTCAATCGACTTGGAGTCCAATTTTCGACTATGAGGAAAATATTGTGTGGCCACGCCAATATTCCTTTGTAGATTCACCTAATCTACTATGTCCATCAACATTCTATGTGCCAATCAACATTGACTAGCAACATACCCATAGATAGAAATGACAAAAATCATAAGATGCTCCTTGATTAGCAATTTGCTCCACTTCCACAGCACCTAAGGTCTCTACAAACACCACCAAAATACACCGAGCCCCATGCAAGAAGGCTCGCATGAAGTGGCTGATTAGCTGACATACAACTCCAAGTTGATCGGCGGGGAACCCCACAAAAATCGATCAGTAGGGAACACAAATTAACATGATCAGTAGGGAACACAAATTAGCATTCGAAATCCTATTTTGAAGGTTGGATGACATGGTTGATATGTCGTACTATCTAACATGACATGACCTTTCCCGAAATCACTTTGATAACCATGAAAGACTCTGCTCTCACCTGACATCTAGGAAAAAAAAATACCCTTAAGACCCTAAAATATAAATATGAGGAATCCATTAGAAAATCCATATAGCCTTCCGTATAAGAAGGTTAGCTGTTTTTCAACTTGTCAGACAAAGGATATCTATACAACTTCCAATAATAAACGTCAACCTTGGTCACAGCCCACACTAACCTAGACCCTAGTGATGGAGTATATTGTGATGTCCCGGAAATTCGAGAAATGTAAATTTGAAAGTTGGAATGTAAAATGATGTTTTTGCCCTTGTAAATGTGGTGGTCAAATGTTGACTTTTTCTTTCAGGTACTTTTGGCACATTTTTTGAGGACCGTTGTGTAAAATTCAGGACGCTGAGTCCGTAAACAGGCGGCACGTTGAAAACAGAGTTGGATATAATTGTTACGCGTCTAAAACAGTTATGGGCATTTTGGTAATTTTACGAGCGAAGGGTAAAATGGTATTTTGGCCAGGATTTTGATGATTCAACCAAACAGTGACTCATTTGTTCTTTAAGTGACACATGTCACCTATAATTGATGGCTTAGTGGCCTTGTGTAGCCACGTGGGTGTGTAATTGTTCAATTGATGGAACAGATGTTTAACAGTGCTATAGACAAACACAAAACAACAAACAGAGAACTGCTTAATAAAAAAACCCAGACAACAACTCATCTAGAATTACTGAGGTATTCGAACCAATTAAGAGGAATAGAGAATCAAAACGAGATGAACAAAACAAGAGAGAAAAGAAAGGAAAACCAAAATCTGTATCTTGAAATTCGAAAAGGAAATTGAGTTTTTGAATTTGAATTTATAGGCTTCGATTACCGAAATTGATTCTAGATGAGAACAGACCCTGCAAAAATTGGAAACATTTGAGCTTGAGTCATGTAATTGGAGATAAGGAAATATGCAATTGATTTCACATTAACACTTAGAATGATCCTAAGATGCTTCCTGGTTGATTAGAATGAAGAAACAGATGCAAATTGGATGGAATTGAGCCCGTGACCCTTTCAGAAATCGAATTGGAAATCGATCGATTGAGGTATGAATTCATGAAATTAAGTATACAAATCCTTAATTAAGATTGATTAATCGAAATTTGGTGAAAGAACGGATGAAATTGAGGTTGAATTGATGGATTTCTAACCGGGTCGAGTCGCGGGTTCACGAACCCGTTTTGCAGACATACAGGTTGGGATGATGACACTGTTCATCGGCACGTGGGTTCACGCACAGTCCGTTCAAGCCGCACGTGGGTGCGCATGGATGAATTTCTGGGGAAGTGTTCAACACACTTTTTGATGTTTTCGACATTTCAAACCTATTGGCATAGGTTTCAAGTTAATTGGATGCCGTTTCAGGATGATTTTGGGTGTCCGAAGTGTGTAGTTCATATTTAAATATTATTAATAAATCCCACAGTTTACGGAATTGTTATACGAAGTTATGTAATGGCCTAGTGACCTTAAATTGTTATGTTTGACAGGTCAGAATATTCCCGAGTCTCTTGAGGAACGAACAATTCGAGACTGAGCAGCTTGGACGATGTGTGAGTGGACGTTTGTTTTATAAACTGTTATGCATGCATAGTTAAATGTTTTACATGATTGATTGCATGATTTGAGTTGTAATGACCGCATGATGATTTGATATGATTTTTTGTTGATTTTATGGATTATTTAATCAATTTTCAGGCACAATTTACAATGAACTATGAAAATGATGTTTTGGGCTAGGCTCGGGTTTGAAAATGATGTTTTGACTTGGATTATGAGTCAAGAATGATTTAATGAATTACTTAATGATTTCTAGATGTGATTTTACGGAACTGTGTGAAAACGGTATTTTGGGCATGACTCCCTGTTGGAAATGGTTTGACTTGGGATTCGAGTCAAACGTGTGTGGTACTTGATGTGAGGATATGTGTTGTATTTGATGATGTGATGGTATGTGTTGTGCTTTGATTGTGGACACTGGTACGTGTCTGGACGATGCGAGTGCAGTTCCTAGACGTGCCTCAGATGTTGTGGTGGTGCAATTCCCGAGTATATGTGCGTCTAGATGTGCGTGTACAGTTCCCAGACATGACTCGGATGTTGCTTGAGTGTAGTTCCCGAGTTTACCTACGCATAGTGCCATTGTGATGGTATGATTGATTGTGCACTTGTGAGTTGTGCTGCTGTGATATTGTGATTGGTGTTTACGCACTTGTGAGTAGTGTTGTTTGACGATTATGATTGATATGTGAGTACCGATGAATGGTACTGTTGATGATGGTCCTTGTGATTGACTTGGTGCATGATTGTGTCTAAACATATTTTCGTGATTTAAGGAAAAGGATTTCGAGAAATGTGGGCCGTGGGAGTTTTGAAACATGTTATGATTTTATTGGTCCACTGTTTATGCTTGATTTGAAATCCGAATCACGGTTTTACTCTATGCATGCGTGGTTTGTAATTGGAGGGTAAAAGAGTTGTTTTGAAATGTATTTTCAAAGATATTATTTTTGTCCACTCACACTTTTGTTGTTGTATTAACCCTCCAGGCCGTGGCACGAAGATCGGGGCTTATCGAGAGGCGGAGGCACAAATGGAAATCAGTGTGACTATCCCTTGTCTTCCAAGTGCTGAGGGTGTTTTCGAAACTTCAATTGACTTGTCAGACAGAAGTAGGACCAGACACGGTTATCAAAGTCCAGTTGGGACGGATCCTGTCAGATATCCTGGTTCGATAACTCATACCTTAGTTGTTAATCACGACATAAATTATTGAATCAGATAAGCCAATCATTTCCTCGGCTATCAACCATCAACTCACTCCTTGCCTCAATGATTTAATCTAATTCAGTATCGAAAACTTAATGGACTTAAGACTCAATAATCTCATTTTGAGCCATAACCTGATATCTCGATATCTCCCGCTCTATCCGAGTTCTAATATGATATTTCTATCTCTTCCCGAGTTCTAATTTGATCTCTTCAGCTCTCTCGAGTTCTAATATGATATTATCACATTGCAACCCAACCTATCCCACAATCTTAGCTCTGAACCCCAAATACCAATTATCACCTGGGTCTACGTCCCAACGACATAACCTCGGCTGTATCCAAATCAGAAATCTAGATTACCTTAAAATTGCCATTTTGGTGTAAGCCTAAGTTCTTCCTTATTGACATGGATAACAAATAGCAGAGCCATAAAACCGGCCTAAGCCAACTAACTTCCAACACATTAACCTTAGCTAATAATTATCTATTAATTATAGTCCACAACTCGAAGTTAACGACCATCCAATTAAGCTTAACCACCTTTAATTCTAAGACATGTAATTAGTAGGCCATTTAACAAGTCCAATTACAAGTTATTCGGGCCCCCATAACCTTTGGGTCCATTCTTTAAGTCAAACATGATTCTTGGCATTATTAAATGACAATAAGATCCTCAAATCCAACCCTTAACTTCCGATTGACCAGAAGCTTGCGCCAAACTTTCTGAAACATAAAAAACATAGCAACACATGCAACAATAGACCCGTGATCGTCCTTACGCGCCGCCACGCGCCCTGTGGCACCCAAGGACATCCATGGGCCTAGTAGTGCGCTGAAATATTCAGTCCTAACGGAATATTAGGTCTGAGAATATTTTGTCATCCTTATGACATATTTTGTCCATTCTTATGGAACATTCTAATGATAGATGAATATTCCATCAGGGAATATTCCACTTTCAAAACAAAATAATCCGTCAACAATGACAAAATATTCGAATGTATGTTGAACATTCCATCCGTCCCCGAATATTTAAAAACAGTAGAATATTTCTTCGCCACCCTTCCACAACCACATGACCTTCAAACCTTTGTATCTCCCTCATTTCTCAACCAAATTCAACATTCAAATAATGAAAATGTATGTACTTGAGCCATTCAAGTAAAAGATCAAACTTAAGAACTCATACATGTGGTGGCCGAAAATCAAGCAAGAAGTTCCGCTAGACTTCCAAGCATCATCCTGTCATCCACTATAACCATGACGACCCAAGGTACGAATGGATGAGTTCATGAGATCGAGTGGAAGCTCATGATGTTTTTAATTTGGTTCAAAATGGCCTAAATCAAAAATCCCCATATTGTGTTTGTGGGCACATTTGGCAAAGAGAGAGACTGAGAGAGCTAATGAGAGATAAAGGAAAACTCCCCACAATTCTGGAGAAATCTAGTATATAATGGACCAAAAAATACCTGATCTGCTAAATGACCAAATTACACTTGAAACTTCTATGTCCATAATTTTTTTATCCGGACTCCAATTTTTGCGTGCCATCTGTCTACAAACTCGTGAGTTCAAGAGCTACACAATGGTCCAAGAAAAGCTTCCCAAGGTCTTCCAAAATTGAAATTAACTTTCAACATCTCTCTAAACCAAAGGGCAAATTAACTTTCAACACCCCATGTTCCGATTAAATTCCAAAATTTAGTGTAATTTTTAGGGTGGTTCGTTTCATGACATTTAATCTCTTGGTCCATGACTGAATGTCTATGTTTATGAAAGAGAGGCAAACCAAAACCTTGTTGGAGAAGAACAAGAAAAAAGAGCTAGAGCAGAACATAATTAGGCTGAGCAAAAACTAATTATTTAAATGTACACAAATTAACATATTCTAAGCAACCAATATGCATCAACATGCACGCACACAAGAATCTCCTGTACAAGATAACATAACTTCACCTTGAAAATGGCTTTCGGTTGACCATGAACATTCCTCGCCGATCGGCCAAGTATAGTGTATCACACAAGTTTTCCTCCACATCCCACCTCAACTGAGGACTTGGGGGACTGGAAATAGTGCACCTACGGATTGGTAAAAAAAGAAGTTGTTCAATTAGTGCAATCTTGTTACAAGTCCTCTGACAGGAGCCGTCCAAATCTCCCAGAATTAACGTGGGACGTGCCAGATCCCGTCTGACACGAAGTGTCAGATCAGGGATAATTCCTTCCTTAGCCTAACCGGGGCTACCAGAGACCGTCAGGATCTGGAGGAGAAATGTGATGTCTCGATCTCTGCTACATCATGCATCCGCGATCAACCTGAAGGGCATTGAAAACATGAAAGCTGTGAGTAGACAAAACAAAGATTTTGTAAGAACATTTCATAAAAAGCCTTTATGCCCTTCACTAAAAAGTATGCATGCATTCAAAAACCATTTCTCAACATAGAACACAGGGCCTTGGCCCAATATCAAAAATAAGGAAACCCAGAACGAGTTTCCTTCTCAAAACATGAATCATAGGGTCTCAGCCCAAATCCAATGCACGTTGGTCTCAGCCCAAAACCAATGCACGTGGGTCTCAGCCCAAAATCAATGCACCTGGGTCTCAGCCTAAAATCATCTCCATGAAATCTCGTACACATATACGTATATACATATATAACCCATCATAGACATCCTCAGACGTCAACTCGGGGCACACAGCCCCTAGGGAACAAATCCCCGATATATGTCACGATTTATGTATATATAAGAATGCATACTACTCGGGATCTCACTCCGAGTCTACCCCCACGAATTCTCCATCTGGGAGGCTCTGTCTGTGAAACCAGTCCAGGCATCTCCCCGGATCAAGTCCGGGATTCTATCATATCTTCCACTCCTGTAATGGGCTCCCTAGCCCGATTTCACAATTTAACTGGACATCAAGCCCGAAATCAAATAAACTGGGCATCGAGCCCGATATCTCAGGGTTAGTCACGATTCCGATCGTTGTGATGCGTGCAACCATCAGTCCAGGACCGCTCTCAATCCTGGTATGTCGCCGTGAACATATCACTGCTGCGACCACCTCTAGATCATGGTGCACACGTTACCGACCACTCTCCGATACCGTCAGCACTCCGAAGTCGAGCCTCCAGTGGCTGCTCGACAACGAGACATGCATCGTGACCTCTCCGGAGGGAACATATCCCCAGTCTGGAGGCAAGCGCCATGTCGTCCGTCGCCATGCACACAGCACCTATCGCGACCACGACTCAGACCCATAGGTCATCAGTAGGGCCACATGCCCGAGATAAAACCAAAACCAAATGGGTCTCATGCCCGAGCCAAAACCAGACCAAATAGGTCGTTTTACTTTTCAAAACCATTTCGTTTAAAATCGAAATCGTAAATGCGTATAAGCACGTATAAACTGAAAACCTCGAAATACGTGCAAATATGGAAACACACGCACAAAATGCACTCAAGGCATCAAAAAACATGTATTAAACTACTTATAAAACATTTATGCATGCATCGATTCATAAAAGAAAAACCACTCACAGACCGTCCGAAGCTGCGCCTTGATACACGCGCCAAAAACCTATCGCATGCCAATCACTGTCTCTGGGGCATCCGAACCTGTCCAAATTAATTTATAGAGTTACTAACTACTTAAATAATCCCTCACTAAAGCCCCGTAATTTTCCGGAATTTTTAACTATTTTTAAAGTCGATTCTAAATCTTCGGACGTCCCGCACTATATCGAAACGGCGTCTGATCGACTCGAAACCAGTCCCAAAATGTTCATTACATCGAATAGATGAAATTACATGTTGGAACTTTCCCAAAAAAGTGGGCTTCACACACCTGCACAGGGTCATCCTTGTCCTCCAGTTGATGGGGCCCGACTAGCGGGTCCGGTTCGGCCACTGTAGTCTGGTCCAGCTCCATAACTCGGTCAATTTTCATCCTTTTTCCTCTAATCCAATTCCATTCTTCCTAATTCGATCCTAGAAACCTAAATATGAAATTAAAATCACCAAAACCCCACAAAATCCTATCAGTTCGATATCCTCCCTCACAGTTCAATATTCCAGTTTTCCCCAGGGCTTCTCAGCCACTAACCACCACCCAAAACCATCTCTAAACTTCCTAAACAACCTAATAAACCTATTCTAATCGATTAAAACAGCCCATAACCTACAAAATTGACAATAATGAAAAATGGGCAAAACCGAGCTTACCGTGCACTGGGGACTTCCGCTGTCCACGGTAGTGCCGTCCTTGGCCAGCCACCACCATCATCTTGCTCTCACTTCACTCTCTTGGTCTCAAACATAGTCAGATGAGGGAAGGGTTTGGATTGGGTTGGATGGGTTGATCGGGTTTGGTGGGGAAATGGTCGAACACAAAGGGGAGGGGATATGCATGAACGTGTTTGGGATGGGCAATGGATGGGTGACACTTGTCACTCATCCGTTGGGCCTGTCCAAAAAATCTGGGCCCCACTTAATGCCAATTGGCATCCATCTCGTAAAACGTGCAATAGTTCGTTCGAATTTCGGTGAATCGTAACATTTTCATCGAACGTCCGAATTCAACGTGCCGCTTGTCTACGGATTCGTATAGAATCGAGCTACGTAATGGTCTTCTGCCCTCGGCCATCGGTCCTCCCGTGTCAAAATTCAACTTTTCGCCCCCGTTCAGGGGCAAAATCGTAGCTTTGCCCTGAACGTTCGTTAATACTCGGCTAATCCGTCATTAATCCCTAATTAATCCTTAAAATTGGGGACGAGTCGTTACATCCTCTCTTGAGGTAATCTACCTCAATCAAGAACTTGGGGGACTTTCTGCGGAAAGCATGCTCCGATCGGCAAACGCTATCAGTAGCTACCGATCAGATGCACGAGTTTACTTCTTCCGGGAAGCATGCTCCGATTGGCAAACGCTATCCGTAGCTACTAATCGGACATGTTAGTTTACTTCCTCTAGGAAGCATGCTCTGATTGGTAAACACTATCCATAGCTACCAATCAGATGCATTAGTTTACTTCCTCCCAGATGCATGCTCTGATCGGAAAATGCTATCTGTAGCTACCAATCAGACGCATTACTCGACTTCCTCTGGGAAACATGCTCCAATCACCAATCGCTATCCGTAGCTACCGATCGGATACACGAGTTTACTTCCTTCGGGAAGCATGCTCCGATCAGAAAAATGCTGTTAACAGCGAGCAAGTAGGCACATTGCAACTTATCCACATTCTGGGGCTAGTGCAAGCTGTCAGACCTGGTACACTTCCTCACTCCAGGACTTGGGGGACTTGGGGGTGATACCCCTCTGATCGATTAGCATGTATCAGCTTCACTTATAAGTCCTCAACCGAGGAAATCCACCTCAGTCAACGACTTAGGGGACTTCTATTGATACCATATCGACCGACTAGGCTAGACTCGGAGGATCACTCGGACCAAGCTCAGCTCACCATCAAGGCCCATCACGACATAGTGGGCCACCTGGACTAGGCCCATCAAGAAGGCCTATGCCTAAAGCCCATTACTAGGCCCATAACCTAAATCTAGATATTTGCTATAAATAGGGAGCTCCCTCCCTCATTGGAAACATCCCACTCTCTCTAGAAATAAGCTCTTCCTTCTCTCTATAGTCTTATTCTTTCTCTAAGGCTCAAGGCCTCTTGTATCATGTATAAACAATTATTCTTTCTCTAAGCTCTCCCGAGTTGATACCACCTGAAAATTCTACCATTATGCTGACACATTCAGCTTGACGGTTCTTCTTAATCACCAATCCACTCTGACATCTGCTCCCACTGGGAGTCACCAAATCTCACTCAACAATCCATGCTAACACATCCAGCCAAACTGTCACCACTTTTCCAATCACAAATCAATCTGACATCTCTCCCACACCGAGAGTTATCAAATCTCACAGTTTCTCTGCATTTCCTGAATTGTACCACGTGAACATCACACGTCCCATAATGTCGCACTCAGCTGGCACTCACGGCCCCATGGTCACAATTCGAATCACCGACACACCTTAACTCACTCTAGAGTCGCACCAAGGTACCTGATACCAAAATTTTCTCATAACTTCATTCTGCCATTAGTGAGAGTCACAGAGCAGTCACTCAATACAAAGCGACCCATGGTTACACTAACCAACAACTCACTAAACTTGAGTATACGTATACCAACATCTCACTCCACATGTGTGTAACTGGACCCCATCGAATACCTACCCAGTAATGATAACACATCCCAACTCTAGGGTTCCACTAGCCATCCACGGCTCTGAGCACCTGCTCATACAATCATTGAACTCATCAGAATCACTCTAGCCCAGCGCACAATATTCAATGTCCAGTTCACGTCCTCAACTAATCCAATGATATCGAAACTAAGTCGACTACCAACACGCTCAACCACACAACACTGGTACATCATGTATACCATCACCAGGCACCACTCAGGCCTATACAATATTGGTCCTCCCACAACGTACCCTGTACGTACATCCATCCACCAACCAGCCTACTACACAGCTTGTAACCAATCACGCTTCAATTCTGGAGTCCATCTGTTCAGTCTAGTACTAGACAGATCAAATACTCCAACTCATCATCCATCACGAGTCCCATGGTCTCCCGACCAGCACCACAACGGCTACTCCCAATCATGTAATCCAACACTTACTAATCCGACTCACGCCCACCAAGGCATACCCATTCATGCCAAATGGGCATCCAATCTCACCCACGTCTCTCGAGATGCACAAACTCCGAACCTATCGGTTATCTGCTCATTAGATTACCTTACCATATTCGATTGACTTCAAGGAAGCCAATCCCCTCGTTCACATATCCAAGACTGACCACTCTGACCCAGTCGGATACCCACTGGTTCTATCAATATATCATACGGGGTTAACCTCGAAAGGAAGTCGGTCCCATCATCCCCATATCCAAACATCCAAGACAGAGCAATAAACTCTCCACCTACCCCACACGCCCATATCCAACCTCTGTCTTGTCATCTCACCAGCTAAACCACAAGATTCCTCAACTATCTCACAATACGATTCTCCTCTGTTCCTAGCTTAGCATAATCAGCAAGGCGAAGTCTGCCGGCACGGGTACGACATCCCGATCCACGCCATTCTGATCCACCACAACATGACCCGATCAATAACATCATGATCCAGATCAACCTAGGATCCACACATGCTCACTCCACTGACGACCATATTTCAGGTCATATGGTTTTACACCCTCATTGAATCCGCATACAATCAAGTCGCTTCCCAACTATTTTCATATCTAAACAGATCGGTCAACAATGAGACACGTCAAGACTGTGGGTTCTCTCCACTTACCTCACATCGATCCTTGACATTCCACCTAGGAAAAATCAAGGATGATCCAAGACAATGACATCAAAATTCATCCTAAGTAAGTGCAAACACAATCTCACTGCACTCACCACACTATGTAACCCAACATCGTCTGCCATCAAGCAGAAGACGAGAAATCTCCTTCATCTAATTTCGAAATGCCCAACTCCACCTGATGACCCAAAACAAATCACGGGTCCACCAACCAATACACGATCAACGTACTGGTGACAACAACCATCATCTGCCATGGGCGGAACATGAGAAGTCACCCTCAATGACTTCAGAATACCCATCACCAATGCTGAAACAAGCACTCCTCTCATAGCCTCAATCACAACCTCTTTAGATTACGAAGTTCTAACCATGTTGGAACTAACACACTCGTCCAACAACCACATGTCTGTACCAAGCTAACTTGGTACCCTAACTCGCCTATTCGTTCATACCGCTTCATTCGTTTACCACTTAATCATTCCAATCACGTCAGTTATCACACTCACAGATGGGTTAGAGTCCCAACACATCTCACCCACTGCTGGATCCCATCCAGTCGAACTCATCCCCTGCCAAATCTTAGATACCGAACGTATGCCCATCACGACAGAGTCATGTCCCAACTTGTGGCTCATCGTCATCACAATCACCAGCACGCAGTGTGGGAATCATACGACCTTGAGTCGTTACTCATACCGAGCAAAAACCCCGTAACTCTGATCAGGTTAAAGGAACTCTGCCTCTCTCGTACCACACAACTATGGGTACCACCACTATGACAAACCACAGCAAGATAATTAACGTTCTCTGAGCGTCCCCTAATTTTTCAACAACCACAACTACATCAATCACCCTTGATAGCCAGCCATCTCCACATGGCTGTCGACCAACAGTCATCGTTATCGAGATCCGCATCCACACATCACCCTATTATTCGGTCCAACTTGGGATTCCATATATCATCTCATACTCGTACTCGTGGATCGAATCCCATCATTTCACTTTGTGTTGAGCCAACCAATCTCCACAGTTTCGACTAGACTCACTAGAGTCGTCCACATGGTCATCCACGACCTCAGCCGCTCTCTGCAACACAATTTCCAATCCATCAGTCACAATCTTGGGTTCGACCCGACAAACTACCTCGACTTCGGAAAGTCGTCCAATCCACAACAACTACGGACTCACAATACTAGTTCATCAATCACAACTAAAGTTCGCCTTTCCAGTCCATCCATCATAATTTAGGGCTCCACAATCACACTCTAGGGTTCCTCTGAATCCAACTGCCTTCTACAGCATAATCCACAATCTGACCAACTCCGCAGTCCTAACATCGCATGGACGTCAATCCAATCCTACCATCAACTCAATTGGGGTTCCTCAAACCCAACTGCTCCCAACACCATAACAATCTAACATCACATGACCAAACCGTTGGACGTTCATCACACTACCAATCCGTCAAAAGTAACCCTACCCAGGTCGAATCACAATAACGAACGGCGTATCAGGCTAATCACACTCTATCCACTATTCAATCCAACTAAATATCAAACTAGCATCCTAACTATCATGTTGATAATGGGTTAACCACGTAGAGACACCACGTAGAGACATCACGTAGAGACAACCTCGCTCTGATACCACTTGACACAACCCATCCCAATCCCCTCAGGATTATCGCAGGATGTACCATGCTCCCGTCTGACACGAAGTGTCAGACAAGGGATAACTAAAAACCTCAGCCCGACCGGGACTTCTAGAGCGCGCTAGGATCTGTGGAGGAGTGCGATGTTTCGGTCTCTGCTACAGGCCTCATCCGTGATCAACCTGAAGGGCATTAAAACCATTAAAAACTGTGAGTGGACGAAAATCAATAAGTTCATAAAACACATTTCATAAAAAGACATCTATGGCCTTCACTAAAAGTATGCATGCAATCGAAAACCAGTAATCAAACCATTTACTTAAATAAACCATTAGGGCCTTAGCCCAAAAACCGTAAATCAAATCATGTGTGCGAACTCAGCCCAAAAACCAGTAATCTCTCAGGGTCCATATCACTGACATCCCAGATGTCTGACGTCCTAGACGTCCAATCATAGCAATCTTGCTCGTGAGTCACTATACGGTCGGGTCGCTCCGTGTAGTGACCCTTCACAAGCAATGCACCGTGACTTCTCCAGTGTTCTAGACACGTGAAGGAGACCATCCACATGTCCTCGTATCCAGTATGTATATGGAAAATAGTTTTATAAAGCCATTTCAAAACATATCAAAGGGCCCTGCCCAGAATTTCCATAAAACCATCACAAATCCATAATTCCAAAACCATTTAGGGTCCCCAACCCGAAATCATGTTTATGAAACATAGAGTCCCAGACCCGAAATCATATTTATAAAACACAATTGGACCTCATGCTGATTTCCTAAACCAACTGGGCCTCTAACCCGATCATGCAAACCAACTAGGCCCCCAGCCCGATACAGTACTCAAATGTACTCCAAGTCTGAGGGTTTCCAAAACAAATGGGTCTCATGCCCGAGTTCATCTTTCCAATTCTAAAACTATTTCATCAAACCATCACCGAAACCACAAGCACGTAAACTACAGTAAAACCATAAACCTCGATATGCGTGCAAGTACTAAAATCATCTCGAAATACGTGCAAATATGTAAATCACCAATACCACAATCATCATAAAAGAAATCACGTATATAAAACATATAAAATAGTTATGCATGCATCACAGTTTAGAAAACAATGTCCACTCACAGACCAACCTACGCTGCCGCCTCGATACGAGTGTCTTACGCCCTTCCGAGCCACAACACTATCACTAGGACTTCCAAACCTGTCCAAACCATACTAGAGGGTTACTAACTACCTCATTAACCTCTCATTAAAGCCCCGTAATTTTCTGGAATTTTTAAACGTATTTAAACTCGATCCTAAATCTTCGAACATCCCGAACTATACCGAAACGATGTCTGATCGACACGAAACCAGTCCCAAAATGTTCGTTACATCAAAAACATAAAAACCCAGGTTGAACTTGCCTTGAAAAGAGAGCCCATGTGCCCTCATGCACAACCCAAAGGCACTGTTCGTGGGAGCCACGCACTGGCTGCACTGTCGTCTTCAACCTTGGTCAAACCAGGTCCGGTTCGGTCCCTGCAAATCAAGTCCAACGAGACCGGCGCGACCGGTTCAACGCCATAACTCCCTCAATTCGACTCCTTTTTCTATCCTCCCAACTCCTATATCTTCGTCCTAGGTCCTAGACTCGATCTAACTATTGAAAACACAAAACCCTACTCGAGATTTACCTGTTCAAACTCTATACAGAGACCCCAATATTCGAACCCAGTCTCCGGCCACCACAGACCGCCTCTGGTCTTAGTCCCAAGCTCGATCAGCTCCTAGAAACCTCCAGAACATCATCCCATTCATTAATTCGATTTCCCCTCACGAAATCACAAGTTGCCATATTCGAACAAAAACATAGTATTATCGGTTTTTCACCTCCCTTCTCCATCGTGGGCACGTTTGACAGCCCTCAAAACTCGTCCTTGCATTTTGAACCTGAAGCTCACCGTCTCGTTTTTCCCTGCCACCGTCCACGATGGTCCACATCGTTGGTACCACCGTGATCGCCTCTCACCACTCACCAACTTTCGTTCATATTCTAGGGACGATAGATTAGGATTCGGGGTTGTTTTTGAGGAATTGGGTTTACAGTTTAGTAGAAAGGGTGAGGATGTTCGATGATGAAGATGATGATGTTCACCTGAGAGGAATGAAGATGGAATGAGTGGTGAGGATGAGAAGATTGAGAGAGATGGATGGCTGGGATGAGAGAATGAATAATATATATATATAATATAACAACATCCAATGGGACAAGATCCTTTTTTTGTGGAATTTGGGCCATGGGATGAGTGCCACTTGTCACTTATCCAAGGGTCCACTTGTCACTCATCAGTCCCTCAATATTTTATTATTATTTTAATCTAATCTCGGAACGTAAGTTTAGTCCATTCCACTCCCGTGACCATAATTTCCCCGTTCGACGTCCGATTTCGACGTGATGCCTATCTACGTACTCGTAACGTCTCAATCTACGTAACGGTCCTCGGTCATCATATGTTTGACTCTCCAAGTCAAAAGTCAACATTTTGCCCAAATCTAGGGGCAAAATGGTCATTTTACACCGTCCGTTCGATTTCTCTTGATTAATCCCCGATTAGTCATTCTAAATCCATATATAATTAATATTTAATCCCGATATTCTGAACGGGTCGTTACAAGATCTGCTGACAAAAATTCTAATACACCATCATTAATGGCCAACTTTACAAGCGATGAATCTTTCACTCCTCAAGTGCCTTGCCCTAGAAGCCAGAAGAATCATCTTGGAAGAGATACACAGGGGTATATGTGGAAAACACTTTGGTCCCCACTCCTTAGCACATAAAGCTTCTACAAGGGATTCTATTAGCCAAGCATGCTCGTGGATGTAGTGTACTTCACCAGGTGGTTCTATAAGTGCCAAAGATTCGCCCATTTCCTCCATCTTCCACCAGAGAATCTTACACCTATACTCAATCCTTGGCCATTCTAACAATCAAGACTTGACTTGAATGGAAAGATGCCAATTGGAAAGAGGCAGACAAAGTACCTTGTGGTCGTAGTGGACTACTTCAAAAAATAGGTGGCAGCCAAGTCCTTAGACACCATCACTACGACACAGATCAATATTATTACCTTCCAAAACATCATTTGCCACTTTATTCTTCCTCGTATGATCATCACGGAATATGAAAAGCAATTCGACAATGCTCGTTTCCAAGCTTTTGTGAAAAACATAACATCAACTTGTTTTTCGTGACAGGATCCATCCCAATCCCCCTCGGGATTAACGCGGGATGATCCTGCTCCCGTCTGACACGGAGTGTCAGACAAGGGATACTTCCGACCTTTGTCCTCCCGGGCTATCAGAGTACGCCAGGATCCGGAGGAGGTATGTGATATCTCGGTCTCTGCTACAGTCCACATCGTATCCAACCTGAAGGGTATTAAAAACAGAAAGACTGTGAGTGGACAAAAATAAGGAGTTTATAAAAACATTTCCATAAAAGACCTTTATACCCTTCACTAAAACGCATGCATGCATAGTAAAACCATTTATCCAAACACATATGTTAAAACATCCACAATTAGGGTCTCAGCCCCAAAATTCTGTAAATACAAGTTATACGGGCTCCTGCACAAAACCATTTACAGAAACCATAATAAAGTAAACATACGTGGGATCTCAGCCCAAATCCATTTATCATTATAAACACAATTTCCCAAACCAATTGAAATCATGTTTATCCATTATATTTCATATCCAGAACCTGTCACGGTGAAATAGAGCTACACGTGTGCTAACCGGGGTCTCAAACCCAAGTCTCTCCAGGGTTCACCCAGGTCAATGTCCGCAGATCAATGACCCTCCCTGGAGGTAACGAACCATGCCCATCCTGAGAGTAAGGAACCCAACTGGGGGGCGACTCCACTCAGTCAGTGCTCCGTGACTACTCCGGGGTCCACCCAGGCCAACGACCCTCCCCGGAGGAGACAATCATATATATAGGATGGAATATGAAAAACCTTTTGAAATCATTCTTTAAACTTTTCCAGGATTCATGCCCGGCCCCCATAAGCCATCATAATCCATAAAATCCTTTCATGGGTTCATGCCGGTTCCCATAAACCGTCATGACCCGTAAAAACCATTTCAAGTGTTCATGCCGGTTCCCATAAACCGTAATGAACCATAAAAACCATTTGTAACACATAGCTGGGCGCTAGGCTCGAATCCACATAGAAACTGGACCTCCGGTCCGAATCGTAAACTAACTGGGCCTCCGGCCCGATTCCGTAAATCAAATGGGTTTCGAACCCGAGTTTACCTTTTTGAATCCAAAACCATTTCATGAAATCATATCCAAAACCATAAGTATGGAAAATCAGTATAAAATCGGAAAACCTCGATTTACGTGCAAGCACGTAAATCGCCTCGAAATACGTGAAACCATATAATTCACAAGCATCCAAATCAACATCATAAAATCATATTCATAATCCATTTGGAAATCCAAAACCATTTCATTTAGACCAATAAAGACATACAGCCCCGTATAGGGCCGAAACCTCGAAATACGTGCCTATACGTAACCGCACATCCAAATGCACTCATGGCATCACAAACAAGTATTTAAAACATATAATAAACATTTATGCATGCACCAATTTAGAAAACAAGGTCCACTCACAGACCGTCCGAGTTGCCGCCTCGATTTGCGTGCCATACGGCTCCCCGAGCCGATCACCGTCACTGGGACTCCCAAACCTGTCCAAATTTTAATAGAAGGTTACTAACTACTTAATTAACCTCCTACCATAGCCCCGTAATTTTCTCGAACTTTTAACTATTTTTAAAACCGACCCTAAACCTTCTGATGCCCCGAAACATATCGAGACGGTGTCCGATTGACACGAAACCAATCCCAAAATGTTCGTTACATCGAATAGAAGATTTCCCGTGTTGAACACTTTCCCAAATTATGGCCCACGCGTCCTCACGAGCCCCTAGAAGGTCGAAAATACTGTTTATCATCACCTACGTCAGAAAACCGATTTTTTCCTGGCTTTTGGACCGGTTACTGTAGCAGCACTGATCCGAACCGGTGTGAATTTTTCAGGAGTTTTCCTGCCCTATTTTGGTCCGATTTCAACCCTAATTAATCCTATAATTCATATCTCTTCATTCCCTATCAATTCCCCTCACTAAAACTACCTAAAACCGTCCAAAATCCTATGGTTTAATCTTTGAACCATACAGTTCAAGCTTCCAAACTGCACCCATGGCTATACAGCCGTCCTATTCTTCCTAAAACCTTCCTAACACCATCATAATAACCCATTTAATTCATTAAAACGAACCAAAATGACTCATAACAATAAGAACGGAAAAATGGATCGAAAATGGCTAACCGGGTGCATTCTCGGGTTTGGGTCTCCGCCGTGCATAGTGGCGCCGTCCTGGGCCGGCCACCACTTCCTCCTGTCCTCCCTTCCATCTCTGGTCTCATAGGTGATCATATGGGGTTGGGTTGCATGGGTTTTGGGTTGTACAGAGAAGAGGAAAATGGTGAGATCGGGTTATGTTTTTGAATGGAAGAAAAAAAATGATCGATGCATGTATGTGAAGGAATGTCCAGTGGATGGGTGACACTTGTCACTCATCCATTGGGCCTCCATTAAATATCTGGGCCCCACTAAAGTCCAAAAGTTAGGTCGTTTCGTAATTCGTGCAATAGTACCCTCGTACTTCCGTGAACCGTAATTTCTCCGTCGAACGTCCAAATTCGACGTGCCGCCTGTCTATGGATTCGTATCGTCCTTATCTACGTAACGGTCCTTGACCCTCGGCCATTGGACATCCCGGTCAAAAAGTCAACATTTGCCCCTTTTTAACCAAAATTACCAAAATGCCCCTAAACTTCCGAACGTCATAACTTCCTCCTCGAACGTCAGAATTGAATGTGCCACCTGTCTATGAACTCGTGACGTCACGAACTACGTCACGGTCATCGGTCAAAGTCCATTTGACCGCCCGATTAAAAAGTCAACGTTTTGCCACCACCAGGGGTAAAACGGTCATTTCGCACCGTTCGTCCGATTTCGCTCTACTAATCACCGTTTAACCTCATTAATCGTGATTAGTCACTAATCTAATCTTGGAATTTGGGATGGGTCGTTACATTTCGCCTCTCCTAGTCATCCAAAATCCAATGGCCAAGTTGAAGCCATCAACAAAATTATTAAACACACTCTGAAGACTCAAGTCGGTGAAACTAAAGGAAAATAGTTAGAAATCCTCCCAAATGTGCTCTAGTCATATCGAGCTTCATACCAGACGGTTGCAAATGAGACACCATTTTCAATGACATTTGGAACCAAGGAAGTCATCTCTGCTGAGACACATAAGACATCTTACACGGTGATGACTTATGAGCCCGACCAAATTGAAGAATAATTGGCACTCAACATTGACCTCATTCAAGAACATCGGGAACGAGCCAACTGAAGGAACATAGCTTACTAACACGTCCCTGCCAATATCACGACTCTAGAGTCAAACCTCACAATTTTCGAGTAGGGGATTGGGTTTTAAGAAAAATCATTCTTACAACCAAAGACCGCTCTGTCGACACTTTGGAATTGAATTGGGAAGACCGCTACAAGATCATATGAGTATACCGATAAGGAACTTATGAGCTCGCTGACTCAAAGAGCAGACCGCTTGGCTACCCATGTAATGCTAACCACCTAAAGAAGTATTTCATATAGGTCTCTCATCCACGAACATACCGCCATCCACCTTCTATATTTTTGAACTTTATTGTACTTAGCCAGATTTCACGCACACTTATCAATTGCAAGTTTTTAACATAAAGATAAAAACTATGTTGTTCAAACACACCAAGCACATACAAAACTATCAAAACATTCTAAAAAAACTCAAACATTAGAGTTAGAGTACATGCTCAATCGGCCTTCACTTAACACTTGGCCTTGACTCAAATATTCAAGTCGAAGTACAAGCTCACTTGGCCTACACTCAACACTTGGCTTCAACTTGAACATTCGAGTTGGCATATAGGCACACTCGGCCTACACTCAAACCTTAAGGCCTATGACTCAAACTACTGAGTCGGAGTACAGCTGCACTCGGCCTACAATCGACACTTGACCTCAACTCAAAAATTCAAGTCCGAGTATAAGCGCACTCAACCTACTATCAAATTTTAGGCCTACAACTCAAACTACTGAGTTGAAGTATAGGCACACTTGGCCAAGACTTGACACTTGGCTCAAATTTTGGTTCCCTCCAAAGGTCAACTGTCTCATGTCACTAAGACGTACCAATCCTAAACCTGTCGGGGACCTACCTCGACCACTCCATGGTCATCCACCACCAAGACAATCTCTCCATCTGGAGCCATAACGAGCCCGCATGCATCATACTCCAGGCATCAACTATTCATCTTTTTCTGAATGATGCTTAACGTATCGTCATCCTGCACATCTCCCAAGGAGATCGTAAATGCAACTTTCATGCCCACGCTACCATGGTAAAACTCCCACTAACGTCCGAAATAGTTATCCTAGGGCAGTGTTCCACCATCTGCTCACTCAATTTATCATCTCACCTTGGATTGAATCCCCTCCGAGTCAATCCTGTCAAAAAACTGCAATTGCAGGGATAACCTCCGTCTGAAAATCCATGATGTTCATCCAATCTATGTGAATCCAATCTTCATCGCCATCACTGGTTAACACCAATCCCTACTCTCTCGATCCATAACCCAGATTGGTCCAAGATGTTTGATGCATAAGCATTTGACTCATAACCAGCTCAATCCTTGCTAATTCATAGCCAACACGATTCTCTACACCTCGATCCACATCCACTACAATTAGTCCATATTCAAACCGATCCACACAGGCTCTTTCTCGAAGCCAACATCACACGATCAATACCACCGACACGAGTCCATCCAACTCTTGTGCTCACTCATCACGTCATGTGACACCAAGCACATTCCACTTTTCAACTCATCCATGTTTTAGAAGTTCTTACACCCTCTTTAAACCCAAGAGAAGTTGCAACCATGTTGCAAGCATAGAAGCAGAAAAGGAGAAGTCTTTTTCACCAACCAATAATATATGTTGATAACTACGTAGCGATCCTTCCACGATTGTATCACTCCTCGAATTAGCTCAACCTTTACAAGCTCATAACGCCATGAGTGATGAGAAGTTCACTAGGAACTTCCAAGAAAAGGATTCCTAGTTGTGCTCAATATCCTTATTTACCTGTCCTGTCAAAAATAACTCTTGAAGTTCCATCAAACCTCGATAAGAGATATTGATTCCTTGTCAGTGACATTCCAAGTCAACTGAATCCCAATTCCACTAAGTCCACTACCGAATACTCCAGCTCAACGCCATCAAAACACGTGTCCCGTCTCTAGAATAGTTATCCTATCGTATCTTCCTGACCTCTAAGTCGCAACTCACTCGGACATCAATCCATATGTCTTGGAACCCAATTTGTTTTACTATATTATCCCACCCGACAATCTCGGTTTACCAACTACACTAAGCATAGTACTAGTCAAAGTACTAGCTCATATGTCCTAACTCTATGGGATCAACTCCTGCACACCACACTCATGCACACTTGCCAAGGTAAAACAAAACACCTGTTTCCAATTCAGGCATAACGTTCGGTTGGATACTGAAATCTCATTGAGCCACTAAGGATCCTCTTCATTCCTCTCAGTGATCACTGAAACTCACATATGTGCTACTCAAGGGCACGTCTGTCTCTATAATCTCGCTCCGAGCCCTCCTTGGCATCACATCACCTAGATGCACTCGGTGTCATCTAGAATCACCCGATCGCTGCTGGATTCCATCCAACACACCTCAATCATCTCAATCATCTCAATCCTATCGGTGGGCATGATGTGGTATCTAGACACAATCACCAGCGCCTAAAGCTCATCATCTCCTACCATTTTCGCACACAGTGCGACCCAGACTAAAACCTAAAATCCCTGCTCGTACAGAGTAATAATCACATACCCCTGCACCGAATGCAAGAACCTCATCTCTCGACAACGTATCGGGTTACTGACACAACTAACACATCTTCATCGTCTCAGTCGTCACTGGCCATGAACATACCATAACAAGGTCACAGCCTCTGCTCGTACCTCGACAAGACTGGGGCAGATATAACTTAAAAACATTCCTCAAATGTCACCCAACTCTCAATAGTCTCATCCATATCCGTCGATGTCAATGTCTATAATGATCCTTGTGCAGTCCAATCCAAGGAACACTTCGATTTCGAGACTTTGTACTCATGCAGGAAACTCACCGCATGTACCCACTGCTCAGCGCATATAATCCACCGATCGGTCCACCTCGGGATCCGATCTACAAGTACCACTCTCCTGGTAACTTCTCTAATCAATCTCAAGCTAAGGTCATCCACGACCTCGGCTGCTCAATGCAGCACATCCATCATGACCAATCATAGGTCATGACTCTCAAGGGTCGTCAACTGTCTCATGCCACTAGGTTGATGACGAGTTGTTCTTATCATAGAGAAATCACATCTGGCATATGCGCAACACCACAAGAGCAACCTAGTGCTCTGATACCACTTTGATAGGACCCATCCCAATCCCCATAGGTTATCTCGGGATGTGCTTGCTCTCGTTTGGCACCACGTGCCAGAGAAAGGATAAAATCGTAACTCGCTCGACATGGATCTGTGGTGGCATGTGATGACTCGATCTCTGCTACAGCCCGCATCCGCGATCAACCTGAAGGGTATTAGAAACCTTAAAAGCTATTAGGGGACAAAAAACCAGTTGGAAAACAATTTAACATAAGGAAATTTATACCCTTCCCAAAAAAGCATGCATGCATCAGAAAACAGTATTTCAAATACTTTCTCAAAAACAAGATATATTACTTTTCAAATCAAAATACAGTGAAAAATGCTTCTCAATCGAAGCCATTTCCTTAGTAGGGTCTTTGCCCAAAATTAAATCGTAAAGGGTCTCAGACCAAAGATAAAACACATGGGACATCAGCCCACTATAAAACATGTGTGGGATCTCAGCCCATCATCATTAATATCATCAATCACGATTCTAATCCCAGCAAAACGTGCCCTATAAGCTCAAGGACTGCTTTAATCATCAGCATGTCACCGTGAACACATCACCAGCCGACAATCACCAGATCATCGTAAACATATCATCGATCGATCTTATATACCGTACTCTTGAGTCGAGCCTCCCTCGACTTCCACCTCTCTTAGCTGCTCGACAGCAGGTGCATCATGACCTCTCAGACCTCGGAGGCGAGCATCATCTCCAGAGTGCTCTCCGGGGAATCGTATTCACAACCGGAGGACCTCTAATCAAATATCATCAAATGGCTCACAAGCCCGAAAACAGTGTCTATCAACACTTAAAAACCCAGGATTCCTCGAATCCTATCAAATCCATATATGTTCCTCGAATCCCATCAAATCTACAACTGGGTCTCATGCTCGAATCATAACTAGGTCACATCTTAATATCTCTCACGGTTGACTATACTCTAAGTCAAACCATAAATCAACTCGGACATATGCCCGAAATATATGTCTAAATTTGAAAACCATTTTGTTATTCAAATCATTTTTCAAGAACACCTTTGACTATCATCCAAGTCAAAGTCCATATCTAATTGGGACTCATGCCCGAGTATCGATTTCACGCATCTCCGTGAAATCATTCAAAACCGATACTCAATCCTTAATTTCACTCCACTCTGTTAAACCATCAAAATCACATAAAACAAATGCACATAGAATGCTCGGCCTAAGCCGAAATATCATCTAAAAATATAAATCTTGAACTAAGTGCAATATTGCATTTTCTACGAAAATACCAAATCAATAATATAATCATATGCACTCTAGGCATCTCAAATCATGTTCATAAAACATAATCATGTTCATAAAACATATAAAACATTTATGCATGCATCATGTTTATAAATAAAACTTCCACTCACAAACCGTCAGTGCTGTGCGCCTGCAACTCCCGGAATGCTCAACGTGTCTCGAACATGATACTCGAGGAGAAAAACCTTCATTTGGATTATCAAACGACCATTGATCGGCCTGAAACCACCACCATTAGATTAAGATCGTTGAAATTTTTTGAAAAAAACTGGGTTGACCTTAAAACTAGTGCCCACGCGCCCTCACACACGGGTTTAATTTCGTTCAACCATAAAGTCAACGATCAACACTGATGTCAGTAAAGTCAACGCTGATCTCAGCAAAGTCAACGCGACGTCATCATGGTCAACGATCAAAGTCAACGCTGACCTCAGCAAGTCAACGCTAACCTTGGCGGGTCAAAGTTAACTGTCTGATGTCAGCAAAGTCATCGCTGACGTCTGCTGGTCAACTGGTCAATGGCTCGCTGGAGAAGAAGACTGGCACCGCCTTCTCCGCTGGCTGGAAGACCCCACTTTTGCTCAAATTTTCAAGCCTTCATATCTCTTTCATTTCTCAACCAAATCCGACGTTTTATATGTGGAAATCATGCTACTCGAGCCTAAGAATCAAAATTGGATACCAGAAATTGAAGAAAGTACCTGATTTTGAAGATATGGCCTCCCAAGGAAGGATGGAGATGATGGTTGTTGGGGTGGGTACAGTTTGGGTGTGAAAAATGATGGAGACGAATGAAAATGAAGGTGATGAATGATGCATGTATGTGTATGGGTGTGGATCAATGGATGAGTGACACTTGTCACTCATCTATTGGTCCACAAAATATATATTGGGTTCCTTCCAAGACAAGCCAATTTGAAAACCATAAAACCATGAATAGTCCTTGGAACCATCCGTGACACGTAACTTTCCTGTACGATGTCTAATTTCAACGTGCCGCCTATCTACGGACTTGTATCGTCTCAATCTATGTAACGGTCCTCGATCATCGTGCATTGGACTTTCGAGGTCAAAATTAAACTTTTTACCCTTTTTGAAGGTAAAATCGTAATTTTAACCCAAATCGTCCGATAATCCTCGACTAATCTCGATTAGTCCTTAATTAATTCTCGATAATCCATAATTAATCCTTAATTAATTCGTCAATTTGGGACGAATCCTTATATTCAAAGCTTCAGAACAGTTTCCAAATGTCTACAAATAAAAAACTCAAAAATCAATCCTCAAAAATCTGATAGACAAGGGATACTTGCAAATTGGTAAGCTTATGCCTCCACTATGGAACTACCTCGGTCCTCGAGCAACGGCCTGGAGGGTTTCAAAACCAACCAAATGAGTAAGTGGACAAAAATAGAGGTTTATAAAAAAATTATTAAAAAATATACCGTTTTCCCTCCGTTTAAGAAAGCTATGCATGCATCGACTTTACGAATAAAACAACAATCTTAAATTACATGCAGAAACTAGGAAATCAGAAATTTCAAAACAATTTCCGCCATGAATCCATTTCAAGGTATCCCTACAAAGAAGACTAGACCAAAGCATAGACTCAAAAATTATAGAAAACCAGCGATGTCAACATACCAATATAAACATGACTACATCAATGCATAAGCATACCAAACACATAGAACCAGCCACGCTGAATTCATTAACATGCCAAACCAACCAATCACATCAACTGACTGAACATCGATGTCTGCAAGTTGAATCATCATGTCAATGTGCACTACTGGTAGGCTAATATCACTCAGGAATTACAGAGCCAAATTCTACGTCCGAGTGTGGACCAGCTCAGAAATTAAGGATCCTAGCTCGACGTCTGAGTCCCGATCCTAGTCTCCGAAATTACGGAGCTCCAAGATCGACGTCTGAGACAAGTCTCGGGAATGAGAGAGCCCAGCTCAACATCCATGACTATCCATCACAATCTGGTATTTCGAGGAGGGTCATCAACCACATCACATCATATCATAGTCACAAAATCACAATCATCACACATCACCTCAAATGTCTCAAATGCCGAGGAACCAAAAATGCACATCAACAGTAACTAAAACCATCATCCGATATCAAGGTCCTAAGCCCCAAAACCATAACTCATTCCAACCTCGTAAAACGAACGTTTAAAATATTCAAGAAAATCATATAAAAACCCCAAACATCAATCATCACCAAAATCACATAAATATATCATAATGTATATAAAACCATTGCCCAAAACAAAATAATGACCCGGAGTATGATAAATCAAATTTCCTCGCGAAATGCCTTAGTAACATTTTCTTTCAATGTTCATAAAGATTCCCAAAATTCATATAAATCATACAAAAATAACGATCAAGCATTGCTCATAGTAAATCATTTAAACCCATATAAAAAGGCATGCATAGTATTTCGGGAAAACAAAAGTCCACTCACACGTACATTTATGTGACCGAATCTAATTTTTCGTTTTTTCGTAAAAGCCAAGGATGTCAATTCCTACCGCAATTTACCTCGAAGGGTCACTAACCACCTTAATTAACTAATACGCAAATCTCATAATTTTTCGAGATTTTGAAGTGGATTTAAAATGAACCCTAAATGTCCAGATAATCAAAACTATCTCGAGATGATATTTGATCGACTTAACAATTGTACCGTTAGATTCGTATGATCAAATACTATAATTTTTATTTTGACTTCACTTTGAAAACTCAACTCACGCGCCCATGCGCCGTAAAAAATGGCTACGCGAGGGAGCCACGCGCCTTACTGTTCATGGACCTGGGGAGCCACGCGCCCAAAATGGCTGTGATTTTTGGGCAGCAGGGACCTGGGGTCTTGAAGTATGATTCCTTGGGGTGTACCCTGGGCTAGGAAGTTCAGTGCCACTCCGAAGGGTGATGGAATTTACTATTGGTCCATACCATAACTTGACTAGGGAACTTACCAGGCTCTCTTTGGTTGAGTTGATTGGAAATTTGTCCAAGTTGGCTCTCCAAGTTAGTAATGACATATTCAGTCTCATTCATGAAGGCATTGGTTGCTTCTTGGTGAGTCCGAGATTCATTCATGAAGGAATTAGTGTGTTGTGCCATAGTTGCAAGTGCATCCTCCCATGACTTACCGGTTGAACCTTGAGTTGAGGATGTACCTTGGGGCTGCATAGAAGGGGCAGCAACGTGAGGTTGCTAAAATCCAGGGGGTGGCAAGGGGTTAGCCAAGGATTGGTTGTTGTTCCACCTGAAATTCGGATGGTTCTTCCATCCCGGATTGTAAGAGTTCGAAAAAGGATCATTTCGGGGCCTTGTAGCATTGTACCTGCCAACATAGTTGGCTTCACCTACTTGTGTGCACTCATCCGAAGAGTTTCCTTGGACTGAACACACCTCACAAACCAGGGTATTCTTAACCTTATCCCTGCACAATTGCTTTACCAAAGCCGTGAGTTCAGTAATGGATCCATCTTTGTCCCTAGGCTCGGTCATGGACCTAGATGAGTGGCCTCGGTAACTAAACTGTTTCTCCCTTTGATCTATCTTCTCAAATGCAATTTGGGCCTCAGTTGTCGTGCCATCTAAGATACCTTGAGATAGAGAATTCACCATAGTACGATCCCCATAACTATGACCTCCATAAAACCATATCATGAAGTGATGATCCTCAATGTTGTGATGGGGACAAGCACCAAGCATCTCATTAAACCTTTCCCAATAATCATGAAAGGCTTCATCTTGGAGCTGTCTTGGGTTCATAATCTTAGCCTTAAACTCATTAATTTTCTCAATGGGGTAGTATTGGGTGAGGAATCAAGCAGACAATTCTGACCATGTATGAATAGAGGCGGGTGCAAGTGAATGAAACCAAGCTTTAGCCCTATCCTTAAGTGAAAAGTTAAACAACCTCAACCTAATTTCATTCTCAGTCATCCCATTGATACGAAGAGTAGAACAAACCTGGAGAAAGTCCTGGATATGAAGGTGAGGGTTTGCTCCAAAGAGTCCATCAAACGTAGACAACATGTGAATGGTCCCAGACTTAAGCTCAAAGTTCTCAACGGTGCTTGCAGAAAAGACAATGGGGAAGTGATCTTCAGGCACATGAGGGGCTGCGAACTCCCGAAGGAGCCTAGGGGCAGGAGGAGGGACAAGAGCACGATTTTGTGGGTTGTCCATGGCATGAGGGCTAGGTGGGGAGCTACCGTGAATTGAAGAGTTCCGGGAGGATCAAGTAGGGACGTGAGTTGTTCCCTCCATTGAGGAGCTGCGTGACATGAATTAGTACCTAAAAAACAAATAAACCAACCAAGTTAAATAATTCCAAACTATATGGACACCGTTGAGGGACAAGTCCTCGGCAACGGCGCCAAAAACTTAATAGAAAATTTATCAACCAAGAAATTATGAATGATAACTCCTAATGTAATACTTTGAAAGTGCACAAAATCTTATGACGAGTATAGTAGGTTTGCAAAGGTCGATCCCTCGAGGACTTTTTCAACGTGAATCGACTTAGTTTGGGATGAAAAAACTTGAGAAAAAGTACAAAAACGTTGGGGGGGGGGGTATTGAGTGATGATTCAAACGAAATTAAATGATGAAAACAAGTGCAAAATGATGAAAAACTTGATTTGAAAATTGATTGGATGATTAGGACGAATTAGGACATGTTATCCACCTTTACCAATTATAGTTCTCCTTAGATTTCGTTGATTAGATTAATTATGCATGTATCTGAATTAAGTGCCCATGCAAGGGTCTGCCTAAGGCTCACCCCACACATTTATCTTCTCTTGGATTTCATGTTTAAGCGTGATGTACCCGCCCTTAAACAACTATTACCGATGGTGCGTGATAATGCATGAAACATGAAGAAGATTTAATGACACTACACTATCCCTAGTAAAGTGATGTACAGTCCTAGGAAGTCATGAGTTTAGATTACGAATAAGATTCCTCCTCTTAAACGTGATGCTACAAATTGCAGGGTGAACACAAACATCAAGGTGATCCGTCAAGCAATTACATCGACAATTATACGCAGATAAGGTGATCAAACTTACAAGCATAAGTTGAGTTCATGAAGCATAGTAATCCAACAAATCCAGGCATACATAACAACCATAATCAACAGCCAGAAATCTAATTATAAACTAACATGGCTAGGGCTTCAAACAGCCCTAATCCTAAAGAAAACTACTCACGCATAACTAAGTTAACAAACATCATAATTGAATGCATAAAAACTTAAAGAGATTAGGGATTAAGAAACACAAATACTAAGATGAATGATGTGTGAGAGAAGTGGCACAAACACTTCTTCTTCTCCCAAGCTTCACGTCACAAAGACAATGCAAGACTTGAATCCAAAAGCATGAACAAACGGGTAAATTGCGGCTACTTTGTGCATAAACTTTGAGCAGAAATTTTTGCAGAGTTTTGGGACCTTAGGAGGTAAATTAGCCGTCCAAAAATAATGAGAAAAAATATATTTATATCCTGTAACACCTGCCCTAACATCTCCCTCAAAGAAAAGGGAAAATAGCCCCAAAACAAGGAGGAAAACTCCTTGTTTTCGTGAAAAATCATAGTTAGTCGTTTTTGTGTCCTTCTTGTACAAGGAGTCCCTCTTCTTCCTTCTTTCCACTTCTTGACTTTATATTTGACTAGGAATTCATTTAATGCTATCCTAAATCAGATTAAATTGCCCTAAAATAAAGGAAACATGATGAATTGCGGCTAGGGAAGTTAATTAACCCTAGCCATGTACAAGATGGTTTCTTAATTTCCAAGAAACTTACTTTTCCTTGTTTCTTGCCTCTTTAACTTCAAGATCGGATTTGGAATATAATTAAGTCTTTTTATCCAAGTCAACCCATGTCATTCCTTATTGAGAAAGGTAGGAAAATTCGTCCAAAGTTGCTTGATGCACAAGTAAACCCCCTAAAACACCCTTAACCGCATTTTGTGGGCTTCTAGGGGCTAGGCCGTGACTTTTAAGGTCTTGGTGGATCTTGGTCATGTAAATGGGAGATGATGAGGCCCTTTATGAGTCCTTGATGAGTCTTTAAAGATTTAGCCTTGGAAAGATCACATTTCATTGCAAAACATGATGTAAACCTCAACTAAGCAATCTGCACAAACTTTACAAAAGAGATCATTTTCAAACAATAGTAAAAGGGATAAGAAATAACGTTGAAACGATGCTTAATTTGTGACTTATCAGTAGCGCCAGTCGTCGTCCCCGGTGAGCCATTTACCGTTGACCCATTGACCCGTTGACCTGACCCATTGCCCCGACCCCTTGACCCATGGACCTGACCCGTTGACCTAACCCGTTGACCCGTTTACCGTACCCATTGATCTGTTGACTTGAACAGTTGACACGTTGACTTGACCTGTTGACCCGACCCGTTGGCTTGTTGACCTGAATCATTGACTCGTTGAGTCGACCAATTGACCTAACCCGTTGACCTGACCGGTTGAATCAACTCATTGACTGTTGACCAATGACGTCAATGTTGACTTTGCTGACGTCAACGTTGACTGTTGACTTTTTTGTTGACCAAACATTCACCCATGTGTGGGGGCGTGTGGACACGAGTTTCGAGGTTAAACCAACCTTGTTCAAAATTTTTTTACAATTTGAATTTAATGGTGGTGGTTTCAGGTTGATCGGAGGTCGTTTGTTACGTCATTTAGAGGTTTTTCGCCTCTGGATGTTAATTCAAGACACGTTCACCATTCTGGGATGTGTGAGGATCTTTGATATGGACATGTATAGGTTGATATTGACCTTTGAGTATGATTTGGTTAGGTTTGGATGTCCCAGAGAGTATGGAATAGCCACGGAGTGGCTTACGGCTCGGGTTTCGGAGCGCGCAACACAGAAAATTTGTGAGTGGGCTTTTTTTTTTATGAAATATAATGCAGTAATAACTGTGTTATATGTCTTATGAACATGATTTGAGATGCCTTGAGTGCATATGATTTAAATATGTTTTATATCGCATTTTCTACGATATTTCACGTTTGTACGTGTTTCGAGATTTATGCTTATATGATATTTAGGCTTAGGCCAAGTATACTACGTGCATGTGATTATGTCATTTTGATGGTTTCACGGAGAGGCGTGAAATCGAGGATTTGATTTACGATTTTGAAGGATTTCACAGAGATGTGTGAAATTGAGATTCGAGCATGAGTTCCAGTTAGAAATCCCTTTTGATTATTTGGATTGGAAAAATGATTTGAACAATGAAATGGTTTTAGACTTTAGAAATATCTTTCGGGCGGATGACCCAGTTGATTTATGGTTTAACTTAGAGTAGTCAAACGTGAAATATATTGGGCTATGACCCAGTTATGAGATTTTTGATAGATATTTCGGGCATGAGACCCAGTTGTGGATTTGATAGGATTCGTGGAATCCTAGGTTTATAAAGTGTTGGTAGACACTATTTTCAATGATGGTTTTGTGGAATCGGATTTGTTGAAACTATATTCCGGGCATGGACTCTGTTGAGATGATTTATGAGAAATAACTGTTTTGATTTGAGTTACACCAATTATGAAAATGTTTCCACTGCTTTCAAAATGATGATTATCATTTTGAGTTTAAAGACTCGGGATTTTAAATACTTGGATTATGAGAGGGTCCGGTTGTGAATATGTTTCCCTGGAAAACACCCTGGAGATAATGCTCGCCTATGAGGTACGAAGAGGTCACGATGCGCCTGCTGTTGAGCAGCCGAGGGAGGCTCGACTCAGGAGTGCCGTATGAGATCGATCGATGATATGTTCATGACGATTTGGTGATCGTCGGCCAATGATGTGTTCACGACGACATGCTCAAGATCAGATTAGTCCTTGAGCTTATGGGCATGCGTTGTTGGGATTGAAATCGTGACTGATGATGATGGGCTGAGATCCCACATTATATTATATTTGGGCTGAGGTCCCACATGGATTCGATTTGGGCTGAGACCCTTTGTGATTTTGTTTTGGACTGAGACCCTGTGTGATTTGGTTTTGGGCTGAGACCCTGTGTGATTTGGTTTTGGGCTGAGATTTTACTGAGGAATTGGCTTTGATTGAGAAGCATTTTTCACTGTTTTGAAAAGCAATATGATTTTCTTTTGAGAAAAGTATTTGAATACTTGTATTCTGATGCATGCATGCTTTTATGTGAAAGGTATAAATGTCATTTTTCTTAAATTGTTTCCAACTGATTGTTTTTGTCCACTCACAACTTTTAATGTTTTTGATACCCTTCAGGTTAATCGCGGATGCGGGCTGTAGCAGAGATCGAGACGTTATATACCGATGCGTAACCCCACAAATCCTTGCGTATTTTGGATAACCCCGAGCGGGTTAATGTTTTATCCCTTGTTTGGCACGTGGTGTCAGACGTGAACAACAACATCCTATGATAATCCAGGGGGATTGAGATGGGTCCTGTCATAAACGCTTACTGGGGTATTGGTACAAGGTACCTTGACCCATTTCGAGTTCTGAGAAATATCTAACATTTCCCAATCATGTACTCAAGGCAGGGGGGCATGTATTCCATACTCATTTTGCAATCGTAAGTTATAAACCTACCAGTTTTACTAGGCCCATAACGTTGCTTTGGGTCCCACCCCGAAGCCTAAGCCTATAACAATATTTCCATCCTCGGTTCACCTGGGGCCCTAAATTCCCAACTCCAAGTCTTTCTTGAGTTCACACCAATAACTGATGACAGGACCCATCCCTAATCCATTATGATTTACGCGAAATATCCTGCTTTCATCTGACACCACGTGTTAAACCAGTGATAATACCGTGACCCAAACAGGTTTTTCTAGAGTACGCAGCTTCATGTTATGTCTCAGTCACTACTATAGCCCGCATCTGCGATCAACTTGGAGGGTATCAAAAACCATTAAAATGCGAGTGGACAAAAATAAATAGTTGGAAAATAAATTTCCGAAATCAACATTTATACCCTTCAATTAAAAACATGCATTGATAAGAAAACATGTAATCTCAAATGTTTTCTTAAAACCAAATCATGTTGCTTTTCAAATCAATAAATAGTGAAAACAACTGTACAATAAGTAATAATAGAAAACATGACCAATCCTCGTATCCCACATTTGTTAAATACCGTCATATCATATCATCATCAGTCACATCATCCGTGCAACGCGAGCAAATAAGCTCCTAGACTACTTAGGTCTGAGCACGTCGCCGAGAACATATCAACGGTCGACGTTCCAAATCTTCATTCCAAGTCAAGCCTCCCACGGCTACTCGATAAGGGCAGTGCATCGTGACCTCTCCAGGGGGACACAGCACACCCCGGAGGTGAGCAACAATCATCGGGACCTCTCTGGGGAAACACATATAAATCTCAAGAGGACGGTCTTAGTGAAAAAAGTTATCAAATCAAATCTCGTAGGGTCTTGGCTCAAAACCAAATCACATAAATTCTCTATCCAAATCCAAATCTTGTAGGGTCTCAACCCAAAATCAATCTCGTAAGGTCTCAACCAAAAATCAAATCTCATAAATCGTCTTAATAGGGTCGCTGCCCAAAGCATAGCTTTCAAATACACAAAGAATCACACTCGGAGTCTAATATTTTTCCAACAAGCTCACAAGCCCGAAATATCTTTTCATAAATCCATAAAGGGTCACAAGCTCGAAACGCCATTTCACAAATCAAATAACTGTTCAAATTCACATTTGGCTATACTCTAAGTCAAATCATTAACCAACTAGGTCTCAAGCCCGAAATACCCTTTTCACACATCTCCGTGAAAACATTCAAAACTGATAGTCAAAACATCATTCAAATCATTGAAACCCGAAGAACAAAGAAAAATCGGCCTAAGCCTAAAGTATCATATAAAACACAAATCTCAAAATACGTTCACAATAACATTTTCAACGAACATGCTCAATAATCATACTCAAAACATTATGCAATCAATGTAAGCAAATCCAAAGCTAATCCAAAGTCTCTGGGGCGTCTGGGCCTGTCCAAATCAAACCCAAAGGTCACTATTAACCTATATAAGTCCATACCATAAACCCTCAAAAAATCCCAAAACTGAGAATGTGTCCCGTGGAGATAAACCTCCAAATTACCCTATCAAAAGATCTCTGATCGACCTGAAATCACTACCATTGGACTCATATCGTCAAAACCTTTTGAACATGATTGGTTTGACCTAAAAATTCGTGCCCATGTACCCACACGCGCCAGTCAAACCTCACACACGCTTGGTTAACGCTGACATCATCCGTTGATGTCAACTGCTAACGTTAGCCCTAGCTAACGTCAGTGCTGAAGTCACCTGCTAACCTCAGCCTAACATCTGCAGATTTGACAGCTCTAACAATATGCCACGTGGCACTCCCTGATTGGTTCCATGTGTCACCCTCTAATAGTGCCACGTCACATGATGACATCACCTGTTGACATCATCACTGCCACATGTACTAGCACGTGTTACTGACAACTCTGACAACCTTCTGACACACTGCCACGTAGCACAACCTCACTGGTCCACGTGGCCTAACATGTTTGACATGGACTACCACGTCAGGTAGCACGTCAGCTAGCACGTCACATGACAATTCGTAACACAGTGCCACCACCCCACTTGTCCACGTGGTCTAACAAGTATCTAGTGGCACTGCCACGTCAACTACTGATTTGACTGACACCTGGCCATGTGTCACCCTCTCTGGTTGGCCACGTAGCCTGACATCATGATATGACATGCCACGTCATCATCTTGAACCTTCAATCTGGTCGACCCGGACTCCTGTAACGACTCATTTGACCCGCAACCTTGACCCGGTCGTATCACTCTCATTCGACCACCAAAACTCACCATTCTTCAACTAATCGACTAGTCTCAATCCCAGGAACATGTCCATAACCTCATAACCAAGAAAATTCACCTTAAATCACTTGGCCCAGATCGACTCTTCACGGTCAACCTTCTAACCTCCACCAGAGCTTGTCCAGTGGTCCTTTGCCTCTCATTTTTTATCCTGCAGGCCCGTATGGTCTCCAAGAACACGTTTAAAGCTTCAGAACAATTTCCAAATGTCTAGAAATCAAATTCTCAAAAATCAATCCGAACAGATTTACGGGTTACCTGGGTTTCATGAATAGCTAGCCACCGTTGTGGCTCCGCCACCACCACTGTCTCTGTCTCTCCCTCTCGACTCACCCTCTCACTCTGTCTCTCTCAAGCAGCACTAGGTGGTGAGGGAAGATGGGAAAAGTTGTGGGTGAGGGGTTCGGGTGTAATGAAGAAAATGAAGGAAATGAGATGCATGAATGTGGGTTTTGGATCAAAGGATGAGTGACATTTTTCACTCATCTGGTCCAAACTAGATCTTTTGGGCTCACTAAAAACAAACAACAATGTCAACTTTTCGAATTACGTGTAACCGTAAAATCTGATCGAACCTTCCTTGACCCGTAACTTTCCCATTCGATTTCCGAATTCGACATGCCGCTTGTCTACGGATTCGTAACGTGTCGATCTATATAAAGGACCTGAGTCCACGCGCCAATGACCTCTGGATTTAAAAGGAAACATTTTCACCCTTCTAGGGGTAAAATCATCATTTTACCTCGACTAATCCTGATTAGTCTCGATTAATCCTTAATTAAAACTCATTATTTACGAAATCCAGGACGGGACGTTACATCTGATATGACCAGTAACCATAATTGGATATCCTGACTCCTATTGGAGTCCTAACTCAATAATCACCATCCAAACTAGTACTGGTGCATGAAGTTATTAACCATAACATTTCTACATGTGTCAGATTCAACATAAGGCCTTACATCCCCTAGAATCTTAGATGCATATTCGAACCAAAAAGACAAATACATGTATCATACATGTACAACATTCTATCATATACAATAATGTTTATTAGTGAGTTCACTTACTAATCAGAGTCAGACAACGATTTCCCTCAAAGAATCCATGACTTTGTTATTCACACCACTAATCCTATTCAACATCACAATTATAAAATAACACATAGTCATATAACACCTCAATTAACCTAAGTGAGCCACACTAGCAACACGTATCACATACAACCCACTAACAACACGTCCAGCCTCAAACACTACCTAGGGACTGCTATTCTCGTCTCACTACCAGGCCGTGCACGAGGCTCATATCTTGGAGGCATAACAATTTATAGTACATATCAGAACCTACGCTCTGATACCAAGTTGACAAGACCCAACCTAAAAAACCGTACATACAAAGTACTCAGTTCATGCTCTTGTCTGATCAGTAACCTAAAAATACCAAAAGTATCCTCGAAACCTTGACAGACAAGGGATACTTGCAACTTCGTAAGCTTATGCCTCCACTCTGGAAACTCGCTCGATCCTCGTGCAGCTCTGGAGGGTTTCAAAACCGACCAAATGTGTGAGTGGACAATATTAAAGGTTTATAAAAACATATTATTCAAAATTATACCGTTTTCCCTTCGTTTAAGAAAACTATGCATGCATCGACTTTACGAATAAAACACCAAGCTTAAATTACGTGCATCAAGGTATCTCTGCAAAGGCAACTAGACCAAAGCATAGACTCATTAATTATAGAAAACCAGCCACGTTAACATACCAATATAAACATGACTACACCAATGCATAAGCATACCAAACACACAGAACCAGTGTCGCTTAATTCATTAACATACCAAACCAACCAATCACATCAACTGACCCAATCTCGATGTCTGCAAGCTGAATCATCATGTCAATGTGCACTACTGGTAGGTTAATATCACTCAGAAATTACGGAGCCAAACTCAACGTCCGAGTCACGATCCTAGTATCCGAAATTACGGAGCCCCATGCTCGATGTCTGAGACAAGTCTCGGGAGTGACAGAGCCCAGCTTGACATCCTAGACTATCCGTCACAATCTGGTATTTCGAGGAGGGTAACAACCATATCACATCATATCACAGTCACAAAATCACAATCATCACAAATCACTTCAAATTTCTCAAATGCAGAGGAACCAAAAATCTACATCGACAATAACTTAAACCATCATCCAATATCAAGGTCTTAAGCCCCAAAACCATAACTCAATCCAACCTCATAAAATGAACCATTAAAATATTCAATAAAATCATATAAAAATCCCAAACATCAATCATCACCAAAATCACATAAATATATCATAATGTATATAAAACCGTTTCCCAAAACACAATAATGACTTGGAGTAAGATAAACCAGAATTCCTCGCAAAATGCCTTAATAAGATTTTCCTTAAATATTCATAAAGATTCCCTAAATTCATATAAATCATATGTAAATAACCATCAAGAAATGCTCATAGTAAATAATTTAAAATCCATATAAAAAGGCATGCATAATATTTCAGGAAAAAAAAGTGTCCACTCACATGTACATTTATGTGACCGAACCGAATTATCCGTTTTTCCGAAAAAGCCAAGGACGTCAATTGACACGACCCATGCCAATCCCCACGGGATTAACGCGGAATGTGTCATGCTCCCGTGACAAGACCCACCCAGATTAACACCCCGATAATCGGAAAGAATAGTGCTCCCGTCTGACAATCGAACATAAACTACCAAAAGTAACCGTAACAAACAACACACACCCATTATCAGACCAGGGATAACTCACGATACATTTCACAGTACAACAAGTCAGGTATGATAGAGCATTGCTAAAGATACAAGAAAAGAAACAAAAGCCTACTCTATGAGTGGACTAAAACTAATGTTCGTGAAAACACTTTTAAAGAAAATCAGAGTTAACCCTCTTTTTTGTTCAAAACACGCATGCATAACATAACATCTGAAAACAATATGAAAACAATCATGATATAATGTAAATTTGAACACAACATCAATGAATTGAACCTGCTGGATGACATATGAATGAGTCTTTAAACTCAATAGCATAACAGCCTCTCGGGGAACGAGTCTATAAACTCAATAACAGGCCTCTCGGGTAACAACGAGTCTTTAAACTCAATTGATATCGGGCCCCCGGGTCAATCGACGAGTCTTTAAACTCAACACATAACATCGAATCCAGCAAATTGAATTTAAAATCATTCAAGTTTCAAGTCAAAATTACATAGCATAATTCCGAATATAGTTTCATCAAAACAAACTATCATCACCAATATTTAGTACATAGTAGAAATCCAAGGTTTTCCAACCATATCAAACAATATTAAATCAAAATCTAGCATCAAAAGTCCAAAGGATTCACAAACTGAGTCAAAATCAAAGTCCAATAGAGTCTCAGGCCCAAAGAATCATTTTCACGTAAATTTGCAAAATATTAATCAAAAATTCGTAACCAATAGTAACTCATGAAAATTCAGCACCATCAAGGAAATCATTTTAATGAAAATCATATAAATAAATAGGTAAAATAGTTATGTATGCACAGTTAGAAACAAAAGTCCACTCACTAAGTCCGAGCGCTTCAATTGTGACCCGTACGCTCCTGAGACATCTCGGGAATGTCCTGGCCTAACATTAAATCCCCGATTTTTTTTTTGGATTTTTAAACGTATTTAAAATAAACCCGAAAACTTCAGACACCTAAAACTACCTCGAAACGGTGTCCGATCGACTCAAAACTTGTGCCAAAATGTTCGTTACATCGAAAAGATGATAACACGTTTTGACAATGTCTTGAAATTCGGGTTCACGTGCCCTCACACGCTGCCTAAAGGCGCTGCGAGTGGAAGCCACGCGCCATGAACAGTGCCGTCTTCAACCTCCGTTGCGACTCGATTCACTGGTATTCGGGTCATCCGACCCGGCGACCCGACTCGGTTACAAACATCATCATTTCTCAACTTTTTCCTTCTTTCTTCAACTAATCTCCACTAATCTAGCTTATGGGACAAGTGTCCCTGTCTAATTTGTCCAAATTAGCTGCAAGGTAAATGTACCAAACTACCCTTGCAAATAAATTCCCAAATTGCCCCTACGACTTTTAGATCAAAAACTGACCCATAAGTACTCTGTTGCCGACGTGCTACCTTCGATGTACTCAGGATATCGAGACCTACACAATGGTCCTTGAAATGCATGTGAAATGTATGTCATAAGAAAATTCAACTTTGACCACAAAATATACAAGGGTAAAAATGTCATTTTTACACTAAAGTTTCTGAATTTACATATTTTCCTTTCCGGGCCGTTACAATATTGTAGGACCCGTGTCCTGGACGGGACAGTGAATGATCCCACATTCCTACGAGGGGGGAATGGTCTGGGAGGGGAATGGTGGTTTGCCTTAAATGTGTAGGCACACACCTATCTAACACGAGGCCTTTTGGGAGCTCAGTGGCTTTGGGTTTGGTTGGAACTCCAAAGTTAAACGAGTTAAGGTTGTTGCAATTCCATGATGGGTAACCCCCTGTGAAGTTATACTGTGAGCTCACAAAAACAAAAACGTGAGAGGGAGGAGGCCCAAAGAGGGTAATATCGTGCTATAGTGGGGTCCTGACTGAGGAAGGTCGCATCCTGACATCCCGTCTAACACCAAGTGTCAGCCAAGAGATAACCTCACCTTAACCCGCTTGGAGTTATCCAGAGTACGCTAAGATCAGTGGTGGAGTGTGATATCTCGGCTACATCCCGCATCCGCGATCAACCTGAAAAGTGTTCAAAACCATTAAAAACTGTGAGTGGAAGAAAATAAAGAATTTAATAAAACACATTTCAGAAAAGACATTTATACCCTTCGTTAAAAGCATGCATGCATTCGAAAACCAATTAACTCAATCATTTTTTGAAAATCAAATCATAAGTTTTCCAAATCCAAACTCAGTGAAAAATGCTTCTCAAGCAAAGCCATTTCCTTCCTCAAATCATTAGGGCCTTAGCCCAAAACCATAAATCCATAATCCAAGTGGTAACTCAGCCCAAAACCAAGTATGTGGGGCATAGCCCAAATCCGTAAAATACCGTATAACCAGTTCAAAGAAAACACATTTAACCATCCTTGGCATCCCAGATGCTTGTAATCCATCCTTGGCATCCCAAATGCCTGTAATCCATCCTTGGCATCCAAGATGCCTGACTTCCTAGATGTCACTATCATAAGCTACACGTGCCCCTCGGTCTCAAGCCGAGTCTCCTCAAGGTCAACCCAGGTCCTTGACCCTCCTTGGGGGTGGATGCTTTAACCTCTAGCAATCCCAATCCTAGACCACTCTAGGGCCTTTCACGTAGAGCGGCCCCTCTCAAGCAATGCTCTAACTCCAGTGTCCTTGACACCTGGAGTGTAATCCACACATAGGATGGTATAGTTAGATAACCGAAATCAAATCCATTTCAACAGGATCTCAGCCAAAAATATAATGTCCGTGTACCATTTCCACGAATCCCATTAGGGCCTCCAAACCCAAGATCACATTTCATAAACCACAAATAGTACTCAAACCCAATATCATAACCAAATAGGCCTCTAGCCCGATGTCGTAAAATCAACTGGGCCTCAAGCTCGATATAATAAAATCAACCGGGCCTCAAGCCCCATATCTCATTAAATCAAATGGACTTCAAGTCCCATAGTTCATAAGTCGAATGGGTCTCAAGCCCGATTCCAAATTCCTAAATCCAAAATTATTCCATTAATCCCTTATTGAAAACACATGCATGCAAGAATCCATTATAAACGAATGAGTAGCTCCGGGATGAATTAAAGCACAAACATCATGTCCAAAGATCGTGAGTGTACCTGTCACATGTCACTTATTCCATTAATCCCTTATTGTCACACCCATGTCACAGTCCAGTGCGGACACCTCTCTACCCGCCAACAACTCACAGTCCCGTGATATAAATGAATGAGTAGCTCCGGGATCAATTAAAGCACAAACATCATGTCCAAAGATCGTGAGTGTACCTGTCACAACACCAGGTGCTGCCCTGGCCTACTGCTGCGTAACCGCAAAAACTCAGGCCTGTGGTCCAGCTGCTCGCCCTTGGCCCCGTCCCCTCAGTCCACTAGTCGCTCCAGCACCACCTCCTCTAGTACTCACAGTCCCAGAAACTGCAGCTGTGTTCCGTCCCTGCTCTGCTCCACCCCGACCTGCGCCACCACCCTATGGCAAAGATGGACACTCCCTCCGATAGTGGCTCCACTTGCCACAGAAGTAACAACTAACACTGGAAGCATCTCGACCAAAAAAACCACTCTGCCGTCTTGTGGAAGCAACCGAAGTCGCGCTCGCCTATGGAGCAGTCTGTGCCCTAGGCGCTTTGAATCCAGGACTCTGAAAATTACCAGGCCCACCGTAACGATCATTGCCTGCAGATGAGGCTCCACCATAACGTCCCTTCTTCGGGGCTCTTTGACCATACGATCCAGGAAATGAACGCTCTCGACGTTGTCCACCACCAGAGTATTGTGGGCGTGTCGGGAGACTAGCCTCAACCAGCACTGCGGCATCTGACAACTCTCAGAGAGTAGTAAAAGCTCCGGCCGTCACAATGGCCCGTATCTCACCCCGTAGGCCAAGCTCGAACCTACGACATTTCTCAGCCTCAATAGACACAAAGGTAGGAGCAAAACGGGCTAGCATCTGAAATTTCTGCTCATACTCAGCTACCGACATGCTCATCTGTTGGAGCTGCAGAAACTCGGTCTCCCTAGCATCAGGGAATGAACGGGGATAATACTGATCCAGAAACCGTTCACGAAAGGTCTCCCAAGTCAATGTACGGGCATCCCAACCCGACAACTCCAGAGTATACCACCACTCATAAGCAAATCCATCAAGTAAAAAGGTGGCCAATACAACTCGCTCCCCAGGAGGACAGTGCATCACAGCAAAAATCCGCTTAAATCGGGAAATCCAACGGTGGGAATCCTCGGAATCCGCCTCACCACTAAACATCGTAGCCACAAGATGCTGGGCTCGCTCGATCGAAGCACTCTCGGCATCACTAGCGACGCCATCATCAGGTCGTGGAGGGGGTTCACGTCGCGGAGGCATGGCCGATTGTCCTTTCTGAAAGAGGCATAAGTTAGTACAATAATTGAGGCACACCCAAGTGCTAGACACGAACCGTAAACCTATGCTCTGATACCAATTGACAGGACCCACCCCGATTATCGCCTTGATAATCGGGAAGCATCCTGCTCCCGTCTGACAATCGAACCCAAAAGACCGGAAAACCAAATAATATTACATCACACCTATTGTCAGACTAGGGAGATAAAACAAATACAACCGACTGGACATCAAGTCCATAGTTTCACAGAGCATAAAATTAAAAAACAAGTTAAAGAAAAAATCCTACTCTGTGAACTAACTACTCCGCAACGGAAAACTTTATGCCTCTGCCTCTGCCTCGACGCTAGCCCCCGAACTCGTACCACGACCTAGAGGGTAGTTAAAACAACAAAGTGTGAGTGGACCGAAACAAAAGTTTGCAGAAAATAGTTTAAGGAAATCGGGGTTCGCCCTCTAGTTTTATAACACGCATGCATAACCAGATATTCGAAAACCGCGTATTAAACATTCGAAATCCCTTTTTCCGAAACACATGGAAAACATTGCAGAAAACCATCATAACTCGTGTAAACTAATATAATATTACCAAAATCCAGAAACCGTCATTTTGAAACATCAATTACGCAAATCAAGTAAAAAGTGAATCAATAATCACAATTAAACCGTTGGATCCATCAGAGTCTTTAAACTCAATATCAGGCCTTCCCGGGATATCAACGAGTCTTTAAACTCAAAACATAATCAATAGGCCTTGGGGGTATCACAATAACCGAGTCTTTAAACTCATGAGTCTTTAAACTCAATTCGGGTTTTTAAATCCAATTTTCCGGGCCCGCCCCCGTCATCAATTAACCGGGTCATTAAACCCAAAACCAGATCTAACAATCAACCGGGTCTTTAAACCCAAAACCATTTATAAACACAATAAACCATGATTCATCATGATCCGTTTAATAAAAATCATTCCGAAAATCATATCTTGTCATAATAGGACTTATGTCCGAAATCACTTGCAAATTCCAAAACATGCAATTCCCGAAAACCACTTCACAAATATAATCAAACCATCATAAGTACGTAACATGCATAATCATATCCAAATACTTCATCAAAACATCATTCATTCATAGGAGAAAAACGTAACCTCGAAATGCGTGAAATACGATAATTATCTCGAAAAGCGTGAAATCACGTAAAACCGAAATATCATATTTATCAACATAAAATCATATGTGAAAACATAAGATAAATAAGTAAAATAGTCATGCATGCACAGTTTTGAAATCAAAAGTCCACTCACGGTCTTCGAACGCGTCAATCGCGCCCCTTGCGCTCCTCAGTAGCTTCGGAAGTGTCCGGGCCTGTAAAAACGTACAAGGAGGGTTACAATCATCCCCAAATAACTCGTAAGATTTTCCCTAATTTTTCCGGATTTTTTCGCGTAATTAAACTTAAGGACCTAAACTTCCGAACCCTCGAAACTATCCCGAACGACTCCCGATTGACTCGAACTCTAAAGATAAAATGTTAATTAGACTGAAAGGAATACGTTTCATGTTGATCGTGACAGGAGACGAAATTACACGCGCAGCCATGCGCCGTCCAAAGTAGCTGCGCGTGAAGGCCTCGCGCCCAGCTACAGTGTCGTCTCTCCTACCCGACCATCCTGTTAAATGGGTCTGTTACCCGCGACTCAACTCGACTAGTTAACCCTCAATTCTCCATCAATTCCTCCCGTTTTCAATCCTATCATCTTCTCTAATCCATTAATTTGAGTTCTGTACCAATGATTAACCTCGACTGTCCCTAAATCGATCAAACCCAAACTCGAACAGTCGAACAGGTCGACGTCTGGAACTCACCCAACTTAGCCCCATTTTCAAATTAACTCAGATAGGAGCTTAAGGGAACCTAGACGAACACAATTGCACAACCAATTGAACAAGCCGTTACCTGGTAGCCGTCGTCCTCAACACTGTGTTTTTCCAGAAACGGGAACTTGAGTTCCTGAGCAAACCTTGATCAAACCTCTTCAATTCTTGCACGGTGATGTTTGTAATGGTCTTAGAATGCTAATCCAACTCACGGTTTGGCTCGACTCACCTCAAAACTCGACCTTTGAATTTCCCTCCATTTCCTGCGTTTTCCTTCCCCGTCTGTTTCTCTCACACACAGCTCCCTCAACTGATGCGAAATGAAGCAAAATGAAATCCTCTCTCCCCCCTACACGGTTAATCGATCAAAGCGGCTAGAAACCCGTGGGAAACCAACTGAGGTCTCTGAAAATGTTTCCCACAAACACAGAAACCATGGCCAATTTTTAAACTAGCCCGTGCTCTGTGTGGCCTCAGTCCCTTCAACATTGTCCCCCACTGCCTCAATTAACTTAACTAAACCACCCCACGCAGCCGCTACTCAATTAAACAAAGACAATGATCAGAGCACTCACAGCACGGTTGGGCAGACTCTGTTTTTCACGGGGGTGCTACAGTAACCGCCGTGCAAATGACTAAAATGCCCTCAGGGCAATAATTACCAAAATACCCTCCAACTTCCGTGACCCGTAACTCGGTCATCCGATGTCCGTTTCAAGCGTGCCGCCTGTCGTTGTACTCAGGGCTTCGAGACGAACCTAACGGTCTTCGAGTCATGTGAAAAACAATCGTATTTCAAAAAGTCAACATTTTCCCCCTAATCGTCCAAATTACGGAAATGCCCCTGAACTTCCGAACGTCATAACTTTTTCTCTGGACGTCGGAATTGGACGTGCCACCTGTCTATGAACTCGTGACGTCCCGAACTACGCCACGGTCATCGGTCAACGTCCGTTCGACCTTCCATTCAAAAAGTCAATAGTTGGACCACACCAAACACAGTTGTAAAAACGTCGTTTTATACAATATTTTACAATATTACATTTTCCGAATTTCCGGGGTGTTACAATCTCCCCCCTTAAGAAATTTCGTCCTGAAATTTCAAGGGAACAAATAGGGGAACTGTTCTCGCATCTGCGCCTCGGGTTCCCATGTGGCTTCCTCCACATACTGGTTCCTCTAGAGAACCTTTACCAGAGGAACGGTCTTCCGGCTTAGCACCTTATCCTTTCGGTTCAAAATCTGTACCGGCTGTTCTTCAAAACTCAAGTCCTCTCGAAGTTCAATAGGTTGTTCCTCCAGTACATGAGATGCATCAAATACATATTTCTGCAGCATCGATACGTGGAAAACATCGTGGACTTTCGAAAGTTCTGGTGGTAGTGCTAACTTGTAGGCCACCTGACCAATCCTTTCAGTAATCTCATAAGGTCCGATAAAACGAGGGCTCAACTTTCCTCGCCTGCCAAATCTCACTACACTCCAAGGGGACAGTTTCAGAAATACCCGATCTCCGACCGCAAACTCAAGATCTCTAATTCGATGGTCCACATAGCTCTTTTGTCTGTCTTGGGCTGCCTTGAGCCTATCTCTGATGAGTTTGACCTTCTCCGTTGTCAATTCCACCAATTCGGATTTAGTTAGCTTCCTTTCACCCACGTCTGTCCAACACAACGGGGTTCTGCACTGCCGTCCGTACAAGGCTTCGTAAGGAGCCATCCCAATGCTCTCCTGATAGCTGTTGTTATAGGAAAATTCCATCAAGGCTATGGGTGATTCCCAAGTGCCTTGAAATTGCAAAACGCAAGCTCGCATCATATCCTTCAATATCTGGATGGTCCGCTCAGACTGGTCGTCAGTCTGAGGATGAAATACAGTGCTGAAACGAAGTTTCATCCCGAAAGCTTCCTGTAGACTTTGCCAAAACCGAGAGGTAAACCTCGTGTCTCTGTCAGAAACTATGGATTTTGGAGTACCGTGCAAACGGATGATCTCATCGATAAACAACTGAGCCAACTGTGTCATCCTGAAGTTCTCTTGCACCGGCAAGAAATGAGCTGATTTCGTAAGCCTGTCCACAATCATCCGAACTCCATCGTGATCTATGGGTGTCCTAGGAAGTCCAAACACAAAATCCATCGTTATGTGATCCCATTTCCATTCTGGGATAGGTAGTGGTTGCAAGGCTCCATAAGGTCTTTGTCTCTCAGCCTTCACTTGTTGACAAATTAGACACCTGCTGACAAACTCAGCGATCTCCCGCTTCATACCCGGCCACCAATAATGTTCTCGCAGTGTACGATACATCTTGGTCCCACCAGGATGCATCGCGTAGGCCGAACTGTGAGCCTCGCCCAAGATCTCCTTCTTCAGTGCCACATCGTCCGACAAACACAATCGTCCTTCTTTTAGTAAAGCTCCATCCTCCCTGACTGTGAAATCCTGCCGCTCACCGGCTTCCACTTCGATCTGAAGTACACACGAGACAGGATCTTGAGATTGAGCCTCAACGATCCTACCGATTAAGAGTGGTCTCACATGAAAGTTAGCCAGCAAAACACCTTGGCTATCCAGTCCCAAATCAATGCTAGTCTTACGGAGTTCAACCAAAAGCGGCAAATGAACCGACCGTAGGTGCGCCACAGAATGCTTTGACTTCCGGCTTAGAGCATCAGCCACCACATTGGCTTTTCCAGGGTGGTACTCAATCGTGCAATCATAATCCTTAATTAGCTCCAGCCACCGTCGTTGCCTCACATTTAAGTCCTTCTGAGTGAACAAGTACTTCAGGCTCTTGTGATCCGTGAACAGCCTGCAAGTCGCACCATACAAGTGATGTCTCCAAATTTTCAGTGCATGCACAACAGAAGCTAACTCCAAGTCGTGCGTAGGATAATTGTGCTCATGCGGCTTCAACTGGCGCGAAGCATAGGCAATCACTTTCCCATGCTGCATTAGCACACATCCCAAACCCGGTAAGGATGCATCACTGTACACCTCGAATTCCCCACTGTCGTCTGGAAGGGTCAGTATAGGAGCAGATGTCAACCTTTCCTTCAACTCCCGAAAACTACGCTCACAATCGTCATCCCAGACGAATTTGACTCCCTCCCTCGTCAGTCATGTCAACGGGGCAGCAATGGTAGAGAAACCCTCTACAAACCTTCTGTAATAGCCAGCCAATCCCAAGAAACTTCTGACTTCAGTGATGGTCTTCGGTTGTTCCCACTTCGCCACTGCTTCAACTTTCTGAGAATCCACACTGATCCCGTCAGTTGAGATCACATGCCCCAAGAAACTCACGCTCGTCAAGCAAAACTGACACTTGCTGAGCTTCGCATACAACTGGTTTTCTCTCAAGGTACCCAGCACCATCCTTAAGTGCTCATCGTGCTCTCCCGCACTCTTCGAGTAAACTAGAATATCGTCGATGAACACGATGACGAAGTGATCCAAGTATGGCTGTAACACTCGGTTCATCAAGTCCATAAACGCTGCGGGTGCGTTGTTCAAACCAAACGGCATCACAAGGAACTCATAATGACCATATCGGGTTCTAAAGGCTGTCTTGGGTACATCCTCATCCTTAACCCGCAACTGATGATACCTAGAACGAAGATCGATTTTGGAGAAGTACTGCGCTCCTCGCAGCTGATCGAACAAGTCATCGATCTGAGGCAACGTGTATTTGTTCCTGACTGTTACTTTATTCGGTTTCCTGTAATCGATCCAGAGTCTCAAACTCCCATCCTTTTTCCTCACAAACAACACTGGGGCTCCCCAGGGGGATACAGTCGGTCTAATAAACCCCATCTCAAGTAACTCTTGCAACTGTGCCTTTAATTCTTTCAACTCAGCTGGCGCCATACGATACGGAGTCTGAGATATGGGTTGCGTACCTGGAACAAGATTGATGGTGAACTCGACATCTCGGTGAGGTGGCAATCCCGGCAGATCCTCCGGAAAGACATCCGGGAACTCCCGTACTATCGGTATATCCTCCACTCTCAATGGTGCAGCCCGTGCGTCCATCACTTGAGCTAAGTATCCCTGGCACCCTTTCCTCAACAACTTACTTGCCTTCAGGTCTGAAATCACTCCGACATGAGTTGCTCGCTGTATTCCCTGAAAGATGGTTTCTGGTAACCCTAGGCTCCGAAAAGTAACCCTCTTATCGACACACTCGATAGAAGCATGATGGAGTGTCAACCAATCCATTCCCAAAATAACATCAAAATCATGCAAGTCCAAGAGTATCAAGTCTGCTACCAAACCCACGTCACCTACCATTACGGGACACTCCCGCAACACTTGATTTACCACAAATACATCTCCTGTGGGCGTACTCACACCCATGTCACAGTCCAGTGCGGACACCTCTCTACCCGCCAACAACTCACAGTCCCGTGATATAAACGAATGAGTAGCTCCGGGATCAATTAAAGCACAAACATCATGTCCAAAGATCGTGAGTGTACCTGTCACAACACCAGGTGCTGCCCTGGCCTCCTGCTGCGTAACCGCAAAAACTCGGGCCTGTGGTCCAGCTGCTCGCCCACGGTCCCGGCCCCTCAGTCCACTAGTCGCTCCAGCACCACCTCCTCTAGTACTCCCAGTCCTAGAAACTGCAGTTGTGTTCCGTCCCTGCTCTGCTCCACCCCGACCTGCGCCACCACCCTGTGGCAGAGATGGACACTCCCTCCGATAGTGGCCCCGCTCGCCACAGAAGTAAAAACTAATACTAGAAGCATCTCGAGCAAAACCACCACTCTGCCGTCCTGTGGAAGCAACTGAAGTTGCGCTCGCCTGCGGAGCAGTCTGTGCCCTAGGCGCTTTGAATCCAGGACTCTGAAAATTACCAAGCCTACCATAACGATCATTGCCTGCAGATGAGGTTCCACCATAACGTCCCTTCTTCGGGGCTCCCTGACCATACGATCCAGGAAATGAACGCTCTCGACGTTGTCCACCACCAGAGTACTATGGACGTGTCGGGAGACTAGCCTCAACCCGCACTGCGGCATCTGACAACTCTCTGAGAGTAGTAAAAGCTCCGGCCGTCACAATGGCCCGTATCTCACCTCGTAGGCCAAGCTCGAACCTACGACATTTCTCAGCCTCAGTAGACACAAAGGTAGGAGCAAAACGGGCTAGCATCTGAAATTTCTGCTCATACTCAGTTACCGACATGCTCCCCTGTTGGAGCTGCAGAAACTCGGTCTTCCTAGCATCACGGAATGAACGGGGATAATACTGATCCAGAAACCGTTCACGAAAGGTCTCCAAAGTCACTGTACAGGCATCCCAACCCGACAACTCCAAAGTATACCACCACTCATAAGTAGATCCATCAAGTAAAAAGGTGGCCAACACAACTCGCTCCCCAGGAGGACAGTGCTTCACAGTAAAAATCCGCTCAAATCGGGAAATCCAACGGTGGACATCCTCGGGATCCGCCCCACCACTAAACACCGTAGCCCCAAGACGTTGGGCTCGCTCGATCGAAGCACTCTCGGGATCACTAGCGACGCCATCATCAGGTCGTGGAGGGGGTTCACGTCGCGGAGGCATGACCGATCGTCGTTTCTGAAAGAGGCATAAGTTAGTACAATAATTGAGGCGCACCCAAGTGCTAGACGCGAACCGTAAACCTATGCTCTGATACCAATTGACAGGACCCACCCCGTAAAATCATTCCGAAAATCATATCTTGTCATAATAGGACTTATGTCCGAAATCACTTGCAAATTCCAAAACATGCAATTCCCGAAAACCACTTAACAAATATAATCAAAGCATAATAAATACGTAACATGCATAATCATGTCCAAATCATTACTAGGCCTACAATAAATACGTAAAATCCTTCATGTTGATCGTGACCGGAGACGAAATTACATGCGCAGCCATGCGCCGCCCAAAGTAGCTGCGCGTGAAGGCCACGCGCCCAGCTACAGTGTCGTCTCTCCTACCCGACCATCCTGTTAAATGGGTCTGTTACCCGCGACTCAACTCGACTAGTTAACCCTCAATTCTCCATAAATTCCTCCCGTTTTCAATCCTATCATCTTCTCTAATCCATTAATTTGAGTTCTGTACCAATGATTAACCTCGACTGCCCCTAAATCGATCAAACCCAGACTCGAACAGTCGAACAGGTCGACGTCTGGAACTCACCCTACTTAGCCCCATTTTCAAATTAACTCAGACAGGAGCTTAAGGGAACCTAGATGAACAAAATTGCACAACCAATTGAACAAGCCGTTACCTGGTAGCCGTCGTCCTCAACACTGTGTTTTTCCAGAAAAGGGAACCTGAGTTCCTGAGCAAACCTTGATCAAACCTCTTCAATTCTTGCACGGTGATGTTTGTAATGGTCTCAGAATGCTAATCCAACTCACGGTTTGGCTCGACTCACCTCAAAACTCGACCTTTGAATTTCCCTCCATTTCCTGCGTTTTCCTTCCCCGTCTGTTTCTCTCACTCACAGCTCCCTCAACTGATGCGAAATGAAGCAAAATGAAATCCTCTCTCGCCCCCTACACGGTTAATCGATCAAAGCGGCCAGAAACCCGTGGGAAACCAACTGAGGTCTCTGAAAATGTTTCCCACAAACACAGAAACCATGGCCAATTTTTAAACCAGCCAGTGCTCTGTGTGGCCTCAGTCCCTTCAACATTGTCCCTCACTGCCTCAATTAACTTAAACAAACCACCCCACGCAGCCGCTACTCAATTAAACAAAGACAATGATCAGTGCACTCACAGCACGGTTGGGCAGACTCTGTTTTTCACGGTGGTGCTACAGTAACCGCCGTGCAAATGACCAAAATGCCCTCAGGCAAAATGCCCTCCAACTTCTGTGACCCGTAACTCGGTCATCTGATGTCTGTTTCACGCGTGCCGCCTGTCGTTGTGCTCGGGGCTTCGAGACGAACCTAACGGTCTTCGAGTCATGTGAAAAACAATCGTATTTCAAAAAGTCAACATTTTCCCCTAATCGTCCAAATTACGGAAATGCCCCCAAACTTCCGAACGTCATAACTTTTTCCCTGGACGTCGGAATTGGACGTGCCACCTGTCTATGAACTCGTGACGTCTCGAACTATGTCACGGTCATCGGTCAACGTCCATTCGACCTTCCATTCAAAAAGTCAATAGTTTGACCACACCAAACATAGGGGTAAAAACGTTGTTTTATTCAATATTTTACAATATTACATTTTCCGAATTTCCGGGGCGTTACAATCATCGTCTTCAACCTTCGTCTGGGTCGACCCGAACCTCTACAACAAGGTCAAGCAACCCGCGGACTCGACCCGGCTTGTTCTCACTCTTCCGACTACCAAAACAAACCTTTTTTATGTCATTCTCTTCATCTTAATCCCAAAAATAGATCCCTCTAATTAAAACTCTGAAAAATGGGCTAGAAACTACCTGATTCAAGGTGAATAGTATGCTCGACCTTCCACCTCCGTTTCCAATCGACTCCGATCATCGTAGTCCTTCCAAATTTGACCCTAAGTTCGTCTAGGTCTTGGGAACAACATATGATTGATCAAACAGTCCAACAAACGCCCTAATTTGATTTCAAATTTTTAAACATAAAATTGTACCTCCACGGGTTTCCAGCCACCGTGCACGACAGTCCCCACCATTGCCACCGTCTAGCTCGTCTCAACCGCCTCTCCCATTTTCCTTCACAGACCAAACACGATGGATGTGGATTGAAGGATGTTTGGGTGCGTTTGGGTAGTGTGTGTGTGTGTGTGTGTGTGTGTGTGTGTGTGTGTGTGTGTGTGTGTGTGTGTGTGTGTGTGTGTGTGTGTTTGTGTTTTTCGAGTAACAGAGAACAAAGAGAGAGGAATGAGATATTTTTAACCTAAAATTAGATCCAAGGATATGGGAAAATGGGCGACTCATCAAGTGGTCCCCAAAGATTTCAACCCAATCCAAAACTGTCATTTGTCCAATTTTCTTAGTTTGCATGAATAGTACCATTTTCCTTCCATCAACCATAACTTCCCCGTCAAACGTCTGATTTCAACGTGTCGCCTGCTACGTACTCCTAACACCCCGATCTACGTAATGGTACTCGGTCCTTATGCATTTGACCACCCAGATCAGAAGTCAACGTTTTGCCCATTCCTAGGGGAAAAATTGTCATTTTACCCCTATCGTCTGAAATCCCTAAAATAAATCCAAATTAGTCCCACTAATCCTCACTTAGTCCTTAATTAATCCCGCAAACTCGGGACGGGTCGTTACATCAATTCCTGCCACAATTTACCTCGAAGGGTCACTAACCACCTTAATTAACTAATACGAAAATCTCATAATTTTTTGAGATTTTTAAGTGGATTTAAAACGAACCCTAAATGTTCAGAAAATCAAAACTATCTTGAGATGATATTTGATCGCCTCGATAATTGTACCTTTAGATTCATATGATCAAATACTATAATTTTCATTTTGACGTCACCTTGAAAACTCCACTCATGCGCCCTATGCGCCGCCCAAAATGGCTACTCGAGGGAGCCACGCGCCTTACTGTTCATAGTCCATTTCCTAGCACCAGACCCGGTTCTCTAGAACTGGGTCATCTTGACCCGTAACTGAGACTCGAGTGTAACTCTCTCATTTCCCAGTTATTTTCTCTCCTTTCACGTTCATTCATAATGAATCCAAGAAGAGTTCTAGAACTTCAAATAGAAAGAATGTACCTTAAACTTATAGTTCGAACCTCCAAGGTTTACGTCCATGTCGTCCACTTCCTCTGTAGCTGTGTCTTCACATCTAAACCTTCAAGAAATGTTCTTAGGGAGGTCGTCTGGACACATAAGGATGATAAGTGAACTCATTTTCAAGTTTCCATGTCAAGAACCCAACTCGATCATAAGTCCTCACATTTTTCCTTCTCGGGTTCACGATGAACTCACTGGTCCGAAAGTTTTCTCCCCTCTTTCTCAGGCCTATTCCTCAGTCTAATTCATTTCCTGGCTCTTTCCTTCATCTCTCTTACCCTATGATCTCTCTTCCCTCACAGTTTGGTGGTAGGTGGAGGTTTCTTTATTTACGGTGGACACCCATCAAACCGCCCCCAAAATCATCTCCTCTCTTCTCCACATAATTAGTATGAATGAACATAAAAATCTATAGGGTAAGTTGGTGGTAGGAAATAAGGAGAAACTTTTAGAACTTTCTAGGAAATCTAGAGAATGACTAAAATTCCCTTGGTACAAAATTACCATTTTGCCCTTTGCCTTTTTTAACCCAAAACTACTTCACTCAACCTCCGATTTTGGAGTGCCATGCCGCCTATCCTTGAACTCAGGATTTTAAGGCCTTCATAACGGTCTTCTCGAAATTCTCAAATAAGGTACACATCAAGAAGTCAACATTTTGACGTTTCCCAATGGTAAAATCGTAATTTCCACAATAATTTTTCAAACTTTTATTTCCTCGAAGGTCTTGGCGTTACAGACATTTTGCAAGAAGGGTTTGAAACCTCTCGTAATATTGAGCGTATGAATCATCTTCTGCTTGAGTTATCCTCGTGATTTTCTTCCTTAGTGATATGACTCGAGAAGTAGGGAAATACTTATCAAGGAATGCCCTTGCCATCCCTTCCCATGTTGTGATATGTCCAGGGGGCAACTTGTGGAGCTAATCTCTTCCATGATCCGCCAAGGAAATGCGGAAGGCCTTGAGCTTGAGTATGTCTTCGTCTATTCCGGGAGGAGCCATTCTCGAGCACACAAATTGAATGTCAATTAGATGCATATTAGGGTCCTCGGTCGAGAACCAATGATAGGTAGGAATACGATGCATAAGACTTGATTTGAGTTCTAGGTACGAAGAATTACCAGAGGCGGGCCCTGGGTACTAGATACATGATGGGATTCCGCCTACATGTAACGACCCGTCCCGAATTCCGGGATTAGTTTAGTGACTAATCTTGATTAGCGAGGTTGAACGGTGGTTAGTAGGGCGGAATCGGACAAAATGTGCAAAATGACCGTTTTGCCCCTAGTCGTGGGCAAAATGTTGACTTTTTGATCGGGCGGTCAAACGGACTTTGACCGATGACCGTGACGTAGTTCGGGACGTCACGAGTTCATAGACAGGTGGCACGTTCGATTCCGACATTCGTAGAGAAAGTTATGGTGTTCGGAAGTTGAGGGGCATTTTGGTAATTTGGCTTATTAGGGGCCAAATGTTGACTTTTTGACCGGGAGGTCCGATGGGCGAGGGTCAAGGACCGTTACGTAGGTATCGTCGATACGAATTCAACGACAGGCGGCATGCCGAAATCGGAGATCCGACGACGACGTTATGGTCAAGAAACGAACTAACGAACCGAGGCCGGGATTAAAATAATAATATAATAATGAATAGTGACCGTTGACTCAGCACACCTGGATGAGTGACAAGTGTCACTCATCCCTTGAAACCAGAATCCTTGTCTTAGGGGAAACATCATTATGATGTTTTAATATTTATTAATTAATTAATTAATCATTTTAATTTCCATTAATTCCATTTGTGTTTTCTTAACCGTGTACAACCAAATCCAGTTTTCTCCCACCCTTGATTCCTCTTCCATTGCTGAACCTGAGAGTGCGAAATTGTGAGTGAGTTGGGTGTGAATTCAACTGGGTAAACACGAGAGATTGACTGTGAGGAGGAACTGAGAATTCGAAAGATTGAGTTTTGGGAGGGAAAATCAAATTGGACGAATTGGACTGCGACGATCGAATTGAAGCTTACAAACATCTTCCTGAGGTTGTGACGAGTCGATCCACATCAAAAACGAGAAGGAATGGTGCCGTTTTGGCTCTGATCGAGCTTGGTGACAGAGGAAGAAATCGAGGCTGAGTCGTGGAGTTTGGGGCTGTGATTGACTCAATTGTTGTGGGGAAATGACTACTCATGATCTCACGATGCTTCTGGGTTCATCAATTGAAGGAAACCGATCGAGATCGATGGACCTCCATTGATGAACAGTGACGGTGCTCGAGTTTGTGTCGTGACGATTGAACACTGGATTGAAGCAATTGGGTTGGGGGAAATGATCTACGGAGTCCATGGAAGCTTCTGGTTGAATCAATTTCAGGATATCGATCGAAATGGATGGGGTTCGAAGGATGAACAACGGACGGGTGTTCTTGGTGTTCATCATCGAATCGCGGAGTTGTAGGTAATGAATTGTGTAATCAATGTTACAGAACTTAAATTAAACTTAAAACGAAGCTAATGGAATGATCAATTGTTGTAATTAAGGCTGAATTGATAGGATTGGAACCGGGTTGTGTCGCGGGTGAATTGGATCCGTTTACCAGACAAACGGGTTGGGCTGGTGACACTGTAGCAGGCGCGTGAGTTTCACGCGCAGCCACTCACGGCGGCGCGTGACGGCGCGTGGGCGCGAATCTCGAGGTGAGGTCAACATGACTTCTGTCCTATTTAATGTAACGGACATTTTGGAATTGGTTTCGTGTCGATCGGACACCGTCTCGATATTGTTCGGGATGTCCGAAGGTTTTAAATTAAGTTTAAAAATAAGTAACAATTCGGGAAAATTACGGGACTTTGATAGGATGTTAATGATGAGGTTAGTAACCCTCTAATGTAATTTGGACAGGATTGGGAGTCCCGGTGATAGTGGTGTGGCCCGGGAGGGCCGGTGGCACGCGTATCGAGGCACACGGTTAAAACGGTCTGTGAGTGGACTTTGGTTTTATAAATTCTATGCATGCTTAAATGTTTTATATGGATTATGGTTGTGATTGTGTGATGTTGGTTTGGTTGTTGGTAAATTGTACGGTTTCACGTATTTCGAGGCGATTTATGTGCTTGCACGTAAATCGAGGTTTCTGGTTTTACATGGATTTTCCATATTTATGACTTGGATATAATGTGATGAAATGGTTTTGAAATTGGAAATATAAACTCGGGCTTGAGGCCCACTTGTTTTGGAAATTTCGGACTTGGAGTCCATTTGAGAATCGGGCCGGGGGCCCAGTTGGTTAATGAAATCGGGCCAGGGGCCCAGTTGGTATGAAATCGGGCTGAGACCCATTTGAGTTATGTTATCGGGCCAGGGGCCCAGTTGTTTTTTGAATTCGGGCCGTGGGCCCAGTGGGTTTATAAGTCGGGCTGCGGGCCCAGTTGGGTTACAAATCGGGCCGTGGGCCCAGTGGTTTATAAAATCGGGCATGAGGCCCAGTTGGATAATAAATGTGATTTCGGGTCAGGGACCCTATATTTTATAATGGTGATTTTGGGTCAAGGACCCTAAATGGAATTATGTGGTTTTATGGAAATTTCGGGCAGGGCCCAATGGTAATAAGGTGATAAAAGGATTTAATAAAACTGTTTTCCATATACCATCTGGATACAAGGATATATGATGGTCTCCTCTAGATGTCTGGGACACTGGGGAAGTCACGGTGCATTGCCTGCGAGGGGTCATTATACGGAGCAGCCGGACCGTATGATGACTCAGGAGCAGGATTGCTATGATTGACGTCAGGGACGTCAGACATCAGGGATGTCAGATATATGGACCCGGAGAGACCCCGGGCAGCACGCGTAGCTTATGAAACCGTGAGATATGACGTCAGGGACGTCTAGCGTCTGGGACGCTAAGCATCTGGGATGCTGGTGATGGTAATGGTAAAATATGGTTTAATGAATAAAATGGCTTATTGGTTGGATATGTGTTATGTGGTAAAAATGGATTATTGGTGATGAAATGGTATGTCGGGTCAGGGACCCTAAATGGTTTCGGATTTTAAATTGATGTTCAATTATGGTCGTGGGTGGTGACCCACATGGTTTTAATATGTATGGTGGTGGTATTCCACGGTTTTGGGCTGAGTTCCCACACTTGGTTTTTGGTTAACGGTCTTTGGGCTAAGGCCCTAATGGCTCGGTTGAGCAAACGTTTTGGTTACTGGTTTTTGGTGGCATGCATACGTTTTTATTGGAGGGCATAAATGTCTTATAAATGTATTTGGTAAACTTATTGGTTTTTGTCCACTCACAGCTTTTGGTTTTAATGCCCTTCAGGTTGATTACGGATGCGATTGCAGCAGAGACTGGGACATTGCACACCTCCTCCATCGGTCCTTGCGCACTCTGGATGGCCCGTTTGGGCAGTAGCTCTTGGTTATCCCTTGTCTGACACCCCTTGTTGGACGGGAGCAGGGCACATTCCACGGTAATCCCGGGGGGATTGGGATGGGTCCTGTCACTACAACTACGGATGAGGACAAGTCTCTTATGGATCAAATATCTGCCATAACTTTAAGAGGTGAAGTGTGCACCGAGCTTGCTTGGGAACTTGAATCCGAGAAGAAGCCTTGGTCTAGGTTTTGGGAGAAGCTTGGTTCTCCTTCCTTATCCTTGGAATTTCAAATACTTCATTCAATTTTGGGGTCAAGGGGTATGAGCTCGCCTTTGTCTCATCCAATTGCTTTTAGTCTTACTTTCTTTACTTTAGTCATTATGCCTTCAAACTAGAACAAACCTCGGGGTGCTTGAATTCATCCTAACATCTTACTATCCTACCCTAATCCAATAGGGCATTAAGATTAGGGAATTCTTTATCTTGTCTTCTCAAGGTATGTGAAGCACATACTATTCTGATGAAGTTAGAAGATCATTAAACTCATTAAGATTGATTGAAAATTGAGTTTCAAACTATGGAAACCATCTTTTCATTAACTCAAATTTATTTGATTAGACCCCTGTAGACTCTTCGCCACTTAGAACTCAAGGGTATTACATACCATATGCATTAGCCTTACGTTTTAGCATTACTTTTACATTTATCAAAGTATTTGTGCAGTCCATAGATGAACCATATAAAAGATAGATATACAACAAATCAAACCAATCAATCTTGAATATAGTATCAAAAGTAAGATGTAACAGCACTTATCAAAGACTCATGACTTAGGCTTTAAAACGGCCCCTAACTAAGAAGGGTTTGGACACGCATGCTAAAAGAAAACATAACAACGAAATAAAGTAGCGTTTAGAATTACACAATTTAGAAATGACGAACAAGGAGAAGCAGTAACGTCTAAATCATCAAAGTACCAGAATGTAGAAAAACACAAACTTGAATTTAAAGTAACTGAACTTATTCGTGACTAAGGGAATGTAAAAAAAAAAGAAATCTATTCTGATCTAAAAGGAACTGCTTATTACAAAGCTTTTAAGGGTCTATTTATAGGAAAATTCCTAATACTATGTCTTCAGCCACGATTCCTAAATGCACTACGATTGGGAGGTTGATTCTTTCTTGAACTATCTTGATTCTATTTTCTTAATTCCTTGGGTGGCAAGGAATTGGCTTTCCTAACCTTGCTTGGAGATGGATACCGCAAGGAACTTATCGTTCTAGATTCTAGGCTAAAAACATGGCATGATAGCTTATCACTCCCCCACTTATTTTGGATTTGTACAACTGGCCATGTGCTAGTTTTCTTGTGATTGGTCCCTAGCGTGAACACACTTTTAAGGCGGCTAGGAACCAAGAACGAAACTTCTTGATCAATCTTTGGTGATTTTATTGCGTTGCTGAGTTGGCAATGACAACTGGATGAGATTTAGGAGGCATGATCACTTTCTTGATGATGGGAGGAACCAAAATAAAGCACAACTCGAGAGGGCTTGAAAATTGGCCTAGAACAAGTATCATTTGTTAAGTACCTTAGAACTTGGCCTTGATGAGGCACCAAAATAAATGATACAATTTGTGGAAGGAATGCATAGAGAGGGCCCAAAAATACCATCGTTGACACGTCCAAATCGAGATGCCAGAAGTTGGCCCTGAGTGCGGTTGGGAGCTGAAATGTGGCTCCATGAGCCAAAAATTGGAAGTGTGTAAAAACAGGCCCTGATGAGGCACCTAAGTAGTTCATGTTATGTAGATTTTGAATCCCCAATGAGGACCTTAAGTTTCAGGCTGGAGGATGTGGAATAGAGGTGGCCAAGATTAAGAACTGCTAGCACAAAATGAGGCACATGAGCCTGGTCCTTGCTCTAGTACTCGACTGGGTCTAAAACTTGAAATGGAGAACAACGGTGGAACACGACGGAAAAAAATGGAGAAAGACCTCAAAACATGTCAATAGTGACATTCTTTGGTACTTAATCGACATAGGACCTGGTCCTCGGTTGGGCATTTGCTGGAACACGAGCTGGTCCTTGATTGGGAACGTGTCACCAGTAACATGTCATTGGGACCTGACTTGAAACACGGGACAGGTGCTGGAACTAGGCCCGATGGCTGGAGCAGGACTTGTCATTGGGACCTGATAACTGGAACATGGTTTGGGACTGGTTCTGGTGACATGCCAATACAGGCCCGCGACTTTGCCAAGATTGAGGGTTTTAGGACTCCATTCCTCATTTTTCACTAACTTTGGACTTTTAATCTAACTTTTTATGTTTTTTGCTCAATTTATCACAAAACACATTAATTTCTCCTATTGATTATATATTACATAAAAAACATGGAAATTGGTTGTCAAATGGTATTAAAAACATGCATAGATATAAGGCTATTAGCCATGGTGGCTGGAGTTGCAGAACCGAGCCGTTCATGGCACTCTAACGGCCGATTCAAGTAGCTTTCAACCTCGCAACCTATATTTTTTAATTTCTCATGTTGGTTAGGGTTAGAATGGTGGTTTGCATGTGGGGAATGGATTACATTGGTGAGAGAAAGACCATGTCAGAATCTAGGATTTTTCCGACTAAAAACCCAGATTTTGACCACCGTGGACGGTGGTGCTGCGGTGGTCCGATCATCGTATCAGACAAAGCTTCCTGAACTGTGCTCAACGGTCAATGATTGACGGACGTTAGTCAACGTTAAAATTAAAGGTCAACAAATAGAATATTCTAGGTAATATTCCCCCTACACGTGAGGCTAGTGTGGAGCACACGTGTGGCACGTCAAGCGTATGTGACACGAACTGTGGGTGCAAAAGGGCACGTGGCCATGTATGGGTACTTGTGGTCACGCCTGGGTGCTCAAGGCCGCGCATGGGTGCTCGTGGCCGCGCATGGGTGTCCATGGCCGCACATTGGTGTGGGTATTCGGTGCGTGGGACCTCCTGTCAGCATGTGGGGGCGCGTGGAAGGATTTTCTGACACTCCACCTGCGCGTGGTGGTGCGTGGAGCCTATTTCTGGCCCACGGTGGTGTGTGGGAACCCTTTTGGGATGGTTTTGTACCGTTTTAAGTGTTTTTCTAGCCCCAAAAAGTTGCATAGAGTTAATTTTCAACTCCCAGCAGCGAATAGGGGCTGTTTTCTGGGTCCCCACAGGGTGTTAGTGTTGTTTCCGGGGTGTTGGATGGTTTAGGAAGTGTCTAGGTGTGACAACCTGGAAATTCGAAAAAGAAAAATTTGGAAAATTTGAAGGAAATGACGATTTTTCTCCTAGAATTGGGTGAACAATTGACTTTTTGTTTGAGAGATCAAACAGACTTTGACCGATGACTATGATGTAGTTCGGGACGTCACGATTTCATAGACAGGTGGCACGTCCGATTCCGACATTCGAGGAGAAAGTTATGATGTTCGGAAATTTAAGGGTAATTTGGTAAATTAATTAAAAAGAGGCCATTTGTTGACTTTTTGATCGGGACCTTATTTGGACTTTCCGGAAGTACCGTTGGATAGGTCTCGGGACGCTGAATCCGTAGACAGGCGGCATGCGTCAATCGGAAGTCGGATGTGAAAATTATGGGTCTGCAAAGGCTAGGGGCATTTTGGTAATTTGTTATGGCAGGGGCAAAATGGTAATTTGGCTATGACGGCTGAGTCACCTGTGTTCATATTGTGTTAAACAAATAATGGACATCTTTTATTGTCGAATTGGGCTAAGTCAATTGTGAGGGTGAGTCACTCATGTGATTGAGTGACACATGTTGTTTGTTTAGGATAATCAGTGCCCTGATGTGGAGATATTTGTGTTTGAATTAACAAAACCGTATGTGTGTGTGTGTTTCGTGTTGGAGAGAAAACAGAGCAAAAGAGTAGGAGCAAAATCGTAATTGATTTCACTTGATTGATCTTACCAGCCCAAAACCAATTGAGACAAGTTGAACCCAATTAAATTTGAAGGGAATTCGATGTGTTTTGCCCTAGAACATAAAAGGGGAGAACATTGGATTTTCGAGCTTGAGTCGACGAATTTGAGACATGGAATGGTGAAATTGGACTTGGAACTATGCTCATTAGGACCCCACGATGCTCCCTTATGCGTCAATTGAAGGAAAACAAGGATAATTGATGAAGATTGGACGATGAACACAGTTCGACTGTTCTTCGAGAATTCGAGATCGAATGGGAGGATTGAGGTAAGTTCGAATGTAATTGAGTTCACAGATCCTTAATTAAACCTATTTAAATGTGAATGGACGTTTGAATTGTTGAAAACGGTGTAGAATTGATGGACATTGAACCGGGTCTATTCGCGGGTCGCGAGGATCCGTTTACAGGGAATCGGGTGAAGATGGTGACACTGTAGCAGGCGCGTGAGGTTCACGCGCAGCCACTCACGGCAGGGCGTGAGGGCACGTGAGCCTGATTCCCGAGGTGAGTTCAACATAACTTTTGTCCTATTTAATGTAACGAACATTTTGGCGCTGGTTTCGAGTTAATCGAACATCGTTTCAATATTGTTTCGAGGGTCCGAAGGATTATGTTATGTGTTTAATTAATATTTAATTCCCGGAAAATTATGGGGAATTAGTATGATGTTAATTAAGTCATTAGTGACCCTGAGTAATGATTTTGGACAGGATTCGAGATTCCTAGAAAATGTCAAAAATTACGGAAACGCGTGTAACTCATGAGCGGTTTGGACGGTGTGTGAGTGGATGTTTGTTTTATAAACTGACATGATGCATAGTTAAATGTTTTACATGATTTATGGCATGATTTGAATTGCAATGATTTAGTATAATTATTTCTGGCTTTAATGAATATTTTAATCGGTGTTTTGGGCACGTTTTTCGAGAAAATGTGAAATAGCTGTTTTGGGCGAAAGCCCGAGATTTGAGATTGGTTTTGAGTTGGGAAAGTGATTTGGTGGATTTATAATGCTTTGTGGATATATTTTATGGATTTATATGAAAAGGGAAACTAAGGTTGCAGTTGTACGGATTTGCGTGAAATTGATGATTTTAGGCTAGGCCCGGGATGTTAAAAGGATGTTTTGAATAGTATTGTGAGTTAATGATTTTAATGATAAAATGATGGAATTGAAAGATTTTTGGATATGATTTTACAGATTTACGTGTATTGAATTATTTAATGATTTTACGGATTTACGAGAAATGAGAAATGAGATTTGGGCATGAGACCCTGTGATAAATGGTTTTGGTATGGTTTTAACGATTTTGATTGTGTATGATGTTTGATGCCCCTAGATGTGTAATTCCTGGGTAGACCTCAAATGTGTAATTCTCAAAGTGACTCCAGATGTGTAATTCCTGGAGGGACTCCGGATGTGTAATTCCCGGAGGGACCGGAGGTGTAATTCCCGTTGAGGCTGGATGTGTAATTCCCAGCAGGATGACGACTCTGGATGTGTAATTCCCAGAGGATCCTCGGATGTGTAATGCCCGAGTTACATGCTTTATTGTATGATAAAATGATTTGATGTTTTCATGTGGTTTGGCTTGAGAGCCGGGATTTGATGTTTTCATGAGATTTGGCTAGAAAGCCGGTGATGTTTTTCATCCCACACAGAAGACCTAGAATTCGACCACCCTTCATCAAATTGCCACCTTGAGAATCCATCCCTTCACCTAAGGAAAGCTAGCCATCGTTCTCCTCCATCTCCATTGAACTAATTACCTTTGAAGCCTACGAGAACCCAGTACCTAAAAACACCAAACGCCACCGTGAAAAGAGGTTAGCAGACTTGTACTCTAACCCTAACCACACCAACACCATCGCCTCACCTTTGCAAGGTTGTAGCGATCATTGTAGAACCACAGAGAGCATGGTTGCACGGATGGCGAGACAAACCTGACCCCCGACCTGGTTCGTGTTCAAAGACATTAGAAGTAATCTCTGGAACTATGTTCGACACCATTCAATTCGTGGAGTCGAGTACTACTAATTGAATGATTTTCAAGTTGAGTTCGAGGCGTGAATCGGCGATGTCGACGTAGACTGGTTGTAGACCCGCAGGAAACTCGATTCAAACCTGGGAGTGACCCGACCACCTTCGAAGAACTTTGAGGTAAATTCGACCTTTTTAAACCCCTATGTCTTCTCTATCATTGTTAGAATTACCCTTCTAACTAATTTACATGCATTTTATGGTATGAGGAACGACGATGGCATACGACCTGTTGAGGTAAGTACCCCACTTTAAATTCGTTAGTCTAGCTAGTTGAGTTTAGGGCGTCATTCTGAGCCTGTTGCATGTGGATTCTGGTCTGGTGCAAGGTCACTATGGAGGCCACAACGATCGAAGTTGTAGAATCGAGTCATTCCAGCCACTCTAATGGTCGATTCAGGTAGCTTTCAACCTCGCAACCTAGATTTTTGAAATTCCCGTGTTGAGTAGGTTTAAATTGGTGGTTTTCTTGTGGCGAATGGGTTATATTTGTGAGAGAATCACCACGTTGGAATTTGGGATTTTTTAGGCCAAAGACCTAGATTCCGACCACCGTGGACATCGAATAACCAACGATTAACAGACGTTAGTCAACGTTATGCTCAACGTTAAAACTAACGGCCAACATGTGGCACATGCAGCGTGTGTAATGCGCATTGTGCGCGCATGAGGGTGCGTGGTCGCACAAGGGTGCGTGTAGGTGCGTGTGGCCAGCGCGTGGGGTTGCGTGGCTGGGTTTTCTAACCTTCCACCGTTGAAACACTAAAACTAAGAATTAAAGTAAACACAAAGTCGCACTCAACACTTAATGAAAGTATATGCAAATTAAAACCCTTTTGTGTAGATGTAGCATTGATAAGTAGGGATCGTTCTTAACCGAGGATTCAAGAAACTGCCCTATATCTAATCAAGCATTGATAGGTAGGGATCGTCTTGATTAATTAATTAGGGGGTAGTTGATTGTTTCTATTATCCTACGTGATTAACTAATCTAAAATAATCTAATTTATTATTTACATTGACAACTCATTTTTAAACCTAACCCATTCATAAATTATGTCAATTCCAAAACCTATGAAATTCTATGACCTTTTTTCTACGAAATACAAACATATTATCTCAAGTACGTGCTTGGGAACTGCCCTATACACTTTCAATGATCTAGACTCAGGAATTGCCCTATATCTAATCAAGTATTAAGCACATCATACAAGTATAACAAAAACCAAGATATTGAAACACATGGAAGATTATTGAAATTCATATAAGATATAAAACCATAATTATATTAAGGATCAATCCAACAAAACGATCATTCAATAACAAAAGACAATCACAGGGTAAAGAGGTTGTGTTTCACTTTTTCTCTACGAGAACTGCCCTATGGATGCTAAGTGGTCGACACTCCTTGGTGAGACACTGGGAACTGCCCTATATGTCGTGAATGAAGGTTTTTATGCTAGAATATGGTGTGATTGGATTTTGCTAAGGAAATCTCGAATTGATGAAAAAGAAAATTTGGTTATGCAGAGCTTTGGTACAAAAATGGGCAACCCCTTACAAATAACCTAAACCTCTCTATTTATAGAAAAAATTAATCCTAAAAAAAATAGGAGTTTACAATTTAATTCTAAAAGGAAAAGGTTTCCTAAATATATAAGAAAACTAATTAAAAACATTTCCTACAAGTAAAATGAGTGAAAATAATAAAACAAAAAGAAATAGGATTGAAATCCTAATAAAAATGGAGAATAGGTGTGAAAACAATTTGAATTAATCCTAAAAAAACCCAAAAGTTATAATTAAAGCCCCAGGATCAGATTTGGTCAGCCACTGAAATAAGTGGTCAAAGTTGGTGGGAAGCCCTCAATCAACGCGCAGTCAACTCGATACAACAGCGTTGATGCAACGGCTGATGGTTAGGTGGACGCTCGCCAAACAAAACTAAAGAAATTCGGGGTCAACGTGCAAACCTCTGTTGGGGCCATCGCTGGACGTGAGCCGAAAAAAGCTGAACGAATTCAGGAAGTTCGCGCCGACATGGAGATCTAAACTTCGGTACGCGCTAGCAGATACTGTTTTTTAAGCTGTCTTTGTGGATTTAGTAGGTCCCTACCGAATTCTTGAGTGATTTTTGGTGGGTTTCGCTCATTCCATTAATAACTTATTCAATATAACTCCGATTGAGATGATTCTTTCGCCTAAATTCTCGTAATTCCAAGATTAATCCAATTCTGCACAATTCTCACAAAAGATATTATGTTCTCCTATTGATTGACACTTAAGCATTAAAAGATAAGCATAAAGGGTATGAAATGATACTTAATTCAAGGCTTACCAACCGGTGCATGGAACTCATTTCTGGCCCGCTGTGGTACACGGGCACCCTTTGGGACTGTTTTTTTTAAAAACATTTTTAAGTGGTTTTCCAGTCACAAAAAGGTGCATAGAGTCAATTTTCAACTCCTGACAGCAAAAAGGCACTGTTTCCGGGTCCCAGCAGCATGTGGGTGTTGTTTCTAATGTGTTGGATGGTTTAGGAAATGTCTAGGCCCATGTTAAGAAATTCTAAACTTTGTTTTGGGGCACCCTTGGGTAATTAGACCTGTGTATTGGACTTGTTGTTCATTACAACCTTTGTAGGTGATTTCCTAGGGCAAAAATGGACTAGGGAGTTCGACAATTGTTTAATTTGTCAGTTGATCTGACTCCTCGACCAGTTTGTGAGTGGATCCCTTTCCCAAAAGCTGGTTTTAAATTATTTATGCTAGCATGTTTTACGATGTTTGCATACTTGATACTTGTTGATCATGCATACCTTGTTATCTATTATTTGTGGTATACAGTTATGATTGTGATGTATGATTTACTACGCTTAACCGGTCACGCTGATATAGGGTAATACAATACGGTGAGTATGCATAGTTGTATGCATTGAGTCACATATTGCATTACATATGGGTCCCCGGGGCATTGATGAGAATGAGGTAGAGATAAAACCGACTTAGGAGTCGCTGGTATCTAGTACCCTTTTATAGGTTGTAGACCAGTTCTCCACGTGATCGCTCACCGCGCTGCTCGCTATACTAGTTAAAAAGTGCCAATCATGTCTCAGAGCTCTATGGGACTTGAGGAGACGGTGCATAGCACCCTGTCCTTTACTTGGTCGAGTGACACGAGCAAGATACCCGGTATATCTATTACGAATGTAAGACTCAAGCGACTCAAGACCAGATGTGGGTTGGCATTGTGGCATATTTATGTTCTGTATGGCTCATTGGATCATGTTCATGTGATTATTATATTATGATTGATATTATATTTCTTGTATTACGTGCAAGTATGTTATAACTGTTTTGGGTTTTTACTTAAAAACGAGGTGTTAAAATATGTTTAATTAAATTATGGTTTTACACTGATATAGAATTCTAGGTCCACTCACTCTTGATTTTTTAACCCCGCAGGTACCGCTAGCGCACACGCATCCGAGGGGACTTAGTGGCTACTCTGACACTCACTCCTATATCTTCGGACAGAGTTGAAAATGATTAGTTACCTTAAGTATTAAGTGTAACTGTATGGTCATCAAGTTAAACCCCTCTCTACGCTTCCGCTAATTACGAAATGAGATCGGTTTGGACCGACTATGCTCTCACGACTCGTAAAACTGTTTTGTTTTATTCATTTGGTTTCGTCATTTGGACGTTATCGGACAGATGTCAGCCAGCACGTCTGGACCTATGTGCCCTAAATGAACTTTCTGGGTCAGGTTATGCCATTATATATCTAAATATTATTTATACTAAGTACTATATATATAGTGTATACATATATATATATATGCTATCTTGTATTTACTATGAATATATACTATCTTATATATATATATATATCTTACATTGCAAGTATTATATATCTTAATAATTAATAAGTGATATGATGATTATACCACATGATCACATTAATTACGTATTTCGGTTATATGTTATATATAACACGTGAGTGGACTAGACTGCATATAACTCGTATTATATGCATATTTTCACAATATAATATGAATAAATGAATGCCATGTAAGTGAGGAATGCGAATTGCCATGGCAATACGCCAATACGGCATGCCGTGCTCGTGCAGGTGATGGATATATCGATAAAGTGATTCATATGTGTCAAGTTGGGTTGGAGTTGGGGGGTAAGTTTTGCCCTTTTTGATGGTGCGAAGAAATTTAAAGGTCTGGAAAAGGACTTTGGATGGTGAAAGTTAATTAAAGGCAGTGAAATAGTAAATATTTAATGAACAATAAAAGGTGAACTATATATTCGTTGCCCAACCACTAAGTTTTAGCAATATGTGCGCAATGCTGAATGTGAATGCACTGATCTCATACCGTACAAATTTAACTTATTACCAAAGTTAAAAAAACAACCAATTTAATTAACTAAGTGCACTTTGATATGTCTAACTTTTATCTTATCTGCTCAAAATTTGAAAATAATAGACATAGAAAGATGATATATACTCGCTTCCCATTTATACTATATCTTTATTCCACATGTTTGATTTATTGAAATGTTGATATATATATATATATATATATATTTCATTAATCGAAATAATATTTATTCTTTAAATTATCATTTTAATTATTTACATAAATTTTAAAATAATAGATATAGAAAGATCATATTTGCCTCCCATTTCTATGACAACAGATTTGTTTCATTGGTATAGTTTAGTATTCATGTACACGGAAATTTAAATTATTATGTTGAACTCTCTATTTAGTTGTTCGTGTTTGAATAAATAATTAAATAATCTCCAATTAGATTGTTTTGTTTTTGTTGTTGTTTTTTTTTCATAATTACCTTCAAATGATGATTTAGTATTTGAATGGTTCTGATTATGATATTTGTATATAAAGACAATTTGATAAATCAAAATTATAACAACAATATGGTATAGATATAAATACGTTAACACTGCTAATCGATTTCATTTAAACCATCATTAGAAAACAATTTAGTTTTTATTAGATAAACGATTTGAGAATAAACACTGCTCGTTAGTAACAATTTAGTTGTGGATCCGTTGGAATCCAAACTATCCTATTGCAAATATATGTAAAGGGGATTGATCAATATATATATATATATATATATATATTATATAACGGGTTAGATAAATTGATATCTTTCTTCAAAGTGACCCAAAACACAAATTTTGTCTGCCTTCGGCTGGAATCGGGCTTTCCAGTCGCTCCAGTCGTCGCCCCAATCTCAGCGGCCACCAAATTCCCCCAATCTCAACCACTAAACTGGGCCAACTTCATCAACTAATAACTACAATTTTTCTTTTGTCAGACGTACACACAAATGCTCATCAAAGTTGAGAGGAAAAAGAGAGGCGAAAGGGGGATGTGAGCCATCAGAAGGACCAATTTTCATACTGAGAGATGCTTGGATGAGTTGAGGCTTGATGGAATGGGTGCATCCTGCGTAGTTCATTATGGCGACACATTAGACAACAATCAAGTAGTTGTCAAGTTGCTTATAGAGCTATATATCCTCTCAAGCTTTTTGACTATTCTAAACCGAAACTCTGATAATGTACTAACTTTGGAAGGTCGACTTCAAGTGGCAATAGATGCTGCTCAAGGTTTGGTAAAGATGTTGTATTAGGCCTAAATTGTCCATATGGATTCAAACCAAGAAGTTAATAATGATTTAATTTAAAATGGGTTCTTTCTAATTTAAAAAAATTCAAATCATATTAAACTATTAAATTTTTATTGATTTGAATTTGGATATTGCAAATATTTGTATGGAAGTGGACTGTGCTCAGCCCTAACCAACAAGATATAATGCAAGTATTGTCCAATTAAAAAAATTAATTAGATATTATTTATGTTTTAATAACTAACATGTAAAATAATTCATTTATTGTTGACTCATGTTATTATATAATATATTTTATTTATTAATATTAATTTGTTTTCCCTAGATTACCCCTTCAATTTATCTTCCTTTTTTTTCCAAACAATCCATATTATTTTACCTAATATTTTTTTCTTAAAATCTAGTATTTAAATTTCAAAGGGATAACATATCCATTTTTTTAATTACCTGAAAATAGAAAACATTTAATTTTATTAAAATATGGAAAACATAAAATAATACGTACAAAATATACAATACCTAAAAAAAGATTTATGAAATGAGTTTAACTCGGAATACAATTAACCTATGAGTTAGGTCGAACAAATCGTATTTGCATTAAAATGAATGAGTCTATTAAAGAGGTATACAATTGCATGAAAAGAAAAATGTTAAAATACCTTTGAGATAGAGAGATTAACATAATATCTGTTCATTATGTAGAAATTGACAGAAATAATCTGATCTGCGATGGAAGCATAAAAAATAAAAATAAAAAATAAAAAAACCATAACAATGCTGATAGAGATTTTACCAAGCACAATAGATGTACTAGGAAAAACTTCTATGTGTAATAACTTTGCAAGCGCACAAGACGTGTAGATAGTATAGATGCAAGCAAAGGTCGATCTCATAGAGAGTTGCTTAACAATATCCAATCTGATTTGGTTCAATTGACTTTAGTGGAGTAATTAAAATGCAATGGGGGGTTTGTTACATTTTATTAATGAAGTAAATTAACTAATAATAACTAACTAAGTCGAGCTAGGGTTTCTATCCACCTTTACCAATTATAGTTCCGTTAGATTTCCTTGATTAGATTACTATGCATGACAGGACCCGTCCCAACTGGACGTCAAAAACCGTGCCCGGTCCTGCTCCCGTCTGACAAGTCAACTAAAGGTCCGAAACTCCCCTTCAGTGCTTGCCAGACAAGGGATGTTCGCGCGGATTTCTGCTGCTGTCACTGCCTCACGATCAGTCCCGAGCGTCGTACCACGGCCTGGAGGGTCACAAAACAGAAAAGGTGTGAGTGGACAAAAATGACCTCTTATAAAAACATATTTCAAAATACAATCTTACCCTCCAGTTTTCACAATCTTGCATGCATAACGTAAAACATGAGTGACCGATAAAATCAAAACATATTTTCCCATGGTCCATAAAACTCATGTTCACCAAATCAGTTTATGTTATAAAACATCAAATCCCGGCTCTCAGGCCAAAACATGTGAAAACATAATCACCTGGCCACAAGGACCAAAAACCCGTACTCAAAACCAGTACATCATCACAATCAATACCAATCAGCATTACTTACCAGTGCACAATAAATATATCAATCCAATCAATCCGCACTACTCACGAGTGCATAAAATATCAACAATCACATCTGCACTACTCACCAGTGCACAATCAATCAAACTGTACTACTCACAAGTGCTGCACTACGCGTAGGCCAATATCCAGTCACTCTCTCGGGAATAAACACCTCTGGGCTCAACCTCCTCGGGCTCAGTCACCTCTGGGCGAACACATCCCCAGGATCAGACACCTCCGATTGGTACATCCAGGCTCAGTATCATCCGAGAAGCTGACTACCATAGGATCAACTTCCGATCCTACAATCACATCCCCCAAGCTCCGGTCGTCTGGGTAATCCCCCCAAGTACCGACCGTCTGGGAATATCACAATCACAATGAAAACCATCCCGGGAATTACATCCCAAAACATTTCAATCAAATCTTGACTTCATACCAAGTCAAGGTCATTCTCAACTGGGTCTCAAGCCCAAAATACCGTTTACACATAAACCGTTAAAATCACATTTAAATCAATAGAATAATCCGAAAATCATCATTGACTCACCAACCAAGTCAAAATATTATTTTAGAAATCATTTAAACTCCGGGCCTAGCCCAAAACATCATTTGCACGTTCCTCGTAAAACGTGCCCGAAAGTCTGATTAAAATAATCATAAAATCCCAATAAATCATTAATTTCATAATTTCACAAATGACTCCAAATCCGAGTCAAAATCACTAATCACTTGGGTTCTCCTACCCAAAATAACATTATCACGCAAATCCATGCGTTGCAACCTCCGCTGCCATTTTCACGTAAATCCACGAAATTGACCCTCGACTCATTCCCGAGTCATCACATCATTTTTCAGTCCATGACTCAATAATCCGAGTCCAAACGTTATTTTCAATCAATTTCAATCCCGGACTCATAAACCAAGTCCAAACATCATTTTTACCAAATTTCGTAATTTCTCGAAAATCGCCCAAAATAATAATATAATAATCATAAAACCGAGAAATTACCGGATTGAAACACAAATCATGCCCAAGCATATAAAATCATATGATAAGGCATTTAAATCATATATGCATGCATCACGGTTAGAAAACAAAGTCCACTCACACACACCGTCCAAAACGGTCCGTTTCCGAGCTGCACGTTTTTCCGTAAAATCTGGAAATCACAACTCCTGTCCAAAATCATTATAGAGGGTTACTAACATCTCAAAATACATCATATAATTTTCCCCAATTTTTCCGGGATTTAAATACGTATTTTTAACGTAATACAAAACTTCGGATACGCGGAACATTATCGAATCAATATCCGATTTCCCCGAAATCAACGTCAAAATGTTCGTTACACTCAGAGGATCAAAAGTCATGTTGACCTCACCTTGAGACTAGGCCGGACGCGCCCCCACGCGCCGCCGTGAGTGGCTGCGCGTGAAATCCACGCGCCTGCTACAGTGTCACCGTCCCAACCCGTTTGTCTGGTAAACGGGTCGTTTAACCCGGGAACAGACCCGGTTGGTCCTCTGTCAATTCCACACTGAATTCATCAATTGAACATTCATACAGCTTCGAATTAAGTTCAATTAACGATCTGTGGACTCAATTTCAAACAATCGTACCTATAACCCCACGATCACCGTTGATCATTCGAAGGTCCTCCGGCCATTGTTCATCATTCGAAGTCCTTCATTTTCAATCGATTTCTCTCAATTGATGCCACCAGCAGCTTCAGTGGATTCAGGTAAACTCTTTCCCCATCTCAATTGCATCAATTCATGGCTCAAACGCCACGACTCAAACTCGACATTTTCATGGTTACCCGACTCAGTTCAGAGCCAATTGGGCCTCGATTTCTTCCGTTCTTGATGTGGTTCGACTCGTACGGACCTCAGGAAGCTAACTCGAGCTTCAATTCCACTCCTCACGGCCCAATTCTTCCAATTCGATTTTTCCTCCCAAAAACTAAATTTTCGAATTTCCAGTTCCTAGCTCACTCTCAATCTCCCGTTTTTCCCAGACAATTCAATCTCAAAAATCTCTCAAGTTTCCCCTCAGAACCAGCAGTGGAAGGGAGCTGAATTCTCTCAATTTTGTTTCCCCCAATTTGCACGGTTTGAAGAACATGGATGATTAATGGAGGAAAGAAATATAATTAAACATAATTAATTAATATAACATCATAATTGTGTCTTCCCTAAAACATGGGATCTGGTTTCATGCCTGAATTTAAGGGATGAGTGACACTTGTCACTCATCCAAGTGTGTCCAGTCATCGGGTACTGTTCATATTAAAATATTATTTTATTCCCGGTTCGTTCGGTTAACCGAGCCCGATTCCGTGACCATAACTTCGTCGTCGAATCTCCGATTTCGGCATGCCGCCTGTCGTTGGATTCGCATCGACGAGACCTACGTAACGGTCCTTGGCCCTCGTCCATCGGACCTCCCGATCAAAAAGTCAACATTTGGCCCCTAATATGCCAAATTACCAAAATACCCCTCAACTTCCGAACATCATAACTTTCACCTCGAATGTCGGAATCGAACGTGCCACCTGTCTATGAACTCGTAACGTCCCGAACTACGTCACAGTCATCGGCCAAAGTCCATTTGACCGCCCGAACTAAAAGTCAACATTTTGCCCACGCTAGGGGCAAAACGGTCATTTTGCACGCTTCGTCCGATTTCACTCAACTAATCCCCGATTAGTCATTCTAATTCATAATTAATTAATATTCAATCCCGATATTCGGGACGGGTCATTACAATGCATGTTTCTGAATTAAGTGCCCGTGCAGGGGTCCGGCTAAGGCTATTATCTTATCTTAGATTGCATGTTTAAGCGTGAAGTACCCACCCTTAAACAACTATTACCGATAGTGCGTGATAATGCATGAAACATGAAGAAGATTTAATGACACTTCGCTATCCCTAGAAAAGTGATGTGCAGTCCTAAGGAGTCATGAGTTTAGATTTCGAATAAGATTCCTCCTCTTAAACGTGATGTTACAAGTTGCAGGGTGAACAAAAACATCGAGGTGATTCGTCAAGCAATTACATCGACAATTATACACAAATAAGGTAGCTAAGCTTATAAGCATAAATTTAGTTCAAGAAGCGCATTAATCCAACAAATCCAGGCATGCATAACAATCATAATCAAGAGTCATAAATCTAAATAAGAACTAACATGGCTAGAGCTTCAAGTAAGCCTAACCCTAATTACACTACTCAAACATATTTAAATAAAATAACAAGATAATTGAAAGATGCATTAAAATTAAATAAAACCATAAATGTGAAAGCTAAAAGAACAATAAAGAAAAGAGAAGAAAGAAGACTCCCTCACGGCACTAGGCTTCTACGAATCCAAAGGTGCTGAAATTGAAGAACTTGTATTGAAAGTACTTGAATTGAAGATTGCACAAACTAACAAAAAGAAAGCATAAATTAAAGTACTACTAAGTATAAAATTTGGTAGAGTTTTGGGGACCTTCAAGAGGTCATTCGGCCCCCCTTCATAAAGCATGATACCTTTATTTATAACAGAATAATTAATCCTCTTACAAATAGAAGTTTACAATTGAATTCTATAAGAAAAAGGCTTCCTCAATCATTAAGTAATCTAATTAAAAATCTTTCCTACAAGTAAAAGAATTGAAAATAAGAATACAAGAGGAAGTAGGACTAAAATCCTTATACAATATGGTGATTAGATGTGAAAGGAACTTGGAATTATCCAAAAAAAGGCCTAAAACTCGGAATTAAAGCTTCAGAAGTTATTTTCGGTGGTCAACTACCGAATTTGGCCAGTCCAAGGGGGCGGTCAACCTTGGTCAAAGGCATAGAGCTGCTGTGCAAGGATTTTGGTGGCAACGCACCGAATCAGCAAAGCCAACTTCAAAACGTGTGCGTCGAGAGGTTTTGAGAGCGTTCGGTAAGCTCCTACCGAATGGGCCTAGCGATACAGTAACTCACAAAAGTACTCATGTGCCTATTATTCTTGTCCCATTTTCTTTCTTTCATAACTTCTTCGTTTCAACTCCGATTTAGGTGATTCTTTTGCCCAAATTCTCGTAATTCCAATATCTATTTGATCTGCACATTCTCACAAAATGTATTATTTTGTCCAATTGCATAGAACGAAATATTAACAAAACATAAGTAAAAAGGGTATTAAATCATGGATAAAACATGCTTAAAATGTGACCTAACAAATGCAAACCAAATGCCAAAGATATCAAAATTTACATAGTGAAACTACACCCAAATAAAAAAATTCAATATTGCTCCAAATTGGATATATAAACAAATACTTGAGGATGACTATATGTAACAACGCAGAAAATCGGGAAATGTAATTTGGGAATTGTAAATGTAAATTTACAATTTTACTCTTAAGGTCAAAAATTAAGTGTTTATTCAAAGAACCTTTTGCACATTTGTCGAGGACCGTTTTGCACTCTCAAAATCCTGAGTCCTCAGACAGATGGTATGTTGAAATCAGAGACCCTAATGTCAAGTTACAATTCTAAAACAATTTTACGGGACGTTTGAGTGTACATGAATAAATATACGTGTTTATGTGCAAGAAATTTCTGAGTCATCAAGTACGTGACTGGTGAGTCACCAATAAAAATGCAAAGGTGACAAGTGTCACCTGAAGAGCTGGTGAGGTGGATTACACCGCTTGACCCTTGCATCCCTATTTATTGAACTCGTTTAAAAGGAAAACAAAGGGAGAAAACAGAGAAAAAGAGGAAACAGCGAGAAGAAAAACAAGGAAAGAAAAATGAGAGGGAAACCAGAGAAAGAGAATAGCTAGGGAACATGACCCTAATTGTGGAACACCGTCCAATGAGGTAGGAAATGGTTTAGTATTTTTTGCGCCCTGCACCACCTTTGAATTGAACAATCATTTTCAAATATTGGAAGCTTGAAACAAAGCTTACTAACCTCTATATTGGTTCTTATGATCGAAACGAACTAGTATCTCGAAGGTTTGAACACGGGAATCAATCTAGAATCGAGCTCAAATCTAGGCCGAGAATTTCGAGCCTTTTTGTAAGAAATCAATTTAAGATCTTTATGTTTTGAGATCATTGAACTATTCATGGCATTGATTAGATTAGTTTTGACCTTTAAAGTGTGAAAAGATGGTGTGAATATAGAGGATTTAGGATATGGTTAGGTCGCTTGGGTTGGGACTCGAATCCAGACCTGCGGGCTGACCAGGCTAGAGTTGAGGGATGACTCCTGGGAGCGTGGGGTGCGTGGCGCTTGGGGAAGTGATGCTCGGTCGTCCCCCATCATGTGGCAGCCACGCGTGGTGCATAGGGAAGTGATGCCCGGTCGTCCCCCATCATGTGGCATCGCATGGCTTACTTCCTCTAGTTCTAGGCAACATTTGTTCTAAGATATTTGATGTTACAAACATTTTAGCGCTTGTTTCGAGTTGATTGGATATTCTTTCGAGGTAGTTTTGCGCGTCCAAAGTGTTAATATATAATTTTTTAAATTCTTGGGTTATCCAAAAATTAATGGATTTGATTATGAGATTACTTTGGAAAATAGTGACCTTTACTCCTAAGAATTCAGGGCAGTGCATAGCTCGAGATTGAGCTGTTTGGAAAGACTGTGAGTGGACTTTTGTTTTATAACCGTGATTCATGCATAAATGTTTTGAATTTTTTTATCACATATGATTGATTGCAATGGTTTTAATAAATGATTTAAAATGTATCTTGTGACTTTGTGGATTTTAAATATTTATTTAGGATTTGATTAATTCTGGACACAAGTTTTGTGAAAATATTATTTTGGGCTCAGACACCGCGTTGAAATGTTTCACTTGGATTTTGAGTCAATGATTTATTTAAAAGAAAGGTTTTGGCTTTAATGTTTAAACTATTTGACAGGGTTGACTATCTATAAGAGGTTTGATTAGCTTTCAGGCTTCATCGGAGTTGGAATGTGCAAATCCTGAAGCAAGGACATCTTTTTAAATGCCATAGCCACATTCTGGGGTAGCTAGTCACATGTTGTAGGGTTCAGAGATGTGATAGAGATTTTACCAAGCACAAAGGATATACTAGGAAAAACTTCTACGTGTAATAAACTTTGCACGCGCACACGACGTGTAGATAGTATAGATGCAAACAAAGGCCGATCCCACGAAAACTTGCTCAATGATATCCAATTCCGTTTAACTCAATTGACATAAGTGGAGTAATTAAAATGCGATAGGGGGTTTGTTACGTTTTATGAATGAAGTAAATTAACTAATAATAACTAACTAAGTCGAGCTAGGGTTTCTATCCACCTTTACCAATTATAGTTCCGATACATTTCCTTGATTAGATTACTGTGCATCTATCTGAATTAAGTGCTCGTGCAGGGGTCCGGCTAAGGTTCACCCCACACATATTATCTTCTCTTAGATTGCATGTTTAAGCGTGATGTGCCTGCCGATAAACAACTATTACCGATGGCGCATGATAAAGCATGAAACATGAAGAAGATTTAATGACACTACACTTTCCCTAGAAAAGTGATGTGCAGACCTAAGAAGTCATGAGTTTAGATTACGAATAAAGTTCTCCCTCTTAAACGTGATGCTACAAATTGCAGGGTGAACACAAACATAGAGATGATCCGTCAAGCAATTACATCGACAATTATACACAAATAAGGTAGCTAAGCTTATAAGCATAAATTTAGTTCATAAAGCACAGTAATCCAAAAAATCCAGGCATACATAGCAATCATAATCAAGAGCCAGAAATCAAACACGAACTAACATGGCTAGGGCTTCAAGTAACCCTAGCCCTAATTACACTACTCAAACATTATTGAATAAACGAATAACATAATTAAATGCATAAGAAACATAAAATGGTAAAAGAATAATTAAACACAAATACTAAAGAATAGAAAGGAGTAGGAAAAGGGGCTCAAACACTCTTCTTCTCCCAAGCCTTACGTCCTCCTTAGCACAAGCTTGAATCTAAAAGTATAAAACAATTATAAAATGTGGCTAACTATGTAGATAAACTGAGTATGAATTTTGACAGAGTTTTGGGACCTAGGAAGGTAAATTCGGCCCCCCTACAATAATCCCTAATGCCCCTATTTATAAGAGAATAAGTAATCCTCTTAACAATAGGAGTTTTTAATTAAATTCTATAAGGAAAAGGCTTCCTAATTAATTAAGAAATCTAATTAAAACCTTTCCTACAAGTAAAGGAATTAAAAATAAGAATACAAAAGGAAATAGGAGTAAAATCCCTATACAATATGGAGAATAAATGTGGAAGGACCTTGAAATTAACCTAAAAATGACGAAAATCCGGAATTAAAGCTGCAGAGCCATCCTATGCAATCTTCTTTCCTTCATAACTTCTTCGTTTCAACTCCGAATTAGGTGATTCTTTCCCTCAAATTCTCATAATTCCAAGCTCTATTTGATCTACACATTTCTCACAAAATATATTATTTTCTTCAATTGCATAGAACGAAATATTCACAATACATACGTAAAAAGGTATTAAATCATGGATAAAACATGCACAAATTATGACCTATCAAATACGCCCAAACCTATATTTTGCTAGTCCTTGAGTAAAGAACAAAACAAAAGACTCGATCTTGTTAAGATAAGCATTTAAACCTATAGGTTAACCTAGTAGGAGGAGTTTTGTCTCCTGAGGGTTATAGCAGCACGATACCCACAAACGTTTTACTTAACGCAAAAGACGTTAAAAATCATGCATCAACAAATTAATAAGAATCAAGAACAAAAAAAAAAACTCACACAAACCATGAAACATGCCAAAACTGTTAACTCAAGGTGTCTAGTTTTTATACCAATATCCCAAATGATCAAACTAGAAAACAACGTCATCTAAACACCCTAGAAAGATTTCGCCTCGACTCTAATCCTCACTAGGCATCACTCAATACGCTCAAGAATCCTAAGGCTTTCACTCAGCAAGCATATGTGAAGAGTTTATGTAAAGAAAATCAAGTTAATCACATATGGATTTCAATGAAGAAAAGCACTTTATCTGAAAATATGATCTCACGAAGGAATTGATGTTTACGAACAGAGATACGTACCTTAATCCTATGCATAACCGTTCACAAGATCAATAGGTCTTCATTCACGGGTTGTAATGGGGCTAGGTTCTTGGGTTTATAAGGGAAAGTTGGAATTCAAAGAACTTAAACCGCATCAAGGCATGAGAAGTCATGACTCGGACCTTGAGTTTACATGAAACCGAGCTTAAGCTCACAAAAATGCTGTAATTGAGGTACTTGGCTCACTTGACTCAACTCAAAGTTCATTACCTTTTGTTTTGTTTTTTTTTATTTTTCACAATTTTTTTTTTGCATTCTATTCTTTTTTTTTTTCACTAATGAATTTGATACATTTTTGTTTATATGAGCTGAGCCAAGATCATGCAATAACTTCCTCACTTTATTGAGCTTTGAACGATCTTTTCCATTCAAACATACTTCCATCACTTGAGTATAAGTAGCACAAAACATCAACATATTTCCTCCTTACCATGAATCTCATTTGATGCAACCTTGACACAAGTTTAGATTATAGGGTGTAGCCATTATGAACGGTTCAAAACTTGGTTAGGTCATATTGTAGGTGAAGAACAAAATGGCTAAGTGTTTGGCTTCAAAGGGGTTTAGGGAGCATGCGATGTGGACGGGGAAAAGAAGGGCCTTTAGGAGCTAAAACACACATAACCTATATCACATCTCATAAACAATTACACACTAAATCAAGAGCATCCAATAGATATGGTTTTTTAAACATCAATGAAAATAGAAAGAGATCATGCAATTAAGAACAAAGTGATGAGTGTTTGAGAGTAGAAACATGTAGATCACTTAGAAAGAAAGGAAATCAAGCTCAAAGATCTCACAATGGTAGTCTCCACTAATTTCCCAAGTATGCTCAAATTCAATTGTTTTGGTTGCTTAATCACTTGATTATAGTATCGTGAAGTGAAAATGTGAATTCAATGGCAATGGCAATGATTCTTAGTAAGTACAAGCAATTCTCATATTCTATACATTCATATTAACTTGTTTAGGCATAAAAACTAGCATCACAAAACAAAAAACAGTAAAGAAAACATAACAAAAAATAAAAAACAGCAAGCTAATAAAAGCAGAAATTGAAAAAAACAGCAAGCATTTCAAAACAGAAACTGAGTTGTGCACCCCTAAACTTAAGTCCAATACCCCCAAACCTAAATGAAACATTGTCCTCAATGTTTTCAGCATAAAAGGAAGACAAAATCATGAGTTAGAAGGTAAAAAACGTCCATATGAAAGAAGGAACAAACCAGGGCAAGGTTGAGCACCTAGGATGCTTATGGTCCAAGAGGCACTTGAGGGGCTCCAAACCTGGCCCTCCTTTAGTGGTATCTTGCCTGCAACATAAATGAATTGATTAGTTCTACAAGTAGAAATCCACTTCCTAGACTTTAAAATTTCAGGGAATAAGTACAAAAAAAAATTGAATGTAAGTAAAAACTGCTTGATCCCAATAGAACAAGTAAGAATGATGATCGAAGTTTGGGGGGGGGGGGGGGGGCATGAAGGTTCCTTGGGTTGCTTGAGCCGTGGCCTTGAGCCTTGAGTGGAGCTGAATGTCTCAAAGGTGCATATCACCATCATGATACTTCCTTTGTCTTGCCTCCTACGAGGACCATTAAACCTGGACAAACCATTAGGCACAACATCAAATTTCTCACCAAAACAACTAAATTGAATAAGGAACTTAAATGGTGAAGATAAGGATAAGGAAGGCCCCTGGAAAAGTAAGGATAAGAGGTGTTTGAGGAGTTGAGTCAGCAAGGATAGGTGCTGGAATTTCAGGGACCTCGGCCAAAACTTAGTGCAATGCTTGCGAGTTTGGTTCTATTTCAAGAACATCAAGAGTATGACCCGAGTTACATTCATTGGTGTTGTCCGTGGGTGGTAAGGGGACATACACATCATTATCCTCATCATCCCAATCAGGTTCCCAAAGAAGTTTAAGTCAAAGGTACGCTAGTTCCTTGTCCTCTAAGAGGGCTTCCCGTAGTGTTCTTTGAGATCATGCCTCGTTTAGTGCATCCCGAAGTGTTTTTTTGAGGTCGGGCAGGCCTAGGATCCAAAGGAGGAGGAGCCCAAGGGTAGGGTGATGGTTCACTCCATTCGTGGTGGTATGACTCCATATAGGGCTGATTGTAAGGCTCGGGAATGTACATACAATCTTGGGGGTATGCACATCCCTCTAGATTACTTGGAACCGAATGAACGTTTGCATAGAGCTCGTAGGCCCAACCTTGAGAAGAATAATAGCTATTCCACGATTCCATGGTACCTAGACACGTCACAAAAAAGAAAACCAAAAAATTATATACAAAACAAAAAGAAAAACCACTAAGTCAAAGGAATTAAATAAAATGAACACCATTGAGGAACAAGTCCCTGGCAACGGCGCCAAAAACTTAATAGAGATTTTACCAAGCACAAAAGATATACTATGACAGGACCCGCCCCGATCCCACAGGGACCACAAAGGGGACGTGCCCTGCTCCCGTCTGACACCCAAAATTCATCCAATTTTAACCTCAAAACATCCAATGCATAAATAACTAAATTAAAGTTATACATCAAATCCGAATTAAACAGATGTCAGACAAGGGATGAAATCCAAAATTACAAGTTGCGAGCACGACTCTAAAATAAACCTGCGGGTAAACCACCCAACAGGGGTTCAGGTACGCAGAAGTAGATCTATGCCTCAGCCTCAGGTTCCTCCTCTACCTCAGTAGCACGACCTGGAGGGGTTACAAATTAAGGGTGAGTGGGTCGAAACTCAAGTTTATAAAATCGTTTAATCAGTAAATCATATAATTTACCCCTCCGTTTTCCAAACATGCATGCATTAGAATTTAAAACCATAAATCATATAGTATGAACCATAAGGCATGTAATAAAATCATAAGATAAATTTTAGCCACTGCACTATACACTCCGATCCAGACATCCCCGATGTCTGACGTCCCTGACGTCCGATAAGGTCACAGTCTCAAGGCTACGCGTGCCACTCGGGGTCTCAATCCCGAATCCAATCCCCGAACCCTGTCCGGGTACGGCATCTCAAATGCCTAGCGTCCTAGACGCTCGACGTCTCTGACGTCAAATAAGAAATCTTGCTCCTGAGTCATTTTACGGTCTGGTTCCACCGTAGAATGACCCCTCGCAGGCAATGTGCCGTGACCACTCCGGGGTACCACATCCGGAGGAGACATTATCACAAGGATGGATCTATACAGTGCAGTACCAAATACATTTTATTGATATCCACATGCAAAACATATATACATAGATAAAATCCAAACCAATCTTTAAGTTGCACCAAAACGGGTCTCAAACCCAAATACCGTGAAACGTGCCATAATCATAATTTCAATATCATCAAAACCGTTTCTTGATTCCAGCATGTTAACATATAAGTAAATCGGAAAACATTTAAGCATGCAAGGGTTTAATGAAATCGGGCCCACTCACAGTACGATCCCGCGGTGAACCTGCGCGTACGAACTTGTACCGGGATTATCGTACAATTCCTGTCAGTCCAAATCACATGTAAGGGTCACTACAAGTCTTAAACATTTATCCAAAAAGTCCGAAACAGAAACCGGCTCGGGGAAGCCGTTCAACACGTTTCCCGAGACAACCGGCCCTAAACTGACCCTCCCAAACTATCTCAGATCAACATGGTTAATTCATAAAAAAATGTTCAGAATGATGAGAGGAACAAAAGTCATGTTGATCGTGATCAGAGATAAGGTCCAACGCGCCCTCACGCGCCGCCCAAAGTGGCTGCGCGTGAAAGTCACGCGGCTGACACTGTAGCTACAGTGTCACCACCTTCACCCGTTTGTCTGTAATATGGGCCTGCCACCCGCGGCTTGACCCGGTTGATTACCCATCAATTCCTACTCGATTTCAATCCAATTTGATCCTAACATGTTTATTAATCTTCCAATTTAAGTTCTGTGACATTAATTTGCCTCGACAAGTCCTTTAACTGGCCATTCGACCCGTGATCAACCAAACGGGTTGATCATCCCAACTCACTGGTTTCCAAACCATAAACAAATTAACCTTGCAGGAAGCATCAAAGGACTAAAACGAACTAAAATAAACGATCAATTGTGTCTGAAAGTACCTGAAGGTTGTCGTCCCAAGCTCTGTAATTTCTCTGAAAAAGGCAGCCTCCGTCCCAGCTCAACCGTGGCTGGTTCCCCTTGATTTCGATGTGGTTGAGTTCCAAACACTCCCAGAAGACTAAACCAGGCCTTGGTTTGGTCCAACAATCACCAGAAATCAAAACCCGAATTTCCCTCCAATTTTCCAGAAATGGTTTTCTCTCGTTTTCCTCTCAAATTCTCAGTCCTCCCAGCAGCAAAGTGAAGCACACTCAATTCTTATTCAGTTTAAACAATCCATACCAGCCAACAGCTCGTGGAAGCCATACTGTCCAATGAAGAATGTTTCCCGCAAAGGTTCGAATCTTTGAAATTAAAAATAGTGGCTTTGCTGGATGTATCCAGCCATGTGCTGATGTCCAAAGGGCTTAAACAAATCCCAGCTTTCCAACTCACACACTGGTTAATCAATTGGGACATAGAACCACCGCACATGGTGGTGCCCCATGTTCCCCGCGGTTTGCTACAGTAACCATGGGTAAAATGACCAAAATGCCCCTGGTTCAAATAATTACCAAAATGCCCCTCACTTCCTAGACCCGTAACTCAACCATACGAAGTCCGATTTCGGCGTGCCGCTTGTCTACGGACTCAGGGCATCGAGACCTACCTAACGGTCCTTGAGTCATGTGAAAATTAGTTGTCAAACGAAAAGTCAACATTATCGCCCCAATCGTCCAAATTACGGTAATGCCCCTGAACTTCCGATAGTCACAACTTTTTCCCTGATCGTCCGAATTGGACGTGCCTCCTGTCTATGAACTCGTGACGTCCCGAACTACGTCACGGTCATTGGTCAAAGTCCATCTGACCTACAAATCAAAAAGTCAACAATTTGGCCATACCATTCACAAGGGTAAAAACGTCAATTCATACATTAAATTACATTATTATAATCCTTGAATTTCCGGGGTGTTACAACCTTCCCCCCTTAAGAAATTTCGTCCTGAAATTTCAAAGAAACAAATAAGGAAATTGTTCTCGCATCTGAGCCTCGGGCTCCCATGTGGCTTCTTCCACATTCTGGTTTCTCTAGAGAATCTTCACGAGAGGGATCGTCTTCCGACGTAGTACCTTGTCCTTCCGATTCAAAATCTGCACTGGTTGTTCCTCAAAGCTCAAATCCTCTCGGAGTTCGATAGGTTGTTCCTCCAGTACATGAGAAGCATCATGTACGTACTTCCGCAACATCGATATGTGGAAAACATCGTGAACTCTAGAAAGTTCTAGAGGTAGTACCAACCTGTAAGCAACCCTGCCAATCCTTTCCACAATCTCATACGGTCCGATAAAACGAGGACTCAGTTTCCCCCGTCGACCAAAACGGATAATCCCTTCCCACGGAGATAACTTCAGGAAGACAAAATCTCCCACTTCAAATTCCAAGTCTCGAATCCGTCGATCGGCATAACACTTTTGGCGATCCTGTGCCGCCTTCAATCTCTCCTTGATAACACGAACAGTTTCCAGGGTTAAGTCCATCAATTCTGGCCCTACAGCCGCTTCTCCCCTATTTCCATCCAGCAGATAGGTGTCCTGCACTATCGACCATACAGTGCCTCATAGGGTGCCATCCCGATGCTTGTCTGATAGCTGTTGTTGTAAACGAATTCCATCAATGGAAAATGAGTATCCCATGAGTCCTGAAAATGTAGCACACAGGACCTCATCATGTCCTCCAGGGTATGAATGGTCCGTTCAGACTGTCCATTGGTCTGTGGATGGAACGCAGTACTGAAACGTAGGGTTGTTCCCAAAGTAGCTTGCAAACTCCGCCAGAACCTGGAAGTGAAATGCTGATCACGATTGGACACGATCGATTCCGGCGTACCATGCAATCGTATGATTTCCTTTACGAACAATTGAGCAGTCGGTTAGGTTTATAAGTCTCCTGAACTGGCAGAAAATGGGCTGACTTGGTTAACCAGTCCATGATCACCCATACTCCGTCAACTCCACTCTGAGTCCTTGGTAACTTAAAGACGAAGTCCATGGTGATGTGATCCCACTTCCACTCGGGAATCAGAAGTGGCTGCATAGCCCCATAAGGTCTCTGCCGTTCCGCCTTAACCTGCTGACAGGTTAAGCATCTGCTCACGAACTCAGCAATATCCTTCTTCATTCCTGGCCACCAATAATGGTTCCGGAGGGTACGATACATCTTTCTACTTCCCGGATGCATAGCATAAGCCGAACTATGGGCCTCCTCAAGAATCTCGGCCCGTAACTCTGCCACTGCAGGTACACACAAACGGTCCAACTTCACAAGTGCTCTATCATCCCGGATGGTAAAATCCTGTCTCCTATCCGCATCGACCTCAATCCTGTAAACACAGAGTATCGGATCCTGAAGTTGTGCTTCGATGATCCGATCAATCATTACAGGTCGTACATGGAAGTTGGCCAACAAAGGTCCATGCTCATCTGTATCCAAAATAACTCCCACCTTCTGGAGTTCCACCAGCAAAGGAAGATACACCATCCCTAGGTGTGCAACCGATCCCGCTGACTTCCTGCTGAGTGCATTTGCCACCACATTGGCCTTACCCGGATGGTACTCAATTGTACAGTCATAATCCTTCAGCAGCTCTAACCACCTCCGTTGTCTCATATTAAGCTCCTTCTGAGTGAATAGGTACTTTAGGCTCTGGTGGTCGGTGTATATCCGGCACGTTGCGCCGAATAGGTAATGTCTCCAGATTTTTAGGGCATGAACCACCGCTGCCAACTCCAAATCATGGGTAGGGTAGTTCAACTCATGAGTCTTTAGCTGCCGGGATGCGTAGGCGATAACCTTGCCAGTCTGCATCAACACGCAGCCCAGACCTTGTAGTGATGCGTCACTAAAGACCACGAATTCTCCAAAGTAAAATCATGGAAATCACCAAAATAGCACTGTCAGACGCAGGAGAATTAAATACGACACCGAAATCATACTTTACAGAGCATAGTGCGAACTACAAAGAAATCAAAACCGATAATAAGTACACGCACGCAGAGGAAAACTTAAGCACTCTGGGACCCTGCTTGTCACTTCTATGCCTCAGACACTGCCTCGACGTCAAGACCCCGCGCTAGCTCCACAACCTGGAGGGCAATTTAAACAGAAGGTGTGAGTGGACCAGAGTAAAAGAAAAGTTCGAAAACCATTTTATAAGAAAACCGAGTTTTAACCCTCCGTTTTGAAACTACATGCATAACTCAGTTATCAAAACAGTTATAATCAATCACCAGAAAACATCATAAGAAACAGAAACACTATAAAACAGTTATATAAATCATAGCATATGTACCATAAGACCATATCATGAACCATGAACATCAAATCATCATTTCTGATCAAACCTGCTGGACCTATCCGAATCTTTAAACTCCCGAGTCTTTAAACTCAATCCAGGCCTCAATAATCCGAGTCTTTAAACTCCCGAGTCTTTAAACTCAACAGGCCTACGAGGGAAATATCAATATATCCGAGTCTTTAAACTCCCGAGTCTTTAAACTCAATCCGGGCCCGTCCCCCGTCAAATCAATATCCGGGTCTTTAAACCCAATAACCAGATCCAGCAAATCCAATCCAAACCCATTTGAAAACCATTTCTAAATCCTCATCCAAACCCGAATCCGAAATCACCGGTCTGATGTCATTCCGGCATCCAGAACCGTCATTCCGAACCCAAATCCGGAATCCACTTTTCAACTTTAAAACCAAATTCTGCTTTCCGAAATCCGATTGTAAAACCAAAAACCTTGATCATCGAAATCATGTTCCGAAATCCATTTATAATCATTAGAAATCCTTTATCATTTGAAATCCCAAAACTATAACATTATAATCAGAAATCAACCTTTTATCGTAAAACGTGCCAAGTACCGTATTTTCTCGAAAACCGTGCAATTATGTAAAACCAAGATAGCATATTCCATAATCATAAAACCATATGTAAAACCATCAAACAATTATAGAAAACAATTATGCATGCTCGAGTTTAAGGAAAGGGTCCACTCACAGTACCGAGCCCTCAATCGCGCCCCGAACGTCCTGTGCATTCCTCGGGAAATCCGGATCCTGTCAACAACCACCAACATACGTCACTAACACGTCCACGATTATCCACCTAAATTCCCTCAAAAATCCCCGGGTCCTGAACGTAATGAACTGGAATCCTAAACTTTCACCCTCGCGGAACTACTTCGATTCGACGTCCGATTAACCCGAAACTACTTCCATTAGACTCGTTAGAACACTTAGACTAAAAACCATGTTGACCATTTTCCCCAGAACCGCCGCACGCGCCCCCACGCGTCGCCCAAAGTGGCTGCGCGTGGGCCTCACGCGCCAGCTACAGTGCATCAGCTACCTTGAGCAGACCCGGTTCGACACAGTGTCTGTAAATCGAACCGGCGAGAACGGTTCTCTGCCGTCCCGTCTCCATTTCCTTCCCTTTCTTCCCCATCTTCATCGTCCAGACCTACTCTGTCCATCCCCATCCACCTTAGACCTCGACACGGCTCCTAAACCGTCGACTGAAGCTCGAAACAAAACACGACCTCTACTCTGTTTTCCTTCCCGGCCACCCAGGTCACCTCCCGTCACGGTGGCAACACCAGACGGTTCCTAGGACCCCTCTAAACCTAACCCAACTCACCCTAACCGTCAATTCACTCCCAAACTTCATGACTTTAGGTTCGAACATCGACGGCAAAACAGAGCACCAGAGTACCCGCCGTCGTGTTAACCCCCACCGTGCACCACCCGTCACGGCAGCACCACCAATAGAAGCCCAGACCTCCACTAATTCCCCTAGACCTCCCTATGAACTTCGATTCGACCTCTAGACTCACGACTCACAAGTTAAAACTCAATGGAAAAACAGGGCACAGACACGGAGATTAGAATTTACCTGCAACCGCCCACCGCCGTACTCGCCGCCGTGTTCCCTGGAGTCCACAGCGTCGCCTCAGCCTCCTCTCGAGGTCAATCGCACCCGCACACGGCCACATCACCACCACAAGCCCTCAGTCTTCTCTGTTTTCTCTGGTTGTCCCCGTGACTCTCACTCACTCACACACAAGCACAACACTTCCAAACCTCCTCCCTGTAACCTTCTTACCTCTCTGATCACTCTCACACCCTCACAAACTCACCAGCACCCACGATCACCCTTCAATTTCTCACCGCCTCACTCTGTTTCACTCAGGATCGAAGAACACACACGGGCACTGCACGGTTGCACCCCAATTATTGGAACCGTGCACACACGAGAACCCCCCAAAACACAAAAGACCAAACTGCCCCTTCTTTTAGCTCAAAATTACGGTTTTACCACTAACGTTCTTGACCCGTAACTCTTACATCGTAAGTCCGATAAATACGTGCCGCCTGTCATCGAACTCAGGACGATGAGATCTACCTAACCATCCTCGGTCAACGCACCAAAACCCGATCATCCAAAAAGTCAACGTTTCCCCTTCTTTTAACCAAATTACGGTTATGCCCTCAACCTTCCGAACATCATAACTCCCTCCTCGGATGTCGGAATCAGGCGTGCCGCCTACCTACGGATTCGTGACGTCCTAAACTACGTCCTGGTCACTGGTCAACACCCATTTGACCACCTGAACTAAAGTCAACATTTTTGCCCAAGTTAGGGGTAAAATCGTCATTCTAAGCTTACCGACCTATCGGGACCACCTAACCACCAATGAACCTCACTAATCCCACCTTAATCACTATCTTCATCCCGGCTCTCGGGACGAGTTGTTACACTGCTCGTCCCAAATAAACTTCACTCCCTTCCGAGTCAATCGAGTCAATGGTGCAGCAATTTTGGAGAAACCCTCCACGAATCTCCGGTAGTAACCTGCTAACCCGACAAAACTTCGCACCTCCGTTTTCTGGGGATCCATGCTAATCCCATCCATTGATATCACATGTCCCAAAAAACCAATAATGCTCAACCAAAACTGACACTTGCTCAGCTTGGCGTACAACTGTTCTTGTCTCAGCTTCTCCAACACCAACCGTAGATGTTCCTCATGTGCTCGGTCACTCCTCGAGTACACCAAGATATCATCGATGAACACAATCACGAACTTATCCAAGTAGGGTCGGAAGACACGGTTCATCAGATCCATGAATGCTGCTGAAGCATTCGTCAAGCCGAAAGGCATCACTAGGAACTCGTAGTGTCCGTAACGGGTTCGAAAAGCAGTTTTCGGAATATCCTCCTCCGAAATCCTCAATTGGTGTTACCCAGACCGCAAATCAATCTTCGAAAAGCACTCTGCTCCCAGCAACTGGTCAAAAAGGTCTTCGATCATGGGTAGAGGATACTGGTTCCTCAGTGTCACCTTGTTGAGTTGTCGATAATCAATACACAAACGGAGACTCCCCTCCTTCTTCTTTACGAACAACACCGGTGCTCCCCATGGTGAAGTACTCGGTCGGGCGTATCCCAAATCCACCAACTCCTGCAATTGAGTTTTGAGTTCCCGTAACTCTGCCGGCGCCATCCGGTATGGTGCTTGGGATATAGGTCGTGTACTAGAGAGTAGTTCAATCGTAAACTCGATCACCCGCGATGGTGGTAATCCAGGTAAGTCTTCCGGGAACACATCTGGAAACTCACGTACCACCGGTATCTTGTCGATACCCGGAGTATCAACCTGATCCGACACGACATGCGCCAGATAACCCTGGCATCCCTTCCGTAGATGTTTGGTAGCAGTAAGTGAAGAAATCACTTCAGGACGCGAACCGTCACTTGCCTACTACAGCAATCGATCAGCGACCCATGCTCCGATAGCCAATCCATCCCCAAAATTACATCAAAGTCGTGGATATCCAGAATAATCAAGTTCGCTGGCAAATCCACATCCTCAATTCTCACTAGGCACCTCCGAATCACCTGATTCACAAGGTACACGATGCCCATTGGGGTGCCAACACCCATTTCGCAATCTAAGGCTGATACCACACAATCAAGCATACCAGCACAACTCCTCAAAATAAAAGAATGTGTAGCCCCCGCATCCATCAACACACGTACAAGAAGGTTTAAGATATATAGTGTACCTGTAACCACGCCTGGGGCAGTCCTCGCCTGCTGCTGGGTCATTGAAAACACTTGGGCCCTAGGCCCTCCATTCTGTCCGCGCCCGCGCTCGCCACGCCCAGCACCACGGTCACCTCCCTGACCTCAACCTCCGTTAGTGTGGGAAGCCATGCTCTACACTACACTAGAGCCCCCAGCGTAGTTGCTCTTGGACAACAGCGGGCAATCACAGGCATAGTGGCCCTCCTCTCCGCAAGTAAAGCAGGTTACTAGCCTCGGCCTGTCCGAATGCCCACCAGAAGCACCGCTCCAAGATGAACGCTGCCCAGAGTTGAATCCAGATCCTCTGCCCTGAGAGCCCCCACGTCGACCTGACCAGCCACGACCTTTAAAGGATGAGGGTGCTCCCCTGTAGCCCCCTTCCTTATTGTTCTTCTGGCCTGATGGCCCACGGTGTGGGCGATCCTGACGTCGCCCCTCGCCCATAGGCTATCGTGTCTGGTGTGCCACCAGACTGGCCTCGACACGCACCGCAGCGTCGACCATACCTTTCAGAGAAGCATGAGTAGTAGCAGTCACACTTGTACGGATCTCCCCTCGGAGTCCAAGCTCAAACCTTTGGCATTTGTCCTCCTCCGTGCTCACGAATGATGCAGCGAACCGGGATAGTTTTCCGAAAGTCTGCTCGTCGTCCGCAACAGACATATCCCCCTGCTCCACCCGCAGGAACTCTGCCTCCCGTGCCGCGCGAAACGATCGCGGGTAGTACTGGTCCAGAAATCGGGAATGGAAAACTTCCCAAGTAGTGGTATGGACAGACCATCCAGACATTTTAAGGCCGTGCCACCACTGGTAGGCTCCTCCTTCCAGTAAGAAGGCCGCAAAGGTCACCCGTTCGCCCGGAGGGCAGTGCATCACCGTGAAGATCCTTTCCCATTTGGTGATCCAATCATGAGCATCTTCGGGGTTTGATCCCCCATTGAAAGGAGTGGCTCCCAGACGTTGAGCCCGCTCAATGCTTGCTCATTCCATTTCCCTTTCCAGATCCTCGTCAGTTCGTGTATGAGGAATCCTCCTTGGAGGCATAACCAACTGTCAAGAGGCATAGATCAGTTAACATTATTCTTAAACTCGAAAAGTAACTAGTGCTAATCGCTATTCTAGCATGCTGACCACAACCTAGTGCTCTGATACCAAGCTGACAGGACCCGCCCCGATCCCACAGGGACCACAAAGGAGACGTGCCCTGCTCCCGTCTCATACCAATTTTAACCTCAAAACATCAAATGCATAAATAACCAAATTAAAATTATACATCAAATCCAAATTAAACAGATGTCAGATAAGGGATGAAATCCAAAATTACAAGTTGCGAGCACGACTCTAAAATAAACCTGCGGGTAAACCACCCAACAGGGGTTCAGGTACGCAGAAGTAGATCTATGCCTCAGCCTCAGGTTCCTCCTCTACCTCAGTAGCACGACCTGGAGGGGTTACAAATTAAGGGTGAGTGGGTCGAAACTCAAGTTTATAAAATCGTTTAATCAGTAAATCATATAATTTACCCCTCCGTTTTTCAAACATGCATGCATTAGAATTTAAAACCATAAATCATATAGTATGAACCATAAGGCATGTAATAAAATCATAAGATAAATTTTAGCCACTGCACTATACACTCCGATCCAGACATCCCCGATGTCTGACGTCCCTGACGTCCGATAAGGTCACAGTCTCAAGGCTACGCGTGCCACTCGGGGTCTCAATCCCGAATCCAATCCCCGAACCCTGTCCGGGTACGGCATCTCAAATGCCTAGCGTCCTAGACGCTCGACGTCTCTGACGTCAAATAAGAAATCTTGCTCCTGAGTCATTTTACGGTCCGGTTCCTCCGTAGAATGACCCCTCGCAGGCAATGTGCCGTGACCACTTCGGGGTACCACATCCGGAGGAGACATTATCACAAGGATGGATCTATACAGTGCAGTACCAAATACATTTTATTGATATCCACATGCAAAACATATATACATAGATAAAATCCAAACCAATCTTTAAGTTGCACCAAAACGGGTCTCAAACCCAAATACCGTGAAACGTGCCATAATCATAATTTCAATATCATCAAAACCGTTTCTTGATTCCAGCATGTTAACATATAAGTAAATTGGAAAACATTTAAGCATGCAAGGGTTTAATGAAATCGGGCCCACTCACAGTATGATCCCGCGCTGAACCTGCGCGTACGAACTTGTACCGGGATTATCGTACAATTCCTGTCAGTCCAAATCACATGTAAGGGTCACTACAAGTCTTAAACATTTATCCAAAAAGTCCGAAACAGAAACCGGCTCGGGGAAGCCGTTCAACACGTTTCCAGAGACAACCGGCCCTAAACTGACCCTCCCAAACTATCTCAGATCAACATGGTTAATTCATAAAAAATGTTCAGAATGATGAGAGGAACAAAAGTCATGTTGATCGTGATCAGAGATAAGGTCCAACGCGCCCTCACGCGCCGCCCAAAGTGGCTGCGCGTGAAAGTCACGCGGCTGACACTGTAGCTACAGTGTCACCACCTTCACCCGTTTGTCTGTAATATGGGCCTGCCACCCGCGGCTTGACCCGGTTGATTACCCATCAATTCCTACTCGATTTCAATCCAATTTGATCCTAACATGTTTATTAATCTTCCAATTTAAGTTCTGTGACATTAATTTGCCTTGACAAGTCCTTTAACTAGCCATTCGACCCGTGATCAACCAAACGGGTTGATCATCCCAACTCACTGGTTTCCAAACCATAAACAAATTAATCTTCCATGAAGCATCAAAGGACTAAAACGAACTAAAATAAACAATCAATTGTGCCTGAAAGTACCTGAAGGTTGTCGTCCCAAGCTCTGTAATTTCTCTGAAAACGGCAGCCTCCGTCCCAGCTCAACCGTGGCTGGTTCCCCTAGATTTCGATGTGGTTGAGTTCCAAACACTCCCAGAAGACTAAACCAGGCCTTGGTTTGGTCCAACAATCACCAGAAATCAAAACCCGAATTTCCCTCCAATTTTCTAGAAATGGTTTTCTCTGGTTTCCCTCTCAAATTCTCAGTCCTCACAACAGCAAAGTGAAGCACACTCAATTCTTATTCAGTTTAAACAATCCATACCAGCAAACAGCTCGTGGAAGCCATACTGTCCACTGAAGAATGTTTCCCGCAAAGGTTCGAATCTTTGAAATTAAAAATAGTGGCTTTGCTAGATGTATCCATCCAATGTATCCAGCCATGTGCTGATGTCCAAAGGGCTTAAACAAATCCCAGCTTTCAAACTCACACACTGATTAATCAACTGGGACACAGAACCACCGCACATGGTGGTGCCGCCCATGTTCCCCACGGTTTGCTACAGTAACCAGGGGTAAAATGACCAAAATGCCCCTGGTTCAAATAATTACCAAAATGCCCCTCACTTCCTAGACCCGTAACTCAGCCATACGAAGTCCGATTTCGGCGTGCCGCCTGTCTACGGACTCAGGGCATCGAGACCTACCTAACGGTCCTTGAGTCATGTGAAAATTAGTTGTCAAACGAAAAGTCAACATTATCGCCCCAATCGTCCAAATTACGGTAATGCCCCTGAACTTCCGATAGTCACAACTTTTTCCCTGATCATCCGAATTGGACGTGCCACTTGTCTATGAACTCGTGACGTCCCGAAATACGTCACGATCATTGGTCAAAGTCCATCTGACACACAAATCAAAAAGTCAACAATTTGGCCATACCATTCACAAGGGTAAAAACGTCAATTCATACATTAAATTACATTATTATAATCCTTGAATTTCCGGGGTGTTACATACTAGGAAAAACCTCTACGTGTAATAAACATTGCAAGCGTACAAGACGTGTAGATAGTATAGATGCAAGCAAAGGTCGATTCCACGAAGACTTGCTCAATGATATCCAATTCTATTTAATTCTATTGACTTAAGTTGAGTAATTAAAATGCAATAGGGGTTTGTTACGTTTTATGAATAAAGTAAATTAACTAATAATAACTAACTAATTCTAGCTAGGGTTTCTATCCACCTTTACCAATTATAGTTCCGTTAGATTTCCTTGATTAGATTACTTTGCATGTATCTGAATTAAGTGTCTGTGCAGGGGTCCGGCTAAGGTTCACCCCACACATATTATCTTCTCTTAGATTGCATGTTTAAGCATGATGTGCCTACCCTTAAACAACTATTACCGATGGTGCGTGATAAAGCACGAAACATGAAGAAAATTTAATGACACTACACTTTCCCTAGAAAAGGGATGTGCAGACCTAAGAAGTCATGAGTTTAGATTACGAATAAGATTCCCCCTCTTAGACGTGATGCGACAAATTGCAGGGGGAACACAAACATTGAGGTGATTTGTCAAGCAATTACATCGACAATGTACGACCCAGAAATTCGAAAAAGGGAAATTTGGAAAATTTGAAGGAAATGACGATTTTGCCCCTACTTATAAGGGCCGAAAGTTGAATTTTTGACCGGGACCTTGTTTAGACTTTCCGTAAGTACCGTTAGATAGGTCTCAAGACGCTGAATTCGTAGACAGGTGGCATGCCTCAATCAGAGTTCGGATGTAAAAGATACGGGTCTGAGACGACGAAGGGTAATTTGGTCATTTTGCAAAAGAAGGGTAAAATGGTAATTTGATGTGACCATGTGATGAATCTGTAAATTGGGTGACTCATTCAGCTTATTAAGTGACATATGTCACCTTGTTAATGAAGATTAGAGGCAAGTGTCCGTTTGTTTGGGTTGGCGGTGGAGGATGATGTACGTATATTGTATGTGCGTTTGAACAAAGAAAACAGAGGATGGGTAGATGAGTACAAGGCAATGAGCAATCCATTAAATTGGAGCCGTGAGATTCAGTTTGAATGGAGAGTGTGAGATTGAGAGAAACAGAGAAGCAAACAAGGAAGAAAGAAATGGAAATTGCACAAGAAAAACCCAGAACCCGAACTCAAACCCTTCGAACTTTCAAATGGATCAAAAATTCGAATTTGAAACTCTGAGCCATAAACACGGAAATTGGCTTTGGATTAAGTCTCTTGAGCTCAAGGCGAGCCGAACCCAATCAAGAACGACGACAATTGGTGTCGTTTTGGCCTAGAATAGACCAGACGGACAAACGGGAAACTGAAGATTGAGTCGTGCAATTTGAGGTAAGATAGGATGAAATTGAGGTTGGGAAAATGTTTAGAAGGGTCCTGCGAAGGTCTCCGAATGATTACCTTTAAGAAATCAATGGAAATTGAAGGAATTGTAAGATGAACTTTCAATGGGAATTTCATGTTTTTATTTGGATTAATATCAGATGTTATTGTTGAATTTAATGTTACAGACCTTCAATTAACATGTAAACGATATGATTAGCAGAATCAATTAAAGAGAAAGAGTGGAAATTGGCAGGAATTGAACTGGGTCAACATGCGGGCTGAACGACCCGTTTAATAGAGAAACGGGTGAGGACGATGGTACTGTACACGGCGCGTGGACTCCACGCGCAGCCGCTTGCGGCGGCGCGTGACAGCGTGTGTGCACGAATCCCAAAGTGAGGTCAACATGAATTTTTTCCCATTTAATGTAACGAACATTTTGGCACTGTTTTCGAGGAAATCAGATATCGTTTCGATAGTGCTCTGTGTATCGAAAGTTTTAATATACGTTTAAAATACCTATTTAAATCCCAGAAAAATTAGGAAAAATTATATGAGGTATATTGAAGTGTTAGTGACCCTCGATAATGATTTTGGACAGGAATGATGACTTCCAAAATTTACGGAAAAACATACAGCTGGGAAAGCGAGCGATATGGACGGTGTGTGAGTGGACTTTTGTTTTCTACCCAGAATGCATGCATATCTGTTTTAAATGCTTCATTATGTGATTTGAAATGATTTGGCATAATTGATGTTTCGATATGATGATTTCAGGATTTTGGGAATATTATATTGTTTATATGATTTTGGGTACAATTTTCGAGAAAACTGTGAAACTGTTGTTTTGGGCGAAGGCCCGAGATTTGAGATTGGTTTTGACTTGGATTATGAGTCAGGAAATGATTTGATGAATTTGTAATGATTTTGGGATATATTTTATGGATTTATGTGAAAATGGCAACTGAGGTTGCGAGTGCACGGATGTGCGTGAAAATGATATTTTGGGCTTGAGACCCAATTGGATAGTGATTTTGACTCAGATTTGGAGTCACAGGTGAATATGGTTACATTGATGATTTTGATTTATAAAGTGAATTCTAGACACTGTTTTATGATGGATTTGTGGAACTTGTTTTGTGAAAGCTATGTTTCGGGCACAGGCCCTGTTGAAATGTTTTTGACTTGATTTGAGATTTGAATGGTTTTAAAATGAGATTACTAGATTTGGTGACTGTTCCACATATACCATCCTCTGTGATTTGATAGTCACCTCCAGACGTCGTAGATCCTGGAGTAGTCACGATCCACTGCTTGGAGATGAGTAGCTCCGAGGGAGGCTCAATCTCAGAAGTTTGAGATTATGATGATATCCTCCAGACGTCGTAGATCCTTGAGATGATATCACCCCAGACGTCGTAGATCCTGGGGAGGTACTCGGACGTGAGACACCCGAGTTTGCACGCGTTGCATTGATATCGTGACGGTTACTTGGATATTGATATTGGATATTGAGGATTGGTGATATTTGTGATTTATTGATATTTGTGTCTAGATACTTTATATCATGAACTGATTTGATGAACATGAGTTTTATGGACCATGGGAAAACATGTTTTGATGTTATCGGTCCACTGTTCATACTTGATTGATTTCACGTTATTACTCATGTTTTATGATATGCATGCATGTTTTTGAAACTGGAGGGTAAGAATGTATTTTGATAAATGTATTTCTACAACATTATTTTTGTCCACTCACACCTTTTCTGTTTTATTGACCCTCCAGGTCGTGGCGAGATGATCGAGGCTGATCGGGAGATGGAGGCATGAGTAGGCACAGGTGCGGTTATCCCTAGTTTGGCAAGTGCTGAGGGTAATTTGGTAACTTCAGTTGACTTGTCAGACGGGAGCAGGACTGGGCACGGTTATCAAAGTCCTTCGGGGACGGGTTCTGTCAGACAATTATACACATATAAGGTAGCTATGCTTATAAGCATAAATTGAGTTCATGAAGCACAGTAATCCAACAAATCTAGTCATACATAACAATCATAATCAAGAGCCAGAAATCAAACACGAACTAACATGACTAGGGCTTCAAGTAACACTAGCCCTAATTACAGTACTCAAACATTATTGAATAAACGAATAACATAATTAAATGCATAAGAAACATAAAATGGTAAAAGAATAAATAAACCCAAATACTAAAGAATAGCAAGGAGTAGGAAAAGGGGCTCAAACACTCTTCTTCTCCCAAGCCTTACGTCTTTCTTAGCACAAACTTGAATCCAATAGCATAAAACAATTATAAAATGCGGCTAACTATGTATATAAACTGAGTATGAATTTTGACAGAGTTTTGGGATCTAGGAAGTTAAATTCGCCCCCCCTAACAATAATCCCTAATGCCCCTATTTATAATAGAATAAGTCATCCTCTTAAAAATAGGAGTTTTTAATTAAATTCTATAAGGAAAAGGCTTCCTAATTAATTAAGAAATCTAATTAAAACCTTTCCTACAAGTAAAGGAATTAAAAATAAGAATACAAAGGAAATAGGACTAAAATCCCTATAAAATATGGAGAATAAATGTGGAAGGAACTTGAAATTAACCTTAAAAATGAGGAAAATCCGGAATTAAAGCTGCAGAGTCATCCTATGCAATATTCTTTCCTTCATAACTTCTTCGTTTTAACTCCGATTTAGGTGATTCTTTCTCTCAAATTCTCATAATTCCAAGCTCTATTAGATCTACAGATTTCTCACAAAATATATTATTTTGTCCAATTGCATAGAATGAAATATTAACAAAACGTACGTAAAAGGGTAATAAATCATGGATAAAACATGCACAAATTATGACCTATCAAGATGTGACGCGAACGTCATCGGAGCTCGAATCCAAACATTCGGAGGCTGTCTTTGCGTAGTATAGAGTATTTAGCTTAGTAGAGGTCGGAACATAAAGGATTGGTTGGATTTGACCACTTAAGTTTTTGTTCCAGTTTTCCGGTGATTTTATAAACATGGATTACATAGAAATGCAGGTCATGGTCTTTTTATATACATTTTGTGATTTTGTGGGTCTCATAGCATATGATTTAATTTAACTGAAATTCAGTTGTTTCTATTTTACTTTGTGCATGCATGTTTTAGAATTGAAGGATAAATGATTTTTTTCCTTGGAAATGGGTTTTCAAGTGATTGTTTTTATCCACTCACATTTTTATTGGTTTTGCATCCCCTTCAAGCCATTGCATAGAGATCGGGACTGATATTGAGATGGAGGAATGAGTGGGACGTCAGCACCATTATCCCTCACTTGACATGTATTAAGGGTATTTTTTGGAGCTTCGATTTATTTTTCAAATGGGAGCAATACCTTTTGAGATTTTCAAAGCATTTTCAAGAAGGGTGCTACCAATTTGGTATCAGAGTATTGGGTTAAGTACTGGTATACTACACACATATGGTGCATGGAATGTCCGTACTAACATTTACTACTTTAGAATAAAATGCCTAGAAGACATGATTCCCGTGCACGCCTGGTAATGAAGATGAGAAGAATATGATAGGGAGTACAAATTATCCCATGATGTACCTAAAGATGAGACATATCTTGAATCACTTGGGTCGAACATTGGACACCTTGTGTAGGAGGACTTATGTGGGTCCGGATATTGTGCGATCCCAGAGGCTGGAGCCACAGCATTTACGGGTACATTGGACCTGGATGAGACAGGTGAATGGGTTACACCATTCGAGCGAACGATGTGATGAGGTGTGCTCTATATAGTATAGTGCGCATAGTCATGCTTTTCCTTGATGGATATGCATGTCAGTGGTGACATGGATTGTTGATATCTAGATAGGAATCGAAAAGAATCAAGATATCAAATTAAGAATGGCGACTACTTGGGATATTAGATTAGGGCTCGGGAAGAGTTGGGATGGATTGGTGTTGAGTGCAAAAAGTTATGTTTTTACATCCTCTTTTATTTCATTTTTTGATTGAAATTTCTATACAATACAAGGTATTTTTCTTGTTTTTGATGTTTTCATGATAAAAGTAAGGGTTTAACAAAATCAACTTAATTTTTTATGAATCATAAAGACTTGAGGAGCTAAGAATGGATTACTTGAAGCCCAAGAAATGCAAGATGAGTTTCTAACTCACAAGTGGCCAAAAATCAGCCCAGGGAGTTCTCTACAGAACACCCAACATATGGCCTTCTACAGAACACCAAACATGCGGGCTTTGCCCCGAAGAGCTCAAACTGAATTAGAAAATGGGCCATATATGGTTGGAAAGGCCTAGAAGTCTAGTTTCAGATGGTTTTGACAGCTTTCTATTTGGACATTTCTACAAAGATTTATCTAATCATAAAGGGTCGTTGTTCAGTTTCAAAGCAGCAACTTTTCAATTTCATTATACAAACACAACACACAAATAAAAGGGAAGTTTCCAATGATGGTTATAATGAGAATCAATGAGAGCTGTTAAATAGCATTAAACCCTTGGAATGTAGTTGTTGTAGCTATCTGCACCTAAAAATAGAGGTCTCATTGTACAAACACAACACACAAAAACGAAAGAATACATTTGGTGCAAAGTTTGAGCTATTGAAAGCTTGGAGAGAGAGCAAGAGCCTTAGCTTCATGCATACTTTTGGGTTTAGCCTATCAACTTTCTATGTATTTTTTTTAAAGTTTTTGAATTCGTTTATGGAGTAGTCTTATCGTAGTTAGGGGTGCTTTGAAGCCCTAAACATGATTAAATCAATGTTATGATTCAGTTTTGTTTTTCTATTCCTCTTCACAATTAAAATAAGTTTTTCGTCCCTATAATTTTCAAGCATTTGGTCTCAAGCTTAGCTACCTTGTTTATGTTTGCTTTTTGTTGAGAATGTTAGGATGACTGCATATCTTCTTTCATTTATTAGCAACATGTGGTTAGGTTCAGAACAAATCATGTAAAATGATTTCATGAAGATCTAGGATATATGCCATGTTCTAGGTTTCATTTGATATTCATAATTCTCTTTATTCTTAATGAGTTTCTAGGTACTAAATCTGAGTATATGCCATGCTAGGTTGCACCTAGAAATATTAGTTTGATGTATATGCCATGCATCTAACATGCTAAGTAAGAGAGAGTTGATAGAGTCTAGTTATATGCCATTCTAAATCTGTGAACATTTTAATTGTGCATTGAAATTTATCGATTAGACATTCATAGTGTTAATTCATGATTGCTTAGAGCGGATTTCTTGCCTTATCTTATTCTAATTCATAGGTTAATACAAGAATCATGTTGCATTTGTCTACATCCTTTATGTTCTTTTGATTCTATTTTTTATTTTCTGCTTTGATTTCCATCTTACAAAACCAAGTCCAACCCCCCAAAAATCTGTGTTTGCGCTTTATCTCGTTCTTTATCTATTCATTTGTATTGCTAAGTTGTTACCGGTCACTGTGGTTCGACATTTGCTTGTCACTATACTATCTTCCACGATTTGTACACTTGCAAGGATAAGTTTTGTGTAAATTTGGTAGCTTACTTAGGTTGTCTTATTTTACCAAACAATTGGTTGACCAGCCATCGTGCCTCTTTCAAGTGTTTTGATGAGAGAGGATATGTCGGAGCTCAGGAGTACTGGAGGTGGTATTTCAGGGAGCCTAGGAGTACCATAGATTGTATTTCAGGGAGTCTTAGTACCTAGTTTTCATGTGAGGCATGTTCTAATTGACCGAATTATTGAAGCTCAAATCTAGAATCCTACCTGGTGTAGTTTCAAGTTGGAGATAGAGGTTAGGAATAGGCAGGACTATACACTTAAGGATGGTGGAGTTTGCAGGCAACAATAGTTATCAGTCTTGTATTGGGATGGTTCCGTTTGAGGCACTGTATGGATAACAGTGCATAATGCCTAATTTTTAGACTGTGGTAGGTGAGAGGACATTACTGGCACTTGAGATTATGTACATGAAAAAAGGAAAAGGTTATGAATTAAGGGTAGCTTAGGATCGTTAAAAGAGTTATGCCGACTGTAAAATCTATGACCTCGAATTTGAGGTATAGGATTGGGTGTTCTTCAAATTATCCCATTAGAAAGGCATTGTACGGTTTGGTTGACGCGGGATGTTGAGTCCCCACTGTATTGGGCCTTATGAGGTTATCGAGATGATAGGCCCAGTGACATATCGATTACCATTACCCCTAGAGCTCTCGAGATTTCACAACGTATTTCATGTGTGGATGGTCCAAAAGTATCTGTATGACGAGTCTCATGTGTTAAAGGAGCAGCCTATTGAGCTTGGGGAGGATTTGAGCTTTTAGAAGAAACTTGTACAGATTTTACACCGAAAAGAGCAGGTACTTCGTCAAAAAACTATTCCCCAAGTAAAGGCTTTATGGAGGAATTATAACTTACAGGAGGCCACGTAGGAACCTGAGGCACAGATGCAAGCTAAGTAACTATAGCTGTTTGAGGGACATGTATGAACTTTGGGGATGAAGATCATCAAGAATGGTAGATTGTAATAACCCAAAAATTCGGGAAATGTAATTCCGAGAATTTTAAATGTAAATTGACAATTTTACCCTTAAGGTCAAAATTTGACTTTTTATTCTGAGAACCTTTTGCACATTTATCAAGGACCATTATGTAGGTATGATAATTCTGAAACTATAGACAAGTAACATGTCGAAATTAGAGACCTTTAGGTCGAGTTACAGTTTTAAAATGGTTTAACGAGACTTTCGAATGTAAGCGAATTAATATACAAGCTTGTGTGCGAGAAGTTACTGAGACATTATGACAGGACCCATCCCAATTTTTACACAAATGGGACCTGACCTGCCCCTGTCTGACAATTTTTGTCAAACAAGGGATTTTATAATGTTTAAATTCAAATCCTTACTCAATATCCCAAATTAATATAACCTTGTGGGTTGTCTGCCCCCATCCGATCGATTGTCCCAACAAGGCGTGGAATTACTAATTAACCTTATTTTATACGACTCATTATTTCAATAACCCGCTAGTTAATCATAAGTCTTTTAATTTCTATTATTCCTTTATTCATGCTAATTTAAAATATCATGTCACCCCCTTTACTTTATGTAAATTACCAATTATGTACGAGCCATAATACATCAATACCTTGAAGATACTAATTTTCCTCAATTCCAATAATTAGAAATCAATTAAAGAATAATCGAATTATAAACAAAATACGATAGATATTTGGAGTGGTGCCTAAACGATGTCCAAAAATTCTAGAAATTATATGAAGGGAAACATTGTTCACCTTCATTCTTACCTGAATTCAGTGGTTTTTCAGATCGTCCGACCCGGCAACCTGACCCGACTAAAAGTCTGTGACTTCTCACCCGATTTAATCCTTTAAAATTTCTAAGCTTGTCTATAGTAGTCCAAAAGAGGATCTAGATCACAAGAAGGATGAAAACGTACCTCGTTCTTATGGTCGGATTTCCAAGCTCACGGTTATGGAGTCCAAAACTGGTTTCTTTGTTTTTCTATCTCCAGGTTCATCCCTTCTTAGCTCAGACGGGTCGCCTAACCTCCAGGAACACCTCAAAGTGACCTTTGGTTAGTTTCTTACACCTATCCCGAATGCCCAACGTTGGAACCTACGGGTTCCATCCAATCCTCACTCTTTTCCCATGTTTCCGAGTCTTTTCCTATCCTTGTCTAACCATTTTTCTCTCCTGATCTTCCTTTCATGCTCCATGTCCTTTTGATTCCCTCTTTTCCTTGTGAAAAGCCATTGTCATGGCTTTTCATAGGTTCAGGCTTTCACCACCGAACCCCCCTCTCTTTCTCTAACACACATACATATATATTCTACTAGGTCGGTGCTCTTTGGGAGGAGAATTGTTCAAGGGCTTTCTAGACTTTTCTACACATTTAACACGTGTTAAATTACGAAATAACTATATTGCCCTTTATTCCAAAATTACCATAATAACCTTGAACATTCTAGACCCATAAGTCTCTTATCGTTCGTCCGTTTTTGGTGTACTAGCTATCTATGTTCTTAAAAACTCGAGGCCTTCCTATCGGTCTTCTTGGAATTCCCAAAAGGCATCTTGATCAAAAGTCAAAATTTTGACTTCTTAGGGCCAACATGGTCAATTATGATCTTCGAAAGTCTGAGGTGTTATACATTAGGTAAGTGTCTGGTGAGTCACCAATAAGAAATACTAGGGTGAAAAGTGTCACCTTGAGAGCTAGTGAGGTGGATTTCACCGCCTAACCCTTGCATTCTTATTTATTGAATTGGTTCAAAAAGAAAAATTAAAGGGGGAAAATAAAGAAAAAGAAGAAATAGCGAGAAGAAAAACAAGCAAAGAAAAGAGAGAGGGAAACCAGAGAAAGAGAATAGCTTAGGAACAGGAATCTAGCTATGGAACATAGTCCAACGAGATAGGAAATGGTCTCAATTTTTTGCTCCCGCACCATTCTTAAATTAAACAAGCTTACTGATTTACTTGTAGGTCCTCATGATTGAAATGAACTAAAACCTCAAAGGGTTGAATGCGAGAATCAATCTGGAATCGAGCTCAAATCCAGGACGAGAAGTTCAAGCCTTTTTTGAGAAATAAAGGTAAGGCCTCCACGTTTTGAGCTCATAGAACTATTCGCGGTATTTATTAGATCCGTTTGGACATTTTGACAGGACCCATCCCAATCCCCCCGGGATTAGTGCGGGATGACCCTGCTCCCGTCTGACACGGAGTGTCAGACAAGGGATAATTTCGACCCTTGCCCTCCCCGGGCTATCAGAGTACGCCAGGATCCGGAGGAGGCATGTGATATCTCGGTCTCTGCTACAGCCCACATCCGATGTCAACCTGAAGGGCAGTCAAAACATTAAAAACTGTGAGTGGACAAAACAAAAGTTTATAAAAACATTTAATAAGGAAGACATTTGTACCCTCCACTAAAAAGCATGCATGCATTCGAAAACCATTTATCCAAAACAAACCATATGTGGGACTAAGCCCAAAGCAGATATAAACTAAGGTCGAAAGGACCACAATGAAAACGACCATACGGCCCACTGCCCAAATCCTGTGCACACCTGTACACAGCACATATCATATATCATATATCCATCACATACATATATATAAGTCACACAACCAATCCTGTCACGGTATCCAAAGCTACGCGCGCACTACCCGGGTCTCAATCCGAGTCATCTCAAAGTCAAGGTCAATGTCCGTAGACCACTGACCCTACCTGAGGTAATAGTAACCATAGCCTTCCTGAGAGTAAGGAACCCAACTGGGGGGTGACTCCACTCAGTCGGTGCTCCGTGACTACTCCGGGGTCCACCCAGGCCAACGACCCTCCCCGGAGGAGATAATAGAAGTAAAGGAAGGTAGACGAACATATATATACATAACATAAACATTCATGACCGGTTCCCCTGAACCGTCATGATCTATAATATCCATAAGCAAGTAACATGCCGGTTCCCATAAACCGTCATGTACCGTAATAACATAACCAGGGTTCATGCCGGTCCCCATAAACCGTCATGAACCAGAATGACCTGACAAAGGTTCATGCCGGTTCCCATAAATCGTCATGAACCACAATGACCTTTCCAGAGTTCATGCCGGTTCCCATAAACCGCCATGAACTTGGAAATCCATCTAGGGTCCCTGACCCAAAATCATCAGTGTAAAACATCGGGGTCTCGTGCCCGAACATATGACTCAACTGGGCACCATGCCCGATATCCAAGGGTCAGTCACGACTCCGATCATAGTGATGCGTGCAACCATCCATCCAGGACCGCCTTCAATCCTGGTATGTCGCCGTGAACGAATCGACCGACGCGACCATCGCAAGATCATGGTGCACTCATCACCGATCGCTATCCTGAACCGTCAGCACTCCGTAGTCGAGCCTCCCCAGGCTGCCCGACAACGAATCGTGCATCGTGACCTCTTCGGAAGGAACACATCCAAATCCGGAGGCGAGCGTCGTATCGTCGATCGCCGTGCACATAGCACCCGTCGCGACCATGATTTAGACCCGAAGGTCGTAAATAGTGTCATATGCCCGAGACAAAACCAAATGGGTCTCATACCCGAGTTTATCCATTTAGAAATCCAAAATCAAATCATTTAAATCAATAAAAAAATACAGACCCGTATAAGCACCGTATAAGGCCAAAACCTCGAAATACGTGGTTATACGTAACCACATACAAATGCACCCATGGCATCATCAAACAAGTAATAAAACATATAATAAACATTTATGCATGCACCAATTTAGAAAACAAGGTCCACTCACAGACCGTCCGAGCTGCCGCCTCGATTTGCGTGCCATACGGCTCCCCGAGCCGATCACCGTTACCGGGACTCCCAAACCTGTCCAAATCGTAATAGAAGGTTACTAACTACTTAATTAACCTCCCACTAAAGCCCCGTAATTTTCCCATATTTTTAACTATTTTTAAAACCGAACCTAAACCTTCCGATGCCCCGAAACATATCGAGACGGTGTCCGATCGACACGAAACCAGTCCCAAAATGTTCGTTACATCGAATAGATGATTTCACATGTTGGAACCTTCCCCAGATTCCCTGCCATGCGCCCTCACGCGCCGCCTGAAGTGACTGCGCGTGGGCTTCACGCGCCTGCTACAGTACCTGCTGACGTCATCGCTGACGTCAGCATGACGTCATCACTGACAGCCCCTGACAGTGACACGTGTCACGCTCCCATTGGCCCACTGTCTGACATGTCAGTCTGACATTGTCAGATCTCACATGATGACGTCATCCCTGACATGATGACGTCATCCCTGACATGATGACGTCATCAGTCATCCCCTACATCGGTCAGACCGGTCCGAACCGATCCGGTCCGGTTTTTCCTGCAACTTGGACCGGCGTAACCGGTCCAGGTGTCCTTCTCCCTCATTTTCGGTCCGATTTCATCCATTCCAATTCCTAAATTCCTATTTCTTCATTTCCTATCTAACCCAATTAACAAAACAACTTAAAACCCCCTAAATCGATCCCTAAAAATTAACCCCCCCCCCCCCCCCCCCCCCCCCCCCGGCCCTGTTTTCCGATTTCGTCCCCAGGCTTCACAGCCGTCAACCCCCGTTCAAAACCATCTCTATACACCCTAAACAATCTAACAAACATTCCCTAATCAAACAAAACTATCCATAATGTAAAAATCGACAAAATGGGAGATTTGGGCCTAACCGGGTAACCGTTCGGGTTTGGGTCTCGGCCGTGCACGGTGGCTCCCTCTTGGCCGGCCACCATCATCCTCAGTCCTTCCCTCACGTCTAGTCTCCGTCCTGGCCGAATTGGGGTTGGGTTGGCTGGGTTTGGGTTGCACGAAGATGGAGAGAAAAGGGTGAGATCGGGTGGGTTTGTGTGTGGATGAAGAAATGAAAATGCACGGGGATGGGTTTGGTGCATGAGTAGGTGGGGTTGGCCAGTGGATGGGTGACAAGTGTCACTCATCCATTGGGCCTCCATTAAATATCTGGGCCCACTAGAGACAAAACTGCACTTTTTGTCTCGTAAAACGTGCCGTCGTGAATAGTAACTGGGAACTTCCGTGAACCGTAACTTCGCCGTCGAACGTCCGAATTCGACGTGCCGCCTGTCTACAGATTCGTATCATCCTTATCTACGTAATGGTCTTCGGCCCTCGGCCATCGGACCTCCCGATCAAAAAGTCAACTTTTGACCTCCTATTCACCCAAATTACCAAAATGCCCCTAAACTTCCGAACGTCATAACTTCTTCCTCGAACGTCGGAATTGAACGTGCCACCTGTCTATGAACTCGTGACGTTACGAACTACGTCACGGTCATCGGTCAAAGTCCATTTGACCACCCGATTGAAAAGTCAACATTTTGCCATCACCAGGGGCAAAACGGTCATTTCGCATCGTTCGTCCGATTTCGCTCTACTAATCACAGATTAACCTCACTAATCGTGATTAGTCACTAATCTAATCATGAAATTCGGGACGGGTCGTTACACATTTAAAGTGTAAAAATGATTTGAAAATAGAGGATTTAGGATCAGGTTGGGTTGCTAGTCGGGACACAATTGGACACTCGTGGGTTTGAGCCAACTTGAGGTAAGGGACGACCACTAGGAGTGTGGGGTCCATGGCGCATGGGGAAGTGATGCCCGACCATCCACCGGTGCGTGTCGATGGATGGTTGAGTTCCTCTGGTTCTGATCAACATGTGTTCTATGGTATTTGATGTTACAGACATTTTGGCGAAAGTTTTTAGTTGATTAGATATCATTTCAGGGAAGTTGAGACATCTTCCGGACGTTATAGCTATATCCTAGGGCAGTTACCCAGATGTTGCAAGTTCTAGAGATGGGACTCAGATGTCGTCCGAGCTCGGCTTTGCATATCCCGAGATTCTCTACGTGTAGTAAATGCTATTCAGTTGGCAGAGGCCAGAACATTAAGGATTGGTTGAATTTTACCACTGATGTTTGTCTCTAGATTTTCCCAATGATTTTATGAACAGAGATTTCAAGAAAATGTGGGCCACGTGCTTTTTATATACATTTTATGATTTTGTTGGTCTCACAGCTTATGATTTTATTGTAAATAATTTATGCATACATGTTTAAAAATTGGAGGGTAAATGATTGTTTTCCTCATAAATGGATTTTTAAATGATTGTTTTTGTCCTCACACATTTTTACTGATTTTGTATCCCCTCCAGGCTGCTGCATAGGATCGGGGCTGATATTGAGACGGAGGTATGTACAGGGCATCATTTCGTTATCACTTATTTGACATGTATTAAGGGCATTTTTGGATCTTCGATTTATTTGTCTGACGAGAGCAGAACTTTTCACGATTATCAAAGTGTTTTCGAGAACGATGTCAATATAAACACATAGAAAAGACTCAAACTGAAGAAGACTGCATGTTAAAGGAGATTGTAGGTTGCATCTGCTTCTAGGTTTCGAAAATTTAAGGGGTGGATAATTAGGAAAATTAAAGGTTATCTATTAGAATGATAAATATGCATTTTTTAACAGATAAATAATTATTTTTAGATAACAGATAATAGGTTATTTTTAATATATATTTTGTAGGATACGTAAAAAATGACATGTTATTGTGATTAAAATGTGGACAAAATCTATTTATTTGGCCGAAAATGCTGAGCCAAGACTTTCATTAATAAAGTGAACGATATACAAATTCACCTAGTAGAAATAGACCTACATATATACTTCAAAAATGGTAGAAGCAGTACGTTGAAAAATATTCCTTAAAAAAGTATACAATACAGCATAAAAAAAGAAGTATATAATGCATGAAAAGAGAACAAAATGAGGGAGCATGCATGCATGCGAAACCAAAATTTTTAAAGTAAAATAACTTGAAACAGTTTCAAGATTTCTTTTCTATTTTTTTTTATACACTTTCGCTACATTCTTCTCACCTTATTCATTCCCATTTTTTTTTATCAAAATAAAAAGAAAGAAAAAAAGGGTAACGCCCAATAATCCTTAGGCGTTTCTAACATATGACATAATTATTATTTATTTCTTCTTGAAATTGATGGCTAACCTCTATTAAAAAGAAGAATAAAGAAGACATTAGAACAAAAAAGATCTTCTACTACAACCACGCCCAAAGAAATCAAACTTCTAAGATCCAACCATTGCATAGGGAAGGAATCAAGTACACCTTTGATCCAAATTCCCAGAATCCGCAAACTCCATCAACGAATCCGCCATAAAGTTAGTTTCACACACGAATGGTTCATTTAAAATCTTTTTTACCATTTGTTGGCATTGGACACAATATGTTACGACCTGACCTTCTCCAACAGTATATTGTCCGCTTTGGGTCCAGCCCTCATAGTTTTGTTCTCGGGTGCTCATGTGCAACTTCCTAGTGGGTCACCCCTCTTGGAATTGCACCAGTCCCTACTTGCTTAACTTTGGAGTTCACTAGAAATCCAATACCAATGAGCTCCCAAGAAGTGTCCTATTGGATAGATGCACGCCCACACATATAAAGCGCATCCCTCAGATCTCCTGGGCAATGTGGGATTGCTAACCATGCCCCCAAGGCACAGGTCCTCATAATCCACCCCCCTTAGGGCCCAGCGTCCTCACTAGCACACTCAATTTCGGCTGGGGTTGGACTCTAATACCAAATTGTCACGACCCGACCTTCTCCAACAAGATATTGTCAACTTTGGGCTCGCCCTCGCAATTTTGTTTTCGGGAGCTCATGTGCAACTTTTCAGTGGGTCACCCATCCTGGGATTGCACTAGCCCCTACTCACTTAACTTTGGAATTCCCTAGAAATCCAAAGCTAGTGAGCTCCCAAAAGGCCTCATGTTGGATAGATGCGCTCACACATATAAGACGCATCCCTCAGATCCCCCGGACAATGTGGGATTGCTAACCATGCCCTAAGGCACGGGTCCTCACACAATACTTGCAATCCTCCATGGTGGTATGCGTGACACCATTGGTAGAACTAATATAACAACTTTAGAGTCACCTTCAACTAAAAATACTTGCAATCCTCCACATGATCATGAATAATGAAACCAAGTGCAGCATTTAGACTAGATTTAATAGAGGCATCGAAGTTTAACATTCACCAACCAACATCTGGTGGAACCCATTTAATACAACAAACATGAGGGACAAGCACTTCCTTAGGAGAGTTAGCATTAAAGTAGTTTTTGTCAGCATACGAGCCATATTGATAACCCTAGCTAGCAGGATGAGGGGACACACCAAGAAAGATTACTTTGTTTCTAGAATCCCAAATCATCCAACAAAGCATCTAAAATTGACTTAATTGAGAGAATTTCAATTTTTCAACACTATTGAAGGTGGATAACCAATAACGAATTATCACCATTAAAATGTCTCAAATTAGCAGGAGCGGAGGGGACAACCTGTTGGGCAAAAGGGAAGTCCCTGAACAGATGCTCCAAGGATTCTTCACGATCACCACAAATGTCACAGGCGCGATCCATGTATTAAAATATATGATCCGGACGCTCACTTGGGTTCAAATGATTCCTAATAAATATCCTACTGAAAATTTTAACGTTGTGGGAAATTTTGAGCCATACGATTTAGGAACCCTACTTGTGGGTGAATTGGTTTTTCTTCCTCCGAAAATTTTATTGTAGACTTGATAGTGAAGATTCCTTTGGGATTAGGAGCCCATAGCAATTTATCCTTGACATTGTTTCCTTCTATTGGAATAGGGATGTCTTTTATAACTTGAACTCTATCCTTTGGCACCAAGTTTCGGAGAGCCTAAAAACTCCATTGGATGTGTTCCTACTCGAAATATTTTGCTCATTTTAGGAGCCTAGACGCCCTGAGGCAACCCTAGTTGGACCTCCGCGTGGAACCTTTTTTCCCGAAAAGAGATGGAGGCAGACCGTTCATGGGTTCTCTTTTGCTTCAATGCAATATGGAGATGTTGGATAGGCCTCACGTGAAGGGCCTTAAGCCACGGTTGATCCATAGATGGGCAGACCAGGAAGAAAATAGAAATTTTAACTGAGATGCAGGCGTGCCACCAGTAGGAAACTACTACTGGACAGCATATATGGGTTCTGTTTTCGGCCTGAAAACTTTCCTTCTAATCAATGTGATTGTGAGGCAGGAGGAAAAGAAATCCCCACGCTATTCTTTTCTATGCTTTTTTTAAGGACTTCAAATATTTTTCTTCCAGCGATGCCCAAATAAGAAGTTATTCTGCCATGATATTCAAACCTACCGATGTTGTTATTTCAGCAGTTAAGTGAGAGATAGGCCGAGGTTCCCTCAAGCCGTGATCAAAGTAATCAGACCGATGCACATACATGGTGTCCCAACTTGGTGAGTCGTGCACCACACTTCTATGGTATATTCTGAGAGCCAATCGCTACTTGATAAAATGTGGTTGTATTGTAATGAAAAAAATGGAAGTACAAGTACATGAATGTAAAAGTACTGGAATTAAATAAGATATGAAATTACAAGTGCATAAACAGTGAATAATTTCTTTAGCATTTCAAACCTATAAGGAGCAGAAAATTCAGGAAATCTTCAACTAAGATGAATATCAGTTGGAAATCAAGCCATGAGATTGTAAAGCACTCAAATGCAAAAGGGAGACATCGAGAATGGAGGTTTAAGTTCCTCGATGATAATCTGTATGTCGATAGTCAAGATGGCTATCCGTATGATGGTGACCGAAGACTGTATGTGAACTGGTACTCAGAATGATTGTCCGTGAGCTAGTGGTTGAAAAGGCTGTCCGTGAACCAGTTTTCGGAATGACTGTCCATGAGCTAGTGGTCGAGATGATTGTTTGTGTGTTGGTAGTCAGGATGTCCTTCAGTATGTTGGTAGTCGGGATGGCTATCCGTGTAATCGGTGGCTAGAGACTGTATGTGAGCTAGTAGTCAGAATGACTACCCATGAGCTAGTAGTCGATAATATCAACCCTTATGGCACTGAGTGGTTAGAAAAAAGGTTGATCTTCTACAAACCTCAGCCGAAATTCCAAGAACTAGCCAGTCAAGAAGAGGCGACCCTTATGACACTTGAGGAGTTAGAAAAGGTCTGTGTACGGATGAGAAGCCCACCATTATGACGCTATTTGGTTAGAAAAACGGTTAGGTAAGTGCATAAATTCCTCGAAGGGATGAGAAGAGAAGCTGGATCCTGATTTCCTAATTCGAAAGAGCAGTTTTTTGCCATAAGGGCGAGCTGTCTTTAAACCATGGAACCTTGGTTAAAGGTGTTCATATGTTTAGAAATTGATGGAGAACAATTTGCTGAGGTTGATTTGTTGGTTAGTTATCCTTTAAGAAGCTTGGTTGCTCTCTATTTATAGGCGGTGAAGGAGCTTGCCACTTGCATATTAGGGCTTCCCAATGGGTCTCTCTTTGTTGTTTATCTTTTTGGAGCACTCCATCTTGCCTCATTTTTCTTCGTTTTCTCTCTCAGCACCACCCAAGATAACGTCCTTTCCACGTTCGAGCTCGTTGGGTTGGGCTTGTGTGTCTTTGGGCCTTTAATTTCGTGAGCCGCTATCTTGGGTCCATAGGGTATTTTTTCGGGAGTAGACATTGCCCCCTGAATTTGAAATGCTTTAGTTATAAAATATTTTAAATTCACACGATCACACCTTCTGCCCTTATCTTCGTTCACGTCATGCATAACTCGGATTTTTTGGTGGGTTTTATTCGTTCACACTCCCCCCTCTTCGAACAAGTCGCTACCTTTCTCTTCCAATTTCCTAGAAAACCTTCTTGCTCGCGAAACCCTACTGAGATACATGGAACCTAAGAAAGCTCAGAAAGCAAAGGCCCTAGTTGATTCTTCCTCCTCCGCTGATGTAGGCGTTGTGCCTTCTCCGAAGACGCCCTGTATATATGGGAAAACTTCCAAGAATTGTTTTTTGCTTGTCCATGATGTTCTTAATACATGTGAAGTGGAGCACCACATCGCACGCGGGAACATACTTCTAGCAGGTTTTAACCACCATTATGTGCTGGGACCGTGCTGTCGTGGTCAAGTGCCTGAGGAAGCTTATTCGTTGTATGACCTCTTGTTAGGGTTTCAATGTTCGCCCATCTACCAGTGACCTTCGTTTCCTTGGGGTGATGTTCACTCATGTTCCCTTTCGGAAACAAATCAAAGATTTCTGGCCGATTCCTGTTGTGGGTCTCGAGGATGAAGGAGTTGTACTTTGGAGAACTCTGGTTGAATGGCGTACTGCATCTGGTGAGTTTTTCTGACTTGCCTACTACCCAGGATATGAACTTACTTAGCACTGTAATTTGCTTTTGGAATGGTAGTACCAACACATTTGATTTTGGGGTTGGTCCTATGACTTCTACCCTGCTTGACTTGGCCATTCTTTTCGGTCAAAATTCCTCATGCCAAATTGCTGACTTTACTGGCTCGTTTACTGACCCATATTCTTCCATCTTGGTGAATCCTACTTGAAATAAAGCCATTCCTCACAAAATTACCACTTTCTTCCACTTCCTTGATGCCTTTTGCCATTATGATTAGAGTATATGACTTAAGTCTGAATCTGATTTTAGGAATTTAGGGATAATTGGTAATTATCTAGGATTCGATCATGAGAAAGTCCAGTTCTTCCACTTCCTCTTGGACTTGTTTGTCTTCCCAAATGCCTCCAAAGGCATAAAGTAAGAATGGGTTTTGCTGGCTGAGGTTATGGCTTGTTGCAAGACTATGTTATTAGGGCCTATCATCCTATCCCAAATTTACGATCTCTAGCATACCATTGTCTGCTATCCAGGGTCGAAGTAGCCGCTGAATGGACCGATGTGGATGGTTTAAGTATGGTTGAATTGGTCATTTCCTCAGCTTCACTGTAGAGTTCTCGACTTTTTTGAGAGGGTCATTCTAGGGAACCAACTTATGCTTCAACCTCCAGTGCCCTACTCTACTCAAGACTTCTTGATGTACTTCTATAGGTGATAGCAACGTCCAAAAGAGCACTGGGGAGTCATTCGTTACAAAAATTACCACTTTCGCCCTCTTCCTTGATGCCTTATGCCCTTATGATTCGAATAGATGTCTTAGGTATGAATCTGACTTTAGGAATTTATGGATAACTGGTAATTATCTGCTTGGACTTTTTTGTCTTCCCAAATGCCTCCAAAGCATAAGGCAAGAATGGGTTCCGCTAGCTGAGGCTATGGCTTCTTGCAAGAGTATGTCATTAGGGCCTATCATCCTTGCCCAATTTTACGATCTCTAGCATACCATTGTCTGCTATCCAGGGTCGAAGCAGCCACTGAATGGACCGATATGGATGGTTTAAGTATGGTTGAATTGGTCATTTCCTCAGCTTCACTGTAGAGTTCCCAAATATTTTGAGAGGGTCGTTCTAGGAAACCATCTTATGCTTCAACCTCTAGTGCCCAACTCTGGTAAGGACTTCTTGATGTTTTTCTATAGGTTAAAGCAATGTCCAAAAGAGCACTGGGGAGCTAGCGTGAAGCGTTATTACAGGGCTACTTGGACATCAGTAATCCCAGTCGTAAGATTTGATTTTTGACTTTACTGGCTAGTTTACTGACCCATATTCTTCCATAATGGCGAATCCTACAAGAATTAGAGCCATTCTTCACACATTTACCACTTTCTCCCTCTTCCTTGATGCCTTCTACCCTTATGATTCGAATAGATGCCTTAGGTCTGAATCTGACTTTAGGAATATATGGATAACTGGTAATTATCTGGGATTTGATCATGAGAAATTCTAGTTCTTCCACTTCTGGTTGGACTTGTTTGTCTTCCCAAATGCCTCCAAAGGCATAAAACTAGAATGGGTTCCCCTGGCTAAGGCTATGGCTTCCTGTAAAAGTATGTCACTAGGGCCTGTCATCCTTGCCCAAATTTTCGATCTCTTGCATGCAATGGTCTGCTATCCAGGGTCGAAGCAGCCACTAAATGGACCTATGTGGATGGTTTAAGTATGATTGAATTGGTCATTTCCTCAGCTTCACCGTAGAGTTCTCAACTTTTTTGAGAGGGTCGTTCTAGGGAACCAACTTATGCTTCAACCTCCAGTGTCCAACTCTGCTAAGGACTTCTTGATGTTCTTCTATAGGTTAAAGCAGTTTCCAAAAGAGCACTAGGGAGCCAGTGTGAAGCGTTAATACCCAATGTTAACATGTGTTCAAACTGCTGATTTCTTAATCCTTTTTATACGTTGCGTTCTGGAAAGGTTCCCTCCCGTCAAAGTTCACATCGCCATGCATCGTAGGCGCTCTCACTCCGTCCAACATGAGCCCATGGAATCAATTGCGGAAAAAATCATTAGGATCCGTCGAATGGCTAAGAATAACACTAAGGACATCTGATTTCTATAAAATCAGGTGTTTGGTAGCAAGAAATAACAACTCAAGACGATGCGCGATGATGCTCGCTATTTAGCCGCTCAAAACCAATAAGTCTAGCAATTGGAAATGTAGAATGATCCGGAGAAACAGTCACTCCAGCGTTTGGAAGATGACCTTGCTGCTCAAAGGATCATGATTTTAAAGCTCAAGAACATGCTTCAAGATTGAGATCATCTCTTTGAAGTTGGCTCGGGAGACTTCCATTAGAATGGTTATGATGATGGATATATCTCCCAAGCGGTTGGCTGACCATTCTCCCCAGATTGGGTTAATCAAGATCCTAGTTCTCCTAACTCGAAGTAGTCCTTAATCCACCACAATTGTGTTTTCTTGTGCGTTTTGTTCTCTCAATCATGTAGTTGAACTATCAAGCGTTTCTGTTTCTAATGAAGAAATCTTACGAACTCAATCTCTAGAAAACATTATTATAGACCTAGTTTCCTTAAGTCTATTCTACATATAGGATTCACTGATTGTGAAAGTCCGATACTAGGCAGGACCTCTCCCATTCTGTAGAAAGAAAAAACTCTGGTTCAATGAACTTGTCAGCCGTGACCTTTGTATGTCGACCGTTCTCATCTTCATCAACCAACTAGACGCTACCCATCTCAAGATTGTAGAAACTAGTTTCGGCTACAGTAGGGTTGGCTACAAATGGCCTTGCATCTGCCTGGATGATTTCCCAAGATCCTCCTGCTTAGCTAGCGTTATTGGGACTCCAAATGGCTATTTGTTGGTAAAGAGTAGATGTGACGTACATGCTCATGTGAATCCAATCTCATCCCAGTAAAACGTTGAAAACTGTGGTATTGTCCACCACAAAGAATGCTAACATTAACTTCTTAGATCCGACTTCAATTTCCCATGGTAGGAATCTGTGGCTCTTTGTGACAGGCCGGCTGAAGTTAGACACTATAGCCGTGGTCGGAAAAAAATCTTGTAGTGTCCTACTAAATTGTTTCAAGATTTTCACGGGTAAGACATTGATGGAAGCTCCTCCATCTATCATCCTTTTTGTCGATCGGGATACCTTCAAGGTTGGCTGTAATGGAGATGGGTCGCAGGTGGTCTGTAAGCTCCTTGGTCGGGACAGCAAATAATGACCTTTCCTGACAAGGAATAACCCTCAAGACTATGCCAAAATCTTTCTTTATTAGGATCTAAATTGTCGCTTGTAAAGGTTCATAGTAAAAAAAACTCCAATCGTTCGATTGACTAGCTAATATGCCGCTGATAGATGCTCTGGCAGGACCACCACTACACCAATTTCGATATGAGGCTCTGGCTCCTTGTCAAATTACAAAATTACTTCCATGACTCCCAACACGTTTTTTCTAAGTTCCTTTGTTGCTTCTTCAGTCGTGACCTAACCATTGCTTTGATGGTTGTCATCCTCATGTGATTCTTTGGTTGAAACTACCGAATTCTCTGCTATATTGTTCCCCAAGTGTCTTCGGGTGAAGTTCCAGAAAATGATTTTTGTTTCAAGAGGAAATTCTAGGATAATTTTCGTCCTCATTTTGATCCTTCTCCTCCTCCTTATCCATTCTAGGGGAATTGATGGGCTTCCCTTTGGTAGTCGGAGGAGTCGTTGGTCCTTGAAGAGGCCTTACCTCCAAGCTCTGCTTGTTACAAAGGTATGCCCTGTACAATCTTTGAATTCTTCTCTTGGCAGTCCTTCCCAACTCCTTGGATGGTTTTCCATTTTTTCCTGCCATATACCATTTTCCCTCCTGGATAATAGCTTGGAACAGTTTGGCCATGTTAGTGGCCTTGTTGGGATGCACCAGTAGTTTTGGTGATTATTGTTTGTCACGTTGCCCCCTAAACTTGCATGGTGCGAAGGTATGCCCTGTGCAGTCTATGAATTATTCTCTTGGCAGTTCTTCCCATCTCCTTGGCTGGCTTTCCATTTTAGCCTGCCATATACCACTTGCCCTAATGGATAGTGGTTTGGAACGGTTTGGTCATGTTAGTGGCCTTGTTGGGATGAACTCGGCCCTTTTGGCTACTAGTGGAGATTAACCATGCTAACAGGCGGTGTTGGGAATGGGTCAGTGTCCACCTTCATGGTGGCCTTAAGTGTAGGGGCCCATACGATGTATCCTTGATTGATTAGACTCTTCTCGTTATCTCTTAACTGAACACTGATAGAGATTTTACCAAGCACAAAAGATGTACTAGACCAAACTTCTACGTGTAATAAACTTTGCAAGCGCACAAGACGTGTAGATAGTATAGATGCATGCAAAGGTCGATCCCACGAAGTCTTTCTCAATGATATCAAATTTCGTTAAACTTAATTGAAGAGCCCCTGATGCTGATTTCGGTGGATGGCCACCGAATTACCTATGCCATTTTCTTTCCTTCATAACTTCTTCGTTTCAACTCCGATTTAGGCGATTGTTTCGCCCAAATTCATGTAATTCCGCGCTCTATTTGATCTACACATTTCTCACAAAATATATTATTTTCTCCAATTTCAGAGAATGAATTATTAACAAAACATAAGTAAAACGGTATTATGACATGATTCATCCCATTCCCTACGGGATTAACGTGGGATGTGTCATGCTCCCGTTTGAAACGAAGTGTCAGACAAGAGATAATACGTACCTCAGCCCATACAGGGCTCCCAGAGCGCGCTCGGATCAGTGGAGAAGTGCGATGTCTCGGTCTCTGCTACAGCCCGCATCTGTGATCAACCTGAAGGGCATTAAAACCATTCAGAACTGTGAATGGACGAAAATCAATAAATTCATAAAAACGCATTTCATAAAGAGATAATTATGCCCTTCACTAAAAAGTATGCATGCATCGTAAAATTAGTAATCAAAACCTTTACTCAATAAACCATTAGGGTCGTAGCCCAAAAACCGTAACTCAAAACCAAGTGTGGGAACTCAGCCCAAAACTGTTGAATACCAAAATACGTAAATCCAAAACCAAGTGGGCCACTACCCAAATCCATAGCTACAGATCCACAAATACCGAAATACCATTTCATGAATCCAATCATCCATATTTACCACATACCCTTCCTCGGCATCCCAGATGCCTAGCGTCCCGTGCGCTTGACGTCCCAGACTTCATATCTCATAGTAATAAGAAATGCGTGCTATCCGGGGTTTCTCGGGGTCAATATCTCTGACATCCTAGATATCTTATGTCCCAGACGTCTAATCATAGCATTCCTGCTCTTGAGTCACCATACGGTCCAGTAGCTCTGTATAATGACCCCTCGCAGGCAATGCACCATGACTTCCCCAGTGTCCCACACACCTGGAGGAGACCATCACATATCCTCGTATCAAGATGGTATATGGAAAACAGTTTTACAAAGTCATTTCAAAATATCTCAATGGGCCCTGCCCGAAATTCTCCTAAAACATCACAATCCATTTAGGGTCCCTGACCCGAAATCACGTTTATGAAACATAGGGTCCCAGACCCGAAATCTCATTTATAAAACTCAACTGGGCCTCATGCCCGATTTTGTAAACCACTTGCCCCTCGGCCCGATCACATAACTGAAAAGGATCTCAGCCCGATTTCACAAACCAACTGACTCCTGGCTCGATCACATAATTCAAATGGTCTCATGCCTGAGTTCATCTTTCCAAAGCCCAAAATCATGCCATAGAACCATTATTAAACTCATAATCACATAGCCATAGTATTAACTCGTAATCCTCAGAATACGTGTAAATACGGAATTACCTCGAAATACGTACAATCACGTAACCCACCAGTGCCATAATCATCATCATAGAAATCACGTATGTAAAACATATAAAATAGATATGCATGCATCATAGTTTAGAAAACAAAGTCCACTCACATACCGTCCTACGTACGTGCCATAAGCCCTCCCGGGCCACACCACTATCACCGGGACTTGCAAACCTGTCCAAATCACACTAGAGGGTTACTAACCTCTTCTTTAACATCCCATTAAATCCCCGTAATGTTCCCAGATTTTTAACTATTTTTAAACTCAATTTTTAACTTTAGGACACCCCGAAACATATCGAAACGATGTCCGATCGACACAAAACCAGTCCCAAAACGTTCGTTACATCGTATAGATTAAACGTCATGTAGACTACTTGACCCAAAAGTGCTCCACGCTCCTCCACGAGCCACATACTGTTCATCATCAACCTCCAGCGAACCCGGTTTGAACCGGTTCACTAGTTTGGTCCGGTTCAACCGAACCGACGTAATGACCAGGCTAGTTCTCTCAATTCCGACCACCATTCTTGACGGGACTTCCACCTACGTGTTCTTCTAAGCCTACCCTACCGTTCTATAAGCTCAAAAACAAGAAAGGAGACCGTTTTCATACATGTCCATGGAGGAAACATGACCAGCCACTTGCAATGTCCTCGATCCTGGCCACCACAGACCACACAACAAGTCCCAAACAACTCACACGACCTCCAGAAGTAAGTTCCATCATCAGGCTTGATCGAAAACCAACAGAAACCAACCTTCGAATTTGAATCGAAAAACGTACCGTTCGGGTTCTCCAGCCATTGTCCACGGCGACCGACGTCGTGACCACCACTCGACTCATCTCGAGTTCCTCTCCAATATTCTTTCACAGTCCATAAATAATGGGTGGGGTTTGGAGGGGTTATGGCTAGGTGTGTTCAAGTGTTTGGAAGAAAATGGAGGTGATGGTCGTGGGGAGGGAGAGAGAAAATGAGTGTTTGACTTAATTAATTAATTTATTTAAAAGTCACCAATCAGATTCAAGATCTACCCTTTCATGGCAAGCTACCAATGGGATGAGTGACACTTGTCACTCATCCAAGGGCCCCACACAAATATCTGCCCAATTGGATTAAAATAATATTTAATATGAATCCCGAGACGTAAATCTCTGATTTCGCTCCCTTGACCTTAACTTTTTCGTTCGATGTCCGATTTCTGCGTGCCGTCTGTTCGTATCGACCCGATCTATGTATCGGTCCTCAGCCCTTGGCCATCTGACCTCCCGGTTCAAAATTTAACTTTTTACCCACGATCGGGGGCAAAACGGTCATTTTGCACATTCAGCCGATTTCTCTCAACTAATCCCCGTTTAGTCATTCTAAACCATAATTACTTAATATGTAATCCCAATATTCGGGACGGGTCGTTACATATTAAATTATGGATAAAACATGCATAATTTATGCCCTATCAAATACCCCCAAACCTATATTTTGCTAGGCCTCGAGCAAAAAAAAAACAAAAGACTCGATATTGTTAAGATATGCATTTAAACCTCTAGGTTGTGCTAGTAGGAGGAGTTTCGTCTCCTGTAGGTTATAGCAGCACGATACCCACAAACGTTTTACTTAACACAAAGGATGATAGAAATTATGCATCAACAAGTTAATTAGCACCAATAACTGAAAGCAAACTCACAAAAACCAAGGAACATGCCATAACTGTGAACTCAAGGTGTCGAGTGTTTATACTAATATCTCAAATGATCAAACTAGAAAACAACGTCATCTAAACACCCTAGAAAGATTTCGCCTCAACTCTAATCCTCACTAGGCTTCACTCAGTAAGCACACGAATCCTAAGGCATTCATTTAACAAGCATATGTGATGATCACATATGAATTTCATTGAAGAAAAGCACTTTATCTGCAAATATGATCTCACGAAGGAATTGAAGTTTAAAAATAGAGATACGTACCTTAATCCTTTGCATAACCATTCACAAGATCAATAGGTCTTCATTCACGGGTTGTAATGGGGCTAGGTTCTTGAGTTTAGAAAGGAAAGTTGGAATTCAAAGAACCTAAACCGCATAAAGGCATGAGAAGTCATGACTCGGACCTTGAGTTGTAGATGATAAAACCATGCTTAAGCTCACAACAATGCTCTAATTGAGGTACTTGTCTCACTTGACACAACCATGCTTGAGCTGAGCCATGATCATGCAATAAATTCCCCATGTTACAAATAAACGAGCGATTTTTTATAGAAGTGTTCGGGTGTTTGGAAGAAAATGGAGGTGATGGTCGTGGGTAAGGAGAGAGAAAATGAGTGTTTGATTTAATTAATTAATTAATTTAAAAGTCACCAATCAGATTCAAGATCCACCATTTAATGGCAAGCCACCAATGGGATGAGTGACACTTGTCACTCATCCAAGGGCCCCACACAAATATCCGCCCAATTGGATTAAAATAATATTTAATACGAATCCCGATACTTTAATCTCCGATTTCACTCCCTTGACCATAACATTTCCGTCTGACATCCGATTTCGGCGTGCCGCCTGTCTATGGATTCGTATCGACAAGATCTACATAATGGTCCTCGGCCCTCGGCCATTGGACCTCCGATTCAAAAGTCAACATTTTGCTCATGACTAGGGCCAAAATGGTCATTTTACACATTCTGCCCGATTTCTCTCAACTAATCCCCGATTAGTCATTCTAAACCATAATTACTTAATATATAATCATGATATTCGGGACGGGTCGTTACAACCTTCCCCCCTTAAATAATTTCTTCCTAGAAATTCCAACTATCCCGATTCTACATCTACTTCGTGGAAAAGAATTTGATCTCACACCATGTGTACACTTGTACACCCACTAACCAGAACCATACTTGTATGCACCTAGACGTCCTATCACGGACTCAAATCGCAACGACTACACTCGACCACCTCGAGTGAAATTGATCACACGATCCGAGTTAGTATCGATTGACAATTTTACCATTACTCTGACACAATCGGCTTAACGGTTCCTCTCAATCACTAATACACTCTAGCATCTGCTCCCACTGAGAGTCACCAAATCCTACTCATCAATCCACCCTGACACATTCAGCCAAACCGTCACCATTTGGCTAGTCGTAAATCAATCCGACATCTCTCCCACAACGAGAGTTACCAAATCTCACAATTTCTCTCCATTTCCTGAATTTTACCATGTCAACATTACACGTTCCATCACGTCGCGCTCAGCCGTCACTCATGACTCCATGGTCACAATTTGAATCACCGACACACACTGACTCACTCTAGCGTCGCACCAAGGTACCTCGTACCAAAATTTCCTCATAATCCATGCTGCATTAGTGAGAGTCACAGAGCAGCCGATCCACGCAAAACAACCCATAGTTACACCAACTACCAACTCACTCAACCTGAGTATACGTATACCAACATCTCACTAGAACTGCATGTAACTAGATCCCATCGAATACCTGCCCAGCAATAATACATATCCCAACTCTAGGGTTCCATTAGCCATCCACGGCTCTGGGTACCTACTCATACAATCACTGAGTATGTTAAAATCACTCTGCCTAGTGCATAGTATTCAATGTCCAGTTCATGTCCTCAACCAAATCAATGATATCGGAACTAAGCCAACTACAAATACGCTCAACCACACACCACTGGTACATCCTATGTACCGTCACTGGCACCACTCGGCCTATCCAGTATCGACCCTCGTACAACGTATAGGGTACGTACATCCATTCTCCAACTGGTCCACTACATGGTTCATAGTCAACCATGATTTAATACTAGGGTACATCTGTCTAATCTTGTACTAGACAAATCGATTACTCCAACTCATCATCCCTTCTGAGTACTATGATCACCCGACCAGCATCACAACGTCTACTCCCAAACACGTACCAATCTAACTCACGCCTACCAAGGTGTACCCATTCATGCCAATTAAGTATTCCAACCTCGCCCACGTCTACTGAGACGCACTAACACCGAACCTATCGGTTACCTGCTCAAACGATTTCCGTACCACATTCGATTGACTTAAAAAGGAAGCCAATCCCATTGTCCACATATCCAAGGCTAACCAAATCCAATCCCGTTGGATACCCACTCGTTCACAAGGTCACTATTTATGTCAAATCGTAAACATCTCAACTCACTCAAGTACCGTCTCATACCGGATTAACTTCAAAAAAAGGTTGACCCAACATTCCCATATCCGAATATTTACAACAGGGCAATAAACTCTCCACTTAACATGATCAACAAGATCACGATCCAGATCCATCACCACGTCACAATTCCCAATGTCCACAACCTCACAACCCAGATCCACCTAGGATCCACACATGCTCACTTAGCTGACAATCCACCTGAAATATGATCGTAGGGTCTTACACCTTCTTTGAATCCTTCATCAGTCACACCACTCCTCAAATATTTTCACATCTAATCACTCGGTCAAAAACGAAACACGTCTAAACTGTGGATCCTCTCCGATTATCTCATTTCGATCTTTGTCATCCCACCTAAGGAAAAATCAAAGATAATCCAAGACAATGACATCCAAATTCATCCCACGTGAGTGCAAATACAAACTCACTGCACCCATCACACCAAGTAACTCAACACCGTCTACCACTAAGCAAAAAATGAGAAATCTCATTCACCTAGCCTCGAAATACTCAACTCCTCCTGATCCTGAAGTTCCAACCATGTTGGGAAATTGATATGTTTCCAACTAAGGTTCAAGTCCAACCACTGGACTTCACAATTCTTCAACTCACTTGGACAACCACGTGTCCGCAATCAATCCATTACTCAGATCTCCTGTCCGTTAATAACTATCTATGCACATCCAAAAAGACGTAATTCATCACTATCTTGTTCTCATATCTCAACCTTTACAGGCTCAACTCTCGGGTTTCCACGTTATTCACAATCTTACAATCTCACATTAACACCACCATGATTCTCTTCAACTTCTTCCAATTTCAAAAATTTCTTTGTACTTCCTAGGGATACTAGAACCGTACAACCACACAAGTTTCGGAGTTAATGAAAACTCCCCGAATCCACTAATTTCCATGACGTCCCGTGCGTCATCCAAAACTCCTCCCGTCTCAATCTTACCTCTTCATCCATTCATCACTTGTCATCTCATAACTGTTGGGACTTATCCCAACTCATCACAATCTCTGCTGGATCCCATCCAGTCCATCACTCAACCATTACCTAATCTCATATACCGAACATATTCCCATCACGGCAGAGTCACATCCCAACTCGTTGCTCATCGTCATCATAATCACCGACACGTAGTGTGCGAATCAAATAACCCTGAGTTGTTACTCATACCGAGCAACAACCCCGCATCTCTGCTCAGGTGAAAGGAACTCTGCCTCTCTCATATCCCACAACTATGGGTACCACCATTCTAACAATCCACAACAAGATAATGAACGTTCATTGAACGTCCCCTGACTCCCATCTACCACAACTACACCAATTACCCTCGATAGTTGGTCATCTCCACACGACTGTCGACCAACAGTCATCACTATCGAGGTCCACATCCACACATCACACTATTATCCGATCTAACCCAAGATTCCATATCTTATCTCAAAACCGTACTTGTCGATCGAATCCCATCATTTCACTTCTTGTCATCCCACCAATCTCTATCATTTCGACTAGACTCACTAGAGTCTTCCACATGGTCAGTCGCTCTTTACAGTACAAGTTCCAACCCACCAGTCACACTCCGGAGTTAGACCCGACAAACCACCTCGACTTCGGAGAGTCGTCCAATCCACTACAACTACTGACTCACGATTCCAATTCATTAATCACCAATAAGGTTCACCTTTCCAATCCATCCATCATATATTAGGGTTCCACAATCACACCCTAGGGTTTCTCTGAACCCAACTGCTCTCTGCAATAAAATCCACAATCTGACCAACCCCGCGGTCCTTACATTGTATAGACGTCAATCCAATCGTACCATCAACTCAATTGGGGTTCCACCGCTAAGGTCATCAGCTAACTCATGTACTAGTATTCCCCACACTAGCAATCACCACTAGGGTTCACAACTGAGATTCACATTTCCAGATCACTACTGAAATAGGGTTCCCCGAACCCAGCTGCTTCCAGCAGTACCACAATATAACATCACAAGACCGAACTAACGGTCCCACATTACCAGCTCGTCACATACAACCCCACTTGGGTCGAATCACACTAATGCACGACGTATCAGGCCAATACACACTATTAACTATTCGATTCCAAACACTATATATCCGGAATCCTACTATCATGTTGATAACAGGCTGACCACGTAGAGACATCACATCCTCGACCTGCGCCTACCACAAGAACTACTAAATAGCGATAACCTCGCTCTGAAACCACTTGACACGACCCATCCCAATCCCCCCAGGATTAATGTGGGGTCTTTCATGCTCCCGTATGACACAAAGTGTCAGACAAGCGATAATACATACCTCAGCCTATACGGGGCTCCCAGAGAGCACTAGGATCGGTGGAGGAGTGCGATGTCTCGCTCTCTGCTACAGCCCGTATCTGTGATCAACCTGAAGGACATTAAAACCAATCAGAACTGTGAGTGGACGATAATCAATAAATTCATAAAAACGAATTTCATAAGGAGATAATTATGCCCTTCACTAAAAGTATGCATGCATCGTAAAATCAGTAATCAAAACATTTACTCAATAAACCATTAGGGTCGTAGCCTAACAATTGTAACTCAAAACGAAGTGTGGGAACTCAGCCCAAAACTGTAAAATACCAAAATCCGTAAATCCAAAACCAAGTGGGCCACTGCCGAAATCCATAACCACAGATCCACAAATACCGAAATACCATTTCATGAATCCAATCATCCATATTTACTACATAACCATCATCGGCATCCCAGATGCCTAGCGTCCCAGACGCTTGACGTTCGAGAAGTCATATCTCATGGTAATAAACAACGCGTGCTACACGGGATCTCTCTGGGTCAATATCTCTGACATCCGAGATATTTGACGTCCTAGACATCTAATCATAGTATTCCTGCTCCTAAGTCACCATACGGTCTAGTAGCTCCGTATAATGACCCTTCGCAGGCAATGCACCGTGACTTCCCTAGTGTCCCAGACACCTGGAGGAGACCATCAGATATCCTCGTATCAAGATGGTATATGGAAAACAGTTTTACAAAGTCATTTCTAAACATCTCAATGGGCCCTGCCCGAAATTCTTATAAAACATCACAATCCATTTAGGGTCCTTGACCCAAAATCACGTTTATGAAACATAGGATCCCAGACCCGAAATCACATTTATAAAACTCAACTGGGCCTCATGCCCGATTTTGTAAACCACTTGACCCCCGGCCTGATTACATAACTGAAAAGGGTCGCAGCCCGATTTCATAAACCTACTAACTCCTAGCTCGATCACATAATTCGAATGGGTCTCATTCCCGAGTTCATCTTTCCAAAACCCAAAATCATGCCATAGAACCATTATTAAACTCATAATCATATAGCCATAGTATAAACTCCTAACCCTTGAAATACGTGTAAATACGAAATTATATCGAAATACATGCAATCACGTAAACCACCAGTGCCATAATCATCGTCATAGAAATCACGTATGTAAACTATATAAAATAGATATGCACGCATCATAGTTTAGAAAACAAAGTCCACTCACAGACCGTCCTAGGCTGCCGCCTCGATACGCATGCCATAAGCCCTACCGGGCCACACCATTATCACTGAGACTTCCAAACCTGTCCAAATCACACTAGAGGGTTACTAACATCTTGGTTAACCTCCCATTAAAGCCCCGTACTTTTCCCGGATTTTTAACTATTTTTAAACTTGATCCTAAACCTTCGGACACCCCGAAACATATCGAAATAATGTCCGATCGACACGAAACCAGTCCCAAAATGTTCGTTACATCGAACAGATTAAAAGTCATGTTGAACACTTGACCCAAAAGTGCTCCACACGTCCCCACGCGCTGCCGCGAGCGGCTGCGCGTGAAAACCACGAGCCACATACTGTTCATCGTCCACCTCCAGCGAACACGATCTGAACTGGTTCACTGGTTCGGTCCGGTTCAACCAAATCGACGGACCGACCCGACCGGTTTTCTCAATTTCGTCCACCATTATTAACGGGACTTCCACCTACATGTTCTTCGAAGCCTACCCTATCGTTCTATAACCTCAAAAACAAGAAAGGAGACCATTTTCATACCTGTCCATGGAGGAAACACGATCGGCCAACTGCAACTCCGTTGTTTCCTTGATCCTGGCCACCACAGACCACGCAACAAGTCCCAAACGACTCACACGACCTCCAGAAGTAAGTTCCATCATCAGGCTTGATCGAAAACCAACAGAAACCAACCTTCGAATTTGAATCGAAAAACGTACCGTTCAGGTTCTCCAGCCATTATCCATGGCGACCGACGTTGTGACCACCACTCGACTCATCTCGAGTTCCTCTCCAATATTCTTTCACAGTCCATAAATAAGGGGTGGGGTTTGGAGGGGTTATGGCTGGGTGTGTTCAAGTGTTTGGAAGAAAATGGAGGTGATGGTCGTGGGGAGGGAGAGAGAAAATGAGTGTTTGACTTAATTAATTAATTTATTTAAAAGTCACGAATCAGATTCAAGATCTACCCTTTCATGGCAAGCTACCAATAGGACGAGTGACACTTGTCACTCATCCAAGGGCCCCACACAAATATCTGCCCAATTGGATTAAAATAATATTTAATATGAATCCCGAGACGTAAATCTCCGATTTCGCTCCCTTGACCTTAACTTTTTCGTTCGACGTCCGATTTCTGCGTGCCGCCTATTCGTATCGACCCGATCTATGTATCGGTCCTCAGCCCTTGGCCATCTGACCTCCCGGTTCAAAATTTAACTTTTTACCCACGACTGGGGGCAAAACGGTCATTTTGCACATTCCGCCGATTTCTCTCAACTAATCCCCGTTTAGTCATTCTAAACAATAATTACTTAATATGTAATCCCAATATTCGGGACAGGTAGTTACATATTAAATTATGGATAAAACATGCATAAATTATGCCCTATCAAATGCCCCCAAACCTATATTTTGCTAGGCCTCGAGCAAAATAAAAAAACAAAAGACTCGATTTTGTTAAGATATGCATTTAAACCTCTAGGTTGTGCTAGTAGGAGGAGTTTCGTCTCCTGAAGGTTATAGCAGCACGATACCCACAAACGTTTTACTTAACACAAAGGATGATAGAAATTATGCATCAACAAGTTAATTAGCACCAATAACTGAAAGCAAACTCACAAAAACCAAGGAACATGCCATAACTGTGAACTCAAGGTGTCGAGTGTTTATACTAATATCTCAAATGATCAAACTAGAAAACAACGTCATCTAAACACCCTAGAAAGATTTCGCCTCAACTCTAATCCTCACTAGGCATCACTCAGTAAGCACACGAATCCTAAGGCATTCACTTAACAAGCATATGTGATGATCACATATGAATTTCATTGAAGAAAAGCACTTTATCTGCAAATATGATCTCACAAAGGAATTGAAGTTTAAAAATAGAGATACGTACCTTAATCCTTTGCTTAACCATTCACAAGATCAATAGGTCTTCATTCACGGGTTGTAATGGGGCTAGGTTCTTGAGTTTAGAAAGGAAAGTTGGAATTCAAAGAACCTAAACCGCATAAAGGCATGAGAAGTCATGACTCGGACCTTGAGTTGTAGATGATAAAACCATGCTTAAGCTCACAACAATGCTCTAATTGAGGTACTTGGCTCACTTGACTCAACTCAAAGTTCATTGCACTCTTTGTTATTTGTTTTTTTTTTCTTTAATCGCAATTATTATTATTTTTTCCTTTTATTTTCTTTTCACTAATGAACTTGATACATTTTTTTTATAGATGAGCTGAGCCATGATCATGCAATAACTTCCCCATGTTACAAATAAACGAGCGATCTTTTCCATTCAAGCATACTTCCATCACATGAGTATAAGTAGCACAAAACATCAACATATTTCCTCCTCACCATGAATCTCATTTGATGCAATGTTGACTCAAGTTTAGATTATAGGGTGTAGCCATTATGAACGGTTCAAAACTTGGTTAGGTCATATTGTAGGTGAAGAACAAAACGGCTAAGTGTTTGGCTTCAGAGGGGCTTAAGCAGCATACAATTTGGACGGGGAAAAGAAGGGCATTTAGGAGCTAAAACACACAAAGCCTTACACATTAAAGCAAGAGCATCCAATAGATATGGTTCTTTAAACATCAATGCAAATAGAAAGAGATCATACAATTATGAACAAAGTGATGAGTGTTTAAGAGTAGAAACAAGTAGATCACTCAGAAAGAGAGGAAATTAAGCTCAAAGATCTCACAATGGTAGTCTCCACTAATTTTCTAAGCATGCTCAAATTCAATTGCATTGGTTTTTTGGTCACTTGATTATGGTATTGTGAAGTGCAAGTGTGAGTTCAATGATCATGGCAATGATTCTTTGCAAATACAAGCAATTCTCACATTCTATACATTCATATTAACTTGTTTAGGCATGCAAACTAGCATCCCAAAACAAAAAAAAAGCAAAGAAAACAAAACAAAAAACAAAAAACAGCAAGGAAATAATAGCAGAAAATAAAAAACAGCTAGGAAATCAGAGCAGAAACGGAGTTGTGTACCCCTAAACTTAAGTCCAATACCCCCAAATCTAAATGAAACGATGTCCTCAATGTTTTGAGCATAAAAGGAAGAAAAATTCATGAGTTAGAAGGGGAACGTCCATAAGAAAAAAGGAACAAACCAAGGCTAGGTTGACTCATAGGAGCGCTTGAAGCGGGATGAGAGACATCCCAAAGTAGGGCTTGATTCTATGACCATTGTAACGGCCCATCCTGGAATTTTGGATTGAGTTAGTAACTAATCATGATTAGCAGGGTTAATCGGTGATCAGTTGGGCGAAATCGGACGAACGATGCAAAATGACCGTTTTGCCCCTAATAGTGGGTAAAATGTTGACTTTTTATTTGGGAGGTCAAATCGACTTTGACCAATGACGGTGACGTAGTTTGGGACGTCACGAGTTCATAAACAGGTGGCACGTTCGATTTCGACGTTCGAGGTAAAAGTTATGACGTTCGGAAGTTCAAGGGCATTTTCGTAATTTGGACGAAAAGGGGGAAATGTTGACTTTTTGATCGGGAGGTCCGATGTTCGAGGACCAAGGACTGTTAGGATGGTCTCGATGCCCTGAGTCCATAGACAGGTGGCACGAGTCGATCAGAGCTCGAATGACCAAGTTACGGGTCTAGGACGCGTGAGGGGCGTTTTGGTAATTTGGTCAAGCAAGGGCAAAATGGTAATTTGGCTATGGGTTTTAGGACAGCCGTGTATGGCACTGTGGGGTTCCCTTCAGGCGACAGAGCACGGGTGGATTTGTTTATGGAACAAATGCTTGGACTTAGTGTTAGCAATTGTTAATGCTTTTGAGTGGATTGATCAGTGCACGGGTGTAATGGTGGGTTGGGAGCAGGAGCTGCTGGTGTGTCTGAAAAATTGGAGAAAACTGAGACTGTCCCCACGCGTGATCGATTTCCCAAGGCCATTTGAAAGGAACTGAGTGCTAGTGAATTCTTTAGGTGTTGAGTGAGGACACAAGGATAGGAGTGCACGATGTGGAGTGTGGTGGTGTGGGGACTTGAAACTGGGCGGCGATTTTGAATTGAAAAACAGAAAACAGAGCACCATGGATTGTTTAATTCATTGGAAAACTTGAGCAGAGCACGATTACATTGGTTTTTATTAATTGAAGTGATAGGACCCATCACAATCCCCCCCGGGATTAGTGCGGGATGACCCTGCTCCCATCTGACATGAAGTGTTAGACAAGGGATATTTCCGACCTTTGCCCTCTCTGGCTATCAGAGTATGCCAGGATCCGGAGGAGGTATGTGATACCTCGGTCTCTGCTACAGTCCACATCCACTGTCAACCTGAAGGGCAGTAAAAACATTAAAAGCTGCGAGTGAACAAAACAAGAGTTTATAAAAAAAAAATTTAACGAGAAGACATTTGTAACCTTCTCTAAAAAGCATGCATGCATCCGAAAACCATTTAACAAAATGGAACCATCAGTGGGAACTAAGCCCAAAACCATAATCAAATAAAATATACGGGCCACTGCCCAAATCCATAAGAAACCAATAAGGGACTCAGCCCAAATCAGAAGTAAACCAAGTACACGAGCCACCGCTCATATCCTGTGTAACCACACATCACATATCACATATCATATTTATATCATATACACATACAATTCACACAACCAATCCTTTCACGGTTTCCAAAGCTACGCGCGTGCTACCCGGGTCTCAATCCGAGTCTTCTCAAAGTCAAGGTCAATGTCCACAGAAGACTGACCCTACCCGAGGTAATAGTAATCATAGCCTTCCTGAGAGTAAGGAACCCAACTGGGGGGTGACTCCACTCAGTCGGTGCTCCGTGACTACTCTGGGGTCCACCCAGGCCAACGACACTCCCCGGAGGAGATAATAGAAGTAAAGGAAGGTATATGAACATATATATACATAACATAAACATTCATGCCCGGTTCCCCTGAACCGTCATGATCCATAACATCCATAACAAGGGCTCATGCCGGTTCCCATAAACCGTCATGTACCATAATGACCTGATAAGGGTTCATGCCGGTTCCCATAAACCGTCATGAACCCCAATGACCTGTCCAAAGTTCATTCCGGTTCCCATAAACCGTCATGAACTTGGAAATCCATCTAGGGTCCCTGACCCAAAATCATCAGTGTAAAACAACTGGGTCTCGTGCCCGAACATAGGACATCAGCTGGGCACCGTGCCCGAAATCTAAGGTCATCTTCCCAAGACAAAACCAAATGGGTCTCATACCCGAGTTTATCCTTTTGAAATCCAATTCCAAATCATTTAGACCATTAAAGGAATACAGACCCGTATAAGCACCGTATAAGACCGAAACCTCGAAATACGTTCCTATACATAACTACACATCCAAATGCACTAATGGCATTACAAATAAGTATTTAAAATATATAATAAACATTTATGCATGCACCAATTTAGAAAACAAGGTCCACTCACAGACCGTCCGAGCTGCCGCCTCGATTTGCATGCCGTAGGCTCTCCCGAGCGGATCACTATCACCGAGACTCCCAAACCTGTCCAAATTGTAATAGAAGGTTACTAACTACTTAATTAACCTCCCATTAAAGCCCCGTAATTTTCCCAAACTTTTAACTATTTTTAAACCGACCCTAAACCTTCCGATGCCCTGTAACATATCGAAACGGTATCCGATTGACACGAAACCAGTCCCAAAATGTTCGTTACATCGAATAGAAGATTTCATGTGTTAAACACTTCCCCAAATTATGGCCCATACACCCTCACGCGCTCCTAGAAGGGACAGATCACTATTCATTACCATCAACCTTGGAAAATCGATTTTTTTCTGGTTTTCCGGTCCGGTTACTGTGCTGAACCGGCGTGACCGGTTCAGTGCTCCTCCTCCTTCGTTTTCGGTCCGTTTGCTCCCATTTTAATCCCTAAATTCCTATTTTTTCATTTCCTATCTAACCCAATCAATTAAACCCCCCAAAACCGATTGAAACCCATGGTTCCATTTTGAACCATACGGTTCAAAGTTTCCAAAACCATCCCATGGCGTCACAGCCGTCTACCACCCACCAATACCATCCTAATCGCTTCCTATTAACCCCTTAAACTCATCCTAATCATCCATAAGCAACCATAACATCAAAAATCAAATTAAAAGAGTTTTGGGCTTTACCAGGTACCCCGCACGGGTTCGTCCCTTCCAGCCGCCGTTCACGGCGGCCCTGGCCATCCAGGCTGACCACCACAGCTCCCTCAGCCTCCTGGTCCTCTGTCCTGGTCTTGTGTGGAATTTGGATGGGTTTGGGTTGCACGGGAATGAGAGAAATGGTGAGATCGGGTGGGTGTTTGGGCTTGAAATGAAAATGGAATGGTTTGCACGGTGCATGAATCAATTTGGGTGTCCATTGGATGGGTGACACTTGTCACTCATCCATTGGGTATCAGGACAAATATCTGGGCCCACTAGAGTCCAAAAGTGAACTCGTCTCGTAATTTGTGCAATAGTGCACTCGAACTTCAGTGAACCGTAACTTTGCCTTCGAACGTCCGAATTCGACGTGCCACCTGTCTATGGATTCGTATTGTCCTTATCTACGTAACGGTCCTTGGCCCTCGGCCATCGGACCTCCTGGTCAAAAAGTCAACAATTACCCCTTTTTAACCATAATTACCAAAATGCCCCCAAACTTCCAAACGTCATAACTTCCTCCTCGAACGTCGGAATTGAACGTGCCACCTGTCTATGAAGTCGTGACGTCCTAAACTACGTCACGGTCATTGGTCAAAGTCTGTTTGACCGAATGAAAGTCAACATTTTGCCACGACTAGGGGCAAAACGGTCATTTTGCATCATTCGTCCGATTTCGCTCAACTACTCACGGATTAGCTTCACTAATCGTGATTAGTCATTAATCTAATCCTGGAATTCGGGACGGGTCGTTACATGAAGGGGTTGATCAGTCCCTGGGACAGCTAGAGGTGAGTGTGTTGGGAAGTCTTTCTGTGAGGGAAGCACTGAGGGCTAGAGAGGAAAAACCGAATCGGGAAATTGCAGAAAATGGAGGGATTTGAATGATGATTTGATAAAGTGAGCCTGAGGTCGTTACATGATGATTTGATAAATTGCGAATTCGAATTCGGGAATGGAAGACGATTTAATAAAGTTATTTGGTGTGATTATACATGTCCTGTGTTTAATGATGATTTGAATATGTTTTGTGAAGTATCATTTGGGGATTTGAATGTGGAAATTCGGACCATGAGTCCTGTTGTGAAAAATGCGATTTCGGCATGGATCCCGCATTATTTTGATTGAAAAATGATTTGGGTTTAAAGACCCGTTGGAAACTGTTTTGGGTTTAAAGACCCAGTGCTATTGCTGGAGCACGTTTTGAGTTTAAAGACTAGGTTAATTGATGACGGGGGAGGGCCCTTAATGAGTTTAAAGACTCGGTTATTATGATACCCTCGAGGCCTATTGATTATGTTTTGAGTTTAAAGACTCGTTGAGATCCCGGGAAGGCCTGTTTATGCGCATGGTTTTGAGTTTAAAGACTCGGGCGCACCTGATATCCAGCAAACTGATTGATTGTGATTCATTGATATTCTATGATGTTCGTATGTGTTGGGCAGTGGCCCGGTTTATATGGTTGATGGATTTGGATTATGTTGTATACTTGGATTTTGATTTCGTGATTTTGGGCTGAGGCCCTGTGTTTATGATTGCGGGCTAAGACCCGAAGGTTAAGAAAAGGAAAATGTTTTTTATTTTCATATACGGATTTCTTATGCTGAAAATGTAACGGATTGCGAAACGATTTTTGTATGCATGCATTGTTTTTACATGGAGGGTAAAAACGTTTTTCCGTAACTGTTTTATAAACTGAATTATTTTGGTCCACTCACACCTTTTGGTTTTTATTGACCCTCCAGGTCGTGGCGCGTTGATCGAGGCTGTTCGAGAGGCGGAGGCATGAGTAAGTACGTGTGGCTATCCCTGGTTTGGCAAGTACTGAGGGTAACTTTGGAATTTCAATCGTCTTGCCAGACGGGAGCAGGACTGGGCTCAGTTATCAATGCCCTTTCCGGGGGCGGTCCTGTCAGCCATTCACCTTGAATGTTTCTTGCTTAACCGGATTTTGAATTTCAATTGCACCATGAGGGAAAACATTAGTGATAATGAATGGACCAGACCAACGAGAACGTAATTTACCGGGAAACAACTTGAGTCGGGAGTTGAAGAGCAGGACTTGTTGGCCAACTTGAAGGACCTTCCTTTGAATGTTCTTGTCATGAAAGCCCTTGGTCTTCTCCCCGTAAATGCATGAGCTTTCATATGCCTCATTGCGAAGTTCATCGAGCTCATTCAGTTGCAACTTTCGATGAATTCCAGCAACGTCTAGGTCCAGGTTCATGCGCTTAACCGCCCAAAAAGCCTTGTGTTCGAGCTCTACAGGTAGATGAAAACCTTTACCAAAGACTAATCAAAAAGGGGACATACCTAAAGGTGTCTTGAATGCTGTCCTATAAGCCCAAAATTCATCGTTCAACGTTAAGGACCAATCCTTGCAGCTAGGATGAACTGTCTTTTCAAGTATCACTTTGATCTCCTTATTGGACACTTCGACTTGCCCACTTGTTTGAGCATGGTAGGGGGTGGATACTCTGTGATTTACTCCATACTTCCTCATCAAAGCCTCAAAAGAACGATTGCAAAAGTGGGAGCCTCCATCGCTTATGATGGCCCTTGGTGCACCATACCTAGCTAGAATATGGTTTTGAATGAAACTCACAACAATCATAGCATCATTAGTTTTAGTGGCAAGTGCCTCAACCCATTTAGATACATAATGCACAGCAAGCAATATGTAAACATTACCAAAATAATTAGGGAAAGGCCCCATGAAATCAATGCCCCAAATATCAATGATCTCAACAACTAAAAACGAGTTCAAAGTCATTTGATTCCTAGGACCTATGTTACCTTGATTTTGGCATCTATCACATGTGAGCATGAATTCATGAGCATCCTTGAAGAGTGAGGGCCAATATAAACCACTTCGAAGGACTTTATACGCTGTTTTCTTGGCCCCAAAGTGACCTCCACACTTAAAAAAAATGACAAAATTCAAGGATAGAACGTACCTCAGAATCGGGAATGCATCATCGAATGATTAGATCCGGGCAATGTTTCCATAGGTAGGGCTCATCCCAAATGTAAAACCTAGCTTGCTTAGCAAGCTTATTCCTTTGGTACCTGTTCAAAATCAAAGGGAATGTCTTGGTTAGAATAAATTTAATCAAATCAGCGTACCATTTGCATCAATGCTGAAAAGTTGTTTGTTGGGGAATGTCCCGTGCAAGGGCAAGTGATCCTCTTCTTCATTCAACCCATGGATGACACGACTCATATGATCAACAACTACATTCTCACTCCCCTTGTTGTCCCAAATTTCCAAGTCAAACTCTTGAATGAGAATCATCCATCGCAACAATCTAGACTTTGCATCCTTTAGGCTCAACAAATATTTCAACGCTGCGTGATTGGTGTAAACTATGACCTTTATTTGAATCAAGTAACTCCGAAATTTTTCCAAGGAAAAGATGACAACAAGAAGCTCCTACTCAGTAGTAGAATAGTTCAATTGGGCATCATCAAGGGTCCAGCTTGCATAGTAGATGACATGAGGAAGTTTGTCGCGTCGCTGTCCCAAAACAGCACCTATTGCAAAATCTGAAGTATCACACATAAGTTCTAATGGAAGGTCCCAATTGGGGGGCATAATGATAGGGGAGCTAGTGAGCTTCTCTTTTAAAGAGTCAAAAGCCTTCCTACATTCCCTATCAAAGTTAAACACATTATCCTTAGCAAGAAAAGCACACATAAGACGAGATACCTTGCTGAAATCCTAAATGAATCCCCTATAAAATCCAACGTGTCCCAAGAACAATCGAACCTCTTTGACCGTAGATGGGTATGGTAATCTCTCCACAACATCCAACTTAGCCTTTTCCACCTCAATACTCTTGCTAGAAATCACGTGGCCCATGATAATACCTTGTTGAACCATGTAGTGGCACTTTTCCCAATTCAGCAGTAGGTTACTTTCTTCGCAGCGTTCAAGTACCCGTGAAAGATTAATCAAACACAACTAAAATGAATGCCCAAACACAGAGAAATCATCCATAAATACCGCAATGATATCCTCAACCATATACGAAAATATAATCATCATACACCTTTGAAAAGTGGCAGGTGCATTGCATAGACCAAAATGGCATGCACCGGTAAGCGAATGTTCCATAGGGGCAGGTGAATGTCACTTTTTATTAATCTTCCGGGGCAATTGGAATCTGATTATACCTAGAATATCCATCTAGGAAACAATAATTAGAATTCCTTTCCAATCATTCCAACATTTGATTAATAAAAGGCAAGAGAAAGTGATCCTTACGAGCGGTGGTGTTGAGCCTTCGGTAATCAATGCATACTCTCTAACCCGTGTGTATCCTTTGGGGTACAAGCTCATCCTTTTCATTCTTCACCACAGTGATTCCACTCTTTTTAGGCACTACTTGCACTAGACTTACCCACTTAGGATCACTTATTGGATAGATGATTCCCACATCCAAAAGTTTCAGCACCTGTTTTTTGACAACTTTCTTCATTGGTGGGTTCAACCTTCTTTGTGCCTCTCGGGAGGGCTTCGAATTTTCTTCAAGGAGAATCCTATGCATGCACTTGGCTAGACTAATGCCCTTAATGTCAGCAATAGTCCACCTAATGGCCTTTTTATGGGTGTGAAGGACGTTACAAAGCAAGTCTTCCTCGGATGGAGTAAGGTTCATGGCAATGATGACTGGGAGAGTTTGGTTGCTGCCTAAGTAGGCATACTTGAGATTTTCCAGAAGGGGTTTAATCTCAAGGACAGTAAGAGAGATATGAGAGGGCAAGCTCTCTGTGGTGGTGAGGGGCGAGGCTTCATAGGGGGCCTTGGACAAGTGCATGTACGACATGGCATTTAGGGAGAGCAATTCGGCTATGGTGTTTGGGTCCATTGTGGTTTTGGGTTTAGGGAAGGTGAGGGATTTTTCTAGGTCATCTCCCACACATGATAGCTTAAGATTATCATTAAGAATCATTTCCATAATATTCAAAGGGAAATCATCAATAGGATCTGCTGGATATTGTATGGTATCATGTATAGAGAAAGTACAAAACTTGCCTAAAACCCGAATAGATACATGTCCATTCTTCACATCAATGAGGCATTCAGCTGTGGCTAACAAAGGAAGTCCAAAGATCAATAGGGGCTCCCCATTCTTGTAAATTCTATCCATCTTGAAGACATAGAAATCAGCGAGGGTGCACATATCCCCAATCTGAACCACAACATCCTCCAGCACACCTACAAGGTTAGAAACCGACGCATTAGCGAATCGAACACAAAGATGAGTAGGTATAAGATCTCCTAAGTTCAAAGTCTTATAAATATGGGAAGGCATAATTTTAATTGAAGCTCTCGTATCACATAAACAATGTTCAAAATGTTTAGATTGAATGACAAAAGGAAGTGAAGGGGCCCCAGGATCATTGACTTTCGAGGGCATGGAAACAAGGGCTGTCGTGTAAGCTTGGGAAGTTCCACAAAATTTGGGGCTTAAAATCCTCTTTTTCCAGCAACTAAATCCTTGACAAGCTTGGCAAAGATGGGCATGTGCTCCAAGATTTCGGAAAAAGGAAGTGTGATTTGGAGTTTCTGCAGCATCTCTATGTTCTCGTCCTCGAATGCTTCCTTGTTTTTGTTTTGATTTTAAAACCTGCAAAGGAATGGATATGAGACATTATTAGATAACTCAAAAGACACCTTCTTAGACATTTTATTGGAATTAAAAGGAGTTTTAGGGTTAGAAAATCAAGCATGTTGCTGGGGTACTGCAGGAGGAGCTGAAATGGATGTATCATGTTCCAATGCCTTGTCTTTCAAGTTCAAGGGTTGCGGTTGGGTGCTTGGCCTCTGGGTTCCAGGGACCTTAACATGTGTTTCTTCATCTTGAAAGTGAGCTTGAGGTGGTGCCACGTGGGTGGGCTCATTAGAGGTCAAAGAGGGGGCAGATTGCACGCCATAGGGTGCTGGAATTTCCTGATGGTTCCAGCACTGAGTACTCGGGTACCTTGCTGGATTTTTAGTGTATGGCTGTGATTGTTGGATATCAGTGACCTGGTGTCTTGAATTATGATTCCTCAGGGTGTACTCTGGGCTAGGAAGTTCAGTGCCTCTCCGGAGGGTGATGGAATTCGCTGTTGGTCCATGGGGACCCTTTGGATTCACCATAACTTGACTAGGGAACTTACCAGGCTCTCTTTGTTTGAGTTGATTGGAAATCTGTCCAAGTTGCCTCTCCAAGTTGGTAATGGCATGTTTAGTCTCATTAATTAAGGCATTGGTTTCTGCTTGGTGAGTCCGAGATTCATTCCAGAAGGCATTAGTGTGGTGTTCCATAGTTGCAAGTGCATCCTCCCATGACTTACCGGTTGAACCTTGAGTTGAGGATGAACCATGGGGCTGCATAGAAGGGGCAGCAATGTGAGGTTGCTGGAATCAAGGGGGTGGCAAGGGGTTAGCCATGGATTGGTTGTTGTTACACCTGAAATTCGGATGGTTCTTCCATCCCAGAACGTAAGAATTCAAAAAAGGATCATTACGGGGTCTTGAAGCATTGTACCCGCCAATATAGTTGGCTTCCCCCACTTTTGTGCACTCATCAGAAGAGTGTCCTTGGACTGAACATACCTCATAAATCAGGGTATTCTTAACCTTCTCCCTGCACAATTGCTTTACCAAAGCCATGAATTCAGCAATGGATCCATCTTTGTCCCTAGTCTCGGCACTGGACCTAGATGAGTGGCCTCAGTAACTAAACCGTTTCTCTCTTTGAGCTATCTTCTCAAATGAAATTCGAGCCTCAGGTTTCTTGCCATCTAAGATACCTTGAGATAGGGAATTCACCATACTACGATCCCCATAACTAAGACCTCCATAAAACCACATAATGAGGTGATGATCTTCAATGTTGTGATGGGGACAAGCACAAAGCATCTCATTAATCCCATGTATGAATAGAGGTGATGATCCTCAATGTTGTGATGGGGACAAGCACAAAGCATCTCATTAATTTCATTCTCAGTAATCCCATTGATATGAAGAGTAGAAAAAACCTCGAGAAACTCCTTGATATAAAGGTGAGGGTCTGCTCCAAAAAGTCCATCAAACGTAAGCAACAAGTGAATGGTCTCGAACTTAAGTTCAAAGTTCTCAACGGTGCTTCCAGGAAAGACAATGGGGAAGAGATCTTCAGGACATGAGGGGCTGCGAACTCCCAAAGAAGCCTAGAGGCAGAAGGAGGGACAAGAGCACGAACTTGTGGGTTGTCCATGGCACAAGGGTTTGGTGGGGGGCTGCCGTGAATTGAAGAGTTTCGGGAGGAACAAGTAGGGTCGTGAGTTGTTCCCTCCACTGAGGAGCTGTGTGACACGAACTACTACCTGAAAAACAAATAAACCAACCAAGTTAAATAATTCTAAACTATATGGACACCGTTGAGGGACAAGTCCCCGACAATGGTTCCAAAAACTTGATAGAGATTTTACCAAGCACAAAAGATGTACTAGGCAAAACCTCTATGTGTAATAAACTTTACAAGCGCACAAGATGTGTAGATAGTATAGACGCAAGCAAAGGTCAATCCCACGAGGACTTGCTCAATGATATCTAATTCCGTTTAACTCAATTGACTTAAGTGGAGTAATTAAAATGTAAATATGGAGGGTTGTCACGTTGAATGAATATAAGTAAATTAACTAAGATTAACTAAGTCGAGCTAGGGTTTCTATCCACTTTTACCAATTATAGTTCTCCTCTAATTTCCTTGATTAGATTACTATGTATGTTTTTTGAATTAAGTACCGTGCAGGGGTCTGGCTAAGGCTTACCCCACACATATTATCTTCTCTTAGATTTCATGTTTAAGCGTGAAGTACTCGCCCTTAAACAACTATTACCGATGGTGTGTGATAATGCATGAAACATGAAGAAGATTTAATGACACTTCGCTATCCCTAGAAAAGTGATGTGCAGTACTAAGGAGTCATGAGTTTAGATTTCGAATAAGATTCCTCCTCTTAAATGTGATGTACTTGCCCTTAAACGTCTATTACCGATGGTGCGTGATAATGCATGAACCATGAAGAAGATTTGATGACACTACACTAATCCTAGAAAGTGATATGCAATGCTAGAATTTCATGAACAATTATATGCAAACAAGGTAGCTAAGCTTATAAGCATAAATTGAGTTCATGAAGCGCAGTAATCCAACAAATCCAGGCATGCATAATAATCATAATTAAGAGCCAGAAATCAAAACAACAAGGACTAACATGGCTAGGGCTTCAAGTAACCCTAACCCTAATTACACAACTCAAACATTATTGAATAAAACAAGGACATGAATTGAAGTACGAATTTTGACAGAGTTTCGGTGTCCTTCAAGTGGTAAATTTGCCCCCCCCCCCCCCTTCCATAAACCCTAGTACCTCTATTTATAAGAGAATAATTAATCCTCTGAAAAAAAGGATTTTTTAATCTAATTCTATAAGGAAAAGGCTTCCTAAATAATTAAGAAATCTAATTAAAACCTTTACTACAAGTAAAGGAACTGAAAATAATAATAGAAAATTAAGTAGCACTAAAATCCCTATACAATATGGAGATTAGGTGTCAAAGGAAGTTGGAATTATCCTAAAAAGGCCTAAAACATGGAATTAAACCTTCGTGAGTCTTTTCGGTGGTCAACCACCGAAATCGGGTGGTCAAAGGGCGTGGTCAACCTTGGTCAAAGGCGCGAGGCTACTGTTCTTCACTTTCGGTAGAATTCCACCGAACTGGAGCATAAGGAATCAGGACGCGCACGCTGAAGGTCTAGAAAGAGGTTCGGTAGGCGCTTACCGAATGGAAGGCGCTGCTATAGTAATGCATGAAGGATCATTGGTTTACGATGACACATTTTACGAGGCAAGTGGACTTTTGTCTTTCAATGGGGGCCCTCTTTTCGAGGCACAGTCAACATGTGTTTTAATGTAATTGATGTAACGGACATTTTGGGACTGGTTTCGACTCGATTGAACATCGTTTCGATATAGTTCGGGATGTCCGAAGGTTTAGGATTGCGTTTAAAATATGATAAAATTTCGGGAAAATTTCGGGGATTTAATGAGGGGTTATAGAAGCAGTTAATAACCTTATTGTGTGATTTGGACAGGTTTGGTAGTCCCCGTGTCGGTGATTGGCCCGAGAGAGACGTATGGCGCGCGTATCGAGGAGAAACTTTGGACGGTTTGTGAGTGGACGTTATTTTCTAAATTGATGCATGCATAAATGTTTTATATGTGTTTAAATACATGTTTTGTGATGCCATGCGTGTATTTGATTGTGGTGTTTTAGTAGTTACGTATTTCAAGGTTTTTGGTTTTATATTGTACTTTTACGTGCTAGTATTCCTTTGATGGTTTCATGGAAAGGTTTTGGTTTTGGAAACATGAAATTGGGCTTGAGACCCATTTGGTTGGAAACTTTCGGACTTCGAGTCCAGTGGCTTTAATGAGAAATCGGGCTGGAGGCCCATTTGGGTTATATGATCGGGTCGGGGGCCCCGTTTGTTTACGAATTTAGTCTTGAGGCCTAGTTTGTTATGATATCTGGCATGAGGCCCACTTATGATTTATAAACATGATTTCGAGTCGAGGACCCATATTTGGATATGTGATGGTTTTATGGAAAACCCGGGCATGGCCCTTTGAATGATTTGAAACGGTTTTCTGTATACCATCTTCATGAACGGATGCCCTCCAGACGTCTCGTAGTATACTGGAGTGACGGGTTGTCTCCTCCAGATGTCTCGTACTATCTTGGAGTAGTCACGGGGCATTGCCTGCAAGAGGTCATTGCACGGAGCGACCGGTCCGTATAGTGACTCAGGAGCAGGATTGCGAGAGGTTAAAACCTCCACCCAAGGAGGGTCATTGATTTACGGGTCATCGACCTGGGTGAACCTTGGGGAGACTTGAGATTTTAGACCCCAGGTAGCACGCGTAGCTTGGAACCGTGACAGTGGTGTGATTGTACATCTCGGATGTTAGGCATCATGGATGCCGAGGATTGGTGTTTTGGGCTGAGACCGACCTATACTGGTTTTGGGCTGAGTCCCACTTGAAATGAAATTTGGGCTGAGTCCTTACTGTTTTGGTTTTGGGCTGAGTTCCCACTTGATTGGTTTTGGGCCGACTTCCCATATACTTTGGTTTACGGTTTTGGGCTAACGCCCTAATTTTTTAATGATTTGATAAATGGTTTTCGAATGCATGCATGCTTTTTAGTAAAGGGCATAAATGTCTTCTTTTTATGAAATGTTTTATAAACTGTTGTTTTGTCCACTCATAGCTTTTTGTGTTTTTGAATGCCCTTCAGGTTGATCGTGGATGCAGGCTGTAGTAGAGACTGATACATCACACTCCTCCTCCGGATCCTGGCGTACTCTGGAAGCCTCTTTTTGGGGCTACAGTCGGAATTTTCCCTTTTCTGACCCTTCGTATCAGTTAGGATCAGGCACGTCCCGCATTAATCTCGGGGGGATTTGGGACGGGTCCTGACAAGCGGTATTATAGTAGGTTTTGGTCTGAGCGTGATGCACATGTCGAGGATGTGATATCTCTGCAGTGGTAACATACCATCATCAACCTGATAGTTAGGGTATGAGTGTGGGGATTCAGTGGAATTGATCTGTAGTTAGATTATGTTTGGCACGAGGTGCAATGGTTTAGGGTTCGATTGGCGCAGGATACCGCGTTTTTTGAAAGGTTGGATCCCAAGTAGGATCAATGGGTATGTGAATCTAACGGCTTATAGCCGTAGTGTTACTGGTGGATAGGATCTATTGGATCAGTAGACACGGTATGAAGACCCGAGAGTCGAGATCGTTGTCGGTCGTGTCATGTCGGATTGGAGAGCGTGCTACGGAAAGCAGCTGAGGTCATGTATAACCTAGTGGACGACTCTAGTTGAGTCTAGTTGAGACTTTTGTGAATAGGAACATTTAATCCTATTTTACTTGAGAAGCCATGTTTCGGTGTGTCGAATCCCGGAAGGATGTCGACTGGCAGGGGATGCCCCAGAGTAGTTGTTGTGTGGCATGGTAGGAAGCAATTGTGACGTGTAGTGGTTGTGTAGTATTGGAAACTGAGTACGAAGTGTCAAGTTCTTGGGGGCCCAGCGGCTGGAAGCCGTGGAGTTACATGAGGACAAGGTCCTCGGATCGTGGTTACTGGTTGGTGGTATACCAGTGTCGAAATAGGATGACCTTTCAGAGTCGAGAGCGATGGATCGGTCAGGATGGTTGTGATGTAGCGGATAACCAGGTTTATGATAACCCTAGTTGGTGATTGATTGGACAAGCTACCAAGAGAGTGGTACTTGTGGACTGGTTTCCGAGGTTGACCAGTTAGCGTATTTTGCGTATTGAGCGGTTAGTACCGGTGGTGAGTTGACCGCATGTATTTGGAGTCTCGATAGCTGAGTGTTTCTAGGATTGGTCTGCACGTGGTTGTGGCATACGCTACTATCAACGGACATGATTGAGTCTTATCGAGTTGGATAGAGTTAGGTTGTCGTGGCGACTGAGAAGATAGGATTCATCAATCGTGACGAGGATACAGAGGTGCATGAGTGACGCACAATACGAGCAGTGATTTCTGGATTCGACTCAGTTACGATTGAGTGCGATCGCAGAATGAGAAGCTGACTTTGGGTGATGGCGAGTGTGCCACGCTACCTCTGTGGTGGTGACTGTGATGAGTGGGATATACCTAGATGAGTGACAGGGGCCCTAGATATATTTGGACGGTTCACACGAGTATGAGTGCTGGAGTTGATCCCATAGAGTTGGGACGTGTGAACTAGTATGCCGATGGGATAGTAGGTGTGCCCAGAGTGGCGACCATGTGAGTTCAGTGGGCACTGAACAGGAAAGAGAGGATCCCGAGTGACTCAGTGCGAGGCACGAGGAGTACTTGGTTTGGTGACCAGTTTCCAGAGGCTACGAGACTTGAGGCCGGAGTGTGTGCCTAGGAGTGGTAGCGTTAAAGGTTAAAATGCCTAAGTGGTGATTGGATGAAAAGGTATAAATGGACGACGTGCGTACTGTCATGGGGATTAGTGACCGGTTGGTCAGATATGGTGATATGTAGAGATTTGGCTGCAGATCACGGCAGGAGTCTGTTGTGACTCTTCAGTCAAGTGGTACATCGGATTAGGATGAATTGACATCCTTTCGGATGTCCATAAACAGTCGTAAACGAACATACGAGTTGGATTGTTTACGGACACGTTGATGATGTCCGAGTGAGTTGAGGACTTGGAAGCACATTCTAGTTGGTGCCAACATCGTTGCAACTTCTCGTGATTCCGAAGTAGATGAAGGAGACTTCTCGTTTTCTGCTATTTAGCAGATTGTGCTTGGTGCCACAGGATGACGTAGGATGAATTTTGATGTCATCATCTTGGATTCTCCTTGATTCTTCCCTAGGTGGGATGACGAGGAGTGATATAACAGCTAAAAGGTTCAAAAAGGGTGTAAGAACTGAACACCTAGGCTATGAGTCAAATTTAATTGACTTGAAGAGCGGATGGTACTTGGCGTCACTGAATGTGACGAGTGAGTGTCCGAGGTAGTGGATTCACGGTGGATTGAGATGAGTTAGATTAAGTAGTGTGATGACGAACATGGCGATCAGTATGATCGAGATGACTGAGATGATTGTGGCGACGTGAGTCGAGTAGACCGAGGTCTGGTCGTCATTGGAGTGAATGGCCTTGCTGATTATGGTAATCTAGGAGCAGAGAAAAATGGTATTGTGAGACAGTTGAAGAATCTTTGGAATAATTGGTTAGATGATAAGACAAAGGTTGGATATGTTGAGAGTATAGTCGATCTGTCTTGGATATGAAAGTAGAGATTATGATAGATTGATGTTCGCCTAGTGACAGACAGTTGTGGTCTGAGCCATGTCTGGAGAGCAGATAGTAGTACGTGATAGGACGTTGCCTGAGTGTAGTCCTCGAGCAGGCCGGGTGTTGCCTCGATGAGTAATGCACATTGGACGATGGGATTGACCACGGGCCATCAGCATGTTTGAGGCTGAAATTACTAGAGAAGATGAGTGTTTTATCTAATGGATTCTCCGATGACATCATAGATAGACATAAGATGGCGATCGAATTAGATCCAATAGTGACAGTTCAATGAGGATTATGATCGGATGTGTTCCGACATAATGAGATGTTGATTGGACGTTAACTACTGTGTGCTCTAGCAGAGTGAATTGGTAGGGTTCAGTGGTTGATGTGTGCGGGGGCTCAAAGTCGCAGATGACTAATGGAACCCTACAATGTAGACGTGTTATCTCTGTTGAGACAAGTATTCGATTAGAGTCCAGATACACCCAGGATGGGTACGATGTCGAATGTGTTTCGACGAGGTTTGTGATGTGATGCGATATGGGGATTCGAGAGTGAGTCGAGATCAGAGTGGTGCAACGAAAGCGCAGTCGAGCCGGGAGTTTCTAGCTGATCATGATGGTTGTGACGTATAGTGGTAATAGATTTAATTGGTATCTGATAGACTTAGATTAGGATGTAGCGATGGGACCCTGGTGAGAGTCAGCATGAATATGGGAAACGAAACAGTTAGTTGATGTGAGTATCGAGATCGATTAAACCTACGGCATACGTTTCAGTATGGCCTGTGAGATGTGATTCGTGTCATTAAGATGACAGAGTCTAGTGGATGTTGTCTGATCGGATGGTGAACAGGATGTTGGCTCTAGCTATTGGATAAGAAAGGTCGTCAGGCTGAAAAGCCGACTGGGATGTCAGCTTAGTTTAGCGGACCTATCGAGGCGAGTGATAAGTGATATCAATGAATGTCGGAGTCTCGAGTGAGACTTACGAGCCGACGTGTTGGTTCTTGAGAATGAGTTGGAGCTTTGGAGGCTCTGGTGATATTGAGTACCGATGAGTACCATGGCTGTGTCGGACATGTATGATTACACGAGAGTGCCCGAGTAGAGGGACATGATTGGATTCCACAGTTTGGTTGTGGAATTAGGTCGGTTTGAATTTTGAGGACGAAATTCATTAAGGAGGGGAGTTTGTAACGACCCGACCCTGATTTTAAGGATTAATTAAGACCAATTATGGATTAGTGAAGCTAATCCGAGATTAATCGAGGATTATCGGACGTTCAGGGTGAAATTATGATTTTTTCCCTGAACGAGGGTAAAAAGTTAACTTTTTACCCGGGAGGTCCGATGCCTGAAAGCCGAGGACTGTTACGTAGATCGGATCGATACGAGTCTGTAGACAGGTGGTACGTCGAAATCAGACATTTGACGGGGAAGTTACGGTTTACGGAAGTTCCGAGGCATTATTTACGGTGGCACGTTTTACGAGGAAAGTGGACTTTTGTCTTTTAGTGTGGGGCCCTATTTTCGAGGCACAGTCAACACGTGTTTTAATTTACTCGACGTAACGAACATTTTGGGACTAGTTTCGAGTCAATCGTACATCAGTTTGATATAGTTCAGGATGTACGAAGATTTAGGATCGAGTTTAAAATATGATAAAAATTCGGAAAAATTACAAGGCTTTAATGAAGGATTACAGAAGCAGTTAGTAACCCTCTCGTATGATTGGCCGGGGAGAGGCGTATGACGCGCGTATCGAGGCTCAACTTTGGACGGTCTGTGTATCGACCCGAACCGAGAATAATAATATTTTAATGTAAAAAGACTATTTTGCCCCTGAAGGGGGAAACTTTGACTTTTGACCCGGGAAACAATTTGGACTTTGACCCATGACTATGACGTAGGTCGGGACGTCACGAATACGTAGACAGGCGGCATGACGAAATCGGAGTTCGTATGAAGAAGTTATGGTCAAGGAAGCGTTTTAGCGGAATTTACGAACCGAGAACAATGGAATAAAATATTAATTTATTACGGGAATCCGTGCCAACTAATATTTAAATCAAACCAGTGGATTTGTGACAAGTGTCACCCATCAAAGCCCATACTATTCCAATAAAGCAACATTACACTATTTAACCCATTTTATATTAATTGATTTCCCTCCATTTGTTTCTAGCCATTGGATTTCTGCCCAAAATGAATCCCAGCCCTCTATTTTCATCTGCTTTCCTTATTCATGCACGATCATCCTCTGTTTTCTCCCAAACACACACAAACACATACAGCCCCCCCATCACCCGTGCTTCTCCTTCCATTTTCTCTCAAACCAGGCGATCAAACCAGCCACCCTCATCGCACCAGACGACCACCCACAACACCACCATCATCTGATCATCATCACCCTGCATCACCGGCGACCACCACCCCATTTCCCCGCCTGAAAATCCTGTCCAAACTCAGACCCGGAACACTAAGGAAACGGGTCCAAGAAGCAAACCTCGACAACCGTATCACCTCGACGCAAGGGAAGCTTCAGCCTGCACCGTGGGGACCCCAGGAGCACAACTGGACGACGGCGAGGGCTACGGCGGCGTGACGGCGATGGTAAGACCCAAAACCCGAAAGCCCTGTTTTGATCCCCTATTTCGAACCAACTTGTTTTGATGCTAGGAAATCGATTGTTTGGTGATAGAAATATCCTAGGGTGAGAGATGAGTTGATCAGGACCGGTTTGGACGACGGAGACGGCGTGGATCGCCGGAGAAGACGATCGGATGTTGGCCGTGAGTTTCAGTGACGGACTGGTGAGTTTCTTCCCGTTTTCTTTCCATTTTGAGGTTGTAGAACCATAGAACAGACCTAGACGACCCTATAGGGATGAACCCCGTCGAAAATGGTGGCCGGGATCGTACGGTGGAATCACGTCAAGCCGTGGGTTGACGGCGACCCGGTTCCAGTCAAACGGGTCTGACCCGGTACTGTAGCATGATGACGTTATCATGCTGACGTCACTTCTAACGTCATGATGACGTCATCCTGTCAGATATTGTCAGACCAGGGACCAATCAGAACATGCCACGTGTCACCTGACAAGTGTCAGTGATGACATCATGCTGACGTCAGCATGACGTCACTGCTGACGTCAGCAGTACTGTAGCAGCGTTGACCCACGCGTTGACCAGGCGCGTGGGGGCGCGTGTGAACAGTGATTTTGGTGGGGCCGGTACCATTTTCAAGGTTTCGACGATACGGATCCAATGGAGGTGGTTTCGTGTCGATCGGAGATCGTTATATTAGTCAAAATGGGGTTTGAAGCACCGGGAATAGTGCCCGAGATGCGATTTTGAGGCGGATCTGTTCTAGGGTCTTGGTGTTGGTGTTATAGGGTCCTTAAGTAACCCTCAGGTATAATAATACAGGTTTTTAGTGATCGTTGAGCAGCAAGGACCGAGTGTGAGTGGGCTGTTTGATTTATAAAAGGCTTGCATGCATAAACTATTTTACTATTTCCACTTATGATTTCGATGAGTCTTATGAACTGTTTATATATACTATTACAATGTTTTGGGAATGAGACCCGTCTGTATTATATGTGGATTTTGTTTGGGATGTCCGGGGGACATAGGGTAAACTATACTGTTATTGTACTGTACTTTCCTACCTATGTATATTGTCTCCTCCAGGGAGGGTCGTTGGCCTGGGTGGACCCTGGAGTAGTCACGGGGCTCTGACTGAGTGGAGTTGACCCCCGTTGGGCTGCTTACTCTCAGGAAGGCATGTTTATATACCTCGAGCAGTGACCGGGATACCGAGAGCTGATGTACCTAGAGAGTTTCGGGTGTGAGACCCCGAGTGGCAACGCGTAGCCTTAGAACCGTGACATCATTTGGGTTGGGTTTTACAGTGCACTGATATGTTAGTTTCACCTTTCGATTATTATTGTGGTTTAATTGTTATGATTTCATTATAATATTATATTTTCACTGCATGCAAGATTTGGAAAACGGAGGGGTAAAACCTTATGATTATTTCATTATTAAATTGATTTCTAAACTGTTATTTTTGGCCCACTCACCCTTGTTTTACTGACCCCTCCAGACCCTGACACGGAAATAGAGGGGGAGGACCCGGAGGAGGAGGCAGAGGTTTAGTTTGCCTAGCTGTGCACCTGTACACCCACTTGTGGGTAGGTTGAGCACCGAATAAATGTACTCTGACTATTGTGCTCACATGTTGTATTTTACTTTCCCTTGTCTGACAGTATCACTTTAAACACTGTGGTTGTACGTCATCTATCTATTTAAGTCTTCGGTTTTTATTTAAGGGTAATTTTGGTATGTTTAGAGTCATTGTCAGACGGGAGCGGGGCACGTCCCCGGGTGGTCCCAGTGGGATTGGGACGGGTCCTGTCAGCTTGGTATCAGAGCATTAGGATTAGTAGTCAGAGTACTAGGTTAGCGGGTTTGTATTTTGTACATGGTCGCTTTCGATGTCTTTTAACCTGTTTGCCTCTTAACAGTTGGATATGCCTCCCCGACGTGAACCCCGTGCACGTGTTGACGAGGGCAATGGAGGAAATGGAGACCCTGCGAGCATTGAGCGGGCTCAGCGCCTGGGTGCTACGCATTTTAGTGGGGGAACCGACCCCGAGGAAGCACACCAGTGGATTGACCGCTGGGAGAAGATTTTTGAGGTCATGCACTGTCCACTGGAGGAGCGTGTCATACTGGCGACTTTCCTACTGGATGGGAGCGCCTATCGATGGTGGCATAACCTTGTCCTGGCCAGCTGGACCGTTCACACCATTCCATGGGAGACCTTTCGAGAGCGGTTTCTCAACCAGTTCTATCCACGGTCGTTTCGCAACGCCCGTGAGGCGGAGTTTCTGCAACTCCGGCAGGGAGATCAGACTGTAGCAGAGTACGAGGAGACCTTCCTGATGTTGTCTCGTTTTGCTGAGAACTTCGTGATCACCGAGGCAGATCGATGTCGCAGATTTGAGTGGGGCCTGCGACCTGAGATTCAGGCGATGGTGACTGCAACGCCCTTTGCTTCCATGAGGGATCTGACTGATGCGGCGACCAGGGTTGAAAACAGTATCCTGGCACGTCAGCGAGCTGAGGGGGAGACACGGCGACGTGATCCCCCACACTTGGGATTCTCGGGCCATCGTGGCTCGAAGAGAGGACATTCTGGTGGATCTTCGTCTTCTGGCAGCCGAGGATGTTCTGGTCAGTTCAGGAGTCCTCAGCGGTCTGGACAGCGTTCTGGAGCCTGGCAGCGGCCGTACTCACCGATGAGCATCTCACCGGGAGGATACTCGGGTCGACCTAGGGAGGTCACTTGCTTCGCTTGTGGTGAGCCGGGGCACTATGCTTCTGAGTGTCCACTGATTCGAGGCAGTACTACGCCAGCACAGAGCTCAGCATCTCAGACTGACAGCAGCCGGACACGCGGTGTTGTGCGTGGCCGTGATCGAGGAGCTAGAGGACGGGGACGACCTGCAGAGTCTATGGCTCGTGTCTATGTTGTTACCCAGCAGCAGGCCAGATCCATTCCGGGAGTGTTGACAGGTATTGTACATATTTATGGCATGGTTGTTCGTGCATTGATGGATTCGGGGGAAATCATTCTTTTATTTCACCGCGTTGTGCGAGTCTGTTGGGCCGTGAGGTGACCGCGCTTGAGCACGAGATGGGTGTGGGGACACCGAAGGGTGTGACCTACCAAGTGAAACAGGAGATACGAGCTTGTTCTGTGGAGATTGAGGGAGTCGAATTTCCGGCAGACTTAATTCTGATGAATGTGCACGACTTTGATGTGATACTTGGAGTTGATTGGTTGTCGGAGTACAATTCACTCATCGACTGTAGTAACATGCGGTTGACTTTGAGAGGTTCGGGATTACCGGAAGTGATATTTCAGGGGGAGTGTGGAGACGCATCACCCAAGGTAATATCTGCACGCACAGCTACAAAACTTTTACAGAAGGGGTGTCAGGGTTATCTTGCTTATGTGGTAGAATCTACGGATGAATCTTTGAGAATTGAGGATATTCCGATTGTGCGGGAATTTCCTGATGTCTTTCCAGGGGATTTACCTGGATTACCACCACCCAGGGAGATCGACTTTACGATCGAGTTACTCCCTGGGACTCGACCGATTTCACAAGCACCGTATCGTATGGCACCGGCAGAGCTATGGGAATTGAAAATCCAATTACAGGAACTGGTGGATCTAGGGTTTATCCGACCCAGTACATCACCATGGGGAGCACCGGTCTTATTTGTGAAAAAGAAGGAGGGTAGTTTGCGGTTGTGTGTGGATTATCGGCAGTTGAACAAGGCTACGGTGAGGAATCAATATCCCTTACCCAGGATCGATGATTTGTTCGATCAGTTACGAGGAGCACGATATTTCTCCAAGATAGATCTGAGGTCAGGATACCATCAACTGAGAATAGCCGAGGGGGATGTTCAGAAAACGGCTTTTCGAACGAGGTATGGGCATTATGAGTTCTTGGTGATGCCCTTTGGACTGACGAATGCACCAGCTGCATTCATGGACTTGATGAATCGGGTCTTTCGAGTATACTTGGATAAATTTGTGATCGTGTTTATCGACGACATCTTGGTGTATTCCAAGAGTGTCAGGGCTCATGAGGAGCACTTACGAATGGTATTGAGTAAACTACGACAGGAGCAGCTGTATGCTAAGTTAAGTAAGTGTCAATTCTGGCTAAATAGTATTGGATTCTTGGGTCACATTATATCACCCGAGGGGATAAGTGTGGATCCTCAGAAAACGGAGGCTGTGACAAATTGGCCAAGACCGACCACGGTGACGGAAGTGCGAAGTTTTGTTGGGTTAGCAGGCTACTATCGGAGATTCGTGGAGGGTTTCTCCCAGATTGCCGCACCATTGACTCGGTTAACCCGGAAAGGGTTGAAGTATGTATGGGACGACCAGTGTGAACAGAGTTTCTAGGAATTAAAGTTCCGATTAACCACTGCACCTGTCCTTGCATTACCAGACAGCAGTGGAGAGTTCGTGGTATATAGTGATGCATCGCTGCAGGGCTTGGGTTGTGTATTGATGCAGAATGGAAAAGTGATTGCTTACGCATCCCGGTAGCTGAAGACGCACGAGTTGAACTACCCTACTCATGATTTGGAATTGGCAGCAGTGGTTCATGCTCTAAAGATCTCGAGACATCATTTGTTCGGTGTGACATGCCGAATATTCACCGATCACCAGAGTCTTAAACATTTGTTCACTCAGAAGGAACTCAACATGAGAAAGCGGAGATGGTTGGAATTGTTGAAGGATTATGATTGTACCATCGAGTACCATCCTGGCAAGGCAAATGTCGTAGCCGATGCACTTAGTAGGAAGTCGGCGGGATTAGTTGCGCATTTGAGATTGGTGTATCTTCCTTTGCTAGTGGAACTTCGGAAGAGCGGAGTTATGTTAGGAATGGACAATCAGGGAGCCTTGTTGGCTAGCTTTCATGTACGACCCATGTTGGTCGACAGGATCATCGAGGCTCAACTACAGGACCAGATACTCTGTGACTACAGGAACGAGGTTGAATCCGGACAGAGACAAGATTTCTCCGTCAGGGGCGATGGAGCGTTAGTGAAGCTTGGGAGATTGTGTGTACCTGCGGTACCAGAGTTGAGGAGAGATATTTTAGACGAGGCCCACAGTTCGGCCTATGCAGAGATATTTTAGACGAGGCCCACAGTTCGGCCTACCGTACCCTCCGAGACTATTATTGGTGGCCAGGGATGAAGAGGGAGAAAGCTGCGTTTGTCAGCAAATGTTTGATCTGTCAGCAGGTCAAGGCAGAACGGCAGCGTCCGTATGGGCCTATACAGCCACTTCCAATTCCACAATGGAAGTGGGACCATATTACAATGGACTTTGTCTTCAAGTTACCGAAGACAAGGAGCGGAGTTGATGGGGTCTGGGTAATAGTGGACCGGTTGACTAAATCATCGCATTTTCTTCCTGTACGTGAGACGTACAAGCTCAACCGTTTGGCCCAGCTATTCATTAATGAGATCATCCGACTACACGGTACCCCAGAGTCGATCGTGTCGGATCGGGATCCGCGTTTCACATCCAGGTTTTGGAGGAGTCTACAGACTACTTTGGGTACGAAATTGCACTTCAGTACAGCATTCCACCCACAGACCGACGGACAGTCTGAAAGGACAATACAAACTCTCGAGGACATGATGAGAGCCTGTGTATTGCAATTCCAGGATTCGTGGGCTGATCGATTGCCATTGATGGAGTTTGCCTACAATAACAGCTACCATGCGAGTATAGGGATGGCACCCTATGAGGCACTGTATGGTCGGCAGTGCAGAATACCGGTATGCTGGATGGAGATCGGAGAAAGAACCGCAGTGGGGTCGGATCTGATGGATATGACCCAGGAGACAGTTCGGGTTATCCGGGAGAGATTGAAGGCGGCCCAGAATCGTCAGAAAAGCTATGCGGATCGGCGGATCCGAGATTTGGAGTTCGAGGTTGGTGACTTTGTCTTTTTAAAGTTATCGTCGTGGAAAGGAATTCTCCGATTTGGACGACGTGGGAGATTGAGTCCTCGTTATATCGGGCCATATGAGATTGTCGAGAGGATTGGTCCAGTGGCTTATCGCTTAGCACTACCTTCGGAGCTTTCCCGAGTACATGACGTATTTCATGTATCGATGCTACGGAAGTATCTCCGGGATGACTCTCATGCACTGCCAGAGCAACCACTGGAACTGATGACAGATTTGAGTTTCGAGGAACGGCCAGTGCAGATTCTGGATAGGAAGGAAAAGGTCTTAAGGAACAAGACGATTTCTTTGGTTAAGGTGCTATAGCGGAACCATGAGGTGGAGGAAGCGACATGGGAACCCGAGGAATTGATGAGAGGGCAGTACCCACACTTGTTTGAGTAAATTTCGAGGACGAAATTTCTGTAAGGTGGGTAGGTTGTAACGACCCGAACCGAGAATAATAATATTTTAATGTAAAAAGACTATTTTGCCCCTGAAGGGGGGAAACTTTGACTTTTGACCCGGGAAACAATTTGGACTTTGACCCATGACTATGACGTAGGTCGGGACGTCACGAATCCGTAGACAGGCGGCACGCCGAAATCGGAGTTCGTATGAAGAAGTTATGGTCAAGGAAGCGTTTTAGCGGAATTTACGAACCGAGAACAACGGAATAAAATATTAATTTATTACGGGAATCTGTGCCAACTAATATTTAAATCAAACCAGTGGATTGGTGACAAGTGTCACCTATCCAAGCCCATACTATTCCAATAAAGCAACATTACACTATTTAACCCATTTTATATTAATTGATTTCCCTCCATTTGTTTCCAGCCATTGGATTTCTGCCCAAAATGAATCCCAGCCCTCCATTTTCATCTGCTTTCCGTATTCATGCACGATCATCCTCTGTTTTCTCCCAAACACACACAAACCGACAGACCCAACAAACTCGACAAACCTATGCTCTGATACCAATTGTCAGGACCCACCCCGGTTTCACCCCAAAACCCGAGGTAAATCCCGCTCCCGTCTGACTCCCCGACACAACACCTAAGGAACACATACTTGAACCCAGTCAAACGCAGGAGTAATTAGACACAAAGTCCCGAAGGTAGCATTTACAGAACATTGTACGAACATACAAAGAAAATAAAACCGATAATTACACGCACACGGAAGCCTTTACTGTACTCTGGGAACCCTCACGTCACTTCTATGCCTCGGACACTGCCTCGACGTCAAGACCCCGCGCTCGCTCCACAACCTGGAGGGCAATTAAAACAGAAAATGTGAGTGGACCAGAAGGTACAAAAGTTCAAAAAACCATTTTATAAGAAAACCGAGTTAAACCCTCCGTTTTGAAACCACATGCATAACCAACAGTTATAAACACATTTATAAAGAATCATTCTTAACATCATAAGAAACAGAAACACTATAAAATACCATAAGAAACCATAACATGAGTATCAGAAACCGTATCAAAACCATAATCCCCAAATCATCATTTTCCCGATCAAACCTGCTGGACCTATCCGAGTCTTTAAACTCCCGAGTCTTTAAACTCAATCCAGGCCTTAATCATATCCGAGTCTTTAAACTCCCGAGTCTTTAAACTCAAGGCCTACGGGGGAAAATCAATATATATCCGAGTCTTTAAACTCCCGAGTCTTTAAACTCAATCCGGGTCTTTAAACCCAATCCGGCCGGTCCCCCGTCACATATATCCGGGTCTTTAAACCCAATATCCAGATCCAGCAAATCCAATCCCAAAACCATTTGAAAACCATTTACCAATCCACATCCAAACCCGAATCCGAAATCACTGGTCCGATGCTCTCCCGGCATCTAGAACCGTCATTCCGAACCCAAATCCGGAAATCCACTTTCCAATCTTAAAACCAAATTCCGATTAGTGAAATCCGCTTCTAAAATCGAAAACTTTGATCATCGAAATCATGTTCCCCAAAATCCACTTATAACCATTGAAAACCACTTATCATTTGAAATCCCAAAATCATAACATATATTCCAAAAATCAACCATTCCTCGTAAAACGTGCTAAAAACCACTTTCCTCGAAAAACGTGTAATAATGCAAAACCGACCAAACATATTCAATAAACACAAAATCATGATTGAAAAACCATAAGACAATTATAGAAAACAGTTATGCATGCTCGAGTTTAGAGAAGAGGTCCACTCACAGTACTGAGCCCTACTCGCGTCCCGAACGTCCAGCCCGTTCCTCGGCTTCCTCGGGAAATCCCGATCCTGTCAAACACCGCCAAAATACGTCACTAACACGTCTACGAAGGTTCACCTAAATTCCTTCAAAAATCCCCGAATCTTAAACGTAAGAACCCGGGACCCTAAACTTCCTCCCTCGCGGAACTACACTCAAACGACTTCCGATTAACCCGAAACCAACTCCATTGAACTCACAACAACTCCTAGACCAAGAACTATGTTGACCGTTTCTCCCAGAACCACCGCACGCGCCTCCACGCGCCGCCCAAAGTGGCTGCGCGTGGCCCTCACGCGCCTGCTACAGTGTCACCGTCTACCTCGCGTAGACCGGGCTCGATACAGTGCCTGCTGTTTGAACCGGCGAGAGCGGTTCACCGCCGTGCCTGCACCATTTTCCTCCCTCTCTTCACCATCCTCTTCGTCCAATCCTAAGCAATCCAGTTCCCTCACTCAAACACCTCGACACTGTCCCTAACCCGTCGATTCGAGCTCAAAATCAAAACCCAAACTATCCCCTGTTTCCTATTCCGGCCACTCAGGTCTTCTCCCGTCACAATAACCACCCTAGACGACGCCTAGGACCTCCCTGAGCCTCGTACCACTCACCATAACCGTCGACTCAACCCCACACGTCACGACTTCCCGTTTGAACATCACGGCAAAACAGAGCACACAGGTACTCTCTTTCGTATAGCCTCCACCGTGTACTCCTCCGTCACGGCAACACACTCAGTCGACTCTTGGGACCTCCAGAAGTCTCACTCTAACCTCCAAATCCCTCGACTCTCGCCCTAGGTCCACGACTTTTGAAAACAAGAAAAACGAGAAAAACAGGGAATCAGGGTATACCTTCGATACTCGCTCCGCCGTCTGCACCGCCGTGTGCCACGGTGATCGTTGAGTCCCCTGCAGTCGTCTGCGCTTGCTATTGGCTTGGATTGAGCCACCACACGGCACAACCTCCGCCACAGTCCCACGGCTCCTCTGTTTTCTCAGAACTCACCGCCTTCCTCCGCCGTGTCTCCGTGCACGAACTCAGTCCCAAACTCGATCACTAACCTCCTCTCTTCTTCCTTTCACTCTCACAACTCACCAGAGTCTCACCCGCACACAAAATTGATCACTCAATCTCAATTCTTCACTCTCTATTTCCAGTTCTTCGAACACACACACAACACACATACACGGGTGCACCCCAAATAATTGGACCGTGCACTCCCTAGAACCAACCAGACCTCCTCCACGTGTCACCAATCCTACCCTTCATCTCACATGTGGCTCAATCTCAACCCTTCATCTGTCCTTATCTGTTGCACACATTCCAGAGCACAAAAGACCAAAATGCCCTTCTGTTTTACCCAAAAATTACAACTTTGCCACTACCTTTCTAGACCTGTAACTCCCACATCGTACGTCCGATGAATACGTGCCGCCTGTCATCAAACTCGGGACGACGAGATCTATCTAACGGTCTTAGGTCAACTTACCAAAACCCGTTCGTATAAAAAGTCAACGTTTTCCCCCCTAATTTCGCCAAATTACGGTTATGCCCTCAATCTTCCGAACATCACAACTTCCCTCCTCGGATGTCGGAATCGGGCGTGCCACCTGCCTAAGGATTCGTAACGTCCTCAACTACGTCCTGGTCACTGGTTAACTCCCATTTGACCCACCCAAAATAAAAGTCAACATTTCTGCCCGACCCAGGGGCAAAATCGTCATTCTAAGTTCCCGGACCCCCTCGGGACCCACCTAACCCTTGATTAACCTTACTAATCACACCTTAATCACTCTAGTAATCCAATTCTCAGGACGGGTTGTTACAAAAATGGTGGCCGAAATCGTACGGTGGAATCGGGTCAAGCCGTGGGGTTGACGGCGACCCGGGTTCCAGTCAAACGGGTCTGACCCGATACTGTAGCAATGATGACATCATCATGCTGACGTCACTTCTGACGTCATGATGACGTCATCTGTCAGATATTGTCAGACCAGGGACCAATCAGAACATGCCACGTGTCACCTGACGAGTGTCAGTGATGATGTCATGCTGACGTCAGCATGACGTCACTGCTGACGTCAGCAATACTGCAGCAGCGTTGACCCACGCGTTGACCAGGCGCATGGAGGCGCGTGTGAACAGTGATTTTGGTGGGGCCGGTACCATTTTCAAGGTTTTGACGATATGGATCCAATGGAGGTGGTTTCGTGTCGATCGGGAGATCGTTATATTAGTCAAAATGGGGTTTGAAGCACCGAGAAAAGTGCCCGGGATGCGATTTTTGAGGCGGATCTGTTCTAGGGTCTTGGTGTTGGGTGTTATAGGGTCCTTAAGTAACCCTCAGGTATAATAATACAGGTTTTTAGAGATCGTTGAGCAGCAAGGACCGAGTGTGAGTGGGCTGTTTGATTTATAAAAGGCTTGCATGCATAAACTATTTTACTATTTCCACTTATGATTTTGATGAGTCTTATGAACAGTTATATATATGCTATTACAATGTTTTGGGAATGAGACCCGTCTGTATTATATGTGGATTTTGTTTGGGATGTCCGGGGGACATAGGGTAAACTATACTGTTATTGTACTGTACTTTCCTACCTATGTATATTGTCTCCTCCAGGAGGGTCGTTGGCCTGGGTGGACCCTGGAGTAGTCACGGGGCTCTAACTGAGTGGAGTTGACCCCCGTTGGGCTGCTTACTCTCAGGAAGGCATGTTTATATACCTCGGGAAGTGACCGGGATACCGGGAGCTGATGTACCTAGAGAGTCTCGGGTGTGAGACCCTGAGTGGCAACGCGTAGCCTTAGAACCGTGACATCATTTGGGTTGGGTTTTACAGTGCACTGATATGTTAGTTTCACCTTTCGATTATTATTGTGGTTTAATTGTTATGATTTCATTATAATATTATATTTTCACTGCATGCAAGATTTGGAAAACGGAGGGGTAAAACCTTATGATTATTTTATTATTAAATTGATTTCTAAACTGTTATTTTTGGCCCACTCACCCTTGTTTTACTGACCCCTCCAGACCCTGACACGGAAATAGAGGAGGAGGACCCGGAGGAGGAGGCAAAGGTTTAGTTTGCCTAGCTGTGCACCTGTACACCCACTTGTGGGTAGGTTGAGCACCGAATAAATGTACTCTGACTATTGTGCTCACATGTTGTATTTTACTTTCCCTTGTCTGACAGTATCACTTTAAAACACTGTGGTTGTACGTCATCTATCTATTTAAGTCTTCGGTTTTTATTTAAGGGTAATTTTGGTATGTTTAGAGTCATTGTCAGACGGGAGCGGGGCACGTCCCCGGGTGGTCCCAGTAGGATTAGGACGGGTCCCTGTCAGTCTGTGAGTGGACCTTATTTTCTAAATTAATGCATGCATAAATATTTATGTTTAAATACATGTTTTGTGATGCCATGAGTGCATTTGATTGCAGTGTTTTAGTAGTTACGTATTTGCACGTATTTCAAGGTTTTCAGTTTTATACGGTACTTATACGTGCTAGTATTCCTATGATGGTTTAATGGAAAGGTTTTGATTTTGGAAACACGAAATCGGGCATGAGACCCATTTGGTTGGAAACTTTCGGACTTGGAATCCAGATGCTATAATGAGAAATCGAGCTGGAGGCCCATTTGTGTTATATGTTTGGCCTAGGGGCCCCCATTGGTTTACAAATTCGAGCTTGAGGCCCAATTGGTTATGATATCGGGCATTGTGGCCCAGCTATGATTTATAAACATGATTTCGGGTCAGGGACCCATATTTGGATTTGTGATGGTTTTATGGAAAACCAAGGCATGGCCCCTTTGAATGATTTGAAACAGTTTTTCGAATACCATCCTCATGAACAGATGCGCTCTAGACGTCTCGTAGTATCTTGGAGTGGCGGGTTGTCTCCTCCAGACGTCTCGTAGTATCCTAGAGTAGTCACGGTGCAATTGCCTATGAGGGGTCATTGCACATAGCGACCGGTCTGTATAGTGACTCAGGAGCAGTATTGCTAGAGGTTAGAACCTCCCCCGAGGGAGGGTCATTAATCTGGAGGTCATCGACCCTGGGGAGACTTGGGCTTTGAGACACCGGGTAGCCCGCTTAACTTGGAACCGTGACAATGGTGTGATTGTTACATCTCGGATGTCAGGCATCAGGGATGCCGAGGATTGGTGTTTTGGGCTGAGACCCACATATACTGGTTTTGGGCTGAGTCCTACTTGAAATGGAATTTGGGCTGAGTCCCTATTGTTTTGGTCTTGGGCTGAGTTCCCACTTGATTGGTTTTGGGCCGAGTTTCATATACTTTGGTTTACGGTTTTAGGCTAAGGCCCTGATGGTTTAATGATTTGATAAATGGTTTTCGAATGCATGCATGCTTTTTAGTGAAGGGCATAAAAGTCTTCTTTTATGAAATTTTTTATAAATTGTTGTTTTTTCAACTCACAACTTTTAGTGGTTTTGAATGCCCTTCAGGTTGATCGCGGATGCGGGCTGTAGTAAAGACCGAGACATCACACTCCTCCTCCGGATCCCTGGTGCACTCTGGAATGCCCTTTTTGGGGCTACGGTCTGAATTTTCCCTTGTCTGACACTTCATGTCATACAGGATCAGGCGCGTCCCGCGTTAATTCTGTGGGATTTGGGACGGGTCCTGACATGTGGCTACCTCTAGTTCCTATTCTTCCTCTGATGTCCTTGCTTCTTCCCGATGCTCCAGTTGGTGGACTGGGTGACAGGACCCGTCCCAAACTGGACGTCAACAACCGTGCCCGGTCCTGCTCCCGTCTGACAAGTCAACTAAAGGTCCGAAACTCTCCTTCAGTGCTTGCCAGACAAGGGATGTTTGCGCGGATTTCTGCTGCTGTCACTGCCTCACGATCAGTCCCGAACGTCGTACCACGGCCTGGTGGGTCACAAAACAGAAAAGGTGTGAGTGGACAAAAAATGACCTCTTATAAAAATCATTTATCAAAATACATTCTTACCCTCCAGTTTTCACAAACTTGCATGCATATCGTAAAACATGAGTGACCGATAAAATCAAAACATATTTTTCCCATGGTCCATAAAACTCATGTTCACCAAATCAGTTTATGTTGTAAATGTCAGGGCCCACCCCTAATCCCCCGGGATTAAGGGCTAAACCCCGCTCCCGTCTAACGTACGCATGACACGAGGGCTAAACAACCGCCTAACCTCCGTGTGTGACACGTAAGTCGGACAAGGGAGTTCCAGACCAACCACCTCAACACCTCAAACTTCCCAGATGTGCGCCAGAGCCTACTGTGGATTGGGCATGTGATGTCTCCATCTCTCTCAACCGACAGCCCGCACTGCAGCAACCTGGAGGGTATCGAAAACACGAAAAGACTGTGAGTGGACAAAAATAAAAGTCAAGTTCAAAACAGTTATCAGAAAACACATACATTTATACCCTCCGTTTTGAAAACCAATGCATGCATATCAATTTCATATCATAAAACCATGTACGAAAACCAAAGCACATTTTTCCTTTTTCCAAAACCCGGGCCTCAGCCCCAATATCACCGGAAGCCATTATAACCAAATAAAAACCATTTCATCCGGGCTACTGCCCAAAACATCATCATCAAGTCTCAGTGAAAACCCAAAACACATTTAAAACCACATTCTCATTCATCGAACCTGCTGGATCTATCCGAGTCTTTAAACTCCCGAGTCTTTAAACTCAATCCAGGCCTTAATCATATCAGAGTCTTTAAACTCCCGAGTCTTTAAACTCAAGGCCTACGGGGGGAAAATCAATATATCCGAGTCTTTAAACTCCCGAGTCTTTAAACTCAATCCGGGTCTTTAAACCCAATCCGGCCGGTCCCCCGTCACATATATCCGGGTCTTTAAACCCAATATCCAGATCCAGCAAATCCAATCCAAAACCATTTAAAATCATTTTCCATTTGCATATCCAAACCCGAATCCGAAACCACTGGTCTGATGCCCTTCCGGCATCACATAACCGTCATTCCGAATCCAGACCCAGAACTCATTTCCTTCTCATTTTCCGGTCCGAGTCCGCAACCATCATTCCGTAAGCTATCATCCGGAATAACCATTCCGAACCCAAACCCGAAATCCGCTTCAAGTCCCGAATCGTCACCCGGAATTCCGATTCCGAAACCCGAAATCTCATTTCCGAAAACACCTTTGAATTGGGCCTCAAGCCCGAAAATACTTTTCAAATCCTTTACTTTCCTTAAAATCCAACCATTAAAACCAAGTTCAAATCACGATAGTTATCAAAACCTCGTAAAACGTGTAAACTGTCATTTTCCTCGAAAAACGTACAAAACCATAAACCAGTACAAACATAACTCACATCATAGAATCGAGTATAGAAATCATATAAAAACATATATGCATGCATCAAGAGTTAAAAAAACAAAGTCCACTCACAGACCATTTCAGCGTCGCCTCGATACGCGCACATTTACGTCGTCCCCGGCCATTCGCTATCCTCGGCTTTCCCGAACCTGTCCAAATTCCATAACGGAGTTACTAACTACTTCACGCTACTCATACTAAAGCCCCATAATTTTCCCGAACTTCTAAGCGTACCTTACCCGGGACCCCAGACCTTCGACCTCGCGGAACTAACCTCAAACGACGTCCGATTAACCCGAAACTAATTCCAATAGACTCATCACAACACCTAGACGAAAAACCATGTTGACCATTTTCCCCAGAACTGCCGCACGCGCCTCCACGCGCCGCCCAAAGTGGCTGCGCGTGGGCCTCACGCGCCAGCTACAGTGTCACCCGCAACCTCGAGTGCACTGTGCTGAACCGGCCGCTGCAACTGGACCGGCGAGACCTGTTCTCCACCGTCCGGCCACCATTCTCCTCCCTCTCTGCACCATCCTCTTCGTCCAATCCTCCACAATCTATTCCCCTTACTCAGACGCCTCAACACAACCCCTATATCATCGTCCCTAACTCGAAGGAAGACCTGATCAATCCCCTGTTCTACATCCCGGCTAACCAGCCGTTCCCCCGTCACGGCAACCACCGTAGACGGCTCCTAGTACATCACTGAGTCTCACCCAACTCCCCAAAACTCTCGACTCATCCTCTAAACTCACGACTCACGGTTTGAACTTAACGGAAAAACAGAGTAACTGAACGGGGGTGAGGGATTACCTGCTGTCGATCGCCGCCGTGCACACCGTCGCACTCCCTGGAGTCCACAGAGCCATTCTAGTCTTCTCTCAGCCTGAATTAAGCCAACACACGGCACAGCCACCACCTCTGTCCCGCAACTCTCTCTGTTTTCTCTGAAATTCAGACCTCACCACCAGCACTTATCCCCCACGATTTCACTCCCAAAACCCAATTACCAGCTATTCTTCTCCTCTCTGTCACTCTCACCATTCACCAAAACCTCACACCCTCACTGAATCGACCAAGAACCTCACAGCCTCACCTCTCTGTTTCTGTTCTTCCCAAAACCAAATGCACGGTTTAAATCCACCCAAAATGTGCCCGTGTCTATTTTAGACAATCCTAGAACCCTCTGGTGGCCATCCACGTGTCACCATCCACTCCAGTCTCTCACCAAATGGCTCCATCCCAGGCGTCCACCTGCCCTTCTCTCTGCACAATTCCCCAGGTGTAAAAGACCAAAATACCCTTCTGTTTAACTCAAAATTACGGTTTTGCCACTACCTTTCTAGACCCGTATCTCACACCTCGTAAGTCCGATGAATACGTGCCGCCTGTCATCGAACTCAGGACGACGAGATCTATCTAACCATCCTAGGTCAACATCTCAAAACCCGATTATACAAAAAGTCAACTATTCCCCCTATTTTACCCAAATTACGGTTATGCCCACAACCTTCCGAACATCACAACTTCCTCCTCGGATGTCGGAATCAAGCATACCACCTGCCTATGGGTTCGTGACATCCTAAACTATGTCCTCGTCACCGGTCAAAGTCCACTTGACCACCCGAACTAAAAATCAACTTTTTGCTCGAACTAGGGGCAAAATCGCCATTCTAAGCCAATGACCTTATCGGGACCAACTAACCACCGATTAGCCCTGCTAATCCCACCTTAATCACTCCACTAATCCCGGCTCTCGGGACGGGTTGTTACAGTAAAACATCAAATCCCGGCTCTCAGGCCCAAACATGTGAAAACATAATCACCTGGCCACAAGGACCAAAAACCCGTACTCAATACCAGTACATCATCACAATCAATACCAATCAGCATTACTTACCAGTGCACAATAAATATATCCATCCAATCAATCCGCACTACTCACGAGTGCATAAAATATCACCAATCACATCTGCACTACTCACCAGTGCACAATCAATCAAACTGCACTACTCACAAGTGCTGCACTACGCGTAGGCCAATATCCAGTCACTCTCTCGGGAATAAACACCTCTGGGCTCAACCCCCTCGAGCTCAGTCACCTCTGGGCGAACACATCCCCAGGATCAGACACCTCCGAGTGGTACATCGAGGCTCAGTATCATCCGAGAAGCTGACTACCATAGGATCAACTCCCGATCCTACAATCACATCCCCCAAGCTCCGGTCGTCTGGGTAATCCCCCCAAGCACCGACCGTCTGGGAATATCACAATCACAATGAAAACCATCCCGGGAATTACATCCCAAAACAAATCTTGACTTCATACCAAATCAAGATCATTCTCAACTGGGTCTCAAGCCCAAAATACCTTTTACACATATTTCATTAAAATCACCTTTTAATTCAATAAAATATTCCGGAAATCATCATTGACTCACCAACCAAGCCAAAATATCATTTTAGAAATCCTTTAGACTCCGGGCCTAGCCCAAAACATCATTTGCACGTTCCTCGTAAAACGTGCCCGAAAGACTGATTAAAATAATCATAAAATCCCAATAAATCATTAATTTCACAATTTCACAAATAACTCCAATTCCGAGTCAAAATCACTATTCACTTGGGTTCTCATGCCCAAAATAACATTATCACGCAAATCCATGCGTTGCAACCTCCGTTGCCATTTTCACGTAAATCCACGAAATTGACCCTCGACTCATTCCCGAGTCACCACATCATTTTTCAATCCATGACTCAATAATCCGAGTCCAAACATTATTTTCAATCAATTTCAATCCCGGTCTCATAAGCCAAGTCCAAACATCATTTTTACCAAATTTCGTAATTTCTCGAAAATCGTCCAAAATAATAATATAATAATCATAAAACCGAGAAATTACCGGATTGAAACACAAATCATGCCCAAGCATATAAAATCATATAATAAGGCATTAGAAATCATATATGCATGCATCATGGTTAGAAAACAAAGTCCACTCACACACACCGTCCAAAACGGTCCGTTTCCGAGCTGCACGTTTTTCCGTAAAATCTGGAAATCACAACTCCTGTCCAAAATCATTATAGAGGGTTACTAACATCTCAAAATACTTCATATAATTTTCCCCAATTTTTCCGGAATTTAAATACGTATTTTTATCGTAATACAAAACTTCAGATACGCGGAACATTAACGAAACAATATCCGATTTCATCGAAGTCAACGTCAAAATGTTCGTTACACTGAGAGGATCAAAAGTCATGTTGACCTCACCTTGAGACTAGGCCGGACGCGCCCCCACGCGCCGCCGTGAGTGGCTGCGCGTGAAATCCACGCGCCTGCTACAGTACCCTCGTCCTCACCCGTTTGTCTGTAAAACGGGCCATTTAACCCGCGAGGCGACCCGGTTAATTTCCTACCAATTCGACGTTGTTTCCATCAATTGAACATTCAACCAGTTTCGAATTAAGTTCAATTAAAGATCTGTGGACTCAATTACAAACAACATTACCTATAACCCCACGATCACAGTTGATCATTCGAAAGACCTCCGGCCATTGTTCATCAATCGAAAACCTTCACCGTCACACGATTTCCTTAAATTGATTCAACCAGAAGCATCAAGGGACTCAGGTAAGCATTTTACCTAACTCAATTGAATCAATTCATGGCTCAAACTCCACGACTCAAGCTCGAACTCTCTGCGACTACAGTGCTTCTGTTCTACCTCAATTGGACCTCAATTGCCTTCGTTCTTTCGATGAAACAGGTCGTGGTAATCCCAGAAGACTAGAAATGAACTCAATTTCGATCGACACGGCTCCAAGCTTCCAATTCGAACTTCCCCCCTCAAAATTCGAAAATTCGAAATTCCAAATTCAAGCCCTCACTCAGTCCCTCGTTAATCCTTGCTAATTAAATCTCAACACCCTCTCAATTACTCACACTTTGGTTCAGAAATGGAAGGAAATGGTGGACAATTTCAGACTCTCTCATTCTCTATGTTTGCTTGCACACGGGTAGGAAAACAGAAGAGAAATAATGGGAATTAGAGGATAATTAATTAATTAAAAATAATAAAACATAATTATTTGGTCTCCCCCAAAATCATGGATCCATGTTTTGTGGATGATTTTTAAGGGATGATTTGGTCTCCCCCAAAATCATGGATCCATCCAAGTGTGTCCAGTAACCGGGTACTGTTCTTAATAAAATATTATTTTATTCCCGGTTCGTTCGGTTAATCGAGCCTGATTCCGTGACCATAACTTCGTCGTCGAATCTCCGATTTCGGCATGCCGCCTGTCGTTGGATTCGTATCGACGAGACCTACGTAACGGTCCTTGGCCCTCGTCCATCGGACCTCCCGATCAAAAAGTCAACATTTGGCCCCTACTATGCCAAATTACCAAAATACCCCTCAACTTCCGAACATCATAACTTTCTCCTCGAATGTCGGAATCGAACGTGCCACCTGTCTATGAACTCGTAACGTCCCGAACTACGTCACCGTCATCGGTCAAGGTCTGTTTGACCGCCCAAACTAAAAGTCAACATTTTGCCCACGCCAGGGGCAAAACGGTCATTTTGCACGTTTCGTCCGATTTCACTCAACTAATCCCCGATTAGTCATTCTAAATCATGATTAATTAATATTCAATCCCGATATTCGGGACGGGTCATTACACTGGGACCTTGTTCTTGCAGAATGGTTGAACTTTCAAATTATGCATCTACCATTGTTCCTCTTCAAGAACCCTTTTGAACTTGGTAGCTGATACTACTATCTCCTAGAGATTAGAAACTGTAGTATCATCAAACTTTTTCCTGAGGGAAAACCTCATTGCATGTTGTGCGAAAACTACCATCTGGGCACTGTTGATGGGAACCCTGCACCTCATCTTCATCCTTTTGAACCTAGCCATGAAGTCCTCCGTGGTCTCATGTTCACTTTTTCTAAGACCCGCTAAGTCACTAATAGTAACTTCAGGCTCGATTCTGTAGAATTCCTTGGGAACTTGGCCTCCATTTGTCCCTAAGTATGGATGTAAGCTTCTGGAAACGAAGTGTACCAATACAAAGCATCCCCAGATAGGGAGCTACTGAAAAAGCTGTAACTTGAGGTAAGGATTGTCCTCAACTGTAACGACCCGTCCCGAATTTTGTGATTATTAAGAATTAATTAAGGATTAATTAGGGATTAAGTAAGGATTAATTAGAATTAATCAAGGATTATTGGATGTTTATTGTAAAATTACGATTTTGCCCCTAAAAAGGGTAAAAAGTTGACTTTTGACCTGGGAAGTCCAATGCAAGTGGACCGAGGACCGTTACATAGATCGAGATGATACGAGCCCATAGGCATGCGGCATGTTGAAATCGAACATCGAACAGGAAAATTACGGGTTAAGGATGATTTTGAGAAGTATTCACGATTGTACGGTTTTCAAACCACCAAGCATCATCTTCATTTTTCATTTTCTTCTTCATTCATCTATCCAAACCCATACCCACTCCCCAAACCACCATCTTTATCCTTCCATCCTTTCTTGAGACCATAAAGAGAGAGAGAGAGAGAGGACGAGAGAGGACGAGAGAGAAACTAATAGATAGCAAGGGCCGACAGAGCTGCCGTGGACGTGGGCCTCTGGATTTGGGTTTAAGATTTTGATGTTTTGGATCGATTATAAGGCCATGGTTATGTTCTTGGAGCTCATACGAGCCTGTAGGTACAAAAATGAAAGGTTTTGGACGACAGGAGTGGCAGGAACAAGAGTTCTAAGTTTGGTTGAAACTTTGGGAGCCCATATCTTCAAAACCCGGTACTTTCTCTCCATTTTGGGTCCCAATTTGGATTCCTTGACTAGTTTAGATATATTTCCATATATATAATGTATTATTTGGTTGAGAAATGAGATAGTTATGAAGGATTCAAAAATTGGACAAAAATGGAGGATTTTGGCCACCTGTGGCCGAACCAGACGGCGGTGCACAGCGGCCCCGGTCGTCGTCTCCAGTGTGCTGATGATGTCATCGATGACGTCTGCAGTTGACGTCAACATGTGGACGTCAGCGTTAACTGTTGACTTTATTGATGTCACCGTTGAACACTAACGTTAGCATTGACCATTTTGGTTGACCAAAATTTAACCTGTGTATGGGGGCATTTGGGCATCAGTTTCGAGGTCAACTGATAGGACCCGTCTAAATCCCCCCAGATTATCGTGGGACATGCCTGCTCCCGTCTGACACCACGTGTTAGACTAGGGATAAATTCATCACCTGATCGGGGTCCATCAGAGTACGCCGGGATTAGCGGTGCCATGTGATGTCTCGATCTTTACTGCAGCCTCCACAACCTCTCACAGTCCCTTACTCACTCTCTACCTTTCTCTCCAGCAGAAGATGAAAATGGGTGAGGGTTGGAGTGGTAGGTTTGGGCATGGGTTTTAGGTGTGGTGGATGAAACAGAGAAGAATGGGAGAGAAGCATGTATGTGAGCAATGGGCAATGGATGAGTGACAAGTGTCAGTCATCCATTGGGCCTGTTCAAAATATCGGGGGCCCACTTGAGACGAAAGTCTATCCGTCTAGTAAAATGTGCAATAGTGCCGCGAGACTTCTGTGACTCGTAACTTTCCCATCGAATGTCTAATTTCGACGTGCCACCTGTCTATGGACTCGTATCAATAGGATCTATGCAACGGTCCTTGGCCCTCGTGCAATGGACCTCCTGAGTCCAAAGTCAACTTTTTATCCTCGTTCAAGGGAAAAATCGTAATTTCACCCTAAACGCCCGATAATCCTCCACTAATCCTCAATTAGTCTCGCTAATTCATAATTAATTCTTAATTAATCCCTAAAATTAGGGACGGGTCGTTATATCAATCTGATCTTGTTCAAAAGGTTTTGACGTTCTGAGTCCAATGGTGGTGGTTTTAGGTCGATCAGAGATCGTGTAATAGGTCATTTATAGGTTTTTAGCCTCAGGAAGCGTGTTCGGGACACGTACTATTCTAGGATAGTTAGGGGTCATTTATATGGACTTGTATAGGCTGATAGTGACCTTTGGATGTAATTTGGAAAGGTTCGGATGTCTCAGAGAGTATTGATTAGCTACGAAGTGGCTTACGGCTCGTGTTGCGGGCGCGCAGCACGGACGGTCTGTGAGTGGACGTTTGATTTATAAATATGATGCATGCATAACTATTTTATATGTTTTATGAACATGATTTGAGATGACTTGAGTGGCATATGATTTAAATATGGTTTATGTTTTTTATTTCCCATTTTCGTAGAAAATGTGATATTGCACGTAGTTCGAGATTTATGTTTTATGTGATATTTGGGCTTAGGCCGAGTATTCTACGTGCATTTGTTTTATGTGATTTTGATGCGTTCATGGAAATGCATGAAATAGAGGATTGATTATCAGTTTGAATGATTTCACGGAGATGCGTGAAATTGGTATTAGGGCATAAGTCCCAGTTGGATGTTGACTTTGACTTGGATAATAGTCAAATGGGATTTGGAAAATGATTTGAATAAAGAAATGGTTTTCGGGTTTGGAAATATGTTTCGGTCTTGAGTCTCAGTTGATTTACGATTTGACTTAGAGTATAGTCAAACACGAGGAAATGGTATCGGGCTGTGACCCGGTTACGATTTATGAAAGATAGTTCGGGCATGAGACCTAGTTGTAGATTTGATAGGATTTAAGGAATCCTAGATTTATGAAGTGTTTCTAGACACTGTTTTTATGATGGTTTTTTGGAAATTGATTAGATGAAATTATATCCCAATATAGACACCTTTGAGATGATTTGAGAAACGTTTTCGACACGACAATCCATTATGATGTAATGATAGCCTCCGGACGTCGACCATCCAATGGGATATGTGATCTTGGAGAGGTCATGGGGACACTGCCTGAAGGAGTGCCAGAGATGGACATTTTGCAGACGTCGACCATCCTGTGTGATGTATGATCCTGTAGATGCCATCACTCAGACGTCGACCATCATGTATGATGTGTGATCCTAAGTTAGAGCACCTAGAAGTTGAGCCACGGGTTCCCAGCCTGGTTTATATTCGGATGTGTAATCTTGAGTTGCATGCGTAGTATGAGTGTTAATCGGTTTTTTGGTTCGGTTTTTTTTACAGAAACCGAAACTGAAACTAGTTGGAGAATCGGTTCGGTTCAGTTCGGTTTTTCCTCCAATGGGGCTCGGTTCGATTTTTCCTCCTATTCGGTTCGGTTCGGGTTAAAACTGGTTTTTTTTCTTCAAATTAGGGTGAATCGGTTTGGTTGAATCGGTTCAATTTTCTCTAAAAATCAATTTTTTGGGTACTTTTATACAATAATCAATATTTATTATCTAATTGATGTCCATTACAACCTAATTAATGTTTATTACAACTAATCAAGATCCATTATAACTAATCAATGTTCATTACAAAGTAACCTAAAGCATTTAGGTTCAGTTCGGTTTGATTTTTAGGTCCATTCGGTTCGGTTCGGTCTTATTATACCGAAAATCAAAACCGAACCGGTTCGGTTCAGTTCGGTTTGGTTTTCTCCAAACGGTCTCGGGTTTCCTTCGGTTCGATTTTTTTTTAGTTTGGTTCCAATTCGGTTCGGTTTTTCGGTGGGTTTTTTCGAACCAATTAACAGGGCTAATGCGTAGTGCTGATATCGTGACTAGTGATGACGATATGATGATATGAGATAAAGTGGATTGGTAATGAAACATACAACTCTTGATGTGAGTCTATGTATCGGGCAGAGGCCATGTTGAGATATTTTACATGTGTATTGGATTTGGGCTGAGACCCACGTGATTTGATTTGGGCTGAGACCCACGTGATTTGGTTTTGTGCTGAGACCTTACTGAGGAAATGGCTTCGATTGAGAAACATTTTTCACCGTGTTTTGTTTGAAAAGTAATATGTCTTTCTTTTTAGAAAGTATTTAAAAATATTGTTTTCTGATGCATGCATGCATTTACGTGAAGGGTATAAATGTCTTTTCGATAAGTTATTTTTGAACTTTTTATTTTCGCCCATTCATAGATTTTATGGTTTCTGATACCCTTCAGATTGATCGCGGATGTGGGCTGTATCAGAGACCGGGACAGCACATGCCGTTGGGAACTCCACAAGTCACTTTGCACTCTGGTAACCCCGAGTGGGTTACTATTTATCTCTAGTCTGGGACGTGGTGTCAGACGGGAGCATGGCGTATCCCATGATAATTCAGAGGGATTGGGATGGGTCATGTCATCAACAACCACGCATTGGGATGAGAACCTTACAATATGTTCTAAGGACGATGTGCTGCCATCGCCGTTAAAGAGTGAATGATAGCGGCTTGAACTTCCTAGGGAGTGGGTTGTCCTTATCTATATAGACATGATAAGGATTTGTGTAATTTTGGACTCTAATTCTCCTCAGAGGTGCTGGTTGACAGGTGATCAGGAGCCTTAGCTCATTCATTTCGTTCATAAGGGTCCGATGCTCTATGGCTCGAGACAGTCTTCTATCATGGAGGAACTTTTCTTCTGATCCTGGTTCGTCAGGGTCAGACTTCCTCCTGTTGCTAGACACGTTTCTAGTCTTTGGCGGGAACGTGGGTCTTATTACTCCTTGGCCATGGGGTGGCTAGTTCCATGTGGTGTTGATCTTTCCCTAGACATTAGGTGGCTGGTTCCTAGAAATCAAACCATGATCAAAGAATGGAAACTTCTGTCAAACTCTACTCGACTCCGGGATCTTGATGCCTATTTTCTCTGGAAGGCCGGGATTTGAAATAATGGTTAAACATTAGTCCTTCTTGAAGCTATGTCGTGGCTAGCAAGCTCCTGAACCGACGATTCATAGCTTCGATCTTCAAACTGATAGATGCAAGGGTATCTTTGAAGAGCTGAACAAATTCTCCTTTATCCATTTCTTGGCTACGGATAACTTCTTATCTCCCTTAAGGTCTCGGCTCCATTTTAGTTTGCGCGGTCATTACTTCAGGTACCGTCACTTGAGGAGAATTCTTTGTAAACCTTCGTTAAGCGTCGCGGTGTTGCTGAGTAGACCTGTGTTTGCACATGCACTGCAAATAGTTCCATTGGGCGTGCCAGATTATGTTCCTACCAGAAATCTTTTGCTCGTTTTATGATCTAAGACGCTCCGAGGAAACCTTATCTGAACCTCCGCGTAGAACATTTTTTTTTTCCGGAGAGAGAATGGCAGACCGTTCATGGGATCTCTTTTTCTTTAATGCAATATGGAGATGCTGGATGGCCTAAGCATGAAGGGCCTTAAGCCACTGTTGATCCCTAGATGGGAAAACCAGGAAAAAAAATAGGCATTTTAACTCAAGTGCAGGTGTGACACCAGTTGAGAAACTACTACTAGGCAGTATATATGTGTTTCATTTTCAGCTTGAAAACTTTTCTTCTGATCGATACGATTGTGAGGTGGGCGGACAAGAAATCTCTGCGCTATTCTTTTCTATGCCTTTTTCAAGCAATTAAAATATTTTCTTTCCGGTGATGCCCAAATCAGAAGTTTTTCCGCGAAGATATTCAAACTTAGCCATGTTGTTATTTCAGCAATTAAGTAGGCGATGGGCCTAGGTTCCCTCAAGTCAAGTTCAAAGTACTTAGACCAATACAAATAGATGGTGTTCCGATTTGGTGAGTCATGAACCACACCTAGATGCAATATTCCGAGTGTTAATCGTTACTTAAGAAAATCTAGTTGTATTGTAATGAAAAAAATGGAAGTAAAAGTACATGAATGTAAAAGTACTGGAATTGAATAATATATGAAATTATAAGTGTAAAAATAGTAAATTATTTCCTTAGCATTTCAAGCCCGTAAGGAACAGGAATTTCAGGAAATATTCAATTGAGATGAATATCAATTGGATATCATGCAAGAGATGGCAGAGCAATTAAATGCGATGGCGAGATGTCGAAAAGGGAGGTTTGAGTTCCTTAGTGACCTTCCGTATGTCAAAAGTCGAGATGGCTATACGTATGACGGGTGCTGGAGATTGTCCATGAGTCGATAGTCGAAATGATTGTTCGTGAGCCTATGGTCGGAATCACTGCTCCTGAACTGGTAGTCGGAATGACTATCCATGAGTCGGTAGTCGGGATGACTGTTCGTGTGTCGGTAGTCAGGTTGACCTTCTGATAGGACCCATCCCGATCCTCTTGGGACCACCCGGGGAAGTGCCCTACTCCCGTCTAAAAATAACCCTAAAATACCAAAAATACCCTTAATGGGCTTAAAGCTTTTCAAATAACATAAATAAAGTCCAACATGCAAGTTTAGAGTTCTACATTGTCAGACCAGGGATAGTACAAATACAAAATGTGAGCACAATGTCAGGTTACAAAATGGTGCTCAACCTACCCAACAGGGCGTACAGGTAAGCAACGACAAAATCTATGCCTCGGACTCCAGGTCCTCCTCTACCTCGGTAGCACAGCTTGAAGGGGTCAAAAAAACAACAAAGAGTAAGTGGTCTAAAAATAAACAATGTTTCGAAAACCAGTTTAATAATATAATAATCATAGGGTTTTACCACTTCGTTTTCAAACATACATGCATTGAGTCAAAACATAGGTAATCGTAATTGAATCATAAAATCATAAAATCATAAAATCATATATATATATATATAACCGAATAGAGAAAATAATCATAATAATAGTGCATTGTAAAACCCAACCCCAACATCACAAATGTCTGGCATCCCAGATGCCTAATAATGTCACGGTCCTAAGGCTACGCATGCCACTCGGGCATTCAATCTCAAGTAATCCCCTGGGTCCACCAGTGTTCGGGTATTCCCGGATCACTGCCCGGGGTAATATCCATAATTGCACTCCTGATCCTGAGCTACCCCTCGGGGGAATCCCTTTCAAGCAGTGCGCCGTTACTACTCCAAGATACTACGAGACATCTGGAGGAGACAGAAATCATAAGGTAGGTATGTACACTGCGATAATATATAAATCCTCTTAAATCCCTGATTGGGACCGAAAAAAAACCATATAATGTACAGACGGGTCTGATGCCCAAAAAATCATAATACGTGTAAAAAACCATAATTTAATCTCCAGAATAGTCCAATCCAAATCATAAAGTGAAACAGTAAAAACAGTTATGCATGCAATCATTTCAAAATCAAAAGCCCACTCACACACAGTTCTAGCTGCGCAAACGAACCACCTAAAACTGTCCAAACACATCCAAGGGTTTTAGTGGGCTCTACAAGTTCAAACATAAAACCCTAGAACAGTACCAGCCTGGGAAAGCGACCCGAACACGCTTCCCCAGGAATTAAACCCAATTTTAACGAATCAAAACCACCACCATTGGATTCATATCGTCGAAACCTTGAAAATGGTGTCGGTCCCACCTAGAAATTTGCCATCACACGCGTCCACGCACGGGTCAACTGAAAGTCAACGTTGGAAGCCAATGGTCAACACCTACTGACATCACTGCTGACGTCACTACTGACGTCATCATGACGTCACTACTGACATCATCATGATGTCACCACTAACATAATCTGACAGTTGTCAGGTCTAACATGTGTCAGACTCTAACAGGTGCCACATGTCAACAAGTGGTAGGTCCTCGTCACTACCACGCGTTAGGTCCTGACAGTGCCACGTGTCAATAACACACTGGTCCACGTCCCTAACATGTTAGTGACATATGGCAACCCGTGATTGGGCCATGTCACTGACATGTCAATGCTAATTGTGCACTGATATGTGACATGTGTCACTCTCCTACTAGGCCACGTGTTTGACATGTCTGACATGATGACGTTAGCATGCTGATGTAATCATCTCCTACCTCGCGACCGGTCAACCCATCATCTGTAACTGAGTTACGCAGACCAGCGACTTGACCTGGTCACCATTCCTCTATTTCTCCACAAATTTTGATCCCGTTTCTTCCTAAATTTTAGTCTCAGTCCCAGTAAGAGGTCTACGTGACGAAAAACACTAAAAACGGACTAGATCTTACTTGTAAATTCGATGAATAGTAGCCCGTAACTTCCCACGTTGATATCTCTCGATTCTGACCGCTGTTCGCTTCGAAATTAAGCCCATTGTGATTGCCTTAGTCCCTAGAACACATTAGGGTCCATCAAATCTATAAATAAATGTTGAAAACCCAACTTCTATTTTTGGGTCTAAACTACGGTTTCGGGTTTTCAGTTTTCTCACCTCTCCGTTGTAGCTCCGCCGTGCACAGCCTCACTCTGTCGTCCTTCTCGTCCTTCTAGCCTCACTCAGATGACCAAAACAACTGATAAAGGTAGGGTGGTCGAGTTATGGTGTTTGTCTAGTTTGTATATGTGTGTGTTTAGTTTTTAGGGAGAATAGAAGATGAAGATCGAATGGGAGGGAGAGAGATGTGAGGAAAATGAATTAAATAACACCCACCAATCAGACATAGATCCACCATTTAGGGAAAACCTTCCAATGGGATGAGTGACACCTGTCACTCATCCAAGTTCCCACATTAATTTAATTAACCAATCAGATTTAAGTATTAATTAATTCAAATACCGAGGCGTAAAATAACCGATTTCAATCCTGTGACCACAACATCCCCGTTCGATGTCAGATTTCGACGTGCCCCCTGTCTACTGACTCGTGAAGTCCCGATCTATGTCATGGTCATAGGTCAAAGTCTAAAAATAATCCTAGGTCAAAAGTCAACTTTTTCCCTCACTAGGGGAAAAATGGTTATTTTGCATTAATTAATGGAAATTACAAATATAATAATGTTTGGGTCGTTGCAATCTACCCACCTTAAAATAGTTTCGCCCTCAAAATTTACACAAACAGGTGTGGATACTGCTCCCTCATCTGAGTCTCTGGCTCCCATGTGGCCTCCTCCACATTGTGATTCTTCCGACTGCGAACTCCAGATCCCTGATCCTTCTATCGGCATAACTCTTCTAGCAATCCTGTGCTGCTTTCAACCTTTCCCTAATAATACAAACCCTCTCCTAGGTCATGTCCATCAAATCTTGCCTTAAAGATGCCCTCTCGCATACTTTCATCCAACAAACAGGTGTTCTGCACTACCGACCATACAATGCCTTATAAGATGCCATCCCGATACTTGCTTGATAACTGTTGTTATATGCGAACACCATCAAAGGCATGAAAGTATCCCACGAATCTTGGGACTGCACTACACAAGCCCTCATCATGTCCTTCAATTTCTGAATAGTCCTCTCAGACTGCCCATCAGTTTACAGATGAAAAAATATGCTGAAATGTTGGCTCATACCTAGAGCCTTCTATAGACTCCACCAGAATCTCAAAGCGCGGATCCCGATCTAAAACTATCGACTCCAGCGTACCATGTAGTTTGATAATATCGTCCACGAACAACTGAGCCAATCGATTATGCTTGAACGTCTCACATACATGTAGAAAATGTGCCGACTTCGTCAATCTGTCCCTTATCACCCGAAATCCATCATTACCACTCTGCGTCCTAGGCAGTTTGAATACGAAATCCATAGTGATGTGACCCACTTCCACTCAGGAATCGGAAGTGGCTGCATAGCCCCATATGGTCTCGGCCGTTCCGCCTTAACCTGCTGACAGGTCAAACATCTGCTGACAAACTCAGTGATTTCCCTCTTCATTCCAACCCACCAATAGTGATGCCAGAGGGTACGGTACATCTTTGTCCCTAGTGGATGCATAGCATAGGTTGAACTATGGTAATCCTCTAGAATCTCTGCTCTTAGTTCTGCCACTGCAGGCACACATATACTACCCTGCTTTACTAGAGCTCCATCGCCTCGGATGGTGAAATCCTGCCGCTCGCTTGCCTCAACTTCGATCCGATAAACACATAGTGTAGGATCCTGAAATTGAGTCTCAATGATTTGATTGATCAGAATTGGTCGTACATGAAAAATAGCAACCAAAACTCCCTGATCATCCATTCCTAGCATGACTCCAGCCTTCTGGAGTTCCACAAGCAAAGGAAGATACACCATCCTCAAGTGTGCAATCGAACTCGTTGACATTCTACGAAGTGCATCCGCCACCAAATTTGCTTTTCCCGGATGATATTCAGTCGTGCAGTCATAGTCCTTCATCAACTCCAACCACAGTCTCTACCTCAGATTCAATTCCTTATGCAAAAGTAAGTGTTTTAAACTCTAGTTGTCGTTGAAGATCCTGCAAGTTTCCCTATATAGATAGTATCTCCAAATCTTCAAAACATGTACCACTACCGCCAACTCCAAATCATGAGTGGGATAGTTCAGCTCATAAGGTTTCAGCTACCGTGAGGCGTAAACAATAACTCACCCATTCTGCATTAGTACGGAACCTAGTCCCTGCAGTGATGCGTCCCTGTAAACCTCAAACTCCACACTATTATCTAGAAGTGCAAGAACTAGCGCTGTAGTCAACCGGTTTTTCAACTACTGAAAACTCTGCTCACATTGTTCATCCCAAACAAACTTAACCCCTTTTTCGGGTCAATCGGGTCAAAGGAGATGCGATAGTAGAGAAACCCTCTACAAACCGCAGATAATAGCCTGCTTAACCAACGAAGCTCCGAACCTTAATAACCATCTTTGGTCTCTCCCAGTTATTCACAACTTCCATCTTCTGAGGGTCCACACTAATCCCCTCAGCTAAAATAATATGACCTAGAAAGCCAATACTATTGAACCAAAACTGACACTTGCTAAGTTTAGTATACAACTGGTTCTGCCTGTTGGAGCAACTCAGTATGTGGTTGGAAGCTCCAAAGGTGAAACAACTGGTCCTGACCCTCCAAAGGTGAAGCAACTCAGTACCCTCTACCTGTTGGAAGCTCCACCAGATGAACCACTCATAGATGTCTGCTACTGCCAGGTATCAGACCTCGATCCCGATCTCTGAGGACTCTCGTATCAGTCAAACCGTCCTCAGCTAGGAGATGAAGAAGATCCTCCATAGTGTCCCCCATTTGAGCCTCGATGGCCAAAGGTCCAAGGTACGGATGATCCCGATGCCGTCCCTCACTCGATGTCTACTACTGCTGCGCCGGTAAACTGTCCTCCACACACACGGCGTCCGTCATGTCTCTCAGGGTGGTGTAGTTATAGGCCGTCATAATAACCCGGATGTCTCCCCTGAGTCCCAATTCGAAGCCGCGACATTTATCCGCTTCGGTACTCAGAAAAGCTACAGCAAATCAAGATAGCCTCAAGAAACACTGCTCGTACTCTACTCTGGTCTTGCTCCCCTGCTGGAGCTGCAGAAACTCTGTTTCGCGGTCATCACGAAAAGATCGCGGATAGTACTGGTCGAGGAATTGCTCCTTGAAGACCTCCCAAGTAACAGTGTGGACGGTCCAATCCGACATCTCTAGGTCATACCACAACTGGTAAGCACCACCATCGAGTATGACATTAGCCAATAATACCCGCTCCTCAGGAGGTCAAGGCATCACCGCAAAGATCCGCTCCCATCTGGCAATCCACTAATGAGCCTCATCGGGGTCTGATCCCCCGCTGAAAGGCGTAGCTCCCAATCGCTGCGCTCGCTCAATACCTGCGCTCTCTATATCTCTCACAAATTCTTCCTCAATCCGTGCACGAGGGTTGCGTCTCGGAGGCATAACCAACTTTTAAGAGGCATAAAATTGTTAAAAAACATCTAAAGCGTCAATGTAAAAAGTACAGACCGTTATCGTAATACACTGACCATTATCCTAGTTCTCTGATACCAAGCTGATAGGACCCATCATGATCCCTCTAGGACCACCAGAGGATGTGCCCTTCTCCCGTCTGACAATAACCCTAAAATATTGAAAATACCCTTAACGGGCTTAAAGTTTTTCAAATAACATAAATAAAGTCCAAAATACGAGTTTAGAGTTCTACATTTTCAGACCAGGGATATTACAAATACAAAATATGAGCACAATGTTAGGTTACAAAACGGTGCTCAACCTACCCAACAGGGCGTACAGGTGCACAACGACAAAATCTATACCTCAGACTGCGAGTCCTCCTTTACCTCGGTGGCACGGTCTGGAGGGGTCAAGAAAATAATAAAGAGTGAGTGGTCCAAAAATATAAAATGTTTCGAAAACCAATTGAATAATATAATAATCAGAAGGTTTTACCCCTCCTTTTTCAAACCTACATACATTGAGTCAAAACATAGGTAATCGTAACTGAATCATAAAATCATATAATCATATATATATATATAACTGAATAAAGAAAACAATCATAATAATAGTGCACTATAAAACCCAACCCTGACATCCCAGATGACAGGACCCATCCCAATCCCCCCGGGATTACCGTGGAATGTGCCCTGCTCCCGTCCAACAAGGGGTGTCGGACAAGGGATAACCAAGAGCCACTGCCCAAACGGGCCATCCAGAGTGCGCAAGGACCGATGGAGGAGGTGTGCAATGTCCCAGTCTCTGCTGCAATCGCATCCGTAATCAACCTGAAAGGCATTAAAACCAAAAGCTGTGAGTGGACAAAAACCAATAAGTTTACCAAATACATTTATAAGACATTTATGCCCTCCAATAAAAACGTATGCATGCCACAAAAACCAGTAACCAAAACGTTTGCTCAACCGAGCCATTAGGGTCTTAGCCCAAAAACCGTTAACCAAAAACCAAGTGTGGGAACTCAGCCCAAAACCGTGGAATACCACCACCATACATATTAAAACCATGTGGGTCACCACCCACGACCATAATTGAACATCAATTTAAAATCCGAAACCATTTAGGGTCCCTGACCCGACATACCATTTCATAACCAATAATCCATTTTTACCACATAACACATATCCAACCAATAAGCCATTTTATTCATTAAACCATATTTTACCATTACCATCACCAGCATCCCAGATGCTTAGCGTCCCAGACGCTAGACGTCCCTGACGTCATATCTCACGGTTTCATAAGCTACGCGTGCTGCCCGGGGTCTCTCCGGGTCCATGTATCTGACATCCCTGATGTCTGACGTCCCTGACGTCAATCATAGCAATCCTGCTCCTGAGTCATCATACGGTCCGACTGCTCCGTATAATGACCCCTCGCAGGCAATGCACCGTGACTTCCCCAGTGTCCCAGACATCTGGAGGAGACCATCATATATCCTTGTGTCCAGATGGTATATGGAAAACAGTTTTATTAAATCCTTTTATCACATTATTACCATTGGGCCCTGCCCGAAATTTCCATAAAACCACATAGTTCCATTTAGGGTCCTTGACCCAAAATCACCATTATAAAATATAGGGTCCCTGACCCGAAATCACCATTATAATCCAATTGGGCCTCATGCCCGATTTTATGAACCACTGGGCCCACGGCCCGATTTGTAAACCAACTGGGCCCGCAGCCCGACTTATAAACCCACTGGGCCCACGACCCGAATTCATAAATCAACTGGGCCCCTGGCCCGATAACATAACTCAAATGGGTCTCAGCCCGATTTCATACCAACTGGGCCCCTGGCCCGATTTCATTAACCAACTGGGCCCCCGGCCCGATATTCAAATGGACTCCAAGTCCGAAATTTCCAACATAATTGGGCCTCAAGCCCGAGTTCATATTTCCAATTTCAAAACCATTTCATCACATTATATCCAAGTCATAAATATGGAAAATCCATGTAAAACCGGAAACCTCGATTTACGTGCAAGCACGTAAATCGCCTCGAAATACGTGAAACCGTACAATTTACCAACAACCAAATCAACATCACACAATCACAACCATAATCCATATAAAACATTTAAGCATGCATAGAATTTATAAAACCAAAGTCCACTCACAGACCGTTTTAACCGTGTGCCTCGATACGCGTGCCACCGGCCCTCCCGGGCCACACCACTATCACCGGGACTCCCAATCCTGTCCAAATCACATTAGAGGGTCACTAACCTCAACATTAACATCCTATCAAAGTCCCGTAATTTTCCCGAATTTTTACTTATTTTGAAACTTAATTTAAAACCTTCGGACATCCCGAACAATATCGAGACGGTGTCCGATCGACACGAAACCAATTCCAAAATGTCCGTTACATTAAATAGGACAGAAGTCATGTTGACCTCACCTCGAGATTCGCACCCACGCGCCGTCACGCGCCGCCGTGAGTGGCTGCGCGTGAAACTCACGCGCCTACTACAGTGTCACCAGCCCAACCCGTTTGTCTGGTAAACGGGTCCAATTCACCCGCGACACAACCCGGTTCCAATCCTGTCAATTCGATCTTAATTCCTTCAATTGATCATTCCATTAGCTTCGTTTTAAGTTTAATTTAAGTTCTGTAACATTGATTACACAAATCATTACCTATAATTCCACGATTCGATGATGAACACCAAGAACACCCGTCCATTGTTCATCCTTCGAACCCCATCCATTTCGATCGATATCCTGAAATTGATTCAACCAGAAGCTTCCATGGACTCCGTAAATCATTTCCCCCAACACAATTGCTTCAATCCAGTGTTCAATCGTCACGACTCAAACTCGAGCACCGTCACTGTTCATCAATGGAGGTCCATCGATCTCGATCGGTTTCCTTCAATTGATGAACCCAGAAGCATCGTGGGATCATGAGGAGTCATTTCCCCACAACAATTGAGTCAATCACAGCCCCAAACTCCACGACTCAGCCTCGATTTCTTCCTCTGTCACCAAGCTCGATCAGAGCCAAAACGGCATCAATCCTTCTCGTTTTTGACGTGGATCGACTCGTCACAACCTCAGTAAGATGTTTCCAAGCTTCAATTCGATCGTCGCAGCCCAATTCGTCCAATTTGATTTTCCCTCCCAAAACTCAATCTTTCGAATTCTCAGTTCCTCCTCACTGCCACTCTCTCGTGTTTACCCAGTTGAAATCACACTCAAAACGCTCACAAAATCACACTCTCAGGTTCAGCAATGGAAGAGGAATTGGTTGGGAGAGTATTGGATTTGGTTGTACACGGTTAAGGAAAATATGGAGATTAATGGAAATTAAAAGATTAATTAATTAATTAAAAACTAATTAAACATCATCATGAGGTCTCCCCCAAAAACATGGATTCTGATTTCAAGGGATGAGTGACACTTGTCACTCATCCAGGTGTGTAGGGTCAACGGTCACTATTCATTATTATATTATTATTTTAATCCCGGCCTCGGTTCGTTAGTTCGTTTCCTTGACCATAACGTCGTCGTCGGATCTCCGATTTCGGCATGCCGCCTGTCGTTGGATTGGTATCGACGATACCTACGTAACGGTCCTTGGCCCTCGCCCATCGGACCTCCCGATCAAAAAGTCAACATTTGGCCCCTAATAGGCCAAATTACCAAAATACCCCTCAACTTCCGAACACCATAACTTTCTCTACGAATGTCGGAATGGAACGTGCCGCCTGTCTATGAACTCGTGACGTCCCGAACTACGTCACGGTCATCGGTCAAAGTCCATTTGACCGCCCGAACAAAAAGTCAACATTTTGCCCACGACCAGGGGCAAAACGGTCATTTTGCACATTTTGTCCAATTCCGCCCTACTAACCACCGTTCAACCTCACTAATCAAGATTAGTCACTAAACTAATCCCGGAATTCGGGACGGGTCGTTACAACCTTCCCTCCTTAATAAATTTCGTCCTCGAAATTCCAACCGATCTAATCTCAACGTACTTCCCTCCTTAATAAGTTTCGCTCTCGAAACTCAACTATCCTGATTCCACAAACACCCGCGGAAAGTGGAATCGACCACGCAACACGTGTACACCCGTACACCAACTACTTAGACAAAACTTGTCTACACCCAAACGTACCACTAGTACTCAAAACGCAACGATTACATTCGACCCCGTCGAATGACTGAAACTACTTGTTTCGAATTTGACACCACTTGTCAAATCGACCCTCTCGTTAACGCAACAACTCGACGGTTCCTTTCCCACTCCCACTAGGAGTCAGCTGACCCCACTCAACGATCTATGTTGACACATCCTGACAAACTGTCACCACACAGTTGTTGTCAGTCGAAAACTGACACTAGACTCACTCGTGGCTACACATGCCACCAACGTACTCGACTCACCAATACCCTTACCGACATTTCACACGACCTGTGTGTAATTAAACACATCGGAATTACCATGACCCATTGCATAGTAATGTCCGGTCCACAACCAATCCCATGGTATCGGAACCAATCCGACTACCAACACGTTCACCAACACACCTCGGGTATATCCCGTATACCGTAACTAGACATCACAAGTCTACAAGGTATTGTACCTCGAACCATTTACGAAGTACACACATCTACCTAATAACCAGACTACAACCACCTAGGTCATAGCCGAACACGTTCCAATAATGGAGTACGTTTGCCCAATCCAGCATGAGACAAAACGAAACTCCACCCAACATCTAGTTCCAATTCCGAATCCAAATCCGCAATTTCGTAAGAAATCCCGGATCCAAACCCAGACATCACAGTTTAACTCATTTCCAAATCCGAATCCGAAATCATTATTCCGTAAGCTAGCATTTGGAATAACCATTCCGTACCCAAATCCGGAAATATACTTTCAAGTTCCAAAATCGATTCCTGAATCGTCACCCAGAAATTCGATTCCAAATCCCGAAATCTCGTTCACAATTACCAAGACACACCAAAACCGAACCTATCGGTTACCCGTTCAGTACACTTGATTGACTTCATAGGGAAGCCAATCCAACCTCCACACGTCTAAGGTTGACAAAATTCAACTACCTTGAAAACCTACTCACCCGAGTAGAATACCATACGGGCCCCACTTCGAAAAGAAGGTCACTCTCGTCATTTACGACTCACATACCCAAGGTAAGAGTGATATACTCGCCCCCTATCTGAATCATCAAGAACACGACCCAGACAGACACGGTGTCCCTGACAAGAACGTCAAAACCCTAGATCGCCACAACGATCGACAACCGACGCCCACAACTTAGACAGATCAGTCAACGACGAGACACGTCGAGACTGCGGATTCTCACGGATTACCTTGTATCAGTCCTTGTCATTCCACCTAGGAAAAACCAAGGATGATCCAAAATGAGGACGTCAAAACTCATCCGACGTGGATGCAACAAAACTCACTGCACTCACCACGCCACGTGACACAACATTGTCTGCCACCAAGCAGAAAATGAGAAATCTCGTTTTACCTAATTTCGAACACGTAGCTCCTCCTAATGACCTCGCAACACACAAGAGCTCACCAACCAATACACGCTCAACGTACTGGTAACTACAGTCAACGTCTGCCAGGGCAGAAAGCAAGAAGTCAACCCCAATGACTTCGGAATACCAATCACCAAAAACGAGCACCACTCTCGTTCCCCAATCACAACTCTCCTCGACACTAAGGTTCCAACCATGCTGGAAACAGACATGCTCCCAACAAGACGTCAAGTCTAACCACTAGACTTCCTACCTCCTCAACTCACTAGGACAACCACGTGTCCACAATCAATCCGTTATTGTTCCGTTCGCACCTCCTAACCTTTACAGGTTCAACACTCAGTTTTCTAAGTTCTCAATTACAATTTCCTACCTTTATACCACTAATGGTTTTCCTCGTCTTTTCCAGTTTTAATCATTTCCATGTACTTTTTAGGGATATTAAAACATAAAATCGTACAAATTTTTGGAGTTGCCAACAACTCCCCCAAATCCACTAATCATCCCAAAATTCTTAAATCTTAATTATACCATTTTAATCCACTCCTTACTGGTTATCTCACCACTATTGGGACTTATCCCAACACAGCACAGTCTTATCTGGATCCCATCCAGTCCATCACTCAACCACTATCGAATCTCAAGACCGAACATATGTCCATCATGACGGAGTCACACCCCGACTGGTGGCTCATCGTCAACACCATTACCGACACTAGCACCAGCGCTAGTACCAGCACCAACACTCTATCAACAACACTAGTATCAGCACACAGGCATCCATACTAGCATCAGCACAAAAGTACCAACCCCGCAAACATCCATACTGCACACCGTGTGCAAATACGACAACCCTGGATCTCCGTTCATACGGAACGACGATCCCGTACCTCACGACTATGGGTACCACTATTCTGACAGTCCACATCAGGAAAATGAACGTTCCTTGAACGTCCCCTGTTCCCCAAGTATTATGACCACACTGCTTACCCTCGATAGCCAGTCATCTCCATATGACTTCCGACTAACTGTCATTGCTATCGAGATCCGCATCCACACATCACATCAATACCCGATCCAACACGGGATTCCATAATTTATCTCAGAACCGTATCCGTACATCGAATCCCATAGTTCTGCCTAGACTCACCAGAGCCATCCACATGGTCATCCATGACCTCAGCCGCTCGTCGCAGCACAAGTTCTCATCCACTAGCCACAATTAAGGTTTACCTTTTTAATACTAGGGTTCCACAATCACACCCTATGGTTCAACCGAACCAAACAGTTTTCCGTAATATAAAATCCACAACCTGACCGACCCCGCGGTCCTGACATCGAAGAGACGTCAAATCCAATCCTACCATCCCATCAACGTGGGTTCCACCACTAGGTCATCGGCCAACTCCGATGAACCAACATCCCTCACACTAGAAACCACCACAAGGGTTCACATTTTAGACCATTACTCACATGAGGTTCCCCGAACCTAGCTGCACCTAGCAGCACAACAATCCAATATCACATGACCGAACCGACGGTCCCACTATACCAGTTCACCACAATCAACCCCACTTGGGTCGAATCACATTAACGCACGGCGTATCGGGCCAATCACACTCCATCCACTATCCAAACCCAAAAACTATCTATCAGGTTGATAACGAATTGCAGCCCAATGAGACATCACACCCTCGACCTGCGCGCACAAATAGAGCAACCATGCTCTGATACCAAGTTGACAGGACCCATCCCAATCCCCCCGGGATTACAGTGGAATGTGACCTGCTCCCGTCCAACAAGGGGTGTCGGACAAGGGATAACCAAGAGCCACTGCCCAAACGGGCCATCCAGAGTGCGCAAGGACCGATGGAGGAGGTGTGCAATGTCCCAGTCTCTGCTGCAATCGCATCCGTAATCAACCTGAAGGGCATTAAAACCAAAAGCTGTGAGTGGACAAAAACCAATAAGTTTACCAAATACATTTATAAGACATTTATGCCCTCCAATAAAAAACGTATGCATGCCACAAAAACCAGTAACCAAAACGTTTTCTCAAACGAGCCATTAGGGTCTTAGCCCAAAAACCGTTAACCAAAAACCAAGTGTGGGAACTCAGCCCAAAACCGTGGAATACCACCACCATACATATTAAAACCATGTGGGTCACCACCCACGACCATAATTGAACATCAATTTAAAATCCGAAACCATTTAGGGTCCCTGACCCGACATACCATTTCATAACCAATAATCCATTTTTACCACATAACACATATCCAACCAATAAGCCATTTTATTCATTAAACCATATTTTACCATTACCATCACCAGCATCCCAGATGCTTAGCGTCCCAGACGCTAGACGTCCCTGACGTCATATCTCACGGTTTCATAAGCTACGCGTGCTGCCCGGGGTCTCTCCGGGTCCATGTATCTGACATCCCTGATGTCTGACGTCCCTGACGTCAATCATAGCAATCCTGCTCCTGAGTCATCATACGGTCCGGCTGCTCCGTATAATGACCCCTCGCAGGCAATGCACCGTGACTTCCCCAGTGTCCCAGACATCTGGAGGAGACCATCATATATCCTTGTGTCCAGATGGTATATGGAAAACAGTTTTATTAAATCCTTTTATCACATTATTACCATTGGGCCCTGCCCGAAATTTCCATAAAACCACATAGTTCCATTTAGGGTCCTTGACCCAAAATCACCATTATAAAATATAGGGTCCCTGACCCAAAATCACCATTATAATCCAATTGGGCCTCATGCCCGATTTTATGAACCACTGGGCCCACGGCCCGATTTGTAAACCAACTGGGCCCGCGGCCCGACTTATAAACCCACTGGGCCCACGGCCCGAATTCATAAATCAACTGGGCCCCTGGCCCGATAACATAGCTCAAATGGGTCTCAGCCCGATTTCATACCAACTGGGCCCCTGGCCCGATTTCATTAACCAACTGGGCCCCCGGCCCGATATTCAAATGGACTCCAAGTCCGAAATTTTCAACATAATTGGGCCTCAAGCCCGAGTTCATATTTCCAATTTCAAAACCATTTCATCACATTATATCCAAGTCATAAATATGGAAAATCCATGTAAAACCGGAAAACCTCGATTTACGTGCAAGCACGTAAATCGCCTCGAAATACGTGAAACCGTACAATTTACCAACAACCAAATCAACATCACACAATCACAACCATAATCCATATAAAACATTTAAGCATGCATAGAATTTATAAAACCAAAGTCCACTCACAGACCGTTTTAACCGTGTGCCTCGATACGCGTGCCACCGGCCCTCCCGGGCCACACCACTATCACCGGGACTCCCAATCCTGTCCAAATCACATTAGAGGGTCACTAACCTCAACATTAACATCCTATCAAAGTCCCGTAATTTTCCCCAATTTTTACTTATTTTGAAACTTAATTTAAAACCTTCGGACATCCCGAACAATATCGAGACGGTGTCCGATCGACACGAAACCAATTCCAAAATGTCCGTTACATTAAATAGGACAGAAGTCATGTTGACCTCACCTCGAGATTCGCGCCCACGCGCCGTCACGCGCCGCCGTGAGTGGCTGCGCGTGAAACTCACGCGCCTGCTACAGTGTCACCAGCCCAACCCGTTTGTCTGGTAAACGGGTCCAATTCACCCGCGACACAACCCGGTTCCAATCCTGTCAATTCGATCCTAATTCCTTCAATTGATCATTCCATTAGCTTCGTTTTAAGTTTAATTTAAGTTCTGTAACATTGATTACACAAATCATTACCTATAATTCCACGATTCGATGATGAACACCAAGAACACCCGTCCATTGTTCATCCTTCGAACCCCATCCATTTCGATCGATATCCTGAAATTGATTCAACCGGAAGCTTCCATGGACTCCGTAAATCATTTCCCCCAACACAATTGCTTCAATCCAGTGTTCAATCGTCACGACTCAAACTCGAGCACCGTCACTGTTCATCAATGGAGGTCCATCGATCTCGATCGGTTTCCTTCAATTGATGAACCCAGAAGCATCGTGGGATCATGAGGAGTCATTTCCCCACAACAATTGAGTCAATCACAGCCCCAAACTCCACGACTCAGCCTCGATTTCTTCCTCTGTCACCAAGCTCGATCAGAGCCAAAACGGCATCAATCCTTCTCGTTTTTGACGTGGATCGACTCGTCACAACCTCAGTAAGATGTTTCCAAGCTTCAATTCGATCGTCGCAGCCCAATTCGTCCAATTTGATTTTCCCTCCCAAAACTCAATCTTTCGAATTCTCAGTTCCTCCTCACTGCCACTCTCTCGTGTTTACCCAGTTGAAATCACACTCAAAACGCTCACAAAATCACACTCTCAGGTTCAGCAATGGAAGAGGAATTGGTTGGGAGAGTATTGGATTTGGTTGTACACGGTTAAGGAAAATATGGAGATTAATGGAAATTAAAAGATTAATTAATTAATTAAAAACTAATTAAACATCATCATGAGGTCTCCCCCAAAAACATGGATTCTGATTTCAAGGGATGAGTGACACTTGTCACTCATCCAGGTGTGTAGGGTCAACGGTCACTATTCATTATTATATTATTATTTTAATCCCGGCCTCGCTTCGTTAGTTCGTTTCCTTGACCATAACGTCGTCGTCGGATCTCCGATTTCGGCATGCCGCCTGTCGTTGGATTCGTATCGACGATACCTACGTAACGGTCCTTGGCCCTCGCCCATCGGACCTCCCGATCAAAAAGTCAACATTTGGCCCCTAATAGGCCAAATTACCAAAATACCCCTCAACTTCCGAACACCATAACTTTCTCTACGAATGTCGGAATCGAACGTGGCGCCTGTCTATGAACTCGTGACGTCCTGAACTACGTCACGGTCATCGGTCAAAGTCCATTTGACCGCCCGAACAAAAAGTCAACATTTTGCCCACGACCAGGGGCAAAACGGTCATTTTGCCCACGACCAGGGGCAAAACGGTCATTTTGCACATTTTGTCCGATTCCGCCCTACTAACCACCGTTCAACCTCACTAATCAAGATTAGTCACTAAACTAATCTCGGAATTCGGGACGGGTCGTTACACCAGATGTCTGGCATCCCAAATGCCGAAAATGCCGAATAATGTCACAGTCCTAAGGCTATGCGTGCCACTCGGTGTCTCAATCCCCAGTAATCCCCTTGCTCCACCAGTTTTCGGGTATTCTCGGATCATTGCCTGGGGTAATATCCATAATTGCACTCCTGATCCTAAGCTACCCCTCGGGGCAGCCCCTTTCAGGCAGTGGCCGTGACTACTCCAAGATACTACAAGACGTCATACTACAAGACTTCTAGAGCAGACAAAAATCATAAGGTAGGTATGTACAGTGCGATAATATAGAAATCCTCTGAAATCCCTAATTGAGACCAAAAACAAATCCATATAATATCTAGACGGGTCTCATGCCCAAAACATCGTAATACGTGTAAAACATCATAATTTATTATCCAGAATAGTCCAATCCAAATCATAAAGTGAAACAGTAAAAATTGTTATGCATGTAATCATTTCGAAATCAAAAGCCCACTCGCATACGATCCTAGCTGCGCAAACGAACTGCCTAAACCTTTCCAAACACATCTAATGGTCACTAATGGGCTCTACAAGTTGAAACATAAAACCCTAGAATAGTACCGGCCCAGGAAAGCGGCTCGAACACGTTTCCCTAGGCATTAAACCCAATTTTGACCAATCAAACGATCTCAAATCGACACGAAACCACCACCATTGGATTTTTATTGTCGAAACCTTGAAAATGGAGCCGGTCCCACCTCGAAATTTGCCCTCACGCGCCCCCACGTGCGGGTTAACGCCTAACAGTTGTCAGGTCTGACAAGTGTCAGACTCTGACAGGTGCCACGTGTCAACAGGTAATTGGTCCACGTCATTGTCATGTGTCAGCAGCACACTGGTCCACATCACTAGCATGTCAGTCACACGTGGCAGCCCGTGATTGGGCCACGTCACTAACATGTCAGTGCTGACTGTGCACTAACATGTGACACGTATCACTCTCCTACTGGGCCACATGTTTGACAAGTCTGACATGATCACATCTGCATCCCCTACCTCGCGACGGGTCAAAGGTTATCAGAGCTTCAGAAATTAATGGAGATCAATTTGCTGATGTTGATTGATCGATTGGTTGTCCTTTGAGAAGCTGTGTTGCTCTCTATTTATTGGCGCCGAATGAGCTTGTCATTTGCAGATTAGGGTTTCCCAATGAGTCCCAATTTGCCGGTTATCATGTTGGAACACACCCTCTTGTCGCATTTTTCTTTGTTTTTTCTGTCAGCACCGCCTAAGCTTACTTCAACTCCATCTTCGAGTTTGCTGGGCTGAGCTTATGTGTCTCAGGTGTAAACAGGTTGTCTGAAATTACTTTACCGACAGTTACGCTCCAGTCAATAGACTATAGATTATATGGACTAACCAAATTACGGAAAATGATATATAAGCCCAACTAGCAGCCTAAAAGTTTATATCTTTCCCAAAGGTTAGCCTATTTAGAGCATAGGAACATAGGTTTGTGAAAATACTTGGTTCTCATTATCTTAGTCCACCAGTTATGATTATCTGTTAGGGTTTAGGGTTCGTGCTAACTTTTCTTATTATTTTAAAAAATTCTGAGATAGTTTTTTCTTATTACAAAATAAATTTTTTAATACTATCATCGCTTTGAAAGTTATTTTTCTTCAGAAAACGGGTTTGATAGTGAAACTATCATCGTCAATTTCATCATCTTGATTATTTCTAATAACTAATATCTCGTTAAATTGAGAGAATTCATCAGCCCCAAAATTATTAATTTATAAGAATTAATTATATTTGCTTGTAAACATTGTAAGCAAATAAATTGTGCGATCTTTTCCGAATATGTCATGTTTTTATCTTTTACGAATATGTTAAACGCAGCCTAATATGTCAAATAGTCAATGTACAAGATACTAGTCGAAGGTCGTCATCTTACAAATAATTTGTTTTTAAATGAATTTTGATTTGAATAAGTTGAGACAATTGAGCAAGGGAGTGATAGAATTGACACCTGAGGCTCTAAGCTGAACCCGTTTGTCTCAGTTTCACACCTGCAATGCAGAATTCATTCATTTGAAGATGACTACTACTGTTTGTACTCTGTGGTGGCGTGCAACGTCCAAGTGGGAGATCTCTTAAAAATCTTGCGTATATCAATTTGTTATAGATTGTTGAGTCAAATTGGATGGAGCATGAGTGGTGACGTTCAGACGGTGAAGTCAATATTCCCCATCAATAATCTCAATTATATTATTTCCTTGGATAACTTACTCATATCGACGACATCAGATTATTTATATATTTTTTTTCAGAAGCAAAAATTAAGGGCATATTATGCCCGGCTCGAGCCATTTTATTATTATTTAAATATAAGAGAAATTTAGTTTTGTTTGAAGCCAAATTATTTAGTTTTTTTTTGGTTTATTCGGTGTTAGGGGAAAAATCATGGTTCATGCTATTCGGTTCGATTTTTATTTTTTAGGGTGTAAATTGCCAATTTTATATTTCAATTCGGTATTCGGTTTGGTTATAAGAAGAAAAAGAATTATAAAGTCACTTAATTTGATTTCGTCTGGTCTTATTTATATTAGTTGTGGAAAGAAAAAACCAAATTCAAACTCAATTTCTTATCAAGCTAATTTGGGTTTTATTGCTTAATTTTGGGTTTCTTTCAATTTAAGTTTAATCTAACCTGTTTGGTTTGATAGTTGTTTCTGACTTTCCTCAGTACTATTTTAATTGCTGTTGATATAATATTGAACTAGCGATAAAATACCTCAAGTTCAAGTCCAATAAACAACCCCAAAGTCCACTTACCAACTCAATGAACACATAGACCTAAGCCCACATAACCAAACAACCCTAATAGGAGCAACTCACTAGTTGACACATGGATAGATCTCCACCACCCATCCAGAATGCCACGGGTTAATCCCACAATAGAATTGCACTTACCCAACATCAAAACAATCGAACTATGATCCTTTCGGAATCTGAAAAGATCTCCACTATGAAGATCATTGTATCCCGATCGTTCAATTATATTCAGCGGTTAGAAATTGATTTGAATTGTTCTCTCATTTACAACATGACAAATGTATCTGGCTAAGATATAGTCAACATACCTTGATCCTCATGATGGGGATCTTGTCAGATCCCTAGAGGATCCTTACAAAAAAACTATATATTCATCAAACCTCCCTTAGACATCAATCAAATAAGGCACATTTCTCCAAAAATGTAACTAAGTTTTACTATTCACTAATACTCTAAAAATTACGATTTACCACATACCCTTTATACATGCTGATCTACAAATACTGACTAGGATGTCGGAGTACCTTAGGCTACCACCATACCAATGCTTACCCGCAAGCAATAATCTATCTGCCTTCTTTTACAGGTTGTACAAAGGACATGTAGCACGAGCAGAGTATCACTCCTAAGTTGGCACATTTTGTGTGTCAACAGTTTTGCGGTGTTTGTGGGAATTCTGACTGTTTACCACCCACTCTATCGAGTAGAGCAGGATTTCCCCAACAGTAACTTCAGAAGATATGCAGGGCGACCAAGTGAATGGCGAAGTAACACCCGTATAAGGATCTAGTGTACCGAGGGATACATCTCCTAACATGATCCAAGTACTAGAGAAACTACAGCAAGACATGGGTCCGACTAGGGCCAAGGAACCAAGGCTGCGGTCCGATGTAACACCTCGGATTTTTATGATTTGGTAAAGTTGAAATTTTAATGTAAAATGATCATTTTTCCCCTAGTTGGGAGGATTTGTTGACTTTTGACTCGGGCTGTATTTTGAACTTTGACCTATGGTCGTGACGTAGATCGGGACATCACGAGTCCATAGACAAGTGGATCGGAGTCCGGGCGGGAAATAAGATAAATAAACCCCACATTACACTATTCACATAATCCTGGGAATGTCACATTTGGCTGGTTTTAATTGGATAAGGAGAATCTGGTGAGACCCTTGGATGAGTGACAACTTGTCACTCATTCCATTGGTGGGTTTCCCCATGCAATTGGATCAGTTTAGGGCTCCATCCTCACCCATTTTCTTCCTTTTTCATCTTCATCATTTCATTCCTCTCTAACCCGTGAGCCTACAAACACATAGAAATACCATATCATCCTAACTTCTATTTCTCCATCGTCTCTTCGTTCATCAGTGAGACTGAGTGTGTGAGGGTGTGAAAGATGTCTAGGGTAGGTTGTACACGGCGACGGATCATGGCAGGGAGGTGAGAAAAAACTGAAACACCCGTTTTGATACAATTTTGGAAATCCATTTTTTGACATGTGTCGAAGGATTTGATGGACCCTAACCTGTTCTAAGGTTCAAGGCTACCTTAGGGAAGTGGATTTCGAGGCATGACGTGACTGAAGTTGGTTGGAAAAAAAGTTCGAAAATTCGAACTACTGTTCATCGATCAAATGTACGATCCTAGACTGTTTTTCATGGTTTTGTTCACACAAATCAATTACTTAGGTTGAGACGAACAAGTAGGAAGAGATGGGAACAAAAATCGTTGAGGAGTACGAATTCTGGAACCTGGTTGGGTCGCGAGTCTGTGCGACCCGGTTTGCAGACCCATCGAGAGGACAGGGACGACGACATCATCAGCTGACGTCATCACCCTGTCATATGTCAGATGATGTGGCCCAATGAAGAATGGACATCTGTCACATGTCACTACACAGTCAGTACTGACATGTTAGTGATGTCGACCAACCAGCGGCTGACACGTGGCACCTATCAGTCTAACACATGTCAGAACTAACACTGTCTGATGACATTAGTGGCTGACGTTAGTAGTGATGTCAGCATTGACTTTTTGGTCAACGTTGACCGCGACTTTGACCGACTTTTGGGGTCGCATGGGCAATTTTTTTGTGGTGGGACCAATGCCATTTTCATGGTTTCATTGATCTGGATCCAATGGTGGTCGTTTCGAGTCAATCGGAGATCATTCGGTGGGTCAAAATACGGTTTATAGCCTTGGGAAGCGTGTTCGGGATGCGTTTGTGGGTTGGCATTGTTTCTAGACGTTTATTAAGTAGAGGACAGTACTGTGAGTGGATCTTTTGGTTTCTAATTGAATGCATGCATAACTATTTTCATTATACTATTATATGGTTTTGTGTATGAGTATGTGGGGTCTTATTTATGGACTGTGTACAGATATATTATACTATGTGGGCATGTGACCTGGAATATTACAGGTCCATACTATTGCACTGGATATATTAACCATATCGATTACTGCCTCCTCCAGCTATTGGTACCCTGGAGCGGTCACGGCGCATTGCCTACGAGGGGTCATGCTACGGAGTGACCAGTGACAGGACCCAACCCTATCCCCCCGGGATTAGTGCGGGATGACCCTGCTCCCGTCTGACACAAAGTGTCAGACAAGGGATATTTCCGACCTTTGCCCTCCCGGGCTATCAGAGTACGCCAGGATCCGGAGGAGGTATGTGATATCTCGGTCTCTGCTACAGTCCACAGCGTATCCAACCTAAAGGGTATTAAAAACAGATAGACTGTGAGTGGACAAAATAAAGAATTTACAAAAACATTTCCATAAAAGACCTTTATACACTTCACTAAAAAGCATGCATGCATAGTAAAACCATTTATCCAAACACATAAGTTTAAACAACCATAATTAGGGTCTCAGCCCCAAATTCAGTAAATACAAGTTCTACGGACTCCTGCCCAAAACCATTTATCATCATAAAACATAATTTCTCAAACCAATTTAAATCACGTTTATCCATTATATTCATATCCAGACCCTGTCACAGTAAAATAAAGCTACACGTGTGCTAACCGGGGTCTCAAACCCAAGTCTCTCCAGGGTCCACCCAGGTCAATGTCCGTAGATCAATGACCCTCCCTGGAAGTAACGACCCATGCCCATCCTGAGAGTAAGGAACCCAACTGGGGGGCGACTCCACTCAGTCAGTGCTCCGTGACTACTCCGGGGTCCACCCAGGCCAACGACCCTCCCCGGAGGAGACAATCATATATAAAGGATGGAATATGAAAAACCTTTTGAAATCATTCTTGAAACCTTTCAAGGATTCATGCCCGGCCCCCATAAGCCGTCATGAACCATAAAATCCTTTCATGGGTTCATGCCGGTTCCCATAAACCGTCATGACCCGTAAATCCATTTTAAGGATTCATGCCGGTTCCCATAAACCGTCATGAACCATAAAAACCATTGGTAACACATAATTGGGTGCTAGGCCCGAATCCACATAGAAACTGGACCTCCGGTCCGAATTGTAAACCAACTGGGCCTCCGGCCCGATTCCGTAAAGCAAATGGGTCTCGAACCCGAGTTTACCTTATCAAATCCAAAACCATTTCATGAAATCATATCCAAAACCCTAGGTATGGAAAATCAGTGTAAAACCGAAAAATCTCTATTTATGTGCAAGCACGAAAATCCCCTCGAAATATGTGAAACCATATAATTCAAAAATATCCAAATCAACATTATCAAATCAAATTCATTATCCTTTTGGAAATCCAAAACCATTTCATTTAGACCAATAAAGACCTACAGCCCCATATAGGCACCGTATAGGGCCGAAACCTCGAAATACGTGCCTATACGTAACCGCACATCCAAATGCACTCATGGCATCACAAACAAGTATTTAAAACATATAATAAAAATTTATGCATGCACCAATTTAGAAAACAGGTCCACTCACAGACCGTCTGAAGCCGTGCCTTGATACGCGTGCCATAGGCTCCCCGAGCCGATCACCGTCACTGGGACTTCCAAACCTGTCCAAATTTTAATAGAAGGTTAATAACTACTTAATTAACCTCCTACCAAAGCCCCATAATTTTCCCGTATTTTTAACTATTTTTAATCTCGATCCGAAACCTTCCGATGCCCCGAACATTATCGAGACGGTGTCCGATCGACACGAAACCAGTCCCAAAATGTTCGTTACATCGAATAGATGATTTCGTATGTTGGATACATCCCCAAAAACCCTAGCACGCGCCCACACGCGACCCTGGAAGTTACCTGCGCGTGGGCCTCACGCGTCGCTACAGTACCGTCGCCTTCCTCGCACAGCCGGTCCGGGCCGGCCGGTCCGGTCCAACCCCTGCAACTGGACCGGCGTAACCGGTCCAGGCCTCCTTCTCCCTCATTTTCGGTTCGTTTGCTTCCATTCCAATTCCAAAATTCCTATTTCTTCATTTCCTATGCATTCCAATTAACCAAACTAGCTAAAACCTCCTAAAACCTCACCATGTACAAAGAGGCTCACGACCTCTGTTTTCCCGGCCACCTTCCAGCCTTCCTCCGCCGTGAACCACCCTCCAAACCATCCTAAAAACTCCCTGGCAACCTAAATAACCCACTCTAATCGTCCAAAACAGTCCATAACATCAAAATCCACACAAAAATTGGAAATGGGCTTACCGGGTACCCGATCGGGTTCTGGGCTCCCGCCACCGCCCACGGCGGTTCCAGCCACCAGCTGCCGTCCTTAGTCCTCCTCTCTCACTCTCCTGGTTCCTCAGATCATAAGGGATGAAGGTTTTGGGATTTTGGGTGAAATGAGATCGGGTGGGATGTTTGGGTGAATGGAAAGCAAGAAGATGATCGATGCATGTATGGGAATTAAGGGCCAGTGGATACTTGTCACTCATCCATTGGGCCTTGGGATAAAATCTGGGCCCCACTAAAGTCCAAAACTCAAGTCGTCTCGTAAAACGCACAATAGTACTTTCGTACTTCCGTGAACCGTAACTTCTCCGTCGAACGTCCGAATTCGACGTGCCGCCTGTCTACGGATTTGTATCGTCCTTATCTACGTAACGGTCTTCGGCCCTCGGCCATCGGACCTTTTGGACAAAAAGTCAACTATTTGCCCCGTTTAACGAAAATTACGAAAATGCCCCTAAACTTCCGAACGTCATAACTTCCTCCCCGAACGTCGGAATTGAACGTGCCACCTGTCTATGAACTCATGACGTCACGAACTAAGTCACGGTCATCGGTCAAAGTCCATTTGACCTTCCGAATGAAAAGTCAACGTTTTGCCACCACTAGGGGCAAAACGGTCATTTCACATCGTTCGTCCGATTTCGCTTAACTAATCACCGATTAACCTCACTAATCGTGATTAGTCGCTAATCTAATCTAGGAATTTGGGACGGGTCGTTACAATCTTCCCTCCTTAATTAATTTCGTCCTGGAAATTCCAACCGACCTAATTCCAATCATTATTCCCTCCTTAATTAGTTTCGTTCTTGAAACTCCAACTATCCTGATTCCACATCCTTCTCGTGGAGAGTAGAATCGACTTCGAAACACGTGTACACTAGTACACCCATTAAACAAAATAGTACGTACTCGTCTGCAACTAGCCGTACCACTAACGCTCACGTCGTATTGACTACATTTGACCACGTCGAATGACAGAAGTCGTACGCTCCGAATTGACACCACTTGTCAGATCTACCGTTTTCGTTAACACAAACAACTAGACGGTTCCTTCCTTAATCACTAACTATCCTGGCGTCTACTCGCACTGGGAGTCATCAGACCTCACACCGCGATCCACGCTGACACCTCCTACAAACTGTCACCACTTGACAGTCGTCAATCGAAAACTGTCACTATACTCACTCGTGGTTACACTAACAACCAACTCACTCAACCATGGGTAAGCACTCACCCACAAAGCATTTCACTCAATCTGTGTGTAACTAGACCCATCAGAAATACCATGACCCTCTGCACAGTATCCAATGTCTAGTTCACGACCTCGACTAATCCAATGGTATCGGAACCAATCCGTCTACCAACACGCTTACCAACATACTACCGGTATAACCTATATACCGTCACCTGACACGACAAGTACACCCAGTATCGTATCTCGAATAACGCACAAGGTACGTACATCTACCCATCAATTAGCTTACAACCACCTAGGTCATAGCCAATCACGTTTCTATAATGGAGTTTATCTGTCCAATCCAACATTAGACAAATTGAAACTCCAACCCCTCATCTATTTCCAAATCCGAATCCGAATCCGCAATTTCGTAAGAAATCCCGAATCCAAACTCAGAAATCATATCCATAACCATGTCCAAATTCGAATCCGAAATCATCATTCCGTAAGCTAGCATTTGGAATAACCATTCCGAACCCAAATCCATAAAAGAAAATCCACAGTCAAGCTTTAGAATCAAATCCTGAATCGTCACCCAGAATCCGATTCCAAAACCCAAATCCAGAAATCCTCTTTCAAGTTCCAAAATCAAATCCTGAATCGTCATCCAGAAATCTGATTCCAAAACCTGAAATCTCGTTCTCGTCTACCGAGATGCACCATATCCGAACCTATCGGATACCTGCTTCATCGATTACCACATTACCATCGATTGACTTCATAGGGAAGCTAATCCCAATATCGACACATCTCTAAGACTGACCATATCCGACCACGTCGGAAAACTACTCACCCGAGTAATATACCATACGGGATTCACTTCGAAAAGAAGTTCAGTCCCAACATGCTCCACTCAAACATCCAAGTAAGAGCGATAAACTCTCCACCTATCTGGATCATCAAGATCACGATCCAGATCCAACACTACGTCAACCGACCATAGACGTCACGATCCCCGATCGTCACGACGTCCAAAGTCCTCAACCATTTCCCACATCTAAGCAGATCAGTCAACGACGAGACACGTCGAGACTGTAGGTTCTAACTGACTACCTCGTATTGATCCTTGACATTCCACCTAGGAAAATCCAAAGATGATCCGAAACGATGACACCAAAATTCACCCTACCTGAGTGCAAACAAAACTCGCTGCACTCACCACGCCACGTAATCCAACACCGTCTACCACCTAGCAGAAAATGAGAAATCTCAGTTAACTAACTTCGAAATACTCATTATCAATGCGGAAAACCCGCATTCCATTCGTCACCTCGATCGCAACCTCTCGCGATTCCGAAGTTCCAACAAGATTGGAAGCAACATACCCGGACATCAACCATGTGTCCATAAACAATCAACTTATCTATCCAGTTACGAACGTATATGTACATCTAAAAGGATGTCAATTTATCCTAATCTGATGTACCGCTCGACCTAAGAGTCACAACAGACTCCTGCTGTGATCTGCAGTCAAATCTCTGCATACCAGCATATCTGACCAACTCTGGCCAACACCGACTAACTGGTCGCTAAACCCCGAGATAATACTCGATCCTCACTCCTCAACTACCGTTGGATCCTATCCAGTCCATCACTATCCGTGATCCACTCCCGAACCACAGATACCGAACATATACTCATCTTGACGGAGTCATATCTCGATTCGCGACTCACCGTCATCACAAACACCGGCACCAGTACCAGCACTAGTACCAGCACTCTCACTAACTCCAACACACAAGTATCAGTATCAGCATCAAGTGTGTGAAACAGACAACTCTAGATCTCCGCTCATACCGAGCGACAATCCCGTACCTCTGCTAGAATAGGAGAAACTCTGCCTCCCTCGTACCCGACAACTCTGGGTACAGTCACACTGATAACTCATACGAGAAAAGGAAACGTCCCCTGAACGTCCCCAATTCCCAACAATCGTAACTACGACCATTCTCGGTAGTAGCGCCTGCCACACACTCGTGCAGACCTAACTACCAGGCATCACTATCGAGATTCGCATCCAACAGAATCAACCGCTTGTATTAACCACTCCAGATCCCACTCAGGGATTCCATCGAGAAGTACCAACCCTGATAACTTGTCCAAATCAAACTCTACCAGTCGTAACTCGACTAAACCAATGTCGTCTATCAGGTCATCCATGACCTTAGTTGCACCAAACCACAACTGAAGTAGCACGACAACCAACTAGGTCTAACCGATAAATACAACCTCGACTGCAGAGTGCAGTCCCAACAAAAACTAACATGACTAGACCGACTAACGAACCCAAATCCGAATAGTCGTCAAAGTCACACCACTCGTCAATTCACATTTCCGAACCATACACCCAAGGTAGGGTTCCACGATCACACCTAGAGTTCCCCTGAACCCACCTGCGAAAAGGAGTAAAATCAACAATCTGACCGACCCCGCGGTCTTGACATCGTAAAGACGTCAATCCAATCCTACCGTAAGTCCAACCAGGATTCCTCGAATCCGGCTGCTAACTGCCGACTGCAGTAAATCCATTTAACTCAACATAATCCGACCATCTAATGGTCATAACATCGAATCAGTCGTCGGAACCAATCTTACGACATCGTGAAGACGATCCCAACTAACCGTCTCACGATCACACTCCAGAATACGAACACGTTAATCCTTCCGTAGGGTCCCACACTGTCAACCTTGACAGAACTATGGCAACCCCGGCATCCAGTGCCAAACCAAGACGTTCCACGATTCAATCCTACTAACTATCGTACCGGCACCCGAACATCAGGTTGATAACGAACTGTGGCCCATTGAGATATCACATCCTCGACCAGCGTACATTCCAAGAGCTCCGCGGTTGCTCCAATAGAGACAACCCCGCTCTGATACCACGCTGACATGACCCAACCCAATCCTCCCGGGATTAGTGCGGGATGACTCTGCTCCCGTCTGACACGAAGTGTCAGACAAGGGATATTTTCGACCTTTGCCCTCCCGAGCTATCAGAGTACGCCAGGATCCGGAGGAGGTATGTGATATCTCGGTCTCTGCTACAGTCCACAGCGTATCCAACCTGAAGGGTATTAAAAACAGAAAGACTGTGAGTGGACAAAATAAAGAATTTATAAAAACATTTCCATAAAAGACCTTTATACCCTTCACTAAAAAGCATGCATGCATAGTAAAACCATTTATCCAAACACATAAGTTTAAAAAACCATAATTAGGGTCTCAGCCCCAAATTCTGTAAATACAAGTTCTACGGGCTCCTGCCCAAAACCATTTATCATCATAAAACATAATTTCTCAAACCAATTTAAATCACGTTTATCCATTATATTCATATCCAGAACCTGTCACGGTAAAATAAAGCTACACGTGTGCTAACCGGGGTCTCAAACCCAAGCCTCTCTAGGGTCCACCCAGGTCAATGTCCGTAGATCAATGACCCTCCCTGGAGGTAATGAACCATGCCCATCCTGAGAGTAAGGAACCCAACTGGGGGGGCGACTCCACTCATTCAGTGCTCCGTGACTACTCCGGGGTCCACCCAGGCCAACGACCCTCCCCGGAGGAGACAATCATATATAAAGGATGGAATATGAAAAACCTTTTGAAATCATTCTTGAAACCTTTCAAGGATTCATGCCCGGCTCCCATAAGCCGTCATGAACCATAAAATCCTTTCATGGGTTCATGCCAGTTCCGATAAACCGTCATGACCCGTAAATCCATTTTAAGGATTCATTCCGGTTAACATAAACCGTCATGAACCATAAAAACCATTGGAAACACATAATTGGGCGCTAGGCCCGAATCCACATAGAAACTGGACCTCCGGTCCGAATTGTAAACCAACTGGGCCTCCGGCCCGATTTCGTAAAGTAAATGGGTCTCGAACCCGAGTTTACCTTATCAAATCCAAAACCATTTCATGAAATCATATCCAAAACCCTAGGTATGGAAAATCAGTGTAAAACCGAAAAATCTTGATTTACGTGCAAGTACGTAAATCGCCTCGAAATACGTGAAACCATATAATTCACAAATATCCAAATCAACATTATCAAATCAAATTCATTATCCTTTTGGAAATCCAAAACCATTTCATTTAGACCAATAAAGACCTACAGCCCCGTATAGGCACCGTATAGGGCCGAAACCTCGAAATACGTGCCTATACGAAACCGCACATCCAAATGCACTCATGGCATCACAAACAAGTATTTAAAACATATAATAAACACTTATGCATGCACCATTTTAGAAAACAAGGTCCACTCACAGACCGTCCGAAGCCGCGCATCGATACGCGTGCCGTAGGCTCCCCGAGCCGATCACCGTGACCGGGACTTCCAAACCTGTCCAAATTTTAATAGAAGGTTAATAACTACTTAATTAACGTCCTACCAAAGCCCCGTAATTTTCCCGTATTTTTAACTATTTTTAATCCCGATCCGAAACCTTCCGATGCCCCGAACATTATCGAGACGGTGTCCGTTCGACACGAAACCAGTCCCAAAATGTTCGTTACATCGAATAGATGATTTCGTATGTTGGACACATCCCCAAAAACCCTAGCACGCGCCCACACGCGACCCTAGAAGTTGCCTGCGCGTGGGCCTCACGCGCCGCTACAGTACCGTCGCCTTCCTCGCACAGCCGGTCCGGGCCGACCGGTCTGGTCCAACCCCTGCAACTGGAACGGCGTAACCGGTCCAGGCCTCCTTCTCCCTCATTTTCGGTCCGTTTGCTTCCATTCCAATTCCTAAATTCCTATTTCTTCATTTCCTATCCATTCCAATTAACCAAACTAGCTAAAACCTCCTAAAAGCTCACCATGTACAAAGAGGCTCACGGCCTCTGTTTTCCCGGCCACCTTCCAACCTTCCTCCGACGTGAACCACCCTCCAAACCATCCTAAAAACTCCCTAGCAACCTAAATAACCCATCCTAATCATCCACAACAGTCCATAACATCAAAATCCACACAAAAATTGGAAATGGGCTTACCGGGTACCCGCTCGGGTTCTGGGCTCCCGCCACCGCCCACGGCGGTTCCAGCCAACAGCTGCCATCCTTAGTCCTCCTCTCTCACTCTCCTGGTTCCTCAGATCATAAGGGATGAAGGTTTTGGGATTTTGGGTGAAATGAGATTGGGTGGGAAGTTTGGGTGAATGGAAAGCAAGAAGATGATCGATACATGTATGGGAATTAAGGGCCAGTGGATGGGTGACACTTGTCACTCATCCATTGGTCCTTGGGATAAAATCTGGGCCCCACTAAAGTCCAAAACTCAAGTTGTCTTGTAAAACGCGTAATAGTACTTTCGTACTTCCGTGAACCGTAACTTCTCCGTCGAACGTCCGAATTCGACGTGCCGCCTGTCTACGGATTTGTATCGTCCTTATCTACGTAACGGTCTTCGGCCCTCGGCCATTGGACCTCTCGGTCAAAAAGTCAACTATTTGCCCCTTTTAACCAAAATTACCAAAATGCCCCTAAACTTCCGAACGTCATAACTTCCTCCCTGAACGTCAGAATTGAACGTGCCACCTATCTATGAACTCGTGACGTCACGAACTACGTCACGGTCATCGGTCAATGTCCGTTTGACAGTCCGAATGAAAAGTCAACGTTTTGCCACCACTAGGGGCAAAACAGTCATTTCGCATCGTTCGTCCGATTTAGCCTAACTAATCACCGATTAACCTCACTAATCATGATTAGTCACTAATCTAATCTAGGAATTTGGGACGGGTTGTTACAACCAGACCGTAGGGTGGCTCAGGAGTAGGATTGCTATGATTAGAAGTCCAGGACGTCAGGCATCTTGGATGTCATACCCGGATTGGGTTCGGGGATAATACTCGGGATTGAGACCTAGGGCGGCACACATAACCTTAGGACCGTAACCTTATTAGATGTCTGGGACGTCCGACATCTAGGATGTCAGGGTTAGGATATACGGTGCAATATGATTATGGCGGATCCATTATTATTATATTATTGTGTGTGATAATATGTTATATGGTTGATGATGTGTGATATGTTTTAGCTTATTATATATATGTTTTGACTCAAATGCATGCATGATTTGAAAACAGAGGGGTAAAACATTATTTTTATTATGTATTATGAATTGTTTTGAAATATCCTTTATTTCCAGCCCACTCACACTTTCATTGTTTTCTTAACCCCTCTAGCACGTGACCTAGAGGTTGAGGCAAGTCCCGAGGCTGAGACATCGTCACATTACTGCTGCGTACCTGATACCCTGGTTGGGTAGGTCGAGCACGATTTTGTAAAACTGTTATTCAGGGTCTTATTTTTGTAGTGTTCTCTATCCATTGTCTGGCACTGTTGGACCCATTCTCGGATGTATTTATGTTTAAAACGTTTATTGTGCATTATTTAAACTGCTATGGGTATTTAGGTCATTTTATTGGATTGTGTCAGAGGGGAACAGGGAGTAGGGCGCATCCCCACATGGTCCCTGGGGATCGGGATGGGTCCTGTCATCCGATACCAGATGCTTAGTAGAAAATATATTCACCGAATGCACAAGGCCAGGCAGGTAATCACCAAATGCGCTCAGCGTGTTGGCTGCATACGCCGTGTCATGGAGAGGGATAAACCTCTCGCAACGACAAGTAGGAAGAGATGGGAACAAAAATCGTTGAGAAATACGAATTCTGGAACCGGGTAGGGTCACGGGTCTGTACGACCCGATTTGCAGACCCATCGAAAAGATAGGGACAATGATATCATCAGCTGACGTCATCACCCTGTCATATGTCAGATGACATGGCTCAATGAGGGAAGGACATGTGTCACATGTCAGTGCATAGTTAGCATTGACATGTTAGTGACATGGACCAACCCGTGGCTGACACGTGGCATATGTCATTCTGACTCAGTGTTGACTTTGACTGTTGACCTAACGTTACCGTCGACTTTTTGGTCAATATTGACCTCGAGTTTAACCCGCACGTGGGGGCTCGTGGGGGCGCGTGGGCATATATTTCGGGGTCATACCAGTGTCATTTTAATGGTTTTGACGATCCGGATCCAATGGTTGTGGTTTTGAGTCGATTGGAGATCATTTGGGTTGGTCAAAATGAGGTTTATAGCCTCGGAAAGCGTGTTCAGGACACGTTTCCGGGCTGACATTATTCCTAGGTTTTAGATATGAGTTTATAGAGACCACTATTGATCCTTGGATATGTTTGGACAGGTTAGAGACTGCGATATAGCTTCAACACAGGTTTTAGACGTAGATTAAGCAGTCGGACAGTACTGTGAGTGTCAGGACCCACCCCGGTTTCACCCCGAAACCCGAGGTAAATCCTGCTCCCGTCTGACTCCCTGACACAACACCCAAGTAAAGCTCACTCAAAATCACCCAAAACTCAGTCAGACGCAGGAGTAACTAGACAAAATATACCGAAGTTAAAGTTTACAGAGCATAGTACGGAATACAAGGAAATAAAAACCGATAATAATTACACGCACGCGGAAAGACTTTAAACCACTCCGTGACTTCTATGCCTCGGACACTGCCTCGACGTCAAGATCCCGCGCTAACTCCACAACCTGGAGGGCAGTAAAAACAAAAGGTGTGAGTGGAACATAATAAAAGAAAGTTCTAAAAACATTTATCAGAAAACCGAGTTTAACCCTCCTTTTTGAAACCACATGCATAACCCAGTTATCAAAACAGTTAGTATTCAATATTCAGAAAACATCATAAGAAGCAGAAACACTATAAAACAGTTAGAAAAACCACAACCACAACATAGGAATCATAAAACCATGTCATAACTATGATCATCAAAATCTCATTTTCCGATCAAACCTGATGGACCTATCCGAGTCTTTAAACTCAATCTAGGCCTCAATAATCTCCGAGTCTTTAAACTCCCGAGTCTTTAAACTCAACAGGCCTACGGGGGAATTATCAATATATCCGAGTCTTTAAACTCCCGAGTCTTTAAACTCAATCCGGGCCCGTCCCCCGTCAATCAATATCCGGGTCTTTAAACCCAATAACCAGATCCAGCAAATCCAATCCAAACCATTTGAAAACCATTTTCCATTTCCATATCCAAACCCGAATCCGAAATCACCGGTCCGAAGCCCTTCTGGCGTCCAGAACCGTCATTCCGAACCCAAATCCGGAATCCACTTTTCAACTTGAAAACCAAATCTCGTTTCTAGAACCGAAAACCTTGAACATCGAAATCATGTTCCAAAATCCCTTTATAATCATTTGAAATCCCTTTATCATTTAAAATCCCAAAACCTTAGCATCAATATTCAGAAACCAAACATTTCTCGAAAAACGTGCTAAAAACCGATCTTCCTCGAAAAACGTGTAATAATGTAAAACCAACCAAAACATATTTGATAAACATAGAATGATGAGTAAAACCATAAAATAAGTATAGAAAACAGTTATGCATGCTCGAGTTTAGAGAAGGGGTCCACTCACAGTACCGAGCCCTCAATCGCGTCCCGAACGTCCAGCACGTTCCTCAGCTTCCTCGGGAAGTCCCGATCCTGTCAACAACCACCAAATTACGTCACTAACACGTCTACGAAAGTTTACCTAAATTCCCTCAAAACTCCCCGAATCGAAAGCGTAATAACCCGGGACCCTAAACCTTCACCCTCGCGTAACTAAACTCAAACGACGTCCGCACAACCCGAAACCACTTCCAATGGACTCAACACCACTCCTAGACCAAAACCCATGTTGACCACTTCTCCCAGAACCGCCGCACGCGCCCCCACGCGCCGCCCAAAGTGGCTGCGCGTGGCCCTCACGCGCCAACTACAGTGCATCCCCAACCTCGAGATGACTGTACTGAACCGGCCGCCGTGAACTGAACCGGCGAGAAGCATTCTCTGCCGTCCGGCCACCATTCTCCTCCCTTCCTTCACCAGTCTCATCGTCCAGACCTGCCCTACCTATTCCCGTACTCCGTTCACCTCGACACGGCCTCTACACCGTTGACTGAACTCGAAACCAGACGGCCCAATAGCCCCTGTTTTCCTTCCTGGCCACCCAGCTCACCTCCCTTCACGGTGGCTACACCAAACTCTTCCCTGGACCTCTCTAAGCCTAACCCAGCTAACCAGAACCATCGACTCTCGCCCAAACTTTACGACTCGCCGTTTGAAACTCACGGCAAAACTGAGGACACAGAACACCTTCGTCGTCTCGCCTCCACCGTGCACTCCCCCGTCACGGCAACCACCATAGACGGTTCCTGAGATGTTTCTAAGCTCAACCCAAGTCCTCAACACTCTCGACTCAACCTCAGCCATCTCGATTTCCGATTTGAACATTTACGGGAAAACAGAGCCTAAACGCAGAGCTGAGGGATTACCTGAAATCGTCCACCGCCGTGCTCGCCGCCACGTTCCTTGGAGTCCATAGAGCCGCCTCAGCCTCCTCTCGAGTTCCCCTGCATCGTACACGGCTACCGCGCCACCATAAGCTCACGCCTCCTCCCTGTTTCCTTTGAATTTCCCGTGGTTCCCAACCGCACAACCACACGACTTCCTCACCTCCCCAAACTTCTTACCGTCTCCCTTTCACTCTCTGGACACCCACACACACTCATAACTCAACAGCACCCTCGATCAACCTTTCAATTCTCTCAATTTCCTCCCACAATCTCCCACTGTTTCTGTTTCCCTCTGCCCACAAACAAGAACACGGGCACGGTTGCACCCCAATTATTTGGGCCGTGTATGTACAGGATTCAACCAGAACCCTCTAGTCCCTCAACACGTGTCACCATCCAATCCATGCACTCCCACATGGCCCAATCTCAGCCCTTCATTTTCCTTCTCTGCTGCACAAATCCCAATGTGAAAAAAGTCCAAACTGCCCCTCCTTTTATCCAAATTTTACGGTTTTGCCACTACCGTTCTAGACCCGTATCTCGCACACCGTAAGTCCGATGAATACGTGCCGCCTGTCATCGAACTCAGGACAACGAGATCTACCTAGCCATCCTCGGTGAACGTACCAAAACCCGATCGTCCAAAAAGTCAACGTTTCCCCTTCTTTTAACCAAATTACGGTTATGCCCTCAACCTTCCGAACATCACAACTTCCTCCTCGGATGTCGGAATCAGGCGTACCACCTGCCTACAGATTCGTGACATCCTAAACTACGTCCTGGTCACTGGTCAACACCCATTTGACCACCCGAACTAAAGTCAACATTTTTGCCCAAGTCAGGGGCAAAATCGTCATTCTAAGCTTACGAACCTATCGGGACCACCTAACCACCGATTAGCCCACTCATCCCATCTGAATCACTCTACTAATCCCGGCTCTCTGGACGGGTTGTTACAGTGAGTGGGTCTTTTGGCATGCATAACTATTTTCATTATACTATTATATGATTGTGTGTATGAGTATGTGGGGTCTTATTGATGGACTGTGTACCGATATCTTATATTATGTGGGCATGTGACCCGTCTGGTTACTATGTGAGTTGTGGAACCATACCGGGATGTCACAAGTCCATACTATTGCACTCGATATATTGACCATATGGATTATTGTCTCCTCCATTGCCTGTGAGGGGTCATGCTACAGAGCGACCGGACCGTAGAGTGGATCAGGAGTAGGATTTCTATGACTAGAGGTCTAGGATGTCAGACATCTGGAATGTCATACCCGGACTGGATTTGGGTATAGGACTCGGGATTGAGACCCCAGGCTGCATGCGTAGCCTTAGGACTGTGACCTTATTAGACGTATGAGACGTCCGACATCCGGGATGTAAGGGTGAGGATATAGGGCGCAATATGATTATGTGTGATGCATTATTATTATTATATTATTGAGTGTGATGATATGATATATGTTACCACCCGTCCTGAATTTCGGGATTAAAGTAGTGACTAATCAAGGATTAGTAAGGTTAATCGGTGATTTGTGGGGTACATTCGGAAGGACGACGCGAAATGACGATTTTTCCCCTTGAATTGGCAAAACATTGACTTTTCATTCTGGCGGTTAAATAGACTTTGACCGATGACTATGACATAGTTCCGGACGTCACGAGTTCATAGACAGGTGGCACGTCCAATTCCGACATTCGAGGAAGAAGTTATGACGTTAGGAAGTTCATGGGTATTTTGGTAATTTGGTTAAAAGGGGAAAATAGTTGACTTTTGACCTGAGAGATCCGATGGCCGGGGGCTGAGGACCGTTATGTAGATCAGGTTGATACGAATCCGTAGACATGCGGCATGCCGAAATCGGACGTCGAACGGGAAAGTTATGGGTCACGGAAGTTCGATTGCACTATGCATGCATTACGAGGCAATGATGAGATGGCAATATCTGATTAGGCAAATATTTTGGTGGGACCCATGGATAAGTGAGAAGTGTCACTCATCCCATTGGTCATTATCCCTAAAAATTGGATCTACCCTAATTAAATACTACTATCCAATTATTTTATAAATGAATCTCACCCACCCCTCATCCTATCCATTCATCTCTACCTCCCCCTCTCATCTCCACCGTCCATCTCCCTCATTTGTTTATCACCATCAAACTTCACCACCGTTCATCATCCCTCTCATTTGATCTCCTTCAAACCATGCCCACCATTGTCACACAAACACCACCACAAAACATCATCTAGTGTGATCAACAATGAGACTAAGGGAGAGTGACTGACCAGATGGACTAGGACGACGGGACGGACTGGGCTGAGCATGGAGGCGACGCGGCGGAGGTGAGAAAGACTCAAACCCGATAACCCGGTTGAACCCATTTTTGGAAATTCATTATTTAACGTTCAAGAACCATTTTGGTTGATTGTGTGAGCTACTAGGGTCTCAGACGAGTCGAATGGGACTGATTTCGAGGGATGGGACGGCAGGAGTCGACGGCAGAAGCCAGTTGCAGGTGGCTGGTTACAGTTCCTTTTCGAACAGGTACGATTTCAACCTTGTTTCTGGATTTTGAGGTTATGAATCGACTAGGGGGAATAAGACAAGGAACTAGGATGAAATAGGGAGAAAAATGGTTGAGAAAACAATGAGAACCAGCCGGGTTGTTTCATTAGTTCCGTCGAACCGGTCTGAACTAATCAACCGGGTCTGGCGCGAGGTAGATGATGAATTGTTCACCGCTCTTGCGGTGGCGCATGGGGGCACGTGGAGGGTATTTTGGGGATGTTTTCAACATGACTTTTAATATATTCAATGTAATGAACATTTTGGGACTGGTTTCGTGTCGATCGGACACCGTCTCGATAATGTTCGGGAAATTCGAAGGTTTAGGATCAAGATTAAAAATACTTAAAAATTCGGGAAAATTACGGGACTTCAATGAGAGGTTAATTAGGTAGTTAGTAACCCTCTAGATTGATTTGGACGGGTTTGGGAGTCCCGGTGATGACGATTAGCCCAGTGAGGCTTACAGCATGCAAATCGAGGCGACAGCTTAGGACGGTCTGTGAGTGGACCTTGATTTCTAAACTGTGATGCATGCATAAATGTTTTATATGGTTTATAGATACGATTCTATGATGATGATTTGGATGATTGTGATTTACATGGTTTCACGTATTTCGAGGCGATTTACGTGCTTGCGTATCGGGCACGAGGTCTAGTTGGTTTACGTATCAGGCTCGAGGCCCAATTGGTTTGCGTATAGGCTCAAGGCCCAGTTGACTTATGTATCGGGCACAAGGCCCATTTGGTTTACGATATCGGGCATGAGGCCCATTTGGTTTACGAAATCGGGCACGAGGCCCAGTTTGTATGTGGATTCGAGCTTAGGGCCCAGTTATGTTTTAAGATTGTGATTTCGGGTCAGGGACCCATAAATCGATTTATGGTTCATGACGGTTTATGGGTACTGGCATGAACCCTTGAAATATTTTTATGGTTCATGACGGTTTATGGGGACCGAGCATGAACCCTTGAAAGGTTTTGAGAATGTTTTCAAATGGTTTTTCGTATACCATCCTTTATATATGGATTGTCTCTTCCGGGGAAGGTCGTTGGCCTGGGTGGACGCTGGAGAAGTCGCAGAGCACTGACTGAGTGGAGTCGCCCCCGTTGGGTTCCTTACTCTCAGAAAGGCTATGGATTATAACCCCCATGGAGGGTCATTGATCTAGGAACATTGACCTGGGTGGACCCTGGGGAGACTTGGGCTTTGAGACCCCAGGTAGCACGCGCGTAGCTCTAGATACCGTGACAGGATTGGTTATATGATTATGATAAACATGATTTCTTGGATTTGTGAAATTGCGTTTTATGGTTGATAAATGGATTTGGGCTGAGATCCCACATATGTTTATTACGTTCTAGATTTCTGTAAATGGTTTTGGGTAGGGGCCCGTATGGATTTGTGACAAGACCAATCCCGATTATCCCTCGATAGTCGTGAAGGAACCTGCTCCCGTCTGACAATAACGCTAAAGTACCAAAAGTAACCTTACATATATACATATACAACACAACAAATGACAGACATTGTCAGACAAGGGATAGTTAAGTTTTACAGGACCGTTGACATTACAAGTTTGACTAGTCAATAGGTTCACAGAGCATATGTAATATTACAAGTAGGGATCAAAATCCTACTCTGTACGGTGTCTGAGTGCGCAACGGTCTACTTATTCCTCTGCCTCGATACTAGCCCCCGTACCTATGCACTGGCCTGAAGGGTAAATAAAACATCAAAGGTGTGAGTGGAAAAAAAATAAACTTTTAGAAATACATTTATCAAAATACATTCTTACCCTTCAGTTTCATAAACAAGCATGCATATCATAAATCATGAGTAAAATATATCTGGACACAAACATAAATCTCAAACATCAATAAAACCACGGGACCCATTTCTATAACCAATCTCATATAGTCACGTTATCGCTGCAACGGGTGAAAATCAATAGGCTCAAGGACCGCTCAAAATCTGAGCATCCGCCGCTGTGAACACATCACCAGCCGGCAATCCAGATCGTCGTGAACACATCACCGACCGATCTCCATATAATCAAGCACAACTGATCTGAGTCGAGCCTCCCTCGGCTGCACGAGAACAGACCGTGCTACTTGACCTCTCCGGGTTAAGCACATCCATCGCGGAGGCGAGCATTATCTCCAGGGTTCATTCCGGGGAAACACATTCCTAACCAGAAGTCCTAATATCCAAGGTGCACTCCGGGGGAAACATATTCCACCCCGAAAGCCCTATATATCTGCAACATATCACCATCAAAAACCAGTGAAAACAGTTGCATTTGAAATCAAAACCATTTTCAACACAAGGTCTCAGCCCAAAACATAGTTTCCTCAAAATCCATAAAATCAGAGTCCTGATTATTTCATAAATCCGAATACCATCAATATCATCATTTAATCACATGGAAATACCAATCCAATCAAAATCACATTTTCATTGGGTCTCAAGCCCAAAATATCAATTTCACGCACGGCCGTGCAATTGCAACCTCAGTTACCTGCGTGCAATCGCAACCTTAGTTGCCATTTTCACGTAAATCCATAAAACATATCCACAAAGCATTACAATTCCATCAAATCATTTCCCGACTCATAATCCGAGTCAAAACCAATCTCAATTCCCAGGCCTTCGCCCAAAACAACAATTTCACAGTTTTCTCGAAAATCGTGCCCAAAATCATATAAAACAATATAATATTCCCAAAATCCGGAAATCATCATATCGAAACATTAATCAAGCTAATTCATTTCAAATCATACAATAAAGCATTTAAAACATATATGCATGTGTTCAGGGTAGAAAACAAAAGTCCACTCACACATAGTCCAGACTGTTCAGTCTCGAGCTGCTCATTCTCTTCCGACATCCCGGGAATATTCTGACCTGTCAAACAAAGTAATTTAAGGTTACTAGGTTATCACATAACCCTACATACGAATTCCCTAATCGTCGAAATTTAATAATATTATTTAAACATAAACAATACACTTCGGGTACTCGAAACTACTCTGAATCCACATCTGATTGACCCGAAACCAACGCCAATAGGTTCGTATCATCGAGCACATCAAAACACATATTGACCACTTTCCTGGAAACCCATCCACGCTCCCTCACGCGTTGCCGCAAGCGGCTGCTCGTGAAAGCAACACGCGTGAACAGTGGTGCTACAGTGTCATCCCTTAAGCCCGATTCTCTGTTAAACGGGTCGTGAACCCGCGATCAGACCCTGTACAATCTTCCTCAATTCGACCTCGATTTCTTCCATTCTTTCATCTAATTCCATCTAAACCATCTTAATTTATGTTCTGTAAACTTAATTGCTTCAATTACACCCGTAATCCTTACCTCCCACGGTGAACCTTTAAATGGGGTTCATTATCGAGCTCACTCAATTCGTCCCAGTTTTCAAAATTAATTTACACAGAGAGCATCTTGAGAGTGAAATAAACATTTTTACATAATCAATTTCACAAGTTCTTACCTCCAGCTATTCGAACCCAAGCTCGATTGTGAGCAGAAATTGGAGCCTCTGTTCTTGCTCAAAACAGCGTCGATTTCCTTCGTTTTGGTTGTGTACTGGTTCGAAATGGTCTCAGAAGGTTCAATACAATGTCAAATTTGATCCTTGCGGCTTACAACTTTCAATTCAAATTTTACTTTGTTTTTCAAATATTCAGGTTTCTCGTTTTCTCTCTGGCCCTCGAGTTTTCTATCTATCTTAACCTCTCAATTGCCCCAGGTTTCTCAAACACATTCAAATGGTCTCTGGGTGGTCTCTAGCTAGATCGAAGGAGATTAATCTCTTTGTTTTGTATGTATGTTTGGTTTAAATGGTGAAATGTTTCAAACGGTGGAATGGGCGGTGTACAAAGACACTCAATCCATCCTTAGGCCACCAGGTGTCCCTAATCAACGGAAAGGGCTATCACTTTGGTGATTCAGCTAAAATTTGTCATTTGACCATTTTGCCCTTCACGTGACAAATTACCGTTTTGCCCCTCAACTTCACAGACCCGTAACTTTTTCATCCGAGCACCGTTTTCGACATGCCACCTGTCTACGAATTCAGCGTCTCGAGACCTACACAATGGTCCTCGAAAATTGTACAAAAAGTCAACATTTAACCACACCCCCTAAGGGTAAAAACGTCATTTTACATATTATTTTAAGATTTTACATTATTTGGATTTTTGGGGCGTTACAATTTGGTTATTGAAACATATGTGGATTGATAAATGGTTTTACTATGCATGCATGCTTTTTAGTGAAGGGCATAAAGGTCTTTTATGAAATATGTTTTATAAACTCTTTTATTTTTGTCCACTCAGAGTCTTTATGTTTTCAATACCCTTCAGGTTGAATACGGTGCGGACTGTAGCAGAGACCGAGACATCACATACCTCCTCCGGATCCTGGCGTACTCTGGAAGCCGATCAGGCTAAAGGTTCAAATTTTCCCTGGTCTGACACTCCGTGTCAGACGGGATCAGGAGCGTCCCTCGTTAATCCCGGGGGGATTGGGACGGGCCCTGACAATATATGGTTGATGATGTGTGATATGTTTCAGTTTACTATATATATATAAATGTTTTGACTCAAATGCATGCATGATTTGAAAATGGAGGGGTAAAACAGTATTTTTATTATGTATTATGAGCGGTTTTGAAACGTCCTTTTTTTCCGGCCCACTCACACTTTCATTATTTTCTTGACCCCCCCAGGACGTGACCTAGAGGTAAAGGCAGGTCCCGAGGCGGAGACAGTGTCTCATTGCTGTTGCGTACTTGATACCTTGGTTGGGTAGGTCGAGCACCATTTTGTAAAACTGTTATTCAAGCTCGTAATTTTGTAGTGCTCTCTATCCCTTGTCTGGCACTGTTTGACCCATTTTCGGATGTATTTGATTTTTCAAACGTTTATTATGCATTATTTAACCTGTTATGGATATTTTGGTCATTTTCTGGGATTGTGTCAGATGGGAGCATGGAGCAGGGCTCATCCCCACGTGGTCCCTGAGGGATTGGGATGGGTCCTGTCATCCAATACCAGATGCTTAGCAGAAAATATACTCACCGAATGCACAAGGCCAGGCAAGTAATCACTAAATACGCTCAGCATGTTGGCCGTATACGCCTGTCATGGAGAGGGATAAACCTCTCGTAAAGACAGGGCCAACTGATAAATTTTATAGACTCCTGATCATACTTGGGAAGGAACATGTGGAAACCAGGATCTACCAAGATGGACAAAAAGCTTTGAGCGGATGGTCGGAGACAGATAGATCCCCACTCAACCTAGGCAGACTCACTTTCCCTTAGGAAGCATCTTGACCAACAAAGGGATAAACTGGTTGGATGTCCGCAGAAAATAAGCCATAGCATGCCCCCTACACTGAGAAACTAAACCCAATAAAGGTCTCATAGGGCGCCAACTCACCACAGGAAGTCTTGAGTTCAAGATGCTTCTACTGAATCTGCCTTTTCTCCCTTCCCCCTTCATCCCCTGCAATAATCATTTGAGTGGGCATCAAGGTTCTATATCTCGCCACGAGATGGACAGATCCACCCGCAGTACCTACCATTGTAACCAACGCGACGAGCCTTATTAAAATGACCCGGATCCCGAGAAAATGTAATTCAGAAAAAATTGGAGTCAAAATGTTGAATTTTTATCATGACCTCTTTTAGGTGATTCGAGAAGACCATTACGAAGGTCTCGGAACCCCGAGTTTGCAGACAAGCAACACGCCAAAATCAGAGATTGTATAAGGTCATTTCAGGTCAAGAACCCTTAAGGGCATTTTGGTAATTTAAGTTAAAAGAGCATTTTGGTCATTTTCTTTTTGAACCTATGGGAAGTTTCCATGTTTCAAGACCTAGAGAAATCAAACATTTCTCTCCCCCACCAACTTACTCCCTTGCTTATAGGTGTGGATATGTATGTGCCATGTGTTTGTTCGGTGAACATTGGCCTAAGGCCATGAACACTTGGGAATCACCCACTGTGAGGGGAAACTGAGAGAGAGACGGTTGAGTGTTTGGGAGGAGAGAAAGGTAAAGAGAAATAGAGAGGGAGTTGCTTAAGGAATGAGAATAAAGGGGGAAAGGACGATCAGACCTGGAAAGCCCGAAATTAAAACTTCCACAGGTTTGCTTTCGGGTTATTGGTTAGGCTAAGGAAATCGGAAAACCAAGCCAACTAATCAATTATATTTAATCAGGCAAGTACAACAGACCCAAAAACTTGAAGGTTGGTTGTTGGGAATCGGTGCAGGGTACAGGTCGAACTTTAGCCGAGAGATGAAGGTATTTTCCCTTGCATTATGGTTTTTCTTTCATCGTTTTGTGATCATAGATCCAACCTAGGGGATAGTATAGATGGTAATAGTGAAAGAAGGATTGTAAAAGTACAAAAAAGAAGGAGAAATATCTAGGTTAGAATCGCGAGTCTGAGCGACCAGTTTTGCTGAAAACTGGGTCTACAGAGGTTGAACATGAACAGTTCGTGGCGCGTGGCTCCCACTCGTAACCACTTTGGGTGACGCATGGGGTAGCATGAGAGAGAGCTTCAAGGCGACGTCAACATGAAAATTCATGTTCTCGACGATACGAGTCTAACAGTACAATTTTAGAGGCGATCAGATATCGTCTTGTTCCAGTTTTGACTGTCCAAAGATATTGGCATTATTTTAATACGTATTATAATGGAAAATTATGGGATTAATGTGTTAGTCAATTGGGATGATTAGTAACCCTTGGGAGTAATTTTTGATAGGATATGACATCCCTGGATTTTTCAGGGAAGCGTACAATGTGGTTCGACCACGTGTTAGGTATGTGTAAGTGAACGTTTATTTTTATTAAAATAATATGTGAGGACCCGTGCCTTGGAGACATGGTTAGCAATCCCACAACGCCCGGGGGGGTCTGGGGGATGCGCCTTATATGTGTGAGCGTACATCTATCCAACATGAGACCTTTTGGGAGCTTACTGGCTTTGGATTCCTGGAAACTCCAAATTTAAGCGAGTAGGGATAGGTGCAATCTCAGGATAGGTTGTAAGGATCCATGCCGGAAATTAGGGTTAAGACAGTGATTAAGAAGGGATTAGTGAGCTTAATCGGTGGTTAGTTGGTTACGATAGGACCGTTAGCGTAGAATGACGATGTTGCCCCAAGTTCGGGCAAATAGTTGAATTTTAGTTCGGGCGATCAAGTGGGTATTGACCAGTGACTGTGACGTAGTTCGGGACGTCACGAATCCGTAGACAGGTGGCACGCCCGATTCTGACATCCGAGGAGGAAGTTGTGATGTTCAGAAGGTTGAGGGCATAACCGTAATTTGGTTAAATTAGGGGGAAAAGTTGACTTTTTGTACAATTGGGTTCTGAGACGTTGACCTAGGACCGTTAGGTAGATCTCGTCGTCCTGAGTTCAACGACAGGCGGCACGTGTTCATCGGACCTAGGATGCGTAAGTTACGGGTCTAGAAAGGTAGTGGCATAATCGTAATTTAAGTCACAAGTGAGGGGCATTTTGGTCTTTTTGTGTCTTGGGATTTGGGCCAATCTGATAAGGCCAGGTGTACAATGTAGATTGAGATATTTGTGAGAGAGATGAGGGGATGGTGACATGTGGCAAGGGTTTAGTGGATTCCAGGATTTTACACGGTTCCAATTATTTGGGCTGTTAATCGTGCATTCGAGAAAACAGAGACAGAGTGAGGCTGAGAGGGAATCGACCAGGTGAAGGGTGGTGAGTGCTATTGTGAGCTGGTGAGAGTGAATAGAGTTTAAGGGATAGTTGAGGAGTGAATTGGTGGGGTTGTGTGATCGTGAGTGAGTAAGGAGGAAGGGTGAGCTCACGGGGAAAACCAGAAAAACAGAGAGAGCTGAGGGAGTTGGTGGTGGTGTGGCCGTGTGTTGCTCCAATTGGACTCGAGAGGAAGCTGATACGGCTCTGTGGACTCTAGGGAAAGCGGCGGCGAGCACGGTGGTGGACGGTTGCAGGTAATTCTTCATCCCCGTTAACTTGCTCTGTTTTGCCGTGATTTTCAAACCCTTAGTTGTGGACTTAGGGACTGAGTCGAGGGATTTGGTGAGTTGGGTGAGCTTCAGTGAGGTCCTAGGAACCGTCTAAGGTGGTTTCCGTGATGGGGGAGTGACTGGGTGGCTGGGAACCGAAACACGGGACTGATCGGGTTTGGTTTCAAGTTTGAGACGACGGGTTATAGGCTGTGTCGAGGTGTGAGAGTAAGAGGAATAGGTTGTTTAGGACTGGACGGTGAGGATGGTGAAGAGAGGAGTCGAAACGGTGCAGGAACGGCGGAGAACCGGGTACGCCGGTTTAGACCGGTTTGCCAAAGGAAGACGACGATGAACAGTAACACTGTGTGTATGCGTGTGAGGCCCACGCGCAGCCACTTTGGGCGGCGCGTGGGGGCGCGTGCGACGGTTTCCGGTGAAGATTCCAACTGAGTTTTTGTTCAAAATGTCATAACGGATCCATTGGAATAGGTTTTGGGTTATTCGGACGTCGTTTGAAGTTAGTTCTACGAGGTTGAAGGTTTAGGGTTCCGGTTCGTTATGCTTAGGACCCGAGGATTTTTGTGGGAAATTAGGAGAGTCTTAGTAGATGTGTTAGTGACGTTCTTTGGTGACTTGTGACAGGATCGGGAGTTCCCGAGGAAGCTGAAGAACGTACGGGACGTACGGGGCGCGAGTGACGTGACAGTGACTGTGAGTGAACCCCTTCTCTAAGCTCAAGCGTGCATGACTGTTTTCTATAATAATTTTATGGTTTTACATGTGGTTTCATGATTGTTGAATATGCTATGTTGGTTTTACACAATTGCACGTTTTACGAGAAAATGTGGATTTCTGATTATGATGTTATAGTCTTGGGATTTCAAATGATAAATGGTTTTCAATGATTTTAAATGGAATTTGAGACATGATTTGATAATCGAGATTTTCGGTTTTAGAATGGGATTTCGAGAATCGAGATTTGGTTTTAAAGTTGAAAAGTGGATTTCCGGATTTGGGTTCGGAATAACGGTTTTGGATGTCGGAAGGGCATCAGACCAGTGTTTTCGGATTCGAGTTTGGATAAAGATTTTGAATTGGTTTTCAAATGGTTTTGGATTGGATTTGCTGGATCTGGTTATTGGGTTTAAAGACCCGGATATTGTGATTGACGGGGGATGGGCCCAGATTGGGTTTAAAGACCTGGATTGAGTTTAAAGACTCGAGAGTTTAAAGACTCGGATATACTGATATTTCCCCCGTAGGCCTGTTGAGTTTAAAGACTCGGGAGTTTAAAGACTCGGATATTATTGAGGCCTGGATTGAGTTTAAAGACTCGGATAGGTCCAGCAGGTTTGATCGGATAATGATTGTTTGAGTCTATGACGTGATTTCTGTAACTGCTTTCAATTCTATTTTTATGACGATCTTTATGTGATTTATAACTGATTTCAGTAAATGGGTTATGCATGTGTGATTTCAAAACGGAGGGCTAAAACCAGGGTTTTCTTATGAAATGGTTTTTTAGAAACTTTTCTTTTATTTATGGTCCATTCACACCTTCTGTTTTAAATTGCCCTCCAGGTCGTGGAGCTAGCGCGGGGGTTGACGTTGAGGTAGCGTCGGAGGCATAGAATACTCGAGAGTGACCCCGGAGTGCTTTACATTTTCCGTTGTACGTGTACCTTGTTTATCGGTTTTCGTTTCTTTGTTTTTGGGTACTATGCTCTGTAAAACTTTGACTTCGGGATGTTTAAATTTTTCTCCTGCGTCTGGCATGTAATCTGGTGGTTTTTGTGAGTTTACTTTGGTTTTGCGTGTCGGGGTGTCAGACGGGAGCAGGATTTACCTCGGTTTTCGGGGTGGAACTGAGGTGGGTCCTGACATTGGTAACCCACTAGGAAGTTTCACGTGAGCTCTTGAGAACAAAACTGTGAGGGCTCGACCCAAAGCGAACAGTATTCTGTTGGAGAAGGTCTGGTTGTGACATAATATCCTTGCATATCTATGTGTTTTAAATGTGTTTTTAATGTGTTTTTATGTATTCTTGGTGATATTTGAGTGATTGGACACTTATATCAATTCTGACTATTTTATGAATATTTTATTATTATTAATAGTATAATTATTATTATATTGCACAATTTACGAGATTTTTCGTATGACATATTTTTTAATATCGTTTCGATTTTTGATCTGAATTGAATACGATTATGACACATTATTTTGGTAGTGTCTGATCAATTGGAGTTTATATGGATTTTATGGAATTTTGATGATTTTACAGAGGTTTTAGTTTGACACGTTTTGCGAGGAAATTGGGTTTATTATGTTTTGGACTAGAGTTTTGGAAAATGAATTTATATTTGTTATGACATGGTTATATGATTTTGATGATGATGGATGATTTTGACATGATATTACAGATTATTTAATGATTCGGTTTAGGGGTTTTGATAAGATTGTGAGTTGGGCTTAGGGCCGAGTTTTGATATTAAGTTGAACCCTTGAGTTCGGTTTGGATTATGGAAATATTTTCTGGTTATATGTGTGATATGAGGTTGGATAGTGATATAATGTGGAAACCCTCCTCGATATACCGGATTGTTGAGTTAGGCCTAGATGCGGCATCCCTAACAGTCATTCGCATATTGTATCCCTGAATGGCTATGGTATGGTTGATGTCCAGATGTAGTATCCTTGGACGGCCACTCAGATATTGTATCTCTGAGTGGCCACTTGGACGTAGAGCTGGGCTTCGTAGACCCCGAGTGGTTATATGTTAATATTTGCCTAGCATGAGATATGTGGTTGGACACCCGGATGATGGATCCCTGTGTGGGCCCTCAGATGATGTATCCCCGAGTGGCTTTGAGATGTGATGATTTGACAGACATCGAGGATAGGGTTATTATGTTATGATATTGACTTGGTTTGTTTACTTGGTTATGTTCATTCAGGTGCTGGTATTTTCATATAGTTTTATATGGCTAGGTTTTATGGTGATTTTACATATTATGGATTTACTTGGTTTCTCATTAATTTTCCGATATTTGGAATCTTTCTTGATGCATGCATAGTTTTTGTAAAACGAAGGGTAAATAGTATGTCTTCGATTAAGTATGTTTTAAAATCTTTGTTTTGTCCACTCACATGGTTTTCTTAGTTTTGAAACCCTATAAGGTCGTTGAACGAGAATCGAGGTTGCTCACGGGACGGAGGCATGTGCTCACAAGAAGACGGGAATCCCTGATTTGACAGAGCTTCAAGGGTACTTTTGTACCTTATGTTACGTGTCAGATGGGAGCAAAACCCTAGGTATGTTATGTATGGTGTTTATTGGGTTGGGTCTTGTCAACTTGGTTTTAAACCTTAGGTTTTGATATGTGCTCGACATTGCTATGTCTCCAAGATGTGAGCCTTGTGCTTGGTCAGGTAATGAGATAAAAATGGCAATCTCGAGGTAGTTTTTAGGCTAGATGTGAATTGGTTATAAGAGATATGTGTTATTAGTACAACTCGTCTAGATTAGGCGAAGGGTTGTATGTGTTGTACAATAGTTCGATACTTTGATATTTGCAATGTTGGATTGAATTCGCATTGAGAATAGTGAATGTCATGTCATAGTAGGGGGACACAGTCGTATGACTTCATATAATAAGTGAACTCGCTAGTGGAAATTAGTGTAATGGTTGGTATGTTAGATGGAAGGTCTTTTGTCGTATCCGATGTGTATAGTAATGTTTGGCCAACAATTATAGGTAACAAAGCTTATTTGATTTGGAAAATAAATTGGAATAGGAGTCCGGATATTCGGTGAGGGCTTGGATGTGAATTGTGTTGTCGGAATAAGAATTGGGAAGAGCCGAGAGGCGGTGGTATTGTAATTAAGTGTATCAAGCGTAGTGTGAAAAGTGGTAATACAGAAGATCCACCGCCTGTTGCGGACAAGTGATATATTTTCGTGTGTAAGTAGGTTAGATGATTTTCTTTATGATTGATCTATGATTTTGGTGTTGATCAAATTAACTTATACCCTTGCCATGCTTAAGGATTTAGTCACGGTAATTTGGTCATCTTTGATTTAATTGGGAAAAGGGTTATTAACCTAAAGGGTAAGAAAAGTCTCGAACATAGGGAATAGTGACGGACTTGAATCCAGAAGTCAGTGAGTTTATAAGTTGGGTTAGGCTATAGGATGGATTGCCTTGTGTTTTGGGCTTAAAGTTGTACGTGTACAATTGTTAGTAGATGTTTGGTAAGAGTGTGTGATACTGTTATGGCCTCTTGATCCATAACTTGTTCAACATGAAGGTTGATTATTGTTATTTCAATGTATGATTGTGCCTTAAAATATGACTATTTCATCTATGGATTAAAATGGTAGATTGAATTGGTGGTATTGATGTCATATTCAGATTTTCGATAGTTATGAGATGTATGTTGTGGTATTGTCCAAAGAAGGAGTGTGAAGCAGATGCTATTTTGAGTAGGAAAATGACTAAACTTTTATGTTGTAGCTCCACAATGCTAGTTAGTGACACTAAGGAATGTTGATAAGTGTACTGAGGTAACTGATAATGGAGTTGGGATAGTCATGCTATTACGCCAAAAAGTAAGGTGTGTTGTAATGGAAGCTAAATGAGTGTGGTAGTTATCTCTGAGTCATGAGAAGATGTGGGAATTATTGAGTAGGGAGATTGGCATGCTAGCTTCTAAATACCCAAAGGAATAGTGGTAGGATATTGGGGATTAGGTATGTTTATGATTATCTATACATGTGTCCAGATATTTATCTTGTGTTATGACTAAAATGGTTTGATGAATTCTGGATTTGGGAATGATTTCTAGACACTGTTCCAAAATGGTTTGTGGGACTATTTCTGGAAACACCATGGTGGTGCACATTCCCTATCGAAATGTTTTGCCTTGATATGGAACATAAATGTTAAAGGAAATGATTTTATTAGATTTGATGTATGTTTCCCACACCAACCATCCAGTAGCAAGTTGTTATTTTCCTCTAGATGTTTGGTGTTTCCGAAGACGTCACGATTTCACAGCTTGGAGATGAGTAGTTACATGGGCGACTCAGCCTCGAGACTACTAGATAATGACATCGCCTGGATGTCGTTCTTTCCTGGGATGAACTCGAATGTGAGGATTCCAAGTATCTATATGTAGAACCGACATCGTGACTGACATTTTGTAATGCCTCGAACTTTTAATTAAATCTAAATTTGGAAATTTTATGTGAAAGGACCATTTTTCCCTAAGGGTAAAATGTTGACTTTTGACCAGGACACTATTTGGATTTTGACCGAAGCCTGTTACGTAGATTCAGACTTCACGAGTCCGTAGACAGAAAGCACGTCGAAATCGGACGTTCGACGAGAAAGTTATGGGTCACGGAAGAAAATTGGCACTATTCATGCATTTCGAGGACATGTACAGTTGGTTAGAAATAATTGGTTCAAAAATATCTGAGTGGGCTAATGGATGAGTGACAAGTGTCACTCATCCCATTGGCCCAAGGCCCTAAATTCATGCATCATACATATCTTCATCCTCTTTGTTATGTGTAAACCGAAACCTAAACAAACCCAAAAACAAAACCCGCAAACCAACACAAAACCACCATACTTCATCCTTTACAATTTGAGTGGAATGGAGAGTGACAGAGTGAGAAGAGACGAAAAGGACGGTGGCGACGGCTTAGATAACCGTGCACGATGGCTAGAAATTAGAAAGGTAGGCCGATTTTGGTTAAAAAATCTTTTTTTAGTTATGGGGTTTGTTAGGCTGTTTTAATGATTGCAGATGATTCCTAGGGGTTGTACCAGTTCTTAGGGACCAAAACCGCGGAAAGAGGCGGCTGGAATCCCCTAGAAATCGACGTTGAAGGTTTCCTGAAGCTCATCAAGCTTGGAAGGTGATTTCTAGACCCTTTCAACTAATTTTGAGTCCATATATCGCTTCCTGGGATCATTGCGAGTTGATAGGAAGAAAAATGGTCGAAAATAGTTAAGGAATGAGTGAGATACGACCAGGTCGGGTCGCTGGCTAAATCGACTCGTTATAGAGAACTGGGTCAACCTAGCTGGAGGTTGACATTGATGACGTTTTACTCCACGTCATTATCTGTCATATTTTTCAGTCCACGTCGCAAATCAGGCAATGCCATGTGGCAGGCTGTCAGGTACCGTCAGCTGTCAGGCCCAGTTAGCATGTCGGACCACGTAGACCAATCAGGTGGTGCAACGTGGAAGGCTATCAGAGTTGACATTGTCAGATCTAACAGGTGTCAGAAATCAGGTTGACGTCATTATGTTGTCAGCCTTTGACTGTCGTGGACCGCTGTTGACTTGAGTTGACCGGTGTACACCGTCGTTGACTAGTGACGACCACCGTTGATAGAACTTCGATCGACGTGTAAAGGCGCGAGAAACCGAATTTTGAGGTGAAATCGTTCATGTTCAAAAGGTCTCGACGTTCTGAATTCAATGGTGGTAGTTTCAGGTGGATCAGAGACCCTTTGATAGGTCATTTAGGGGTTCTTAGCCTTAGGAAACGTGTTTCGAATGTGTTTCAGGTATCGGGCTTTTTGAGGGTTTAGTGTCAGGACCCGTCCCAATTCCCCCGGGATTTGAACCTTTAGCCTGGCCGGCTTCCAGAGTACCCCAGGATCCGGAGGAGGTATGTGATGTCTCAGTCTCTACTACAGTTCGCACCGTATTCAACCTGAAGGGCATTGAAAACAGAAAGACTGTGAGTGGACGAAAAGTAATAGTTTGATAAAACACATTTCATAAAAGACCTTTATACCCTTCACTAAAAAGCATGCATGCATAGTAAAACCATTTATCAAACCACATATGTTTCAATAACCAAAACCATACGGGCACCTGCCCAAAACCATTTACAGAAATCTAAAACATATTAAACATATGTGGGATCTCAGCCCAAATCCATTTATCATCATTAAACACAATTTCGCAAATCCATTGAATCATGTTCATCAATGTCATATAACCAATCTTGTCACAGTATCTAGAGCTATGCGCGTGCTACCTGGGGTCTCAAAGCCCAAGTCTCCCTAGGGTCCACCCAAGTTAATCTCTGTATATCAATGACCCTCCTTGGGGGTTATAATCCATAGCCTTTCTGAGAGTAAGGAATCCAACGGGAGCGACTCCACTCAGTCAGTGCTCCGTGACTACTTCGGGGTCCACCCAGGCCAACGACCCTCCCCGGAGGAGACAATTCATATATAAAGGATGGTATACGAAAAACCTTTTGAAAACATTCTCAAAACATTTCAAGGGTTCATGCCCGGTCCCCATAAACCGTCAAGAGCCATAAAAACCTTTCAAGGGTTCATAATGGTCTCCATAAACCGTCATGAACCATAAATCCATTTATGGGTCCCCGACCCGAAATCACAAACTTAAAACATAACTGGGCCCTAAGCCCGAATCCACATACAAACTGGGCCTCCGGCTCGAATCGTAAACCAACTAGGCCTCGTGCCCGATTTCGTAAACTAAATGGGCCTTGTGCCCGATGCCTTATTAATCAAATTGACTTCAGGTCCAAGAGTTCGTAAATCTAATGGGTCTCGTGCCCGGTCCATATTTCCAAATCCAAAATCGATTCAAGAACCAATCGAGCCTCTGACCCGAGAACGTAACTAAATGGACATCGAGTTCGAGGGTTTCAAAACAAATGGGTCTTGAACCCGAATTTACCTTTTCGAATCTAAAACCATTTCTAAAACCATAAGCACAGAAAATAAGTGTAAAATCGTAAACCTCGATTTACGTGCAAGCACGTAAAATTCCTCGAAATGCGTAAAACCATATAATTCACCAATATCCAAATCAACATCATAGAATCATATCCATAAAACATATAAAACATTTATGCATGCATCACAGTTTATAAATCATCCTAAGCTACCGCCTCGAATTGCGTGTCGTAAGCCTCACCAGGCTAATCGTCGTCACTAAGACTCCCAAACCTATCCAAATTAATCTAAAGGGTTACTAACTACCTTATTAACCTTTCATTGATGTTCCGTAATTTTCCCAAATTTTTAAAGTATTTTTAAACTCGATCCTAAACCTTCGGATGTCCCGAACAATATCGAGACGGTGTCCGATCGACACGAAACCAGTCCTAAAATGTTGGTTACATCGAATAAATTAAAAGTCATGTTGAAGTCATCCCCAAAGCATGCTTCACGCGCCCCCACGCGCCGCCCATAGGGGCTGCACATGAAGCCCACGCGCCACACTATTCATCGTCTTCTTCCTCCAGCAAACCCGGTTCGCCTGGTTCAAACTAGACTAGATCGGTCTGAACCGGCGCGACCAGTTCACTGTCCAATCTCTCCTATTTTTGATCCAATTCAGTCCATTTTCATTCTAATCTCTTCCTAATCTCATTTCCTATCTTTCTACCATTTAAAATCATGAAAAATGATTAAAAATCTCACCTTCCATGATTAAACCATAAGTTTGATCTTCAAGCTCGATTTATTGACTTTCTAGCCATCATTTTCTATCCAAATCGATCCTCCTCGGGTTGCCTTGGGCCCTAGGTCATAGTAGAATTAAAAGGAACTCAAAACCACGATAAAACTCAACTTCCGATTTTTGAAAATAAAAAGGTCAACGGGTTCGGTTGACTCACCCCCGCCGTGAGCCGCCGTGGCCCCCGTCCTTGCCACTCTCACCTTCCCATTATTCCTCCCACAGATGTATGGATGCAAGTATGGTGATCGTGTGATGTGGTGTGTGTTTTGCTGGTTTAGGGAGGAAGAAATGGTGTTCGGGTTTTTGAAGAGAAACAAAAGAAGATGACTGATGATAGTAACAGGGAAGGGAAAATGGACGGCAGAGATTGAGAGAGTTGATGAGATGAAGGGCTAGGATGGAAAGTGGGTAGGATTAAATTATAAAATAATTAGATTAATATTATTTAATTAGTTAGATCCACTTTTTAGGGAAGCCACCAATAGGATGAGTGACACTTGTCACTCATCCATGGGTCCCACTTAAAATATCTTCCCAATTATATATTTCCACATCATCATTGCCTCGTAATGCATGCATAGTGAAATCGAACATCCGTAACCCATAACTTTCCCGTTTGAAGTCTGTTTTCAGCGTGCCGCCTGTCTATGGATTCGTATCGACCCAATCTACGTAACGGTCCTTGGCCCTTGACCATCGGACCACTCGGGTCAAAAGTCAACACTTTACCCACGACTAGGGGCAAAACGGTCATTTTGCGTCGTTCGTCCGATTTCGCTCAACTAATAACCGATTAACCTTACTAATCTAATCTCGGAATTTAGGACGGGTCGTTACATTTCGTGTATGAACATGTATAGACATTAGTGACCCTTAAATGTGATTTGGATAGGCCCGGAGACTTTGGACTAGCTCGGTTATAGAAATAACGTTGAGGTTTCGCACGGATAGTGGATCGAGTATGAGTGGACTGTTTGTTTTAAAACTAAAATGCATGCATAGCTGTTTTGAATACTTTATTACATGATTTAAGTATAAATTTTTTGATATTGTGATTTGATGATGATGTGGAATGTAATCATCGGTTTATGAAACGTTTTACGGATTTTCGGGAAAACAAGTTTTTGGACTTGAGACCCGATGCAATGATGATTTGACTTAGATTTAGAGTCAACGAGAAATTGAAAGGAAAGAATGTATTTCAACGGGATTTGAATAACGATAAATTAAGATTTGAATAACGATAAATTGGGATTTATAAACAAGTTTTGGACACGGTTTTCTGGTGGTTTTTGTGGAACAAATTTGTGAGAATCATGTCTCGTGCATAGGCCCAACTAAACAGTGTTTATTCCGATTTGAGACATAAATGATTTTCATATGATTTTTCACCGGATTTGGTTATGGTTCCACATATATCATCTTGGGTGAGTTGGTTAGTCTCCTCTAGATGTCGAGGATCCTAAAGTAGTCACCGTGCACTACCTGAGATGAGTGATTCCTAGGAGAGGCTTAGGATTAGGAGTACAAGATTTTGATATCATTCTAGACGCAATAGATCCGGGGTAGGCACCCCTTGTTGATATCTCCCCGGATGTCGTTGAGTTGTATCCTGGGGAAGTACTCAGAGATGAGACCCCGAGTTGCACATGTAGCATTATAAATCGTGACTTGTTTTGATTATAGACATAGTGGATGTCGAGACATCACAGATGTCTGAGGATGGGGTCTATTGTGTTTCACTGATGTGTGTGTGTCCAGATGTAGGTATATGTATGTGTGATTTGACTATTTTTTATACGATTTATCTTACATGCATGCATGTTTATAAAATGGAGGGTTAAACTATTGATTTTTCAAAATGAGTTGATAACTTATTTATTTTTGGTCCACTCACATTTTGACTGTTTTTATTGGCCCTCTAGGACATGATATAAAGGCAGGGGCGAATACCGAGGCTGAGGCTTAGACAGTACTGCTGCGTACTTGACACCCTACGGGGTAGGTTTTAGTACTTGTATTGTACTGACGTATAAATATATATATATGCTCGATCCGGTATAATAGATACGTATCCTTTTTCTAACAATGTGGTAGTGTACTCTATATGTTTATATTCGAACCCATAATGTAATGCCCCGAAAATCCAAAAAATTGTAAAAATATTAAAATATGTGAAAATGACGTTTTTACCCCTGGAGAGACATGGCTAAAAGTTGACTTTTTGTTTGGAATACTTTTTGAACATTTTTCTAGTGCCGTTGTATAGGTCTCGGAACGCTGAATCCGTAGACAGGTGGCACGTCGAAAACGGAGCCCGGATGAAAAAGTTATAGGTCTGGGAAGTTCAGGGGTAAAATGGTAAATTTCGACGAAAAGGGTAAAATGGTAATTGTGTACAAAGGCTTTAATTAAACGGTGCAAGTGATTGCTATTCATGGCTTAATTTGCTGATTCAGCCCATTAAATGAGTCATGCAATTCATCAAGTGACAAGTGTCACTTGTTAATGATGATTAGTGGCACTTGATTGACGTTAGGATTAATTAATTCATTTGAATGGATATTAACATATAGTTAGCACAAACACAGAACGTCTTCTTCAACATTGATCGATCAACTATCCCAAAGAGTGAGAGAAACTAAACAGAGGACAAAAGGGAGGAATTAAGTGAGCACTTTAGTGAAAATTGAGAGAAATCAGACCGGGAACCCTCTGAGAATAAAACTCGAAAAATCACCAAAAGACATCAAAATCGAATTTGATCCCTTAGACACTTTTGATTGAAATTGACGTGATATTTCATCTTCTGGGAACTAGACGGCTCGAACCCAATCAATTGGGAAGTCAATTGGTGGTGAATTGGTGACGAACATGCCCTGCAACTCTTTTGAAAATTGGAGCTTGAGTTCGATTACTTGGAGGTAAGGAACTTTGAAATTGATGTCACAATTGTATTTAGAATGGACCTAGGATGCTCGTGGTGTAATTAATTGAAGGAAACAACAGGTTTGGGGTAGAACCCGAGTTAGGACCCGTCGGGTGTTCATCATGAGTCGAGGAGTTTTAGGGCTTGTTTGATTCAATTGAAGTCCCAGAGCCTAAATCTATATAGAATTGATGCTAATGAGTGAAAGAATGAATAAAATTAAGGTTGAATTGAGGGAGATTGCACCGGGTCTGATCGCGGGTTGCAGACCCGTTTATCACAGAAACGGGCGAGAGAGAAGCATTGTAGTTGTGCACTGTTCACGGCGCGTGGCTGTCACGCGCAGCCGCTTGTGGCGGCGCGTGAGGGCGCGTGACCGGGAATCTGAAGGTGGGTTCAAAACACTTTGCGTTAGTTTCGGGTCAATCGGATATAAATTGAGGGTAGTTTTGCGTATCCGAAGCGTATAGGTTACATTTAAATAATATTATTTTATTCTGATGACTAGGAAATTCGTACATAAGATTATATGATACTCTCGTAACCCTATATTACGTGTTTGACAGGCCGAAATATTCTTGGGACATCGGACGAGAACGAACAGCTCAAATCTGAGCAGTCTGGACGGTGTGTGAGTGGGCTTTTGTTTTCTACCCTAAATGCATGCAAATATGTTTTAACTGCTTCTAAATGCCTTATGATATGATTTAAATTGATTTGCTATGATCGATATTGTGATATGATGATTTCCGAATTTTGAGAAGATTATATTATTTTATATTGCTTTGGGCACGATTTTCGAGAAAATCCTAAAATTATGATTTTGGGCGATGGCCTGAGATTTGAGATGGATTTTGACTCTGAAATTAAGTTAAGTGATTAAATTGATGAAATTGATTTACACATTATATGTTAGACATCTTATTATAATTGGATTTGTGGAACTTACTTGTGCTTTGTAAAACCTATATTTCGGGCAGAGGCCCTGTTGAACTATTGATTTGATTTTGAGATTTAAATGGTTTTGAAATGAGATTATTGGTGACTGTTCCACATGTACCATCCTCTGTGATTTGATAGTCTCCTCCAGACGTCGTTGATCCTGGAGTAGTCACGATCCACTTCCTGGAGATGATTAGCTCAGAGGGGAGGCTCAGTCTCAGGAGTGTGAGTTTATGATGATATCCTCCAAACGTCGTTGATCCTGGAGATGATATCTCCCTAGACGTCGTTGATCCTGGGGAGGTACTCGGACGTGAGACACCCGAGTTGCACCCGTTGCATTGATATCGTGACGGGTTATTGGATATTGAGATTGGATGTTGAGGGTGGTGGTATCATGATTGATTTTGAATTGTATTAGCTGTTTTATTTTACCTTTGATTTTTATGACTCGTGCTTTATATGATATGCATGCATGTTTACAAAACTAGAGGGTAAGACTATTTTTGATAAATGTATTTCTAAAACTTTATTTTTGTCCACTCACACCTTCAATATTTTTTTGTACCATCCAGGCCGGTGCACATGTACTGAGGCTCGTATCGAGGCAGAGGAATAAACCGACCGTTGCGTACTCAAGTATCTGACCGCGTAGGATTTTGATCTTTGTTTGTAAATATTGCCTATGCTCTGTAAACCGGTTAACAACTGATGTAGTCAACGGTCCTAAAAGACGTACCTATCCCTTGTCTAACTATGTGTGTTGTTCGTTATGTTATGTATTTATATGTATACATATGGACTACTTTTGGTATTTTAAAATTATGGTCAGACGGGAGCAGGATCTTTCACGATTATCGAGGTATAATCGGGATGGGTCCTGTCACATAAAGTGTATTTTCGGTATTTTGAGTACAATTTTCAAACAGGAGCAAAACACGTCCCACTGTAGTCCTAGGGGGATTGGGACGGGTCCTGTCACATTTGACACTAAGGGTTGGAGATCAATCGGTAAGCTAAGTTAACTGCATGAAGTTGTAGCATTGAGTTGGTTTAGTTAGAATTTAATGTTTAGCACCTGAAAATGTGTAAAAAGGGTATTATACGGAGACCCCGTTGGTCTAGGACCATATAGTCACTGGAAGAATATGGTAATAAACACAGTTCATATTTGGTTTTTTTTAAAGAGCTGTCTTGGAGAGCATGGTGATATAGGAATCCTGGATGTAGTGAAACCCCGGTGTTGAATGGTAATTGAATGTAATCGAAAAAACCTGAAACCAGAAGAATTGTCAGGACCCGACCCTCCTTGGTCAGGACCCAACTCATCTAGCACGATATTGTCCGTTTTGGACCTCCTTGCTCTTGCCCTCACGGTTTTATTTTCGGGAGCTCACGGTGCAACTTCCCAGGGGGTCACCCATCCTGGAATTGCCCCAGCCTCAACTTGCTTAATTTTGGACTTCCAACCGAACCCAAAGCCAATGAGCTCTCAAAAGGCCTCGTGCTAGATAGGTGTGTGCCTACACCTTTAAGGCACACTACCATTCCCCTCCCAGACCATTCCCCTTGCAGGAATGTGGGATCATTCATTGTTCCCTCCACGACACTGGTCTTACATTTGCTGGGCCAATTCCATGATGGGTGACCCCATGAGAAGTTGCACTGTGAGCTCCCGAAAATAAAACCGTGAGGGCAAGGGCAAGGAGGACCAAAGCTGAAAATATCGTTCTAGATGAGTCGGGTCCTGACCGAGGAGAGTCAAGTCCTGACAGGATGGTATAAGAGCCAGACCCCGACTGAGAAGTGTGTCAGCGAGGACGCTGGGCCCTAGGGGAGGTGGATTGTAAGACCCATGTCCTAGAGGGAACGGTGAACGATCCTACATTCCTGCGAGGGGAATGGCAGTGTGCCTTAAAGGTGTAGGCACACACCTATCTAGCACGAGGCCATTTGGGAGCTCATTAGCTTTGGGTTCGGTTGGAACTCCAAAGTTCAGCGAGTTGAGGGTGGGGTAATTCCATGATGGGTGACCCCCTGGGAAGTTGCACCATGAGCTCCCAAAAACAAAACCGTCAGGGCAAGAGCAAGGAGGCCCAAAGCGGACAATATCGTGCTAGATGAGTCGGATCTTAATTGAGGAGGGTCAGGTTCTGAAAAGAATTACCTATATCGATTTTAGGCCGATAGAATGGTAGATGAAAACATAAAAGAAAAGAAAAAGAAGATCTGAGAAAAGATAGAAAACAAATGACGGTGTTACTTGATTGACCTTCTATAAAAGGGAGAGGATAAATATTTTTATAGGATTTCCCGAATATATGCTTTCACTTTGGAATGTTGGCTAGGAATTAAGGAAGTAAGCATCATATTACTATTTTGAATCCTTGTGTTTTATTGTGGGACGAATGATTATGACATCAGGGGAGGTAGTGGTGTCGTGGTTTGGGTATGGATTTCAAACTTGGAGAAGACAAGACCATGGAATTGAGTCTTTGTCGGGGGATTGGAAAGTAAACTTATCGGTTATGATCTGATATAATGGAATTCTAGAAGGAAGTGAAATTATGGTTGCAAGCTTGAGTTTGAATAAGTCTAATTTTGGTATGAAGATCAGTCTTGATGCAATATAGATTTTTCTTGATTTTACCTAGGTTGGTATTAAGTTTGGTAAGGTTTCAACTTAAAGACTGAATTGAATTTTAAGAGAAATTGAGCTCAGCCTAGTCTTAGGGCTGTATATAGTTACTATGCTTGTGGTACTAATTTTTTTATGGTAGCGTTAACTTAGTAGTATTTGTTCCTGGTATGATGTGACTTATGGATTCGAATTGTGGTGTCGTGATACGATATGAGTAAATGAGTTCCCGATATTAGTGATCTGGAATAAGATGCAGATTTTTATGGTTGTCATGGTTCCACATACCATGGGTTGTGATACGTAAAAACTAAGCATTAAAGTAAACACAAAGTCACACTCAACACTTAAGGAAACGTATGCAATTAAAAACCTTTTTTGTAGATTGTAGTATTGGTATATATGGATCGTTCGTAACTGAGGATTGAGGGTACCTAAGTATGATTATCGTTTGATTAATTAATTAGGGGGTAGTTGATTGTTTCGATTATCCTAAGTGATTAACTAATCTAAACTAACCTAATCTATTATTTACATGGTCAACTCATCTTTAACCTAACTCATTCATGATTGTATTAACTTCAACCTATGAAATCCTCTAATTCTAGCCTTACGAGTTATTTGCATATTATCTTAAGTACGTGCTCGGGGACAGCCCGACATATACTTTCAATGAATTATACTCGGGAACAGCCCGACATAGCTAATCAAGCATTAAGTACAAACATACAATCATAACTAAAACTAGCATCATAAAACACATAGAATATTGAAGCAATACAAATCATAAAACCAAGAATAATATTAGAAATCAGTTCATAAACCAAGATATTCAAGAAAAAAAGATAATTATAAGGTAAAGAGGCCGTGTTACACTTTTTCTCTTCGGGGCACCCTATGGATACAAAGTGATTGGGCACTCTTTGGTGAGACACTCAGGGACATCCTGACTATACCACGGATGAAGGTGTAGAGGATGAAGTATGGTACAATTAACCTTGCACGAGAAATCTTGAATTTATTGAAACATTGAACGGTAAATATGTTTTGAGTTTGAGTTACGTCTTTTATACTTTTGCATTTGGAAACATTGAAGATTTCGGTCTTTGTCCTAATTACAATGCTCAAGCGTGTTTCATGTATTTACTAGGGACTAGCAAAATCTAAGTGTGGGGGTATTCGAAGTACTTATGCAAGTATGATGGAGCCTTTGGTTGAGTCCTGGAACAAATTTAGCACCACTATCCTAAAAACCCATGCCTCTACACCTAGCCCTATTACAACCTTAAATTAAGACCTTATGATCCTTGAGATGAGTACATTTTGATATCCTTAATCCTACAATTTCTAACTTGTTTTAATATTTTTAGGTAGCAACCCAAAAATGTAGAGTAAAGAGGTTAAATTGAAGCAAACCCACATAAGCTATCAGGAATGGGCCAAGATTTATAAAGATTGGATTAAGATTCGTCAAGATGGGTTAACACTATGACCATGTGTGCAAGAAGGCTCAAGATTATGCCAAGATTCGTTCTTGGAGAAGCCCAAAATAAGAAGTGGATTAAAACTTACAAAGCAGAAATCTGTCTGTGCAGAAATGGATTTAAAATATAAGTGATATTTGATTTCCACCTTAAGTGATGATGGAATAGTCGAGAGGCTGATGATTATGATTGAGGCACATGTCTTGTGTTGTTTCGTTTAGCGCAAGCTTGGGTTAATAATTCGTTATGTTTGATTGGCGGGGACAAAGCTTAAACAAAATAATTGGGTCCTAAACATATCTAATGGTGTTGAGTGATTGCTTTTGGCATGGTCAGGTGATGCCAAGGTTGCTTTTTGAGGAGTTTGCACACAAAAAAACAATTTTAAAATCGTAAGATGTCTTGGATGAGACCCGTGTATAGTAGTGGGTACTATATGTGGCTGAGATGGTGACTTAGTCTTGTACTAGTGGACATTGGTACGTGTCCGGATGAGGTGAGAACAATCCCCAGATTTGACCTACCCATTTTACTAATCATCGTAACTGATATCAGATATTGATGATTGATTACCATTGGCGCTGATAGTTATGACTTAGGTGTGGATCCGCGTAGTTTGATATCGGTTGGTTTATAAGATTGACTTTTGAACTTCGTTGAAAGAACGTAGAAAGGGGTGGTTCTTGTTTGATTAAAGGGTTTGATTGTTATTATTGTTTGATTCTACATTCTAGGAAGTGCAAGTATGTGTTACTACATAGGAAAAGCTATTAGTGACAAATTTTTTCGAAGCATAAGGATTTTCAAGTAATTTCTTTAAGGAGAATTGGTGGGTTTTTTCCCTCGGCTAGTGACATCAAATTTTGAGGACAAAATTTCTTTAAGGGGTGGATTGTAACGACTCGAATCCCGAGAAAACGTCATTCGGGAAAAATTGGAGTCAAAAGATGATTTTACCCTTGGGGAAAGTCAAGAGTTGACTTTCTATAACCAAAGTCAAAATGTTAACTTGTTGACTGGGACATCGTTTAGGTGATTCGAGAAGACCGTCACGAAGGTGTCGGAACCTTGAGTCTGTGGACAGGTGGCATGTTGGATAAAATAGACAAAATAAATAAATATGAAATCTATTCTATTTAGTTTAACCTTGCAAGTGCACAAATCGTGAAGATAATATAACAAATAAGCAAATGTTGAATCCCACAAGGACGTGACTTAACATTGAATCCACATTATTGCTTAGATTAATTAATCAACTCAAACATTTATTAACACTAAAATAAAACACAAACACATGCACACATGTGGGGTTTTTAAAGATTATTAAAAATAACAAATAAAACAATTAATATAAAACAAATAATAAAAATAAATAGGTTAAGGCATTTTATCCACTACTATCCAATTATAGTTCTCTTTAGATTTCATTGATTAGATTGATATGCACGTATTTGAATTAAGTGCCCGTGCAAGAGTCAGGGTAAGGCTCACCCCACACATATTATCTTCTCTTAGATTTCATGTTTAAGCGTGATGTGCCCGCCCTTAAACAACTATTCACGATGGTGCGTGATTATGCATGAAACACGAAGAAGATTTAATGACACTACACTATCCCTAGAAAAATGATGTGTAATTCTAGTGAGTCATGAGTTTAGATTACGAATAAGATTCCCCGTCTTAAACGTGATGCTACAAATTGCAGTGAACACAAACATCGAGGTGATCCATCAAGCAATTACATAGACAATTATACACAAATAAGGTAGCTAAACTTATAAGTATAAATTGAGTTCATAAAGTGCAGTAATCGAACAAATCTAGGCATACATAACAATCATAATTAATAGCAAGAAATCTAATTATGAACTAATATGGATATGGCTTCAAAAAGCCCTAACCTAAAAAGAAACTAAAAAATAAATGAAATTATAAAATAAAAGACAAAATTATTTCGCTCCTTTTATTTCCGAATGTAAACTAAAAACTCTGAACCTCCAAAAACTTGAACCCCTTAACATAAACCCTAGTACCTCTATTTATAAGAGAATAATTAATCCTTCTAAAAATAGAAGTTTTACAATTAAATTGTATAAGGAAAAGGCTTCCTAAATAATTAAGAAATCTAATTAAAACCTTTCCTACAAGTAAAGGAGATGAAAATAAGAATAGAAAAGTAAATAGGACTAAAATCCTTATACAATATGGGGATTAGATGTGAAAGGAAGTTCGAATTAACCCAAAATTGGACAAAAACTCAGAATTAAGCTTCATGAGCATGTTTCAGTGGTCAACCACGAAATATGGGCGGTCTAAGAGCGCGGTCAACCCTTTGTAAACGCGTTGGCTGCTGTTCTAGGAGTTCGGTGGAACTCCACCAAACCGGAGTTCAGGGCATCAAGACTCGCGCGCCGACGAGGGAACAGATAGTTCGGCTGCCGCTTACGGAATTGAGCCTTCTGCTACAGTAACGCGCTAAGTACTCCAGATGCTGATTTCGGTAGGTATCTACCGAATCTCTTGTGTCATTTTCTTTCTCTCATAACTTCTTCGTCTCAACTCCGATTTAGGTGATTCTTTCGCTTAAATTCTCGTAATTAGAAGCTCTATTTGATCTACACATTTCTCACAAAATATATTATTTTCTCCAATTGCATAGAATAAAATATTAACAAAACATAAGTAAAAGGATATTAAATCATGGATAAAACATGCACGAAATATGACGTAACACGGCACACCAAAATCGAAGGTCATATGAGGTTGTTTCGGGTCAAAAATACATGTTTCAAGAACTAGAGAATTTTGAAATTTCTTTCTCCCACCGACTTACTCCATTGCTTATATGTGTGGATATGTATGTGCCATGTGTTTTGTTCGATGAACATTGGCTGAAGGCCATGAACGGCTGGGAATCAGCCACTATGAGGGAGAAACAGAGAGAGAGACGGTTGAGAGTTTAGAAGGAGAGAAAAGTAAAGAGAAATAAAGAGGGAGATGGTTAAGGACTGGGAAGCAAGGGGGAAAGGACGATCAGACCAAGAAAGCCCAAAATCACAACTTCCATAGGTTTTCTTTTAGGTTCTTGGTTAGGCTGGGGAAACTGGAAAACCAAGTCAGCTGATCAATTATATGTAATTAGGTGAGTGCAACAAGCCCAAAAACTTGAAGGTTGGATGCTGGGAATCGGTGGAAGGGTGCAAGTCGAACTTTGGCTGAGAGATGAAGGTATTGTCCCTTGCATTATGGTTGTTCTTTCATCATTTTGCGATCATAGATCCAACCTAGGGATAGTATAGATGGTAATAGTGAAAGAAGAATTAAAAAAGGACAAAAAAGAAAGGAGAAATATCTGGGTCAGAATCGCGGGTCTGGCCAACGAGTTTTGCGGAAAATCGGGTCTACAAAGGTTGAAGATCAACAGTTTGTGGCGCGTGGCTCCCACGTACAGCCACTTTGGGTGGTGCGTGGGGGTTTGTGAGAGAGGTTTTCAAGGTGATGTCAACATGAAAGTTCATGTTCTCAACGATACGAGTCTAACGATACAATTTTTGAGGTGAACGAATATCGTCTCGAGGAAGTTTTAACTATCCGAAAATATAGACATTATTTTAATACGTTTAAAAATCCCAGAAAATTATGGGATTAATGTGTGAGTTAATTGGGATGATTAGAAACCCTTGGGAGTGATTTTTGACAGAAAACGACATCCTTAGATTTTACGGGGAAGTGTGTAATACGGTCCGCGTTAGGTACGCGTGAGTGTGGGTTTATTTTTAATAAAATAATAGGCATGCATATCTATGTGTTTAAATGTGTTTTTATGTATTCTTGGTAATATTTGATTGATTGGACTTTTATATAAATTTTGATGATTTTACGAATATTTTACTATTATTATACTGCACGATTTACGAGATTTTTCATAAGTCATTTTCGAATATCGTTTCAATTGTAGATGTGAATTGAATATGATTATGACACTTTCTTTTGGTAGTGTTGGATCAATTGAATTTTATATGGTTTGTATGGAATTTTCATGATATTACGGAGATTTCAATTTGGCACGTTTTGCGGGGAAATTGGGTTTATTATGTTCTGGACTATTACCGATTTTTGGAAAATGGATTTACATTTGTTATGACATAGTTATATCATTTTTATTATTATGGATGATTTGGGATTTTAACGTGATTTTACGGAATATTTAATGATTCATTTTTAGGGGTTAGGCTCGAGTTTTTCTTTTGAGTCGAACCCTGGAGTTTGGTTTGCATTATGAAAATTTTTTCTAGTTATATGTGTGATATGATGTTGGATTGTGATATGATGTGGAAACCTTCCTAGAGATGCTGAATTGTTGAGTTACGTCTAGATGTTGTATCCCTAACGACCATTTAGATGTTGTATCCTCGAATGGTTATGGTATGGTTGACCTCCAGATGCTTCCCTGGACGTCCACTCAGATGTTGTATCCCTGAGTGGTTCAGCTGTATGGTTGACACCTAGATATTGTATCTTGGGATGGCCACTTGGACGTTGAGATGGGCTTCATAGTTCTCGAGTGGTTATACGTTATGATTTGCGTACCGGTAGTACATCATGAGATATGTGGTTGGACACCCGGATGTTGTATCCCTAGGTGGGACCTCGGATGCTGTATCCCTGAGTGGCTTTGAGATGTGATGATTTGGCACGCATCGAGGATAGGGTTATCAGGTTATGATATTGAGTTTGTTTGGTTAGTTGGTTATGTTCATAAAGGTGCTGGTATTTTCATATAGTTTTATATGGCTATGTTTTGTGGTGATTTTACATTTTCTAGATTTACTTGGTTTCTCGTTGATTTTTCGATATTTGGAAACTTTCATGATGCATGCAATAGTTTTTTGTAAAATGGAGGTTAAAGTATGTCTTAAGATCTTTGTTCTGTCCACACACACGATTTTCTTGGTTTTAAAACCCACCAGGGTCGTTACATCGGAATCGAGGCTGCTCACAGAATTGAGGCATGAGCTCACAAGCAAACAAGTATCCCTACTCTAATGGGCTTCGAGGGTACTTTTGGTACCTTAGCTTACCGGTCAGACGGGAGCAGGACCCTTGGTTTGTTATGTATGGTGTTAGCTGTGTTGGGTCTTGTCACTAATGTTGACCCACTTATCCAACCACTCCTCAACCGAGTGAAGAGTCTCGAGGCTAAGAAGAGATAGCCCCAAACACCGACTTTGGAAAGAATAGCCCTTGTCCCTTCACAGAAAGGATCAACTAGTTCAGGCATGACCAAGAATTCAAACTCGTGAAGATCCCACTCTACACAGGCCAAGGAGACCCTATCACGCACCTGAAAAACTATCAGTCTGCTTTCAAAAATTTCTCTAACGAGGAAGTTGTAGAGTTCAAGGAGTCAGATAAGCTGAAGCAGATTAAGTAGACCTATACTGCAAATTGCATCTACTGATTACAACTTCTTGGCTCGTTCGAGACTTGACAGCCGAGGACTTCCCCTCCGAATCTGGGGATGGTGATCAGAAGGAAGATGAAGAGAAGGACAAGCTTGAATTGTCAGTCGACGACAGTGCTGAGCGGCAGAATGAGCAGCTTGTCGGTGAGGGCCAAGATGCAGAGCCGCATAATTAGTGTATGACCCGTGTCCTGGAGGGAACGGTGAACGATCCTACATTCCTGCGAGGGGAATGGTCTAGGAGGGGAATGGTGGTGTGCCCTAAATGTGTAGGTACACACCTATTTAGCACGAGGGCTTTTGGGAGCTCAGTGGCTTTGGGTTCGATTGGAACTCCAAAGTTAAGCGAGTTGAGGCTGGTGCAATTCCTTGATGGGTGACCCCTTGGGAAGTTGCACCGTGAGCTCCCGAAAACAAAATCGTGAGGGCAAGGGCAAGGAGGCCCAAAGCGGACAATATCGTGCTAGATGATTTGGGATCTGACAGTGGAGGGTCGTGTTCTGACAATTAGTCCTTTGTATTTTTCTGTCCATTTTTTTTAACTTGCCTAATGCCCTCTTTTGAATTCATATAGGTATTGGTCGACCAATAGATCTTTCATTGAAAATAGATTTCCAAGTCTTTCTAAGTCTGCTTACTTTTTATTGTTGTATTTTTTCAAGTGTTCACTTATTATCAAGTGAGTTTATGGTTCAGTGTTTGTGATCTATGTCGCGGCTGAGTGTAATGTGATATTCTGACTTATAGTTTAAGGCCGAGTGTAATTTGTAAGCCAAGCCATGCTTTTGGGTCAACTTGTTTATTCTAAGTTGTGTGTATAGGTCAAGTATAAGTGTAGGTCATGCATAGTGATAGGCCGATTTGCATATGCATACCAAACATGTTTTTAGGGCAAGTGGTATGTGTAGGTTGGGTTGAATGCCTAATCCAACTTTTATATGTAAATCTATTATGTATGCCTGAGTGTTAGGTGTAGGAGGAGTGTGTATGTAGGCCATCTTGTATGTTTAAGTCAATCATGTTTTCATACCAAGTGTTAAGGATAGGCCAAGTGTAAATGTAGGCAACTTGTATATTTATGCCAGTTATGTTTTGGCCAAGTGTTAAGTATAGGCTGAGTGTATATATAGGTCGGCTTGCATGTTTATGCCATTTATGTTTTAGGCCCATCAATAAGTGTAGGTCAAGTGTACATGTGCTCAGTGTGGTTTTGAGTCTTAGTAAAAAATGTTGTATTGTAATAAAACATTTGTGTATTTGCTCGGTGTGTTTTGAACAAAAAAAAATTAGAACTTGTCATTATTAATTTTGGGCCAAGTTTGGGAACGTACAACAGTGATCTAAGTGCAGAAAAGGGTCGGCCTGCTAGGCTACAGCCGAGTAGCCCATATGGGATACTTATTTATATGGTTGGCGTTCCATAGGTGGTTGAACAGTTTGCATTTTAAGTCGGCCAAGGCATATGTTCCAGGTCGGAAGACTCATGTGATCTGGAAGTGGCCTTCCCAATTCGATCCAAGAGAACCTGTCGATTGGTCTTCGGTTGCAAGAGTTACTTTCCTTGAGACCCAGTCTTCCACTTGGAAATTGCAAAGTTTGATCTTAGCATCATGGGAAAAGCAGAGGCACTGTTTGTAGGTTATGTTACTCAAGTTAGCTTGTTCCCAGTGTTCTTCAGTGAGACCCAAACTGAGTATATGTTGATCTTTGTTTTGGTCGAGATCATATGGCATGACTCTGTAGGATGCCTCGTGCACCTCGGCTGGGATGACTACTTCGGTTCAAAAAGCCATTGACACCAGTGTCTGATTTGTTGTCGTTCAATATGATGTCCTGTATAACTAGAATACATTTGGGAGAATTTCCAATCATTTTCCCTTAATTTCCCCGAGCTAAGTCTTCAGAGTGTGTTTAATGATCTTATTGAGAGCTTCAATCTAGATATTGGATTATAGATGAAAGGGAGAAGCGAAACACAAGTTGATATTATGACTTTTATAGAATGCCCAAAAGCGAGTGTTGTTAAATTGCATCCCATTGTCTGTGATGATCATGTGTGGAAGACTAAATGACAAATAATGTCCTAGAAGACAAAAATTTCAATCAGAGTTGTTTTAATGGCGGCTAAGGTCTTTACCCCGACCTATTTTGTGAAATAATCCATGGCTATCGTGGTATACTCGGTCTGACCCTGGCTTAATGGCACCTAGAAGGAGTGCTTCTTATTCAACTATGTTGTTAGAAGCTTTGAACATGAAGCAAAAAGCACATTCCATTTTGACTTTGTTTGGGGTAGTAAGGAAAAGTTTTACACCAGAGCCACTATGGAAAGCATATTCATCCACATAGAGAAAGCGAGGTGGGTCGGTCGGTATCCAAGGTTAGTGTTGTAGATGCTGGAAGAGACTCAGTGGTTGTCTTATCTTCCATCTCAGCTCGAAGGTAGGTGAATTCTGAAATAAAGTCAACGTTCACCTATCCCTCCTCGATCTGTCTCGAGGAAAAAGTGACATCGAACTTGTTGATCTTGATTTCCCACAGTCTTCCTGATGTCTCAGGTCTCTAGAGCTCTTGGTGGAGTGATTTGTTGGTCATCACAATGATAGATCAAGCTTGGAAGTAGGGCCTGAGTTTCCTAGATGATATTATTACAGCAAAGGAAAGTTTTTGAAGATCCGTGTACCTTGTCTACATGCCTTTGAGTTCCTTGCTCATTTTGTACACTAGGTGTTCAACTCTATCCTTTTCTTTTATAAGCACCTAGCTTACTGCAGATGTTGAGACATAAAGGTATATGATTGAAGGTTAACTTGTTTCTATCTAGCAAGTAGTGGTGCTCTACTCATGTATTCCTTCAGTTCAGAGAATGCTTTGGTGCCTTCTCATTCAAGTAATGTGTTTAGATTTTCCTTTGAGGACTTTGAAAAATGGCACACATTTGTTAATCTCTTTGCAAATGAAGCGTGTAAGAGCTGACACTCGGCCTGTGAGACTCTATATTTCCTTCTGAGTGCACGAAGGCTCCATGTTGATGAGTGCTTTGATTTTTCTAGGCTTGCTTCTATTTCTCTCTGACTTATCATAAACCTAATAACTTACCTAACCCAATCCCAAAAGACACGTTTGGTTGGGTTCAACCGTATCTTATATTTCTTCAAAATGTTGAACATTTTAGAGAGGTTGGGGTGTGTTGGTTGTCCGTTTTGCTCTTGACAAGCATGTCATCGACATAGAATTCCATTATTTTACCTATCTGATCTACAAATGTGAAATTCACTAGGCTTTGGTAGGCGGCACCTGCATTTTATTAATCCGAATGGCATCACGTTATAGCAATAGAGGCTCTAGTCGGTCTTGAAGGTGGTCTGGATTTGACTAGTCATGTGCATGAAGATCTGGTTGTATCCAGAGTATGCATTCATGAAACTCAAAAGCTCATGCTCAGCTGTAGTATCGACTAGTTGGTCTATTTTTGGAAAAGGAAAGCTATCTTATGGCCATGCCTTATTTAGATTGGTGATGTCAATGAACATTCTCCAAGCACCCATGGGTTTCTATACTAGAACTACGTTGGCCACCCAAACGGCGTAGGGTGCCTTTCGTACAAAGTGTATGGTGCTGAACTTGACTATCTCTACCTTTGTTGCCTGTGTCCACTCGTTGTCATATATTTGTCGTTTCTACTCGACCGATTTGTAGGATGAATTAATGTTGAGACGATGGCAGATAACGTTGGTTGATATGTCTGGTATATGGGAGTATGACTAGGTGAAGACCTAGGAGTTGTTTTGTAAAAATGTAGTTAGTTCAAATCTCATGCTTAGGGAAAGAATGGTTCCAATTTTTACATTCCAGTTGACAAAGTTGTAGGAGATAGGGTCAGCTTCAAACTTTGACTACGTAATGGTCCTTTGCGGGAGTGATAGGTGTTGTTGAGTTGCATGTGCTCGCCACACTCTTATCCCCATATACCTGACCAATTCCCATGGGGTCGAGAATTTGATCAAAAGTAGACGAGTGAATACTATTGTATTGAGTAGGTTGATTACTTCTCTTCCTAGAATGGGGTTGTAAACTTTCTGACAAACTACCACTAGGAAGGGTTTAAGTATTATTGCTTGTTTTGGGATTGTTCTAACAGAGAGCGGAATAGTGACAGTACCGAGTGGTACGATTGAGTCCTTGATCAAGCCAAATAGTGGTGTGGGATATCGATCGAGGTTAGAGTCAATGATGCCTAGTTGCTTTTATGCCTCTGTGATTATGACATTAATAGAGTTTCCGATATCAACCATGATTCGTCCAATGTCGAGAATTTGAAATTTCTGCATGAATGAAATTGGGTCATCGTGTGGGTTCATGACTCCTCACTCTTCCTCCTCTACGAGTGTGATAGGCTTCCAACCAACTTTGTTTTGGCTCATTCATTCTCAATGCAGAAGAGTTGTTGATTCTATTGGGAGGCGCGAACGAAGTTCTTTTTGGCTCTGTTTGAGGTCAGAGGTGACATGACTCGTCCCTAAATTCACTTTGAAAATCAAGCCGGTCCTACTATCGCCTAACAATTCTTATCAGACAAGGGATTTTCTATTGTTATTCCGATTATGATTTGACAAATTACCCAAATAAAATCCATCCCTTGCTCGGTGCCGCCCATATCCAACTCACTTACCCAAACAAGTAGTGGAGTTTATTAATACGACCAATTTCATTATTACATTTAACACAATTTGCAATGTCAGTTATATATTAGTATATCTTAAATTTAAAATACATAATCGTTCACATATTTCGTATATTATCAAAATTTACATTGCATAATATAAACAATTAACTATATAGTAATTTAGGTAATACTTTACGTAATAATAATTATATGTGTAAGCCCTTAACTAAGCATTTCTTTCACATTTCCATAAATTCCTTTAACTATATCATTAAATATTAATCATTTCCATATTTTTAGTTCCATATTTTTATTTTTTACTTTTTTATACTCAAACCGTATTTCTAATGTCGAAAATATATATTTATACCTTTAGTAGAAAATCAATTGGTCATTTCATAATCACACAATTACATCTCAACTATATTGTTTGAAAACTGCAGTGAATATTTTGTAAGTCTCTCCCGCCAAAATAAGATAACGTTTTAAAGGCTAATAATGTCCAAATTATCCTTAAAAATTTCTAATTTAAATATAACTTAATTAATCAAAAAATCAAAAATATATCCAAACGATGTCCAAATAATCCAACCCTTATATCTCTAGACTTAGAATGGCAAGACAAAGAACTTTCATGTTGGATGAATCCTGAGAAGATGCCTCACAAGCGCTCACATGCCGCTGAAAGGTCTCTACGCGTGGGTTTCACGCGCACCCTATCACTAGCTACCTCCAAAGAGTCGACCCAATAATCTACAACTCGAGTCGTCCAAACCGTGACCGTGGCCCAGGCTTAACTTGGCCATCTCACATTCGATTTTGATGTTCTAAACATCAATTTATATATACACATGCCCAAAAGGAGATTTATGTTATCGAAAGCAAGAAAACATATCTGGATAACATAGTTCAACTTCTCAAACATAGGGCTATGGTTCAAAACCATTCCCACAACCTCCTTGCGCTTTAAACTCTCCCCTTCCTATCTCATAACGATCCTAAGACTTATAGGGAGATGTTACCATGCCAATTTCCAAGTTTCCTAGCCTTGAACTTGAAACCGGACACCAACACTCTTGGTTTCCTTATCTTTTCTCACGGTTTTCTCCTCTTTCCTTTTCTAACATTCATTATTTTTCTTCTTTTCTACCTTTCCTTCCTCTTCCCTTTTCTTGTTTTTCCTTTCTTTTCTCGTTCCTTTCCTCTCACGGGTGGCTTTCTTCACGATTACCTTTTTTCAGGCACCACCTCTCGACCCCCTTGTCAGCACACACGCATATCTATATATAGGACAATAAGTCGGGGGAAGGGAATGGAAGGTAAAAATAGAGAGAAATCTAGACTATTCTAGATACATCTTGTAAAATTACTAAAATACCCTTGGTGGTAAAATTACCATTTTTCCACTAGTCACTTTTGACCCGTAGCATACCTATTTGATATCTGTTTCTTCATACTATATGTCTATGAACTTAGGAATCCAAGACCTTCATATCGGTCCTTTCGAATTGTCTCAAAAATGTCCAGATCAAAAAAATCAACATTTGACGTTCACGAGCAAAATCTTCAATTTTACTTTTCTTAAATTTTCGGGTCATTATAGGAGGGGATGAGATGGGGGGTCCTCTAGTGATTGTGTTTATATGTAGATTGCAAGGTGGAGGTATTGCATGTTGGAGGAACTAGTTGAGTTTTCCCTCTCTAACCAAAGCTTCAATTGGGTATCTGAATGCCACATATTGGTCATTGCTAAGGCCATTGCATTTGTGATTCTAGTAGTAGGTCCATGTGTTCTTGGCAAGCTTTCTGATGGCTGGTGCCCAAGAAGACTTGGGAATAATATGATTAACATTCATCAAGGGGTTCATATATGAAGTGTTTAAGATAGTGTATGTTTCATACTTCGACTGAGGAACAGGTTTGTCAAAATTGTTGGATCGGTTCTCCTAGCGATTATGCCCTTGACGCGAGTTGTGATACTTGGGGTTCTTACCTTTTTTTTTTTGGGACTATATGAGTTGTGGTAGTATTCCTTTCTTTTCTCCTATATGCTTGTTGTCCCTAGTTGGATGGGCGTTGCTAAATGGTATGTTGTTGGTTATGAGCGCTATGTTGGTATTGTTAACCAAGTCTGGTGGATTTCTCTAGTATGTGTTCGCCAAATGGGTTACTAGCTTGTGGTTCAGCATCTCGATCTTGGATTGTATAGCCACTTGTTTCATGATTTCATTATAACTAAACCAACCTTGTGTATGAACTACGTATCTAATAGGGGATAACCTAAGGCCACCCTTGAAAGCTGTAAATTTTTCCTTGTCATCCGTCTTAGCACACCGAGAGTACTCATGGTTGAATTTGGCCACGTATTTCTGCAGTGGTTTATTTTCTCCCTTCTTAAGTAGGAAGAGGTCTTATGAGGAGAAAAGGTGATTGGTTTCAGTCATGAATTGGTTGAGGAAAACTATCTATAAGGGTTCAAAAGATTTGATAGTTCCAACCTTAAGCCGGTAAAACCAGTTGATTGCGACTTCAATCAATGTCGAATAGAAAATTAAGCAACTTGCCTCGTCTAAGATGCTTTTGAAGGACACAGCCAATTGGTATTTGTTCAGATGAGTGATAGGGTTTTCCTGACCTATATAAAGTGGGATATTCAACGGTTTTATCTCGTGGTCATGCCTTAATTGGTTAATTCTTTTTGTGATAGGTTCATAGCTCACCTTACCCTTTGTTGGCATTGGTGATTGTTTCATCTCAGCCTCAGGGTTTTCAGCCCCTCCGGTAGATGTTGGATAAAATGATCAGCCTGAGTTGGTATCTAGGTCTCTCGGTCCTAGGTTCTAAGCCATTTGGCTTATTTCGGAGAGAGCGACCCGGGGAGTACCTTTAGTGGTTACTGCAAGGGTGGGTTGGTCTCTAAGCCTTTTGGTCACTAGGTGTAGGCCATTTAGCCTATTTTCAAGATGGGACCCAATGAGTACCTGACAGGACCTCTCCCTGAAGGACATAGATAACCGTGCCCGGTCCTGCTCCCGTCTGACAACTCAACTGAAGTTACAAAATTACCCTCAGCACTTGTCAAGCAAGGGATAACAGCACCTGTGCCTACTCATGCCTCCACTTCCCGATCAGCCTCGATCATCGCGCCACGACCTGGAGAGTCAATAAAACAGAAAAGGTGTGAGTGGACAAAACAAACTTTTATAAATACATTTATCAAACTACATTCTTACCGTCTAGTTTCACAAGCATGCATGCATATCATAAATCATGAGTAAAATATATATGGGCACAAATGTTTATAAATCACAAATCTCAATAAAATCACGGGACTCATTTCCATATCCAATCTCATATAGTCACGTTATCCCTGCAACGCGTGCAAATCAATAGGCTCATGGACCGCTCAAAATCTGAGTATCCGTCGTTGGGAACACATCACCAGCCGATAATCCAGATCGTCGTGAACACATCACCCATCGATCTCCATATAATCTAGCACATATGATCTGAGTCGATCCTCCCTCGGCTGCACGACAACAGACCGTGCTACGTGACCTCTCCGGGCGAACACATCCCATCCCGGAGGCGAGCGCTATCTCTAGGGTTCATTCCGGGGAAACACATTCCCAACCGGAAGCCCTAATATCCACAACACAGGATGAACTTCGGGGAAACATATTCCTACCCGAAAGTCCTATATGTCTGCAACATATCATCACCATAAAAACCAATGAAAAACAGTTGCATTTGAAATCAAAACCATTTTCAATACAGGGTCTCAGCCCAAAACATGGTTTCCTCAAAATCCATAAAACCAGAGTCCCGATTATTTCATAAATCCGAAAATCATCAATCTCATCATGTAATCACATGGAAATACCAATCCAATCAAAATCACATGTCCATTGGGTCTCAAGTCCAAAATATTATTTTCACGCAAATCCGTGCAATCGCAACCTTAGTTGCCATTTTCACATAAATCCATAAAATATATCAACAAATCATTACAAGTCCATAAAATCAATCCCTGACTCATAATCCGAGTCAACACCAATCTCAAATCCCGGGCCTTCGCCCAAAACAACAGTTTCACAGTTTTCTTGAAAATCGTTCCGAAAATCAATTTCATATTCCAAAAAATCGATAAATCATCATATCGAAATATCAATCATGTCAAATCATGTCAAATCACATAATAAAGAATTTAAAACATATATGCATGCATTCTGGGTAGAAAACAAAAGTCCACTTACACCGTCCATATCGCTCGCTTTCCGAGCTGCACATTTTTCCGTAATTTCTGACACTTTCCAGGAATTCCAAGCCCTGTCCAAAATCATTATTCCCGGTCACTAATGACTTAATTAACATCATATTAATTTCCCATAATTTTTCGGGAATTAATTACGAATTAAAAATGTAACGTAAACCTTCGGATCCTCGAAACAATATCGAAACGGAGTCCGATCGACTCGAAACCAATGCCAAAATGTTTGTTAAATTAAAAGGAACAAGTTTCATGTTGATCTCACTTTGAAAATCCCGCTCAAGCTCCCCCACGCGCCGCCACAAGCTGCTGCGCGTGAGTCCACGTGCCTGCTACAATAACATTGCATGTTCATCGTCCCAACCCGTTTTACTGATAAACGAGTCTTGCAACCCGCGAAACAACCCGATTCGATCCTCATCAATTCTGCATCATTTCTATCAATTGAGTCATCTAACATCATCGTTTAATCCTTAATTAAGGATTTGTAAGATCAATTTCATCATTCCTTACCTCGAAGGTAGTCAACTGCCCGTGATAAGTCAAAGGGTGTTCATCGTTTATTCTTGTTGATTCTCAACGATTCCTTCCAATTGACTCACTCAGAAGCTTCGCATGCTTCCTTCAACTATGTTTTCAATCTCAATTTCAAGCTCCAATCCCTCTAACCATTCCAACTCAACTGGGATTTCCAAAACTGAACTAAAGTGTCATCTGGGCTAATTTCTTCACCATTTTCTTCACTTTCAATCCCATTCGACTCGTTTAGACTTCTAGAAGCTCATCCTCATCTCTGATTCCATCAATTGACCGTCAAATTCAAAATTCGATTCTAAGTCATTAATTAAGGTTTTCGGGTGGGTTTCGTGACAGGACCCGCCCCGATCCCACAGGGACCACAAGGGGACGTGCCCTGCTCCCGTCTGACACCCAATAATTCATACCAATTTTAACCTCAAAACATTTAAAAGCATGAATAACCAAATTAAAGTCATACATCAAATCCGAATTAAACGAATGTCAGACAAGGGATATAATCCAAAATTACAAATTTGCAAGCACGACTCTAAAGTAAACCTGCGGGTACACCGCCCAGCAGGGGTTCAGGTACGCAGAAGTAGATCTATGCCTCAGCCTCTGGTTCCTCCTCTACCTCAGTTTCCCGACCTGGAGGGGTTATCAAAACATTAAGGGTGAGTGGACCGAAACTCAAGTTTATGAAATCGTTTGATAAGTAAAACATATAATTTGCCCCTCCGTTTTCCAAACATGCGTGCATCATAATTCAAAATCATAAACCAAATAATATGAACCATAAGGCATATAATAAAACCATAAGTATAATTTTAGTTGCTGCACTATACACTCCAAACCCGACATCCCTGATGTCTGACGTCCCTGACGTCCAATAAGGTCACAATCACAAGGCTACGCGTGCCACTCGGGTCTCAATTCCGAGTTCAATCCCCGAACCCCGTTCGGGTACAGCATCCCCGATGCTTAGCGTCATAGACGCTGGACGTTCTAGGCGTCCGTGACCTCTCCGGGGTACCTCATCCGGAGGAGACAATATAATATGGAAGGATCTATACAGTGCAGTAACAAATGCATTTTATTGATATCCACATGCAAGGCATATATATACATAGATAACATCCGAACCAATCATTAAGTTTCATCAGACGGGTCTCAAGCCCAAATACCGTGAAACGTGCCATAACCATATTTTCCATATCATCAAAACCATTATTGTTTTAGCATGTGAATAAGTATAATAAAACCAGAAAACATTTATGCACACAAAGGTTTAAGAAAATGGCCCACTCACAGTACAGTCCGGCCGAAAACCGAACGTATACCCTCGTTCTGGTACGATTACACAACCCCTGTCATATCCAAAGTATTCGTAAAGATCAATACAAACCCCTAACATTCAACCATGAAAGCCTAGGTCGAAACCGGCCCGGGAAAGCCGCCCGAACGCGCTTTCCAAGGTAATAAACCTTATTTTGACCAACTTAAAGATCTCCGATCGACCCGAAACCACCGCCATTGGATCCGGATCGTCGAAACCTAAAGAATGGTGGTGGTCCCACCAAAAACACTGTTCACACGCGCCCCCACGCGCCGGTCAACGCGTCGGTCAACGCAGGAACAGTTCCTGCTGACGTCATCGCTGACGTCACTGCTGACGTCAGCATGACGTCATCTGACAGCTGTCAGGTCTGACATGTCAGACTCTGACAGGTGCCACGTGTCAACATCTGATTGGTCCACCACACTGATCTGTCAGACCACGTGTCAGATCTGACATGTGCCACGTGTCAGCACGGCACTGGTCCACGTCACTGACATGTCAGTGCTGACTGTGCACTGACATGTGACACGTGTCGGCTCACGGGTTGTCCACGTCATCTGACAGGCTGACAGGGTGCCACGTCATCACCGCTGTCCTCAGACGGGTTGACCCGAAAACCTGCAACTCGGGTCGATCAGACCCGCGATCATGACCCGGTTGCCATAACTTCATTTCTGGATCAATTTCGTTCCTTTCAATTCCTAACTACTCGTCTGAGTCCCTAGATTGGTTCAGTGTAAAAAGAATGGAGAAAAACTGATAGGATCGAGGGCCTACCTCGAAGAACAGAGCCGGTTTCCGTCGCCGTTTAGTCACCGCCCTGAGCTCCTCCGGCCACGAGTTCAATCGCAGAAGGTTCCTGGCAGTCCCTAGAGTCGATTAGGATCCATCAAAAACAAACTAAACGTGGGAAAAAGGATTTACCAAAAATCTGGGTTTTAAAACCGTTTCGGGTTTAAGCCGCTCACCTCGCCGCCGCCTGCCGCCGTTCACCGCCTTGCCTCAGCCCTCACCAGCTCAGTTCAGCCACGCCTGAAGCAAAAGGGTCAGGTGCACGCAGGTGTGATGATCGAAATGGCAGCATGTGGGTGTCGGGTATGGAAATATATAGAAATGGAGGGAAAGCTGCTCAAAGAAATGAACGGCCCAGATTGAATCTCAGAATGAGATCAAGGGCTGAGATCAGATCTGGGGTTTTCAATCCAAAGGCTGGAATTTAAAGCTGATTCAAATGTTAATTAATCCAATAGTGGATCTGATCCAATCTAGCCAATGGGTGAGTGACACTTGTCACTCACCAGGTGTCCTCCAATCAGATTTCCTGAATTTAATATTCGACACGAAAACCGAGACACGAACTTCCCGAATTCACGTTTCTGACCATAACTTCCTCGTACGAAGTCCGATTTCGGCGTGCCGCCTGTCTACGGACTCAGGACGTCGAGGCCTACCCAACGGTCCTTGAGTCAACTGAAAATTAGTTGTCAAAAGAAAAGTCAACATTTTCCCCCGAGAGTCCAAATTACGGTAATGCCCCTGAACTTCCGAAAGTCATAACTTTTACCCTGATCGTCCGAATTGGACGTGCCACCTGTCTATGAACTCGTGACGTCCCGAACTACGTCACGGTCATAGGTCAAAGTTCATTTAGTTCATCAATCAAAAAGTCAACAATTTGACCATACCATTCACAGGGGTAAAATCGTCAAATCACACATTAAATTACAATATTGAAATCCTCGAATTTCCGGGGTGTTACAACCTTCCCCCCTTAAGAAATTTCGTCCCGAAATTTCAAAGAAACAAATGAGGAAATTGTTCTCGCATCTGAGCCTCAGGCTCCCATGTGGCTTCTTCCACATTCTGGTTTCTCCAGAGAATCTTCACGAGAGGGATCGTCTTTCGTCGTAGTACCTTGTCCTTCCGATCCAAGATCTGTACTGGTTGTTCTTCGAAGCTCAAATCCTCCCATAGTTCAACAGGTTGTTCCCTAAGTACATGAGAAGCATCACGTACGTACATCCGCAACATCGATACGTGGAAAACATCGTGAACTCTTGATAGTTCTGGGGGTAGTGCCAATCTGTAAGCAACTCTGCCAATTCTCTCCACGATTTCATAAGGTCCGATAAAACGCGGACTCAGTTTCCCCCGTCGGCCAAAACGGATAATCCCTTTCCACGGAGACAACTTCAGGAAGACAAAATCTCCCACTTCAAACTCCAAGTCTCGAATCCGTCGGTCGGCATAACTCTTCTGGCGATCCTGTGCCACCTTCAATCTCTCCTTGATCACGCGAACAGTTTCCATGGTTAAGTCCATCATCTCTGGCCCTACAGCCGCTCGCTCTCCTACCTCCGTCCAGCAGATAGGTGTCCTGCACTGTCGGCCATACAGCGCCTCATAAGGTGCCATCCCGATGCTTGCCTGATAGATGTTGTTGTAAGCGAATTCCATCAATGGCAAATGAGTATCCCAAGAGTCTTGAAACTGTAGTACACATGACCTCATCATGTCCTCCAGGGTTTGAATGGTTCTCTCAGACTGTCCATCGGTCTGTGGATGGAAAGCAGTACTGAAACGTAAGGTTGTTCCCAAAGTAGCTTGCAAACTCCGCCAGAACCTGGAAGTGAAACGCGGATCACGATCGGACACGATCGATTCCGGCGTACCATGAAGTCGTATGATTTCCTTCACAAACAACTGAGCCAGTCGGTTAGGTTTATAGGTTTCCTGAACTGGCAAAAAATGGGCTGATTTGGTTAACCGATCCACGATCACCCATACTCCGTCCACTCCACTCTGAGTCCTCGGTAACTTAAAGACGAAGTCCATGGTGATGTGATCCCACTTCCACTCAGGAATCGGAAGTGGCTGCATAGCCCCATACGGTCTCTGCCGTTCCGCCTTAACCTGCTGACAGGTTAAGCATTTGCTCACGAACTCAGCAATATCCTTCTTCATTCCTGGCCACCAATAATGGTTCCGGAGGGTACGGTACATTTTTGTACCTCCCGGATGCATAGCATAGGCCGAACTGTGGGCCTCCTCAAGTATCTCGGCCCGTAACTCTGCCACTGCAGGTACGCACAAACGGCCCAATTTCACCAGTGCTCCATCGTCCCGGATGGTAAAATCCTGTCTCCCATCCGCATCGACCTCAATTCTGTAAATACAGAGTATCGGATCCTGAAGTTGTGCTTCAATGATCCGATCAATCAGTACTGGTCGCACATGGAAGCTGGCCAACAAAGCTCCATGCTTGTCCGTACCCAAAATAACTCCCGCCTTCCGGAGTTCCACCAGCAAGGGAAGATACACCATCCCCAAGTGTGCAATAGTTCCCGCTGATTTCCTGCTGAGTGCATCCGCCACCACATTGGCCTTACCCAAATGGTACTCGATCGTACAGTCATAGTCCTTTAGCAGCTCCAACCATCTCCGTTGTCTCATGTTGAGCTCCTTCTGAGTGAATAAGTATTTAAGACTCTGGTGGTCGGTGTATATCCGACACGTTGCGCCGAACAGATAATGTCTCCAGATTTTGAGAGCATGAACCACCGCCGCCAACTCCAAATCATGGGTAGGGTAGTTCAACTCATGAGTCTTCAGCTGCCGGGATGCATAGGCGATAACCTTGCCAGTTTGCATCAACACGCAGCCCAACCCTTGCAGTGAAGCATCACTGAAAACCACAAACTCTCCACTGTCATCCGGCAATGCAAGGACAGGTGCAGTGGTCAATCGATCTTTCAACTCTTGAAAGCTCCGATCGCACTGCTCGTCCTAGATAAACTTTACTCCCTTCCGAGTCAAACGAGTCAATGGTGCAGCAATTTTGGAGAAACCCTCCACGAATCTCCGGTAGTAACCTGCTAATCCGAAGAAACTCCGCACCTCGGTCACTGTTGTCGGTTTAGCCCAGTTGGTCACCGCTTCTGTTTTCTGGGGATCCACGCAAATCCCATCCGTCGATATCACGTGACCCAGAAAACCAATACTGCTCAGCCAAAACTGACACTTGCTCAGCTTGGCGTACAATTGTTCTTGTCTCAGCCTCTCCAAGACCAACCGCAGATGTTCTTCATGTGCACGGGCACTCCTTGAGTATACCAAAATATCATCGATGAACACAATCTCGAACTTATCCAGGTAGGGTCGGAAGACCCGGTTCATCAGATCCATGAATGCTGCCGGAGCATTCGTCAAACCAAATGGCATAACAAGGAACTCGTAGTGCCCGTAACGGGTTCAAAAAGCAGTTTTCGGAATATCCTCCTCCGAAATCCTCAGTTGGTGATACCCAGACCGCAAATCAATTTTCGAGAAGCACTGAGCTCCCCGCAACTGGTCGAAAAGGTCATCGATCCTGGGTAGAGGATACTGGTTCCTCAGTGTCACCTTGTTGAGTTGTCGATAGTCAATACATAAACGGAGACTTCCTTCCTTCTTCTTTACGAACAACACCGGTGCTCCCCACGGTGAAGTACTCGGTCGGACATATCCCAAATCTACCAACTCCTGCAATTGAGTCTTGAGTTCTCGTAACTCGGCCGGCGCCATCCGGTATGGTGCCTGGGATATAGGTCGGGTACCCGGGAGTAGTTCAATAGTAAACTCAATCTCCCGCGATGGCGGCAAACCAGGTAAGTCTTCCGGGAATACATCCGGAAACTCACAGACCACCGGTATTTCGTCGATAACCAGAGTATCGACCCGTTCCGACACGACATGCGCCAGATAACCCTGGCATCCCTTCCGTAGAAGTTTGGTAGCAGTAAGTGACGAAATCACTTCAGGAGGCGAACCATCACGTTCCCCCTGAAAGATAACTTCCGGTAAACCCAGGCTCCGCAAAATCACTTGCTTGCTACAGCAGTCGATGAGCGATCCGTGCTCCGACAGCCAATCCATCCCTAGGATTATATCGAAGTCGTGGATATCCAGAATAATTAAGTCTGCTGGTAAATCCACATCCTCGATTCTTACCGGGCACCTCCGAATCACCTGATTCACAAGGTACACGGTACCCATCGGGGTGCCAACACCCATTTCGCAATCTAAGGCTGATACCACACAATCAAGCAAACCAGCACAACTCCTCGAAATAAAAGAATGTGTAGCCCCCGCATCCATTAATACACGTACAAGAAAATTAAAGATATGTAGTGTACCTGTGACCACGCCTGGAGCAGTCCTCGCCTGCTGCTGGGTCATTGCAAACACTTGGGCCCTCGGCCCTCCGTTCCATCCGCGCCCGCGCGCGCCACGTCCAGCACCACGGTCACCTCCCTGACCGCGACCTCCATTAGTGTGGGAATCCGTGCTCTGCACCACACTCGAGCCCCCAACGTCGTTGTTCTTGGACAACTGCGGACAATCACAGGCATAGTGGCCCTCCTCTCCGCAAGCAAAACAAGTTACTGGCCTTGGCCTGCCCGAATGCCCACCAGATGCACCGCTCCAAGATGAGCGCTGCCCAGAGTTGTGTCCAGATCCTCTGCCCTGAGAGCCTCCACGTCGACCCGACCAGCCACGACCCTTGAAGGATGAGGGTGCTCCCCTGTAGCTCCCTCCCCTGTTGTTCTTACGGCCCGATGGCCCATGATGTGGGCGATCCTGACGTCGCCCCTCCCCCGAAGGTTGTCGTGATTGGTGTGCCGCCAGACTGGCCTCGACACGCACCACTGCGTCGACCATATCCCTCAGAGAAGCATGAGTGGTAGCAGTCACACTGGCCCGGATCTCCCCTCGGAGTCCAAGCTCAAACCGCTGGCATTTGTCCTCCTCCGTGCTTACGAATGAGGCAGCGAACCGGGAAAGTTTCCCGAAGGTTTGCTCGTAGTCTGCAACAGACATGTCACCCTGCTCCAGCCGCAGGAATTCCGCCTCCCGCGCCGCGCGAAAGGATCGCGGGTAGTACTGGTCCAGAAACCTGGAACGGAAAGCTTCCCAGGTAGTGGTATGGACAGACCACCCAGACATTTCGAGTCCGTGCCACCACTGGTAGGCTCCTCCTTCCAGCAAGAAGGCCGCCAAAGTCACTCGTTCGCCCGGAGGGCAGTGCATTACTGAGAAGATCCTCTCCCACTTGGTGATCCAGTCGTGAGCATCCTCGGGGTTTGATCCCCCGCAGAAAGGAGTGGCTCCCAAACGTTGAGCCCTTTCGATGCTCGCGCATTCCATCTCTCTTTCTAGATCCTCGTCCGTTCGAGTATGAGGAATTCTCCTAGGAGGCATAACCAACTGTTAAGAGGCATAGATCAGAAAACAATATTCTTAAAAGTCGAAAAGTAACTAGTACTAATCGCTAGTCTAACATGCAGACCAATACCCTAGTACTGACCACAATCTAGTGCTCTGATACCAAGCTGACAGGACCCGCCCCGATCCCACAGGGACCACAAGGGGACGTGCCCTGCTCCCGTCTGACACCCAATAATTCATACCAATTTTAACCTCAAAACGTTTAAAAGCATGAATAACCAAATTAAAGTCATACATCAAATCCGAATTAAACGAATGTCAGACAAGGGATATAATCCAAAATTACAAATTTGCGAGCACGACTCTAAAGTAAACCTGCGGGTACACCGCCCAGCAGGGGTTCAGGTACGCAGAAGTAGATCTATGCCTCCGCCTCTGGTTCCTCCTCTACCTCAGTTTCCCGACCTGGAGGGGTTATCAAAACATTAAGGGTGAGTGGACCGAAACTCAAGTTTATGAAATAGTTTGATAAGTAAAACATATAATTTGCCCCTCCGTTTTCCAAACATGCGTGCATCATAATTCAAAATCATAAACCAAATAATATGAACCATAAGGCATATAATAAAACCATAAGTATAATTTTAGTTGCTGCACTATACACTCCAAACCCGACATCCCTGATGTCTGACGTCCCTGACGTCCAATAAGGTCACAATCACAAGGCTACGCGTGCCACTCGGGTCTCAATTCCGAGTTCAATCCCCGAACCCCGTTCGGGTACAGCATCCCCGATGCTTAGCGTCATAGACGCTGGACGTTCTAGGCGTCCGTGACCTCTCCGGGGTACCTCATCCGGAGGAGACAATATAATATGGAAGGATCTATACAGTGCAGTAACAAATGCATTTTATTGATATCCACATGCAAGGCATATATATACATAGATAACATCCGAACCAATCATTAAGTTTCATCAGACGGGTCTCAAGCCCAAATACCGTGAAACGTGCCATAACCATATTTTCCATATCATCAAAACCATTATTGTTTTAGCATGTGAATAAGTATAATAAAACCAGAAAACATTTATGCACACAAAGGTTTAAGAAAATGGCCCACTCACAGTACAGTCCTGCCGAAAACCGAACGTATACCCTCGTTCTGGTACGATTATACAACCCCTGTCATATCCAAAGTATTCGTAAAGATCAATACAAACCCCTAACATTCAACCATGAAAGCCTAGGTCGAAACCGGCCCGGGAAAGCCGCCCGAACGCGCTTTCCAAGGCAATAAACCTTATTTTGACCAACTTAAAGATCTCCGATCGACCCGAAACCACCGCCATTGGATCCGGATCGTCGAAACCTAAAGAATGGTGGTGGTCCCACCAAAAACACTGTTCACACGCGCCCCCACGCGCCGGTCAACGCGTCGGTCAACGCAGGAACAGTTCCTGCTGACGTCATCGCTGACGTCACTGCTGACGTCAGCATGACGTCATCTGACAGCTGTCAGGTCTGACATGTCAGACTCTGACAGGTGCCACGTGTCAACATCTAATTGGTCCACCACACTGATCTGTCAGACCACGTGTCAGATCTGACATGTGCCACGTGTCAGCACGGCACTGGTCCACGTCACTGACATGTCAGTGCTGACTGTGCACTGACATGTGACACGTGTCGGCTCACGGTTGGTCCACGTCATCTGACAGGCTGACAGGGTGCCACGTCATCACCGCTGTCCTCAGACGGGTTGACCCGAAAACCTGCAACTCGGGTCGATCAGACCCGCGATCATGACCCGGTTGCCATAACTTCATTTCTGGATCAATTTCGTTCCTTTCAATTCCTAACTACTCGTCTGAGTCCCTAGATTGGTTCAGTGTAAAAAGAATGGAGAAAAACTGATAGGATCGAGGGCCTACCTCGAAGAACAGAGCCGGTTTCCGTCGCCGTTTAGACACCGCCCTGAGCTCCTCCGGCCACGAGTTCAATCGCAGAAGGTTCCTGGCAGTCCCTAGAGTCGATTAGGATCCATCAAAAACAAACTAAACGTGGGAAAAAGAATTTACCAAAAATCTGGGTTTTAAAACCGTTTCGGGTTTAAGCCGCTCACCTCGCCGCCGCCTGCCGCCGTTCACCGCCTTGCCTCAGCCCTCACCAGCTCAGTTCAGCCACGCCTGAAGCAAAAGGGTCAGGTGCACGCAGGTGTGATGATCGAAATGGCAGCATGTGGGTGTCGGGTATGGAAATATATAGAAATGGAGGGAAAGCTGCTCAAAGAAATGAACGGCCCAGATTGAATCTCAGAATGAGATCAAGGGCTGAGATCAGATCTGGGGTTTTCAATCCAAAGGCTGGAATTTAAAGCTGATTCAAATGTTAATTAATCCAATAGTGGATCTGATCCAATCTAGCCAATGGGTGAGTGACACTTGTCACTCACCAGGTGTCCTCCAATCAGATTTCCTGAATTTAATATTCGACACGAAAACCGAGACACGAACTTCCCGAATTCACGTTTCTGACCATAACTTCCTCGTACGAAGTCCGATTTCGGCGTGCCGCCTGTCTACGGACTCAGGACGTCGAGGCCTACCCAACGGTCCTTGAGTCAACTGAAAATTAGTTGTCAAAAGAAAAGTCAACATTTTCCCCCGAGAGTCCAAATTACGGTAATGCCCCTGAACTTCCGAAAGTCATAACTTTTACCCTGATCGTCCGAATTGGACGTGCCACCTGTCTATGAACTCGTGACGTCCCGAACTACGTCACGGTCATAGGTCAAAGTTCATTTAGTTCATCAATCAAAAAGTCAACAATTTGACCATACCATTCACAGGGGTAAAATCGTCAAATCACACATTAAATTACAATATTGAAATCCTCGAATTTCCGGGGTGTTACATTTCGTGTTTTCTGGGTTTTTACTTCCCTTCTCCTTTCGGTTTCCTCAGGACGGCACACTCTCAATTCAAATGGGTGGAGTCGCAGAGTTACCCTTTAGAGAATTAAGGGTTGCCTTACCTCAATTCAATTCTACCATCCTCTGTTTCTCTTTGTTAAACACTCACATATAACTCTCTTCAATTTTACTTCTACCGTTTACCTCACATACGCCACTCAACATATTCTTAGAGTGACAGATGTCACTTAACGACCAAGGTGAGTCATAATCGTACTGACTCATCAAATGCCCGGTCAAATTACCATTTTACCCTTCTTTGACAAATTACCAAATTGCCCTTTGTCGTCTCAAACCCATATCTTTTCCATCCGAACTTTGATTGACGCATGTCGTCTGTCTATTCAGTTTCTCGAGAGCTATCCAATGGTACTTACGCAAAGTCCAAATAAGGTCCCGATCAAAAAGTCAACTTTCGACCCTTATAACCAGGGGCAAAATCGTCATTTCATTCCAATTTTTCCAAATTTTCCTTTTTCGAATTTCCGGGTCGTTACAACCTGCCCCCCTTAAAGAATTTCGTCCTCGAAATTCCAATGAGTAGGTACCATGATAGTTCTCCCGAGGAATATGTATGTGAACTAGAAACATAATTAACAGCATACCCTTCTGGTTCAATCGAACCGAATATCAGTCCAAATCAAATTTATGGAAACTCGACAACCCAGTCCCCATCACTGGGTCAACATTGGGACATATCTCTCTGCAAACCTATGCCCCATGGGTAGTCATATCCAAGCCCACTCGAGGTATGGAGCCTCGCTCAACGTCCGCGTATACACAATCCAAAAACCACAAGTACCAGTATCATCATCCCAATCACATGTCATCCACTTATGACATTATTTACTAGCTTAATCCACTATGCATATGCCATCAGGCCACCAGGCCAATAACCTCATAAGGTCCAATAAATCGGGAACTCATTCCCCTTATTAAGTCAATCACTACATACCCCTTTTCCAGGGTCACTAAGTATAATGAATTTAACTTTTCCTTCTGTGGTGTTTATCCACATAGGCCTCACTGATGCCTACCCTTTGCCAATAACTGGCACTCATTACAATCATTCATACGATATTGAAATTCATATCCATTCCTTAACCCCGACTTTGTCCAACATCCTACACCAAGTATGATCCTACAGTTGGACTCCAGTAGTCCAAATGATCAAAAATCATGTACCACTCCAATCCTATGGAGTTCCATCAACAACAGGATTTCACCTATACTTACGTTATCAAACATGTTAATTCTCGACCGGCTATCTTATTAGCCTCCCCGTGAATGATACCTGACTCGACAATGCGGTCTTAATCTTAATGTATCTTGACCATCACCTCATCAAACATTAAGCCTTTCTGTTTATGAATTATTTCTAATCTGATGGTCGATACAGTACTCGTGCATTCCTTCCCACAGGTATATGCTCGATCCCAAATCATGCAAGAAAAGTAAAACTTCTGAGGGTTCAGCTAGCATCGGCAACCCCAGCCCTATGCTACCGAAGCACACCTCACCAAATCCCAAATCCCATAGTGACATATCACTATGCATACGAAAACGGTCACATCGAACATAAGTCACGGTTTCTCCACTTTGTAATTATTATATTTCAATTCTCATCTCCAATAACTCTGACCTCCTTCCGGGTCAATCACCATAACTGGCAATAGATTGTAGAGAATCCCTCTACAATCCTCTGCGATATCCATACAATTGTAAAACAACTCATGTTTCCCCGTGATAGTCTTTAATTATTTTCCATTAACCAACACATTTGTTGCTCCTGGGATTCATACTAATCCCAACCATTATTCGTATATGTTCCATGAACCTACTCTGGTCGACCAAACCTAACACTTATCCAACCATATATTTTTCTCTCTGAAGGCATTCACTACATCTGTTCAGTATATCACATGTTCATCTGTACATGTGAGTACACCAATCAATCATCAATCATGGTACCATACACCATCCAAATGTTGTCAAAATACCTGACTCATCAACTCACAAACATAACCGGTTCATTTGCCCATCCAAAGGCATCACCATTGACTAACCTTAGCCACATCAAATCCGGATATCATATTTTTTACTTTTACTCATGACTGTTAGTCATCACCATGTTAGCCTCTCTCAATAGGCTTAATAATCACATATTTCCAACAGAACCACAAACCATTAGCTCATGATAAGGGATACTTATCCCATACCGTTACCTTTATTATGTTATCCATAATCGACATATACGCTCGGACCATCGTCCCTTTTTCCTCTTTAATACCACTGGGTTCCCCACGGCGACACTTGGCCGAATGAACCAGTATATATCAAGTCATGTACTTGCACCTTCAGTCCTTATGACTCCATAGGTGCCACATACCAGGGCGTCCGAGAAACAACTCTTATACTCGACATGATCTCCATCATAAACTCAATCTCTCATCCTGGAAAAATCTCAAGAGACATATTGAAAAATCTGTACATCTTCAGTCATCACTAGGCATCTCATACACTAATCACATATGCCACAATTATACCCAGTACAGTCCATCGATTGTAAGGGTCAAAATCATTCTAGAGTGTAACATTCTCGAGTCTCCCTGACACATCACCACGGGTAATCTTAGACTCCACATATCGCTCTCTAACCAACATACTCGATAGAGGCATCAGGAGTCATCAATCAATCCATCCCAAGGAGTACATCCAAATCATTCAAGTCCATGAACACCCTAGGTCAGCCACTAGGCGAATAACACCAGTCATCCTGGGTAGCCTCACATCGATAGGTCTACCCCCCTTAGATCTTACCAATTTTACCATATATAATTACCAAGGTTACGACATAGTATCATCAATTTTATCACATCCGTAGCTCCAGTCGGCTCATCGACTTCCATACCTTAACCAATCACGGACATCTCTGTATCCATCCAATGTACAATCTCAAGACATGGAAGAGTGGATAGCCCGGGACCTACCAAATACATACGTCTCGGTTAAACATATCACCATTTCAGAGGCTACTCAGGCCTCTTGCCAAGTAATTGCAATCCTCGGGGATGTGGTCCCAACCGACCACCCCCTACGGTCCACCATGGGCCCTTACCAACTCTTCCCTGGCCTGTCATATCAACAATCAATGCAGGTGCCAATCCCTGCTCCATTGCACCCCAATAGTGCCATATCACTTTAAGACCTTTCTTGATGATGTGACCAAACGACCCACAATCATGAGCATTACTGAGCAATTAACCTTAGCACTTTATCCCTCAGTGGACCCAACTGGCATCCCACTGGACTAGACCATCTCCTAAGTCCAAATCTCTGTGTACTCCGGGTCTCTGCCCAAACCTTCAATCACTAAGTGAAATTGACACGACCCATCCAAGTCCATAAGTCCAGTAAACATACCAATCCATAAATTCATGACCCATCGATATTTGATCCTATCCCAATCCTTGGCATCTCATGTGCCAAACATTCCTCAATCAAGGGTCGGCCGTGTCAAAAACCAAAGTCATATTTCAACCTTTACGGCTCATCCCGAGCCCTAATACATTACCATGACTCATCTCGAGTCCTAACCGATCTCTTGACTCACTTTGAGTCCCATTTTCCTGTCTTGACTCCTCTCGAGTCCAATCGTGACTCATTTTGAGTCCAATCTCATAATATTCATCCATACCGTCATTGGCATACCCGGTCACCGAGCAATTACCGCTGGTGAACCACATCTTATATGACCCATAAGGTCTCAGGGATATCCCATTGTATTCTAGACTCGTTAGACACACATTCCACTTAAGGAATCCACTGAGAATCATCTCATCCTGGGTCCAATCTGCCCAATTGTGCTACCTTTCTAGCCTCTAGGCTCATTCATTCTTGGGACCCACACAAATCCGTGTTTAACAGTTAGTATTTCACAGTGTACACTGATTAACATTTGACCCCCAATCCAGGGTCAATCTCATTCTGAAATCAATCACGAGGTCTCATATACCCTCGTATACCCGTCTCACAACCTGGTCGCGCACGAGGCTTACGTTTCGAAGGCATGATGTGGCAAAGGAATCAGCAACCTAGTGCTCTGATACCAATTTCACATGACCCATCCACGAAGAACATAGATAACCATGTCCGGTCCTGCTCCTGTCTGACAAGTCAACTGAAGTTACGAAATTACCCTCATCACTTGCCAAACAAGGGATAACCGCACCTGTGCCTACTCATGCCTCCATCTCCCAATCAGCCTCGATCATCGTGCCATGACGTAGAGGGTCAATAAAACAGAAAAGGTGTGAGTGGACAAAAAAACTTTTAGAAATACATTTATCAAATTACATTCTTACCCTCTAGTTTCACAAACATGCATGCATATCATAAATCATGAGTAAAATATATATGGGCACAAATGTTTATAAATCACAAATCTCAATAAAATCACGGGACTCATTTCCATATCCAATCTCATATGGTCACGTTATCCCTGCAACGCGTGCAAATTAATAGGCTCAGGGACTGCTCAAAATCCGAGCATCCGTCGTTGTGAACACATCACTAGCCGACAATCCAGATCGTCATGAACAAATCACCGACCAATCTCCATATAATCCAGCACATCTGATCTGAGTCGAGCCTCCCTCACCTGCACGACAACAGACCGTGCTACGTGACCTTTCCAAGCAAACACATCCCATCCCGGAGGCAAGCGTTATCTCTAGGGTTCATTCCGGGGAAACACATTCCCAACCGGAAGCCCTAATATCCACAACACAGTGTGCACTTCGGGGGAAACATATTCCTACCCGAAAATCCTATATGTCTGTAACATATCATCACCATGAAAACCAGTGAAAAACAGTTGCATTTGAAATCAAAACCATTTTCAATACAGGATCTCAGCCCAAAACATGGTTTCCTCAAAATCCATAAAACCAGAGTCCTGATTATTTCATAAATCCGAAAATCATCAATCTCATCATGTAATCACATGGAAATACCAATCCAATCAAAATCACATGTCCATTGCGTCTCAAGTCCAAAATATCATTTTCACGCAAATCCGTTCAATCGCAACCTTAGTTGCCATTTTCGCATAAATACATAAAATATATCCACAAAGCATTACAACTCCATCAAATTAATCCCTGACTCATAATCCGAGTGAACACCAATCTCAAATCCCGGGCCTTCGCCCAAAACAACAGTTTCACAGTTTTCTCGAAAATCGAGCATGCATTCTGGGTAGAAATATCAATCATTTCAAATCATGTCAAATCACATAATAAAGCATTTAAAACATATATGCATGCATTCTGGATAGAAAACAAAAGTCCACTCACACATCGTCCATATCTCTCGCTTTCCAAGCTGTACATTTTTCCGTAATTTCTGACACTTTCTAGGAATTCCAAGTCCTCTCCAAAATCAATATTCAGGGTCACTAATGACTTAATTAACATCATATTAATTTTCCATAATTTTTTGGGAATTAATTACGAATTAAAAACGTAACGTAAACCTTCGGATCCTCGAAACAATATCGAAACGTTGTCCGATCGACTCGAAACCAATGCCAAAATGTTCCTTACATTAAAAGGAACAAGTTTCATGTTGATCTCACCTCGAAAATCCCGCTCATGCTCACGCTGCCCCATGTGCCTGCTACAGTAATAGTGACTGTTCATCGTCCCAACCTGTTTGACTGATAAACGGGTCTTGCAACCCGCGAAACAACCCGATTCGATCCTCATCAATTATGCATCATTATAAATTGAGTCATCTAACATCACCGTTTAATCCTTAATTAAGCATCTGTAAGATCAATTTCACCATTCCTTACCTCGAAGGTAGTCAACTGCCCGTGATAAGTCAAAGGGTGTTCATCGTTTGTTCTTGTCGATTCTCAACGATTCCTTCCAATTGACTCACTCAGAAGCTTCGCATGGTTCCTTCAACTATGTTTCAAATCTCAATTTCAAGCTCCAATCCCTCTAACCATTCCAACTCAACTGGGATTGCCAAAACTGAACTAAAGTGTCGTCTGGGCTCATTTCTTCACCATTTTCTTCACTTTTAATCCCATTCGACTCGTTTAGACTTCTAGAAGCTCATCCTCATCTCCGATTCCATCAATTGACGGTCCAATTCAAAATTCAATTCTAAGTCATTAATTAAGGTTTTCGGGTGGGTTTCGGGTTTTTACTTCCCTTCTCCTTTTGGTTTTCTCACGACGGCATACTCTCAATTCGAATGGGTGGAGTCGCACAGTTTCCGCTTAGAGAATTAAGGGCTGCCTTAGCTCAATTCAATTCTACCATCCTCTGTTTCTCTTTGTTAAACACTCACATATATCTCTCTTCGGTTTTGCTTCCACCGTTTACCTCACATACGTCACTCATCATATTCTTAGAGTGACAGATGTCACTTAACGACCAAGGTGAGTCATAATCGTACTAACTCATCAAAAGCCCAATCAAATTACCATTTTACCCTTCTTTGACAAATTACCAAATTGCTCCTCACCGTCTCAGACTCATATCTTTTACATTTTGTCTTGCTTCCCTAAATTACCATTTTGCCCCTACATCACATTATTACCAAAATTCCCTTCATGTATCGAGACCCGTAACTTTGTCATCCGAACTCCGATTGACGCATACCACCTGTCTACGGATTCAGCGTCGCGAGACCTATCCAATGGAACTTACGGAAAGTCCAAAGAAGATCCCGGCCAAAAAGTCAACTTTCGGTCCTTATAACCAAGAGCAAAATCGTCATTTCTTTCCAAATTTTCCAAATTTCCCTTTTTCGAATTTCCAGGTCGTTATAGTACCTCCTAGTGATTACACTGGCCCATCTTCCGTAATTTCGATCGACCTCATAGATGCTAGGCCGATTGACATGAGCAGTATTCTAGGCCTCGTTGGAGAGTCAACTCTTTCTAAGTTTAAGATGATAATTCGTGGTCTCTTTTCAGGTGAGGGGAACCTTAACTGGTCAGTCTCTAGGATGTTTGGCTAATTGTCCTGTGCTTTGGAAGGTCGAGAATTGAGGCCTTCCTCCCGAGGAAAATGTAGCTATAGTAGGCCTAGTGGAGATCGATCTCTTTGAGATCCCAAGTTCAGTGCATCCTAAGTGTCTTGGTAGATCTTGGTCTTGTCTTACCCTTTGTCTAGTACGATGAGCAGCCGAGAGGCCTTGTCCATCAATTTAGTGGGTAACTTAGTGTTTTCTTTTCTCGCAGCTCGGCGGACACGCACGGCACGTTCTGTGAACTCGGCCTCGTCTGCGTATGCCCTTTTCTTGTTGAGCTGTGATTTCTACTTGGGCTATTTTTAGTTGGGTAGCTACCTCGGTGTACATCTCATTGAGCATTTGGCATCTGAACTCATCCTAGGCACCCTTGGATTTCATCTCGGCATATTCTGTTAGAGTATTTTGATTATTTGTAGTAGGTTGGCAGAGCTATCTCTCTACTTTCTAAACCTTTGTCCATGTGTTATCTCGATATCCCCCTAGTCACCCTTCATGTTTACTACGTTGAGATGGACGGGTTGTGCTCGATCGATAGAGTAGTGGGCAGACTTAGTTAGATTCCCAAAGACATTGCCAAACGGTTAAAGCACAAAATGTACCAACTTAGAGATTACGTCTTGTCAAATTACCAAGTGTCATATGTCGTTCTTAAACCTATAGACTAGGATGAGCAATGGGTCACCCATTAGGATTGGCACTGATGTGGTTCCGACTTAAAGGCAATTTGATGATCAAGTCAGTAAGTGGGTACGTAAGAGGTAAACAGTAAATAGTAAATTCTCATTTTGGTAAAGTAATAGTGAATAGTAAATCTTCGTTACCTTTTTTGGGAAATATGTACACTTTTTGTATGGGTTCTTAATGGGACCTAGATGAATAATTTTGATGTGCGATAAATACACTTCTATTTTGGTGCTAGCATATGGCATGTAGATGGATGATGAAGAAGCGTCAACGTGTCATTCCATGTTTAACCCATTACGAAGGTTGTTTGGCTTTGTGAGTTTGGACCCAAGTTGCACTCCTAATTATGGAATTGCCTTGGACCTTGACTCTTCTAGGTATTTATGAATGGTGTAACACCGCAAAAATTGAGAAAAATAGAAGTCGGAAATATTTAATAAAAATGATGATTTTGCCCATAGAATGGTCAAAGGTTAACTTTTTGACGTGGACACCTTTTGGACGTTCTATAAGGACCGTTATGAAGGTCTCAGACTTTTGATTCCATAGTCGGGTGGTATGCTGGAATCAGAGATAGAATAGCTTCAATACATGGTCAAAAGTAAATAGGGACATTATGATAATTTTGGACATAAGGGTATTTTGGTAATTTTTCCTAGAACCTTCTTTATTTTTCCCCTTCCTTATTTCCTATTCTTCCCACTGACATAGTCAATTATAATAGTCAATTATTTCCTATTCTTCCCACTGACATAGTCAAGAAATTTCCTATTCTTCCCAAGGACAAAGCCATGAAGGAGAGAACTAGGGAAAAGAAGAAGAAGAAGAAGAAGAAGAAGAGAGGTAGGAAAAACATAAAGGAAGGTATAAAAGAAAAAGAAGGAAACCCCAGAAGCCCAAATGTGGGTCGTAGATCATCAAAATATTTTGAAGCCTCCTAGCACCTAACTAAGGTTTCTGGGATGTTTTTCGAGTCCCTAGGATTAGTATGAGTAAGAAAGAAGAAGGTTAAGATGTGGAGAAGTTGCAATCTGATCATGGAACAATGGGCGAAGGACTGGTGCATCGGGCTAATCTTTGAGATATGATTTTTTGTATTTTGAATTCATGGATCTCCTCTTAGAATCAATTAGGTAAAATGAACGTTTAAAACACAAAAAACATTGAAGAAATGGCTGGATTCGAGCTGGGTCCTGGTCGCAAGTTGAACGACCTGGTTTGAAGGAATGCAGGTGTGTGGCCACCACACGCATGGAACTTTGACAGCGTGTGGGGGAGGGTGTGGCGGTCCTCTGTCATCTGGTCATCATGAAACTTCATGTTTTTGATATTACAAGTCTTTGGTATAGTTTTGGAGATGAATGTACATCATCTCAGGATAGTTTTGACTATTTGAAGTGTTATGTCTAGTTTTAAATTCTTATTTTAATTTCAAAAAAAATTAAGGAATAAAAAAAGGTTAATTTGGGGGTATTAATGCCATTTAATAATGCATTATAATGAATGGATAGTTTATGGGAACAATATTAAAGGGCTAAGGATTGATTATATGTACGAGATATAAAAATATATTTTAAAATATATACACATATGTTACTCGGAAGGAGTCGAACTAACGAATTCCACTACTGACGAGGCTAGTGGGTTGAACGAAGGTTGTAACCCCGCGTGGATAGATTTTGTTCAATTGAACTAGCAAGATATGAATTAAATTAGGAAAACTCCTTGTCTGACAAAAAATTAAAGGTAAGTCTTGGTAAAACTCGAATTGGTTGTCATATGGGAGCAGGACCGATATGATTCTCAAAGTAATTTAAGGGCGGATTATGTCAACATAGTATCAGAGCATGGTTATTGAATATTTTGTCTCTAAAATCTAAACCTCGTGCACAGCCTGGCAATATGATGAGAAGCAAGGTCAAATATACTTAGGGCTAAAATGAACCCTGGGCTATTGGGTCAGATATTAGGAGAGTTCGCTAAGTGGATAATACATGCATATTTTATTATTTTATTGCAGGATTTGAGTTGTAAATATTTAATATGATTTTTATAGTAATTTTTCTGATTTATTGAATAGTTTTTGACACATTCAATTTTAAGGTATTTGGGTTATAGCCTGGTTTGGAATTTAGGTTAACTTGGAATGTGAGTCAAGGTTATTGTATGATTTATGTGACAATGATTTGGATTTTGTTTTCAAATGATTATTAATGATTTTCGAGAATTTTAAACTGATTTCGAATACACTTTTTTTTGAAGTTTTATGAAATTTTTTTAGGCTTAAGCCCACATTTTGAAATAATTTTTTTTTACGGAATGGTTATGTGCTGTAAATGAGTTCTCCCTTGTTATTTGTAAACTGATGTGCATAGTTCAATCATCCTCGGACATGGTTAGTGCCCAAATGACCAGAGCATGGTTATGTTTCCCTTGGCTGGATATTTTGGTTAGCACTTAGACGTCAGAAGCTCGGCTCCGTAGATCCTGAGGTCTGTGATATGGAATCTTTTGAATGGGAAAAACTAGAACCTAGGATGGCCTCCCAGATGTTGTTGATTGTAGAAGATGGGACTTCGACGTCTGGATCTTGGTTTTGCCGATCCCGAGGTTATCCCTGCGCGGTTGGTTAGTCGCAAACGTCTAGCTGGGCTCCTTTCTTGAGACTGGGACATCCTAGAGCTAGGCTCAATTTCCCAAGTGATTTATATGAATAGCGCTAAGATGTTGTATCCTTGAGTGCGCACTCGGATGTTGTATCCATGAGTAGTTTGCCAACCAGTAAGGCAGATATAACCTAGACGGTTCGTTGGAACAGTTCCAAGACTTGACTCAGATGGCGTTTAGGGTCTTAGCCTACACGTAGTGCCATTGTTTGTTACGACTGGTACTTGAGTTGATGAGTGGTTAAGCCTAGTTATGTCAACTGATGTGATTTGATGAACGTGAACTCGAAAAGGTAAGCATAGTCTTCATACTAGTTTGTTTAAAATTTCAAGGATGAAACTTTTTTAGGGGGGAAGGTGTAACGGCCCGAAAATTAGAGTAAAATAAAAGTTCGCAAAATTAAATAAAAATGACGATTTTTTCCATTAGAATGGGCAAAGGTTGACTTTTTCTTGTAGAAACTTTTTGGACGTTCTGTAAGGACTATTATGAAGGTTTCAGATTTTTCAGTCTACAGACAGACAGTATGCCGGAATCAAAGATCAAATAGGTTCGATACATGATCAAAAGTAAGTAGGGGCATTATGGCAATTTTAAAAAAAAATGGTATGTTGATAATTTTTCAAGAGGGACATTCTAGGATAACCTAGGACCTTATTTATTTTCCCCTCACTTATTTCCTATTCTTGCCACCGACATAGTCATATATATACGCACGTGTGTGTATTTGTGTGGTTTGGGGGAGAAAGGACAAAAGAGGAAAAACTCATGGAATGACCAAAAGGTGAAAGAGAGAACCAAGGAAAAGAAGAAGAAGAAGAAGAAGAAGAAGAAGAAGAAGAAGAAGAAGAAGAAGAAGAAGAAGAAGAAGAAGAAAGGAAGAGAAAGAGAGGAGGGAAAATAGAGAGATAGAGAAGAAGGAGAAAGAAACCCGAGAAGGCCAAATGTTGGTCATAGATCATCAAAGTATTTTGAATCCTCCTAGTGCATAACCAAGGTTTCTGGGAGGTTGTTCGAGTCCCTAAGGTCGGTATGAGTCAGAAAGGTGAAGGTTGGGATGTGGTGAAGTTGCAGAACTGATTAGGGATCCATGGTCGAAGGACTGGTGCATCGGGCTAACTTTTGAGTTAAGTTTTTCTGTATTGAGTTCTTGGATATCCTCCTATGATCAATTACGTAAAATTGAATGTTTAAAACATGGAAGCCGATGAATAAATGGCTGGATTCGAGTTAGGTCAAGGGACGGTGGCGGCACGTGCAATGTTACTCGGTTGTCCAGTCAACATGAAACTTCATGTTTTTGATATTACAAGTCTATTGGTACAATTTTTTAGACGAACAGACATCGACAATTTTAACTATTTGAAGTGTTATATCTAGTTTTAAATTATTATTTTAATTTCAATAAAATTAAGGAATTTAAAACAAGGTTAGTTTAGGGTATTAATGACATTTAATAATGGATTATGATGAATGGATAGTTTATGGGAACAATTTTAAAGGTGTGCAGCTAAGGATTGGTAATATGTACAAAGTATGGAAATAGACTTCAAAGTATTATACACGTATGTTATTCTAATTGCTTATTGTATATAATTTATATTATATAATGTTAATTATAATAGTTAAAACATAGCAATATTAAATATATACCTAATGAACTAATGCTCGGAAGGAGTATAACTAACGGATATCACTACTGACAGGGTCAGTGGGTTGGATGTGGGCGGTGACCCTGAAGGGATGGATTATGTTCAGTTGACCTAGTAAGATATGGATTAATTTTGGAAAATTCCTTACATATAAAAATTTTAAGGGTAAGTCTTGGAAAGACTCAAATTGGTTGTCAAATGGGAACAGGACCAGCACGATTATCAAAGTAATTTAGGAACGGGTCCTATCAAATGGGGCACTAAATGCGTATGGCGTGACAAATTGAGATGGACATGTACAAATTTAAAACCATTTATCACATATATCAATTGTCAGCATCGTACGTATTTAGTGTTTCATTCATATCCTCGTAGCTTTAGATGACAAAATTGAATTTGATATTCTGATGGAGTTAACGGAATTGGTGCAAATTTTTTTAAGGAGGGTGGGTTTTAGGTGGTATGCGAGACAAATAAGCATTTTAGGTGTAAAGTGATCCACTACAAGAAATTTTCCTTTAGACAACGGACTCCGTTGTCTATTCCCTATAAATACCGTTGCAATTGCCCCTGATGTCTAAAGTCACTTTAGGCAATGGTATTTATGTATACTATTGTCTAAACACCCCCTTTAGACAATGGTATTTATGTATACCGTTGTCTAAGGTACCTTTTCGACAACAATATTTATGAATATCGTTGTCTAAACGGACTTTGAACAACGGTTTATACATAAATACCGTTGTCTAAAGTCACTTTAGACAACGATATTTTGTTGATACCGTTGTATAAACTAACTTTACGCAACGATTTATTTAAACCTACTATTATCTAAAGAGTGTTGTACACAATGGTTTATTCAAAAATACCGTTGTCTAAAAGGTGCTTTGCAAAATAGTTAATAAAAAACACCACGTTGTCTAAAGTTCTTTTACAAAACAAAAATCATATTAAAATCCTATATCATAACATAAAATTAATTCTTATTAAAATTCTTCGTCAATCCAAATAGAAAAGAACTTCATATAAATACATAAATGATTAATCAAGTTCACAATGAAGATCTGAAGAGTACTCATAGTACATTCTGCATCCTAACTCGATCAAAGCCAATCGAAATCACAAATGTGTATGTTCTAAATAAAATAGCAAGTGTTGCAACAATTCAAAATCTAGCCACCAGGAAACAAACACACCATATGAGGATAAATGCTATCATAGTTGTACTTTCACCACCGCTACACCCACTTTGATATTAGAAGATCTGTCAATTCCTCTCGCAGCTCATCAAGGTCATTAAAGGTGTAATGAACCTTCTGCTTATTCGCAGACTTCGAATAGTATGTAGACTTCGAATACTATGTAAGAAATATAAGCAGATATTAGATTTGGTAATTAAAGACTTGAAGTTTTCATGCTATGAAACACCAATTGCATAGAATAACATTAAAAGAATACTGTCAGCATTTATTCGTTTCAATGCTCTGGCAATGACTTTCGCTCTTTGTTCCTTATTGGTTATTCTGTTTTCTCTTGATGAATCTACATTTTAAACTGCAATCTAGAAGATGGAATCCAAAATTTTACGCATATAATATAACATAAACATATAAGAGAATGAAGCAACAAATCTAACCTCAAACAATTGTACTGGAATATGGTTATGGGTGAAATAGCGGAAAGAAAGGAAAGAAATCTAACCTCAAAAAATTGTACTAAACATGGTTATGGGTGAAATTCTGGTCCAGTATTGCTAATTAAAAAAACAAAAAAACAACTATTGTATTGTTTCAACAATTCCTGTTACTGGAAATAATGACAAGAAAAATCTCCAAAATAATGTCCATTGGCAGAAAACCTAAGCATTTACTTAGAAGATTGTATAATATCCGTCAATTCTAATATTTTTTTTATATTTAAAACAGATATGTATCATCACTCATCACAGTGCAAAATAGCTACCAGACTATTAGTAGAGCAACCTGAAATAAGTGTCTGAAATAAAATAGGCAAATAACATGTTATAGAAACAAGTGCCATAAAATGGGAATGGGAATGAAAGTCAAGATACCAAGAAGTATTATTATACCTGCTTGGCATGCCGCATGCCCTTTGCCTTCAAATCTTCCATTGTGCTTGGTGGGAAAATGTAAAAGGTGAGGACATCCTACAAACCTTATGTTCATTATCCCCAATAAAAGAAGCACCGTCACAATACCGAAGCTTTACTCGGTTCTAGTTGAAAAAATCTGCAATCCCATATAGAATGAGATCAGGGTCAATGCAGAATAATAGACAAAACCAGATGAAAGTGTAGTGCATGTAAACTTTGCATTATGTTCAAAGAAAAAACTAGGATTTTCTTGAGCCTTGTTGCTTAGTATTCCAGTAAATGGAATAACTTTTTTCCATGAATATTGATGATCCCTGCCTGGTTGTTTTGCAGTAAACACAATTTCTAAGGCTGTTACACCATCCGCCTCTGTGGCACAAGAAGTTTAGTCAAGTCAAGTCAAGCACTTCAAAATAAGTAAATTGTCAAAATATCTGAGGACTTGAGAGGCTTTTTTGCAATTAATCAACCAAAAGGTAACTCAATAAAATACCAAACATGATTTTCATTCTATAATCAACAACCTACCTTTATTTTCCGAAACCATCTTTAACATTTTGTTATTATATGCAAGAAACTAATGTACTAATTTAGCTCCCAATCATAAACCTCCAATTGAATGAGCCAACTATTTGCTCCTAAACCGTATCCATGATCCAAATGATACCCCGATAAGGTTCCATCCAAGCAGACTGTAAAAGCCAAAATCAGGCTAAATTTTTTCAAAAGGAAAATGGAAAGTATGTAAATTAGGCCAAAATAAAAATGTGACAGGTCTAAAAATATAGAAATTTGATGAATAATAAATAAATCAGTACTTACAAATGAAATTATGAACAAATAATGAAAAATACAATTTAAAAACACCATAAGACATGCCATTGCAAAAGAAAAAATAGATTAACAAATCTAACAAAAATTACATCAGCTTCAAGAGAAACAGAACATAACCAAGACAAACAAATTACTCTATAGACGAAGAGAGTTATAACCTGGTGTAATAATCTCTGGGCAAGTAGATGTCCCTGATGGAACCAAGTTTTCCAAATCGCCCTTCGTATAATTTAATCTAAAAATGGTGTAACTTTCTAACATCAATCTAACATTTTAACAAATATTTAAATCATGGGACCATGAACAGAAATCAAAGGATCCACTATTTTTTATTCTTCAGAAAACATCTTGAAGCTTACGTGATAGAATCTGTGATGACATCAAACAGTCCAATCTGGCACCAACAACACCAATAGGTTATGTCCCAATAACAACTGTATCAAAGATGAGAATGAATTACGAAATAACAACTTGACATTCCATCAATAAACTCTTTAATATTTATCACATAAAAGAATTCATTTAATATTCATATGGATAAACAATTTCCGTCATAGGTTATGATTCATTTTTTTAGTGATAAGACTTCTAATCCATGCTTAGACTCTTTTTTTCCCGCAGGTAGCTGAAAGCATAGTTACTACAGATGGAAATTTTCTTAAGAAATTATAAAGGGTTGATCTCGGCGCCTATGCAAATATAAGAAAGAGACACCAAGTACTACTTTCGATTTTATTTTTAGAAACACCAAAATGATCCCTACTTGAAGAAAGGTAATGACAAAAGCATAGAAAAACAACATGGTAGGGACTGTAATCGCTCTATCTCATGTATTTTCTACAAGTCGAAACTAAAGAGAATGTCTATTTCTTCCGTGGCATATTCCGAACCACTAAGAACAAAAAGACTTAAGTAGAAATCCAATAACGGAGATTCCAAAAGCATTATTACCCAAAATCAACAATGTGATAAGCTCAGATTGAATCACATGCATAAGGTATTGATGTACCCAAATAAGCATGAAAAAAACCCCTATTAGTATCTCACCTACTAGCGGCGATGGATGCAGATGTACCCAAATAAGCATGAAAAAACCCCTCTCAGTATCTCACAAATGAAATGAAAAGTAAAAAGTTCAATGCCCTGTATTTCATCGCTAAATAATGCATAGAGCTGCCCGCATATTATAATACAGAATGCATGTCATTAGTCTAATGTCAGCTGACTTAGGCTTACAAATCTTAACAATTTTGATTTTCTAAAGAGAATTTCTATGCAACACAAAATAAGTAAAACGTGTGCACAAAGATGATCTAGGTATCGAGATGGAAACTAAGAATTTGAGATAAAAAAAAATTAAGAAAGAAAGAAAGAGTAGTCCATTTAGAAAACTAAACATACGATCATATCCAGCTAAGATGCATGGGTTGCTAGAATCTTCAGAAACCTTTAAAATCTCTGCTTGAGCTGCTAGTAACCTATAATGCAAGTAACTGTATGAAAACATGAAAAGAATTAACCTAGGTGTAAATCTATAAGAGCTAAGTCATGTGAAATATGAGAATGAAATAACTGAAAACAAAACAAACACAAAATAAAAGGAAAGAGGAAAACCTGTGAACATAAAGGTTATAGTTTGTTCCTTTAAGATTCATTTTCCATACATATAAATCCTTCCCATCAAATAACCTTTGTGCCTTTGCAGCATCGGCAACTGAGATGACATAAGCGATTTGAACAGACCCACCAACAAGATCGACTAGACCAACAGTGTCAGAATACTTCTTCCCCACATTTCCTAGTAGATAATTTATTGTCACCTGAAGAAGGTAAAAGAAAGCGGGGTAAGAGAAGATGTACAGCCATGAATACCCTTTTTTTTCGTGCTTCTGGATGGGGTAAGCATCACTTAAGATGGTCATCCTTCCCTCGTTCCCCCTAATATTTTGTGCTCAATATTTCTTTTTTGTAGTCATACCTTACTTATGTATGCTTCCCAGATTACACTTTCAGAACATGGTTCTGAAAATTGCTAGATAAACACCAATGTTCAATGAAAATCTTTCTGGTTGTCCAACCCATCATTGCTTATTTTAGAATAACTAAATGTAATAGAACATGGACTCAATTCAGACTCCTGAACCATAATCATTTAACTTCTATCAAAATGATATTTTAGGGATACCCCACGAATGAGTCCTGAAGGTAGACGCAATTAACGAAAGGTATACAGGAGAAGTAAACATGTAGAATAACATACCCACTGGAAGGAACCCTCCTGAGTTCCATCAATAATAGTGACTGAATCACGGATGAAGCTGAGGCTGCTTCTTTCATTGAGTAGGTCCCTAACCTTCGAAAGACCAAACAAACAGCAAACAAGTAGTTGAATTGAGTTTGTAAAGGAATTGAGGAGACAAATTATCAAAAAATTCATTCAAGATAAAACCTAATGTAACTCAGACAAAAGAGAAACAGGTAACAAATACATATACAGCTTGGAGAATACGGTCGGAAGCGTCTCCCTCCAAATCCCTTAAGCTAGCCGTCACCCCAATTCACACGAGAGTGAACAGACGTAGGTTTTTGAGAACGACACATTTGGCCTTAACAAGAAGACTAGTGAGGAACTCGACAGCACAGCGAGGGTCCTTGAAATAAGCACTCAGAGATAGAGAAACTTGAGAACGAGAAGGCAATTGAGATTTGAGAAAGTGACAGCCACTTCGAGATGGAGAGAATAAATAGGAAAAATTAGGGTCGAGAAATTCATCGCCGATTGAGAGATATAGAGGCTTGAGAACTAGAAGGCGATTGAGATTTGAGAAAGAGACATTATCAAGGCGGTTGATGACAGGACCCATCCCAATCCCCCTAGGATTAACGCGGGATGACCCTGCTCCCGTCTAACACGAAGTGTCAGACATGGGATATTTCCGACCTTTGCCTTCCTGCGCTATCAGAGTACGCCAGGATCCGGAGGAGGCATGTGATATCTCGGTCTGTGCTACAGTCCACATCCGATGTCAACCTGAAGGGTATTAAAAACAGAAAGACTGTGAGTGGACAAAAATAAAGAGTTTATAAAAACATTTCATCAAAGACCTTTATAGCCTCCACTAAAAAGCATGCATGCATAGAAAACCATTTATCCAATCACATAAGTTAAAACATCCATATTTCGGGTCACAGCCCCAAGTTCCATAAATACAAGTCACACGGGCTCCTGCCCAAAACCATTTACAAAAAACCATAACATAGTAAACATATGTGGGATCTCAGCCCAAATCCATTTATCATCATAAAACACAATTTCCCAAACCACTTGAAATCATGTTGATCCATTATATTCATATCCAGAACCTGTCACGGTGAAATAGAGCAACATGTGTGCTAACCGGGGTCTCAAACCCAAGTCTCTCCAGGGTCCACCCAGGTCAATGTCTGTAGATCAATGACCCTCCCCGGAGGTAACAAACGATGCCCATCCTAAGAGTAAGGAACCCAACTAGGGGGCGACTCCACTCAGTCAGTGCTTCGTGACTACTCTGGGGTCCACCCAGGCCAACGACCCTCCCCGGAGGAGACAATCATATATAAAGGATGAAATATGAAAAACCTTTTGAAATCATTATTTAAATCTTTCCAGGATTCATGCCCGGCCCCCATAAGCCGTCATAATCCATAAAATCCTTTCTGAGGGTTCATGCGGTTCCCATAAACCGTCATGACACGTAAATCCAGTTCAGGGGTTCATGCAGGTTCCCATAAACCGTCATGACCCGTAAAAACCATTTGTAACACATAGCTGGGCCCTAGGCCCGAATCCATATAGAAACTGGACCTCAAGTCCGAATCGTAAACCAATTGGGCCTCCGGCCCGATCCTGTAAATCAAATGGGTTTCAAACCCGATTTTACCTTTTCGAATCCAAAACCATTTCATGAAATGGTATCCAAAACCATAAGTATGGAAAATCAGTGTTAAACCGGAAAACCTCGATTTACGTGCAAGCACGTAAATCGCCTCGAAATACGTGAAACCATATAATCCAAAAACATCCAAATCCACATTATCAAATCACATTCATTATCCTTTTGAAAATCCAAAACCATTTAATTTAGACCAATAAAGACATACAGACCCGTATAGGCACCGTATAGGGCCAAAACCTCGAAATACGTGCCTATACGTAACCACACATCCAAATGCACTCATGGAATCACAAACAAGTATTTAAAACATATAATAAACATTTATGCATGCACCAATTTAGAAAACAATGTCCACTCACAGACCGTCCGAGCTGCAGCCTCGATTTGCGTGTCATAGGCTCTCCCGAGCCGATCGTTATCATCGGGACTCCCAAACCTGTCCAAATTTTAATAGAAGGTTACTAACTACTTAATTAACGTCCCATCAAAGGCCAGTAATTTTCCCCAACTTTTAGCTATTTTTAAACCGATCCTAAACCTTCCGACAACTTTTATCGAAACGATGTCCGATTGACGCGAGACTAGTCCCAAAATCTTCGTTACATCGAATAGAAGATTTCATATGTTGAAAAATTCCCCAAATTATGGCCCACGAGCCCTCACGCGCTCCAAGAAGGTCGGAAACACTGTTTATCGTCTCCCTGCTCCAGCCGGTTCAGATGGCTGGTTCACCTGATTTGGCCGGTCCAACAGGACCGGCGTGACCGATTCACAGCCCTAGACACCCCATTTTTCATCCTACTTCTTCCTTTTTGATTCCTTTCTTCCTATTTTCATGTTTTCTATCCATTCCAATCCTTAAATGCAACCGAAAACGTCTAAATCCTATTGTTCGATTTTGAACCAAACGGTTCAAGTTTTCCAAAACTGCACCCATGGCTTCACAGCCATCCTAGGCTTCCTAAAACCTTCCTAACACAATCCTAATAACCCATTTAATTCATTGGAAGCAACCAAAATGACCCATAGCAATAAAAATGGAAATTGGATTGAAAATGGGCTTACCGTGAACCCATCGGGTTTCTGGCCCCGCCGTCCATGGTTGCGCCGTCCTGGGCCGGCCACCACATCCTCCCGTCTTCCCTCACTCTCTGGTCCTCCCAGCTGATCATGGGTTGAAGGTGGGATGGGTTTGGGTTGCACAAAGATGGAGAGAAAGGGTGAGATCGGGTAAGTGTTTTGTGTTTTGAATGGAGAAAATGGAATGGTCGATGCATGAAAGAAAAGAGATGGCATGTGGATGGGTGACACATATCACTCATCCACAGGGCAGGAACTAAATATCTGGGCCCCACTAGAGTCCAAAAGTTAAGTCTTCTCGTAATTCGTGCAATAGTGCACTTGAACTTCCGTAACCGTAACTTCACCGTCGAACGTCCAAATTCGACGTGCTGCCTGTCTATGAATTCTTATCGTCCCGATCTACGTAATGGTCCTCGGCCCTTGGCCATCGAACATCCCAGGTCAAAAGTCAACTATTTGCTCCTTTTAACCATAATTACCAAAATGCCCCTAAACTTCTGAACGTCATAACTTCCTCCTCGAACGTCGGAATTGAACGTACCACCTGTCTATGAACTCATGACGTCACGAACTACGTCACGGTCATCGGTAAAGTCCATTTGACGGCCAGAATGAAAAGTCAACGTTTTGCCCACGCCTAGGGGCAAAACGGTCATTTTGCATCGTTCGTCCGATTTCGCCTAACTAATCACCGATTAACCTCGCTAATCGTGATTTGTCACTAATCTAATCTAGGAATTTAGGACGGGTCGTTACAACCTTCCCTCCTTAATTAATTTCGTCCTCGAAATTCCAACCTACCTAACTCTAACCGTTCTTCTCTCCTTAATTAGTTTCGTTCTCGAAACTTCAACTATCCTGATTCCATATCCACCCCGTGGAAATAATTTCGACCTCGCAACTCATGTATACTCGTACACCAACTAATCATCACAAAACTTGTCTGCACCCAGACGTACCACTAATACTCACGTCGCATCGACTACACCCGACCACGTCAAATGACAGTAGTCATACGTTCGGAATTGACACCACTTGTCAAATCTACCAATTTCGTTGACACAAACAACTAGACGGTTCCTTGCTCAAACACTAAACTATCCCGATATCTACTCCCACCGGGAGTCATCGGACCTCACTCAACGATCCTCATTGACACCTCCGACAAACTGTCACTACTTGACAGTCGTCAGTTGAAAACTGACACTATACCCATTTGTGGTTACACTAACCACCAACACACCCAACTCGAGTATACATTTACCAACAAAACACTTGACCTATGTGTAACTGAACCCAACAAAAGTACTATGACCCAATGCACAGTATCCAATGTCTAGTTCACGTCCTCAACTAATCCGATGGTATCGGCACTAAGCCGACTACCAACACGCTCACCAACGTACCACTGGTATAACCTATATACCGTCACCAAGCACGACAAGTCTGCCCAGTATCGTATCTCGAACTATGTACAAGGTACATACATCTACCCATCAATCAGCTTACCACAACAACAACGACAACACGACCACCTAGGTCGTTTCCAAACACGTTTCTATAATGGAGTTCATCTGTCCAATCCACCATTAGACAAATCGAAACTCCAACCCAACATCCATTTCCAATTCTGAATCCGAATCCGCAATTTCGTAAGAAATCCCGAATTCAAACCCAGAAATCATATCCATAATCATGTCCAAATTCGAATCCGAAATCATCATTCCGTAAGCTAGCATTTGGAATAACCATTCTGAACCCAAATCCATAAAAGGAAATCCACTGTCAAGCTCCAGAATCAAATCCTGAATCGTCAACCAGAATCCGATTCCAAAACCCAAATCCAAAAATCCACTTTCAAGTTCCAAAATCAAATCCTGAATCGTCATCCAGAAATATGATTCCAAAACCCGAAATCTCGTTCACGTCTACCGAGACGCACTATATCCGAACCTATCAAATACCTGTTCAAACAATTTACACATTACCCTCGATTGACTTCATAGAGAAGCCAATCCCAACATCAACACATCTAGGCTGACCAAATCCAACCTCATTGGAAACCTACTCGCCTGAGTAACATACCGTACGGGGTTCACTTCGAAAAGAAGTTCAGTCCCAACATGCTCAACTCAACATCCAAGTAAGAGTGATAAACTCTCCACATATCTGGATCATCAAGATCACAATCCAGATCTAGCACGATATCAACCGACCATAGACGTCACGATCCCTGATCGTCACGACGTCCAAAGTCCTAAACCAATTCCCACATCTACATAGATTAGTGAACGACGAGATACGTCGAGACTGTGGGTTCTCCCCAATCACTTGGTATCGATCCTTTTCATTCCACCGAGGAAGAACCAAGAATGATCGAATACAATGACATCAAAATCCATCCTACGTGAATGCAAACAACACTCGCTGCACTCACCACGTCATGTAACCTGACATCGTCTGCCACCAAGTAGAGAATGAGAAATACTTACTCCACCCCCAAGACAAACCACGGGTCCACCAACCAATACACGATCGGTGTACTAGTGGCAACCAACAACATCTACATCATCAACATCATCTACCATCATCAATCATGGTAGAATCTGAGAAGTCACCCCAAATGACTTCGAAATCCCGATTGCCAATGCGGAAAACTCGCATTCCACGTGTAACCTCAATTACAACCTTTCGCGATTCCAAAGCTCCAACCATGTCGGAACCAACACACTTGGAGATCAACCACGTGTCCCCGTTAAACTGGTTATGGACACATGCCCATTTACGACCATTAATGTACCTCTCGACTAGGGAGTCACAACAGACCCCTGCTGTGATCTGCAGTCAAATCTCTGCATACCACCATATCTGACCAATCCTGACCAATTCTGACCAACTGGTCGCTACACCCCACAACATATCGAGTCTGACCAACAGGTCACTAAGCCACCATGACAGATCGAGTACCACCAATAAAGTCACATCCCGACTCGTAACTCATCGTCATCACAATCACCGGCACCAGCACCAGCACTAGTACCAGCACCGTCACTAACAACAATACTAGTATCAGCATACTAACACCTGTCAGTATCAACACAAAGTGTGCGAATCAGAAAACCCTAGATCCCGACTCATACCGAGCGACGACCCCGTACCTCTGCTCGAAAAGGGGAAACTCTGCCTCCGTCGTACCCAACAACTCTGGGTACAGTCACCCTGACATCTCGATATCCAAACTCCGCATTCAACGGAATCAACTGCCTGTACCAACTACTCTGTATCCCACTCAGGGAATCAATCGACAAGTACCAACCCTAATAACTTGTCCAAATCAAACTCTAACAAGTCGGAACTCGACTAAACCAAATTTGGCCTACCAGGTCATCCACGACCTTAGTCGTACCAACAATTCATCACAACTATGGTAGCACAACAACCAACTAGCTATAATCGATAAATATAACCTCGGCTGCTAAGTGCAGTCCCAACACAAGCTGACATGACTAGACCGACTAACGAATCCAAATCTGAATAGTCGTCCAAGTCAAACCACTCGCAAACTCACATTTCCGAACCATACACACCAATGTAGGGTTCCACAATCACACCTAGAGTTCCACTGAACCCAACTGCGAACAGCAGTAAAATCAACAATCTGACCGACCCCGCGGTCCTGACATCCTAAAGACGCCAATCCAATCCTACCGCCAATCCAACTAGGATTCCACGAAACTGACTGCTAACCGCCTGGAGCAGTAAATCTATCTAACTCAACCAATCCGACCATCTAAGGGTCGCAACACCGAATCAGTCGTCGGAACCGATCCAACGACATCGTGAAAGACAATCCCAACTAACCGTCACACGATCACAACTCTAACGTACAAATATGTTCATCCTTCCGTAGGGTCCCACATTGTCAACCCTGACAGAACTATGGTAACCCTGGCATCAAATACCTAACCAAGACATTCCACGATTCCATCCTACTAACTATCGTACCGGCATCCCAACAATCAGGTTGATAACGAACTATAACCCATTGAGATATCACATCCTCGACCTGCGTACATACTCCAAGAGCTACATGGTTGCGCGAATAGAGACAACCCCGCTCTGATAAGCAATCCTATGCTCTGATACCAAGCTGACAGGACCCATCCCAATCCCCCCGGGATTAACGCGGGATAACCCTGCTCCCGTCTGACACGAAGTGTCAGACATGGGATATTTCCGACCTTTGCCCTCCCGCACAATCATAGTACGCCAGGATCCGGAGGAGGCATGTGATATCTCGGTCTCTGCTACAGTCCACATCCGATGTCAACCTGAAGGGTATTAAAAACAGAAAGACTGTGAGTGGACAAAAATAAAGAGTTTATAAAAACATTTCATCAAAGACCTTTATACCCTCCACTAAAAAGCATGCATGCATAGTAAAACCATTTATCCAATCACATATGTTAAAACATCCATATTTAGGGTCACAGCCCCAAGTTCCGTAAATACAAGTCACACGAGCTCCTGCCCAAAACCATTTACAGAAAACCATAACATAGTAAACATAAGTGGGATCTCAGCCCAAATCCATTTATCATCATAAAACACAATTTCCCAAACCACTTGAAATCATGTTGATCCATTATATTCATATCCAGAACCTGTCACGGTGAAATAGAGCTACACGTGTGCTAACCGGGGTCTCAAACCCAAGTCTCTCCAGGGTCCACCCAAGTCAATGTCCGTAGATCAATGACCCTCACTTGATGTAACGAACCATGCCCATCCTGAGAGTAAGGAACCCAACTGGGGGGCGACTCAACTCAGTCAGTGCTCCGTGACTACTTCGGGGTCCACCCAGGCCAACGACCCTCCCCGGAGGAGACAATCATATATAAAGGATGAAATATGAAAAACCTTTTGAAATCATTATTTAAATATTTCCAGGATTCATGCCCGGCCCCCATAAGCCGTCATAATCCATAAAATCCTTTCTGATGGTTCATGCCGGTTCCCATAAACCGTCATGACCCGTAAATCCATTTCAGGGGTTCATGCCGCTTCCCATAAACCGTCATGACCCGTAAAAACCATTTGTAACACATAGCTGGGCCCTAGGCCCGAATCCACATAGAAACTGGACCTCAAGTCCGAATCGTAAACTAACTGGGCCTCCGGGCCGATTACTTAAATCAAATGGGTTTTGAACCCGATTTTACCTTTTCGAATCCAAAACCATTTCATGAAATCGTATCCAAAACCATAAGTATGGAAAATCAGTGTTAAACCGGAAAACCTCGATTTACGCGCAAGCACGTAAATCGCCTCGAAATACGTGAAACCATATAATCCAAAAACATCCAAATCCACATTATCAAATCACATTCATTATCCTTTTGAAAATCCAAAACCATTTAATTTAGACCAATAAAGACATACAGACCCGTATAGGCACTGTATATGGCCGAAACCTCGAAATACGTGCCTATACGTAACCACACATCCAAATGCACTCATGGAATCACAAACAAGTATTTAAAACATATAATAAACATTTATGCATGCACCAATTTAGAAAACAATGTCCACTCACAGACCGTTCGAGCTGCCGCCTCGATTTGCGTGTCATAGGCTCTCCCGAGCCGATCATTATCATCGGGACTCCCAAACCTGTCCAAATTTTAATAGAAGGTTAATAACTACTTAATTAACCTCCCATAAAAGCCCCGTAATTTTCCTCAACTTTTAACTATTTTTAAACCGATCTTAAACCTTCCGACACCCCGAAACCTATCGAAACGATGTCCGATTGACGCGAGACAAGTCCCAAAATCTTCTTTACATCAAATAAAAGATTTCGTATGTAGAACACTTCCACAAATTATGGCCCACGCGCCCTCACGCGCTCCAAGAAGGTCGAAAATACTGTTCATCGTCTCCCAGCTCCAGCCGGTTCAGATGGCCGGTTCACCTAGTTTGGTTGGTCCAACTGGACCGGCGTGACCGGTTCACAGCCCTAGACACCCCATTTTTCATCCTACTTCTTCCTTTTTGATTCCTCTCTTCCTATTTTCATGTTTTCTATCCATTTCAATCCTTAAACGTAACCGAAAACGTCTAAATCCTATGGTTCGATTTTGAACCAAACGGTTCAAGTTTTCCAAAACTGCACCCATGGCTTCACAGCAATCCTAGGCTTCCTAAAACCTTCCTAACACAATCCTAATAACCTATTTAATTCATTGGAAGCAACCAAAATGACCCATAGCAATAAAAATGGAAATTGGATTGAAAATAGGCTTACCGTGAACCCCTCGGGTTTCTTGGCCCCGCCGTCCATGGCTGCGCCGTCCTGGGCCGGCCACCACATCCTCCCATCCTCCCTCACTCTCTGGTCCTCCCAGCTGATCATGGGTTGAAGGTGGGATGGGTTTGGGTTGCACAAAGATGGAGAGAAAGGGTGAAATCGGGTAAGTGTTTTGTGTTTTGAATGGAGAAAATGGAATGGTCGATGCATGAAAGAAAAGAGATGGCCTGTGGATGGGTGACACTTGTCACTCATCCACAGGGTAGGAACTAAATATCTGGGCCCCACTAGAGTCCAAAAGTTAAGTCCTCTCGTAATTCGTGCAATAGTGCACTTGAACTTCCGTGAACCGTAACTTCACCGTCGAACGTCCAAATTCGACGTGCCGCCTGTCTATGGATTCGTATCGTCCCGATCTACGTAATGGTCCTCGGCCCTTGGCCATTGAACATCCCAGGTCAAAAGTCAACTATTTGCTCCTTTTAACCATAATTACCAAAATGCCCCTAAACTTCTGAACGTCATAACTTCCTTCTCGAACGTCAGAATTGAACGTACCACCTATCTTTGAACTCGTGACATCACGAACTATGTCACGGTCATCGGTCAAAGTCCATTTGACCACCAGAATGAAAAGTCAACGTTTTGCTCACGCGCAGGGGCAAAACGGTCATTTTGCATCGTTCATCCTTTTAATCCATTCCTTTCTAGTTAATTTTTATTACATATAGTACCTTTCTTTTATTTTTATTGTATTATGAAATGCTATTATACTTCAACCAAAATGGTTATGGAAAAAAATAAATAAAAATTAACAAAAAAAAATTAAAAAAATTAATTTATTACATAACTAAATTTTCTCTTAAAATTAATATGTCCCCTATATTTAACTCCAAAAATATGCTCAACATTTTTAGGACCCCTCTCAAATCCCCTGGTATTAACGTGGGACGTGCCTGATCCCTTCTGACAAGAAGTATCAGACCAGCGAAAATTCCTTCCTTAGCCCAATCGGGACTGCCAGAGAGCGCCAGGATTTGAAGGAGCAATGTGATGTTTCGGTCTCTGTTACAGCCCGCATCCGCGATCAACCTGAACGACATTCAAAATACGAAAAGATGTGAGTGGACAAAAAAAATAATTTATAAAAACATTTTCCTCAAAAAGACATTTATGCCCCTCACTAAAAACATGCATGCTTTCGAAAACCATTTCTCAAAACATTCATTTGGGCCTTAGCACAAAATCCAAATCAAAGCATATGGGAACTCAACCCAGACCAAATCAAGAGGGAACTCAGCCCAAATACGACACTTGTGGGTCTCAGTCCAAAACCATCTCATATACATATACATATATACATATATAACCCATCCTAGACATTCTCTGATGTCTACTCAATAACTCATCATGATATATCTATCAGTGTGCACACTACTCTGGGTCTCACTCCGAGTCTACCCCCAGGATCTACGACGTCTGGGAGGAATCGTCCGAACTTATGACTCAACGGGGCCTCTAGCCCGATTTCACACTTAAACTGGGCCTCAAGCCCGAACTCACAATTAACTGGGCATCAAGCCCAATACCTCAGGGTTAGTCACGATTCCGATCATAGTGATGTGTGCAACCATTCTTCCAGGACCGCTCGCAATCCTGGTATGTCACCGTGAACATATCACTGCCGCGACCACCTCTAGATCAGGGTGCACACATCACCGATCGATCTCCTATACCGTCAGTACTCCGAAGTCGAGCCTCTAGTGGCTGCTCTACAACGAGACGTGCATCGTAACCTCTCCAGAGGGAACACATCCCCTGTTCAGAGTCGAGCGCGTGCACACAGCACCCGTCACGACCACGACTCAGACCGTAGGTCATAAATAGGGCCATATGCTAGAGATAAAACAAAAACCAAATGGGTCTCATGCCCAATTTTACCTTTTCCAAAACCATTTCATTTAAAACCGAAATCATAAACGGCTATAAGCACGTATAAAATAGAAAACCTCGAAATACGTGCAAATACGTAAGCGCACACACAAATGCACTCATGGCATCACAAAACATGTTCATAAACACATATAAAACATTTATGCATGGATCGATTCATAAAAGAAAATCCACTCACAGATCGTCCGAGCTGCTGCCTCAATATGAGCGCCATACACCTTCCTGGGCCAAATACCATCACTGGGACTCCCAAACCTGTCCAAATCGTAATAGAGGGTTACTAACTACTTAATTAACCCTCACTAAAGCCCCCTAATGTTTTACGATTTTTAACTATTTTTAAACGCGATCCTATATCGAGACGATGTCCGATCGACTCGAAACCAGCCCCAAAATGTTCGTTACATCGAATAGATGAAATTATATGTCAGAACTATCCCCAAAAATCTCCCCAAGCACCACCATGAGCCTGCACAGGGTCATCCCTGACTTCTAGCCGACGGGGTCCGACTGGCTGGTTCGGTTCAGCCTCTATAATCCGGTCCAACTAGACCAGCGTGACCAGTCCAGGGCTATTCCTCCTCCAAGTTTTGTCCGTTTTCTTCCAATACAATTCCAATCTTCCTATCTAATCCCTAGAAACCAATTGGTGTGCTTAGAACTATGAAAAAGCCCTAAAACCTTATCGGTTCAATTTTCTCCTCGCGGTTCAAGTTTTCCAGTTTTCCCATAGCAGCACCGCCCCTCTCAGCCGTCAAAAACCATTCGTAGATACTTCTAACAACCTATTAAACATTTCGTAATCAAGTAAAACCGCCCATAATGTTAAAATCATGAAAATAAGAAAAATTGAGCATAACCGGGTTTGGGCTTTACCTCTTCACCTCTGCCGTCCACGGCAGTTTTTTCCTCGGTCAGCCACCACCAACACGCCCTCACCTCACTCTCTTGGTTTCACACATGATCAAATGGGGAAGGGATTGGATTGGGGTCGAAGGGTTGATCGGGTTGGTGGGAATGGAATATGGTCGAACAAAAGGGAAGGCTGGATATGCATGTGTCTGTTTGAGACGGGCAATGGATGGGCGACACTTGTCACTCATCCATTGGACCTGTCTAAAATATCTGGGCCCCACTTGATGCCAAATGGCATCCGTCTCGTAAAACGTGCAATAGTTCGTTTGAACTTCCGTGAACCGTAACTTTCTGTCGAACGACTGAATTCAACGTGCCGCCTGTCTATACACACGTATTGACTCGACCTATGTAACGGTTCTTGGCCCTCTGCCATCGGACCTCCAAGGTTAAAAGTTAACTTTTTGCCCTCGTCTAGGGGTAAAATCCAAATTTCATCCTGGACGGCCGTTAATCCTCGGCTAATCCGTCATTAATCCCTAATTAATCCTTAAAATTAGGGACGGCTTGTTATAAACATCCTCCCTTTAGGAATTTCGTCCTCAAAATTCAAATCAACCCAATCCCACAGCCAAACTGTGGGATCCAATTATGTCGCCTACTCGGGTACTCTCGTGTAAAAGTACACGTCCGAGACAGCCACACTTCGGCTCGTAAGTCTCACTCGAGATAGAATGTCGACGTCTCGCCTGTCACTCACTCCAACAGGTCAATCATAGTAAGTGATCGTCATACTGGTTTTTCAGCCTGATGGTTCTTCTCATCTGACACCCAAAGTCAACTTTTAAGTTTGACGACCCTTCTCATCCGACAACCGGAGCTGACATCCTATTCAGCGTCCGATTAGACCATTATCCTCTTTGCTCCCATTGAGCGCTAACTCAACCCCTGTCACTAAACGGTCCGCAACTGTAATCCGTTTTTTCAGAGGAACACCATTCTCCTCTATCACTCCCTAAGTCCACGATCACGAATGTGACTAGCGGTAACGCTCGGCTCCATTGCGCTTTCGTTGCGCTACACTGATCTCAACTCACTCTCGAGTCCTCGTATCGTATCTCACATCACTCAGCGATCTCTGATGACATCTGGACTCACCTCGAGTCTCAACTGTCGTACTACTCATCCTGTCAACACACAATCAACGTCTCACCCCTCCTAGGTGCACCTGGATCCTAAATCGGATACTTGCCACAGCAGGAACACACACAGTCACTAGGGTTCCTCTAGCACGCACGGACCTGAGCTCTCGACTCACCAACTCTCCGAACCCTCTCCATCAACTCTGCTCGAGCACACAGCATTCGACGTCCATTCATCATACCAATATGTCGGAACACATCCAATCATAGTACTCATCGATTTGTCACTATTCTAATCACTATCGCATGTCCAACTAGGACTCTAGACACTAACCCACTTATTCCTTACTCCGACTTGATACTCAATCGTTCGTCACGAGCCAGCCTCAATCCATCACAACCTATATCCTTAAATCCAACTTCGAGGCATCGGCTATTCATCTTTTCCTGATCGACATCCACGTATCGTCCTCATTTCCTATGTATCCTCATATCTAATCTCTGTCTTGTCATCTCACCAAATATGCTAAGGGATCCTTCATCAATCTTACAATATGGTCCTCCTTTGCTCCTAGCTTAGCATAATCAGTAAGGCAATTCACTTCAATGACGGCCAAACCTCGGTCTATAAGCTTCACGGTCGTCACAATCATCTCAGTCATCCCGATTGTCCTCACACTACTCAATCTGACTCACCTCGGGCACTCACTTGTCAAATCCAGTGACACCAAGAATCATCTAATCTCCAAGTCAAACAAATTTGACCCACATCCTATGTGTTCGGTTCTTACACCTTCTTTGAATCCTTAGCTGTCATCTCCTTCCTCATCGACCCACATGAGGAAAGTCAAAGATGATGACATCAAAGTTCATCCTATGTTATCCTCCAGCACCCAGCATTATCTGCTAAAGATCAGAAAACAAGAAGTCTCTTTCATCTACTTCGAGATCAAGAGTAGTTGCAAACATGTTGGAAGCATACTTAACTTTCCCAATTATTAAGCTCGAAACGTACCTAACTTTTCCAACTAGGTGTCAAGTCCAACCTCTGGACTTCCTAAATCCTCGAATAAGAGTATTCTCTGATAATTACTGTAATTCTTAATTCTTTCCTTTCGAACAAAGCACGTCCATAGATTCTCTTCGGCTTCTTCAATCAATGTTCACGTCGGTAACCTAGTTTGCACACCCCAAGCCTTATATGATCAAAATCCAGCACCGAACACTCGTGTCGTCCGTCCACAAGGACCTAGGGTACCTGTCACCCATCCAAGTATAGGCCATACCTCGCACTGAGCCACTTGGGATCTTCTCTGTCCCGCTCAGTGCCCACCGAACTCGTACGGTAACCATTCTAGGGCACGTCTCCTACTCGGTCACAAACTCGGCCCTCAACTCGTTCGGACATCATCAACGTGTCCGTAATCAATCCAACTCGCCTATCTGTTTACGATCGTTTATGCACATCCAAAAAGGATGTCAAATCATCCTAACCCGATGTACCGCTGGACCAAAGAGTCACAACAAGCTCTTGCTGTGATCTGCAGTCAAACTTCTGCCTATCGTCAATCCTGACCAACTGGTCACTAATCCTCATGACAACACTCGGGTCGTCCATTTATACCTTTTCTGTCTAATCGTCACTAAATCCTCTCAAACACTATTGGGGCAGAGTCCCCGCCCAGTTCAACCACCACTAGGTTCCACCCAGTTCACCTCCATCAAACCTGTCATCTCGACACAACTTCTAAGAATCTACACTAGACGACGAATCCTACTCGTTGCGTAGTGATATAAACCAACCATGAGCACATCACGACCGAGATACCCTCACCTCTTGGCTTGTCATCTCTTCTCGTTAACGTCATTGCATCACCTCCGCGCGGAGCGCGAATCAACCAATCCTAAAACCTTACTTTTACCAAGCAATCGTCACGTACCTCTGTTCGGGTCGGAGGGATCTGCTTCCCTCGTACCCCACGACTCTGGGACCATTTTGATAATCTATATGAGGAAATCAAATTTTCCCCACGTCTCAACAACCACCAAAAAATCCAGCCTCGATGGTGGTACCTACCGCGAGCTCGTATAGACACAACCACATACAGCACCACTAAGACTCCGAACCTATGCGGCCAACTCACCGTTGGCACCAACTGCTCAACATACAGCATCCACCGATCGGTCCACCTCGGAATCCAATCCATAAGTACCGCTCTCCTGGTCACTCGTCCAATCACTCACCAACTAGGGTTATTGCGAACTCGGCTGCTCCCTACAGCATGTCCACTCGAGTGATCCCTCGCGCTCGACTCTGAAGAGTCGTCGTACTCCGATACTGGTGTCCAAATAACCAATATCCACATATGAGGACCTTGTCCTCTTGTACCTCTACGGCTCCTAGCCGTAAAATCTCTGATCCTTACAGTTCTATCGTGAACGACCCTAACATCCGACCTCTTCTGATTCCACTTCGCTCTATTTCATTTCTGACACGGCCGCTCAACTATCTCGACTCTCAGGTCGTCATACGGTGTCTACTGGTCCACTAGATCCTATCTCCAATAATGCTAGGATCCTAAGCCGTTAGATTCACACGCGCATTAATCCCACTAGGGATCCAACCTCTCGAAAAACACGGCATTCCATGTCAAACGGACCCTACACGATCGTACCTCGTGCCAAACGTAATCTAACTAAGGTTCGATTCCACCGAATCCTCCTACTCTTACCCTAACTATCAGGTTGATGACGGGCTATTACCACTGTAGAGACGTCACATCCTCGGCATGCACGCACACCATAATGGCAAAACACGCTCTAATACCACTTGTCAGGACCCGTCCAAAATCCCCCGGGATTAACGTGGGATGTGCCTAATCCCATCTGACACGAAGTGTCAGACCAGGAAAAATTCCGACCTTAGCCCAACCAGGACTGCCAGAGAGCGCCAGGATTTAGAGGAAGAATGTGATGTCTCGGTCTCTGCTACAGCCCGCATCAGCGATCAACTTGAAGGGCATTCAAAACATGAAAAGCTGTAAGTGGACAAAACAAATAATTTATAAAAATATTTTCATCAAAAAGACATTTATACCCTTCACTAAAAACATGCATGCATTCGAAAATCATTTCTCAAAACATTCATTTGGGCCTTAGCCCAAAATCCAAATCAAAGCATATGGAAACTCAACCCAGACCAAATCAAGTGGGAACTCAGCCTAAATCTAACACACGTGGGTCTCAGCCCAAAATCATCTCATATACATATACATATATACATATATAACCCATCCTTGACATTCTCTGATGTCTACTCAATAACTCGTCACGATATATCTATCAGTATGCACACTACTCGGGGTCTTACTCCGAGTCTAATCCCAAGATCTACGACATCTGGGAGGAATCACCCAAACTCCAGGATCTACGACGTTTGGAGGACGGTCTACGGACCTAGTCCAAGACTATACCATATCTCTCACTCATGGAATGTGCTCCCTCTTGGAGTGACTCATTCCAGGCAGTGGATCGTGACACTCGAGGATCAACGACGTCTGGAGAAGACAAATACGCTCATAAGGAGGGTATATACATACTAGTATGGAAAACCACAAATGGGACTCACGCACGATATCTCAAGTCAACTGGGCCTCAAGCCCAAACTTATGACTCAACGGGGCCTCTAGCCCGATTTCACACTTAAACTGGGCCTCAATCCCGAACTCACAATTAACTGGGCATCAATCCCGATACCTCAGGGTCAGTCACGATTCTGATCATAGTGATACGTGCAACTATCCTTCCAGGACCGTTCTCAAACCTGGTATGTCACCGTGAACATATCACTGCCGCGACCACCTCTAGATCAAGGTGCACATATCACCGATCGATCTCCTATACCGTCAGCACTCCGAAGTCGAGCATCCAGTGGCTGCTCGACAATGAGACGTGCATTGTGATCTCTCCAGAGGGAACACATCCCCTATCCAGAGTCGAGCGTCATGTCATCCGTCGCCGTGCACACAACACCCGTCACGACCACGACTCAGACCCGTAGGTCATCAATAGGGCCATATGCCCGAGATAAAACCGAAACCAAACGGGTCTCATGCCCAGTTTTACCTTTTCAAAAACCATTTCATTTAAAACCGAAACCATAAACGCGTATAAACACGTATAAAACAGGAAACCTCGAAATACGTGCAAATACGTAAACACACACACAATGCACTCATGGCATCACAAAACATGTTCATAAACACATATAAAACATTTATGGATGCATCGATTCATAAAATAAAATCCACTCACAAATCGTCCGAGATGGCACCTCGATATGAGCGCCATACGTTTTCCTGGGCCAAACACCGTCCTCGGGACTCCCAAACCAATCCAAATCATAATAGAGAGTTACTAACTACTTAATTAACCCTCACTAAATCACCCTAATTTTTGGGATTTTTAACTATTTTTAAATGCGATCCTATATCGAGACGATGTCCGTTCGATTCGAAACCAGTCCCAAAATGTTCGTTACATCGAATAGATGAAATTACATGTCAGAACCACCCCCAAAAACCTCCCCACACACCACCATGCGCCGCCTGAAGGCCCTGCTCGTGGGCTTCACGCGCCTGCACAAGGTCATCCCTGACCTCTAGCCGATGAGGTCCGATTGGCTGGTCCGTTTCAGCCTGTATAATCCGGTCCAACTGGACCGGCGTGACCAGTCCATGGCCATTCCTCCTCCAATTTTTGTCTGTTTTCTTCTAATTCAATTCCAATATTCCTAGCTAATCCCTAGAAACCTATTGGTGTGCTTAGAACTATGAAAAACCCATAAAACCTTATCGATTCAATTTCCTCCTCACGGTTCAAGTTTTCCAATTTTTCCTCTAAGCTGCATCGCCCCTCTCAGCCGTCAAAAACCATCCCTAGACACTCCTGACAACCTATTAAACCTGTCCTAATCAACTAAAACCGCCCATAATGTTTAAATCACGAAAATAAGAAAAATTGAGCATAACCGGGTTCGGGTTTTACCTCTTCACCTCTGCCATCCACGGCGGCTTTGTCCTCGGTTAGCCACCACCAACACGCCTTCACCTCACTCTCTTGGCTTCACAAATGATTAGATGGGGAAGGGATTGGATTGGGGTCGAAGGGTTGATCGGGTTGGTGGGAATGGAAGATGATCGAACAAAAGGGAAGGTTGGATATGCATGTGTCTGTTTGAGATGGGCAATGGATGGGTGACACTTGTCACTCATCCATTGGTCCTCTCTAATATATCTGGGCCACACTTAATGCCAAATGGCATCCGTCTCGTAAAACGTGCAATAGTTCGTTTGAACTTCCGTGAATCGTAACTTTTTTGTCGAACGTCTAAATTCGACGTGCCGCCTGTCTACGGACTCGTATCGACCCGACCTACGTAACGGTCCTTGACCCTCGGCCATTAGACCTCCCGGGTCAAAAGTCAACTTTTTGCCCTCGTCCAAGGGCAAAATCGTAATTTCCCCCTGAACGGCCGTTAATGCTCGGCTAATCCCCGATTAGCCTCGATAATCCGTCATTAATTCCTAATTAATCCTAAAAATTAGGGACGGGTCGTTATACCATTGTAAACTATATATCATCTAGTCCCAAAGATTGTTTTTTTAACTACATTTAGAGCTACATCCATCATGGATATAGCCCCAAACATAGATCACCATTGTGAGTGCCAGGCAATGGCAATACACTCACAAGATAAATTCATTTTTTCTTGATGGTAGATTTGGATAAGAAAAAATATTTGAATCTGATAACTTTTCTTCAATCTATACCGTCTATAATTTCATTAGAATAAAAATTCATCCATTTTTCATATTCAAATTATGTTGAATTTAAAGAAATATCCAATCAAATTAAACAATTTAAACATGAGTGAGGAGGACACTTGATTGAGAGCACCAATGCAAGGGATCCTTAGTTGATAATTTACATTATAAATATACTAAAAGAGAAGGAGAAGAATCATTGTTCATCAATAGTGATTTGGCTATTTTACCCATTTTTTTTTTTTGGTTATGAATATTGAAATTATTGTTTTGCCCTCATTGGACAACTATCATTTCATTATGTCGACAGCTTGCTTCTTATTGGACACGTTGAGTCTCCAAATTTCTTCTCTGACTCTTCAAACTCATATATTTCATCCACTCATCCAAAAAACCTAGCCGATCCATTTCCATCTCCACCGGCTTTGGCTTTCAATCTTCTCGGTAGGTGAATTAATATCGATTTCACCCCTCAGTCACCATCATCCAAGCCTTCATCTCTTCATTTTCGATTCTCTTCTTTTTGGCTTTCGTGCTTCTTGTTCATAATCGACATCATAGGCATGGATGTTTATGAGATTTTATAGATAGGTAGAGGTTTTATTTCATTCTCATGTCTCTAATTCAATTTTAAAAAAATTCATCCAGGCATCAATCACATTTCCTTCGCATCCACTGCCAAAGAATCAAGCTTTGATTTCATCTTCTCTCGTTGTTGGTGAAAGACCGAAACAAATTTGGATAGATTTGCACGGTAAGGGTTTGGGTCTTTGTTGATTTGTGTTTCAATTAGGTTATTTTCATGGATATTTTGATTTGATTGTCTTGCATGTTTGTTTTTTTGGAAGGATTGATGATGAAGAAGTTGTTGAAGATTTGAAAACCTTTGAGAAATTTGTAGGTTAAGCTTTTAGTTTTAGTAAATTTATGTTTGTAGTCTGGTTTTGTTCCTTTTTCAGCCTCTTTTGGCTCACTTGGTGAATTGATGAATAAATTGATGTGAAAGCTGGTTTGAATTTCTAAATATTAAACCTTTGATCAAATTGATGTTAAACCTTTCACAATGTTATCTCTGTTGCTAAATTTTTAGGTACTTCAATTTAACAATTTGTGTGAGGTTACCTTAGGCATGACCAGGTTGCATGGTGCTGTGGGAATCATTTGAAGCTCTCTTTTTTTATAAGTTATCATTGTTATTTTAGAGAACTTTGATTCTGATTTTTTTTCTTTTGTTATGTAATTATAAACCATTTGAAAAGTTTGTGTCCAACTCAAACACATACCTTGATATTTCTTTTATTAAGGCTCGGCTTAAGACCCACAATAGTGTATTTCAACTTTCAGCCTTCAAGTTACTGTAGTCTCTAGTGGCATTGTTGATACCTGATATATTGATGATTTGGTGTTTTGGTGAAATGAATTGGTTTTGTTTTTATTTTCTCCCCTCCTTTGTTTCAGTTTTAGTAATGTCTGTATGATTTTTACGGTTGAACCCATTTTACAGTGGTCGTCAACTACCATGGTTTCTTGAGGGTTTAAGACTTTGTGACAGGACCATCCCCATAATCCCCCTTGACTAGCATGGGAGGACCTGCTCTCGTCTGCCACGTCATGCAAAAACACTAAAGTACCCTCGATATATACGTATGTATACTTAACACGTGTCAGACAAGGGATAGGATATCCAGAATACGCAAATCTATGTGATTGACAGGACCCATCCCAATCACCCTGGATTATCATGGGATGTGCTCTACTCCCGTCTGACACCACGTGCCAGACCAGGGATAAAAATTGTAACTCGCTCGGGATTACCAAAGTGTGCAGTGACTTGTGGAGTCTGCAGCGGCATGTGATGTTTTGATCTCTACTAAAGCCCGCATCCGCAATCAACTTGAAGGGTATCAAAAACATAAAAGTCGCGAGTGGACAAAAAAAGGTAAATAATACCATTTTGCGAAAAGACATTTATACCCTTCACTTAAAAAGTATGCATGCATCAGATAATAGTATCTCATTACTTTCTTAAAATCAAATCATATGGCTTTTCAATTCAATACTCAGTGAGAAATGCTTCTCAATCAAAGCCATTTCCTCATAGGGTCTCAACCCAAAACCAAATCATGTAGGGTCTCAGGCCAAATCAAAACCATGTGGGGTCTCAGCCAAAATCAAAACACGTAGAGTCTCAGCCCAAATCAAAACACGTAAGGACTCAGCCCAACTCCATATCTCATAAAACAACTCAATAGGGCATTTTCCCGAAACATAGACTCGCATTCAAAGTCTCATGAAAACATAATCAACCAATCCACTTATCCAATAACCAAATAAACTCACTAGTCACGATATCAGTGCTACTCGTGCGACTCGGAATTACACATTCGAATATACACCTGGCTCTGGAGCTCATGGCTCGACGTTTAGGTGTTCTAACTCAGGCTTGGAACCCCTAGCTCGACATCTAAGCATTGGCATCGATAGGCTCGAAATATTTGGCTCGATGTCTGCAAAATTTCCATCTCTGACACTCCTGCAGGAAGTGTCATCGTGTCCTATCTAGAATCTATGACGTCTAGAGGCGACCACGTCAAGATCTATGACGTCTGACGGGACCAATCACATCATAGAGGATGGTAGTGTGGAAAAAATTTCAAAAATCATCAAATCATCTCAAAATATCTCAATGGAGCCAACGCCTGGAATATAGTTCATCAAATCAGTTTCCAAAACACCATTGTAAAAGCAGTGTTCAAAACATTTCCCAAATCTAGGATTTCTCAAATCCTATCAAATCCAAACTCGTAAATCCACCAAACCTGAAATCTCATATCATAAATGAGAAGTGGGTCCCAAGCCCGATATATCCTTTCCTCACGTTTGACTATACTCTAATTCAATCCATAAATCAACTAGGACACCACCCGAATATTATTTCCAAATTTGAAAACCATTTGTTTATTCAAATCTCTATTCAAAATCACCCTTGACTATAATCCAAGTCAAGGTCAAGATCCAACTGGGACTCAAGCCCGAAATGTCAATTTCACGCATCTCCGTGAAATCATTCAAAATCGAAAGTCAAATCCTCAGTTTCGCGCCTCTCCATAAAACCAGTCAAATCATATAAATCACATGCACGTAGAAAACTCGACCGAAGCCCAAGTATCATATAAAACATAAAGCTCGAAATATGTGCACATTAACATTTTCTACGAAAATGCCAAATCATATTTCAATCATATGAAATCAATGCATTTAAAATCATGTTCATAAAACATATAAAACATTTTTGCATTCATCATATTTAAAAATCAAAAGTCCACTCACAGACCGTCCAAGCTACGCGTTCTCAATCCGCGTCGTAAGCCACTCCGAGGCTTATCCACAATCTTCGGATCGTCTGGACCTATCCAAATCATACTCTCAAGGCTCACTAATCATCTATACCAGTCTAAACCATTAACCCAAAAAACTCCTGGAACAGTAAATGTATCCCGAATAGGCTTCCTGAGGCTAAAATCCTCTAAATGACCTATCAAACGACCCCTGATAGACCTGAAACCACCACCATTGGATCAGATCGTCAAAACCATTCGAAAAAGACCAATTTGATCTCAAAATTCATGCTCACGTGCCATCACGCTTTGGTTAAAGTCCAATCTACGTCGGTCAACACTAGTCAACGACAGTTCAGCCTATCACCATCGTCCTCCTCGATCTCTCTAGCGCTCTCTGTCTTTCCCTCAGGTTAGAACCAAGTGATGGGGTGGTGGTTTGGTTTTGAGGGTGGGTTTCGGTTTGGGTGAATGAAAAATAGGAAGGAAATGAGATGCATGAATGAAAGATGAGGATCAATGGATGAGTGACACTTGTCACTCATCTATTAGTCCAAAACTGATATATTTTGGGCCCACTAAAAACAAACCCAACAGTCAACCATCTCGATTTTTGTGTAAATATGAATAGTATGAAAATGGTTCTTGACCTGTAACTTTCCCGCATGATGTTTGATTTCGACATGTTGCTTGTTTACGAACTCGTATCGTCTCAATCTACTTAATGGACTCCGGTCCACATGGATTTGACCTCTCGTGTCAAAAGTCAACATTTTCACCCATCTAGGGGTAAAATCCTCATTTTACCTTAACCGTCCGATAATCCTCGATTAAATCCCAATTAATCCTTGATTAATCCTTAATTAAACCTCGTTAATTACATCATTTCAGGACGGATCGTTACAGTGATGGCTCAGCCTTTACACAGCCCGCGTCTGCAATCAACGTAGAAGGTGTCAAAACCAATAAAAAGTATGAATGGATAAAAACAAAGTTGTGAAAAAACCATTTTTCGAAATCAATTATTAACCCTCCGGTTAACCAAGCTATGCATGCATTGATTTTACAAATAAAACATCAATCTTAAAATTTGTGCAGTAACTAGAAAACCCGTAATTTCATAAACCTTACCAACATGAAACCATCGAAACATCACTACATATACTCAACAAAATAGATAGCCAGCCCTGTCAATATTTCAACAATAGCATCACCACATCAGTTCAGAAGCACACCAATCATACAACACTAGCCATACCGAAATACCCAGCATACCGAACAGACTGTTGAATCATCATATCCAGGTGCAGTACTGGTAGGCTAATATTACTCCAGAACTACGGAGAATTACCTACACTTCCAAGTGTAGACCAACTCAGGAACTACGGAGCATTACCTCAACGTCTAAGTCACAGTCCCAGTCTTAGGCACTACAGAGCATTACCTCAACGTATGGGACTACTCACAAGCCTCGGAAACTATGGAGTTTTACCTCGATGTCCGAGACTACCCATTACAATATCGGTCTCGGAAACTACAGAGCTTGATCTCGGCGTCCGAGGACCCACATCACATCACATCACATCATCATAATCATCACACATCATCACCAACATCACAATGGTCACAAGTCTGAGGACCCACATATCCCTATCAACCTCACATCATATCATGTATCAAGTATTCACAAATAGTTTTATCACAAGTATACAACAATCACATAACCACATCCAAACAAAGTTCAACATTCAAGATCGGACTCAAAACTTGGAGCTAAGCCCCAAATCACATATACGTCCAAAGACTTTGTAAAACAACTCATTAAAATATACATAAACTCATGTACAATCCCATTTTACCAAACATCGTCAAAATAATATAAACATATCATAATTGGGGTAAAACCATCTCCTAAAACTCAGTAAAGATCCAGAGTAGAATAAACCCAATTTCCTCACAAAACACGTTATTTAGATATTTTTTAAACATTCGTAAAGTTCCCAAAATCCACATAAATGGAACATAAAGAACCATCAAGAACTTCTCATTATAAATCATATAAAAACCATTTAAAAATGCATGCAGAGTTAGGAAAACAAAAGTTCACTCACCGTACCACCGCTCGCTCAAACTAGAGACGTAAGCCAATATGTAGCCTCAAGGATGTCTGAGCCTGTTCAAATCATACCCAAGGGTCATCATCAATCTATACAAGTTCATATAATAAACCCCCAAAACCCCAAAAGAGAATACTCATCCCGAACACGCTTCTCAAGGATAAAAACCTCCAAAACACCAACCAACCGATCTCTAATCGATCTAAAACCACCACCATTAGATTTAGGACGTCGAAACCTTTCGAACAAGACCAGTCTGACCTCGAAATACATGCCCACGAGCCCACACGCTAGTCAAAGTTTGGTCAACGATGATGTCAGCCTGAAAACTAGACACTGGCAACGTCTGACAACCTGCCACGTCAACTACCACGTATGCTCTAACAATCCCTGACAGGTTGCCACGTGGCCCCACCTGATTTTCCACGTGGCTTGATAGTAATAACGTGTCATGCCACGCCATCATATCCTTCCTTCAAATGGGTTGACCTGCGACCCTTTAACGAGTCATTCGACTCGTAAGCTTGACCCAATTCGTTCTTCGTCGATTCTCAACCAACATCTTCCATTCTTTCACCATTCTAATCGTAATCTACCCAAAAATCATCCTACCGTGTTAAAACCAGGAAAACTAACCTTAAACACCTCCAACCAAGTTCGATCTTCATAGGTCACCTTTGAGCTCCTTTCTGAGCCCCATCATGCATCCATTCGCTCTGTTTCTTGGCCCTATGTACTCGTACAGACTCACACAAAGTAACCAAGTCATGAGTTTCACGTTCTAACTCCTTAAACTAAAACTACCAAAATTCAAGGTTACGGGCTTACGGGATTTACCTGAGTTCCTGGGCTCCATCCTACCTCCATGGCTCTATCATCTTCCTTAATCTCTCACAGCCTCTCCTTACTCTATGTTTCCCTCAAACAAGAACAAACTGAGGGGGATGATGAATGAAAATGACGGAAAATGTGGTGGGTTTTGGGTAAGTTCAAGAAAAATGGAGAGAGATATTTGAAAAGGTATGGACCATGGGATGAGTGACACTTGTCGCTCATCCTATGGATGCCTAGATATTTTGGGTCCCACAAATAACAAACTAAAAAATAACCCTTCTCATAAAACGTGCAACCGTAAAATCCAATTAAATCATTCTAAACTCGTAACTCCATCATACGACGTCCAAATTTGAGGTGACGCTTGTCTACGAAATCGTAAACTCGCGGTCTACACAACGGGCCTTGACCAACGTGTAAAAAGTCTCACAGGTCAAAGGTCAAAATTTTTACTTTGACCACAAAAATTCAACCTTTTGATCAAGGGTAAAACAATCATTTTGCAATTCATCGGAGGTTCGGGTTGTTACAATCTACCCCCCTTAAAGAATTTCATCCCCGAAATTCACACTGGCCTGAGTCCAAAACTGTGGAAAGCCAATACCGCCTCCAACCTGAGGCTTCCATGTGGAGGTCCATGTACCAAAATCCATTCATAGTACACCTACCAAATAAACGTCACCCGAAGTTAACTACAATCCAACGGTAAATGTCAAACTCTGGCTCAGCCTCAATGACCGTACCTGATAAAAGAGTGATCAAACTGCCACTAAACTTTCTATAGCCTCTAGTCTAAATATCTCAATGAACTTTCAAACTCAGATCAAATCCGACTATCATATGGCTACCATGATAATCGTGGCCCGATACTGGACCCTTTCCGTTTGGTCCCTGATTCAGACAAATCCCATATTGAACTCAAAATCCCTTCTGAGTTCTCGTGATCTCCCGACCAACACTCGAGACAAACCGTCCAGTCCACTAACCAATCCAAACTCTTGGTTAACCCCAAGGGTCATCCCACTTACGTCTTCCAAGATGTACCAATCCAAAGTGAAAAGTCTCGTCGATTACTTACCTTGACCTCCATCTTGCTGATGTGAAGGGTCAGATCCTGAAGCTATGCTATAAACATCTAATCCCGCAATATACATCTCACAAGAACACTGCCCAATTACATTCCACAGTTATCTACCACCAGCACAAACCCTTCATCTGGAGCCCCAAGAACAAGGTAGATGCACCATATGCAAAAAGAGGTAACGAGCCTGCAAACATCTTACTCGAGGTATCAGCTACTATATTCCCTTTTTCAAATGATACTCAAAGGTACCATCATCTTCAGTCAAACGGCTCTAGCCGTCTTCTCTTCCTCAAGTTCAACTCTTCTAGATTAACCCAATTCGTAAGGCTCTAATGCCTGTGAAGATCCTGTAAATCTCCCCAGGAGATAATGAGTCAAACTATTCTATACATGTGCCACTATGGCAAGCTCTCAAGCATGGGTAAACTAGACCATCTTAAGACATCTCAGCCGCCTAACTCCATAAACGAAAACCTTCACGTGCAACACAAGTGCACCATCTAAGCCTGTGTATCGATGCATCATTTTCATTTCCAAAACCTCCATTATCATACACGATAGTCAAACTAGAGTATTAGTCAATCGTTTCTCAATTCCTGAGAACCCGGCTCACACAAATCATCTAACCAATAAAATAATGACTAGGAAACCAACACTGGTCCAACATAACTGATACTCATTTCACTTGGTGTTTTGCTGCTTGAGGAATATCAAGATATTATCAATAACACGATTCCCAAACCGATCCAGACACTTTCGGAAGACTCGGTGCATCAAGTTCATCAATGTCGCTAGGGCATCAATCAACCCAAATGGTACGATCCAAACTCATAATGTCTATACCGAGTCTAAAAGCGGTTATAGGAATATCCAATCTCTGGATCCTCAACTAATAATATCCAAGTTCATCCGACGCAGATGTAAGTACAAATCCAAATTGTACACGCCATCGTCGTTTAACACCAGGTACCCTTTGTTCCTCAACTCATTCAAACTTGGCCCACAGCTTGGGGGTAAGGTCCTTAAACAACCATCTAAATGAGAGAAGGTGTAACCATGTTGTAGGCACACCCAGAAATTTGTTCCAAGGAAGAAGAAAATGAGAAGTCTCCTTCATCAACCAATAATATTTGTTGATAGCTACTGTAGTGAATCTACAATCTTAGCACTGCTTAACAAGTTAAACTTCAAGGAATCCAGAGGTGACAGGTAAATGAAGAAGAGTCCCTAAACACTTAAAGATTACTATTTCCCCATTATTTCCTCGTTCAGCTGCCAATCGTCAACCCAAAACCTCAGGGTGCCATCCACCTTTCTCACAAACGAGACTGGGGCTCCCCAAGAGTACATCATAAGTCAAACAAACCCCAACTCTACTAAATCCTGCAACTAAACCCTCAATTCTCTTAACTCTGTCGGTATCATCCAACGTGGTGGTTGCGAAATGGATTGAGTACCCGAAACCTCCTTCTGAGGTGGCAACCACGTAAATCCTATATCCAGGAAAATCATAACACAAGTTCAATATCTTTTACAGCTATTTTGTAGTAACCTCTCAGTTTCCAAAGTCAAACTAACTCCCAAAAGAAATATCCTCTGGTCCCACCAAAAGGCCAACTGTGACAAGTCAAGACTACCATATGCAACGGGTTCCTCATGCACTCAACAGATGTGCAACGGGTAGTCCACCAAACCGTCCTTAGAATCACGTCCAAAACATATAACTATCCAAAGGAATCCAATATATCTTACTGTCAAAACCTCTCTACCAAAATCTAATGGCCTCAAATCATATCTAAGTCAGAGTACTGACACTCATGTCCCAACCTAATGGAATCAACTTCGAGTCAACAAGAATGTAAACCTTTTGGAAATAAAAGTGTGTGGATCCGTAATCCACCAATACTCATGCATCCAATCCAAGGCAAGATGAAACACCTGTCTCTACTCCAGATGTAGTACGTGTGTCCAAAAGTCCCACCAGACTAGAAGATAACTGTAATCTCAACAGACCTTCTCGGGATACTCTCTGTCCCGCTCGCCGTCTACCGAAACTCACACGATTACCATTCGAAGACTCAGAGCTAGAAGCGTCCTTCTTCAAAGCTCCCTAAAAAATGCATATGCTAGGTGCCCTCGGCATTAGTCGGAAACATCTGATTGCTGCTGGGATTTCGTCAAACTCATCTCCCATAGAGCTGCCACATTAACTAGAGTCCGGAATGCACTTACTCCAAGACCCGATGCAAACCAACAGAGCCTTACTGCCTTAATCGTCGTTGTACCCAATGCGAACCGAACCAAATCTAGAAATCTTTGCTCATACCGAGCAACAATCATATACCTTGATAGAGATTTTACCAAGCACAAAAGATGTACTAGGAAAAAACTCTATGTGTAATAAACTTTGCAAGCGCACAAGACGTGTAGATAGTATAGATGCAAGCAAATGTCGATCCCACGAAGACTTGATCAATGATATCCAATTCCGTTTAACTCAATTGACTTGAGTGGAGTAATTAAAATGCAAATATGGGGGGGTTGTCACGTTGAATGAATGTAAGTAAATTAACTAAGATTAACTAACTAAGTCGAGCTAGGGTTTCTATCCACCTTTACCAATTATAGTTCCGTTAGATTTCCTTGATTAGATTAATATGCATGTATCTGAATTAAGTGCCCATGCAGAGGTCCGACTAAGGCTCACCCCACACACATTATCTTCTCTTAGATTGCATGTTTAAGCGTGATGTACCCTCCCTTAAACAACTATTACCAATGGTACGTGATAATGCATGAAATGTAACACCCCGGAAATTCGAGGATTTCCATATTGTAATTTATTGTGTGATTTGACGATTTTACCCCTGTGAATGGTATGGTCAAATTGTTGACTTTTTGATTGATGAACTAAATGGACTTTGACCTATGACCGTGACGTAGTTCGGGACGTCACGAGTTCATAGACAGGTGGCACGTCCAATTCGGACGATCAGGGTAAAAGTTATGGCTATCGGAAGTTCAGGGGCATTACCGTAATTTGGACTCTCGGGGGAAAATGTTGACTTTTCTTTGGACAACTAATTTTCTGTTGACTCAAGGACCGTTGGGTAGGCCTCGACGTCCTGAGTCCGTAGACAGGCGGCACGCCGAAATCGGACTTCGTACGAGGAAGTTATGGTCAGAAACGTGAATTCGGGAAGTTCGTGTCTCGGTTTTCGTGTCGAATATTAAATTCAGGAAATCTGATTGGAGGACACCTGGTGAGTGACAAGTGTCACTCACCCATTGGCTAGATTGGATCAGATCCACTATTGGATTATTAAACATTTGAATCAGCTTTAAATTTCAGCCTTTGGATTAAAAACCCCAGATCTAATCTCAGCCCTTGATCTAATCTGGAGATCAAATCTGGGCCGTTCAAATCTTTGAGCAGCTTTCCCTCCAATTCTTTATATTTCCCACCCGCAGAGCACTCTGTCCATTTCGATCAAAGCATCCCAGCCAGCTACCCACTCACTGTGTCTGTGTGTTGCTGGACTCACGGGGAAGGACGGAGGCACGGCGGTGGACGGTGGCAGACGGCGGCGCGGAAGGAAGCAGGGGAAACCCGTGGCGGTTTCAACCCAGATTTTCGGTAAATCATTTCCCACGTTATAACTGGTCAGTGATCAATCCTAATCAAATCTAGGAACCTCCAGGAACCTTCTGGAATCGAACTCGTGGCCGGTGGAGCTCAGGGCGGTGGCAATACTGCGACGGGAGGCCAGAGCTGTTCTTCAAGGTAGGCCCTCAATTCGATCCGTGTTTCTCAATTCTTTTTACATTGAACTAATCTAGGGACTAAGACGAGCATTTAGGAATTGAAAGGACTGAAAATGACCCAGAAGTGAAGGAATGGCAACCGGGTCTCGATCGCGGGTCTGATCGACCCGAGTTGCAGGAAAACGGGTCAACCCGTCTGATGACAGTGGTGCTGACGTGGCACCCTGTCAGTCTGTCAGATAACGTGGACCAACCGTGAGCCAACACGTGTCACATGTCAGTGCACAGTCAGCACTGACATGTCAGTGACGTGGACCAGTCAGGGACTGCCACGTGTCACTGACATGTCAGTGACGTGGACCAGTGCCGTGCTGACACGTGGCACATGTCAGATCTAACACGTGGTCTGACAGATCAGTGTGGTGGACCAATCAGGTGTTGACACGTGGCACCTGTCAGAGTCTGACATGTCAGACCTGACAGCTGTCAGATGACGTCAGCATGACGTCATGCTGACGTCAGCAGTGACGTCAGCGATGACGTCAGCAGGAACTGTTCCTGCGTTGACCGGCGCGTGGGGGCGCGTGTGAACAGTGTTTTTGGTGGGACCACCACCATTCTTTAGGTTTCGACGATCCGGATCCAATGGCGGTGGTTTCGGGTCGATCGGAGATCCTTAAGTTGGTCAAAATAAGGTTTATTGCCTTGGGAAGCGCGTTCGGGCGGCTTTCCCGGGTCGGTTTCGACCTAGGCTTTCATGGTTGAATGTTGGGGGTTTAATTTGACCTTTACGAATACTTGGACTTGACAGGGATTGTACATTTGTACCAGGACGAGGGTATACGTTCGGTTTCTAGCAGGATTGTACTGTGAGTGGGCCATTTTCTTAAACCCTTGTGTGCATAAATGTTTTCTGGTTTTATTATACTTATTCACATGCTAAAACAATGATGGTTTTGATGATATGGAAAATCTGGTTATGGCACGTTTCACGGTATTTGGGCTTGAGACCCGTCCGATGAAACTGAATGATTGGTTCGGATTCTATCTATGTATATATGTGTTTGCATGTGGATATCAATAAAATGTATTTGTTACTGCACTGTATAGATCCTTCCATATTGTATTGTCTCCTCCGGATGAGGTACCCAGGAGAGGTCACGGACGTCTAGAACGTCCAGCGCCTATGACGCTAAGCATCGGGGATGCTGTACCCGAACGGGGTTCGGGGATTGAACTCGGAATTGAGACCCGAGTGGCACGCGTAGCCTTGTGATTGTGACCTTATTGGACGTCAGGGACGTCAGACATCAGGGATGTCGGGATTGGAGTGTATAGTGCAGCAACTAAAATTATGGTTATGGTTTTATTATATGCCTTATGGTTCACATTTGATGGTTTATGGTTTTGAATTATGTTGCACGCATGTTTGGAAAACGGAGGGGTAAATTATATGTTTTACTTATCAAATGATTTCATAAACTTGAATTTCGGTCCACTCACCCTTACTGTTTTGATAACCCCTCCAGGTCGGGAAACTGAGGTAGAGGAGGAACCAGAGGCTGAGGCATAGATCTACTTCTGCGTACCTGAACCCCTGCTGGGCGGTGTACCCGCAGGATTACTTTAGAGTCGTGCTCGCAAATTTGTAATTTTGGATTATATCCCTTGTCTGACATTCGTTTAATTCGGATTTTATGTATGACTTTAATTTGGTTATTTATGCTTTTAAATGTTTTGAGGTTAAAATTGGTATGAATTATTGGGTGTCAGACGGGAGCAGGGCACGTCCCCTTGTGGTCCCTGTGGGATCGGGGCGGGTCCTGTCAGCTTGGTATCAGAGCACTAGGTTGTGGTCAGTACTAGGGTATTGGTCTGCATGCTAGACTAGCGATTAGTACTAGTTACTTTTCGACTTTTAAGAATATTGTTTTCTGATCTATGCCTCTTGACAGTTGGTTATGCCTCCTAGGAGAATTCCGCATACTCGAACGGACGAGGATCTAGAAAGAGAGATGGAATGCGCGAGCATCGAAAGGGCTCAACGTTTGGGAGCCACTCCTTTCTGCGGGGGATCAAACCCCGAGGATGCTCACGACTGGATCACCAAGTGGGAGAGGATCTTCTCGATGATGCACTGCCCTCCGGGCGAACGAGTGACTCTGGCGGCCTTCTTACTGGAGGGAGGAGCCTACCAGTGGTGGCATGGACTCGAAATGTCAGGGTGGTCTGTCCATACCACTACCTGGGAAGCTTTCTGTTCCAGGTTTCTGGACCAGTACTACCCGCGATCCTTTCGCGCGGCGCGGGAGGCGGAATTCCTGCGGCTGGAGCAGGGTGACATGTCTGTTTCAGACTACGAGCAAACATTCGGGAGACTTTCCCGGTTCGCTGCCTCATTCGTAAGCACGGAGGAGGACAAATGCCAGCGGTTTGAGCTTGGACTCCGAGGGGAGATCCGGGCCAGTGTGACTGCTACCACTCATGCTTCTCTGAGGGATATGGTCGACGCAGCGGTGCGTGTCGAGGCCAGTCTGGCGGCACACCAATCATGACAACCTTCGGGGGAGGGGCGACATCAGGATCGCCCACACCATGGGCCATCGGGCCGGAAGAACAACAGGGGAGGGAGCTACAGAGGAGCACCCTCATCCTTCAAGGGTCGTGGCTGGTCGGGTCGACGTGGAGGCTCTCAGGGTAGAGGATCTGGACACAATTCTGGGCAGCACTCATCTTGGAGTGGTGCATCTGGTGGGCATTCGGGCAGGCCAAGGCCAGTAACTTGTTTTGCTTGCGGAGAGGAAGGCCACTATGCCTGTGATTGTCCGCAGTTGTCCAAAAACAACGACGCTGGGGGCTCGCGTGTGGTGCAGAGCACGGCGTCCCACACTAACGGAGGTCGCGGTCAGGGAGGTGACCGTGGTGCGGGACGTGGCGCGCGCGGGCGCGGACGGAACGGAGGGCCGAGGGCCCAAGTGTTTGCAATGACCCAGCAGCAGGCGAGGACTGCTCCAGGCGTGGTCACAGGTACACTACATATCTTTAATTTTCTTGTACGTGTATTAATGGATGCGGGGGCTACACATTCTTTTATTTCGAAGAGTTGTGCTGGTTTACTTGATTGTGTGGTATCAGCCTTAGATTGCGAAATGGGTGTTGGCACCCCGATGGGTACCGTGTACCTTGTGAATCAGGTGATTCGGAGGTGCCCGGTAAGAATTGAGGATGTGGATTTACCAGCAGACTTAATTATTCTGGATATCCACGACTTCGATATAATCCTAGGGATGGATTGGCTGTCGGAGCACGAATCGCTCATCGACTGCTGTAGCAAGCAAGTAATTTTGCGGAGCCCGGGTTTGCCGGAAGTTATCTTTCAGGGGGAACGTGATGGTTCGCCTCCTGAAGTGATTTCGTCACTTACTGCTACCAAACTTCTACGGAAGGGATGCCAGGGTTATCTGGCGCATGTCGTGTCGGAACGGGTCGATACTCCGGTTATCGACGAAATACCGGTGGTCTGTGAGTTTCCGGACGTATTCCCGGAAGACTTACCTGGATTGCCACCATCGCGGGAGATTGAGTTTACTATTGAACTACTCCCGGGTACCCGACCTATATCCCAGGCACCATACCGGATGGCGCCGGCCGAGTTACGAGAACTCAAGACTCAATTGCAGGAGTTGGTAGATTTGGGATATGTCCGACCGAGTACTTCACCGTGGGGAGCACCGGTGTTGTTCGTGAAGAAGAAGGAAGGAAGTCTCCGTTTATGTATTGATTATCGACAACTCAACAAGGTGACATTGAGGAACCAGTATCCTCTACCCAGGATTGATGACCTTTTCGACCAGTTGCGGGGAGCTCAGTGCTTCTCGAAAATTGATTTGCGGTCTGGGTATCACCAACTGAGGATTTCGGAGGAGGATATTCCGAAAACTGCTTTTCGAACCCGTTACGGGCACTACGAGTTCCTTGTTATGCCATTTGGTTTGACGAATGCTCCGGTAGCATTCATGGATCTGATGAACCGGGTCTTCCGACCCTACCTGGATAAGTTCGTGATTGTGTTCATCGATGATATTTTGGTATACTCGAGGAGTGCCCGTGCACATGAAGAACATCTACGGTTGGTCTTGGAGAGACTGAGACAAGAACAATTGTATGCAAAGCTGAGCAAGTGTCAGTTTTGGCTGAGCAGTATTGGTTTTCTGGGACACGTGATATCGACGGATGGGATTTGCGTGGATCCCCAGAAAACAGAAGCGGTGACCAACTGGGCTAAACCGACAACAGTGACCGAGGTGCGGAGTTTCGTCGGATTAGCGGGTTACTACCGGAGATTCGTGGAGGGTTTCTCCAAAATTGCTGCACCATTGACTCGTCTGACTCGGAAAGGAGTAAAGTTTATCTGGGACGAGCAGTGCGATCGGAGCTTTCAAGAGTTGAAGGATCGATTGACCACTGCACCTGTCCTTGCATTGCCGGACGACAGTGGAGAGTTTGTAGTTTTCAGTGATGCTTCACTGCAAGGTCTGGGCTGCGTGTTGATGCAAACGGGCAAGGTTATCGCCTATGCATCCCGGCAGCTGAAGACTCATGAGTTGAACTACCCTACCCATGATTTGGAGTTGGCGGCGGTGGTTCATGCTCTCAAGATCTGGAGACATTATCTGTTCGGCGCAACGTGTCGGATATACACTGACCACCAGAGTCTTAAATATTTATTCACTCAGAAGGAGCTCAACATGAGACAACGGAGATGGTTGGAGCTACTGAAGGACTATGACTGTACGATCGAGTACCATCCGGGTAAGGCCAATGTGGTGGCGGATGCACTCAGCAGGAAATCAGCGGGAACTATTGCACACCTAGGGATGGTGTATCTTCCCTTGTTAGTGGAACTCCGGAAGACGGGAGTTATTTTGGGTACGGATGCGCATGGAGCTTTGTTGGCCAGCTTCCATGTGCGACCAGTACTGATTGATCGGATCATCGAAGCACAACTGCAGGATCCGATACTCTGTATTTACAGAATTGAGGTCGATGCGGATGGGAGACAGGATTTTACCATCCGGGACGATGGAGCACTGGTGAAATTGGGCCGTTTGTGCGTACCTGCAGTGGCAGAGTTACGGGCTGAGATACTTGAGGAGGCCCACAGTTCGGCCTATGCTATGCATCCGAGAGGTACAAAGATGTACCGTACCCTCCGGAACCATTATTGGTGGCCAGGAATGAAGAAGGATATTGCTGAGTTCGTGAGCAAATGCTTAACCTGTCAGCAGGTTAAGGCGGAACGGCAGAGACCGTATGGGGCTATGCAGCCACTTCCGATTCCTGAGTGGAAGTGGGATCACATCACCATGGACTTCGTCTTTAAGTTACCGAGGACTCAGAGTGGAGTGGACGGAGTATGGGTGATCGTGGATCGGTTAACCAAATCAGCCCATTTTCTGCCAGTTCAGGAAACCTATAAACCTAACCGACTGGCTCAGTTGTTTGTGAAGGAAATCATACGACTTCATGGTACGCCGGAGTCGATCGTGTCTGATCGTGATCCGCGTTTCACTTCCAGGTTCTGGCGAAGTTTGCAAGCTACCTTGGGAACAACCTTACGTTTCAGTACTGCTTTCCATCCACAGACCGATGGACAGTCTGAGAGAACCATTCAAACCCTGGAGGACATGATGAGGTCATGTGTACTACAGTTTCAAGACTCTTGGGATACTCATTTGCCATTGATGGAATTCGCTTACAACAACAGCTATCAGGCAAGCATCGGGATGGCACCTTATGAGGCACTGTATGGCCGACAGTGCAGGACACCTATCTGCTGGACGGAGGTAGGAGAGCGAGCGGCTGTAGGGCCGGAGATAATGGACTTAACCATGGAAACTGTTCGCGTGATCAAGGGAAGATTGAAGGTGGCACAGGATCGCCAGAAGAGTTATGCCGACCGACGGATTCGAGACTTGGAGTTTGAAGTGGGAGATTTTGTCTTCCTGAAGTTGTCTACGTGGAAAGGGATTATCCGTTTTGGCCGACGGGGGAAACTGAGTCCGCGTTTTATCGGACCTTATGAAATCGTGGAGAGAATTGCAGAGTTGCATACAGATTGGCACTACCTCCAGAACTATCAAGAGTTCACGATGTTTTCCACGTATCGATGTTGCGGATGTACGTACGTGATGCTTCTCATGTACTTGGGGAACAACCTGTCGAACCACGGGAGGATTTGAGCTTTGAAGAACAACCAGTACAGATCTTGGATCGGAAGGACAAGGTACTACGACGGAAGACGATCCCTCTCGTGAAAATTCTCTGGAGAAACCAGAACGTGGAAGAAGCCACATGGGAGCCTGAGGCTCAGATGCGAGAACAATTTCCTCATTTGTTTCTTTGAAATTTCGGGACGAAATTTCTTAAGGGGGGAAGGTTGTAACACCCCGAAAATTCGAGGATTTCCATATTGTAATTTATTGTGTGATTTGACGATTTTACCCCTGTGAATGGTATGGTCAAATTGTTGACTTTTTGATCGATGAACTAAATGGACTTTGACCTATGACCGTGACGTAGTTCGGGACGTCACGAGTTCATAGACAGGTGGCACGTCCAATTCGGACGATCAGGGTAAAAGTTATGGCTATCGGAAGTTCAGGGGCATTACCGTAATTTGGACTCTCGGGGGAAAATGTTGACTTTTCTTTGGACAACTAATTTTCTGTTGACTCAAGGACCGTTGGGTAGGCCTCGACGTCCTGAGTCCGTAGACAGGCGGCACGCCGAAATCGGACTTCGTACGAGGAAGTTATGGTCAGAAACGTGAATTCGGGAAGTTCGTGTCTCGGTTTTCGTGTCGAATATTAAATTCAGGAAATCTGATTGGAGGACACCTGGTGAGTGACAAGTGTCACTCACCCATTGGCTAGATTGGATCAGATCCACTATTGGATTATTAAACATTTGAATCAGCTTTAAATTTCAGCCTTTGGATTAAAAACCCCAGATCTAATCTCAGCCCTTGATCTAATCTGGAGATCAAATCTGGGCCGTTCAAATCTTTGAGCAGCTTTCCCTCCAATTCTTTATATTTCCCACCCGCAGAGCACTCTGTCCATTTCGATCAAAGCATCCCAGCCAGCTACCCACTCACTGTGTCTGTGTGTTGCTGGACTCACGGGGAAGGACGGAGGCACGGCGGTGGACGGCGGCAGACGGCGGCGCGGAAGGAAGCAGGGGAAACCCGTGGCGGTTTCAACCCAGATTTTCGGTAAATCATTTCCCACGTTATAACTGGTCAGTGATCAATCCTAATCAAATCTAGGAACCTCCAGGAACCTTCTGGAATCGAACTCGTGGCCGGTGGAGCTCAGGGCGGTGGCAATACTGCGACGGGAGGCCAGAGCTGTTCTTCAAGGTAGGCCCTCAATTCGATCCGTGTTTCTCAATTCTTTTTACATTGAACTAATCTAGGGACTAAGACAAGCATTTAGGAATTGAAAGGACTGAAAATGACCCAGAAGTGAAGGAATGGCAACCGGGTCTCGATCGCGGGTCTGATCGACCCGAGTTGCAGGAAAACGGGTCAACCCGTCTGATGACAGTGGTGCTGACGTGGCACCCTGTCAGTCTGTCAGATGACGTGGACCAACCGTGAGCCAACACGTGTCACATGTCAGTGCACAGTCAGCACTGACATGTCAGTGACGTGGACCAGTCAGGGACTGCCACGTGTCACTGACATGTCAATGACGTGGACCAGTGCCGTGCTGACACGTGGCACATGTCAGATCTAACACGTGGTCTGACAGATCAGTGTGGTGGACCAATCAGGTGTTGACACGTGGCACCTGTCAGAGTCTGACATGTCAGACCTGACAGTTGTCAGATGACGTCAGCATGACGTCATGCTGACGTCAGCAGTGACGTCAGCGATGACGTCAGCAGGAACTGTTCCTGCGTTGACCGCCGCGTTGACCGCCGCGTGGGGGCGCGTGTGAACAGTGTTTTTGGTGGGACCACCACCATTCTTTAGGTTTCGACGATCCGGATCCAATGGCGGTGGTTTCGGGTCGATCGGAGATCCTTAAGTTGGTCAAAATAAGGTTTATTGCCTTGGGAAGCGCGTTCGGGCGGCTTTCCCGGGTCGGTTTCGACCTAGGCTTTCATGGTTGAATGTTGGGGGTTTAATTTGACCTTTACGAATACTTGGACTTGACAGGGATTGTACATTTGTACCAGGACGAGGGTATACGTTCGGTTTCTAGCAGGATTGTACTGTGAGTGGGTCATTTTCTTAAACCCTTGTGTGCATAAATGTTTTCTGGTTTTATTATACTTATTCACATGCTAAAACAATGATGGTTTTGATGATATGGAAAATCTGGTTATGGCACGTTTCACGGTATTTGGGCTTGAGACCCGTCCGATGAAACTGAATGATTGGTTCGGATTCTATCTATGTATATATGTGTTTGCATGTGGATATCAATAAAATGTATTTGTTACTGCACTGTATAGATCCTTCCATATTGTATTGTCTCCTCCGGATGAGGTACCCCGGAGAGGTCACGGACGTCTAGAACGTCCAGCGTCTATGACGCTAAGCATCGGGGATGCTGTACCCGAACGGGGTTCGGGGATTGAACTCGGAATTGAGACCCGAGTGGCACGCGTAGCCTTGTGATTGTGACCTTATTGGACGTCAGTGACGTCAGACATCAGGGATGTCGGGATTGGAGTGTATAGTGCAGAAACTAAAATTATGGTTATGGTTTTATTATATGCCTTATGGTTCACATTTGATGGTTTATGGTTTTGAATTATGTTGCACGCATGTTTGGAAAACGGAGGGGTAAATTATATGTTTTACTTATCAAACGATTTCATAAACTTGAATTTCGGTCCACTCACCCTTACTGTTTTGATAACCCCTCCAGGTCGGGAAACTGAGGTAGAGGAGGAACCAGAGGCTGAGGCATAGATCTACTTCTGCGTACCTGAACCCCTGCTGGGCGGTGTACCCGCAGGATTACTTTAGAGTCGTGCTCGCAAATTTGTAATTTTGGATTATATCCCTTGTCTGACATTCGTTTAATTCGGATTTTATGTATGACTTTAATTTGGTTATTTATGCTTTTAAATGTTTTGAGGTTAAAATTGGTATGAATTATTGGGTGTCAGACGGGAGCAGGGCACGTCCCCTTGTGGTCCCTGTGGGATCGGGGCGGGTCCTGTCATGAAACATAAAGAAGATTTAATGACACTACACAATCCCTATAAAAGTGATGTGCAGACCTAGGAAGTCATGAGTTTAGATTACGAATAAGATTCCCCCTCTTAAACGTGATGCTAGAAATTGCAAGGTGAACAAAAACATTGAGGTGATCCGTCAAACAATTACATCAACAATTATACACAAATAAGGTAACTAAGCTTATAAGCATAAATTGAGTTCATGAAGCACAGTAATCCAAAAAATCCAAGCATGCAAAACAATCATAATCAAGAGCCAGAAATCAAACACGAACTAACATGGCTAGGGCTTCAAGTAACCCTAGCCCTAATTACACTACTCAAACATTATTGAATAAACGAATAACATAATTAAATGCATAAGAAACATAAAATGGTAAAAGAATAAATAAACACAAATACTAAACAATAGCAAGGAATAGGAAAAGGGGCTCAAACACTCTTCTTCTCCCAAGCCTCGCGTCCTCCTTAGCACAAGCTTGAATCCAAAAGCATAAAATAATTATAAAATGCGGCTAACTATGTATATAAACTAAGTATGAATTTTGACAGAGTTTTGTGACCTAGGAAGGTAAATTCGACCCCCCTACAATAAACCCTAATGCCTCTATTTATAAGAGAATAAGAAATCCTCTTAAAAATAGGAGTTTTTAATTAAATTCTATAAGGAAAAGACTTCCTAATTAATTAAGAAATTTAATTAAAACCTTTCCTACAAGTAAAGGAATTAAAAATAAGAATACAAAAGGAAATAGGACTAAAATCCCTATACAACATGGAGAATAAATGTGGAAGGAACTTGAAATTAACCTAAAAAAGGAGGAAAATTCGGAATTAAAGCTGCAGAGCCTTCCTATGCAATCTTCTTTACTTCATAACCTCTTCGTTTCAACTCCGATTTAGGTGATTCTTTCGATCAAATTCTCATAATTCCAAGCTCTATTTGATCTACATATTTCTCATAAAATATATTATTTTCTCCAATTGCATAGAACGAAATATTAACAAAACATACGTAAAAGGGTATTAAATCATGGATAAAACATGCACAAATTATGACCTATCATACCTCTGCATCGAAGGCAGGAACCCTACCTCTCAGGCTTCTCAATAAAACTGGGGGCGAATGTGATGTATGAGAGTCTCGGTAGTCACATCCAAATTTGTAAAAAGCAATATCTAACACCAACCTTATGCAGAACCATCTGAGAAGCACACTCCAATCAGTACTATATGTCTACGATGGTAACCTCTTGCCCGTACAATCCTCTCAAATGTGAGATCCATTGATGGGTCACCACGAGATCCGTTCCACACGTGCTACTTTCTTGGTAATGTCGTTCACTCGTACACATATCAAGGTCATCAACAACCATGCTGCTCATAGCAACACATTCATCTTGACTGACCATCGATCATAACTCCAAATAATCACTATCTTGGGATCCAATCAACCAGAAAATCCACGGCTCCAAGTCGTTGGGCCCACACGAAAATCGACCCTTCTCGGGGTTCAATCCTGCTGAAACACGACACCTAATGCCTTACAGAACCAATACAGGGTCCTTTCTCGTTAACTTTTCTATCCTTATCCTTGTTACCAGGTTGATGACGTGGTTGTCGTTGTAGAGGCATCACATCAGTAACAAAACTATCGTACACACTTAGTGTGCAATCCCTATGAGAGCAACCTAATGCTCTGATACCAAGTTGATAGGACCCTCCCCGTAATCTTCCTTGACTAGTGTGGAACGACCTGATCTCGTATAACACGTCATGAAAAAACACCAAAGTACCATTGATATATATATATATATATATGTACGTATACTTACCACGTTTCAGAAAAGGGATAGGATATCCACAGTACGCTAATCTACGTGATGCCTCAGTCTTCACACAACCCGCATCCACGATCAACTTGGAGGGTGTCAAAACTAATAAAAAGTGTGAGTGAACAAAAAAAGGTTTGGAAAAACCATTTTCCAAAATCAATTATTAACCCTCTGATTAACAAAGCTATGCATGCATTGATTTTACGAATAAAACATCAATCTTAAAATATGTGGAATAACTAGAAAACCAGTAATTTCATAAACCTTACCAACATGAAACCATATCAAACATCACTGCATATACTCAACAAAATAGATAGCCAGCTACGTCAATATCTCAACAATAGTGTGACCACATCAGTGCAGAAGCATACCAATCATACATCACCAGCCATACCAAAATGCCCAACATACGGAACCAATTGCTGAATCATCATATCCAGGTGCACTACCGGTAGGATAATATCACTCAAGAACTATGGAGCATTACCTCGACGTCCGAGTGTAGACTGGCTCAGAACTACGAAGTATTACCTTGACATCTGAGTCACGGTCCTAGTCTCAGGAGCTACGGAGTATTACGTCAACATCTGAGACTGCTCACAAGTCTCGGGAACTACGGAGTTTTACCTTGACGTCTGAGACTACCCATCACCATACTGATCTCATGAACTATGGAGCTTGACCTCAACATCCGAGACTGTTCGACCGATCGGCATCCCAAGGAGGGTCTTCACATCACTTCTCACATTATTATAATCATCACACATCATCACCAACATCACAATGGTCACAAGTTCGAGGATCCACATACCCCTATCAACCTCACATCATAACATGTATCAAGTATTAACAACTAGTCTTATCACAAGTATCCAACGATCACATAACCATAATCCAAACCAAGTTCAACATTCAAGATTGGACTCAAAACGTGGTGCTAAGCCCCAAATCACAAATACGTCCAAAGATTTCGTAAAACAACTCATTAAAATATACATAAACTCATGTACAATCCCATTTTACCAAACACTATCAAAATAATATAAACATGTCATCATGGGGGTAAACTCATCTCCTAAAACTCAGTAAAGATCTAGAGTAGAATAAACCCAATTTCCTCGTAAAACACGTTATTTAGATATTTCTTAAACATTCGTAAAGTTCCCAAAATCCACATAAATGGCACGTAAAGAATCATCAAGCAATTCTCATTATAAATCATATAAAAACCGTATAAAAACCATATAAAAATGAATGCATAGAGTTAAGAACAAAAAATTCTACTCACCATACCACCACTCACTCAAACACGAGCCGTAAGCCAATCCGAAGCCTCTGGGACGTCTGAGCCTGTCTAAATCACGCCCAAGGGTCACCATCAATCTATTCAAGTTTATATAATAAACCCCTAAAAACCCCGGAACAAAATACTCATCCCGAACACACTTCCCGAGGAGAAACACCAACCAAACGATCTTCGATTGATCACAAATCACCACCATTGGATTCAGGACATTGAAACCTTTTGAACAAGACCGGTTTGATCTTGAAATTTGTGCCCACATGCGCTAGTCAAAATTTGGTTAACGGTGACGTCATTGCTGATGTCACTATTGACGCCAGCCTGACGACTTGACATATGACAACGTCTGACAACCTGCCACATAGGCTCTGCCAATCCACGATAGGTTGCCATGTGGCTTGATAGCGATGATGTGGCATGCCATGTCATCGTGTCCTTCCTTCAGACAGGTCGACCCGCAACCCTATAATGGGCCATTCAACCCGTAAGCTTGACCTGGTCTGTTGACTGTCAATTCTCAACTAAAACATTCCATTCTTTCACCGTTCTAATCGTAATCTACCCAGAAATCATCCTACAGTGTGAAAACTAAGAAAACTAACTTGAAACACCTCCAAGCAAGTTTGATCTTCACGGGTCACCTTCGAGCTCCTTTCTAAGCCCCATCATGCGTCCAATATCTCTATTTCATGGCCTTATGTACTCATACAGAATCACACAAAGTAACCAAGTCATGAGTTTCATGTTCCAACTCCCTAAACTAAAACTACCAAAATTCAAGGTTACGGGCTCACGGGGTTTACCTGAGTTCCTGGGCTCTAGCCAACCTCCATAGCTCCAACCACTTCCTTAATCTCTCACGGCCTCTCCTGTCAGGACCCGACCCTCCTCGATCAGGACCCAACTCATCTAGCACCATATTGTCCGCTTTGGGCCTCGCCCTCACGATTTTGTTTTCGGGAGCTCATGGTGTAACTTCCCAGGGGGTCACCCATCATGGAATTGCACCAGCCTCAACTCGCTTAACTTTGGGGTTCCAATCCCCCCCAAAGCCACTTGAGCTCCCAAAAGGCCTAGTGCTAGATAGATGTGTGCCTACACCTTTAAGGCACACCACCATCCTCTCTCAGACCATTCCCCCTCGCAGGAATGTGGAATTGTTCACCGTTCCCTCCAGGACACGGGTCTTACAATCCACCCCCTTTAGGGCCCAGCGTCCTCGCTGGCACACTTCCCGGTCGGGGTCTGGCTCTGATACCAAATTGTCAGGACTCAACCCTCCTCGGTCAGGACCCAACTCATCTAGCACCATATTGTCCGCTTTGGGCCTCGCCCTCACGGTTTTGTTTTCGGGAGCTCATGGTGCAACTTCCCAGGGGGTCACCTATCATGGAATTGCACCAGCCTCAACTCGCTTAACTTTGGGGTTCCAATCCCCCCCAAAGCCACTTGAGCTCCCAAAAGGCCTAGTGCTAGATAGGTGTGTGCCTACACCTTTAAGGCACACCACCATCCTCTCCCAGACCATTCCCCCTCGTAGGAATGTGGAATTGTTCACCGTTCCCTCCAGGACACGGGTCTTACATCTCCTTACTCTTTGTTTCCCTAAAACTAGAACAAACTAAAGACGATGATGAAGGAAAATGAAGGAAAATAGGATGGGTTGCGAGTAAGTTCATGCAAAAGGGAGAGAGACGTTTGTAAAGGTATGGACCATGGGATGAGTGACACTTGTCACTCATCCTATGGACCAGCCTAGATATTTTGGGTCCCATAAATAACAAACTAAAAAAAACCGTTCTCGTAAAGCATGCAACCGTAAAATCTGATTAAACTGTTCTAGACCGATAACTCCATCATACAACGTCTAAATTCGACGTGACGCCTGTCTACAAAATCACAAACTCACGATATACGCAATGGGCCTCGACCAATGTGCAAAAAAATCTTCTAGGTCAAAAGTCAAAATTTTGACTTTGACCACAAAAAGTCAACCCTTTGACCAAGGGTAAAACAATCATTTTCCAATTCGTCGGAGGTCCGGGTCGTTACACTTTGTACATTTTCTGAAGAGACCAATTACGATGACCTTTGCTTAGTAATTTCAACTTTTTCTACTGATTTGCAAAACTTCTTGGACATAATGTTGATATGGAGTTTAGACATGTAATATGTTGATATTCTTTGTAGGATAGTTTTCAATTGCTCAAATTTTATAGAGTAAATATTTTTCATTGTGTGCCCCATGTATTAGAAGCTTTTAGAGTGTTTTTCATAATTAGTTATGTTAAGATTAGCTAAATTTGTGTACAATGATCTTTAGTGAAAGTATTATTTTCAGTTAAAGCTTATGCCATTATAATCTTTTGGTTGAAGCTTTCAAGAAAGCATTATTGGCCAAAGTGTCATATTGTGTCAAGGACTAGTTACTAGTATTGGTAACTCTCTTGCTTTGTCTTTCTTTCATATTTTTTTATCGCTTTCTTTTGTTTTTTTTTTTTTTGTTATGTTCTCTGTATATTACAACTTTTGTTCTAACTTTTCTATCTATTTCTCCAGTTCAAACGAATTTTGTTAGCTTTTAATCAATTAATGGTTAAGTTAAATTACTAGGTTAGGTTTGATGGGTTCAATGTTTTGGATGTTGTTTTTTTGGAAGGATTGAGGAGGAAGAAGAATCTGGCTTTGGCTTTGGGTGATGTTTTAGGTAAGCTTTCATTTTTTGTGTTAAATAATTTTTTTTTCCATTTATTTATGGCTTCATTTAAATTTATGATTTTTTTAAAAAAAATAAATTAGCTTCGTGCATAGAGCCACATCAGAAGATATTAATGCGCAAATCTTATTCGTGCAGCACAAGTTTTCATTGCTTGAAATGAAGTGTTTTGCTTCATAATCTGCTATATTTCAAATTTTAGGCGAATTCTACTAAATCTGTCAATAGAGACTTTAAGCATTTAAAAGCTAAACTGATCGATGATGGACTCATGAGCAAGCCTCTTCAGGCCAATATGGTTGAATGGGAGACAAGCTATCTTCTTTGGGTCCATTTGTACGGAGGGATTTAGAATGATCGATTTTGGTTTGGTCTTTATAAGTTACTTGATTGAGCTATAAAAATGTCAATCTTTTATGTTAATATTGTTAGCATCTACAAATAAATATGACTAGCAAGATATAGTAACTTTATTAATCTAAACTGCACAACTATTTTCGACTTCTTGCACTCAATGTTTGGTATGTCTAGCTTTGGTCTGTTTCAAATCTTTTATGTTATCTATCACACTTTATTTATTTATTTGACATGCACATAAGGTGTAGTAGCAACCCAATGAATAGTAGAAGTGTTGAAGGAAGCTTACCATAAGCTACTGCGTTGTAGCAACCCAATGATTAGTCGAAGTGCTGAAGGAAGCTTACCATAAGCTACTGAGCTGAATAAAACTTCGAAATAATAGTTTGTGTACAAATTTAAATTGCTACATCCGGGAAGAGATTATATTACCAATAATCGTCTAGCTACAGAGTCTTCCCCTTCACTTGATGAATTTGTGACTCCTTATGGATGTAATTACCTATCTTTCAGTGTAAATAAATATTTTTTAATGTAAAAATCTATTACATTAATTTAATAGTCCAGCGGCAACACGCAGGTCTCTTTGCTAGTTACCGCTAAAACTTGTATAAGCTATCCGAAACGTGAAAATCACTATTATTTTAAGAGCGACTCACCGTCTACTCGTTCCAGAAACTACAGCCTAACTAGTTTGTTTGGAAGCTGCATAGCTAGTGCTAAAAAATATTCACAAATATAAAACCCAGCAGCAGACAAAAAAAAATGTACAAGGCAATAAAAATTCTAGATCAGAAACTCGGTTTATTTATATCATAAATGTACAACATATAAGCCCACATGAACTAATTTGAGCTGCAACTGCCATTGCTAGTCCCTAACTCTGGAATTTGAAGAACATCACTTATATTCCCTGGACTAGAAATCCTCCACTCATCATGACCATTGTTCTCAGCCATTCCTAAGTGTCCAAACCCAGCTGGGTTTCCACAGAAACTGTAATTACCGTGATTTGTGAACTCCAGTGGATACTGATACATCCCCGAGGACTGCACTAACGGCAAGAGCTGACATGGATGCACAGCTGCAGGAAGAGAAAAGGGGAGTAGAGATGGTAGGCTGATATTATATGATTCTGGTTTCCAATGGCAATTATTAAACTTTGGAGAAGGAACTGTAATTTTTGGCAGAGGTGATGTAACTGTAATTTTTGGCAGAGGAGAAGTAACATCAGCTAGTGAAGGATAAGATATATCTGGAGACACAGCTTTTAAATCTAAGGTAGGATAAAAAGATTGATTTTTTTTATCACCAACATTGGTTAAATCAGATGAGGAATCTGATTCCAGAGAATCATGAATTCTAACGTGACTCTTTTTCTTCTTCCTAATGAGTTTGTAAGAAAAATTCAAGACCCCATTCGCCTTACGGTCACTGGTTCGAACCTGATAGCTCACGAACCTGACTGCCTCATTGAACTGATCATCAATCAAATCAGTGAAAGGCACCCGGACTTTCCCAAGGCTCCTCTTCCCAAATATGATGCCTTCACAGCGCATATCGAATTTGATAAACAGATGATCAAAGTTGTCAGCCAATGAGATTTCTTTCGTGTCAAATTCCATCATGTGGTTCCATTCTGGGTTGCCATCTCCATCTTTGTCAACCGGGGTTTTCTGGCGCCGCATATTTTTTTGCTGTTCTTCCTTCTTCATTCCATCGTTGAAGAGTGAGACAACCGCGTAGACCGGCAGCTTCTGGAAGAAATTAAAGGCCTTGAGATCCTTGCAGGAGATTATCTTCAGTTCTATGGAGCAGCAACCTGTCAAGTTCCTGAGTTTCTCAGCTTTGGCCATTCAATGACAGAGGAAGGAATGAGAGAGGAAGCAGCAGAGACTATGTACGGAGCAAGAATCGAAAGAACGGAGACTGATAAATTGAGAAATCAGAAATGTTACCACCATGTGGGACAAGTATAAACAATATAGGTTTGAATTCGCATCATTGACCACTTGCCGTTGATTATACGATAACGACCGCCACTAGACTTGGAAACCCTGCGTGTGAACACAAAGGCTTTAGACAGTAACAAGCCAAGGGCTCAGTCCTCATTTCAACATTAAGGTCACTGTAGTTTAGACCCTAATGTGCATGGCTTTTGTCATCTTTCTACTCGTCGTGCCTCGTGAACAACAATTTTGACAATGAGGAAAGGAGATTCGAAATCGGGATCTCTTTCATCGTTGACAAATAGAGAAACAAACTAGTAACCAACTAAGAGATTCTAGAAACATGGGCAGATGCTAATTTCATAACTACCAAGTTGAGATTCGTACTTTCGAGAACCAAGCCTATGAGCCAAAGCCAAAAGGGAATAAATTTACAAGATTCACAAAAAATTGAAAAACAAAAGGAACCATTCATCCTCCGTTTGGTTTTGTATTCAGAAAACCAAAGAACAAAAATATTGTGTTTACAGATACAAAATTTAAATGCTTAAATGAATATCTCATGATCCACTGAGTCCCATAATGAATCAGATAATTATTATTAATAAAGAAATTATAACTAGAAAGGCTTAAAACTATTCGTATTGTATAGTCTGAAGTCAACTTCAGCGAGTTTTGTTCTTTTTCTGCCCTTGAACTTGAATATGTACTGCTGCACAAATCTTCTTCCAACAGCGGATGCAAATGAGCATTGGGATTACAACCCAGGAGGCATTTGCACAAATGTAGTAGGCATAGTAGTAGAATGGACTTGCAGCAAAGTTGTCGCCTTCCAAGGAGGATGTTATGAAGTACACAGCATTTCCATAGAGCTGCCCCAACGAAATGGCAAACTGAAGTATGTAGCTATATGACTTGCCTTTAGCTATTGCATATCTGCCAATAATCACAAATCCTATGCTCAGCTCCACCTTGGAGTTTGAAAATCAAATTTATAATGCTCAGCATTTCATGGTTACCAAACTCAAAGTCTTACACTGCAAGAAGGCAAGCTGGACCTTCTAAAACTGCAGTTATTCATTCTACAGCAACCACCCCGGCGTCCCTAGCTGCGTACCTCGAATCACCTTTGCTGTACTCTTTCCCTGCCAACTTTCATCTATGAGCATAAGTACGTAATTCACGAAAGGCCTCACAATTCTAATAGCCCCAAAGTATGTTTAATTAAGGCTAATTGTATGATGTTGGAAAATAATCAAGTATCAGAACTTACAAACTTCAGCCAGGTAACAAGCAGTCTTATCCTTGTAAAACTCCGGTGAGAAAGCGAAATAACCTTCAAGTATCAAGTGTGTGAGGCCGGTAAATGCCCACCAACACATTAGCCATCTATTAATTTTCAATTTCCTTGGAGACTGCCCTGTAAATAACAAATGAAAAATGTATGAACATGCCAGGAAAACCTTTTTCTGTCTCAAAACAGCGTATTGATTTGAACGAAAGAGAACATCAGACGGTGCACAACGTTACTATATTGTCAATACCTACTGCATAGGAAGCATCAAATGAACAAATATAGAGCTTTTATAGGCCATTCAAACATTCGAGACGATGAACCCATGAATAAAAAAAAAATGTGATAACAAGCGATAGTTGTGTCGTTCTTAGGGTTGCATTGTCAAGTGTCAATCTTTCTTATAATTGCAAAAGCTTCAATCTATCTTATTATTGCATTGGGATAACCAAATTGGAAGCCCATATAGAGATGAATTAAAAATAGGACATTGTTCGTATCAATAACAAACAATCGAGTACCAAATTCAAGAGTAAAGTGCAAGCATACAAAAAAAAAAAAAGATGTACAAAAGTATAGACTTTATGGATCTCAAACTCTTTTGAATCTATTAACAAATTTACTTCAGTAAACTAACAAAAAAATAATGTAAGAATTGAATCGGGTTTTTAAAAAAAAAAAATGTGAAAGCGAAAGAGTACCGGAGTAAAGCCAGGTGAGGAAAAGGACGAGTAGGGAGGAGACGCCATAGACACCAAGAATGGTGGACTGTGAGAGGAAGCCAGGCACGAATCCCGGTAGTTTTAGATCCCTGGGCACATACGGATGATTCTCATAAATCCCTGAATCAGATCCCTCCATTTTCGCTGCTCTTCGTACACTCAGAATCAAAGCGCAAATGAAGTAAAATGAAACCTCCAAAAAAATGATAGAAGACCACTGGTAGTGGACGGTTGGCAATTTTTGACCCAACTCGATACATAATTCGTAACTCACATAAAATTTATCTAGGTCAATTCGCACGATTAAAATTTCGGATTATTTTCGAGTCAACCCGTTATGATCTGTTTATTAAACGGATGGATTTCAGGTCAACTCGTTTAATAAATGACCTGTTAACTCATATAATGACATGTTAACCCGTGTAATAAATAGTAAATTTCGAGTTAATAGGTTAACTTGTATATTGGCTTATATATTGACCCATTTAATAAATGTGTCATTACTAACTCATATATCTACCCATTTAATATCTATTAAATTTTATAATTTAAATAGGTTAAAAATGTTAAACAGGTCAAACGAATTATAGGCTAATTAGGTTTTTAGTATGACATGTTTATTAAATGTGTTAAACGGGTTACACGGGTCATTAATAAGTCGGGTTCATGTTGGACATTCTTGACACGATTATTAAACGGGTCGGATTCGGGTTGGGCATAAATGAGTAAAACATAATTCAGGATACGACACGACCCATTGACACCCCTCCACGTGTCGAAGGTAAGAAACCGAGCTTCGTATAATCTTTAAGCTCTTAGATGGATTTGCGTATACACCTATACATATTTTATTATATAAATTTTTATATATATAGTATATATATATATATAGAATATATATATTTATTAAATACTTAATTAATAATACAAGTATTAATTAAAATAAAGATAATAAATTTTAAATAAAATAGAATGACGTATAATAAAATAAATAAAAAACTTACATTTTTAATATTTATGATTTCTAACTCAATTTATTTATCTAGATAATTAATTTAAATACTTAATTAATAATACAAGTATTAATTAAAATAAAGATAATAAATTTTAAATAAAATAGAATGACGTATAATAAAATAAATAAAAAGCTTACATTTTTAATATCTATGATTTCTAACTCAATTTATTTATCTAGATAATTAATTTTTATTATGAAATTATTTGATACTATTTATTATATTATTAATTTGCTAATTTTTTTTTAAATAAAAACCGCTTAGGCCCCCGTCTAATTACCTAGGCGTTAGACCAAATCAACCACCATAGGAGCGCCTAATGCCTTTTTGAACCTCGTATTGGACTACCAGCTCCTACTCTCTCCCTCCTAGTCCTGGGCATATTGTCCAGAAATATCGAAACCATTTTATCACGTATCATACCAAATTTGAAAACAACCAAATAGTAAAATCGAATGGATGATCGGTATGGTACCGATACCATACCTGTTCCAACCGATACAAGATCAGTTTCAATGTTTGGAAATAACGTCTCATACCGAAACCGCACCTATTTGATTTTTCTAAATAATTGAAAACTTTAATTAAATATAAAAAAAAAAAACCATAACCCAAAAAAAGGAACACGCTTGACTGCTTATGCTTAGTCTTATTGTCTCACACTCTCACTCTTCCACTTCGACTATTCTTCTGCAGTTCAAAAAAAACCTAACCACATACAATGTGACGACCCGTCCCGAATTAGCGGGATTAATTAAGAATTAATGACGGATTAGCGAGACTAATCGGAGATTAGACGAGGATTAGGGGAAGTTCAGGCGAAATGATGATTTTGCCCTTGGAATGGGCGAATCGTTGACTTTCCGTTCGGACGGTCAAATTGACTTTGGCCGATGACTGTGACGTAGTTCGTGACGTCACGAGTTCATAGACAGGTGGCACGCTCGATTCCGACATTCGTGGAAGAAGTTATGATGTTCGGAAGTTCGGGGGCGATTTGGTAATTTGGGCAAAAAGTTGACTTTTGACCCGAGAGATCCGATGGCCGAGGGCCGAAGACCGTTACGTGGATCGGGACGATACGAATCCGCAGACAGGCGGTACGTCGAATTTGGTCGTTCAACGACGAAATTACGATTCACGGAAGTTCCGTGGTACTATTGCACGAATTACGAAACGGGTTACTTTTGGACTTAAGTGGGCCCAGATATTTTGCTTCTGACCCAATGGATGAGTGACAAGTGTCACTCATCCATTGCCCAGTACGATCACATACATGCATATCCTCCCCTTGCATTTTTCATCGATCATTTTCTTTGTTCCCAAACAAACCCGATCAACCCATTCTCCCCAAATCCAACCTTCCAACCCTGTGATCATAACTGAGACCCAAAGAGTGAGAGAGAGGTTGAGGAAGCAGAGGACGGTGGCTGGACCGCCGTGCACGACGGTGAAAGCCAAGAAGGACCCGATTGCACGGTTAGGCACATTTTTCCATATTTTTCGATTTGAGCATTATGGTTGGTTTTGAATGATTAGGGAATGATTATTAGGATGTTAGGAAGGTTTTAAGAGGGTTTTGGTGGTGGTTGACGGCTGAGAAGCCGTGGGAAGAAAACTGAGAAGTTTGAACCATGAGGTTCAAAATTGAACCATAGGTTTTAGGTGTTTTTGGAGGAGTTTAGGGATTGGGAATGATAGAAATCATGAAAATAGGAAGAAAAGAATCAAAAAGGAAGAGATTGGACGAAAAATGGGGGGTCTAGAGACGTGAACCGGTCACGCCAGTCCAACTAGACCTGCCAACCCAGATGAACCGGCCATTGGAGGTTGAAGAGACTGAACAGTCGCCAGCGCGTGAGGCCCACGCGCAAGCCATCCTTGGGGCGCGTGCAAGCGCGTGACAGGGAATTTGGCGAAGTTTGTAACATGCCAAATCATCTATTCGATGTAACGAACATTTTGGGACTGGTTTCGTGTCAATCGGACATCGTTTCGATATAGTTCGGGTTGTCTGAAGGTATAGGTTCAAGTTTAAAAATAGTTAGAAATTCCGGAAAATTACGGGGCTGTAGTGAGGGGTTATAAAAGTAGTTAGTAACCCTCTAAATGAATTTGGACAGGTTCGGGAATCCCGGAGGCCACGATTGGCCTGGGAGACGCTTGTGGCACGCGTATCGAGGCGCGGCTTCTGACGGTCTGTGAGTGGACTTTTCTTTCGAAATTGATGCATGTATAAATGTTTTATAATTGTTTTAATATATGTTTTGTGATGCCATGAGTGCATTTGTTTGTGGTAGCTTAGGATCGACATAATTGCACGTATTTCGAGATTTTCGGCTTTATGTCGTACCTTTGCGTACCATGTTTTCAACGAGGGTTTAATAAACGGATTTTGGATTGGGAAATATGAAATCGGGCATGAGACCCAATTGATTTACAAACTCTCGGACTTGGAGTCCACTTGATTTGACGAGGAATCGGACCTAAGGTCCATTTGAGCCATACGATCGGACCGAGGATCCAGTTGGTTTACGATTCGGGTTTGAGGCCCAGTTAGTGGTACTATCGGCCTTGAGACCCATTTGGTTGAGATATCGGGCTTAAGGCTCCGTTAGTTGTGAAATCGGACATGAGATCATGTTGCTTTATGGTTTTGGGCTTAGGGCCCAGTTGGTCGTGATATCGGGCTTGAGCCCCAGTTCGGTTTATGAAATGAGAATCGGGCATGAGACCGTGTTGAACTGTGGATTTAGGCCGAGGCCTGTGAAATGGATTTGAATCGGATTCGAGGAATCCTATTAAGATGAATCAGGTATGAGACCCAATTGAGAAATTCATTTGAGAAAGAAAGAAAGTATTTGAAAAGATATGAAACCCTCCATATGTTATATGGTCTCCTCCAACGTTGACCTGGAGAGTCACGATCCACAGACCAGAGTGGGCATCCCTATAGGGATCCCGTTCCAGGAGTGGAGGTTACTTATGATGTTGTGGACCCGGACCAGATTCCAGAGAGATATGTGGACTAGATCCAGAGAGAGAGCTCGGACTAGATCCAGAGATTAAGCCTCCCAGATGGAGATTCCTAGGAGAAGACTCGGAGTGAGACCCCGAGTAGTGTGCACACTAGATAGATATGATGACATCGTGACTATATCGGGGATGTGTTCCCTAGGGGCTGTGTGCCCCGAGTTGGTATCTTCTCGGAAGTGCCGCAGATGGGTTATATGTATGTTGATACGTATGAGGTTTTATGGAAAAGTGATTTGAGGGCGGAGACCCTGTGCTTTATGTTTTGGGAAGTGATTTGAATGCGGAGACCCTGTGTACCATGTTTTAGAAAGTGATTTGGGGCGGAGACCCCCGTATTTGATATTGTGGAAATGATTTGGGGTGGAGACCCCGTATTCTGTGTTTTGGTATTTCACTGAGAATGGTTTTGGGCTGAGACCCACGTGATGAGATTTGGGCTGAGTTCCCATGTATTGATTTATGGTTTTGAGTTTGTGATTTCGGGTCGAGGACCCAAATGGAATTATGGGTCATGACGGTTTATGGGGTCGGGCATGAACCCTTGAAAGGTTTTGAGAAAATGTGTTCAAATAGTTTTGTGAACGTGTTTGATAAACGATTTTGAATGCATGCATATATATTTATGAAGGGCATAAAGGTCTTTGTATGAAAATGTTTTCATTAAAATATTATTTTGTCCACTCACGACTTTTAATGTTTTAATTCCCTTCAGGTTGATCGCGGATGCGGGATGTAGCAGAGACGAGACATCACTCCCCTCCTCCTATGATCCTGACGCACTCTGATAGCCCTGGCGAGGGCTAGAGATGGAATTTTCCCGGGTCAGACACGTGGTGTCAGACGGGATCAAGCAGGTCCCACATTAATCCCGGGGGATTTGGGACCGGTCCTGACATACAACCGCAACCCATGTGCGACTTCGCCTTCGACCTCAACAACGAATCTTCCTCAATTCTTCGACTCTTCTTCAACTTCGCCTTCTTGCCGATCTGTCGTAGTGGCCCTACTGGGAGTTTCTCTCGGCCTCGTTGCTCTCTCTCTCTCGCACTCCGCCACCCCACAACTCACTGGTGTGATCTCCTCGATCTGCCATCGTCGCCCATTTGTGATTCCTCTCATTATCGTCGCTCTCATCTCTCGCACTATGCCGTCTGCTACCCATCGGACGCCGCACTTCAATTGCAATCCCTCTCAGCCTCTCTGTCAAGATTCTTGATGGTTGATGTATGTGTGGTTTATGTTGCCATTAGTTATATTTCAACTAGCTAGGTTCATTATCCATCGTATATAAATGTACAACTGGTTTGGGAAAATAGTTCTTTGGAGTATTAGCAATAGGCAAATAGTTCTTGGCATCTTTAGATAGATGATGGGTACATTTGGTTTGGGAAAATCTCTCTTTGTGCTAGACAATAGCAACAGCAGGTTGAAAGGTTCTTAGATTTTCCATTTCTTCACGTTAATGCAGCTGATTGGCTGTTCATACAAATAAGAACTCAGAAGAACAAGAAAAATACTAATTAAGATCACAACAAACAAAAACCTTACAATTACATTGAAAAGTTCATAATTCATATGGAGTTACCATTGTTGATCCAGTCAGTTATATATCAACTCAAACATTTGCTATATTTTTTCATTTTCATGATATTTTTTCCTCTCTTTTGACTTTAAAGTCAATTTTCTTCTACCCCATGGGTTGAATTTTTCGAAACAAAGAAAATAGAGAACTTGGGCTTGCGTACACTTACTGACACTGAAATTGTTTTGTTTTCCATTTAGTACTTAAAGTAATGGAACACTTACTTAAAGCTGACTTCTATTATGGGCCGGTCCAGCTCGGACTTATATATGGGTCCATGGCCTAGATTATGTTCATGTTCTTTGGACTAAATCTCTATAATCATGACCTTTTATACTTGCCTGCATCGGTAGTTAGAAAGGAAAAGACAAGCAAGCAATAGAGTGGGAATAAGTAAAATGAATATTTTGAATGTTCTTATTTATTTGTTATTTTTCCTATTGTTACTTTTTGTAACGCCCCGAAAATCCAAAGTATGTAAAATTATAAAATAATATGTAAAATGACGTTTTTACCCTTGGAGGGGTGTGGTTATATGTTGAATTTTTGTTTGGAATACTTTTTGTACATTTTTCGAGGATCATTGTGTAGGTCTCGGGATGCCGAATCCATAGACAGGTGGCACGTCGAAAATGGAGCTCGGATGAAAAAGTTACGGTTCTGTGAAGTTAAAGGGCAAAATGGTAATTTGTTACGTGAAGGTAAAAATGATCAAATGACAAATTTTGGCTGAGTCATTAAAATGATAATTCCTGCTGTTGATTTGGGACACCTGGCGGCCTAAGGAGAGGGCTGAGTGTTTTTGACACCGCCCATTCCACCGTTTAAAATCTTTCACCGTTTAAACCAAATCCACATACAAAAACAGAGAAATTAATCTCCTTTGATCCAGCTAGAGACCAGCCAGAGACCATTTGAATGTGTCTGAAAAACCTCTAGCAATTGAGAGGTTAAGATAGAACAGAAAACCCGAGAGCTAGAGAGGAAATGAGAAATCGTATTCGAATATTTGAAAAACAAAGAAAAATTCGAATTGAGAGTTCTAAGCCTCAAGGATCAAAATTGAGATTGGATTCGATCTTCTGAGACCATTTCGAACCAGTACACAACCAAAACGAAGGAAAACGACGCTGTTTTAAGCAAGAACAGAGACTCCAATTTCTGCTCAAAATCGAGATTAGGTTCGAATAGTTGGAGGTAAGAATTGGTGAAATTGATTATGTAAAACTGTTTATTTCACTCTCACGATGCTCTCTGTGTAAATTAATTTGGAAAACTGGGACGAATTGAATGAACCCGATCATGAAACCCGTTTGAAGGTTTATCGTGGGATGTAAGGATTTCAGTTGTAATTGGAACAATTAAGGTTACAGAACCTAAATTAAGAGAGGTTAGATGAGATTATATGAAAGAATGAAAGAAATCAAGGTCGAATTGAGGAAGATTTTACCGGGTCTGATCGCGGGTTCACGACCCGTTTATCAGGTAATCGGGTCAGAGAGATGGTACTGTAGCAGTACTGTGCACAGCACGTGGTTTTCACGCGCAGCCGCTTGCGGCGGTGCGTGAGGGCGCGTGGCTGGGTTTTTGACTTTGGGTCCAACATACTTTTTAATGTTCTCGACGATACGAACCTATTGGCGTTGGTTTCGAGTCAATCGGATATGGATTTAGAGTAGTTACGAGTACCCGAAGCGTATAGTTTATGTTTAAATAATATTATTAAATTCCGACGATTAGGGAATTCGTATGTGGGGTTATGTTATAACCTAGTGACCTTAAATTACTTTGTTTGACAGACCGGAATATTCCCAGGACGTCGGAAGAGAACGAACAGCTCGAGACTGAACAATCTAGACAGTGTGTGAGTGGACTTTTGTTTTCTACCCTGAATGCATGCATATATGTTTTAAATGCTTTATTATATGATTTGAAATGATTTGGCATGATTGATGTTTCGATATGATGATTTTCGGATTTTGGGAATATTATATTATTTTATATGCTTTTGGGCACGATTTTCGAGAAAACTGTGAAACTGTTGTGTTGGGCGAATGCCCGGGATTTGTGATTGGTTTTGACTCGGATTATGAGTAGGGAAATTGATTTGATGAAATTGTAATGTTTTTTGCTATCTTTTATAGATTTATGTGACATTGGTAACTAAGGTTGCGATTGCACGGATTTACGTGAAAATGATATTTTGGGCTTGAGACCCAATTGGATAATGATTTTGACTCGACTTGGAGTCACATGTGAATATGATGGAATTGATGATTTTGATTTATAAAGTATATTCTGGACATGGTTTTTATGATGGATTTGTGGAACTTGCTTTGTGAAAGCTATGTTTCGGGCAGAGGCCCTGTTGAAACGTTTTTGCTTTATTTGAGATTTGAATGGTTTTAAAATGAGATTACGGAATTTGGTGACTGTTCCACATATACCATCCTCTGTGATTTGATGGTCTCCTCTAGACGTCCTAGAGTAGTCACAATCCACTGCCTGGAGATGAGTAGCTCCGAGGGAGGCTCAGTCTCGGAAGTGTGAGATTATGATGATATCCTCCAGACGTCGTAGATCCTGGAGATGATATCACCCCAGACGTCGTAGATCCTTGGGAGGTACTCGAACATGAGACACCCGAGTTTTCACGCGTTGCATTGATATCGTGACGGGTTACTTGGATATTGAGATTGGGTATTGAGGATTGGTGGTATTATGATGATTTATTGACATTATGCCTAGATACTTTATATTATGAACTGATTTGATGAACATGAGTTTTATGGACCATGGGAAAACATGTTTTGATTTTATCGGTCAACTGTTCATACTTGATTGATTTCACACTATGACTCATGTTTTATGATATGCATACATGTTTGTAAAACTAGAGGGTAAGAATGTATTTTGATAAATGTATTTCTAAAACTTTATTTTTGTCCACTCCCACCTTTGATGTTTTATGTACCCTCCAGGCCAGTGCACAGGTACAGAGGCTAATATCGAGGCAGAGGAATAAGTAGACCATTGCGCACTCAGACACCTTGCAGAGTAGGATTTTGATCCCTACTTGTAATATTACCTATGCTCTGTAAACCTGTTGACTAGTCAAACTTGTGAGGTCAACGGTCCCGGAAGACTTAACTTTCCCTTGTCTGACAATGTTTGTCGTTTCTTATGTTGTATATGTATATATGTAAGGCTACTTTTGGCACTTTAGAATTATTGTCAGACGGGAGCAGGATCCTTCACGGTTATCGAGGGATAATCGGGATGGGTCTTGTCACTTTTACTTTTTTGAAATGCAATATTTTTAATGAAAAGTTAAATGAATGTAGTGGAAAAATTATATCTGCTTCATTTAAATTCAAACTAGTAAATAAGTCAAAAAATTATTTGGTATTATCGGATTTATTGATACGCATCTTGTATAACATAAAACATGGACATGGATTGCTGTTGTAAGACAAAACAAGGCATAATGAAAATTGATACAACTTTTGTGGGCACCTCGAGTTCAAAGGATGTGAATCCACAATACAGTTGAGCACTAAGAAATAAGGGGATGTGTTGTGACGTTAATTTTGTTTTCTGTATGTTGCCATTTTCAATATGCATGACAGTACCCGTCCCAAATCCCCCTGGATTATCGTGGGGCGTGCCTGCTCCTGTCTGACATCGCGTGTCAGACCAGAGATAACACGTCACCCGCTCGGGGTCCATCAAAGTACATCAGGATCGGTGGTGGCATGTGAAGTCTCAATCTCTGCTACAGCCTGCATCCAAAATCAACGTGAAGGGTATTAAAACCATAAAAGCTGTGAGTGGACAAAAATAAATGATTTAATAAAAACACATTTCACAATAAGACATTTATACTCTTCACATAAAAGCATGCATGCATCGCTAAACCACTTTATTTCAAATACTTTCCGAAAGCAAGACATAATACTTTTCAAATCAAACACAAAAAAACTGCTTCTCGATCGAAGCCATTAACTGAGTAGGGTCTCAGCCCAAAATCAAATCAAGGAAAACCAAAACGACATCCAAGATGTTTAACCAATCTCAGTGAAACATAATATATATATATAACCCATCCTCGGCATCTCATATGCCAATCACTATCCATCACGATTTCTCTACAGTGCGCGCACTACTCGGGTCTCATCTCCGAGTCTACCCCCAGGATCTACGACGACTGGGAGGACTTGTCTCCGGACGTTATTCGAGACTATATCATATCTCTCACTTCTAAACATGTGCTCCCTCTCGAAGTCACTCATCCCAGATAGTGAATCGTGACACTCCAAGATCATCGACGTCTGGAGGAGACTACTCATACGGGAGGGTAAATACATTTAAGTGTGGAAACATTCATCTCTTTCAAATCATAGTTCAACTGGGTCTCATACCCGAATCATAATCTAGGATTCCTTGTAAAGACCCGTCCAGGAAACCGGGATTATATTAGGGGTTAATGATGGATTACCGAAGTTAATCGGTGATTAGTTGGATGCTTTCGGACGGACAGTGCAGAATGACGATTTTACCCTTGGAATTGGGCGAACAGTTGACTTTTGGTTCGAGCGGTCAATCGGACTTTGACCGATGACGGTGACATAGTTCGGGATGTCACGAGTTCATAAACAGGTGACACGTCCGATTCCGAAATTCGAGGAGGAAGTTATGACGTTCGAAAATACGAGGATAGTTTGGTAATTTGAATAAAAAGGGGCAAATTGTTGACTTTTCTTACGACATGGATTTTTCACACATTTCGATTACCGTAAGGTAGGTCTCGATTCCTTGAGTACAATGACAGGCGGCACGCCGTCATCTGACGTCAGACGGTTTTGTTACGGGTCTAATTATGTGAGGGGTAAAATGGTAATTTATGTGATAAAGGGCATTTTGGTAAAATTGAGGCAGATTGGGACATGTGGCAGTCTTTGGAATTGTGCCCACAAGATTGTGGACACCTGGCTTGTCCTGGATGGTGGTGGAACATTCTCACCCCTTCAAATCTATTTTAAACCAAAATATCTGTGTATGTGCACAGTGTAGAAAAAAAAACAAAGAACATATTTGTGTGTGTGATCGTGATCCCAGTTCCCTCAAACCTAAACCCTAACCTGTGAAGAGTGACTAAGAAAAGAGAGGCTGAGGGCAAAGGATGGATGGTGGTGGTTTGATCACGAGGGTTGCAGTGGAGGCTAACCTTGATCATGAAACAAACAGTGAGAAAACAGAGGTTGATCGTGTTCTCAAATCCATACCACCCTCAAATCTCAACACTTTTTGATAATGTGTGAAGGAAAGATGAAGGGGGTGAGAAGATGACTCTAGTGGTGCCACCGTGGAGGGCCGCCGTGGACAGTGTCAGGCAAACCCCGACGCGGTAACCTTATGGTCCAAACTGTAGCTACTTGTTTTCGTCTATAATGATGGATTCTAACGATTGAAACACGTTTATGGAGGTCACATAAGTCAACTAGGATCGAATTCGACGTTTGAGAAGGACGATAAGGTGGTTCCCGCGAAATTGCTTCGTTTTCCTTCAAACATGGCAATCTCGGTTTTAATCATTGTCGATCGAATTAATTGTTTAGGTGCGGTTCTAAAAGATGAGACAATGCTTTTAAGCTTGGAAGCAAGAAGAATGATGGTTGGAAACGATGGCAGTTAAGGTTGGAAAAACTGGTCGGTGGAAGAGGATCGAGAAGGTATAATTCGAACCATAACTTGGTGTTTTAATCATGTAGATCGATTAGGCTAAATAGGACGAAGCTATTGGGATTAAAATGAATGAAAAAGATGGAAAAACAAGAGAGAACTGTGACTGCTGGTTCGATTGGACCGGCCTGAACCGAACCGGTTCAAACCTGGTTCACTCAAGGTTGAAGATGAACAGTGCCAGTGCGTGAAGCCCATGCGCAGCCCCTTTGGGGGGCGCGTGTGGGTACGTGGCACACCTTTTGAGGAAGGTTCCAACACAACTTTTAAATCATTCGATGTAACAAACATTTTGGGACAAGTTTCGAGTCGATCGGACATCGTCTCGATATGTTTCGGAATGTCCGAAGGTTTTAGGGCTCGTTTAATAATAGTTAAAAATTTGGAAAAATTACGGAGTTTTAGTAGAAGCTTAATGAAGTAGTTAGTGACCTTATTATGGGATTTGGACAGGTTCGAGAAAGCCGGTGATAGCGGATTACCTGGTAATGGCATAAGTGTGTGCGTATCGAGGTAGCGGCGTAAACGGTCTTTGAGTGGACTTTTCTTTCTAACTTATGATGCATGCATATATGTTTTATATGATTTTTATACGTGATTTCTATGATTATGATTATGAACTTGATGATTTACGATTTTGCACGTATTTTGAGATATTTATGAAAGTGCACATTTTACGAGATATGGTTTTCTGCTGTGGTTTGCTGAAGGTTTTGATGATTTGATGTCGGGATTTGAAACATGATTGGATTTCAATGATTTCTAATGGATTTTGGAAAGTGATTTCGGGCTTGAAGCCCAGTTCAGAAAAGTGGTTTTGATGAATGTGATTTCGGGTTTTCGAATCGGATTTTGGAACGATGCTTTTTTATTCGGTTTTGAAACTTGAAAGGGAAATTCTGGATTTGGGTTCGGGTTCGGGTTGATGGTTCCAGATGTCGGCTTACGGAATCAGTATTACAAATTTGGATATGGATTTTCTATGGTTTTCACTTGATGGAAAAACGGTTTTAGGTTTAAAGACCCGGAAAAAGAAAAACAGCGGGATCTGGTTTTGAGTTTAAAGACTCGGTTGATTGACGGGGGAGGGCCCTGGATTGATATGTTTTGAGTTTAAAGACTCGATATATGTTTTGAGTTTAAAGAATCGGTTATGATATCCCCTGAGGCTTGTTGATTGTGTTTTGAGTTTAAAGACTCGTTGATATCCCGGGAAGGCCTGATTATGCGCATGATTTTGAGTTTAAACACTCAGGCGCACTTGAGATCCAGCAACTCAATTGATTGATTTTTTTCACTGGTTTTTCACTGGTTTTCCGATGTTTTGGGCAATGGCCTGGATAATTTGGTTTTGATGAGTTTTGGGCTAAGTTCCCGTACTTGTTGAGGATTTGTGATTTTGGCCTGAGGCATTGGATTTGAATTGTGGAGTTGAGAAAAGGAAATGATTCTGGTTTTCAATAATGGTTTTCTTATCTCGAATATGGAATGGTTTTATGGAATGAGTTTTATATGCATGCATTGGTTTTAAGGGAGGGTATAAATGTCTTTCGGATAAACTGTTTTCTGACATTACTATTTATTTTTGTCCACTCACAGTCTTTTATGTTTTTGATACCCTCCAGGTTGTTGCAGTGCGGGCTGTTGGTAGAGAGAGACGGAGACATCACACACGCGATCCACAGTAGATTCTGCGCGCTCTGAGAAGTCTGGTACTTGTGGACTGTTCGTTTTGGAAATCCCTTGTCCGGCTTACGTGGTACATGGAGGTTGGACGTCGGTTTAGCCTTCGTGTCACGCGTAAGTTAGACGAGAGCATGACTTAGCCCTTAATCTCGGGGGATTGGGGGTGGGTCATGTCATTCCTCGAATCCGATTCAAATCCAAATCTCATAGGTCTCAGCCCAAATCCACATCTCAATAGGGTCTCAAACCCGAACTCTCATTTCATAAACCACAACTAGGACTCAAGGCCGATACCACAAATTAATTGGGCCTCAAGCCCGATACCATAAATCAACTGAGCCTCAAGCCCGATACCATAAATCAACTGGGCTTCAAACCCGATATCATAAATCAACTGGGCCTCAAGCCCGGTATCATAAACCAATTGGGCCTCAAAACCGATATCATAAACCAATTGGGCCTCAAGCCCGATATCATACTTTCAAATCTGAAATCCTTTCATCAATCAAATCATTTGATAACACAAGCACGTAGAAAACCCGGCCTAAGCCCTAGGGTATCACATAAAACAGGAAATCTCTAAATGCGTGCAATAACACATTTTCCTCCGAAAAGGCCAAACAATTCATATTTAAATCACATACACTCATTCAATCTCAAATCATGTTCATAAACACATAAGCATCAATTCATAAAAGAAAGTCCACTCATAGACAGTCTATGATGCGCCTCGATAAGTGCGCCATAAGCCTTTTCGAGCTAATCCGACCTCTCTAGGTCATCCGGACCTATCCAAATCATACCCAAAGGTTAATACTAACCTATACAAGTCCATATCAAGAACCCCCAACTTTCTCAGAAAAGTCAACATGTCTCGGACATGCTTCCCGAGGTTAAAAACCTCGATTTGTCCATATCAAGAACCCCCAACTTTCTCGAAAAAGTCAAAATGTCTCAAACACGCTTCCCGAGGTTAAAAACCTCGATTTGACCAACATAACGATCTCCAATCGACTCGAAATCACCACCATTGGATCTGTATCGTCGAAACCTTTAAATTGGTCCTAGTCCCATCTCAAAACACGTGTCTACGCGCCCTCATGCGTGGGTTAAAGGTCTTGTTAACATTAACTAAAAAGTCAACGTTGACGTTAGTATGAACACTGAAAAGTCAACGGTGGTCCTGCCATCTCCTGGTCTCTCATCCACTCAGGCTCACTCAATCATCATAGGGTTAGGGAGGAATGGGGTCTAGGTTTCATGGGTTTCGGGTTTTGGGATGATCAAATGAAAGAAAGGGGATGGATATGCATGTATGTCATATGGTGGGCAATGGATGAGTGACACTTGTCACTCGTCCCTTGGCCTGCACAAATATCTAGGCCCCACATAAGACAAAAGTAAAGTCAACTTGCCTCGTAAAATGTGTCACCATAAATAGTACCTCAAAACTTCCATGACTCATAATTTTCTTGTCGAATGTCCGATTTTGACGTGCCGCCTGTCTTCAGACTCGTATCGACTCGATTTATGTAATGGTCTTCGGTCCTCGTGCATTGGATCTTCCGGATCAAAAGTCAGATTTTTGCCCTCGTCTAGGGGCAAAATCGTAATCTCGTCATGAACGTCCAATAATCCTCGACTAATCCCCGATTAGCTTCGCTAATCCTCAAGTTAATCTTAATTAATCCCAAAAATTTGGGACGGGTCGTTACAATGTACCTATGTGGTTTTCTTATAATCTTGGATTGTATGGAATCATGGATTGTAATTATATGGTCTATGGACTATCGACTATAAGGATTTAATTTTTTTGGAATATGAACCATATGATTTATGGATTATATGAAGTATGCATTATGAATTTTATGAATTCATTATGAATTAGTACAAATTATGGAATATAGAATTATGGATTGACACAAATTATGAGCAAGTCTTGGTACAAATTGGTACAAACTATGAAATATAACTTTCATATTTGTTATGGAATTTTATGAATGAAATATAAATTTGATACGCATTATTTATTATTGTACCAGTTATATAAATGAAATATTTTCGTATGAATAAATATTTTTAGATTTTTTTGCAAAAATTTGGCTCAATTTTATGAAATAGTAATTTTGGCTCAAAATCGAAACCGTACCAAACATAATTGGTACAGTATAATACGGTATCAATTTTAAATTTTAGAATATCGTACCGTACTGAACCGTTATCACCTCCATACCGAACTGTACCGACCATACATAGGGCTACTCCCTCCTTCTTTTGGTTTCGTGGATTGGATCTCGCAAAGGCTAGCATGGGCCCATACGCCATACAAATCAAACTCATTTTTTTTTCTCCATTTAGAAAACAAAATACAATCACACTTTAGTATCGTGTTTTTTAATAGCAATTACAAAGTACGTTATGCTTGATTTTCAAACTTTTCGTTTAATACTCAGAAGTCTTTAAAATATTCCACCACGATTATCTTTTAAAATCTCGATTATAAGTCTCGTTAATTAATAAAATGTCTCAGGCATGCTAGTTAAAATTATTATGAAGCTTGCTTTATGAGTAAAGTAACTATTTTACATCACTTTAAGGGAAAAATAGCTATTTTACATCACATTATTTGATGAAATAGTGATGCAAAATAGCTACTTTACCTCAAAATTCAATTTTATATATTTTTATTTAGTAACCCCGTATGAGACACGGCATCAATTAATGAAGCTATGATGGAGATTATAATGCAGGCCCGAGTGAAAAGTTCAGAATAGTCATATGAAGAATTTGAAAGTTCAAGTACGTATAATAGTAAAATTTGCTTGTCCAAAAAAAAAAATAGTTAAATTTGCTGTAAATACAAAGTAATAAAATGTAATTTACCAAACAAAAATATTGAACATTCTCACTACTAAACTAATACAAACCTCATATTTAGAGTTGTAATATTTGATCAAATATAGGTTTATAAGACTATTAGACAAGTTGCTAACTTGATATATTTTAGCATTCTTAGGTTCCTAACTAAATTAATAAATACTAATATACTTCTTCTCGCTCTTCTTCCCATGAAACTGTTCGTCGGGCAATAAAAAGTGCAATTATTTGAAGATTGGTCGAACTAAAACTACTAATAACCAGCTGAGTTGCAACTGTTCGGAGATCAGTTGAACTGCAACGATCCGGCGATCGATAATACTGCAATTATCTAACAACTGGTGACACTTCAATTGTCGTAGAGCTTAACTCTCAAGTGCATGATAGGCCATGTCGATGCTACTTATTTTGGTTTGTTTTGTGGTAGGTATAGAAATTGAGAATTACAGTTGCATTTAATTCTGTATCATATCATCCATTGGCGGAGGAAGGGGGATCCACTCATCCACTGGGGTGATGGCCGCCACTCACTAATATTGAATCCTAATTCAGTTAATTCTAACGTTGATTTGTAGACAATCGGTTTTAAGTTCGAATTCCAGTGATATATTATATGAAAAATTTCAAAAACTCTCCCTCTTATGTAATTAAAAAAAAAAATCCTAGTTACAGATGTCGCGGAAAGATGCAAAAGTAAAGCATGGTTCCCACTACTCCTACGGACTATACATGAGACTAGAGTTATGGAGAATCTGGCATGTCAATTATCAGTGCCCACCTACGCCTAGACCTAAACCTACACCAAGCCAGGGATGAATTAAATTGCATGTGGGAAATTTGGGGTTAGAGAAGCCCCAACTGGAAAATTTGGTATAAATTTTGGGGTAGGACTGGGGAGATGTTAGGTTACAGAAAATTGAAATGTGGGGAAGATTTCACAAAAAAGAAAATGTGGGGAATAAGTTTGGAGGCCTAAAATTGGCCTGCGAACAATTAGGTGGTAACTGGTAAGCAAGTTATATGTGGAAACTAAGGGCTTGGTTGGTATAGTTTTGTAAAAAAGTTTTTCAGTTTAAAAAATAGTTGTAAAATGTGTATGGTAATTCATTTTTTGAAGACTGCATTTTAGAAAATGAAAACAAAAAATACAATATTTTACGTTTTATAGAACAATAAATTATTATTTTCTGAATTTTAGAATATGACTTTAAAAGTAAAGAAACAAAATATATACAATATTAAATAAAAGATCACCATAATATTACTATAGTCATCATCACCAGCACCACCATTGTCCACCACCTCATCACCATCCCCACCAACCAATGTTAAAGGAAAGAAAATTGGCATTGATTGTGAGCTAAGATTTACTGGTTTTGAGTTTGGGATGTCGTTTCTGGTAATCATTAGACATTATTGGACATTTAAAACATGAAAATGGAGTAGAAATGGAAGGATTAGCTCGCAGGCCTATTTCCCGAGTTGGGACCCAGTTACAGAGATCCAAATAGGCCTAGCTTGAGGTTGAAGGCGACTGCGCTTGCGACTGCAGCTGCAGACGTGTGGAAAGCTGTTACTCGGCCGTCTATAGACTCGAAGCGGTGTTCCTATGATTCCGGTCAACATGTGTTTTCCTATTTTCGATGTTACGAACATTTTGGTGGAGATTGTTATGATTAGATGTCTAGGACGTCAGACATCTGGGATGTCAGAGATATGGACCCGGAGAGACCCCGGGCAGGACGCGTTGCTTTGACCGTGAGATATGACGTTTAGGACGTTAAGCGTCTGGGACGCTAGGCATCAAGGATGCCGAGGATGGTTATTTGGTTAATATGGATTATTGGATTTATGGAATGGTATTTCAGTGTTTATGGATTTGGGTAGTGTCCCACACGGATATGGATTTACGGATTTTGGTATTCTATGGTTTTGAGTTGAGTTCCCACACATGTTTGGATTTACGATTTTTGGGCTAAGGCCTTAATAGTTTATTTAAGTAAATGGTTTGATTACTGGTTTTCGATGCATGCATAATTTTTAGTGAAGGGAATAAATATCTTTATGAAATGTGTTTTTATTAAACTATTGATTTTCGTTCACTCGCAGTTTTTAATGGTTTTAATGCCCTTTAGGTTGGTCACGGATGCGGGCTGTAGCAGAGACCGAGACATCACACTCCTCCACCGATCCTGGTGCTCTCTGGAAGTCCTGACAGGAGCATGGCACATCCCGTGATAATCTCAGGTTGGTCACGGATGCGGGGCGTAGCAGAGACCGAGACATCGCACTCCTCCATCGATCCTGGTGCTCTCTGGAAGTCCTGACAGGAGCATGGCACATCCCATGATAATCTCGGGGGGGGGGGGGGGGGGGGGGGGGGGTGAGGTGTGATTGGGATGGGTCGTGTCAAGTGGTATCAGAGTTAGGTTTGCTCTTGTGGTACATGCAGGTCGAGGATGTGATGTCTCTATGCGCTGCAGTTCGTTATCAACCTAATAGTTAGGATGCCGGTATGATAGTTAGTGGGAATGAGTCGTTGATAGTTTCAATTCGGCATTTGATGCTTATGTGTGCTATAGTTATGTTGTGGTTGCCAATGTGGGACCCTAGTGAGGGATGAACGTAACAGTGTTTTAGATTTTTTACTATGGGATAGTTATGTCGGGATTGTCAATCACAATATTGCAGGATTGGATATGACGATAGTGTGGAGTTGTGACCATTAGATGGTCAGGTCATGTTAAGTTGGATAGTTGTGCTGCTGTGAGCAGCCGGGTTTCTCGAACCCTAGTCGTGATTGATGGTGTGGAGAATGTGAGTGCAACGGAGTTGGTAGATGACCTTAGTAAGAAACCCTAGTGTGCGATGTATAGTTTAAAAATGTGAGTCGGCGAGTGGTTTGACTTTGGCAACTTTTCGGAGTCGAGACCGTCGATCTGTCATGTCATGTCAGCTTTGGTGATGGTACTGCGCTCTGTAGCCAAAGTTGTGATAATCGGTTAGGCCTAGTTAGTTGTCATGATACCCTAGTTTGTGATGGATAGTTTGGTGCAGCTGAGGTCGGGGATGACCTGGTGGACGACACTGGCTGCGTTGAGTTGAGACTAGTTAAAGATCGGTTAGAGATTGGTTGGACAAGTTACCAGGGTGTGATACTTGTCGATGGAATCTCGGAGTGGGGATACAGAGTAGTGAGTACTAGCGGTTGATTCTAGTTGGATGCAGTTGTGGTTGTTGAGAATCGAGGGATGTTCAGGGAATGTTCATTTTCTTGTATAGGTTGTCAGGGTGTTTGTACCCAAAGTTGTTGGGTACGAGGGAGGCAGAGTTCCTCCAACTCGAGCAGAGGTACAAGGTTGTTGCTCAATATGTGCAAAGATCCAGGGTCGTCTGATTTACGCATTGTGTGCCGGTGATTGTGATGACGATGAACCACGAGTTAGGATGTGACTCCGTCGCGATGGACATACGTTCGGTATCTGAGATTCGGTAGTGGATGAGTTGGGCTGGACTGAATCCAACAGTGGATGAGATGTGTTGGGACTTTAACCCAACCGTGAGTGTGATAACTGATGTGATTGGAATGATTAAGTGGTAAATGAAGGAAACGGTATGAACGAGTATGCGAGTTAGGGTACCAAGTTAGCTTGGTACAGACATGTGGTTGATGCACGAGTGTGTTGGTTCCAACATGGTTGGAACTTCAGAATCAAGAGAAGTTATGATTGAGACGACGAGAGCAGTGCTTGTTTCAGCATTGGCGATGGGTATTCCGAAGTCATTGAGGGTGACTTCTCATGTTCCGCCTATGGTAGATGATGGTTATTGTCACCAGTACGTTGATCGTGTATTGGTTGGTGGACCCGTGATTTGTTTTGGGTCATCAGGTGGAGTTGGGCATTTGGAAGTTAGTGAAGGAGATTTCTCCTTTTCTGCTTGGTGGCAGACGTTGTTGGGTTACATGGTGTGGTGAGTGCAGTGAGTTTGTGTTTGCACTCATGTAGGATGAATTTTGATGTCATCGTCTTGGATCATCTTTGATTTTTCCTAGGCGGAATGAAAAGGATCGATATGAGGTAATTGGAGAAGACCCACAGTCTAGATTTGTTCCGCCGTTGACTGATCAATTTAGATGTGAAAATGGTTGAGAAGCGATTCGGTAGGATGCAGATTCAAAGAGGGTGTAAGACCCTATGACTTGAAATCTAGTCGTTAGCGGAGTATGCAAGTGTAGATCCTAGGTGGATCTAGATCGCGATGTGGATCGTGATGTCGTACCGTGCTAGCAGACTTCGTCTCGCTGATTGTGCTAAGCTAGGAGCAGAGGAGAATCATATTGTGAGACAGTTGAAGAATCTTCTGGTTTAGCTGGTGAGATGGCAAGGCAGAGGTTCGATATGTGCGTGTGGGGTAGTTGGAGAGTTTCGTGCTCTGTCTTGGATATTTGGATATTTGGATATGGGAATATTGGGTTGACTTCTTTTCGAAGTTAATCCGGTATGAGACGGTAGTTGAGTGAATTGTGGTGTTTACGATGTCTTGGATATTTGACTATGTGAATGATGGGATTGGCTTCCTTTTGAAGTCAATCGAATATGATATGGTAATCAATTGAGCAGGTAAACGATAGGTTCAGAGTTGTTACATCTTGGTAGAAATGGGTGATATTGGATGCCCATTTGGCATGAACGGACACGTCTTGGTGGGCGTGAGTCGGATGGGTAAGTCTTGGTTGACGTGGTTGGGAGTAGACATTGTGATGCTGGTCGGGTGACCATGGGACTCGTGGTGAATGATGAGTTGGAGTATTTGATCTGTCTAGTACTGAACTGGATAGATAGACTACAGAATTGAAGCGTGAGTGGTTACGAGCTGTGTAGTAGGCTGGTTGGTGGATGGATGTAAGTATAGGGCATGTTGTGCGAGGACCGGTATTGGACAAGCTGGAGTAGTGCCTGGTGACAGTATACAAGATGTACCAGTGGTGTGTGGTTGAGCGTGTTGGTAATCGTCTTAGTTCCGATATCAGTGGATTGGTTGAGAACGTGAACTGGACATTGGATACTATGCGCTGGGCCAGAGTGATTTCGATGGGTTCAATGATTGTTCAAGCTGGTGCTCAGAGCCGTGGATGGCTAGTGGAACCTTGGATTTGAGATGTGTTATCACTGCTGGGCAGGTATTCAATGGGGTCTAGTTACACACAGGTCGAGTGAGATGTTGTTATACGTATGCTCAGGTTGAGTGAGTTATTGGTTAGTGTAACCACGGGTTGCTTTGCATGGGGCGACTGCTCTATGACTCTCACTAATGGCACATGGAGTTATGAGAAAATTTTGGTATGAGGTACCTTAGTGTGACTCTAGAGTGAATCAGGGTGTGTCGGTGATTCAAATTGTGACCATGGGGCCGCGAGTGCCGGCTTACGTGTGATGTTGACATGGTAAGATTCAGGAAATGCGGATAAGTGTGAAATTTGATAACTCTCGGTGTGGGAGAGATGCCAGATTGATTTGCGACTAGCTAGTTATGCCATTTTTGCTGGATGTGTCAGCATGGATTGATGAGTGAGATTTGGTGACTCCCAGGGGGGGCAGATGTCAGGGTGAATTGGTTATTGAGAAGAACCATCAAGCTGAATGTGTCAGCGTAATGGTAGAATTGTCGGGCGTATCAACTCGGAATATGTGATCAATGTCACTCGACGTGGTCGAGTGTAGTCGATGCGACGTGAGTCCGTGATGGAACATCTGGGTGCAGACAAGTTTTGCTATGGTTAGTGGTTGTACACGCGTACACATGGTGTGGGGCTGAACTTGCTTTCCACGAGGTGGATGTGAAATCGGGATATTCGAAATTTCGATGATGAAATTATTTAAAGGGGGATGTTTGTAACGACCCGTCTAGAATATCGGGATTTAATATTAATTAATTATGAATTTAGCATGACTAATCAGGGATTAGTTGAGTGAATTCGGACGGACGGTGTAAAATGACCGTTTTACCCCTAGAATTGGTAAAAATGTTAACTTTTGACCCAGGGAGTCAAACGTACGAGGACCGATGACCGTGACGTAGATCAGGATGTCACGAGTCCGTAGACAGGTGGCACGTCAAAATCGGACGTCGAACGGAGAAGTTATGGTCACAGGAACAAAATCGAGAACTTACGTCTCGGGATTCGAATTAAATATTATTTAAAACCTTATTGACTGATATTTTATGTGGGGCCCTTGGATGAGTGATAAGTGTCACTCATCCCATTAGTCCTTTCCCCACAATTGTGGATCTAACCTAGGATTAATTAATGGTTAAAAAATATATTTAATTATTATATTATTATTTTTATAAATTTTGTCTGATATTTCTCTCTCCCTCCCCGCGCATCAGCTTTCATCTTCCTTCTTTATTTTCTTGTTCGACCGTGAACCCCAAACACTAGCCCTCCAAACCTCACCATTCGTGGCTAGCATGTTAATGAAAAGGGATGAGTGAACTGAGATGAACTGGACGGTGGCACCGGGGTGGGCCGTCGTGTTGGGTGGTCGGAAAACCCGTGAAGGTAAGGTTTGAGTTCAAAAATGGAAGTTTCAACGGAATTGGATATCATTGAGCAAGTCTTTATGGGATTGACCTTTGCTTGCATTTATACTATCTACACGTCTTGTGCGCTTGCAAAGTTTATTACACGTAGATGTTTTGCCTAGTACATCTTTTGTGCTTGGTAAAATCTCTATCAAGTTTTTGGTGCCGTTGTTGGGGACTTGTTCCTCAACTGTGTCCATTTTATTTGATTCCATTGACTTAATGGTTTTTCTTTTTGTTTTGTATATAACTTTTTGGTTTTCTTTTTGTTACTTGTCTAGGTACCATGTAGCCCTGGAATTCTAATTGCTATCCTCAAGGTTGGGCGTACGAGCCCTATGCATACATTCCTTCGATTCCAAATAATCAAGAGGGATGGGCATACCCCCAAAATTGCATATACATGCCTGAGCCTTACAATCAGCCCTATATGGAGCCATACCACCACGGATAGAGTGAACCTGCACCATACACATGGAATCCTCCTCCTTTGGATCCTAGGCCTACCCGACCTCAAAAACCACTTCGGGATGCACTAAACGAGGCCCGATTTCAGAGAACACTCCGGGAAACCCTCTTAGAGGACAAGGAACTAGAGCACCTTCGACTGAAACTTCTTTGGGAACCCGATTGGGATGATGAGGATAATGATGTGTATGTCCCCTTGCCACCCACGGATAGCACCAATGAATGCACCTCGGGTCATGCTCTTGATGTTCATGAAACAGAACAAAACCCACAAGCATTGCACCAAATTTTGGCCAAGGTCCCTGAAATTCTAGCACCTATCCTTGCTACCTCAACTCCTCAAACACCTCTTATCCTTACTTATCCAGGGCCTTACTTATCCTTATCTTCACCATTTAAGTTCCTTACACACCTTAGGTGTTTTGGTGAGAAATTTGATGTTGTGCGTAATGGTTTGTGCAGGTTTAATGATCCTTGTAGGAGGCAATACGAAGGAAGTATCAAGATGGTGGTATGCCCCTTTGAGACATTCCGCTCTAAGAATGGTTCAAGGACATGGCCCAAGGATCCCAAGGCCCCTACATGCCCCCCTCCACCCACCCAACGTCCATCTTCATCCTTATTTGTCCATTGGGATCAAGCACTTCTTGCTTACTTTCAAATCTTTGTTTTATTTGTTCCCTGAAATGTTAAAGTCTAGGAAGTGGATTTCTGCTTGTCAAACTAATCAATTAATTTATGTTGCAGGCAAGATACCACTAAAGGAGGGCCAATTTTGGAGTCCCTCGAGTGCCCCGTGAGCAGCCTCACATGAGTGGTTATCCTCGACTCGCCTAGACGTTAAATCAAGCGATCCTAGAAGGCTCAACTAGTCCTGGTTTGTTCCCTTTTTCTTATGGACGTTTTTCACCTTCTAACTCGTGAATTTGTCTTCCTTTTATGCTCAAAACATTGAGCACAATGTTCCATTTAGGTTTGGGGGTATTGGACTTAAGTTTAGGGGTACACAACTTAGATTCTGTTTTGATTTCCTTGCTGTTTTTTATTTTCTGCTCTTATTTCCTTGCTATTTTTTGTTTTTTGTTTTGTTTTCTTCGCTGTTTTTTGTTTTGTGATGCTAGTTTTTATGCTTAGACAAGTTAATATGAAGGTATAGAACATGAGAATTTCTTGTGCTTGCTAAGAATCATTGCCATGACCATTGAACTCACACCTGCACTTCACGATACCATAATCAAGTGATTAAGCAACCAAAGCAATTGAATTTGAGCATACTTAGAAAATTAGTGGAGACTACCATTGTGAGATCTTGGAGCTTGATTTCCTTTTTTTCTGAGTGATCTACTTGTTTTTACTCTTAAACACTCATCACTTTGTTCTTAATAACATGATTTCTTTCTATTTGCATTGATGTCTAAAGAACCATATCTATTGGGATTCTCATGATTTAATGTGTAATTGTTTATGAGATGTGATATAGGCTATGTGTGTTTTAGCTCCTAAAGGCCCTTCTTTTCCCCGTCTCAATTGCATGCTCCCTAAGCCCCTTTGACGCCAAATACTTAGTCATTTTGTTCTTCACCTACAATATGACCTAACCAAGTTTTGAACCGTTCATTATGGCCATACCTTATAATTTAAGCTTGTGTCAAGGATGCATCAAATGAGATTCATGGTGAGGAGGAAATATGTTGATGTTTTGTACTACTTATACTCATGTGATGGGAGCATGCTTGAATGGAAAAGATCGTTCGTTTATGTGTAAAGTGAGGAAGTTATTGCATGATCTTGGCTCAGCTCATCTATAAAAAAAAAATGTATCAAGTTCATTAGTGAAAAGTAAAGAAAAGAAAAAAGAAAAAAAAAATTGTGATTAGAAAAAAAAAACAATGAACTTTGAGTTGAGTCAAGTGAGCCAAGTACCTCAAATTAGAGCAATGTAGTGAGCTTAAGCACAGTTTTTTCATATATTACTCAAGGTCCGAGTCATGACTTCTCATGCCTTGATGCAGTTTAGGTTCATTCAATTCCAACATTCCTTTCTAAACTTGAGAACCTAGCCCCATTACAACCTTGAAACAAGACCTATTGATTATGTGAATGGTTATGCAAAGGATTAAGGTACGTATCTCCGTTCTTAAACTTCAATTCCTTCTTGAGATCATATTTACATATTAAGTGTTGTTCTTCATTGAAATTCATATGTGATTAACTTGATTGTCTTTACATAAACTCATCACATGTGCTTGTTGAGTGAATGCCTTAGGATTCGTGTGTTTATTGAGTGATGCCTAGTAAGGATTAGAGTTGAGGTGAAATATTTTTAGGGTGTTTAGATGACGTTGTTTTCTAGTTTGATCATTTGAGATATTGGTATAAACACTCGACAAATTAAGTTCACGGTTATGGCATGTTCCTTGGTTTTTGTGAGTTTGTTTCCATTTCTTGGTTCTTATTAACTTGTTGATGCATGATTTCTAGCATCCTTTGTGTTAAGTAAAACATTTGTGGGTATCATGCTATTATAACCCTCAGGAGACAAAACTCCTCCTACTAGGTGAACCTAGAGGTTTAAATGCTTATCTTAACTAGATTGAGTCTTTTGTTTTTGTGTTTTGCTCGAGGACTAGTAAAATATAGGTTTGGGGGTATTTGATAGGTCATAATTTATGCATGTTTTATCCATGATTTAATACCTTTTTACTTATGTTTTGTTAATAATTCGTTCTATGCAATTGGAGAAAATAATATATTTTGTGAGAAATGTGTAGATCAAACAGATCTTGAAATTACGAGAATTTGAGAGAAAAAATCACCTAAATCGGAGTTAAAACGAAGAAGTTATGAAGGAAAGAAAATTGTACAAGTAATTCGGTGGCTATCCACCGAATGAAGCAATGGGCATGCGGGTTACTGTAGCGCCTCTCTCTTCAGTAAGCGCCTGTCGAAGGTCTCTAATTTTCCACGGCTCGCGCGTCCTGAAGTTGGCCTTGCCAAATCAGTGTGTGCCCACCGAAGCTCCAAACAGCAGCCCTGGCGCGTTGACTTATCGTTGACCTTGCCTTTGATTCTCCTATTTTGGTGGCTGACCACCGAAAATGGTCCCTGATGCTTTAATTCCGATTTTTGTCCTATTTTAGGTTAATTTCAAGTTCCTTTCACACCTAATCTTTATATTGTATTAGGATTTTAATCTTACTTCCTTTTTTATTCTTATTTTTAATTCCTTTACTTGTAGGAAAGGTTTTAATTAGATTTCTTAATTATTTAGGAAATCTTTTCCTTATAGAATTGGATTAAAAACTCCTATTTTTAAGAGGATTAATTATTCTCTTATAAATAGGGGTATTAGGGTCTATAGAAGTGGGGCCGAATTTACCACTTGAAGGTCCCCAAAACTCTGTCAAACTTATACTTCAATTCATGTTCTTAGTTTAGAGTTTTGTAATCTTAATTCAAGCACTCTTTACAATTCAAGCATCTTAATTCCAGCACGTCTACCTTGAGGGAGTTTTCCTTCATCTCTTTTATTCATTCCTTTTATTATTTATTGCTTTATTTATGTTTATACACCTTTTAATTATGTCCTTGTTTTATTCAATAATGTTTGAGTAGTGTAATTAGGGTTAGGGTTACTTGAAGACCTAGCCATGTTAGTTCTTGTTTGATTTTTGACTCTTGATTATGTTTGTTATGCATGTCTGAATTTGTTAGATTACTGCGCTTCATGAACTAAATTTATGCTTATAAGATTAGCTACCTTATTTGTTTATAATTGTCGATGTAATTGATTGACGGATCACCTCGATGTTTGTGTTCACACTGCAATTTGTAGCATCACGTTTAAGAGGGAGAACCTTATTCGTAATCTAAACTCATGACTCACTAAAATTGCACATCACTTTTCTAGGGATAGTGTAGTGTCATCAAATCTTCTTCATATTTAATGCATTATCACGCACCATCGGTAATAGACCTTTAAGGGCGAGCACATCACGCTTACACATGCAATTTATGAGAAGATAATATGTGTGGGGTGAGCCTTAGTCGAACCCCTGCATGGGCATTTAATTCAGAAAACATGCATAGTAATCTAATCAAGGAAATCAGATGAGAACTATAATTGGTAAAGGCGGATAGAAACCCTAACTCGACTTAGTTAGTTAATCTTAGTTAATTTACTTATATTCATTCAACGTGAAAACCCGCTATATTTGCATTTAAATTATTCCACTTAAGTCAATTGAGTTCAACGGAATTGGATATCATTGAGAAAGTCTTCGTGGGATCGACCTTTGCTTGCATCTATACTCTCTACACGTCTTGTGCACTTGCAAAGTTTATTACACTTAGAGGTTTTGCTTAGTACAACTTCTGTACTTGGTAAAATCTCTATCAATGGTTCGATGGTTGTGTGTGTTTACAACTCTAGGTACACGGTTTGAATGAACAAAACGAAAGGGAGGACATATACATGCACCCCAATCTTTTGGGTAAATGGGCCAGTTTGATGAGTGACACTTGTCACTCGGCTGATTGGTCCAAGGATCCAATTGACCATTCCAATAATGCCACTTGGCCCAAAATCGCGGAAAATGTAATAGTAACCCTCGATCTCCGTGACCCGTAAACTTTGCGTCGAGTGTCCAAAATCGGCATGCCGCTTGTCTACGAACTCATGGTGACACGATCTATGTAACGATCAAGGGTCAAACTCCAAATGTGTATCGAGTTAAAAGTCAACATTTTGCCCTGATTAGGAGCAAAATGGTCATTTTACATAAAATTTCCTATTTACAAATATAATGAAATTCCGGGTAGTTACACTTGACATCCTCCAAAGATTTGAGATATAGATTTCTGCTCCTGCTCATGCACACCTATAGGAAAAGGATCATAAATCTATGGTTACAAAAATCTTATATGAATCTTCGTAATTAAGACTAATCACAACCACTCACTATAGAAGTGCAATATATTGGAAATCAAATATATCATAAGGGACATTAGTATATAGAAATTGCAGGTTTTCGGAAGTTGTTTCTACATGAGTAACTAGCTGTCAACGACCATCTACTACTACCATATTTCATATATATACGGACTTACACCACATGACACAAACACAATCTACTTCGGTAATCAACCTTCAACTCCAAACTAGTCATAAGAAGATAGAGCATCATGCTGGTTCAAAATCTTTCGCACACATAGCAATGGAGTGTGCATCGGTAATATAGTAGTTTTATACTAAACATAGTATCTTGTTATAACTTATATGGTACATTTAATTTATTTGAAATGATGCTATATCACATTAGGAAGGTTCAAAATTTGTGGAGATAGACACTTATGGAAAAGCATATTCCGGGAAAGCCAAGCAATTGAGTAATGACAAGGCCAAAGCTAAAGAAGTAAGTATTTCTTTAATAACTTTTTGGGTAAAGCTTAGTACACTTGATGGCATTTTGTTTCAAGGAATGATGGCTTCTAGTTATACTTAGTACTATATTTAGAAGATAAATGAAACTGATTTTGCTTAGGTGAACTTAGCATACATCAACATTTTGGTAAAGATAAATTTCTAATTGATAAGTGTTAGCTATGGTGTTTTGGAAGGGATAGTGTTAGCTATTTCTAGTTAAGCATTAGTTGATAAGTGGTCTTAGCCTTGGTCTAGATCTCCTCCAGTCATTGGTCTAGATCTCCTCCAGTCATCACGAAGTGCCTGAGATGCACTTTTTTAATTTGAACTTTTTCAATCAAAGGTAGTATTCTTTGTTTAGAAGTCCTTACTTGATGCATCATAACAATACCCTAGCTGAATGTATGAAACCTATTCATTACAAACTCTTTCTCCAACCAAATTTGATGGTAATTGAATAAATTCTTTGTCTTTCAACTCGGCCAAAATTGGGACACCATTAGAAACTAGGGAAACTGATATTCCTAATCCTTTTTGTAACTCTGAGATAGCAGATTCCTCTCGTTGCCTTTAAGCAGGGAAACTTACATTCCTAATCTTTTTTGTAACTATTGATAGCCAATCAAATTCACCATGATTTCAGTAGACAATTAAAGGCAACCAAAAGGCTTATTCATGAAAAACTAGATATAGAAAGTTGGATTTAATTAGTGCCATTTGTCCAACATGATTGTAAAAACAACTTTGATGTCCAACATGTTTTTTGATTATATAAACTTGGTTAGAACATTATTTCACTTATATAAACTTGGTTATATGATTGTAAATTGTATATAACATGTTTTTTTATGTCGGTTTCATTGAAGGATGAGATGCTAACAAAAAAGAATGATTATCTCCAAGAAGCAGCAAAAAAATATTCTGAGATACTCCATTGGATGAGATACATGTAGATGATCCTAATGTTGACCTTAATATTTTGATTGATGTACTTGGAAAGAAGCCAGGATCAGGGATACGTAGTATAAGATATAGACGTGTCCGTGAGATTAGAAGCTCTCAATCTTCAGCAACTACTCAACACTTGCAAACAGAGGCTGACAATTTGAAGGATGAGTTTATAGTTGCAAAGGCATCTCAAGAGGCAACTAACAAGAAACTTGCACATGTGCAGTTACAAAATATGTCAAGAGTCCCTAGGTTTGAAGCACCAGCAGTTGATTTTGAAGTACCATCGATTGATGAACACGATGAGAATGATAGTTAAAGCTCCTTCGGATAGCCTTTTTTTCCATGCTTATTTTGGACATTTAGAAACTTAGCTACCACGTACTTATTTTGTATGCTATGTTATTAATTTATATAAATATTACTTTTTCTATAATTGTTGACTTTCCATAAATCAGGTACTACTATTGTATTTAAAAGTCGAAATCCTTGTAATAGTTGATGTATATTTTTGTTATGAGATAAACATTAGACGAAAAAGATGTTTGCCATAATAGAACATCTCTTGTGACCAATGTACTTTGCTAGGATAAAGCATCTATTGCAACAAATAGAATTTGTCGTCATAGAAGTTTTATCGCGACAAATAGAATTTGTCGTCATAGAAGTTTTATCGCAGCAAAATAGATTTTTCGTGCAAGACCACCTATCGCGAAAAAGATGTGTCAGTATATGGCTTTTACGTGTTTGTGGATGTCCTATTGTGACAAACATTTTGTCATGATAGATCTGCTATTGTGGCAAATATGTTTTGCCAGGGTATAATAGTTAAGGCGACAAATTAATTTTCCAAGAGAGAATTGCTTTCCTGGCGAATCGAGTTTTGCCGTGGAATGCAGACAAATACTTTGTCGCGGAAGGTTTTCCGCGAAAGAAATTCTTAGGCGACAAATGTTGAAACTTTGTCACAAAAGAACTTTGCTGGTGCGACAAATATTTTCGCCTCGGAATACTTTAGCTGACAAAGTTTGGCTTTTTGCGACAAATATTGTTTGCAACCAAAGGCATATTTTCTACTAGTGAGAGGAGTACAAGGCCCAGGAAGAAGGTCCCGCAAAATTATTAGTAAGAAGTCTTCATTCATGCCTCTTTCATGGATTTCATCAACTAGCATGTGACTCACGCTAGTTAATTCTGGGTCTTGAACCTGCAGTGAAACATCAAACATAAGAATTATAATGAATGCTATCACAGATAGCGTAGATTCCAAGTTTCATTAACATTCTAATACAATGGTGCTTATTGACATCAGAGACATGTGTATTAAGTTATAGAGCATAATAAGGTAACTTAGAATGTGTAAGCACATGATACATACATGTTACTGTTACTTATAAAAACAAGAAAAAATTATCCCAAAAATGACTATTTAACAGGAAATAAAAGGGAGAGGAATACTCGTTTCTTAAAATCTGAGTGTATTTTTTACTACCAAATGTTTCTAATTTATTAATGCATGTGCAGATTACAGAATTTAACATATATCTTTTGGGTGCTAGGACGACAAATAATAACTACTGAGGAAACATGATGGGTATGGCAGAGGATCAATCATGTATATCCTAGTTAGTGTGATTCATACTCACTGCACCCCAGCTTAAGGAATAAGCATGTTTAGTGACACTGGAAAACACAAATGCTTAGAGCGCCAAGCGTTGAAACTGATTAAATGAAAGCAAGTCCAAGTAAGCACAATTTATATGTATGAGAAGCTTTCAATGAATATCATGCTTAGAAGCTCAATCACTTTTGTATATTCACATCATACCACATAGATTGACTCACAATTCACAAACCAAAAAATAACCATCATCAATGGACAATCTAGGAAATAAATGCATTCTGACATTCAAAACCTGATAATCAAGGTGAATTAAAAGTAGTACCAGACCTTGTAATATCGAATGCAAATTTTACAGTTATACTTGGTTTTAATGCTCCTCCTGTTTTAAAAAATGCACAAAAGTCTCCCTACAATAAAAAACAGCACCATAAGGACCTAAAGAAAAATACAAATTTGGACTTATCAACTTTAAACTAACTAATCACTATACTCCAATTTTCTCTCCATGCACCTCAATGAAGGATTTCCAACTGGACAAAACAAGAACCTAGTAATACATACATTCTAGTCAACTTGACTACGGAAATATAATTGGACAAAGAGCTTGTATTTTGAACCTGAATAGTCTTTCCTCAAGGATCTGATGTGCATCTAGGCCCATTGATAAGTTCCCAGGCCATAATTGTTGGGTCATCTTTATAATGAACTCCTGTCTAGCTATTATATATGTAAAGAGCAGTTTATAAAAATGGTTGATGAAAATCAAAACTGAAAACCTAGAAAATTTCATTAAAAAAAAAAAAAAAAAAACTCATGACTTACTGCAACTTAGACAATACAGGGAGTAAGTCATTAGGACAAACTAAAAGTACCTAGTTTAAGAAAACAAAATAACTTGGACAATACCACAAATGATCACTCACTGCAGCTTTAACATTTGCAGGAGATTCGTCATTTGGATTGGATAGCATTTATATGATGCTCAAAACTATGCTTTCCACCTAGAAACAACATTTCTTCATCCGTTATAATAAAGTTAAACAAACAAAACAGAAAGAGTAAAAACTGGACAACGTCTAAGTTTTTTTCACAACAAAACATTTCTTCAAATGTAGTACCAATTGTCATATTGCTTTTCTTCACTGCTACTTTTCCCTTTAAACTTTTTCTTTAGAAGAGCAAGGGAAAATTTAATGTTGTACAAAAAGAAATTGGTCAACATTGAAGATTTCCAAGAGCGTAAATTTTCCCGAACCCAAAACAAACAATAACATATTCTTGTCAAGATGTTAGGACATGAAGTATAACAATGACTGCTTTTATACAAAGAAGACCCATCTTCACCCAACATTGTCAATCAAAAATAAAATATATATATATATATATATATGCAAAATAGAAGGGGCAAGATTCAAAGAAGTTGTATTGTACCCATGCCCAAGGCAGAGTTCAACAGAATTGTATTGCTTGATATACCTCTGCTCCACAGAACAGCTTCAAGAAAGCTCCTTTAGAAAGAGTCGAACATGAATATGCACTGAAAAGAAAAGAAAAACTTTGGAGGCGCGTAAATCATTTCAAAATTTCGATTTGGAGGAACACATTGATATTTATTCATGTGAAAAAGAAAGAAAAAGAATACACGTAATTTCAGGGCAAGGAACTCTGTAGCTTACTCGCCCATAAATTTTACACTCCCAAATCCGATTCATTCAACTATTGAAATCGTAAAATTAGTCGGTGCAGGGCTTAATTGAGTATCCTAAACCTAAGGAACCATTAATTTTTTTTTTTCCAAATGAATACAATCTATACAATTCAGGCTAATAAGATCTAGATTTAGCAAAATATTGTGAGAAATCACCAAATCGCTCACAACCGCCCATGCATTTTCATTCCCACGGTTAGTAAGCAACCAAACAGCATGCGTAAGCCAAGAACCGGAAATAAAAGTAAGCAAATGTATGTATACCTTGGCAAGATTATAGTAGAATAGGAAGGGTCGCTTGGTGGTGGAAACATAAATTCGGGTCTTATTGTTCATCTTCATCAGCTGAGACTCAATGGTAGCAACATTAGAAGTAGCAGCGCTCTCGACCTCATCACCATCGCCAATGAGATAATGTTTGTTTGAGAGAGATGGGCGGCGTCTAAGCGTTGTAGGGACGAAAAGAAGCACCTATAGGGTTTCTGGGTTAAAGAGAGATGAGCGGCGTCCAAGTGTTTTCCATAATGAAGAGGAAAGCACGGCGTCTAAATGTTCTAAGGATCAAGAGGTTTGGAAGTTGGTGCGTTGTATATTAGGTTTAGGTTTCATTTTGAATTTTATTGCCACCTTGTAGAGTCGAACGAGACCTAACCTTTCTATAGGCAACGGTACTTGCAAACTTAAAAAAAAAATATTTAAAGCTGTAACAGTAACTTATATTTACTGATACTAAAAATAGCTAAAGACAACAGTATATTACTACTGACGCTAAAAAGTAGTTAAAGGAAACAACAATTTTAATTGCTAATACTTTATTAAATATTAGACAACATCACTTATAAAACTGATGCCTAAACTAGTATCTACAAAAGTTTTATAAATTCCGTTGCCTATATAGTGTTGCCTAAAGCTAAATTTCTTGTAGTGAAGCCTTGGGTCACGATGCCGCGAGCCTACCCTTAGGGGTTAGTTCTGCTGGCTTGACTTTCTAGCTGCCTTCAAGTAAGCATGCCACTAGTAGAGACTGCTACTACTGAGGGTTAGTGGTTGATTCTGAATTGCGGCCCATGAACCATCGTTCGAAATTAAGTGAAAGTGGGGCAATCGGGCATCTTTCTTGCGTTTTTCTTTTTTATGCCTCTCGTGAGGATTTTAAATATTTTCTTTTGCGCCTAGTCCAAATTCAATGTTTGGCTTATTCATGTTCGCAGCATGCAATTCAGTTTCCCAGAGTTAGGAGAAGGGGCTTGACAGATCGACCCTTTCAAGTCAGGTTGTCTGAATACTGAACTAGAACACGACGATGGTTTTATGGCTTAATCAGCATGTAGAACCATTGGTTGGTATTTTCTAGTTATCGGAGCCAAGACTTGGAAGAGCTAATGAGGCAAAGAAAGAGGAAGAGGGGATGCAAACACTTAGAACGTAAATTAAGTAGTTGTACTGAAGGTGGAATTACATTTGCGTGGAGTAAATCATTCTTAGACTAAGCCATGAGCTGGCGTTGGTCGACAAAGATCATCAATATATATGAACATCCGTTGTAAATCATACCAAGGATGACAGGACCCATCCCAATCCCCCCGGGATTACCGTGGAATGTGCCCTGCTCCCGTCCAACAAGAGGTGTCAGACAAGGGATAACCAAAAGTCACTGCCCAAACGGGGCTTCCAGAGTGCGCAAGGATCGATGGAGGAGGCGTACGATGTCTCAGTCTCTGCTGTAGTCGCATCTGTGATCAACCTGAAGGGCATTAAAACCAATAAAAGCTGCGAGTGGATGAAAATCAATAAGTTCATTAAACACAGTTATAAGAAATTTATGCCCTTCAATAAAAATGTATGCATGCCACGAAAACCAGTAACCAAAACGTTTGTTCAACCAAGCCATTAGAGCCTTAGCCCAAAAACCGTAGCTCAAAACCAAGTGTGGGAACTCAGCCCAAAACTGTGGAATACCACATCCAGTCATACAAAACCATGTGGGCCATCGCCAAAAGCCATAAACATAAATCCATAAATCCAAAACCATTTAGGGTCCCCGACCCGAAATACCATTTTATCAACCAATAATCCATTTTTTTTACCACATAACACAAATCCAACCGAAAAGCCATTTCATAGATTCAGTCATCCATATTTACCACATTACCATCTCCAGCATCCCAGATGCTTAGCGTCCCAGATGCTTAGCGTCCCAGACGCTTGACGTCCCAGACGTCATATCTCACGGTATAATAAGCGACGCGTGCTGCCCGGGGTCTCTCCGGGTCCATATTTCTGACATCACAGAAGTTTGACGTCCCAGATGTCTGACGTCCCAGACGTCAATTATAGCAATCCTGCTCCTGAGTCACTATACGGTCCGGTAACTCCGTACAGTGACCCCTCGCAGACAATGCACCGTGACTTCCCCAGTGTCCCAGACATCTGGAGGAGACCATCATATATCCTCGTATCCATATGGTATATGGAAAACAGTTTTATTAAATCATTTCACAACATTACAATGGGCCCTGCCCGAAATCGCCATGAAACATCACAATTCCATTTAGGGTCCCTGACCCGAAATCACATTTATTAAACATAGGGTCCCAGACCCGAAATCACATTTATAACCCAACAGGGCCTCATGCCCGATTTTGTAAATCAACTGGGCCCCTGGCCCGATAATATCACTCAAATGGGTCTCAGCCCGATTTCGTAACAACTGGGCCCCTGGCCCGATTTCATAAAGCAACTGGGCCCCTGGCCCAATTACGTAACTCAATTGGACTCCAAGTCCGAGGTTTCCAAACAAGTGGGCCTCAAGCCCGAGTTCAACTTTCCAATTTCAAAACCATTTCATGAAATCATATCCAAGACCATAAACATGGAAAATCCGTGCAAAATCGAAAAAAACTCGATTTACGTGCAAAATCGAAAAAAACTCGATTTACGTGCAAGCACGTAAATCATCTCGAAATACGTGAAACTGTATAATTTACCAATATCCAAATCAACATCAAACAATCACAATCATAATCCATATAAAACAGTTAAGCATGCATAGAATTTATAAAACCAAAGTCCACTCACAGACCGTTCAACGATACGCCTCGATACGCGTTCCATAGGCCCTCCCGGGCCACACCACTATCATTGGGACTCCTAATCCTGTCCAAATCACATTATAGGGTCACCAACCTCTTCATTAACATCCTATTAATGTCCCGTAATTTTCCCGAATTTTTAACTATTTTTAAACTCAATTTAAAACCTTCGGACGTCCCGAACAATATCGAGACGGTGTCCGATCGACACGAAATCAATCCCAAAATGTTCGTTACATTAAATAGGACAGAAGTCATGTTGACCTCACCTCGAGATTCGTGCCCACGCGCCGTCACGCGCCGCCGTGAGTGGCTGCGCGTGAAACCCACGCGCCTGCTACAGTGTCATCGTCCCAACCCGTTTATCTGGTAAACGGATCTTGTTGGCCCGCGAGATGACCCGTTCAGTTCCCTGTCAATTCAGCCTTAATTACTTCAATTGATCATTCAACCAGCTTCGTTTTAAGTTCAATTAAAGGTCTGTAAACTCAATTACACGATTGCTCTCCTAAAATCCAACGATTCAACGATGAACATCGAAGAACACCCAGTATTGTTCATCCTTCGAAATTCCTCAATGTCAACTGATTTCTTTCAATTGATGCACCCAGAAGCATCAATGGACCATGAGAAACTGTTTCCCCACTTCAATTTCATCGTTTTATCACTCAATGATCCCAGCCCAATCTTCAAATTTGCTCACGGTCGTCAAGTCCGTTCAGAGCCAATTGGTAGCCAATTTCCTTCGTTCTTTCGATGGTTCTGATCGTGGCACTCCCAGAAGGCTAGAATTGAGCTCCATTTTGATCCTCAGAGCCCAAAACTCAACCTTCTAATTTTCCTCCCAAAATTTCTAAATTTTCGATTTTGATTTCCCAGCATCCTCACTGTCCCTCGTGTTTCCCAGTTATCACAGTCTTCTTAATCTCTCAATTTTCTCCTCAAACCAGTTGTAGAAGGGAGTTCAATTCTCTCATCACTCAACCTCAGTTGCTCACGGTTTGAAGGACACAGAGAAGGCATAATGGTGATTAATTAAGGTTAGAGTTGATTAATGGTGATGATGATGTAGGAATGATGATGTTGGGAGGGAAACATGGATCAGATTTTAGGGCTTAAATTAAGGGATGGGTGACACTTTTCACTCATCCAGGTGTGCACAGTCAACGGTCACTATTCATTATTTTAATATTATTTTAATCGGAGCCTCGGCTCGTTCGGTTAATCGAATTCTTTCCCATGACCATAACTTCATCGTCGAATCTCCAATTTCGGCATGCCGCCTGTCATTGGATTCGTATCGACTTGTTCTACGTAACGGTTCTTGGCCCTCGTCCATTGGACCTCCCGGGTCAAAAGTCAACATTTGGCCCAATTAACCAAAATTACCAAAATAGCCCTAAACTTCCAAACATCATAACTTCTTACTCGAACGTCGGAATCGAACGTGCCACCTGTCTATGAACTCGTGACGTCCTGAACTACGTCACGATCTTCGGTCATAGTCAGTTTGACCGCCCGATGAAAGAGTCAACATTTTGGCCACGACTAGGGGCAAAACGGTCAGTTTGCACATTTTGTCCGATTTCGCCCAACTAATCACCGATCAACCCCACTAATCAAGATTAGTCACTAATCTAATCCCGGAATTCGGGACGGGCCGTTACAAAGGATGTTGGCAGAGCAATAAAAAGACATGATGATGTTGGGGATGAGTTTGTGAGTATGTGAGGGTGTAGGGGTCTCAAGAGACTAATTAAAAGCAGTCGCAATGAGGATGATGATTTTTAGACAAGAAAAGGAAGCTTAGTCGGAAAGTATTGTGAATGTCGGGAAATCTCCAAATGCGTGCTTGGGTTGCAAGTCGAATTGGATTGAAAGCTTTTGAGAGGGGTTGAAAGAGAAGAACTGAGTCCAGGACTAGGTCAAGGATACAGGTTTTACTAGGAAGGCTAGCTTTTGAGTAACAAAAAAAACTTTTGAGAGTTTTGCAGTTGTTGTAATTGATTGAGTTTGATCAATTGTATTTGTTTGAGTTGTGTTTGTTGTCTTTTGTGAAAAGGTATTCTTTTCCTTTTGTAGGCGGCCTAATGTAGTGGATGGTCGATATGTACTTTCCCGCGTGCATCTAAATTACAACGACTTTTGTTAACTTGTCCCCTCGTCCCTTATGACAATTTTCAGCGTTGTGCCAGAGTTTTCGGTTACTCATTGCTCACGCTTCCCCATGATCCAACTGTGGATATTGGCTGGGCTTGGGCCTTAAGTCAGATTGAGTTTTTAATTTCTTAAAAATTCCTCTGAGGCCTGTAGTGGTATTTTTCGGATGTAAACATTGCCCCCTGAATTCGAAAGATTTTTGGACTAGAAAGGCTTTTAGATTCAAGTTTCCCACTATTTACGCTTCGCTAGCCCTACCATCTATTCATATACATGCTTTATCTTCTATAAATTATCCTGTTGCAAACCAAAAGACCATTCTCTTTTCTTTGTTGTTTCCCAAAGAGGCTGTGTGTCTTCCCAAAAGCCATAGTTTCTGATTCAGTTTCTAGAAAAAAGAAAAAGTGAAAAGCCTCATCTTTTAAGTTCTGAACCAGTTACCGTTTCCCTGTTGGTTTGTGGCACAGGTTTCCAAGATTATGCCTCCATTCCCCAAAATATTTTCTTTGTTTGATTCAGGGTGCTGTTATGCTCTCTGTCTTTATATCCCTGTTTCAAATGTGGCCTCTCTCCCAGGTGTCCCACTTGAAGCACTCCAAGCTTTTCCTCCTTTAGTGAGGGATCCCTCCGTTATGCCATTTTCTCAGCCCAGATTTGAGTCTGGGTCATGGACCCTTGTTCTCCTGGCCATAAGGGCTTGAGGTGTGGTCTGTAGCAACTTAGGTTTATGGTTGTTATAAATTTTATAAAGATTAGGCTTACCAGCTATCTTGATAGCTACCTTAAACTTTTTGGCTTCTCCTTTCGGGTTCTTTAATGGGATTTTATACGCCTCTTTACAAAATCTATGCTCATCATAACCCAAGGTTCTCAGGTACTTCTTGTTAGCCTTCTAGTAGATCTTCCATCCAGAAGATCCCTCAATACTTTCCCCAAACAAAATGTACCCAGCCTAGACTCCCAATTTATGCCTTTGAGAAATTGACTAGAGATCCAGCTTCCTCCCTGACGAGCAAACATGCCAAAGTTCATTCTTCTTCTTCATTCACGCAGATGACTAGCAGCAGCAAGAACATCAGGAGGTTTTTCGAATGGTGTAGGTGGTGGGTTTTGTGAAGCCACTCGCTGGTCGCACGGATGGGTCACCCCTTGTTGGGTGATCTTGTTTTAGACCCATCTAGATCTGTTTTGTAATATATTCTCAAAAATTAATCATATTTTCTTTTTCTATTTCTTCTCTTGAGATGATACCACAAATATCCATATATTTTTTTGTTTGAACTCTAGAGCACTCCCATAATATCTTGAGATAAACTGGCATAAATCAAATCTGGTCGAGATCGGAAAAGAGATCTACTCCACGAATCCAAAGATGGGTCCCCGTTGAGTTGAGACCCTTGTCTCCCCTATTCAGATAATAGGTTCCTTCCCAAAAGCCGAAAGCTCTTGCATTACTACCTTGTGAGCAGTAATTTGGGTTGGGCAATCATTCTCATCCTTCCCAATTAACCTGACGTTTCCAAGGTCGGGATCATAAAAATTGGCCTTAGCTACTGTTGGGTTAGCCATAAATGGCTTTTTATTTTCCTAGATAACTTCCCAAAAACCTTGATCCGGAGTGTTTTCTTTAGGGTTCTAATGAGCAATTTGTTGGTAAAGAGTGGATGGGACACACATACTTTTGCGAATCCAATCCCATCCCAATAGCAGGTTGTACCTCGTCGTTCTATTGATCACAAAGAAAGCCAATATTAACTTCTTGGACCCAACTAAAATTTCTAGAAGTAAAACCCTAAGAGTCATGATGGCAGCTCCAGCGAAGTTGGACATTATCGCCGTTGTCGGAAACTAGTCCTGAATAGTCCTACCCAGCCTTTCTAGCATTCTGGATGGCAGGACATTGATAGAAACACCCCTATCGATTAGGAATTTTCTGATCGGGATGCCTTCTAAATAGGCGGTGATGGAGATGAACTGGAGGTGGTTTTTCATTTTCTGAGTGGGATTTGAAACGATCATCTTTTCTTTGAAGTCCTTAGGTCCTGAAATGAAACCTTGGCTTCCTCTGCAATTGGATGTGATCTCTATCACTACTTGAGATGGTTCGTAGGCGATCACATTGCCTTTCATTTGGTTTACCTGGTAATAAACGACTGTTAGATGTTCTGGTAATACCACCACCAGGTTAACCTCCTGATATATTTCCTTTAGCTCCTCATCAAGAAATTCTTCCATTTCCATGATCTTCAGTAGGTCCTATTTGAACTATTTTAGCTTTTCCTCGGTTATGTCACAACCGTTGCTAAGTTGGACCCCATGGCGGAACTATTCTTTTTTTTTTCGGAAAGTGGAGATTTTTGGACTAGACACCTGATAGCTCCCCTTCAATAGAACTATCAAACGTGATCTTTCACTTAACTCCAGCTAGAGTTTCAATTGTGAAGCTTGAGAGAGGTATACGTCTCTGGGAGTTGATAATATCCTTCTTCCTCTTCCAGTTTTCTTCTTTGTTAGTCGCTGGCGGGGTTGCCCCCAAACTTGGCTGATCTTCTGGCTGGTTTTCCCCCAAGCTCGACTGAGTGACTTAGTAGGCCTTGAATTGCCTGTAGATCTTGCGTCTAGCAGTCCGTCCTAATTTATTTCCTGGCTTGCCATTTTTACCAACCATGTACCATTTCCCATTCTGTACAATGATCTTCCCTGGTCAGGAAACTCGTGATCCCGCTGAAATGGCCTTTTAGCCATCCGAACCATACTGGTTGGTTTGGAATTTATGATTGGCTAGCCACCCTTGTTTTTTGATGTCCCCTAGCCTCTAGAAGACTAAACTTTAAGGGAGATTCTCTCTTAGACTGTGAGGTCCATATTAGTTCTTGGGATCTTTATCTCGTACCTTTCTCGACCCCTCGCACTTCTAGTCTGAGTTATTGCATGAGGCGGGGACTTCATGTACACACACTACCTTGCATTTACTGTACATAAAAAAACTTCCAACCACTGTAGCTTCTAAGTATTCAGGGCCCTGAATTCCTTGAGAGACTTTTGGTTGGTCCTTCGGGTCATGTCACCTCTGCCAGGTTGCGGCCATTGTTAGTCAACCATGTTTATTGATGTCATAGGGAATGGATTGGTGTCCACTATCATTGTCATTTTTGGCATTGGCTCTAGAACGATATGCCCCTAGTTGATCAAACATTGGATTGTGTCCCTGAACTGGACATAGTTGGCAGTATAGTGATATGGTGATACATGCCACTTGCAATGCTTTCCCTCGATCTCTTCCATTTTAGGTATCACTTACTTGAGATCAGGCTTGATCACCTTTTCTTTGTCCAATTCATCATATATTTCTCTGGCTTTGGTCAAGTCGAATAAATCTGAAGTGAAAGTAGGGACTTCGTTGGCAAAGTATCTTCTAGTCGAGTTTATGGCCGTTTGATCTCGAAAAGGGTTGACCAATGATTTGACAGTTATGGGCCTTTACCCGTAGTCTGGATCTCTGTGTAGCTACCTCTAGTTCCTGCCCTTCTTTTACTGGGGATTCCTCTTCATGATTTTTGTGATCTACTTGATGAACATGAACTTTGTTTTTATAGAAAGGAGGCACTTTGGAGTTTGCTTATGCTGTTGTTCGTCTTCCAACGGTCTTTCAAACCTCGACACGGATACCACTATCTCATGCAGAATTGAGAAAATGGTGTCGTCGAACTTCTTTCTAAGTGATAACCTTAATGCTCTTTATGCAATGGCCACCATCTAACCGTTGTTCATGGGGAACCTACACTTCATCTTTAGCCTTTTAAATCTAGCAATGAAACTCTCAGTAGTTTCATGCTCTCCTTGTTTGATGGAAGTTAGATCACTGATTGTAACCTCAGGCTCGATTTAGTAAAATTCCTCATGGAACTTAGCCTCCATTTTCCGCCAATTTTGTATGAAGGCTTTCGCAACGAAGTGTACCACGAGAAGGCATCCACAACTAAAGAGCTACTGAACAAATGTAGCTTGAGATAGGAATTATCCTCAAGAGCTACACACTGGGCCAAAAACCTCCGCATATGTTCTAGGGACGATGTACTGCCATCTTCGCTAAATAGTGAAAAAGCTGGCGTGTAACACCCCGGAAATTCGAGGATTTCAATATTGTACTTTAATGTGTGATTTGACGCTTTTACCCTTGTTATGGGTATGGCCAATTGTTGAATTTTTGATTGATGAATTAAACGGACTTTGACATATGACCGTGACGTAGTTCGGGACGTCACGAGTTCATAGACAGGTGGCACGTCCAATTCGGACGATCAGGGAAAAAGTTATGACTATCGGAAGTTCAGGGGTATTACCGTAATTTGGACTTTTGGGGGTGAAAATGTTGACTTTTCTTTTGGCAACTAATTTTCAGTTGACTCAAGGACCATTAGGTAGGTCTCGACGTCCTGAGTCCGTAGACAGGCGGCACGCCGAAATCGGACTTCGTACGAGGAAGTTATGGTCAGAAACGTGAAATCGGGAGGTTCGTGTCTCGGTTTTCGTGCCAAATATTTTATTCTGGAAATCTGATTGGAGGACACCTGGTGAGTGACAAGTGTCACTCACCCATTGGCTAGATTGGATCAGATCCACTATGGGTTTAAATACCATTAAAACCCACTTTTAATCACAGTCCTTGATCTGAAAACCTCCAGATCTGATCTCAGCCCTTGATCCCATTCTGAGATTCAATCTGGGCCGTTCATTTCATTGTGCAGCTTTCCCTCCATTTCTATATATTTCCTTACCCGACACCCACGTACTGCCCATTCCATACCATCACACCACGATTGCACTTGACCCTTGCTCTGTGTGCCCCTGGACTGGACGTGTGTGGTGGCAGACGGCAGTGACCACGGCGGAGGACGGCGGCGAGGTAGGAACCAGGGGAACCCGAAACGGTTTTAAACCCAGATTTTGGTAACTTGTTTTCCCACGTTTAATTTTGTCCGTTATGAATCCTAATCGACTCTAGGGACTGCCAGGAACTTACTGGAATTGAGCTCGTGGCCGGAGGTGCTCAGGACGGCGACTAAACTGCAACGGGAGGCCGGTTCTGTTCTTCGAGGTAAGCCCTCGATCCTATCCGTTTTTCTCAATTATAATTCCATAGAACCCTTTCTAGGATTCAGACGAGTAGCTAGGAATTAAAAGGAACGAAAATGATCAAGAAATGAAGAAATGGCGACCGGGTCATGACCGCGGGTCTGATCGACCCGAGTTGCAGGTATTCGGGTCAACCCGTCTGAGGACAGCGGTGATGACGTGGCACCCTGTCAGTCTGTCAGATGACGTGGACCAACCGTGAGCCGACACGTGTCACATGTCAGTGCACAGTCAGCACTGACATGTCAGTGACGTGGACCAGTCAGGGACTGCCACGTGTCACTGACATGTCAGTGACGTGGACCAGTGCCGTGCTGACACGTGGCACATGTCAGATCTGACACGTGGTCTGACAGATCAGCGAGGTGGACCAATCGGCGGTTGACACGTGGCACCTGTCAGAGTCTGACACGTCAGACCTGACAGCTGTCAGTTGACGTCAGCAGTGACGTCATGCTGACGTCAGCAGGAACTGTTCCTGCGTTGACCGACGCGTTGACCGGCGCGTGGGGCGCGTGTGAACAGTGTTTTTGGTGGGACCACCACCATTCTTTAGGTTTCGACGATCCGGATCCAATGGCGGTGGTTTCGGGTCGATCGGAGATCATTAAGTTGGTCAAAATAAGGTTTATTGCCTTGGAAAGCGCGTTCGGGCGGCTTTCCCGGGCCGGTTTCGACCTAGGCTTTCATGGTTGAATGTTAGGGGTTTGTATTGACCTTTACGAATACTTTGGACTTGACAGGGATCGTACATTTGTACCAGGACGAGGGTATACGTTCGGTTTCTAGCAGGATTGTACTGTGAGTGGGCCATTTTCTTAAACCCTTGCGTGCATAAATGTTTTCTGGTTTATTATACTTATTCACATGCTAAAACAATAATGGTTTTGATGATATGGAAAATATGGTTATGGCACGTTTCACGGTATTTGGGCTTGAGACCCGTCCGATGAAACTGAATGATTGGTTCGGATTCTATCTATGTATATATATGTTTGCATGTGGATATCAATAAAATGTATTTGTTACTGCACTGTATAGATCCTTCCATATTATATTGTCTCCTCCGGATGAGGTACCCCGGAGAGGTCACGGACGTCTAGAACGTCCAACGTCTATGACGCTAAGCATCGGGGATGCTGTACCCGAACGGGGTTCGGGGATTGAACTCGGAAATTGAGACCCGAGTGGCACGCGTAGCCTTGTGATTGTGACCTTATTGGACGTCAGGGACGTCAGACATCGGGGATGTCGGGATTGGAGTGTATAGTGCAGTGGCTAAAATTATGGTTATGGTTTTATTACATGCCTTATGGTTCATATTATATGGTTTATGATTTTGTATTGTGATGCACGCATGTTTGGAAAACGGAGGGGTAAATTATATGTTTTACTTATCAAACGATTTTGTGAACTTGAGTTTCGGCCCACTCACCTTTAATGTTTTTGATAACCCCTCCAGGTCGGGAAACTGAGGTAGAGGAGGAACCAGAGGCTGAGGCATAGATCTACATTCTGCGTACCTGATCCCCTGTTGGGCGGTGTACCCGCAGGTTTACTTTAGAGTCGTGCTCGCATCTTGTAATTTTAGTTTTCATCCCTTATCTGACATTCGTTTAATTCGGATTTGATGTAAGACTTTAATTTGGTTATTTATGCATTTGATGTTTTGAGGTTAAAATTGGTATGAATTATTGGGTGTCAGACGGGAGCAGGGCACGTCCCCCTGTGGTCCCTGTGGGATCGGGGCGGGTCCTGTCATGGCGGTTTGAAGTTCCTGGGAGAATGATTGTCTTGGTGTAACGCCCCGAACTTTTCATAAATTGTAAAATAAGAAAATTAATGCAAAATGACCATTTTGCCCCTAGTTAGGGAAAAATGTTGACTTTTAACCCAGGACACTATTTGGACTTTGACCGAGGCCCGTTACATAGATCGAGACATCACGAGTCCGTAGACATCTGGCATGTCGAAATCAGAAGTTTGACGGGAAAGTTATGGGTCACTAAAGAAAACCAGCGCTATTCACGCATAACGAGGACGTGTACAGTTGGTAGGATTTAATTGGTTCAAATATCTGGGTGGACCAATTGATGAGTGACAATTGTCACTCATCTAATTGGCCCAAGACCCAAAATTATGGGTTCATGTATCATCATTCTTCCTCTTTGTTTCATTATACCTGAAACATCAAAACCCAACCCAAACCTCACCAATCCTTCATCTTTCTGTTGAGAGAGGCTGAGAGTGAAAGAGAGTCGCTGACGACGGGTAAAAGACGACGGTGAGAGGCTGAGCACGACAGAGGAACCACGAACCAGGTAAACCCAAAAACCCGATTTTGGCCCAGAATTCTAATTCATTTTCTAGTGCTTGTTGGGCTATTTTGATGACCAAGGATTATTCCCAAGGATCATACGAACTCATATGAACCATTTTTGTGGACAGAGGTGGCCGAAATCGATCCGGGGAAGGGCTGGAAACTCAACCGAAGATCATCAAGCTTGGAAGGTAACTTCTGGACCTTTTTAGCTCAATTTGAGTCCATGGACCCTTCTTGTGATCATTACGATCATTTGGGAACAAAAATGGTGAAAAATGGTTGAGGGATGAGTGAGATAGGTCTGTGTTGGGTCGCTGGTCAAGTTGACCCGTTACAGAGAAACGAGTCAACCCTACTCAAGGTTGATGATGATGATGTGGTAGTCCACGTCATCATCTGTTAGAAGCTATCAGTCTACGTGGCCAATCAAGGGGGGCCACGTGGCAAGCTGTCAGACACAGTCAACAGCTAACATGTTACCACGTAGACCAATCAGGTGGTGCCACGTGGAAGGATGTCAGAGGTGTCAGGGGATACGTGGACCAATCAAAGAGTGACACATGTCAGCTGTCAAACCTGTCAAGCTGACATCAATCGTTGACTGATTACGTCAGCGTTGACTTTTGCTGACGTTATCGTTGATCGTTGAACAGTGTTGATCAAAACTTTGACCCGGGCATGGGTCCGTGTGAGCTTGAATTTCGAGGTCAAACTGGTCTTGTTCGAAGGGTTTCGACGTTCTGAATCTAATGGTGGTGCTTTCAGGTCCATCAAAGATCGTTAGGTTGGTTAACTAGAGGTTTTTAGCCTCAGGAAGCGTGTCGGGGACGTGTTTCCGGTAACGGGCTTTGTAAGGGTTTAGCATATGAACTTGTATAGCATATTAGTGACCCTGAGACATGATTTGGATAGGCACGGAGACTTTGGACTAGCTCGATGATAGATATAATCCTGATGTTTAGCACGCCGTATGGACCGAGTGTGAGTGGACTGTTTTAATTTCTTTATTACATGATTTAAGTTGAAATGTTTTGATATTGTTATTGAATGATGATGTGGATTGTGATGAAACGTTTTACGAATTTTCGAGAAAACGAGGTTTTAGGCTTAACACCCGATGGAATGATAATTTGACTCATATTTAAAGTCAACGGAAAATTGGAAAGGAAAGAATGCATTTCAACTGGATTTTGAATAATGATAAATCAGGATTTATAAACAATTTCGGGACACAATTTTTGGGTGGATTTTGTGGAACGAATTTGTGATAATTATGTCTCGGGCATAGGCCCAACTAAATAGTATTTAATCTGGTTTGAGCAATAATTGATTTTAATATGATTTTTCACCAGATTTAGTTACAGTTCCACATATACCATCCATGATGAGTTGGTTAGTGTAACGCCCCGAAAAACTCCCAAACTTATGCTCTGTAAACCGGTTGACAACTGAGGTAGTCAATGGTCCTAAAGACGTACCTATCCCTGGTCTGACTATGTGTGTTGTTTGTTGTGTTGTGTATTTATATATATATATATATATATATATATATTTGGACTACTTTTGGTATTTTAAAGTCATGGTCAGATGGGAGCAGGATCTTTCACGATTATCGGGGAATAATCGGGATGGGTCCTGTCAGTTAGTCTCCTCTAGAAGTCGAGGATCCTAGAGTAATCACGGTGCACTACTTGAGATGAGTGACTCCGTTGAGAGGCTCACGATCAGGAGTGCGAGATTATGATATAGTTCCAGACACAGTAGATCTGGGGCAGGCACCCCATGTTGATATCATCCCGGATGACATTGAGTTGGGTCCTGGCAAAGTACTCGGAGATGAGACCTCGAGTTGCATGTGTAGCATTGGAAATCGTCACTAGTTTTGATATAGACATCTCAGATGTCGAGGTATCACGAATGCCCGGGGATCGGTTATCTTGTGTGTGTTTTACTGAAGTGTGTGTCGAGGTATGTATATATATATATATAAGTATGTGTATGATTTGACTTGTTTTCATATGATTTATCTTAAATGCATGCATGTTTGTAAAACAGAGGGTTAATTTGTATATGTTTTCAAAATGATTTCATAACTTGTTTATTTTTTGTCTACTCACATTTTTACTGTTTTATTGACCCTCCAGGCCGTGATACAGAGATAGGGGAGGATATTGAGGCTGAGGCATACATAGTACTGCTACGTACCTGACACTATACGGGGTTGGTTTTAGTACTTGTATTGTACAGACATATATGTATATATGCTCGGACATGTGTAATAGATCATGATCCCTTGTCTGGCAATGTGGTAGTGTACTTTGTATGGTATATTTGAACCCATAAGTGTATTTTCTGTATTTAGAGTATGCTTGTTAGACGGGAGCAGGGCATGTCCCACTGTAGTCTTAGGGGGATTGGGACGGTTTCTATCAGAGTGGTATCAGAGCATTAGGATAGCGGTCTGTACATTATACAATGACTTGCTTATATGTCATACTGATCTATTTCTCTTAACAGATAACATGGCTCCGAGACGAGTACTCCATCAACGGTTTGATGATGAGGTTCTTAGGGATTTATAGGGCACTAGCATCGATAGAGCCCAGCGCCTAGGGCAACTGTATTTAGTGTATAGTCCGCACCTGAGGATGCCCATCAATGGATTGTTCGGCTAGAGAGGATCTTTATGGTGATGCACTATCCTCCAGAGGACCAAGTCATGTTGACCACTTTCTTACTGGATGGCGAGGCCTATAAGTGGTGTTACGCTTTAGAGATGTTTGGTTGGGATGTCCAGATGACGACTTGGGAGGTCTTCAGAGAGTGTTTCCTGTAGTAGTACTACCCCCGCTCTTTCTGGGATGCCAGAGAGGCAGAGTTCTTGCAGCTCCGACAGGGGAGCATGACTGTGGCGGAGTATGAGCAGAGTTTTCAGAGGTTGTCTCGTTTCACTTCTACCTTCGTGAGTATTGAGGACGACAAGTGTCACCGCTTTGAGATGGGTCTGAGAGTTGAGATCTACGATATGGTGACATCAGGGTCCATTGCCACATTGAGGGATTTGATCAACACAGCTGTGCGAGTGGAGGATGGATAGTCAGCTCTATAGCAACATCCTTAGATGAGCGGTACATCAATGGGGTCTACAGGCAGACCGAGGCCATCGACCTGTTACATATGTGGAGACCCTGGTCAGTTCAGGAGAGAGTGCCCACAGTTGAAGGGTGGCAGTGGTGTTGGCCAGAGTGTAGCAGGACAAGATCCGATGTAACGACCCGTCCCGAATTCCTGAATTAGATTGGTAACTAATCATGATTAGTGAGGTTAATCGGTGATTAGTTGGACGGAATTGGACGAACGATGCAAAATGATCGTTTTGCCCCTAGACGGTCAAATGGACTTTGACCGATGACCGTGACGTAGTTTGGGATGTCACGAGTTCATAGACAGGTGGCACGTTCAATTCCGACGTTCGAGGAAAAAGTTATGACATTCGGAAGATCAAGGGCAATTTGGTAATTTTGGTTAAAAATGGGCAAATGTTGACTTTTTGATCGGGAGGTCCGATAGCCGAGGGCCGAAGACCGTTACGTAGAGCGGGACGATACGAATCCATAGACAAGCGGCACACTGAAATCGAACTTCGAACAAGAAAGTTATAGGTCATGAAAGTTTGATTTCACTATGCACGTACTTTGAGGTGATGATGACATGGCTTATTCTGATTTGGCAGATATTTTGAGTGAGACCCATGGATGAGTGACAAGTGTCACTCATCCCATTGGCTAAAATCCCTAAATTGTGGATCTAACTTAATTAAATAATATTATTTCAATATTTTATAATTAATTCAATTACCACTCAATCCTAACCACCCATTCAAAATTAATCTCTCAAATCCTCACCCTTCAATTAACCCTCTCATCTCTCATCAGATTTTATTATCTTCTTTGTTCATCTTTAAAACCCGAAAGCACTCACCCTCCATTTCTTCATTTTCTCCCTAACACACATATCCTTCACCTCCATCATCCATCTTTTGTGTGTGTATGACTTTGAGTGTGACAGAGGGAGTGTGAGAGGTTGATGGTGGCAGTGTCGGCCAGCCACGGCGGCGGCTCACGGTGGTGGACACGGCGGGAGGAACCAGCAAGGTAAGCTTCGGGTTTGGACTTGGATATGGGTTTTATTGATCGACCGATTCCATTAATTAAGTAGGGTTCCTGATGGTCTTAGGGACATTTTGAGATTGGAAACATGGCTGAGAACGGCCTGAGACGTTTGGACCGCAGGGAGGAATTTTGGCCGTGAGTGTGCTTGATCGGCGAGGTAAGTTCTTAATGTTTTTCTCAATTTTGTTCATTCAAATAGGTTGCTAAGGACTAGATAAGAGTATAGGAATTAAAAAGGAAGGAAAAGGACCGAAATTGGACAATTTTGGGCCTTGAACCGGTCCAGACCGGTTCGGCCAGTCCAGGAACCAGAGGACCCGGTTCGACTTGTGAAGAAGATGAACAGTACACCCGGCGCGTGGGCTCACGCGTAGGGACTATCTAGGGCGCGTGGGGGCTCGTGTCCAATAATTTGGGAATGTGTTCAACACGAGAAATCTTCTATTCGATGTAACGAACATTTTGGGACTGGTTTCGTGTCGATCGGACACCGTCTCGATAATGTTCGGGGCATCTGAAAATTTAGGATCGAGATTAAAAATAGTTAAAAATTCTGGAAAATTACGGGGATTTAGTGGGAGGTTAATTAAGTAGTTAGTAACCTTCTAGTACGATTTGGACAAGTTTGGAAGTCATAGTGATAGTGGTGAGGTCCGGGAAGGCCTATGACATGCGTATCGAGGCGCATCGTTGGACGGTCTATGAGTGGACTTTGGTTTTATAAATCTTATGCATGCATAAATGTTTTATGTGGATTATGATTGTGATTATATGATGTTGATTTGAATATTGGTGAATTATATGGTTTCACGTATTTAGAGGCGATTTACATGCTTGCACGTAAATCAAGGTTTTCAATTTTACTCTGATTTTCCGTACTTATGGTTTTGGAAATAGTTGAATGAAATGGTTTTGAAATTGGAAAGATGAACTCGGGCATGAGGCCCAATTGTTTAGGAAACCTCGGACTTGGAGTCCATTTGAGTTACGTAATCGGGTCGGGGGCCCAGTTTCTTTATGAAATCAGGTCAGGGGTCCAGTTGGTTACGAAATCGAGCTGAGACCCATTTGAGTTATATTATCGGACCAGTGGCCCAGTTGATTAACGAAATCGGGCCGTGGGCCCAGTTGGTTTACGAAATCGGGCATGAGGCCCATTTGGTTTATAAATGTGATTTCGGGTCGGAGACCCTAAAATGGATTTGAATAAATGGTTTTGGATTTGAGAAATCAGATATTTGGACTTATGATCATTTTATGGTAATTCCGGGCAGGGCCCTTGAGATGTTTTGAAATGATTGATAAACTGCTTTCCATAAACCATCTTGATACGAGGATATGTGGATGGTCTCCTCCAGGTGTCTGGGACACTGGGAAAGTCACGATACATTGCTTGCGAGGGGTCATTATATGGAGCTACCGGACCTTATAGTGACTCAGGAGTAGGAATGCTATGATTAGACATCTGGGATGTCAAAGATATGGACCAGGTGAGACCACGGGCAGCACGCGTTGCTTGATACCGTGAGATATGGCATCTGGGACGCTAGGCATCTGGGATGCCCAGGATGGTTAAATAGGGTTTTCTTGAATGGTATTTATGGGTATAGTTTTGGGCGGTGGCCCACTTGGAATTGGAATTTGGTTTTACGGTTTTGGGCTTAGTTCCCACATTTGGTTTTGAGTTATGGTTTCTGGGCTAAGGCCCTAATGGCTTGTTTGAGTAAATGTTCTGATTACTGGTTTTCAATGCATGCATACGTTTTAATGAAGGGCATAAATATCTTTGTGAAATATGTTTTATGAACTTATTTATTTTCGTCCACTCACAGCCTTTGTTGTTTTTAATGCCCTTTAGGTTGATCACGGATGCGATTGCAGCAGAGACTGAGACATCGCATGCCTCCTCCGTCGATCCTTGCGCACTCTGGAAGCCCCGTTTGGGCAGTGGCTTTAGGTTATCCCTTGTCTGACACTTTGTGTCAGACGGGAGCATGGCACATCCCACGGTAATCCTGGGGGGATTGGGATGGGTCGTGTCATCCGACCACAGCCACGACTGCAGACGCTATAGGTGGTCGAGGTTATAGAGGGGGCCGAGGTTATAGAGGAGCCTGAGGTGGCTACCGTGGATCACAAGGTTGGGGTCGACCGTCAGGACAACAAGCTCGGGGGTTTTCAGTCATGCAGCAGGAGGCCAGAGCAGCACCGGGAGTAGTGACAGGTACACTCACTATCCTAGAGCGTGACATAGGTATTTTGATAGACCCTGGAGCTACACATTCCTTCATAGCTCGGAGTTGTACATTGTTAGTGGATAGAGAAGTGTTCGCACTCGATTATGATATGGGAGTGGGTACACCGACTGGGGATGTATATATTGTGAATCAGGTATTGAGGGATTATCCAGTGAAGATATGAGAGGTTGATTTGGTAGCAGATTTGATACTGCTAGATCTGCACGATTTTTATGTCATCCTTAGGATGGATTGGCTAATTTATCATCATGCATCAATCGAATGCTACAATAAGAGTGTGAACTTCCGAAGTCCAGGACTACCCGAGACTGTTTTTCAGGGAGATCAGAGGGTGTTACCCTCTGGAGTTATATCAACATTGGCGGAAAAAAAGTTATTGAGGAAAGGCTATCAAGGCTACTTGGCTCACGTGATGGATAATTAGGCTACAACTGAGAGAGCTGAGGATATACCTGTGGTGCGGGAATTTCCAGATGTGTTCCCAGAGGATTTACTAGGACTACCACCTGATAGGTCCTCAAATAAGCATTATTTTATATTATTTTATACCCTTTATACTTGACTTTTAATATTAAAATATTAAATTAATAGATAAATTAATTTATTTTGTGTTATTTTTATTTAAATAAATAAAATTTGTAATTTGGAGTATTTTGGCGAAAGAATCGTCTCGATCGGAATTATAACGAATAAATTATGGACGAATTTCGGTGAAATATTTCTAAATTAATTAAATTAATTAATTTGTGCAGCCCAAACCCAAATAAATTCAGCCCAACCATCTGCAGCCCAGCCCAATTCGCGGCCCAGTTCGCCAGCCCAGTCTGTGCAGGCCCAATCACATCGGCCCAGGCTCTTCACCATCGGCGCGCGCTTGCCGAACGCGGGATCTGCTCCCCAGCTCACGCTTGCCGACCAGCCGCCCACTTTCCAGCGCACGCCTGCCGGCCACCACCTCTCTTTCCAGCGCACGCCTGCTGACCCACTAAGGACCATTCCAGCCAGCATCCACCGAATTCTTGGCCCTTTTTCAGCTGTTTCTGACAGCCCATTTCCAGCAACATTTCTTTTGTTTTTTTTTTACATCTTTTCCCCACAAACACCACCCAATCTCATCATTTCACTTTTTAATATTTTTATTATAACTTTTATTTGTTTTTATTTATTTTTTTTAGTGTAATTAGCTTTTCCCCCCTATAAATAGGGAGGTCATTTCATGTATTTGGGGAGTCCCCAATTAGTCCCATTAGCTCCATTTCTTCCATTTTGCTTAGTTTTTAGTTTTCTTCTTTTAGTTCTTTTGTTTCTCTCTTTTGAGAGACATTTTTGGGGACCATTTTAACTTCTTGTAGATTTTCTTGTTAATTAATTAGCTTTCTTTTAATTCTTGTTCTTAATTTATGTTATTTTTATTTTTCTTAATTTCATTTCCTCTTTACTTTGTTCTTGTGATATTTCTTTGAGATCTCTTAAACACATTTTTATGCTTTCCTTAAGAAATACCTAGGCCAAGTAATTCTAAGGCAATTCAAGAGTTTTAAGACCGAATTCCTCGTATTTCTTCTTCCATCTTCACAAGTTTCCTGCCGCTGTTCGGTGATTCTTGTGAAAATCCATACTTCTCTACTTAAATTCTTGTTATTATTATTGGTTTTACTTATAATTCAATATATGTGTTGGTATTTTCTTTCTAACATTTGTAAGTAAGAATGCAATCTCCATGTGTTTTACTTTTTGAGTTTCTTTTACTTCATATATTTTAGTACTTAAACTTCAATTCGAAACTAAATGTTGATCCGCTGTTCGGGGCATTTAGAATAGAATTGAAGAGATTTAATGTTTGATCGCTGTTCGGCGCATTAAATCACTTACTTAAGGTGGATCATATTGTAAGTAATAATCCGCTGTTCGGTGCATTTATAATATGAAAAATGTATGCATGTATTTGAGATGATTAAGGTATGATTTCGTGATTGGTTCAATATGAGCATGATGTTAGAGTGTTGGTAAAAATATGTGTTTGAAGAAAGTTCACTAGTACAAAGGTTAAAGTAGAAGTAAAATTAAGTATTTAATTATTTTTACTTGTTTTCTTTATTTTATATTTTCAACTCTTTTCAAAACCCCCCTTTTCAATTCTTTATTCTTTATTCTTTTATTCTTTTATTCTTTTATTCTTTTATTCTTTTTTTTCTTTATTCTTTTATTGTTTTATTCTTCTATCCTTTTTATTCTTTATTCTTTATTCTTTTATTCTTCTTTTATACTTTTAGTTTATTATTCTTTGATTCTTTCATCTCTTTATTCTTTTATTCTTTAATACTTTTAGTTTATTATTCTTTGATTAATTAATTCTTTAATTCTTTAATTCATTAATTCTTTAATTTGTTAATTATTTAATTATTTAATTCATTAATGTATTCATTATTCATTTATTCATTACTCTTTCCCACTAACACATTATTAATGTTCCCTAATTTCCCCGGTTAAGAACGATCCCTATTTACCAATACTACATCTACACAAAAAGGGTTTAAATTGCCACAACACTCAAATTACGTGTTTAATTTAATGCGTAGTTTGGGCGTAGTCACCACCACATCGAGAGATCGAGTTCACTATCGAGCTGCTCCCATGTACGAGACCTATATCACAAACACCGTATCGTATGACACCGGACGAATTGAGGGAATTGAAGGTTCAATTACAGGAGTTAGTGGATATGGGGTTTATTCGATCCAGTGCATCGCCCTGGGGAGCTCCGGTGTTGTTTGTGAGAAAGAAGGATGGTAGTCTGCGATTGTGTATAGATTACTAGCAACTCAACAAGGTGATAGTGAGGAACAAATATCTCTTTCCCAAGATAGATGACCTGTTCGATCAGTTGAGAGGGGCTAAGTATTTTTCGTAGATTGACCTTCGATCGGGATACCACCAGTTGAGGATTACCGAGGAAGATGTTCCGAAGACTGCTTTCTGGACAAGGTTTGGCCACTATGAGTTTCTAGTGATGCCAGTTGGATTGATGAATGCACCAGCTGTATTTATGGATCCGATGAACTGAGTGTTTCGATCATACCTGGATCAGTTTATGATAGTATTTATCGATGATATCCTGGTATACTCAAAGAGTGCTAGAGCGCACTAGAAGCATTTGAGATTGGTGCTGAACAGACTGAGAAGGAATCAATTGTATGCCAAGTTGAGCAAGTGTGAATTCTATCTAAACAATATACACTTCTTAGGCCATGTGATTTCGGTTGAGGGGATTAGTGTGGACCCCCAGAAGAAAGAGGTCGTGACTAATTGGGAGCAATCAAAAATTGTTACAAAGGTCCGCAATTTTGTAGGGTTGGCTGGATATTACAGACGTTTCATAGAGGGTTTCTATAATATAGCTGCTCCATTAACCTGATTGACAAGGAAAGGGCTAAAGTTTGTTTGGAACGAACACTGTGAACAGAGTTTCCAGTAATTTAAGAGACGGTTTACTTCTGCGCCAATGTTAGCTCTTCCAGATGACAGTGGCGAGTTTTAGGTATACAGAGATGCGTCATTGCAAGGATTGGGATGCGAGCTAATGCATCACAGGAGAGTCATCGCCTATGCCTCTCGACAGTTGAAGCCTCATAAGTTGAACTACCCTACCCATGATCTAGAGTCAGCGACAGTAATATATGCTCTAAAGATTTGGAGACACTATCTGTACGAGTAGACGTGCAGGATTTTCACGGACCATAAGAGCCTGAAGCGTCTGTTCACTCAGAAGGAACAAAATCTAAGATAGAGACGGTGGTTGGAGTTAATCAGGGATTACGATTGCACCATCGACTATCATCCTGGAAAGGAAAATGTGGTGGTGGACGCCTTAAGCACGAAGTCTGCGAGTTCAGTAGCGCATTTGAGGATTGTATACTTGCCTCTGTTGGTGGAACTCCGAAGGGCTAGAATTTTCCTTGGATTAGACGATGAGGGAGCCCTGTGGCTAGCTTCCTTGTGAGACCCGTTTTGATTGACCGGATCATTGAGGCTCAACTCCAAGATCCTACCTTGTGTATTTTGAGGATGGAAGTTGACGAAGGAGACTAGTAGGATTTTACTGTCAGGGATGACAGTGCATTACTTAAATATGGTCGACTATGTGTGCTAGCAGATGCAGCGTTGATGACCGAGATACTAGAAGAAGCCCACAGTTCAGCATATGCGATGCATCTAGTTGGAACAAAAATGTATCGTACACTTAGATAGTATTATTGGTGGAATGGCATGAAAGAGATCACAGAATATGTTGGCATATATCTGACTTTTCAGCAGGTCAAAGCTGAGAGCCAGAGACCTTATGGAGCGATGCAGCCACTTCCGATCCATAAGTGGAAATGGGTTATCACCATGGACTTCGTGTTCAAACTGCCTAGGACACGAAGCGGGTTTGATGGAGTCTGGGTGATAGTGGATAAACTTACAAAGTCGGCACATTTCTTGGCAGTGCGTGAAACTTTCAAACCAAATCGGTTAGCTCAATTGTTTGTTGATGAGATTATCAGACTACATGGGATGCCAGAATTGATTGTGTCGGATCGAGATTCGTGGTTTACATCGAGATTTTGGCAGAGTATGCGGAGAGCTTTTGGTACGAGGATACTGGGGACCTTAGAGAATATGATGAGAGCCTGCGTGCTACAGTTCCAGGATACTTGGGAGACACTCCTACCATTGATGGAGTTTGCTTACAACAACAGTTATCAGGCGAGTATCAAGATGACACCGTTGGAGGCACTATATGGGGGTTAGTGCAGGATGTCGAACGGTTGGATCGAGATAGGTGAGAGGGTTGTATTGACACCAGATCTCATGGGCATGACCCCAGAGAAGGTCAGAATCATCAAGGAAAGGCTGAAGGCAGTACAAGATCGCTCGAAAAGTTATGTTGATCATCGGATTAGGGCCTTAGAGTTTGCAGTGGAAGCTTGGGTTTTCTTGAAGTTATCCTCGTGGAAAGGCATTATCCAATTTAGCAGATGTGGGAAGCTGAGTGCACGTTACATTAGGTCGTATAAGATTACAGAGAGGATTGGATCTGTTGCATACAGATTGGCCTTACCGCTAGAGCTTGTGAGAGTGCACGATGTATGCCATGTTTCGATGCTTAGTAAAAATATGTGCGTGAGGAATCACATATTATAGAAGAACAACCATTGGAACTGAGGACAGATATGAGTTTCGAGGAGCAAATAGTACAAATATTGGATTGGAAGCAGATGGTATTGCGGAACAGAACCATTCCCGTGGTAAAAGTTTTTTGGAGGAACCATAATGTGGAAGAAGCCACTTGGGAACCCGAAGCCCTGATGCGGGAACAGTACCCATATTTATTTGAGTGAATTTCAAGGATGAAATTTTTGTAAGGTGGGTAGATTGTAACGCCTTGAACTTTTCATAAATTGTAAAATCAGAAAATTAACGTGAAATGACCATTTTCCCCTTATTCAGGGAAAAATGTTGATTTTTGACCCGGGACACTATTTGGACTTTGATCAAAGCTCGTTACATAGATCAAGACATCACAAGTCCCTAGATAGGTAGCACGTCAAAATTGGACTTTCAACGGGAAATTTATGGGTCATGGAAGAAAACTGGCACTATTTACGCATACTTAATACGTGTACCGTTGGTAGGATTTAATTGGTTCAAATATTTGAGCGGACCAATTGAGTCACACATCTAATTGGCTCAAGACCCCAAATTATGGGTTCATGTATCATCTTCCTTCCTCTTTGTTTCATTATACCTGAAAAACCAAAACCCAACCCAAACCTCACCAATCCATCATCTTACTGTTGAGAGAGGCTGAGAGTGAAAGAGAATCACTGACGACAGCTAAGAGATGACGAAGAGAGGCTGAGCATGACGGAGGAACCACGACCCAAGTAAACCCGAAAAACGAAATTTTGGCCCAAAATTCGAAGTCATATTCTAGGGTTTGTTGGGCTAATTTGACGACCAAGGATTGTTCCTAGGGATCATACGAGCTCAAAGGGACCATTTTCGTGGACAGAGGTGGCTAGAATCGATCTGGGTAAGGGCTGGAAACTCAACTGAAGATCATCATGCTTGGAAGGTAACTTCTGGACCTTTTTATCTTATTTTGAGTCCATGGATCCCTTCCTGGGATCATTACGATCATTTAGGAATAAATATGGTGAAAAATGGCTAAGAGATGAGTGAGATAGGTTCGGGTCATGTCGTGGGTGAAGTCGACCCGTTAAAGAGAAATGGGTAAATCAGGCTCAAAGTTGACGATGATGATGTGGCAGTCCACGTCATCATCTGTCAGAAGCTGTTAGTCCACGTGTCCAATCAGGTGGTGCCACATGGCAAGCTGTCAGACATAGTTAGCAGCTGACTTGTCACCACGTGGTCCAATCAAGTGTTGCCATGTGGCAGGATGTCAGAAGTGTCAAGGGACACGTGGACCAATCAGAGAGTGACACGTGTTAGGTGTCAGACCTGTCAGGTTGACGTCAGCATGACGTCATGATGACATCAGTCATTGACCGTTGACTGATGATGTCAGCGTTGATCGAAACATTGTGTAACAGCCCAGAACATCAAGAAGGGCAAAAATGTAAATTCGGGAAACTTTGATGTAAAAATGACATTTTTACCCTTATGAATAGTATGGTCAAAGTTAACTTTTTATTAGTCATGTCCTTTTCACGTAATTCAAGGGCCGTTAGGTAGGTCTCGATCCCCTGAGTGCAACAACAGGCGGCACGCTGTCATCGGACGTCAGACGGCTTAGTTATGAGTCTAAATACGTGAGGGGCAAAATGGTAATTTGGGCATTAAGGGAAAAATGGTCTTTTGGCTACTTTTGAAATGGGTGAGAAATTGGATGGGGACACATGTCCCTAAGGGGTTGGATACTTTCACCAGGAAAAGGAAGATGTGGACACATGTCCAGCTTCTGGTTGGTTCTAGCCAATTCACACAAATGATTGATTAAATAAGGCTGTGATCGATTAAAAATAGAGCAGTGTGGCTTATTTCGAGAAAGTGAGAGAGATCAGTGTGTGCTTGTGCTTGTGTGTGTCTCATTGAAAGCTAGAGTGAGTTGTGGTGTGTGAGAGTGACGAAAACAGAGAAAGCAAGAGGAGCAACTTTGAAGCAACCGTGAACCGTGAAACACCAAACGATCAAACCATCGTGAAACTTGTCTGTGGTGGCGATCAGTGAGCAGAAAAGGAACCTAGGACATTGAGAGAATCGCGATGGAGGCCACAATGGAGGACAGAGGGCAGGTAAGCCATCTCGAATACCCTGTTTTCTTGGATGTGTTCAAAATGAAAACTGTACGTTTTGGTGAGTTGTTGAGTAAGTGTAATGCTCATTCTAGTCGTTGAAGGTTACTATCGGACTTAGGAACACAAACCCGTGCCCAGAGGAGCTCGTGGTGGTCAGTAATAGAGAGGTGGAATTTTGGGTTTTTCTTCTTCGAATCGAGAGGTAAAAATCAAGGTTTCATTTCGTGTTTTAGTTAGTCCAATCAATACTAAACATAGGAACGAACCTAATGGTGGAAAGAGGAGTGAAAATGGTTGAGAAATGGACGAAAACCGCCCTCACCAATTCGGTTGGATCGGGCCTGTCTGGACCGGTCTGGCTGGAGGTTGACGATGATGAACAGTAACCGCGCGTGGCTCCCACGTGCAGCCCCTTTGGACGGCTCGTGAGGGCGCAAGGGGCTTCTTTTGGGGAAGTTGTCAACACAATTTTTACTCTAATCGATATAACAAACATTTTGGGACAAGTTTCGAGTCGATCGGACACCATCTCGGGGTAGTTTTGAGTGTCCGAAGGCTTAGGGTTTAATTTTATTATTTTTAAAAGTTTTGAGTGTCCGAAGGCTTAGGGTTTAATTTTATTATTTTTAAAAATTCTGAAAAATTGGGGGAATTTAGTGTGAGCTTAATTGAGGTATTTGTGACTCGAAATTACGATGTTTGACAGGTCGGGACATTCCTGAGGTGTCCGGGGAGCGTGCAGGACACGATTGACGCGTTCAGACTTTGTGAGTGGACTTTTGTTTTCTAACCGAACATGCATAACTGTTTTTATCTACTTATTCCATGTTTCCAAATATGGTTTTATGTTTTTTATTACGATATTTTTGCTTTACATAATTGCATTCTTTTCGAGGTGTTTCTTATATGTATACGTATTTCGACACGTAGTTTGAGACAATGGTTTTATGCTATGATTTGATCATGATTCCGATGCTATAATTTTGTGATTTGAATTATGTCTTGATTTCAAAGGTTTAGAAATGGATTTTGAAAAAGTGATTTCAATAAACGTGATTTCGGTTTTGGAATCGGATTTCATAAATATGATTCGGGATTCGATTTTGGAGCTTGAAAAGTGGATTTCTGGGTTTGGATTCGGAATGATGATTCTGGATACAGATTGATTCGGAATGATGATTTCGGATTCAAATTTGGAAATGGATTTATGGATTTGGCTTTGATAAAATGGTTTTAGATTGGATTTGTTGGATCTGGTATTGGGTTTAAAGACCCGGATATGATATGTGACGGGGGCGGGCCCGGATATGTGATTGGGTTTAAAGACCCGGATTGAGTTTAAAGATTCGGGAGTTTAAAGACTCGGATATTGTGATTTCCCCCATAGGCCTATTGAGTTTAAAGACTCGGGAATTTAAAGACTTGGATTATATATAAGGCCTGATTGAGTTTAAAGACTTGGATTTCTATTGAGTTTAAAGACTCGAATAGATCCAACATGTTCGATTTGTTGATGTTATATTTAGTTTTTCATGCTTTTATGATGATTTTCCATAACGATTGTCATACGGTTTATATAGTTGTTTTTTCAGATACTTAGTTATGCATGCATGTTTTGAAACGAAGGGTGAACCCTGATTTTCTTTTAAAACTGTTTTTATAACTCTTATTTTAGTCTACTCATACTTTTATGGTTTTTAACACCCTCCAGGTCGTGGTGCAAGTTTTGGGGCTAACGTCGAGGCAGAGGCAAAGGCATAAAGTTTTCCCGTTGTGCGTGTAGCCAGCTCACAATAGGGTTTTATTCTTCTCTTGTACTGTTAACTATGCTATGTGCTACTGTTGACTTGTTATATCGTAACTTCTCCTAGGTCTGATAATGTGTGTTGTGCGGTTATTACAGTTATTTTGGACATTTTGAGTTCGGTTGTCAGACGGGACTGTTATCGAGGTGATAATCGGGGTGGGTCCTATCATAGTGACCCGCGCTTGGGCATGAATTTAAAGATCAAATCGATCTTGTTCAAAAAATTTTGACATTCTAAATCCAATGGTGCTGGTTTCAGGTCGATCGGAGACCGTTAGGTTGGTCATCTAGAGGTTTTTAACCTCAAGAAGCGTGTCGGAGACACGTTTTCGGTATCGGGCTTTCTGAGGATTTTGCATATGAACTTTTATAGCATATTCGTGACCCTTTGACATGATTTGGACAGGCCCAGAGACTTTGGACTAGCTCGGTGATAGATATAACACTGAGGTTTAGTACGTAGCGTGGACTGAGTGTGAGTGAACTATTTTTTTAGAACTGAAATGCATGCATAACTGTTTTAAATGCATTATTACATGATTTAAATTGAAATGTTTTGATATTGTTATTGAATGATGATGTGGATTGTGATCATCAGTTTATGAAACGTTTTATAGATTTTCGTGAAAACGAGGTTTTGGGCTTGAGACCTGAAGGAATGATGATTTGACTCAGATTTAAAGTCAACGAAAAATTAGAAAGGAAATAATACATTTCAATTGGATTTGAATAATAATAAATCAGGATTTATAAACAATTTATGGACACGTTTTTTGGGTGAATTTTGTGGACCGAATTTGTGATAATTATGTCTTGGGCATAGGCCCAATGAACAGTATTTAATCCGGTTTGAGCAATAAATGATTTTAATATGATTTTTTTACCGGATTTGGTTACAGTTCCACATATATCATCATGGATGAGTTGGGTAGTCTCCTCCAGACGTCGAGGATCTTGGAGTAGTCATGGTGCACTACTTGAGATGAGTGACTTCGATGAGAGGCTCAGGATCAGGAGTGCGAGATTATGATATCGTCCAGGACGCAATAGATCCGGGACAGGCACCCTATGTTGATATCACCCCGGACGACATTGAGTTGGGTCCTAGGGAAGTACTCAGAGATAAGACCCTGAGTTGCACTCGTAGCATTGGAAATCGTGACTAGTTTTGATATAAACATCGTGGATGTTGAGGCGTCACAGATGCTCGAGGATCGGTTATATTGTGTGTGTTTTACTAATGTGTGTGTCCAGATGCATATATATATATATATGTATGTGTAGGATTTGACCTGTTTTCATACGATTTATCTTAACTGCATGCATGTTTGTAAAACAGAGGGTTAAACTGTATATGTTTTCAAAATGAGTTTAAAACTTGTTTATTTTTGGTCCAGTCACATTTTTACTGTTTTATTGACCCTCCAGGCCGTGATAAGGAAACAGGGGCGGATACTGAGGCTGAGGCGTAGATAGTACTGCTGCGTACCTGACATCCTACGAGGTAGGTTTTAGTACTTGTATTGTACTGACATATATATATGCTCGATTATGTGTAATAAATCCTGATCCATTTTCTGGAAATGTGGCAGTGTACTCTGTATGTTATATTTGAACCCATAAGGGTATTTTCGGTATTTAGAGTATGCTTGTCAGACGGGAGCAGGGCACGTCCCACTGTAGTCCCAGAAGGACTGGGACGGGTCCTGTCACTTGGTCCACGTACATGGGATAAGGCTTCATAGATGTTGAGACATTGGCTCTTGATACGGAAAGTCACACTCAACATTTAAGGAAACGTATATAATTAAAAACCCTTTTTTTGTAGATTGTAACATTGGTAAATAAGGATCGTTCTGGACCGGGGATTGAGGGTACCTAAGCATGATTGTCATTTGATTGGTTAATCGGGGGTAAAAATGGATTTTAAAATCCTAAGTAATTAAACTAAACCTAAACTAGCCTAATCTATTATTTACACGTGGTCAACTCATTCTTTATGTCTTACTCATTCATGAATTATATCAACTTCAAACCTACGTAATTCTATAACCTTAGTTCTACGAGATGGTTACATATTCGTAAGTACGTGCCTGGGACACCTGACGACACTTTCAATAATAGACTTGGGAACGCCCAACTCATCTATCAAGCTTTAGGCACCAATATACAAACATAAAAAAAAAACTAAATTACTAGAACACATGGAGGATTTATATGAAGTCAATATAAAACATAAAACCATAATAAGATTAATAACCAATTCATAGAAGCGATATTCATGCCAAAAGATAACTACAAAGTAAGAGGTCGTGTTACAGTCTTTCTAGGGAAGCCCAAAGGATGCTAAGTGAATGAACACTCTTTGGTGAGATAATAGGGAATGCCCAACTATGCCTCAGATAAAGGGTAGAAGATGGAGTATGATTTAATTAATCTTGAAAAGTAATATCGATTATATAAATTGGAAAGTTTGCTCAAGTAGAGTTTCGGTACAAAAATGAGCGACCCTTTCAAAAATAATCAAAGCGGACTATTTATAGGCACAGGACAAGTCCGTAGCTCAATTGCTAATTAAAAGAGAAATATAAATCCTAAACTAGAAGGAATTCTTGTTAGCCGCAATTTGCATCCTTGTACAGTAAGAAATTGTCTTTGGAAATTACACACAAGACCCTTGCTATTTCCATGCAATTTCACTTTAATTAATACTGTAAGGACCCGTCCCGGAAGGTAGGATTAGTGAAGTGATTAGTGGTGGTTTAACTGGGTTAATCGGTAGTTAGTGGGTTACTTTTGGACCCTGGGCACAGAATGACGATTTTTCCCCCAGGTTGCGCAAATTGTTGACTTTTAGTTCGGGTGGTCAATTTGGCATGGACCAATGACCGTGACTTAGTTCGGGATGTCACGAGTCCGTAGACAGGTGGCACGCTCGATTCCGACATCCGAGGAGGAAGTTATGATGTTCGGAAGGTTGAGGGCATTACCGTAATTTGAATAAACGAAGGGGCAAAATTTGACTTTTAACACGACAGGGTTTTACACGTAGACCTAGGACCGTTAGGTAGATCTCGTCATCCTGAGTTCAACGACAGGCGTCATGCCTTCATCGGACATTGGACGGACGAGATACGGGTCTAGAACGGCGAAGGGAAAAATGGTAATTTGTACAAGTAGGGGCATTTTGGTCTTTTTACACATTGGGATTTGTGCAAAAGAGATGAGGACATTGGATATTTTGGAATTGGGCCATAGGATGGAGGACACGTGGGGTGTGTGTAGTGGGTTCTAGGGTGCCCGGGCAAAATTAAAACTGTGCAGAGTGTGTAAGTCGTGCTTTCGAAGAGGGAAAATAGAGACTGAAAGGCAGGGAGGAATTGATCGGTTTCTGGGCAAGAGTGTGAGTGTTGGTGCCTCAGTTAGAGTGAATAGAGAGGGGTTGTGAAGCTGGTGAGTGTCTTGGGAGGTTTGAAGGGTCTAGTGAGTGTGTGCGGTGAGTGGGAAAACCAGAGAACAGAGAAGGTGTTTGGTGGTGGTGGTGCCATGTTTGATCAATCGAGACTGGTGATGGTGTCCAGAGGATGGAGGTGGACTAGAGGAGTCGCGTAGGCACGGCGGAGCTCACGACGGCGGCCTGAGCGCAGGTAATTTCCTCAACCTCTGTTGCTTGCTCTGTTTTGCCGTCCGGTTTCAAACGTTGAGTCGTGAAGGTAGGGGCTGAGTCGAGGTGTCTGGTAGGTTCTAATCGACTCCTTAGGTCCTTAGGAACCTTTTGGTGTCAAAGCCGTGATAGGGGGTGGCACGGGTGGTCGGATTGAAGAACAGAGGTTTTTGTTGGTTACGGGTTCGAGTTGGGACGACGGTTTAGAGGTCGTGTAGTCGTGTTTGGTTGAGGGGAATGGATTTCTTAGGGTAGGACGAAGCTAGGGGAGGAAAAAGGAAGGAAAATGGTGGACGGACGGCGGAGAACCGGCCACGCCGGTCCAGAACAGTGCACGGTCTCGAGGTTGAAGATGAACAGTAACTGTGTGTAGGCGCGTGAGGCCCACTCGCAGCCACTTTGGGTGGCACGTGGGGGCGTGTGGGGAGGATTCTGGCGAACCTTCTAACATAGTTTTTGGTATAAACGTTGTAACGAGTCTTTTGGGATAGGTTTCAGGACGATCGGACGTTGTTTCGGGTAGTTCTACGAGGTTGAAGGTTTAGCGTCTCGGTTAGTTACGTTCGAAGTTCGGGAAAATTGGGGAAAATTAGGAGAACCTTAGAGGACGTGTTAGTGATGTATTTTGGTGACTTGTAACAGGATCGGGAATCCTCGAGGAGGTCGAGGAACGTACAGGACGTTCGGGACGCGAGTGACGTGCCCGGTAACTATGAGTGGACTTCTTCCTTAACCTGAGCATGCATAACTGCTTTTAATTACTTGTTTTATGGTTTTCATTACGATTTCATGATTATTGAATGCTTTATACCTGTTTGATGAAATGGCACGATTTTCAAGAAAGTACGGTTTTTGGCACGTTTTACGAGAAATGATTGATTTCTGATTCTAATGCCATGATTTTGGGATTTCAAACGATAAATGGTTTTCAATGATTATAATGGATTTTGAGACATGATTTGATGCTCAAGGGTTTTCGGTTTTGAAATTGGATTTCGGAAAGCAGAATTTGGTTTTAAAGTTAAAAAGTGGATTTCAGGATTTGGATTCGGAATGACGGTTCTGGAAGCCGTAGGGGCTTCAGACTAGTGATTTCGGATTCGGGTTTGGATATGGCTTTAGAAACGGTTTTCAAACAATTTTGGATTGGATTTGCTGGATCTGGTTATTGGGTTTAAAGACCCGGATTATGATTGAAGGGGGACGGGCCCAGATTGAGTTTAAAGACCCGGATTGAGTTTAAAGACTCGGGAGTTTAAAGACTCGGATATATTGATATTTTCCCCCGTAGGCCTATTGAGTTTAAAGACTCCGGAGTTTAAAGACTCGGATTATATTGAGGCCTAGATTGAGTTTAAAGACTCGGGAGTTTAAAGACTCGGATAGATCCAGCAAGTTTGATCGGATGATTATATTGGTATTCTATGTTTTACTGTTAATGTGTTATAACGTTATCCTACCGTGTTTATGTTGCTCGGTTTTCATGATGAACATAATGTGATTTATAATTGTTTTCAGAAATTGGGTTATGCATGCATGTTTTCAAAACGGAGGGATAAACCCTGGTTTGTTTATGTAAATGGTTTTTAAAACTTTTATTCTTTATGGTCCACTCACACTTTCTGGTTTTTAATTGCCTTCCAGGTCATGGAGTTAGCGCGGGGGTTGACGTTGATGCAGCGTCAGAGGCATAGAGTGTTCGAGCATTTTCACGGAGTGGTTTTTAGTTTTCCGTTATGCGTGTGCTCTGTGTGTATCCTTGTTTTACTTTATTTGGTACTATGCTCCGTATAACGTTTGACTCTGGGTTCTTAAATTCTCCTTCGTCTGACAGTATAACTTGTAGTTTTTCGTGAGGTCGTTTCGGTCTTTTGTGTTGGGTTGTCAGACGGGAGCAGGGTTCACCTCGGTTATTGGGGTGATAATTGGGGTGGGTCCTGTTAAATACAGTAAACATCTCCTAAAAGCATGAGAATTTGATCTTGAACAGTTGCAAAACGCGCAAGGCTTCAATTCCTAGTAGAACAAGTAATCCTACTTGGGCAGCCTGGCTATGCCTCACCAAAACAGAAATTCCCGTGGCTGTAGAAATCCGAGTTTAGGAATTCTTAAACCATTGAAAACTAGACTTCTAGAGCTTTCCAACCATACCTTACTCACATTCTGATTCTATCGGAACCGTTCACAATGGTCTGTGGAAGTTGGCTGATTTGAACAAGCAGATTTCTGCTTTGTAACTTTTATTCCACTTCTTCTTTTGAACTTCTCCAAGAACGAATCTTGGCATAATCTTGAACCTTCTTGCACATTTGGACATAATATTGACCCATATTGATGAATCTTGATCCAACAATTTATAAATCTTTTCCCATTCTTTATAGCTTATCCGGTTTTACTTGAATTTAACCTCTTTACTTCACATTCTTGGGTTGGTACCTAAAAACATTAAAACAAGTTAAAAATTGTAAGATTAGGGATATAACAAAGTAAAATGAAAAGGAAATTGTGATAAAAAGGTGATGAAATATGTGCTTATCAGCTCTCCGAGGAGGCACAAACTATCCTTGGATCATACATCTTATCTCGACCATTTTCACTCATTATCGCCTGATGCTCGACTACACAAGGTGACCTTTGGTTAGGTCTGAATTTTTATTCTGACCCCATGTCATCAGATCTTCACCAGTTCTCAGAGTCGCCTTTGATTCCAATTGGGACACCCTTGGCCATTTTTAGTTTCGACTCTTCCCAAGAGGGTGGTCAGTATTTGGCCTCGATCCCGCTATCCTTTTTTGGCTAAACCTCACGGGTTATGCTTGTTTCAGAAATTTCGGCAGGCAGAGCATTAACGGATAAAGCCCTCGTAACCATAGGTTTCAGAATAAGAACTCCAGAATCAATGGTTCGTTTCCCTTTGTTCGGGCTTGCTGCCTCTGGAGGTGGGGTTTCTGTCCTTTCAGATTTGTTTTCCCTTGTTTGGAGAGCTCCTGAATTTGCTTGTTTAGAGCCTTCATCTGAGCATAGATGGGACCTAAGGCATCCATGATGAACTTCAACAATTCTTCTTTAGCCAATTCCTCACTGGTGATATTCTTAAGACATTCATCATGAGGAGTTTCTGTCAGGGCCCACCCCTAATTCCCCGGGATTAAGGGCTAAACCCTGCTCCCGTCTAACTTACGCATGACACGAAGGTTAAACAGACGTCCAACCTCCATGTGACACGTAAGTCGAACAAGGGATTGTCGATCGAACCATCCTCAAATTATCCGGACTTCACAGCGTGCGTCGAAACTACTGTGGATCTCGGGGGTGATGTCTCTGTCATTCACGACCAACAGCCCGCACCGCAACAACCAGGAGGGTATCGAAAACACGAAAAGACTGTGAGTGGACAAAAATAAAGTTTAAGTTCAAAAACATTTCATAAAACAAGTACATTTATACCCTCCACGCAAAAACCACTGCATGCATATCAAGTTAAGTCATGAAATCACTCATATAAAAAACCATCATTGAAAAACCATTTGAAAAACCGTATCATCCAGGCCTCAGCCTCAAATCACAATTCAATCTCAAATCCGGGAACTCAGTCCCAAAACTTATCAAATCCACTTCATCCGGGTCGTTGCCTAAAACATTATAAAACCAGTGAAAACATCAATCATACAAGTTTACTGGATCTCAAGTGCACCGAGTCTTTAAACTCAAAACACAATGCGCAATAACCAGGCCTTCCCGGGATATCCGAGTCTTTAAACTCAAAACCATCAGTCTAGGGCCCTCCCCCCGTCAATCAATTCGAGTCTTTGATACCAATTGTCAGGGTCCACCCTTAATCCCCCGGGATTAAGGGTTAAACCCTGCTCCCGTCTGACTTACGCATGACACGAAGGCTAGACTGACGTCCACCCTCCATGTGACACGTAAGTCAGACAAGGGATTCTCGATCCAGCCATCCTGAAAGTATTCGAACTTTTCCGTGTGCGCCAAACTACTGTGGATTTCAGTTGTGATGTCTCCATCTCTCTCGACCAACAGCCCGTGCCGCAACAACCTGGAGGGTATCGAAAACACGAAAAAGACTGTGAGTGGACAAAAATCAAGAATAAGTTTAAAAAAAGTTCATAAAACAAGTACATTTATACCCTTCATGCAAAACCTATGCATGAATATCAATTCAAGTTATGAAACCACTCATATCAAAAACCATTCAAGAAAATCCATTTGAAAATCCATATCAAAACCGTTATTCAAATCCAGGCCTCAGCCTCAAGTCACAAATCAATCTCAAATCCGAGAACTCAGTCCCAAAACTCATCAAATATGAATCAACCGGGACACTGCAAAAAACATCGGAAAACCAGTGAAAATATCAATCATACAAGTTTACTGGATCTCAAGTGCGCCCGAGTCTTTAAACTCAAAACACAATGCGCAAATAGCCAGGCCTTCCTGGGATATCCGAGTCTTTAAACTCAAAACACAATCACAGGCCTCCGGGGGGGGGGGGGGGGGTGGGTATCATATACGAGTCTTTAAACTCAAAGCCATACCGAGTCTTTAAACTCAAATCACATCAGTCCACAGCCCTCTCCCCCCCCCCCCCCCCCCCCCCCGCGTAAATCAATCCGAGTCTTTAAACTCAAAACCAGATCCAGTGGGTTTTTCTCTTTTTCCGGGTCTTTAAACCCAAAACCATTTTTCAACCAACAATGAAAACCACAGAAAATTCACAGTCGAATTCGCAACGATGATTTCGTAAGCCGACATCCGGAACCATCGTCCCGAACCCAAATCCAGGCCTTCCTTTCTGAGTCTCGAAAACCAAATCCGAAATATCAGAAACAGGGCTCCAAGCCCGAAATCACTTTTCCGAAATCCTTTTCAAATCATCGAAATCAAATCACATTTCAAATCCCGAAATCAAACCATTAAAACCATCGTCAAATCGCAAAATTAATCAAAACCTCATAAAACGTGAAATTCCGCAAGAGAAATCGCCAGGTTACTTCTGCTAGCGTATCTCCGACCCTATGGTCCATCCAGCAAGTAACACCAACACCAGCGCCAACGCACTAACCATTCCGGCCCTAAGCCGACATACGTCTTACCTCGCACAGCGTATCGAGCGACTAGCACCCTCAAACGCTGCTATCTAACCACCTCAAACGTACTATCACTATCGTATCCAGGTTGCTGACGGGCTGTTCCGCATCGAGACATCACATCCACAGTAGCATCACACCACCCAAGTCGACGAACCTACGACTCTGGGAACCAAACCTCGCGCAGAACACCCGAAACCTCGCTCTGATACCAATTGTCAGGTCCCACCCCTAAGCTCTAGTTCAATCCCTAGGGTCCCTAACAACTTCCTAGAGCTAATAGGACTAAAAAAATGAGTCAACAAACCACCAAACTTCACAACCATGAATTTGAACTAAAACTGGAAAACAGGGGAACCAGAGCTTACTCGTGTCTCTGCTCACCGATGTGTGTCTCAGGGTCCCCAAAATGCTCCTCTGGTCCTCTGAACACCACCCTAAATCCTAGATGGGACTGATTGATCAATACACGGCAGCACCACCACCTCAAATCCTTCTCAGTTTTCTACAATTCCTCACGGCCTCTGAGCCTCCCACTCACTCAAAAAACTCACCAGCTTCTCACTTCTCTCTGCTCACACTCACTTGGTTACCAGAACACACAAACATACTCTGCACTCGATCAAGTTTCCTCCCTGTTCTTCAGTCTCTGTTTTCCCTCTCACGATTGCACGGTGTAAACTCAACTCATTTTAAATAGAACCGTGTAAGTGGCTAGAAGCCACCAGAAAACAGCCAGGTGTCTCACACCTAATGGACCAGCCCAAAAATATCCCATAATCCCTGAACAAGTGTCCTAATCTGATTGGCACGCGTCCCAAGGTGCAAAAAGACCGAAATACCCCTAACTATACAAATTACGATTTTACCCCTTACTTCCTAGACCCGTATCTCACTCTTCTGTTGTCCGATGAAGGCCTGCCTCCTGTCATTGTACTTAGGACGATGAGATCTACCTAACGGTCCTTGGTCTACGTGTAAAAAACTTGTCGTGCGAAAAGTCAACTTTTCCCCCTTCGTTTAACCAATTTACGAAAGTGCCCTCAACCTTCTGAACTACGTCACGGTCATCGGTCAATATCCAATTGACCGCCCGAACTCAAAGTCAACTCTTTGCCCAAACTAGGGGCAAAATCGTCATTCCGTGCTAAACGTCCAAAAGTAACCAACGAAACACCGATCACCCTAGCTAATCCATCACTAATCACTTCGCTAATTCCCAACTCCCGAGACGGTTCGTTACAGTTTCCCATCTGCCTTCCATTAGTGGTGGCCCATGTCTGACGTCCCAGATGTCTAATCATAACATTCCTACTGCTTAGTCACCATACGGTCCGGTAGATCCGTATAATGACCCCTCGCAGGCAATGCACCGTGACTTCCCCAGTGTCCCAAACAGCTGGAAGAGACCATCATATATCATCATATCAAAATGGTATATGGAAAACAGTTTTACAAGTCATTTCAAAACATCTCAATGGGCCCTGCCCGAAATCTCTATAAAATATCACAAAACTATTTACGGTCCCCGACCCGAAATCACGTTTATGAAACATAGGGTCCCAGACCCGAAATTACATTTATGAAACATAGGGTCCTAGACCCAAAATCACATTTATAAAACTCAACTGGGTCTCATGCCCGATTTTATAAACCACTGAGCCCCCGGCCCGATCACAAGACTTAAAAGGGTCTCAGCTCGATTTCGTAAACCAACTGGGCCCCTGGCCCGATTACATAATTCAAATGGGTCTTATGCCCGAATTCTTCTTTCCAAAACCAAAACCATGCCATAGAACCATAATTGGACTCACAATCACATAGCCATAGCATAAACTCGTAAACCTCAAAAATCGTGTTAATACGGGATTACCTCAAAATACGTATCATCATATAAACCACTAGTGCCACAATCATCATCATAGAAAACACGTATGTAAAACATATAAAATAGTTATGCATGCATCACAGTTTAGAAAACAAAATTCACTCACAGACCGTCCTACGCTGCCGTGTAATGACACGGAAATTCAAAAAAGGAAAATTTGGAAAATTTGAAGAAAATGACAATTTTGCCCCTGGAATTGGGCGAACGGTTGACTTTTGGTACGAGCTGTCAAACGGACTTTGACCGATGACTGTGACATAGTTCGGGACGTCACGGGTTCATAAACAGGTGGCACGTCTGATTCCGACATTCGAGGAGAAAGTTGTGATGTTCGGAAGTTTAAGGGTAATTTGGTAAATTGGTTAAAAATGGGTCATTTGTTGAATTTTTTATTGGGGCCGTGTTTGGACTTTCCGTAAGTACCGTTGAATAGGGCTCGAGACACTGAATCCGTAGACAGGCGGCATGCGTCAATCGGAGGTCCAATGCGAAAGTTGCGGGTCTGCGAAGGCTAGGGTTATTTTGGTAATTATTGTTGCAGGGGTAAAATGGTAATTTAATCAGTACTAGCTGATTCAGCCATGTTAATGGTGTATTAGGCTGAGTTAAAGACACATGTACCTGCTATTTTGGATGAGGATTCATCATTTAGTGACATCTGTCACTTGGTGAGAGAGATTAGTGGCTTAAGTGATGATGGTGCAAGTGATTGGGCGGTGTGGATTTAAACTGAGAAAGAAAATCGTGTGTGTGCGTGTTTCCCCTCAACCAAAAAAAGAGCATGAACACAATTCATCATTGATCTAAGGTGACAATTGAATCCTTAGTCTGGGATTGTGAGAAATTAAATGGAATCCAAAGAGAAAAACGAAAGGATAGTGAAGGATGAATAATGGACTTCGAACCCAGTTGTACCCAGACTCAAAAACCCGAAAACCAAACCTTTATTAAATTTCGAATCTGGGTTTGTGTGATTAATTGGTGGAAACAAATGTTTGGGTGAGCTTATTGGACCTTAGAGGAGTTGAATGACACCAAAATCAAAGAGAATTGGAGAGGAATGAGCCCAGACAGACCCTGGTTTTAATTTGAAAATCTATCTTTGAGTTCGATTACTTGGAAGGAATTAAAGTTACAATGGGCATCGAAAACAAGTTCATAAGAGTCCCTCGAAGCTTTTAGATGGATCAATTGAAGAAAACTAAGTGGAATTGAAGAAGTTCGAAGAATGAACAGTGCTTAGGTAGCCTTCGAGTATTCATCTTCGAATCGAATAGATTGAGATAAGTATTGATATAATTGACATTACAGATCTCTAATTCAAGTTAAAATGATACTATTAGCTTAATCAATTGGAGAAATCGACTGGAAATTGACAGGATTGAATCGGGTCGAACACGTGGGTTGCAGACCCGTTTGACAGAGGAAATGGGTAAATAAGGTGAATAGTAACCGTTACTGTGCACGACGCGGGGGCTTCACGCGCAGCCGCTTGCGGCGGCGCGTAGGTACGAATTTCGAGGTGAGGTCAACATGAATTTTGTCCTATTTAATGTAACGAACATTTTGGCACTGGTTTCGAGGAAATTGGATATCGTTTCGATAGTGTTCTGAGTATCCAAAGTTTTAATATACGTTTAAAATAGGTATTTAAATCTCGGAAAAATTGGGGGAAATTATATGAGGTATATTGAGATGTTAGTAACCCTCGATAATGATTTTGGACAGGAATGGTGACTTCCAGAATTTACGGAAAAACGTGCAGCTCGGAAAGCGAGCGATATGGACCGTGTGTGAGTGTACTTTTGTTTTCGACCCAGAATGCATGCATATATGTTTAAATGCTTTATGATATGATTTGAAATGTTTTGGCATGATTAATGTTTCGATATGATGATTTATCGATTTTCTGGATTATTATATTGTTGGGCACGATTTTCTAGAAAACTGTGAAATTACTGTTTTGGCCGAAGGCCCGGGATTTGAGATTGGTTTTGACTCGGATTATGAGTCGGAAAATTGATTTGATGAAATTGTATTGTTTTTGGATATACTTCATGGATTTATGTGAAAATGGCAACCGAAGTTACGAGTTCACGGATTTGTGTGAAAATGATATTTTTTTGCTTGAGACCCAATTGGATAGTGATTTTGACTCGGATTTGGAGTCACATGTGAATATGATGAAATTGATGATTTTGATTTATAAAGTGAATTCTGGACACGGTTTTTATGATGGATTTGTGGATTTGTGGAACTTGCTTTGTGAAAGCTATGTTTCGGGCAGAGGCCCTATTGAAACGTTTTAATTTGATTTGAGATTTGAATGGTTTTAAAATGAGATTACTGGATTTGGTGACTGTTCCACATATGCCATCCTTTGTGATTTGATGGTCTCCTCCAGACGTCGTAGATCCTGGAGTAGTCACGATCCACTGTCTGGAGATGAGTAGCTCCGAGGGAGGCTCAGTCTCAGGGTGTGAGATTATAATGATATCCTCCAGACGTCATAGATCCTGGAGATGATATCACCCCAGACATCGGAGATCCTGGGTAGGCACTCGGACATGAGACACCCGAGTTTGCACGCGTTGCATTGATATCGTGATAGGTTACTTGGATATTGAGATTGGATATTGAGGATTGGTGGTTTGTGATTTATTGATATTTGTGTCCAGATACTTTATAGCTTGAACTGATTTGATAAACATGAGTTTTATGGACCATGGGAAAACATGTTTTTATTTTATCGGTCCACTGTTCATACTTAATTGATTTCATGCTATTACTCATGTTTTATGATATGCATGCATGTTTGTGAAACTGGAGGGTAAGAATATTTTGATAAATGTATTTCTAAAACTTTGTTTTGTCCACTCATACCTTTTCTGTTTTATTGACCCTGTGGCGTGATGATCGAGGCTATTCGGGGGGTGGAGGCATGAGCAAGCACAGGTACGGTTATCCCTTGTTTGGCAAGTGCTGAGGGTAATTTCGGAACTTCAGTTGACTTGTCAGACGGGAGCAGGACCGAGCACGGTTATCTATGTCCTTCGGGGACGGGTCCTGTCAAATTGTTATCAGAGCACTAGGTTGCTGATTCTGTTGCCACATCATGCCTCCGAAACGTAAACCTCGTGCGCAACCTAGTAGTGAGACGGGTATACGAGGGGATATGAGACCTCGTTATTGATCTCGGAATGAGATTGACCCTGGATTGGGGGGTCAGATTCTAATCAGTGTACACTGTGAATTACTAACTGGTAAACACAGATTTGTGTGGGTCCTAAGAATAAATGAGCCCATAGGCTAGAAAGGTAGCACAATTGGACAGATTGGACCCGGGATGAGATGATGCTCAATAAATTCCTTAAGTGGAATGTGTGTCTAACGAGTCTAGAATTTGGTGGGATATCCCTTAAGCCTTAGGAGTCGTATAAGATATGGCTCACCAGCGGTAATTGCTCGGTAACCGGGTATGCCAATGATAGCATGGATGATTGTTATGAGATTGGACTCAAAAGGAGTCACGATTGGACTAGAGAAGAGTCGAGACAAGAAAAAAAAAATGGGACTCAAAGTGAGTCAGGAAATTGGTTAGGACTAGAGATGAATCATGGTAATGTATCAGGGCTCGAGATGAGCCGTAAAGGTTGAAATATAACTATGGTTTTCGAAACGGCCGACCCTTGATTGAGGAATGTTTGACACCTGGAATGCCAAGGACTAGTATAAGGCCAGATATCGATGGATCATGAATTTATGGATTGGTATGTTTACTGGACTTGGATGGGTAGTGTCAATTTCACTTAGGGATTGAAAGTTCGGGCAGAGACCCAGAGTACACAGAGATTCGGGCTTCGGAGATGGTCCAGTGCAGTGGGACGCTAGTTGGGTCCACTGGGTGATAAAATTATAAGGTTAATTGTTCATGATTGTGAGTCGTCTGGTCACATCATAAAGAAAGGGTATATCGATAGACAAAGTGACAGAGGCACCAGTTGGGGTGCAATGGAGTAGGGATTGGCTCCTGCAATGATGGTTGATGTGACAGGCGAGGGAAGAGTTGGTAGGGCCCATGGTGGACCGTAGGGGCATGGTCAGTTGGGACCACATGCCCGAGGATTGCAGTTGCTAGCAGGAGGCCTGCGTGGCCTCTAGAGTGGTGACATGGTTGTACGTTTAACCAGGACGTATGTATTCGGTAGGTCCCCGACTATCCACTCTTCCATGTTTTGAGATTGTACATTGGACGGAAATGTACATGTCCATGATTGGTTAAGGTATGGCAGTCGGTGAGCCGACTAGAGCTACGGATGTGATAAAATTGATGATATTTATGTGGTAACCTTGGTAATGATATATTGTTAAATTGATGAGACATAAGGGGGGTAGACCTATCGATGTGAGGCTACCCAGGATGATAGGTGTTATTCGCTTAGTGACTAACCTAGGGTATTCTTGGACTTGGATGATTTGGATATAACCCTTGGAATGGATTGATTAATGACTCATGATACCTCTATCGCGTATGTCGATTAGAGGGTGATAGGTGGAGTTCAGGATTACCAGAGGTTGTATTTCAGGGAGACTCGAGGATGTTACCCTCTAGAATGATATTGAACCACACAATCGATGGACTGTTGGTATGAGATAATCAAGATTCACTAGTCAAATGTGTGGCATATGTGATTAGTGTATGAGATGCCTAGTGATGGCTGAAGATGTACGGATTTTTCAACATATTGCCTGATGTTTTGCTAGGATAAGAGGTTGAGTTGATAATGGAGATCATGTCGAATATACGAGTTGTTTCTCTGGCACTTTGGTATGTGGCACCTACGAAGTCATAAGGACTGAAGGTGCAAGTACAGGACTTGATAGATACTGGTTCGTTCGGTCGAGTGACGGCGTGGAGAACCCAGTGGTGTTAAAGAGGAAAAAGGAATGATGATCCGAGCTTACATGTCAATTAGGGATAACTTAACAAGGTAACGGTATGGGATAAGTATCCCTTATCATGAGTTACTGATTTGTGGTTCTGTTGGAACTATGTGATTATTGAGCCTATTGAGAGAGGCTAACATGGTGATGACTAATAGTCATGAGTAAAAGAGAAAAAAATATGATGTCCTGATTTGATGTGGCTAAGATTCGTCAATGGTGAGCCAATGGTGATGCCTTTCGATGGCAAAATGAATTGGTTATGTTTGTGAGTGATGAGTCAGGTATTCTGACCATATTTGGATGGTGTATGGTACCATGATTGATGATTGATTGGTGTACTCACATGTACAGATGGGCGTGTGATATACTGAACAGATGTAGTGAATGCCCTCAGAGAGAAAAATATATGGTTGGATAAGTGTTAGGTCTGGTCGACCAGAGTAGGTTTATGGAACATATCCGAACGGTCAGGATTAGTGTGAATCCCAGGAGAAACAAATGTATTGGTCAATGGAAAATAATTAAAGACTGTCACGTCATGAGGAACATAAGTTATTTTGAGATTGGATAGATACCACAGAGGATTAGAGAGAGGTTCTCTACAATGTGTTGCTAGTTATGGTGATTGACCCGGAAGGAGGTCAGAGTTATTAGAAATGAAAACTAAAATAGAATAATGAAAAAGTGGAGAAATAGTTACTTTTGTTCGATGTGACCCGAAAGGAGGTCAGACATATTACAAAGCGGAGCTTCAGTCATGCCTCCTCGATACACGTGTCGTAAGCCTCCCCAGGCTAATCACCGTCACCAGGACTCCCAAACCTGTCCAAATCACACTAGAGGGTTACCATCCTCTTCATTAACCTCTCACTAAAGCTCTGTAATTTTCTCGAATTTTAACTATTTTTAAACTCGTTCCTAAACCTTCAGACGTCCCGACCAATATCGAAACGGTGTCCGATCGACACGAAACCAGTCCGAAAATGTTCGTTACATCGAATAGATTAATTTACAAGTTGAACACTTCCGACAAATCGATCCGGCCGGTTCTCTGCCAATATCCAACCATTTTCCATTTTTTTTAATTCCAAAAGGTTCCTAATATCTTTCCCTATCGATTTACCTCCTTAAAACTGAAGATAAACAATCAAAACAAACCTCCAAAGATCGACCATGGCGACTGTCCCTGCAATTAACTTCTGCCGTCGTTTCTGGCCACTCCAGTCCTTGAGTCCGGCACTAGTCGACTCCCCTGAGTCCTAGGAACACGACCCAATCATCAGCCCTGATCTAAAAACCTTAAAAACCAACTTTCAAAATTCAACCCGAAAACATACGGTTTTTGTGATCTGCAGCCACCGTTCACGACGGCTCGAATAGTGAGCACCACCGTCTTCCTCTCATCTCACTCTCCCATCCTTATTTACAGTCCAAAGGCTTTAGGTGAGGTTTGGAGGGGTTGTGACTGGGTTGATGTTCGGGTGTTTGGAAGAAAATGGAGAAGAAATGAAGCTGATGCGCGGGGGAGGGAGAGAGAAATGTGATAAATTTTTTAAAATAATATAAGATATAATAATTAAATAATCCCCCAATCAAACAAGATCCTTGAATTAGGGAAGGCCACCCATGGGATAAGTGACACCTGTTACTCATCCAAGGGCCTCACACAAAATATCAGCCATAATGGATTAAAATAATATTTAATACGAATTCCGAGACGTAAATCCTCGATTTCGCTCCTATGACCATAACTTCTCCGTTCGACGTCCGATTTTGACGTGCCGCCTGTCTACGGAATCGTATCAACCGGATCTACGTAACGGTCCTTGGCCCTCGGTCATCAGACCTCCCGGGTCAACAGTCAGTATTTTTCCCAAGACTAGGGGCAAAACGGTCATTTTACACCGTCCGTCCGATTTCTCTCAACTAATCCCCGATTAGTCATTCTAAACCATAATTAATTAATATATAATCCCGATATTCGGGACAGGTCGTTACAATATCAGCAGGCTGCTCAAAACCAGAAACATAGCGGACATCATTGGCTTTGCACAAAACAAGCTCACCGACAAAATGATAGTCAATCTCCACATGCTTAGTGCGAGCATGAAAAATAAGGTTGGATGCTAAGGCAATAGAGGAAGTATTGTCACACCAGAGAGTAGGGGTAAAGAGCAAACCAAAACCAAGATTAGTAAGAACCTTGCAAATCTGTGATCTCAGCAGCGGTGACAACAAATGAACGATATTGAGCCTCTATTGAAGACCTGAACACAGTAGGCTGCTTTTTGGAGCTCCAGCTAAGAAGATTCCAACCGAAGTACACCAAGTAACCAGAAGTGGAGCGTCGATTAACAGGACAACCTAGCCAATCAGAATAAGAGAACACAGTGAGGTGGATGGCACTGTTCCTAAAGAGCAATCCATCAGTGAGACTGCCCTTGAGATAGCGCAGAATACGCTTCACTACCGGCAAATGATGTTCCCTGAGAGGGTGCATAAATTGACAGACCTAATTGATAGTAAAGGAAATATCAAGGCGGGTCTAAATGAGATACTGCAGGCCACCCACCAAATATCGATAGTGAGTAGGATCTACCATTAAGAGGCCAATGACATCCAACTTCGCAGAAAAAGATGGGGTGGAACACGACTTCGCACCGTCCATCTTGCCCTTGATGAGAAGGTCCATGGCATACTTAGCCTGATGAAGAAGCAGAACGATGAACCTCCAGACCCAGAAAGTAGTGTAGGGGACCAAGATCCTTGATGGGAAAAAGAGAACATAATTGCTGAATCATGGTATTGTAGGCAGAAGTACAGGGGCTAATGGAAATGATGTCATCAACATACACCAAAACAATAACTAAGGAGGGATATTGTTGCACAAACAACGCAGTATTAGAGGGAGAGGCAGTGAAACCAAGAGAGAGCAAAAAGGAGTGAATGCGATCATACTAGGGCCAGGGAACCTATTTGAGACCATAAAGGGATCGATGAAGTTCTCATACATATGTAGGGAAAGAGGCATCAATTAATCCAGGAGGTTGCTGCATATAAACCTCCTCCAGGAGGTTGCCATGTAAGAAGGCATTGCTAATATCCAATTGGTTCAAAAATCAATCATGAAAGGCAGCAAGAGAAAGAATAATATGATTGGTAACGGGCTTGGCAACGTGACTAAAGGTTTCAGTGTAATCAAGACCTTCATGTTGATGAAATCCGTTTGCTACAAGGCGAGCCTTGTAGCGATCAATAGTGCCATCAGGGGTACGTTTTATGCAAAAAACCCATTTACACCCAACTAGATTCTGAGAAGGGGAAAGCATGAACAAGGGTCCAAGTGTTTATTTGCTTGAGAGTATCAAATTCCAGCTGTATTTCAGCTTGCCAGTGAGAGAACTTTGTGGCTTGATGATAGGTGGTGGGAACAAAGGCAGTGGAACAAGTGAGGGAAGAGGGAAGAGGATGTTTAGTGGCAATGAAGGCTTTGGGCTTGGTGATCCCAGATTTGGACCTGGTTTGCATAGAGTGAGTAGGAACAGAAGGTGGAGGAGGGGATGGGCGTGATGGTAGGGATGGGGATGGGGATGAGGGTGGTGGAACCAGAAAGGGAGGAGAAGGAGAGGCAACAACAAGTGAAGGGAAATCGGGGGGAATAGGAAAACTAAGGGAGAAACTCTTGGAGGATTGAGGAGAATGAGTGGGAGAAGAGGTAGGCAATGGAGAAAGATGATGAAAAGAAAAAGAGGTTTCATTGAAAGTGATATGACGGGAGATGTAGACTCGATTGGAAGAAGGATCAAGGCATTTGTATCCCTTATGCTGAAGGCTACAACCAAGGAATACACTTTTTGTACTCTTCGGGTAAAGCATGGTGGAAGCATAAGGATTGAGCCAAGGAAATCATAAGCATCCAAAGACCTTAAGGGTGGTATAGGGTAGAGGATGATGAAATAGACGCTGCTAGGGTGAAATTGTAGAGGGAAGAATCAGAAGTCTATTTATGAGATAGATATAGGTAGAGAAGGCCTCAACCCAAAAACGATAAGGAACTTTGGAAAAGGCAAGAAGGGTACCAGTAGTTTCCACGAGGTTCCTGTGCTTCCGCTCAGCACACCCATTCTGTTCAGGGGTATGGGGACAGTTAAACTGATGAAGAATACCATGAGTAGCAAGAAAATCTCGAAATAGATGACTAGTGTATTCATCCTTTGAATTAGAATGCAAGGTCTTAAGCTTAACATCAAGGAGGTTTTCAACATAGATTTTAAAGGATTTGAAAATAGAAAAGACATCATATTTGGAACACAAAAGATAAAACCAAGTGTATTTACTGAAATCATCCACAAAGATTACATAGTAAAGAAAACCTAAGATAGAAGGAAGGGGAGCAGAACCTCATACATCAGAGTGAACAAGTGCTAAAGGGGTCGTGGTCGTTCATGTAGCAGAAGAAAATGAGAGCTTGCTATTATTAACTAAGGGACAAGAAGAGAAACGAAGGAACACTCTTAGGTTCGGTGATCGTGAGAGAGTGTTAGAGACATGGTTGATGTAGAACATTAAAAGAAAGGTGGCCCAGACGATGGTGCTAGATGCTGGTGGGTGCTTTGGAAGTGACCAAAGCATATTGAGAAGTGAGAGGGGCAGAGTGGGCATTGAAGACATAACGTCCATGCTTAGTAGGGCCCTGAAAAACGTCCTCCCCGTGAAGAGGTCCTTAATCACAAAACAGGACAGATAGAAAGTTAAGGAATAAGAATTATCGTTTGTGAATCAATAGACAGAGAAACGATTATAGGCTAGATGAGGGACATGAAGTACATTGGTGAGTTTAAAGGAATTAGAAGAAGAGCGTAAAGTAGAAGAGCTAGAGTTGAGAATGGGCAAACCTTTGCCATCACCCATGTAAACCTGCTACTAGTTAGTATAGGAAGTAAGAGAATCAAAGAGATTATAGTCACCAGCCATGTGCGAGCTTGCACCAGCGACAGCAATCCAAGGAGAGAAGGATGTGACAGCGGAGGCATCAACCATGGCTGTGACACCCCGGAAATTCGAAGATTTGAATATTGTAATTTAATGTATGAATTGACGTTTTTACCCTTATGAATGGTATGGCCAAATTGTTGACTTTTTGATTGGTGGGTCAAATGGACTTTGTCCAATGACCGTGACGTAGTTCGGACGTCACGAGTCCATAGACAGGTGGCACATCCAATTCGAACGAGCAGAGAAAAAGTTATGACTATCGGGAGTTCAGGGGCATTACCGTAATTTGGACTTTAGGGGGGAAAATGTTGACTTTCCGTTTGGCAAAAAATTTTCACAAGACTCAAGGACCGTTAGGTAGGTCTCGATGCCTTGAGTTCGTAGATAGGCGGCACGCCGAAATCGGACATCATATGGCTGAATTACGGGTCTAGGAAGTGAGGGGCAGTTTGGTAATTATTTGAAACAGGGGCATTTTGGTCTTTTTGCCCTGGTTACTGTAGCAACCGCGGGGGAACCATGGACGGCACCACCATGTGCGGTGGTTCAGTGTACAACTGATTATGCAAGTGTGTTCTGGAAAGGAAGGCGTGTCTGATGCTTTAGAACGTGGGCTGAACCATCCACCCTACACTGTCGAATTGATTAATGAAATTCGAAGCTTTTTCGGGGAACAAAATTCAGTGGACAGTGAGGCTTCCACGAGCCTCTGGGACAGCTTGAGATGTTTTAAACTGATTAAGTAATGGGTAAGCTTCATTCTGCTGTTGAAGGAACTGAAAATGGGAGAGGAAAACCAGAGAAACCATTTCGGGAAAAATTGGAGGGAAAATCGGGTTTTGATTTCTGGTGATTGTTGGACCAAACCAAGGCCTGGTTTAGTCTTTTGGGAGTGTTTGGAACTCAACCACATCGAAATCGAAGGCCATCAGCCACAGGTGAGCTGGGACGGTGACTGCTGTTTTTAGAGAAATCGCAGAGCTTGGGACGACAACCTTCAGGTACTTTCAGACACAATTGATTGTTCATTTTGGTTCGTTTTGATCCTATTATGCTCCCTGTGAAGTTAATTGGACAATGGGTTTGAAACCAGGGAGTTCTGGTGATTGACCCGTTTGGTTGATCACGGGTCGAGGGTCCATTTAAGGGACCAGTGAGGCTAATTTTTTACTCAGAACCTAAATTGGATAGTTAATGAACATGTTAGGATCAAATACGAGTGAAATCGAGTGGAAATTGAGGGTCAATTAACCGGGTCAAGCCGCGGGTGGCAGGCTGGTATTACAGACAAACGGGTGAAGGTGGTGACACTGTAGCTACAGTGTCAAGCGCGGGACTTTCACGCATAGCCACTTTGGGCGGCGTGTGAGGGCGCGTTGAGCATTATATCCGATCACGATCAACATGATTTTTGTTCCTCTCATTATTCTGAACATTTTTGGTGAATTAACCATGTTGATCTGAGATAGTTTTGATGGGTCAGTTTAGGGTCGGTTGCCTCGGGAAACGTGTTGGACGGCTTCCCCGAGCCGGTTTCTATTTCGGACTTCTTAGTTAAATGTTTAAGACTTGTAGTGACCCTTACATGTGATTTGGACTGACAGGAATTGTACGATAATCCCGGTACAAGTTCGTACGCGCAGGTTCACCGCAGGATCGTACTGTGAGTGGGCCCGATTTCATTAAACCCTTGCATGCTTAAATGTTTTCTGATTTACTTATATGTTCACATGCTGGAATCAAAAAATGGTTTTGATGATATTGAAATTTCGGTTATGGCACGTTTCACGATATTTGGGCATGAGACCCGTCTGATGAAACGTAACGATCGGTTCAGATTTTATCTATGTATACATATATGTTTTGCGAGTGGATATCAATAAAATGTATTTGGTACTGCACTGTATAGATCCATTCTTATGATACTGTCTCCTCCGGACGAGGTACCCCGGAGTGGTCACGGACGTCTAGAACGTCAAGCGTCTATGACGCTAAGCATCGGGGATGCTGTACCCGAACGGGGTTCGGGGATTGAACTCGGAATTGAGACCAGAGTGGCACGCGTAGCCTTGAGAATGTGACCTTATTGGACGTCAGGGACGTTAGACATCGGGGATGTCAAGATCAGAGCGTATAGTGCAGTGGCTAAAATTATGTTTATGGTTTTATTACATTCCTTATGGTTCATATTATATGATTAATGATTTTAAATAATGCTGCATGCATGTTTGGAAAACGGAGGGGTAAATTATATGTTTTACTTACTAAACGATTTTATAAACTTGAGTTTCGGCCCACTCACCCTTATTGTTTTGGTAACCCCTCCATGTCGTGCTAATGAGGTAGAGGTGGAACCTGAGGCTGAGGCATAGATCCACTTCTGCGTACCTGAACCCCTGTTGGGTGGTGTACCCACAGGTTTATGTTAGAGTCGTGCTCGCAACTTGTAGTTTGGATTTCATCCCTTGTCAGACATCTGTTTATTTCGGTTTTGGTGTAAAACTTTAATTTGGTTTTTATGCATTTGAACGTTTAAGGTTAAAATTGGAACATTATTTTGGGTGTCAGACGGGAGCAGGGCACGTCCCCATGTGGTCCCAGAGAGGATCGGGGCGGGTCCTGTCAGCTTGGTATCAGAGCACTAGGTTGTGGTCAGCATGCTAGGCTAGCGATTAGTACTAGTTACTTTTCGAGTTTAAGAATAATGTTAACTGATCTATGCCTCTTGACAGTTGGTTATGCCTCCAAGAAGGATTCTCCATACACGAACTGACGAGGATCTGGAAAGGGAAATGGAATGCGCAAGCATTGAGCGGGCTCAACGTCTGGGAGCCACACCTTTCAACGGGGGATCGAACCCCGAAGATGCTCATGATTGGATCACCAAATGGAAAAGGATCTTCACGGTGATGCACTGCCCTCCGGGCGAACGGGTAACTTTGGCGGCCTTCTTGCTGGAAGGAGGAGCCTACCAGTGGTGGCACGGCCTCGAAATGTCTGGATGGTCTGTCCATACCACTACTTGGGAAGCTTTTCGTTCCCGATTTCTGGACCAGTACTACCCGCGATCATTTCGCGCAGCACAGGAGGCTGAGTTCCTGCGGCTGGAGTAGGGGGATATATCCGTTACGGACTACGAGCAGACTTTCGGAAAACTATCCCGGTTCGCTGCATCATTCTTGAGCACGGAAGAGGACAAATGCCAAAGGTTCGAGCTTGGACTCCGAGGGGAGATCCGGGCAAGTGTGACTGCTGCTACTCATGCTTCACTGAGAGATATGGTCGACGCTGCGGTGCGTGTCGAGGCCAGTCTGGCGGCACACCAGACACGATAGCCTTCGGGCGAGGGGCGACGTCAGGATCGCCCACACCGTGGGCCATCAGGTCAGAAGAATAACAAGGGAGGGGGCTACAGGGGAGCACCCTCATCCTTTAAAGGTCGTGGCTGGTTAGGTCGACGCGGAGGCTCTTAGGGCAGAGGATTAGGATACAACTCTGGGCAGCGTTCATCTTGGATCGGTGCTTCTGGTGGGCATTCGGACAGGCCGAGGCCAGTAACCTGTTTTGCTTGCGGAGAGGAGGGCCACTATGCCTGTGATTGCCCGCTGTTGTCCAAGAGCAACGACACTGGGCGCTCTAGTGTGGTGCAGAGCACGGCTTCCCACACTAACGGAGGTCGCGGTCAGGGAGTTGACCGTGGTGCTGGGCGTGGCGCGCGCGGGCGCGAACGGAACGGAGGGCCAAGGGCCCAAGTGTTTGCAATGACCCAGCAGCAGGCGAGAACTGCCCCAGGCGTGGTTACAGGTACACTACATATCTTAAACCTTCTTGTACGTGTGTTGATGGATGCAGGGGCCACACATTCTTTTATTTCGAAGAGTTGTGCTAGTATGCTTGATTGTGTGGTATCAGCCTTAGATTGTGAAATGGGTGTTGGCACCCCGATGGGCATCGTGTACCTTGTGAATCAGGTGATTCGGAGGTGCCCGGTGAGAATTGAGGATGTGGATTTACCAGCGGATTTAATTATTCTGGATATCCACGACTTCGATGTAATCCTCGGGATGGATTAGCTGTCGGAGCATGGGTCGCTCATCGATTGCTGTAGCAAGCAAGTGATTCTATGAAGCCCGGGTTTGCCGGAGGTTACCTTCCAAAGGGAGCATGACGGTTCACCTCCTGGAGTGATTTCTTCACTTACTGCTACCAAACTTCTACGGAAGGGATGCCAGGGTTATCTGGCGCATGTCGTGTCGGATAAGGGTGATACTCCGGGTATCGACGAGATACCGGTGGTACGTGAGTTTCCGGATGTGTTCCCGGAAGACTTACCTGGGTTACCACCATCGCGGGAGGTCGAGTTTACAATTGAACTACTCCCCGGTACCCGACCTATATCGCAGGCACCATACCGGATGGCGCCGGTCGAGTTACGAGAACTCAAAACTCAATTGCAGGAGTTGGTGGATTTGGGATACGTCCGACCGAGCACTTCACCGTGGGGAGCACCGGTGTTGTTCGTAAAGAAGAAGGAGGGGAGTCTCCGTTTGTGCATTGACTATCGGCAACTCAACAAGGTGACACTGAGGAACCAGTATCCTCTACCCAGGATCGATGATCTTTTTGACCAGTTCGGGGAGCACAGTGCTTCTCGAAGATTGATTTGCGGTCTAGGTATCACCAACTGAGGATTTCGGAGGAGGATATTCCGAAAACTGCTTTTCGAACCCGTTACGGACACTATGAGTTCCTAGTGATGTCGTTCGGCTTGACGAATGCTCCAGCAGCCTTCATGGATCTGATGAACCGAGTTTTTCGACCCTACTTGGATAAGTTCGTGATTGTGTTCATCGATGATATCTTGGTGTACTCGAGGAGTGCCCGAGCACATGAGGAACATCTACAGTTGGTGTTGGAGAAACTGAGACATGAACAGTTGTACGCCAAGCTGAGCAAGTGTCAGTTTTGGCTGAGCAGTATTGGTTTTCTGGGACATGTGATATCAACGGATGGGATTAGCGTGGATCCCCAGAAAACGGAAGCGGTGACCAACTGGGCTAGACCGACAACAGTAACGGAAGTGAGGAGTTTTGGCGGGTTAGCAGGTTACTACTGGAGATTCGTGAAGGGTTTCTCCAAAATTGCTGCACCATTGACTCGTCTGACTCGGAAGGGAGAGAAGTTTATTTGGGACGAGCAGTGTGATCGGAGTTTTCAAGAATTGAAGGATCGATTTACCACTGCACCTGTCCTTGCATTGCCGGATGACAGTGGAGAATTCGTGGTCTTTAGTGACGCATCACTACAAGGTTTGGGCTGCGTGTTGATGCGGACTAGCAAGGTTATCGCCTACACATCCCGGCAGCTAAAGACTCATGAGTTGAACTACCCAACCCATGATTGGTAGTTGGCAGCTGTGGTTCATGCCCTAAAAATCGGGAGACATTACTTATTCGGTGCAACGTGCCGGATATACACCGACCACCAGAGTCTGAAGTACTTATTCACTCAAAAGGAGCTTAACATGAGACAACGGAGATGGTTGGAGTTGCTGAAGGATTATGACTGTACGATCGAGTACCATCCGGGTAAGGCCAATATGGTGGCTGATGCACTCAGCAGGAAGTCAGCAGGATATGTTGCACACCTAGGGATGGTGTATCTTCCTTTGCTGGTGGAACTCCGGAAGGCGGGTGTTATTTTGGGTACGGATGAGCATGGAGCTTTGTTGGCCAGCTTCCATGTACGACCTGTACTGATTGATCGGATCATCGAGGCACAACTTCAGGATCCGATACTCTGTATCTACAGAATTGAGGTCGATGCGGATGGGAGACAGGATTTTACCATCCGGGATGATGGAGCACTTGTGAGGTTGGGCCGTTTGTGTGTACCTGCAGTGGTAGAGTTTCAGGCCGAGATTCTTGAGGAGGCCCATAGTTCGGCCTATGCTATGCATCCGGGAGATACAAAGATGTACCGTACCCTCCGGAACCATTATTGGTGGCCAGGAATGAAGAAGGATATTGCTGAATTCGTGAGCAGATGCTTAACCTGTCAGCAGGTTAAGGCGGAACGGCAGAGACCGTATGGGGCTATGCAGCCACTTCCGATTCCCGAGTGGAAGTGGGATCACATCACCATGGACTTCGTCTTTAAGTTACCAAGGACTCAGAGTGGAGTTGACGGAGTATGGGTGATTGTGGACCGGTTAACCAAGTCAGCCCATTTTCTGCCAGTTCAGGAGACTTATAAACCTAACCGACTGGCTCAATTGTTTGTGAAGGAAATCATACGATTGCATGGTATGCCGGAATCGATCGTGTCCGATCGTGATCCGCGTTTCACTTCCAGGTTCTGGCGGAGTTTGCAAGCTACCTTGGGAACAACCCTACGTTTCAGTACTGCGTTCCATCCACAGACCGATGGACAGTCTGAACGGACCATTCAGACCCTGGAGGACATGATGAGGTCATGTGTGCTACAGTTTCAGGATTCTTGGGATACTCATTTGCCATTGATAGAATTCGCTTACAACAACATCTATCAGACAAGCATCGGGATGGCACCTTATGAGGCACTGTATGGTCGACAGTGCAGGACACCTATCTGCTGGATGGAGATAGGGGAGCGAGCGGCGGTAGGGCCAGAATTGATGGACTTAACCCTGGAAACTGTTCGGGTTATCAAGGAGAGATTGAGGGCGGCACAGGATCGCCAAAAGAGTTATGCCGATCGACGGATTCGAGACTTGGAATTTGAAGTGGGAGATTTTGTCTTCCTGAAGTTATCTCCGTGGAAAGGGATTATCCGATTTGGTCGACGGGGGAAACTGAGTCCGCGTTTTATCGGACCATATGAGATCATGGAGAGAATTGGCAGGGTTGCATACAGATTGGCACTACCTCCAGAACTTTCTAGAGTTCATGATGTCTTTCATGTATCGATGCTGCGGAAGTACGTACATGATGCTTCTCATGTACTGGAGGATCAACCTATCGAACTCCGAGGGGATTTGAGCTTTGAGGAACAACCAGTGCAGATTTTGGATCGGAAGGACAAGGTACTACGTCGGAAGACGATCCCTCTCGTGAAGATTCTCTGGAGAAACCAGAATGTGGAAGAAGCCACATGGGAGCCTGAGGCACAGATGCGAGAACAATTTCCTCATTTGTTTCTTTGAAATTTTGGGACGAAATTTCTTAAGGGGAGAAGGTTGTAACACCCCGGAAATTCGAAGATTTGAATATTGTAATTTAATGTATGAATTGACGTTTTTACCCTTATCAATGGTATGGCCAAATTGTTGACTTTTTGATTGGTGGGTCAAATTGACTTTGACCAATGACCGTGACGTAGTTCTGGACGTCACGAGTCCATAGACAGGTGGCACGTCCAATTCGGACGAGCAGGGAAAAAGTTATGACTATCGGAAGTTCAGGGGCATTACCATAATTTGGACTTTAGGGGGGAAATGTTGACGTTCCGTTTGGCAACAAATTTTCACATGACTCAAGGACCGTTAGGTAGGTCTCGATGCCCTGAGTTCGTAGACAGGCGGCACGCCGAAATCGGACTTCGTATGGCTGAATTACGGGTCTAGGAAGTGAGGGGCAGTTTGGTAATTATTTGAACCAGGGGCATTTCGGCCTTTTTGCCCTGGTTACTGTAGCAACCGCGGGGGAACCATGGACGGCACCACCATGTGCGGTGGTTCAGTGTACAATTGATTATGCAAGTGTGTGCTGGAAAGGAAGGCGTGTCTGATGCTTTAGAACGTGGGCTGAACCATCCACCCTACACTGTCGAATTGATTAATGAAATTCGAAGCTTTTTCAGGGAACAAAATTCAGTGGACAGTGAGGCTTCCACGAGCCTCTGGGAAAGCTTGAGATGTTTTAAACTGATTAAGTAATGGGTAAGCTTCATTCTGCTGTTGAAGGAACTGAAAATTGGAGAGGAAAACCAGAGAAACCATTTCGGGAAAAATTGGAGGGAAAATCGGGTTTTGATTTCTGGTGATTGTTGGACCAAACCAAGGCATGGTTTAGTCTTCTGGGAGTGTTTGGAACTCAACCACATCGAAATCGAAGGCCATCAGCCACAGGTGAGCTGGGACGGTGACTGCTGTTTTCAGAGAAATCGCAGAGCTTGGGACGACAACCTTCAGGTACTTTCAGACACAATTGATTGTTCATTTTGGTTCGTTTTGATCCTACTATGCTCCCTGTGAAGTTAATTGGACAATGGGTTTGAAACCAGGGAGTTCTGGTGATTGACCCGTTTGGTTGATCACGGGTCGAGGGTCCATTTAAGGGACCAGTGAGGCTAATTTTTTACTCAGAACCTAAATTGGATAGTTAATGAACATGTTAGGATCAAATACGAGTGAAATCGAGTGGAAATTGAGGGTCAATTAACCGGGTCAAGCCACGGGTGGCAGGCCCGTATTACAGACAAACGGGTGAAGGTGGTGACACTGTAGCTACAGTGTCAGGCGCGTGACTTTCACGCGCAGCCACTTTGGGCAGCGCGTGAGGGCGCGTTGAGCCTTATCTCCGATCACGATCAACATGACTTTTGTTCCTCTCATCATTCTGAACATTTTTGGTGAATTAACCATGTTGATCTGAGATAGTTTTGATGGGTCAGTTTAGGGCCAGTTTCCTCGGGAAACGTGTTGGACGGCTTCCTCGAGCCGGTTTCTATTTCAGACTTCTTGGTTAAATGTTTAAGACTTGTAGTGACCCTTACATGTGATTTTGACTGACAGGAATTGTACGATAATCCCGGTACAAGTTCGTACGCGCAGGTTCACCGCAAGATCGTACTGTGAGTGGGCCCGATTTCATTAAACCCTTGCATGCTTAAATATTTTCTGATTTACTTATATGTTCATATGCTGGAATCAAGAAATGGTTTTGATGATATTGAAATTTCGGTTATGGCACGTTTCACGATATTTGGGCATGAGACCCGTCTGATGAAAAGTAACGATCGGTTCAGATTTTATCTATGCATACATATATGTTTTGCATGTGGATATCAATAAAATGTATTTGGTACTGCACTGTATAGATCCATTCTTATGATACTGTCTCCTCCGGACGAGGTACCCCGGAGTGGTCACGGACGTCTAGAACGTCAAGCGTCTATGACGCTAAGCATCGGGGATGCTGTACCCGAACGGGGTTCGGGGATTGAACTCGGAATTGAGACCTGAGTGGCACGCGTAGCCTTGAGACTGTGACCTTATTGGACGTCAGGGACGTCAGACATCGGGGATGTCAAGATCGGAGCGTATAGTGCAGTGGCTAAAATTATGCTTATGGTTTTATTACATGCCTTATGGTTCATATTATATGATTAATGATTTTAAATAATGCTGCATGCATGTTTGGAAAACGGAGGGGTAAATTATATGTTTTACTTACTAAACGATTTTATAAACTTGAGTTTCGGCCCACTCACCCTTATTGTTTTGGTAACCCCTCCAGGTCGTGCTAATGAGGTAGAGGAGGAACCTGAGGCTGAGGCATAGATCCACTTCTGCGTACCTGAACCCCTGTTGGGTGGTGTACCCGCAGGTTTATGTTAGAGTCGTGCTCGCAACTTGTAGTTTGGATTTCATCCCTTGTCTGACATCTGTTTATTTCGGTTTTGGTGTAAAACTTTAATTTGGTTTTTATGCATTTGAACGTTTAAGGTTAAAATTGGAACATTATTTTGGGTGTCAGACAGGAGCAGGGCACGTCCCCATGTGGTCCCAGAGAGGATCGGGGCGGGTCTTGTCAATGGCAGTGAGGCAAGTAGGAGGAATGCGACTAGCAAACGCATAATTTATGCGATTGTGACAATCAATGTCAGGACCCGTCCCAATCCCCCCGAGATTAACGTGGGATACGCCTGATCCCGTCTGACACGGAGTGTCAGACTAGGGAAATTTCCGATTCAGCATGCTCGGAGCTTCAGAGTACGCCAGGATCCGGAGGAGGAGTATGATGTCTCGGTCTCTACTACAGCCCACATCTGCGATCAATCTGAAGGGTATTCAAAACATTAAAAGCTGTGAGTGGACAAAACAAATAATTTATTAAAACATTTTCACAAAAGAGACATTTATACCCTTCACTAAAAAGCATGCATGCATTCGAAAACCATTTACCAACCCACTAGGGCCTTGGCCCAAAATCGAAAATGAAACCAATCATACGGGCCACTGCCCAAATCCATGTGGGACTCAGCCCAAAACCAGTATATATCGTATATCATATACATAAATTATACTACTAATCCTGTCACGGTTTCTAAAGCTTCGCGCGAGCTACCCGGGGTCTCAAATTCCAAGTCTCCCCAGGGTCCACCCAGGTCAATGTCCGTAGATCAATGACCCTCCTTGGGGGTTATAATCCATAAGCCTTCCTGAGAGTAAGGTAGCCAACGGGGGCGACTCCACTCAGTTAGTGCTCCGTTACTACTCCGGGGTCCACCTAGACCAACGACCCTCCCCGGAGGAGACAATCCAAATAAAGGAAGGTATATGAATATATATATATATATCGTAAACATTCTTAAAACCTTTCAAGGGATTCATGCCCGGTCCCCATAAACCTTCATGACCAGAAAATCCATTTAGGGTCCCCGACCCGAAATCATAAACATAAACCAATTGGGCCTTGTGCCTGAACTCATGACTCAACTGGGCATCGTGCCAGACATCTCAAGGTCAGCCACGATTTCGATCCATGTGATGTGTGCCACCATCCGTCCAGGACAGCCCTCAATCCTGGTATGTCACAGTGAACGAATCAACCGACGTGACCACCTCTAGATCATGGTGCACTCATCACCGATCGATATCCTGAACCGAAAACACTCCGAAGTCGAGCCTCCAGTGGCTGCTTGACCACGAAACGTGCATCGTGACCTCTCCGAAAAGAACACATCCCAGTTCGGAGGCGAGAGTTGTATCATTCGTCGCCGTGCACATAGCACTCGCAGCGACCACGACTCAGACCCGTAGGTCATCAATAGGGCCATATGTCCGAGACAAACCCAAATGGGTCTCATGCCCGAGTTTACCTTGTTTCTAAATCCAAAATCATTTCATTTTAAACCAACATAGAAAGCACAAATACGTATAAGCAATGTATAAGGCCCTCGAAATACATGCAAATACATGAACACACACAAATGCACTCATGGCATCACAAAACATATTCACAAAATCATTTAAAATATTTATGCATGAATCAATTTAGAAAAACAAAGTCCACTCACAGACCGTCTGAGTTGCTGCCTCGATACGCGTGCCATTCAGCTCTCTCGGTCCAATCACCTTCATCGGGACTCCCAAACTTGTCGAAATCACTTTAGAGGGTTACTAACAACCTTATTAACCCTCATTGAAGCCCCGTAATTTTTCTAAATTTTTAACTATTTTTTAAACTTGATTCTAAACCTTCGGACGTCCCGAACAATATCGAGACGGTGTCCGATCGACAAGAAACCAGTCCCAAAATATTCGTTACATCGAATAGCTAATTTCACATGTTGGAAGCTTCCCCAAAAGTGGCCTCACGCACCACCACGAGCGGCCTGAAGTCCCTGTGTGTGAAGCCCCCACACCGTAACAGTGTCATCTTCAAGCTCCGGCCAGGCCGGTCCGAGCAGACCAGTCTGGTCCGCCTGTAACCCGGTTTGCCTGGACTGGCATGACCGGTCCAAGGCCATATCTTCTTTGTTTTTCATCCTTTTTTATCCATTCCAACTCCTATAGCTTCCTATCAACAATTTCTAGCTAACCATGTCCTCAAAACCTAGAACCCAAGCCTAAAACCTATTGGTTCTAAAACCCATTTAGAATCAAAACTTCCATTCGATGTTCAGGGCACTTCTAGGGGTACAACCTTCAACTAAGGGTTCTAATAGGTTCCTGGGATCCCTAAGAATAGATTGGGAGGATTAGTTTGGGCTAACTTGGCCGGAAATGGAATTCGGTGGGTAGCCACCGAAAACACTCTAGGCGCCGTTCCGGGCTTTCTCAGCCATCCCCAGCCTCCAAAACTACCTCCTAGACCTCCTACCAATCCCATAAACCCATCCTAAGCAACATCTAAGCTCCCTAACATCCAAAACCCGAATTTAGAATTCAAAATGTACAGGGGGTTCGGGGTTTGGATTTGGGTTCACTGGGTTTGGGTTTTGGTCGATCGAATGAACATAGAGGGGGGGGAGTGGTTGCATGTGTCTGTGTAAGGGAAGCAATGGATGGGTGACACTTGTCACTCATCCATTGGGCCTGTGGAAAAGATCTAGGCCCCACTCAAGACAAAAGTCCACTTTTTCCTCGTATAACGTACCACTATAAATAGTACCTCAAAACTTCCGTGAACCGTAACTTTCTCGTCGAACGTCCAAATTCGACGTGTCACCTGTCTACAGACTCGTATCGACCCGATCTACGTAATGGTCCTTGACCCTCGGCCATCAGACCTCCTGGGTCAAAAGTCAACCTTTTACCCTCGCTTAGGGGCAAAATCGTAATTTTGCCCCGAACGTCCGTTAATCCTCGGCTAATTCCCGATTAGCCCCACTAATCCAATATTAGTCTTAATTAATCCTTTAAATTTGGGACGGGTCGTTACAATCAAGGGCTGAATCACCAAGATTTCCACAAATCTGACAACGGATAAGACTATAAGAGGAGGTACCATTGACGGAGGAACCACCGGAATAGGAGCCTCGTCCGTGGGAGGTGAAAGAACGTGGTCCAGAAAAGCCACGATTGAAGCCTCTACCACGATAAGAGCTTCGTCCTCAATTGAAGGATGAAAACGATCGAGAAGCAGCACCTAAGGCCTGAGTTACAGCCTGAGTGGGAAGAAGGCCAGAGGAGGCTGAGAAGGCATGAAATGGTTCAGTGGTGATCGATGATGCATGATTTTTCTTACAGAAAAATGAGAGTTATTTGTTGATGAGAAGGCCATGAAGCTCATCGACTGAGGTGGAAGAGGTGTGGAGCTCAATAGAGTCGACACAGGAATCATAATTAGATGACAATTGTGCTAGATTGTGGCGATGAGGTCCACATCATCAACTAGAGAACCAGCAGAGATGGAATTGAGAGAACCTCTTGAAGATAAGCAAAGATGGAAGAAGAAACTTTCAAAATAGTCTGAAAACGAGAGCGAAGAAAATGGATAAGAGACTGAGAGACACCGATAAATCGTTTCTCAAGATTCAACTAGAGTTCTCGAGAGGTTTGAATGCCAACAGTTCGGAGCGAGTAGAATTGATCCAGATGATGACATTTTGACTTTTCTCGTACCAGAGTTCAAAAGCTAGATTAGGAATAGAGAGATGACCAGAAGCATCAGGAAAGAAAAAGGGTGGGTACTGACAGGACCCGTCCCGAATACCCTGGATTATCGTGGGATGTGCCTGCTCCGGACTGACACCGCATGTCAGACCAGGGATAAACTCGTCAACCGCTTAGGGTCCATAATAGTACACCATGATTGGTGGTGGCATATGATGTCTCGATCTCTGCTTCAGCCTGCATCCGCTATCAACCTGAAGGGTATTAAAAACATTAAAAGCTGTGAGTGGACAAAAATAAATAGTTTTATATAATCATTTATACCAAAAATAAGTTTATACCCTTCACGTAAAAGCATGCATGCATTCGAAAACCATTTCTCATTAATTTAAATCATTAGGGCCTTAGCCCAAAACCGTCAACCAAAGTATATGGGAACTTTGCCCAAAACCAATCATGTGAGACTCAACCCAAAACCAAATCCGTAGGGACTCCGACCAAATCAAGTCACGTGGCTCTCAGCCCAAATCCACTACACGTGGGTCTCAGCCCAAAACCAATCATAGAATACAGGGTTTCAGCCCCAAATCGATCTCTGTAAAACCTCATATATATATATATATAACCCATCCTCGACATCTCATATGCCCAATCAAGAACCCGTCACGATATATCTAAATTATACATACTACTCGGGTCTGGGAGGGCCTATCACCAGACCCTATCCAAGACTATCTCATATCTCTCACTCTTGGGATATGCTCCCTCTTGGAGTCACTCATCCCAGGCAGTGGATCATGACACTCCAAGATCATCGACGTCTGGAGGAGACTATTAATACTAGAGGGTATATACATATTCAAATACTTTCTTTCAAATCACAATTCAACTGGGTCTCATACCCGAACATCTCAACAGGATTCCTCGAATCTGATTCAAATCTAAATCTCATAGGCCTCAGCCTAAATCCACATTTCAATAGGGTTTCAAACCCGAATTCTCATTTCACAAACCACAACTGGGAATCAAGCCCGATTTCACAATCCACTAGGCCTCTAGCCCGATATCACAATCAACTGAGCCTCAAGCCCTATACCATAAATCAACGGGGCCTCAAGCCTGATACTACAAATCAACTAGTCTCCAGCACGATTTCTCATTAAATAATATGGACTCCAAGTCCGATGGTTTCCAAATTCCAAATGGATCTCATGCCTGATTCCTTATTTCCAAATCCAAAACCAGTTCATCAAACCATCATTGAAATACCAGCGCGTATAAGCACAGTATAAAATTATAAACCTCGAAATACGTGTAAATACGTACACACCAAAACACCATAACCATATGCACTCAAGGCATCTCAAATCTTGTATTTAAAAAATATAAACATTAATGCATACATCACAATTTAGAAAGCAAGGTCCACTCACAGACGTCCAAGCTGCGCCTCGATACACGCACCATAAGCCCTTCCCGGGCCAATCACCATCTCCAGGGTTTCCAAACCTGTCCAAATCATACAAGAGGGTTACTAACAACTTCTATAACCACTCATTAAAGCCTCCTAATTTTTCCGGATTTTTAACGTATTTTAAACTCGATCCTAAACCTTCGAACATCCCGAACCATATCGAAACGATGTCCGATTGACTCGAAAGCAGTCCCAAAATGTTCGTTATATCGAATAGATGATTTCACAATTTGAACACTTCCCCAAATAGTGATGCACGCGCCCCCACGCGCCGTCCAAAGGCGTTGTGCGTGTGGCTCACACGCTAGCACAGTGCATCTTCAACCTGCGATCAACCCAGTCTGAATCGATTTTTGCAGAATTCGGTCTAGCCAAACCGAAGGAAACGGTTCAGGGCCACATCTCTCTCGTTTGCAATCCGATTTCGTCCATTCCAATTCCTATCCCTTCGTTTACCTCCCTATATTATTTTATTATCTTAGAACGAAGAAAAATAGGCCAAAACTCACCTTGGATTGATTGAACAGTGATGGCCAATTTTTCCTCCTCTGTACAGGCGGTTCCACCGTCCTCCGCCCCTGTTCTCGATGCCTCCGTACTTGTACAAGCCTCACAGACATTATCCAATCATCAAACAGGACCCATCCCAATCCCGCTGGGATTAGTGCGGGATGACCCTGCTCCCGTCTGACACGAAGTGTCAGACAAAGGATATTTCCGACCTTTGCCCTCATGGGCTATCAGAGTACGCTAGGATCCAGAGGAGGTATGTGACATCTTGGTCTCTGCTACAGTCCACATCTGATGTCAACCTGAAGGGTATTAAAAACAGAAAGATTGTGAGTGGACAAAACAAAGAGTTTATAAAAAAATTTCATCAAAGACCTTTATACCCTCCACTAAAAAGCATGCATGCATAGTAAAACCATTTATCCAATCATATATGTTAAAACATCCATAATTAGGGTCTCAGCCCCAAATTCTGAAAATACAAGTCACCCGGGCTCCTGCCCAAAACCATTTACAGAAAATCATAGTATAGTAAACATACGAGGGATCTCAGCCAAAATCCATTTATCATTATAAACACAATTTCCCAAACCAATTGAAATCATGTTTATCCATTATATTCATATCCAGAACCTGTCACTGTGAAATAGAGCTACAAGTGTGCTAACCGGGATCTCAAACCCAAGTCTCTCCAGGGTCCACCCAGGTCAAAGTCCGTAGATCTATGACCCTCCCTGGAGGTAACAAACCATGCCCATCCTGAGAGTAAGGAACCCAACTGGGGGGCGACTCCACTCAGTCAGTGCTTCGTGACTACTCTGGGGTCCACCCAGGCCAACGACCCTCCCCGGAGGAGACAATCATATAGAAAGGATGGAATATGAAAAACCTTTTGAAATCATTCTTTAAACCTTACCATGATTCATGCCCGGCCCCCATAAGCCGTCATGAATCATAAAATTCTTTCCAAGGGTTCATGCCAGTTCCCATAAACCGTCATGACCCGTAAATCCATTTCAAGGGTTCATACCGGTTCCCATAAACCGTCATGACCAGTAAAAACCATTTGTAACACATAGATGGGCCCCAGGCCCGAATCCACATAGAAACTGGACCTTCGGTCCGAATCGTAAACCAACTGGGCCTCCGGCCCGATTCAGTAAATCAAATGGACCTCAAGTCCGAGAGTTATCCTTTCAAATCCAAAATCATTTTATTAAAATAGTTCCAAAACCATAAGAATGGAAAATCAGAGTAAAACCGGAAACCTCGATTTACGTGAAAGTACGTAAATCACCTCGTCAAGCTTGAACCATATAAATCACAACCATCAAAATCGACATCATGAAATCATATTCATAATCCATATAAAACATTTAGAAATCAAGGTCCACTCACAGACCGTCCGAGCTGCCGCCTTGATTTGCGTGCCATAGGCTCTCCCGAGCCAATCGCTATCACCGGGACTCCCAAACCTGTACAAATTTTAATAGAAGGTTACTAACTACTTAATTAACCTCCTACCAAAGCCCCGTAATGTAACAACCCGTCCCGGGAGCCAGGACTAGTAGACTGATTAAGGTGGGATTAGTGAGGTTAAGCGGCGGTTAGGTGGTCCCGATAGGTCCGTAAGTGTAGAATGACGATTGTGCCCCCGGTTCGGGCAAACTGTTGACTTTGGTTCGGGTGGTCAAAGGGGTGTTGACCAGTGACCAGGACGTAGTTTAGGACGTCACGAATCCATAGGCAGGTGGCACGCCCGATTCCGACATCCGAGGAGGAAGTTGTGATGTTCGGAAGGTTGAGGGCATAACCGTAATTTGAGTAAATTAGGGGGAATAGTTGACTTTTTGTAGACTCGGGTTTTGGAACGTTGACCTAGGATGGTTAGATAGCTCTTGTCGTCCTGAGTTCGATGACAGGCGGCACGTATTCATCGGATTTACGAGGCGAGAGATACGGGTCTAGGAAGTTAGTGGCAAAACCGTAAAAATGAGTTAAAAGGAAGGGTAATTTGGTCTTTCTGCACATTGGGATTTGTGCACAGAGAAAGGAAATGGACGGCTGGGATGGAGCCAGTTGGTGAGAGAGTGAGGAGGATTGGTGACACGTGTTTCAGGTGGAGTGGCTTCTGGTGAGTTCGAGTGTGTGCACGGCCCAAATAATTGGGGTGCACCCGTGGTTGTGTGTTCGTGATGGTTTAGAAAACAGAGGGACATTGTGAGGGAAATTTAGGGGTGATCGAGGCTGATTGTGGTGGTTGCTGAGTTCTGGTGAGTGAGTGAGGGACGGGAGAGTGAGAGGGAGCTAGTGAGAAGGTTGGGAGGTGAGGAATCGTGGTGTGTGTGTGAGTTGAGAGCTCACGGGGACAACCAGAGGAAACAGAGAAGTTGGGTGGTGGTGCAGCTGTGATCGATCACTCGAGGTCAAGGGAAGTGCTCAGAGGACGGAGGAAGACAGGAGGAGCTACTACCTCACGGCTGAGCTCACGACGGCGGCAGGAGGACAGGTAAATCCTCACCCTCGTTTCATTGTTCTGTTTTGTCATTTGGGTTTAGAAGCTAAGTCGTGGATCTAGGGTGAGAATCGAGGGAATTGGAGGTCAGGGCGAGGTTCAGGAGGGTCCTAGGCGTCGACTAGGATGGTCGCCGTGACGGGGGTGTACACGGCGGAGCTCAGACGACGGCAGGCACTCTGGTGCTCTGTTTTGCCGTGATGTTCGAACCCAAAGTCGTCGAGTTTGGGACTGAGTCGAAGGTCTAGGAGGGTTGGTTTAGGTTCAGTTAGGTCCCGGGAAGAGTTTGGTGAAGCCACCGTGAAGGGAGGTGAACTGGGTGGCTGAATCTTGAAACAGGGGGGAGTTGACCGTCTGGTTTCGAGTTCAGTCGACGGGCTAGGGACAGTGTCGAGGTGAATGGAGTTGGGAAATCAGTAGGGTTGGCCTGGACGATGTTGTTGGGGAAGAAAGGAGCCGTTTTGGTGGACGGAAGAAGAAGAACCGTGCACGCCGGTCTGAGTTGCAGACCATTGTGCCGAACCGGGTTCGTCTGAGGAAGACGCTGCACTGTAGCAGGCGCGTGAGGGCCACGCGCAGCCACTTTGGGCGGCGCGTGGGGGCGCGTGCGGCGGCGATGGGGAAAAAGGTCAACATGATTTTTGGTCCAGGAGTTGTGTTGAGTTCAATGGAAGTGGTTTCGGGTTGTGCGGACGTCGTTTGAGTTTAGTTCCACGAGGGTGAAGGTTTAGGGTCCCGGGTTATTACGTTTAGGATTCGGAGAATTTTGAGGGAATTTAGGTGAACTTTCGTGAACGTGTTAGTGACGTACTTTGATGATTGTGAACAGGATCGGGATTTCCCGAGGAAGCCGAGGAACGTGCTGGACGTTCGGGACACGAGTAGGGCTCAGTACTGTGAGTGGACCCCTTCTTTCAACTCGAGCATGCATAACTGTTTTCTATAATTGTTTTATGATTCTGATTATGATTCTATATTAATGGCATATGTTTTGGTTGGTTTTTACATTGTTGCATGTTTTTCGAGAAAATACGGTATTTGGCACGTTTTACGAGAAATGTCGATTTCTGCATAAAATGCCAGGGTTTTGGGATTTTTAAAGGATAACTAGTTTGATTGCTTACAAAGGGATTTTGAAACATGATTTGGTGATTAAATGATTTCCGGAAAGCGGAATTTGATTGTAAAATTGGAAAGTGGATTCCGGATTTGGGTTCGGAATGACGGTTCTGGATACCGGAAGGGTATCGGACCAGTGATTTCGGATTCGGGTTTGGATGTGGATTGGTAAATGGTTTTCAATGATTTTGGGATTGGATTTGCTGGATCTGGATATTGGGTTTAAAGACCCGGATATATGTGATGGGGGACCGGCCGGATTGGGTTTAAAGACCCGGATTGAGTTTAAAGACTCGGGAGTTTAAAGACTCGGATATATTGATTTCCCCCGTAGGCCTTGAGTTTAAAGACTCGGGAGTTTAAAGACTCGGATATGATTAAGGCCTGGATTGAGTTTAAAGACTCGGGAGTTTAAAGACTCGGATAGGTCCAGCAGGTTTGATCGGGAAATGAGGACTTGAGTTTTATGGTTTATGCTTCGGGTTTTGATACTCATGCCATGTTTTCCATAACTGTTTTATAGTGTTTCTGTTTCTTATGATGTTTTGTGATGTTTTTTGAATATTGATTTATAACTGTGTTAAAAACGGGTGGTTATGCATGTAGTTTTTAAAACGGAGGGTTAAACTCGGTTTTTGATAAATGGTTTTAGAAACCTTTCCGTTGTTATGGTCCACTCACATCTTCTGTTTTAAATTGCCCTCCAGGTTGTGGAGCTAGCGCGGGGTCTTGACGTCGAGGCAGTGTCCGAGGCATAGAAGTGACGTGAGGGATCCCGGAATAGTTTAAAGTCTTCCGTGTGCGTGTAAATTATCATTTTTTTAGTTCCTTGTATTTTCGTACTATGCTCTGTAAACGATATCTTCGGGATATTTTGTTTCATTACTCCTGCGTCTGACTGGGTTTGAGTGAGTTTTACTTGGGTGTTGTGTCGGGGAGTCAGACGGGAGCGGGATTTACCTCGGGTTTCGGGGTGAAACCGGGGTGGGTCCTGACAATTGGTATCAGAGCATAGGTTTGTCGGGTTTGTGGGGTTTGTTGGTTTGTGACGTTGTGGTTTAACTATTTCTATGCCTCTTTCAGCGTGCGGTTGACGATGCCTCCGAGACGTAGACCCTCTCCACAACTTGAAGAAGCAGCAAGAGAGACGGAGAGTGCTACTATTGAGCGAGCCCAACGGCTCGGAGCGACTACGTTTAGTGGTGGGGCTGATCCTGAGGAAGCCCAGAGGTGGATTACCAGACTTGAGCGGATTTTTGCGGTGATGCATTGTCCGCCGGAGGAGCGAGTATTGTTGGCTACATTTTTACTAGATGGTGCTGCGTACGAGTGGTGGTATACCCTCGAGTTATCCGGTTGGGATGCCCATCGTGTGACCTGGGAGACGTTTAGGGAACGGTTTCTGGAGCAGTACTATCCTCGTTCTTTCCGGGATGCCAAGGAGGCGGAGTTCTTGCATCTCCAACAAGGGCATATGACAGTGGCTGAGTATGAACGGAAGTTCCAGATGTTGTCTCGGTTTGCTCCTGCTTTTGTGGTCACTGAAGCCGAGAAATGTCGTAGATTTGAACTGGGCCTGCGAGGCGAGATTCGAGCCATAGTGACGGCCGGATCTTTTGCTACCCTCCGAGACTTGTCGGATGCTGCGGTGAGGGTTGAGGCCAGTTTGCCTGTGCGCCACCGGAAACTCTCTATTCCTGGAACTTCGAGCCAGCGGACACCGAAAAGGGGTAACTTCGGTGGAGCGTCGTCGTCGGGCGATGATCGTTTTGGTAGGCCTGGCAGTTTTCAGAGTTCAGGATTTTGGGGTTACCGAGCACGGCCGACTCCGCCAGCGAGTGCGACATCTGTAGCGTCCACAGGGAGACCGAGCAGTGGACCAGGTTGGAATGTGTGTTTCTACTGTGGGGAGCGGGGTCATTTCCGACGTGAGTGTCCCCTGTTGCCACAAGATGGTGGTGTAGGTCGAGGAGCAGCGGAGCCCGGACAGAGTACAGCGTCGGGGACAGCAAGCCCGAGAGGAGGGGGTGGCACTGCCACTAGTAGTTCGAGGCGACGTGGTAGAGCGTCGGGATCTCAGACCGAGTGTTCTCGATGACTCAACAGGAAGTTCAGTCGACACCAGACACGGGGACAGGTACTGATATTACTTTTGGTTGTGCTGTACTTAGGTTTGGTTGTTGGATCTCAGAGTAGAGTCTAGAAGGAGTTTCCCTAGGTGGACTGGGGAGTGCTGTAGTGGTAGGATGACGGAAGGTACAGGAAAGGAGTGACTAGAACTGATCGATATGAGGTTATTGAAGGAGAGAACCCACAAGCTAGAGTTTGCCTTTAGGACTTTGTAGATTTATTCCGATAGTGGCCGAGGTAGCAGCCGAGGGAGATAGGTGTTCGATTGTCTGGGTTAGTAGTCGAGTTGGTTCGGGAAGGTAGGGTGGTTGTATACGAGGATGTACTCTATGACTTCTGTCTGTTCATAGAGTTTCCCTTGCGTACACGAGAGTTGGCCATGGTAACAGTAGATAGGGATGGAGTGAAACCCAAGGTGGAGATAATAGACAGGAAACCCAGGAGAGGTTGTTATTGACCGAGTGTTGATGACCGGGTAGGAGACCCTAGGTGTCGGGAACTAGCTGTGGAATTTCGGGGACGAAATTCATTTTAGGGGGGTAGATTGTAACAACCCGTCCCGGGAGCCGGTACTAGTAGACTGATTAATGTGGGATTAGTGAGGTTAAGCAGCGGTTAGGTGGTCCCGATAGGTCCGTAAGTGTAGAATGACGATTGTGCCCCCAGTTTGGGCAAACTGTTGACTTTGGTTCGGGTGGTCAAAGGGGTGTTGACCAGTGACCAGGACGTAGTTTAGGACGTCACGAATCCATAGGCAGGTGGCACGCCCGATTCCGACATCCGAGGAGGAAGTTGTGATGTTCGGAAGGTTGAGGCCATAACCGTAATTTGAGTAAATTAGGGGGAATAGTTGACTTTTTGTAGACTCGAGTTTTGGAACGTTGACCTAGGATGGTTAGATAGTTCTTGTCGTCCTGAGTTCGATGACAGGCGGCACGTATTCATCGGATTTACGAGACGAGAGATACGGGTCTAGGAAGTTAGTGGCAAAACCGTAAAAATGAGTTAAAAGGAAGGGTAATTTGGTCTTTCTGCACATTGGGATTTGTGCACAGAGAAAGGAAATGGACGGCTGGGATGGAGCCAGTTGGTGAGAGAGTGAGGAGGATTGGTGACACGTGTTTCAGGTGGAGTGGCTTCTGGTGAGTTCGAGTGTGTGCACGGCCCAAATAATTGGGGTGCACCCGTGGTTGTGTGTTCGTGATGGTTCAGAAAACAGAGGGAGATTGTGAGGGAAATTGAGGGGTGATCGAGGCTGATTGTGGTGGTTGCTGAGTTCTGGTGAGTGAGTGAGGGACGGGAGAGTGAGAGGGAGCTAGTGAGAAGGTTGGGAGGTGAGGAATCGCGGTGTGTGTGTGAGTTGAGAGCTCACGGGGACAACCAGAGGAAACAGAGAAGTTGGGTAGTGGTGCAGCCGTGATCGATCACTCGAGGTCAAGGGAAGTGCTCAGAGGACGGAGGAAGACAGGAGGAGCTACTACCTCACGGCTGAGCTCACGACGGCGGCAGGAGGACAGGTAAATCCTCACCCTCGTTTCTTTGCTCTGTTTTGTCGTTTGGGTTTAGAAGCTAAGTCGTGGATCTAGGGTGAGAATCGAGGGAATTGGAGGTCAGGGTGAGGTTCAGGAGGGTCCTAGGCGTCGACTAGGATGGTCGCCGTGACGGGGGTGTACACGGCGGAGCTCAGACGACGGCAGGCACTCTGGTGCTCTGTTTTGCCGTGATATTCGAACCCAAAGTCGTCGAGTTTAGGACTGAGTCGAAGGTCTAGGAGGGTTGGTTTAGGTTCAGTTAGGTCCCGGGAAGAGTTTGGTGAAGCCACCGTGAAGGGAGGTGAACTGGGTGGCTGAATCGTGAAACAGGGCGGAGTTGACCGTCTGGTTTCGAGTTCAGTCGACGGGCTAGGGACAGTGTCGAGGTGAATGGAGTTGGGAAATCAGTAGGGTTGGCCTGGACGATGTTGTTGGTGAAGAAAGGAGCCGTTTTGGTGGACGGAAGAAGAAGAACCGTGCACGCCGGTCTGAGTTGCAGACCACTGTGCCGAACCGGGTTCGTCTGAGGAAGACGGTGCACTGTAGCAGGCACGTGAGGGCCACGCGCAGCCACTTTGGGCGGCGCGTGGGGGCTCGTGCAGCGGCGATGGTCAAAACGGTCAACATGGTTTTTGGTCCAGGAGTTGTGTTGAGTTCAATGGAAGTGGTTTCGGGTTGTGCGGACGTCGTTTGAGTTTAGTTCCGCGAGGGTGAAGGTTTAGGGTCCCGGGTTATTACGTTTAGGATTCGGAGAATTTTGAGGGAATTTAGGTGAACTTTCGTGAACGTGTTAGTGACGTACATTGATGATTGTGAACAGGATCAGGATTTCCCGAGGAAGCCGAGGAACGTGCTCGACGTTCGGGACACGAGTAGGGCTCAGTACTGTGAGTGGACCCCTTCTTTCAACTCGAGCATGCATAACTGTTTTCTATAATTTTTTATGATTCTGATTATGATTCTATATTTATTGCATATGTTTTGGTTGGTTTTTACATTGTTGCACGTTTTTCGAGAAAATACGGTATTTGGCACGTTTTACGAGAAATGTCGATTTCTGCATAAAATGCCAGGGTTTTGGGATTTTTAAAGGATAACTAGTTTGATTGCTTACAAAGGGATTTTGAAACATGATTTGGTGATTAAATGATTTTCGGAAAGCGGAATTTGATTGTAAAATTGGAAAGTGGATTCCGGATTTGGGTTCGGAATGACGGTTCTGGATACCAGAAGGGTATCGGACCAGTGATTTTGGATTCGGGTTTGGATGTGGATTGGTAAATGGTTTTCAATGATTTTGGGATTGGATTTGCTGGATCTGGATATTGGGTTTAAAGACCCGGATATATGTGACGGGGGACCGGCCGGATTGGGTTTAAAGACCCGGATTGAGTTTAAAGACTCGGGAGTTTAAAGACTCGGATATATTGATTTCCCCCGTAGGCCTTGAGTTTAAAGACTCGGGAGTTTAAAGACTCGGATATGATTAAGGCTTGGATTGAGTTTAAAGACTCGGGAGTTTAAAGACTCGGATAGGTCCAGCAGGTTTGATCGCGAAATGATGACTTGAGTTTTATGGTTTATGCTTCGGGTTTTGATACTCATGCCATGTTTTCCATAACTGTTTTATAGTGTTTCTGTTTCTTATGATGTTTAGTGATGTTTTGTGAATATTGATTTATAACTGTGTTAACAACTGGTGGTTATGCATGTAGTTTTTAAAACGGAGGGTTAAACTCGGTTTTTGATAAATGGTTTTAGAAACCTTTCTGTTGTTATGGTCCACTCACATCTTCTGTTTTAAATTGCCCTCCAGGTCGTGGAGCTAGCTCGGGGTCTTGACGTCGAGGTAGTGTCCGAGGCATAGAAGTGACGTGAGGGATCCCGGAATAGTTTAAAGTCTTCCGTGTGCGTGTAAATTATCGTTTTTTTAGTTCCTTGTATTTTCGTACTATGCTCTATAAACGATATCTTCGGGATATTTTGTTTCATTACTCCTGCGTCTGACTGGGTTTGAGTGAGTTTTACTTGGGTGTTGTGTCGGGGAGTCAGACGGAAGCGTGATTTACCTCGGGTTTCGGGGTGAAACCGGGGTGGGTCCTGACACGTAATTTTCCCGAACTTTTAACTATTTTTAAACCGACCCTAAACCTTCAAACAACCCGAAACATATCGAGATGATGTTTGAATGACAAGAAACCAGTCCCAAAATGTTCGTTACATCGAATAGAAGATTTCATATGTTGGAACCACCCTCAAAAGATGCCTCACGCGCCCCTAGAAGGGACGGTGCACTATTTATCTTCTCCAGCAGTCGAACCGGTCGGTTCACTGGTTGGCCGGTCCAGTTGGACCGGCGTGACCAGTTAACAGCTCCTCCCTTCTCATTTTGGTCCGATTCCCTTCCTAATAAATCCCTAAATTCCTATTTTGATCCTAGGAACTTGTTTGGATGATCAAATCCACCCAAAAACCCCAAAACCCCATGGTTCAATTCCCTCAAAAACGGTTCAACTTTTCCAGTTTTTCCCCAGGGCTTCTCAGCCACTAACCACCACCCAAATTCATCTTAAAACCTTCCTAGCATCATAATAAACCCATCCTAATCGACCAAAACTGTCCCTAACGTTTGAAATCGAAAATAGTAGAAAATGGGAAATCGAAACTGTCCCTCCAGGCCGGCCACCATCATCCCCAGTCCTTTCCTCACTTTCCTAGTTCCTCATATGGCCAAGGGTGAAGGTTTGGATTGGGTTTGGGTAGAGCAAAGACGGAGAGAAATGGTGAGATCGGGTTTGAGTGTTGTGGGGGATGGTTTGCACGACTAAGGGATGGTATGCATGTAACGACCCGTCCCAAATTCCATGATTAGATTAGTGACTAATCACGATTAGTGAGGCTAATCCGTGATTAGTAGAGCAAAATCGGACGAACGATGCGAAATGACTGTTTTGCCCCTAGTCGTGGCAAAACGTTGTCTTTTCATTTGGGTGGTCAAATGGAATTTGACCGATGATCGTGACGTAGTTCGTGACGTCACGAGTTCATAGACAGGTGGCACGTTCAATTCCGACGTTCGAGGAGGAACTTATGACGTTCGGAAGTTTAGGGGCATTTTGGTAATTTGGGTGAATAGGAGGTCAAAAGTTGACTTTTTGACCAGGAGGTCCGATGGCCGAGGGCCGAAGACCGTTGCGTAGATAAGGACGATACGAATCCGTAGACAGGCGGCACGTCGAATTCGGACGTTCGACGACGAAGTTACGGTTCACGGAAATTCGAACGTACTATTGCACGAATTACGAGACGGTTGCACTTTTGGACTTATTGGGCCCAGATATTTTATGGGGACCCAATGGATGAGTGACACTAGTCACCCATCCGCAGGCCACCCAAAATTGATTCATGCATCTCCCTTTTTCCCGTGCATCTTCATTTTCTTCGTTTCTCCCTAAACCCACATTTCCCGATCCCATTTTCAACCCAGGACCAAACTCTTGACCCAGTTGATCATGCCCGTGAAGCCTAGGGGTTGAGAGGATGAAGGCTGGAAGCCACGCCGCTGTGGACGCCGGCCATGGGCCGAGAAGGTACTCAGTTTGAGTTCTTTTCCATGTTTTATCGATTTAATGATTATGGAACGATTTGGATGGTTTGGTTGATTTAAATAGGTTGCTTAGGGAGTTTTAAGAGGGTTTCTATGGTGTAGGACGGCTGGGAAGCCATGGAAGGGAAAATGGAAAAACTGAACCGTGAGGTTCAAAAATCAAACCTCGGGTTCTATGGGTTTTTCTTTGTTTTGATCATCCAAACATGTTCCTAGGATCATATTAGAAAGTTTAGAATCGATTAGGAAGAAAACGGACGAGATTTGAGGGAGTAGGAACGCTGAACCGGTTCCGCCGGTTCAGCACAGTGACCGGACCGGAAAACCAGGAAAAACCGGTTTTCCTGAGGATGATGGTGATGAACAGTAACCAGGGTCTTCTAGGGGCCCGTGAGGGCACGTGGTCCATAATTTGGGAAAGTGTTCAACACGGGAAATCTTCTATTCGATGTAACGAACATTTTGGGACTAGTTTCGTGTCGATCGGAGTCGTGACTGACCCATAGATATTGGGCACGGTGCCCAGTTGAGTCATATGTTCGGGCACGAGACACAGCTGTTTTACACTGATGATTTCGGGTCAGGGACCCTAGATGGATTTCCAAGTTCATGACGGTTTACGGGAACAGGCATGAACTCTGGAAAGGTCATTGTGGTTCATGACGGTTTATGGGAACCGGCATGAACCTTTTTCAGGTCATTCTGGTTCATGACGGTTTATGGGGACCGACATGAACCCTGGTTATGTTATTACGGTACATGACGGTTTATGGGAACCGGCATGTTACCTGGTTATGTTATTACGGTATATGACGGTTTATGGGAACCGGCATGTTATCTTGGTTATGGATATTATGCATCATGACGGTTCAAGGGAACCGGGCATGGATATTATGTTATGTATATATATGTTCATCTACCTTCCTTTACATCTATTATCTCCTCCGGGGAGGGTCGTTGGCCTGGGTGGACCCCGGAGTAGTCACGGAGAACCGACTGAGTGGAGTCACCCCCTTAGTTGGGTTCCTTACTCTCAGGAAGGCTATGGTTACTATTACCTCGGGTAGGGTCAGTGGTCTGCGGACATTGACCTTAACTTTGAGAAGACTCGGATTGAGACCCGGGTAGCACCCGCGTAGCTTTGGATACCGTGACAGGATTGGTTGTGTGACTTATATATGTATGTGATATAAATATGATATATGATATGTGGTGTGCACATGTGTGCACAGGATTTGAGCAGTGGCTAGTGTATTTGATTTCCGTATGGTTATGGTTTTGGGCTGAGTCCCTTATTGGTTTCTTTGTGGATTTGGGCAGTGGCCCGTATGGTCATTTTCATCATGGTTCTTTCAATCTTGGTTTTGGGCTTAGTTCCCACATATGGTTTATTTCGGATAAATGGTTTTTGAATGCATGCATGATTTTTAGTGAAGGGTACAAATGTCTTATGAAATGTTTTTATAAACTCTTGGTTTTGTCCACTCACAACTTTTAATATTTTGACTGCCCTTCAGGTTGACATCAGATTGTTGACTGTAGCAGAGACCGAGATATCGCATACCTTCTCCGGATCCTGGCGTACTCTGATAGCCCGGGAGGGCAAAGGTCGGAAATATCCCTTGTCTGACACTTCGTGCCAGACGGGAGCAGGGTCATCCCGCACTAATCCCGGGGGGATTGGGATGGGTCCTGTCAATGTGGTATCAGAGCATGGTTGCTCATGTTACTCTGAATTCTAGAGCGTATTTTGCGCGATACTCCGTACGCAGGTCGAGGATGTGATATCTAAATGGGCTGCAGTTCGTGGTCAACCTGATTGATGGGATGCCGATACGATAATTAGTAGGACTGTATCGTGGGACGTCTTGGTTCGGCACTAGATGCCGGGGTTGCCATAGTTCTGTCATGGTTGATAGTGTGGGACCCTACGGAATGGTGAACGTACTATTACGTTTGAGTTTTGGATCGTGAGATGGTTAGTTGGGATCATCTTCACGATGTCGTAGGATCTGTTTTGACGACTAGTTAGGAATTGTGATCATTCGATGGTCGGATATTGTTGAGTAGACGGACATGCTGCAGGGGACAGCCGGATTCGAGGAATCCTAGTTGGATTGACGTCTTTACGATGTCAAGACCGTGGAGTCGGTCAGGTTGTTTATTTTACTGCTTTCTGCAGTTGGTAGCTTGCAGTTGGGTTCAGGGAACCCTAAGCGTGATCGTGGATTCCTAAGGTAGGATGTGTAGGGTTCGGAAAGGTGAGTTGACGAGTGGTGTGACTTTGACGACTATTCGGATTTGGGTTCGTTAGTCGATTTAGTCATGTCAGTTGTGTTGGGACTACACTCTGCAGTCGAGGTTGTACTTATTGGTTAGACCTACTTGGTTGTCGTGCTACTTAGTTGTGGTTTGGTGCAACTAAGGTCGTGGATGACCTGGTAGACGACATTGGTTTAGTTGAGTTGCGACTGGTTAGTGTTTGGTTGGGTAAGTTATCAGGGTTGGTACTTGTCGATGGAATCCCTGAGTGGGATACAGAGTGGTTAATACGGCCAGTTGATTCCGTTGGATGCGAATCTCGATAACGATGCCTGGTAGGTAGGTCTGCACGAGTCTGTGGCAGGCGCTACTACCGAGAATGGTTGTAGTATGGTTGTTGGGAATCGGGGACATTCGAGAAGTGTTTCCTTTTCTCGTATGAGTTGTCAGGGTGACTGTACCCAGAGTTGTTGGGTACGAGGGAGGCAGCGTTCCTCCTATTTGAGTAGAGGTACGGGGTCGTCGCTCGGTATGAGCAGAGATCCAGGGTTGTCAGTTTTGCACACGGTGTGCTGGTGTTAGTGTGCTGCTACTAGTGTGGATGCCTGTGTGCTGATACTAGCGCAGGTGATAATGCGTTGGTGCTGGTACTCGTGCTGGTGCTGGTGCATGTGATTGTGATGACGTTGAGTCACATCCATCGTAATGTGCATATGTTCGGTATCTGTGGTCCCAGAGTGGATCTCAGATATGGTTTAATTGGTTAGGGGACACGTGGTTGATGTCCGGGTACGTTGTGTCCAATCTTGTTGGAATTTCGGAATCAAGGAAGGTTGCGATTGGGGTGACACGTGGAATGACAAGGATCGACACGAGGTAGTCAGTGATGGGACTGAACTTCTTTTCGAGGTAAATCCCATATGACTTATTACTCACCTGAGTAGCTGTCCAATGAGTAGTTTTCCGACGTGGTCGGATATTGTCAGACCTAGTGTTGTGTTGAGGTTGGGATTGGCTTCCCTATGAAGTCAATCAATTGTAATGTGGTAATCGGTTGAGCAGGTAACCGATAGGTTCGGTTTGGTGCGTCTGGGTAGACGTAAAAGAGATTTCAGGTTTTGGAATCAGACTGGAAAGAGGATTTCTGGATTTGGGTTTTGGAATCGGATTCTAGGTGACGATTCAGGATTTCATTCTAGAGCTTGACTGTGGATTTTCTTTTATGGATTTGGGTTCGGAATGGTCATTCCTAATACTAGTTTACGGAATGATGATTTTGGATTCGAATTTGGGAAATGGTTAGGGATATGATTTCTGAGTTTGGATTCGGGATTTCTTACGAAGTTGCGGATTCGGATCGGATTTGGAAATTGATAATGGGTCGGAGTTTTGATCTGTCTGGTGCTGGATTGGACAGATGGACTCCATTATAGAAACATGATTGGTTACAACCTAGGTGGTTGTAGGCTGATTGATGGGTAGTTGTATGTATCTTGTACGTTGTTCGAGGTACGATACTGGGCAGACTTGTCTTGCCTGGTGACCGTATATAGGTTATACCAGTGGTACGTTGGAGAGCATGTTGGTAGTCGGATTGGTTCCGATACCATTGGATTAGTCGGGGTCGTGGACTGGACATTGGATACTGTGCATTGGGTCATAGTAGTTCTGATGGGTCTGGTTACACACATGTCGAGTGTTTTGTTGGTATGCGTAGACTCAGGTTGAGTGAGTCGGAGGTTAGTGTAACCATGAGCGTGTGTCGTATTAGTTTTCGACTAGCGACTGTCAAGTGGTGGCAGTTGGTCGAAGGTGTCAGCGTGGATCGGTTAGTGAGGTCTGATGACTCCCAGTGGGAGCAGACGTCAGGTTAGCTAGTAGTTGAGCAAGGAACCGTCTAGTTGGTTTTGTCAGCGAAATGGTAGATCTGAAAAGTGGTGTCAGTTCGGAGCGTACGACTTCTGTCATTCGACGTGGTCGAGCGTAGTTGATACGACGTGAGTATTAGCGGTACGTCTGGTTGGAGACGAGGTTTATGTTGACTATTGGGTGTATTAGTGTACACGTGTTGTGAGATCAAATTATTTCCACGAGGTGGTTGTGGGATCGAGATAGTTGGAGTTTCGAGAGCGAAACTAATTAAAGAGGGAAGAACGGTTGGACTTAGGTCGGTTGGAATTTCGAGGACGAAATTAATTAAGGAAGGAAGGTTGTAACGACCCGTCCCAAATTCCATGATTAGATTAGTGACTAATCACGATTAGTGAGGCTAATCCGTGATTAATAGAGCAAAATCGGAACGAACGATGCGAAATGACTGTTTTGCCCCTAGTCGTGGCAAAACGTTGACTTTTCATTTGGGTGGTCAAATGGACTTTGACCGATGACCGCGACGTAGTTCGTGACGTCACGAGTTCATAGACAGGTGGCACGTTCAATTCCGACGTTCAAGGAGGAAGTTATGACGTTCGGAAGTTTAGGGGCATTTTGGTAATTTGGGTGAATAGGAGGTCAAAAGTTGACTTTTTGACCAGGAGGTCCGATGGCCGAGGGCCAAAGACCGTTGCGTAGATAAGGACGATACGAATCCGTAGACAGGCGGCACGTCGAATTCGGACGTTCGACGGCGAAGTTACGGTTCACGGAAATTCGAACGTACTATTGCACGAATTATGAGACGGTTGCACTTTTGGACTTAGTGGGGCCCAGATATTTTATGGGGACCCAATGGATGAGTGACACTTGTCACCCATCCGCAGGCCACCCAAAATTGATTCATGCATCTCCCTTTTTCCCGTGCATCTTCATTTTCTTCCTTTCTCCCTAAACCCACATTTCCCGATCCCATTTTCAACCCAGGACCTAACCCTTGACCCAGTTGATCATGCCCGTGAAGCCCAGGGGTTGAGAGGATGAAGGCTGGACGATGGTGGCCGGCTGGAAGCCACGCTGCTGTGGACGGCGGCCATGGGCCGAGAAGGTACTCGGTTTGAGTTCTTTTCCATGTTTTATCGATTTAATGATTATGGAACGATTTGGATGGTTTGGTTGATTTAAATAGGTTGCTTAGGGAGTTTTAAGAGGGTTTGTATGGTGTAGGACGGCTGGGAAGCCATGGAAGGGAAAATGGAAAAACTGAACCGTGAGGTTCAAAAATCAAACCTCGGGTTCTATGGGTTTTTCTTTGTTTTGATCATCCAAACATGTTCCTAGGATCATATTAGAAAGTTTAGAATCGATTAGGAAGAAAACGGACGAGATTTGAGGGAGTAGGAACGCTGAACCGGTTCCGCCGGTTCAACACAGTGACCGGACCGGAAAACCAGGAAAAACCGGTTTTCCTGAGGATGATGGTGATGAACAGTAACCAGGGTCTTCTAGGGGCCCGTGAGGGCACGTGGTCCATAATTTGGGAAAGTGTTCAACAAGGGAAATCTTCTATTCGATGTAACGAACATTTTGGGACTGGTTTCGTGTCGATCGAACACCGTCTAGATATGTTTCGGGGCATCGGAAGGTTTAGGGTAGGTTTAAAATAGTTAAAAGTTCGGGAAAATTACGGGGCTTTGATGGGAGGTTAATTAAGTAGTTATTAACCTTCTATTAAAATTTGGACAGGTTTGGGAGTCCCGGTAATGGTGATCGGCTAAGGGAGCCGAATGGCACGCAAATCGAGGCGGTAGCTCGGACGGTCTGTGAATGGACCTTGTTTTCTAAATTGGTGCATGCATAAATGTTTATTATATGTTTTATTACATGTTTGATGATGTCATGGGTGCATTTGTATGTGGTTTCGTATAAGCACGTATTTCGAGGTTTCAGCCTTATACGGTGCTTATATGGATCTGTATTTCTTTATTGATCTAAATGAAAAGGTTTTGGATTTCTAAAAGGATAAACTCGGGTATGAGACCCATTTGGTTTTGTCTCGGGCATATGACACTATTTATGACCTTCGAGTCTAAATCGTGGTCGCGACGGGTGCTATGTGCAAGGCGATCGACGATGTAACGCTCGCCTCCGGATTGGGATGTGTTCCTTCCGGAGAGGTCACGATGCACGATTTGTGGTCGGGAAGCCTGGGGCGGCTCGACTTCGGAGTGCTGACGGTTCAAGATAGCGGTCAGTGATGAGTGCACCATGATCTTGTGGTGGTCGCGTCGGTTGATTCGTTCACGGTGACATACCAGGATTGAGAGCGGTCCTGGATGGATGGTTGCATGCATCACTACGATCGGAGTCGTGACTGACCCATAGATATCGGGCACAGTGCCCAGTTGAGTCATATGTTCGGGCACGAAACCCAGTTGTTTTACACTGATGATTTCGGGTCAGGGACCCTAGATGGATTTCCAAGTTCATGACGGTTTACGGGAACTGGCATGAACTCTGGAAAGGTCATTGTGGTTCATGACAGTTTATGGGAACCGGCATGAACCTTTTTCAGGTCATTCTAGTTCATGACGGTTTATGGGGACCGGCATGAACCCTGGTTATGTTATTACGGTACATGACGGTTTATGGGAACCGGCATGTTACCTGGTTATGTTATTACGGTACATGACGGTTTATGGGAACCGGCATGTTACCTTGGTTATGGATATTATGGATCATGACGGTTCAAGGGAACCGGGCATGGATATTATGTTATGTATATATATGTTCATCTACCTTCCTTTACATCTATTATCTCCTCCGGGGAGGGTCGTTGGCCTGGGTGGACCCCGGAGTAGTCACGGAGCACCGACTGAGTGGAGTCACCCCCCAGTTGGGTTCCTTACTCTCAGGAAGGCTATGGTTACTATTACCTCGGGTAGGGTCAGTGGTCTGCGGACATTGACCTTGACTTTGAGAAGACTCGGATTGAGACCCGGGTAGCACGCGCGTGGCTTTGGATACCGTGATAGGATTGGTTGTGTGACTTATATATGTATGTGATATAAATATGATATATGATATGTGGTGTGCACATGTGTTCACAGGATTTGAGCAGTGGCTCGTGTATTTGATTTCCGTATGGTTATGGTTTTGGGCTGAGTCCCTTATTGGTTTCTTTGTGGATTTGGGCAGTGGCCTGTATGGTCATTTTCATCATGGTTATTTCAACCTTGGTTTTGGGCTTAGTTCCCACATATGGTTTATTTCGGATAAATGGTTTTTGAATGCATGCATGCTTTTTAGTGAAGGGTACAAATGTCTTATGAAATGTTTTTATAAACTCTTGGTTTTGTCCACTCACAGCTTTTAATGTTTTGACTGCCCTTCAGGTTGACATCAGATTGTGAACTGTAGCAGAGACCGAGATATCGCATACCTCCTCCGGATCCTGGCGTACTCTGATAGCCCGGGAGGGCAAAGGTCGGAAATATCCCTGGTCTGACACTTCGTGTCAGACGGGAGCAGGGTCATCCCGCACTAATCCCGGGGGGATTGGGATGGGTCCTGTCAATGCATGTATGGGAACATAATGAGCAATGGATGAGTGACACTTGTCACTCATCCATTGGGCCCTTGTAAAATATCTGGCCCACTACTTGAACTTCCGTGAACTGTAACTTCGCCGTCGAACGTCCAAATTCGACGTGCCACCTGTCTATGGATTCGTATCGTCCCGATATACGTAATAGTACTCGGCCCTTGGCCATCGGACATCCCGGTCAAAAAGTCAACATTTGCATTTTTTTAACCAAAATTACTAAAATGCCCCTAAACTTCCGAACGTCACAACTTCCTCCTCGAACGTCGGAATTGAACGTGCCACCTGTCTATGAACTCGTGATGTCACGAACTACGTCACTGTCATCGGTAAAAGTCCATTTGACCTCCCAAATGAAAAGTCAACGTTTTACCCACGCTAGGGGCAAAACGGTCATTTTGCATCGTTCAACCGATTTCGCCCAACTAATCACGAATTAGACTCACTAATCGTGATTATTCACTAATCTAATCATGGAATTTGGGATGGGTCGTTACAACCTTCCCTCCTTAATTAATTTCGTCCTCGAAATTCCAACCGACATAAATCCAACCGTTCTTCCCTCCTTAATTTAGTTTCATTCTTGAAACTCCACTTTCCTGATTCCACATCCACCTCGTGGAAAGTAGAATCGACCTCGAAACTCGTGTACACTAGTACACATACTAACCATAACAATACTCCTCTGCACCCAGACGTACCTCTAACACACGCGTCGTATAGACTACACTCGACCATGTCAAATGACAGTAATCACACGTTCTGAATTGACACCACAACTCAACGGTTCCTTTCTCAATCTCAATCTATCCTGACGTCTACTCCCGCTATGAGTCATCATAGCTCACGAATCGATCCACGCTGACACCTCCGACAAACCGTCACCACTTGACAGTCGTAAGTCGAAAACTAACACTATACCCACTTGTGGTTATACTAACCACCAAATGACTCAACCTTGAGTAAACACTTACCCACAAAGCATTTCACTCAATCTGTGTAACTAGACCCATCAGAAATACCATGACCCACTGCATAGTATCCAATGTCTAGTGCACGACCTCGACTAATCCAATGGTATTGGAACTAAGCCGACTACCAACACGCTCACCAACCTACTACGGGTATAACCTATATACCGTCACTAGACACCACAAGTATGCCCAGTATCGTACCTCGAACCACGTATAAGGTACGTACATCTACCCATCAATCAACCTACAACCACCTAGGTTGTAGCCAATCACGTTTCTACTATGGAGTCCATTTGTCCAATTCCGAACTAGAGAAATCGAAACTCCAACCCATCATCTATTTCCAAATCCGAATCTGAATCCGCAATTTCGTAAGAAATCCCGAATCCAAACCCAGAAATCATATCCATAATCATGTCCAAATTCGAATCCGAAATCATCATTCCGTAAGCTATCATCAGGAATAACCATTCAGAACCCAAATCCATAAAAGGAAATCCACTGTCAAGCTCCAGAATCAAATCCTGAATCGTCACCCAGAATCCGATTCCAAAACCCAAATCCGGAAATCCACTCTCAAGTTCCAAAATCAAATCCTGAATCGTCATCCAGAAATCTGATTCTAAAACCCGAAATCTCGTTCACGTCTACCGAGACGTACCATATCTGAACCTATCGGATATCTATTCAAACGATTTAACATAATAAGTTCGATTGACTTCTTAGGGAAGCCAATCCCAACATCAACACACCTAGGCTGACCAAATCCGACCACTTCAGCAAACTACTCACCTGAGTAATATACCATATTGGATTCACTTCGAAAAGAAGTTCAGTCCCAACATCCTCAACTCAAACTATCCAAGTAAGAGTGATAAACTCTCCACCTATCTGGATCATCAAGATCACGATCCAGATCCATCACTACAACACTCGACCATAAATGTCATGATCCTGCTCCACTTAGGATCCACACAGTTAACTACCAGATTCAAACCATAGGGTCTTATACCCTCAACAAATCTGCATACTGGCCCATCGTTCGTCAACCAATTCCCACATCTTAATAGATCAGTCAACGATGAGACGCGTTGAGACTGTGGGTTCTCACTGATTACCTCGTATCGATCCTTGCCATTCCACCTAGAAAAATCAAGGATGATCCAAAACCGATGACATCAAAGTCCATCCTACGTGAATGCAAACAAACTCACTGCACTCACCACGCTATGTAATCCAACATCGTCTGCCACCAAGTAGTAAATGAGAAATCTCAGTCACCTAACTTCGATATACTCACTCCACCTGATGACCCAAGATAAATCACGGGTCCACCAACCAATACACGATCAATGTACTGGTGGCAACCAACAACATCTACATCATCAACATTATCTACCATCATCAATCATGGTAGAATTTGAGAAATCACCCAAATGACTTCGAAATACTCGTTACCAATGCAGAAAACCCGCATTCCTCTCGTCACCTCAATCGTAACCTCTCACGATTCTGAAATTCCAGCCATATCGAAACCAACACACTCGGACATCAACCACGTGTCCCCGTTAGACTGGTTATGGACACATGCCTATTTACGACTGTTTATACCATGTATGTAGGTACACTCATTCCGAGTGGAATTCACGTGACTCAAGGTTAAACCTTGTATACTATTTACGAATGTGCCTAAACGGCATCCAACACTCGCATCTCGTACCACGAGCCTCAACTACTGCTGGATCCTATCTATTCCATCACTATCCGTGATCCACTCCCGAACCACAGATACCGAACATATGCTCATCTCGACGAAGTCACATCCCGACTCGTAACACATCGTCACCACAATCACCTGCACCAGCACTAGCACTAGTACCAGCACCATCACTATCACCTGTCAGCATCAGCACACAAGCATCCATACTAGCATCAGCAATAACACTAGCACACCATGTGCAAAACTGACAACCCTGGATATCCGCTCATACCGAGCGACGATCCCGTACCTCTGCTCAAATTGGAGAAACTCTACCTCCCTCGTACCCAACACCTCTGGGTACAGTCACCCTGACATCTCATACGAGAAAAGGAAACGTCCCCTGAACGTCCCCGTCTCATTCTCCGATCGCACTCAGCCGTAACCGAGTCAAATCCTGAATCACTGCTCTTACACATGCGTTACTCACGCACCTCGTATCATCGTCACGACTAACAATCCCATAGTCACAATCGTCACAGCAACCTGAGTCTACTCGACCTGATAAGACTCTACTACGTCCATCGATAGTAGCGTCTGCCACAACCTCGTGCAGACCTAACTACCAGACATCTCGATATCCAGACTCCGCATCCAACGGAATCAACCGCCTGTACCAACTACTCCGTAGTCCACTCAGGGAATCAATCGACAAGTACCAACCCTGATAACTTGTCCAAATCAAACTCTAACAAGTCGGAACTCGACTAAACCAAATGTCGTCTACCAGGTCATCCACGACCTTAGTTGTACCAAACCACAACTGAGTAACACGACAACCAACTAGGTCTAACCAATAAATATAACCTCGACGCGAATTGCAGTTCCATCAAAAGCTGACATGACTAGACCAACTAACAAACCCAAATCCGAATAGTCGTCAAAGTGACACCATTCGCCAACTCACCTTTCTGAACCATACACCTTAAAGTAGGGTTCCACGATCACACCTAGGGTCGCTCTGAACCCAACTGCGAAAAGCAGTAAAATCAAGAATCTGACCGACTTCACGGTCTTGACATCGAAAGGACGCCAATCCAATCCTACCGTAAATCCAACCAGGATTCCTCGAATCCGACTGCTAATTGCCATAAGTTCAACTAGAGTTCCACGACCTCGACTGCTAACTGTGTAACACCCCAGAAATTCGAGGATTTTAATATTGTAAATTTAATGTATGAATTGTCGATTTTACCCCTGTGTATGGTATGGCCAAATTGTTGACTTTTTGATTGAAGGGTTAAATGGACTTTGACCAATGACCGTGATGTAGTTCGGGACGTCACGAGTCCATAGACAGGTGGCACGTCCAATTCGGACGATCAGGGAAAAAGTTATGACTATCGGAAGTTCAGGGGCATTACCGTAATTTGGACGATTGGGATGAAAATGTTGACTTTTCGTTTGGCAACTATTTTTCACATGACTCAAGGACCGTTAGGTAGGTCTCGATGCCCTGAGCCCGTAGGCAGGCGGCACGCCGAAATCGGACTTCGTACGAGGAAGTTATGGTCAGAAACGTGAAATCGGGAGGTTTGCGTCTCGATAATCGTGTCGAATATTTTATTCTGATATTATGATTGGAGGACACTTGGATGAGTGAAAAGTGTCACTCATCCATTGGCTAGATTGGATCAAACTCCACTAAGCATTTAAATAGAATTAAATCTACCTTTTAATCCTAGCCACTCATCAAAAGTTCCCAGATTTCCTCTCAGCCCTTGATCTCATTTCTTGAGATTAAATCTGGACCGTCCAAATCATTTTAGCATAATTCCCTCCATCCTTTATATTTTCCTACCCGATTGCACACACATACCGTCCATTCAATCAACACACTTGCATTTCACCCATGCTCTGTGTCTGTGTGTGAGAGACTCACTGGTGAGGGCTGAGGGACGGCGGTGAACGGCGGCAGACGGCGGCGAGGTAGGACTGTGCTAACCCGAAAACTGTCTAAAAACACAGAATTTGGAAGCTTGAATTCCAACGTATATTTTCGATTCCTTTTGACCCTAATCGACTCTCTGGACTGTTAGGAACCTCTAGGGCTCGATTTCGTGACCAGTGGTGGCCTGAACAGAGGTTTAAAGGCGACGGGAAACCCAGATTCTGTTCATCGAGGTAAGACTTCGATTCAGCCCTTGTTTTATAATTTTGTTTAGTTAGAACCGTTTCTGGGATTGAGACGAACATTTAGGAACAAACCTGAGTTAAAATGGTTGAGAATTGATGAAATGGTGACCGGGTCAGATCGCGGGTCTGACCGACCCAGTTGCAGAGAAACGGGTCGACCCGTCAGGAGGACAGGGGTGATGACGTGGCACCCTGTCAGACCTGTCAGGTGACGTGGCACCCTGTCAGACCTGTCAGGTGACGTGGACCACTCTTTGGATGACACGTGTCACATGTCAGTGCACAGTCAGCACTGACATGTCAGTGACGTGGCCCCAATCAGGGACTTCCACGTGTCACTGACATGTCAGTGACGTGGACCAGTGTCGTGCTGACACGTGGCACATGTCAGATCTGACACGTGGCCTGACATATCAGTGAGGTGGACCAATCATGTGTTGACACGTGGCACCTGTCAGAGTCTGACATGTCAGACCTGATAGCTGTCAGATGACGTCAGCAGTGACGTCAGCGATGACGTCAGCAGGAACTGTTCGAATGTTGACCAGTGCGTGTGGGCGCGTGTGAACAGTATTTTTGGTGGGACCACCACCATTCTTTAGGTTTCGACGATCCGGATCCAATGGCGGTGGTTTCGGGTCGATCAGAGATCATTAAGTTGGTCAAAATGAGGTTTATTGCCTTGGGAAGCGCGTTCGGGCGGCTTTTCCGGGCCGGTTTCAGTCTAGGGTTTCATGGTTGAATGTTAGGGGTTTATATTGACCTTTACGTATACTTTAGACATGACAGGGATTGTACAATTGTACCAAGTCGAGGGTATACGTTCGGTTTTTAGCAGGATTGTACTGTGAGTGGGCCTGATTTCATTAAACCCTTGCATGCTTAAATGTTTTCTGATTTACTTACATATTCACATGCTGGAATCTTGAAACGATTTTGATGCTATTGAAATTATGGTTATGGCACGTTTCATAGTATTTGGGTTTGAAACCCGTCTGATGAAACTTAACGATCGGTTTGGATTTTATCTATGTATATATATATGTTTTGCATGTGGATATCAATAAAATGTATTTGGTACTACACTGTATGGATCCATTCTTATGATACTGTCTCCTCCGGATGTGGTACCCCGGAGTGGTCACGGCGCATTGCCTGCAAGGGGTCATCCTACGGAGGAACCGGACCGTAAAATGACTCAGGAGTAGGATTTCTATAATTTGACGTCAGGGACGTCGATCGTCTAGGACGCTAGGCATTTGACATGCCATACCCGGACAGGGTTCGGGGATTTGATTCAGGATTGAGACCCCGAGTGGCACGCGTAGCCATGAGACTGTGACCTTATTGGACGTTAGGGACGTCAGACATCGGGGATGTCAGGATTGGAGTGTATAGTGCAGTAGCTATAATTATGTCTATGGTTTTGTTACATGCCTTATGATTCATATTATATGATTTATGGTTTTAAATTTTGATGCATGCATGTTTGGAAAACGGAGGGGTAAATTATATGTTTTACTTATTAAACGGTTTTATAAACTTGAGTTTCGGCCCACTCACCCTTATTGTTTTGGTAACCCCTCCAGGCGGTGCTACTGAGGTAGAGGAGGATCTTGAGGCTGAGGCATAGATCTACTTCTGCGTACTTGAACCCCTGTTGGGTGGTTTACCCGCAGGTTTATTTTAGAGTCGTGCTCGCAACTTGTAATTTTGGATTTCATCCCTTGTCTGACATCTGTTTATTTCGGATTTGATGTAAAACTTTAATTTGGTTTTTATGCCTTTGAACGTTTAAGGTTAAAATTGGAACATTATTTTGGGTGTCAGACGGGAGCAGGGCACGTCCCCATGTGGTCCCAGAGAGGATCGGGACGGGTCCTGTCAAACTGCGAACTGCAATGTAATCCATAACCCAACTGCTCCAAGCAGTAAATCCATCTAACTCAACACTATCCGACCATCGGATGATCACAGCACCGAATCAGCCGTCGGAACCGATCCAACGACATCGTGAAAGACGATCCAAACTAACCGTCACACGATCACAACTTGAAAGTACGAATAAGTTCATCCTTTCCGTAGGGTCCCACACTGTCAACCCTGATAGAACTAGGGCAACCCCGGTATCTAGTGCCAAACCAAAACACTCCAAGATCCAATCCTACTAACTATCGTACTGGCATCCCACTATTAGGTTGACCACGAACTGTAGCCCATTGAGATATCACATCCTCAACCTCGTAAGGAGTAGTACGCAAAACACGCTCTGGAATTCAGAGTAACACGAGCAACCCTGCTCTGATAAGCAATCCTATGCTCTGATACCACGCTGACAGGACCCATCCCAATCCCCCCGGGACTAGTGCGGGATGACCCTGCTCCCGTCTGACACGAAGTGTCACACAAGGGATATTTCCGACCTATGCCCTCCCGGGCTATCAGAGTACGCCAGGATCCGGAAGAGGTATGTGATATCTCGGTCTCTGCTACAGTCCATATCCGATGTCAACCTGAAGGGTATTAAAAACAGAAAGATTGTGAGTGGACAAAACAAAGAGTTTATAAAAACATTTCCATAAAAGACCTTTATACCCTCCACTAAAAAGCATGCATGCATAATAAAACCATTTATCCAATCATATATGTTAAAACATCCATAATTAGGGTCTCAGCCCCAAATTCTGTAAATACAAGTCACCCGGGCTCCTGTCCAAAACCATTTACAGAAAACCATAGTATAGTAAACATACGAGGGATCTCAGCCCAAATCCATTTATCATTATAAACACAATTTCCCAAACCAATTGAAATCATGTTTATCCATTATATTCATATCCAGAACCTGTCACGGTGAAATAGAGCTACACGTGTGCTAACCGGGGTCTCAAACCCAAGTCTCTCCAGGGTCCACCCAGGTCAAAGTCCGTAGATCTATGACCCTCCCTGGAGGTAACGAACCATGCCCATCCTGAGAGTAAGGAACCCAACTGGGGGGCGACTCCACTCAGTCAGTGCTCCGTGACTACTCCGGGGTCCACCCAGGCCAAAGACCCTCCCATGAGGAGCCAATCATATATAAAGGATGGAATATGAAAAAGCTTTTGAAATCATTCTTTAAACCTTTCCAGGATTCATGCCCGGCCCACATAAGCAGTCATGAACCATAAAATTCTTTCCAAGGGTTCATGTCGGTCCCATAAACCTTCATGACCCGTAAAAACCATTTGTAACACATAGCTGGGCCCTAGGCCCGAATCCACAAAGAAACTGGACCTCCGGTCCGAATCGTAAACCAACTGGGCCTCCGGCCCGATTCCGTAAATCAAATAGACCTCAAGTCCGAGAGTTACCCTTTCAAATCCAAAATCATTTTATTAAACCAGTTCCAAAACCATAAGAATGAAAAATCAGAGTAAAACCGGAAAACCTCGATTTACGTGCAAGCACGTAAATCACCTCGTCAAGCGTGAAACCATATAAGTCACAACCATCAAAATCAACATCATGAAATCATATTCATAATCCATATAAAACATTTATGCATGCATCACAGTTTAGAAATCAAGGTCCACTCACAGACCGTCCGAGCTGCCTCCTCGATTTGCGTGCCATAGGCTCTCTTGAGCCAATCGCTATCACCGGGAGTCCCAAACCTGTCCAAATTTTAATAGAAGGTTACTAACTACTTAATTAACCTCTTACCAAAGCCCCATAATTTTCCCGAACTTTTAACTATTTTTAAACCAACCCTAAACCTTCGGACAGCCTGAAACATATCGAGCCGATGTCCGATTGACACGAAACCAGTCTCAAAATGTTCGTTACGTCGAATAGAAGATTTCATATGTTGGAACCACCCTCAAAAGATGCCTCACGCACCCGTACGCGCCCCTAGAAGGGATTGTGCACTGTTCATCTTCTCCAACAGTCGAACCGCCAATTCACTTGTTGGCCGGTCCAGTTGGACCGGCGTGACTGGTTCACAGCTCCTCCCTTCTCATTTTGGTCCGGTTCCCTTCCTAATAAATCCGTAAATTCCTATTTTGATCCTAGGAACTTGTTTGGATGATCAAATCCACCCAAAAACCACAAAAACCCATGGTTCAATTCCCTCAAAAACGGTTCAACTTTTCCAGTTTTTCCCCAGGGCTTCTCAGCCACTAACCACCACCCAAATTCATCTTAAAACCTTCCTAACATCATAATAAACCCATCCTAATCGACCAAAACTGTCTCTAACGTTTGAAATCGAAAATAGGAGAAAATGGGAAAAACCGAGCCATACCTCGGGTTCGGTCTCCGCCGTGCACGATGGCTCCCTCCAGGCCGGCCACCATCATCCCCAGTCCTTTCCTCACTTCCCTGGTTCCTCATATGGTCATGGGTGAAGGTTTGGATTGGGTTTGGGTGGAGCAAAGATGGAGAGAAATGGTAAGATCGGGTTTGAGTGTTGTGGGGGATGGTTTGCACGACTAAGGGATGGTATGCATGTATGAGAACATAATGAGCAATGGATGAGTGACACTTGTCATTCATCCATTGGGCCCTTGTATAATATCTGGCCCACTTAAGGACAAAAGGTAACTCGTTTCGTAATTCGTGCAATAGTGCACTTGAACTTCCGTGAACCGTAACTTTGCCGTCGAACGTCCAAATTCGACGTGCCGCCTGTCTATGGATTCGTATCGTCCCGATCTACGTAATAGTCCTCGGCCTTTGGTCATCGGACATCGCAGTCAAAAAGTCAACATTTGCCCCTTTTTAACCAAAATTACTAAAATGCCCCAAAACTTCCTAACGTCACAACTTCCTCCTCGAACGTCGGAATTGAACGTGCCACCTGTCTATGAACTCGTGACGTCACGAACTACGTCACGGTCATCGGTCAAAGTCCATTTGACCGCCCAAATGAAAAGTCAACGTTTTAACCACGCTAGGGGCAAAATGGTAATTTTGCATCGTTCGTCCGATTTCGCCCAACTAATCACGGATTAGCCTCACTAATCATGATTAGTCACTAATTTAATCATGGAATTTTGGATAGGTCGTTACATTTGGTGTTTGGGTTGCACGGGTTGGGATGATCGAATGAGAAAGGGAATGGGGAGCAGATGCATGTATGTAATCATAATGGGCAGTGGATGAGTGACACTTGTCACTCATCCATTGGGCCAAAAACAAAATATATGGGGCCCAAAATAGGACAAAAGTCCACTTTTCCTTGTAAAACATGCCGCCATAAATAGTACCTCAAATCTTCCGTGAATCATAGCTTTTCTGTCGAACGTCTGATTTCAACGTGTCGCCTGTCTACGGACTCGTATCGACTCGATCTATGTAAAGGCCCTCCGCCATCGTGCATCGGGGCTCTCAGGTCAAAAGTCAATATTTTTTCCTTGTTTAGGGGCAAAATCGTAATTTTGTCCTCATCTAATCCCTGATTAGCCTCACTAATCCATAATTAGTCTTAATTAATACTTAAAATTAGGGACGGGTCGTTACAAAATTCCCTCCTTAAAGAATTTCATCCTCGAAATTCTAACTGACCCAATTCCACAACTAAACTACGGAAATCCAATCATGTCCGCCATAACCACCGTACTTGTCGGTATGCGCTGTCACCGGAGCTTCCAAAGATCCTACTCACTCTCGAGAAACCACACATCGGCTCATAAGTCTCACTCGAGACAGCATGTTGGTGTCTCGCCTGCCACTCACTCTGATAGGTCAATTATACTAAACTGACGTCAAGTTGGCCTTTCAGCCCAATGGTTCTTCTCAGTTGACAATCGAAGTCAGCTTTCCAGTCTGGCGACCTTTCTTATCTGATAATTGAACTGACCCCCGCTCAGCGTCTGATAAGACAGCATCCGCTAGATTCTACCATCATAAAGACATGAATTTCACCTCGTAGGCCATACTCAAATTTGCGGTATCTATCGGCCTCGGTACTCACATCAGTCACTTCCTCGTTTTCCTATGCCTATGCTGACTCTCACCAAAGTCCCATCACTATACACCAATCTGAATCAATCGGATACCAATTTAATCCAACACCACTATATGTCCAATTGACTTCGCAAGGAAGCCAATCCCATTGAGAACATCGTGACCGACCCGCAACTCCCGGCACTACTGCGTTCTCGTTGCGCTACTCAGATCTCGACTCGCTCACGAGTCCCCATATCGTATCTCATGTCACTCAACATGCGATGATGCAATATTGGCTCATCATGAGTCCCAAACTGTCGTAATACTCATCCTGTCGAAACACATTTGGCATCTCACCCATCCTAGGTGTATCTGGACCCCATCGAATACTTGCCTCGGCAGAGGTAATCACACAAATAACAACACTAGGGTTCCTCTGGCCCACATGGCCCTGAGCCCTCAGCTCGCATAATCATTGAACCCTCTCAGTCCACTCTACTCAAGCACACATTATTCGACGTCTAGTCATCATCTCAACATGTCGGAACACATCCGATCATAATCCTCGTCAACTATCACAATCAGAACTAATCCAATCACCGTACTCGCTGTACTATCAATATTAGACCCTACCATATCGATTAGATGGGGTCAATCCTATTGTCCAATGTGCACTACACATAGGTGCACCCACCCCATATCAATCATCAAGGCACTACCCGGCCTACTCAAAGACTGTACTCAGGCAACGTCCCATCTCGTACAAATACTTACTCCGAACACGACTCGGCACTCAACCGTCCAACAACACTCCATACAATCGCTCCGTCCGGAGTGGCAACGATCCTGCCGACATCCTACTCGAGGCATCAGCTATTCATCTCTTCCTGATCGATACGTGGGTATCGTCCTCGTCTCATACTCATTCACATATCCAAGACCATACTCACTCGTGTATCCAAGACAGGTCATACACACATCCCCATATCCAACACATACTCATCTCAAGCATCTCGAACGTCACCATATGACTTGATCCACTCGATCCTCGGTGGATTCATACTAGTACTCTCAGCCAATGTAGCATGACCCATAATACCAACATAGGTCCACTACCTTGTACACTCACTCGTCACACTCGGTGACATAAAATACCATACGCTCTTCCAATCAATTAGATTTGACTCACAGCCTAGGTATTTGGTTCTTACACCCTCTTTGAATCCCTTAACCGTCATATCATTCCTCATTGATCCAAATAAGGAAAGCCAAAGATGATGACATCAAATTCCTCTTATGTCATCCCGCGGCACCAAACACCATCTACTAAAGAGTAGAAAATGAGAAGTCTCCCTCATCTACTTCGGACTACCCTTCTCTAATCCAGAATCAAGCACTCTTCTCTTTGTCTTAATCACAACCTTTCTTGGTTCCGAAGTTCCAATCATGTTGGAAGCATATCCATCTTTTCCAACCAATCATAACTGTGGATAACTACTGTTGTGACCCATTATATTCCTCACAATCAGATTTCTCCTCAAACAAGCTTATATGAAGCTCAAGAGGTATGGTCATCCGCAATCAACCAAAACCAACTTCCAATGGGCTCTCAAGTCCTCCTAGGATGAAATATCAGATTTCATAGTCAATTTAAAATTCTGGGATGGCACTCAGTCGTAACCGAGTCAAATCCAGAATCACTACGTGTACTGTGCATCACTCACGCACCTCCGTATCCTTACCACGACTGACGAATCTCCATCGTCAACATCGTCAGTGTTACACGAGCCTATCCACTCGATAAGTCTCGACTACATCCATCGATAGCAGCGTCTGTGACAGGACCCATCCCAATCTCTCCGAGATTAACGCGAGATGACCCTGCTCCCGTCTGACACGAAGTGTCTGACAAGGGATATTTTCGACCTTTGCCCTCCTGGGCTATCAGAGTACGCTAGGATCCGAAGGAGGTATGTGATATCCCGGTCTCTACTATAGTCCACATCCGATGTCAACCTGAAGGGCAGTCAAAACATTAAAAACTGTGAGTGGACAAAACTAAGAGTTTATAAAAACAGTTTATCGAAGAAATTTGTACCCTTCACTAAAAAGCATGCATGCATTCGAAAACCATTTAACCAAATGGACCACATGTGGGAACTAAGCCCAAAACCATAATCAAATCAAATATACGGGCCATTGCCCAAATCCATAAGAAACCAGTAAGGGACTCAGCCCAAAACCATAACCATACTAGAACCAAATACACGAGCCAGTGCTCAAATCCTGTGCACACCTGTGCACACCACATATCAAAGAATCATAAAGATTCAACCATACGGGCCACTGCCCAAAACCATACGGGACTCAGCCCAAAACCTGTGTAACCACACATCACATCTCATATATCATATCATATATCATATATACATATAAGTCACACAACCAATCCTGTCACGGCATCCAAAGCTACGTGCGTGCTACCCGGGTCTCAATCCGAGTTTTCTCAAAGTCAAGTTCAATGTCCGTAGACCACTGATCCTACTCAAGGTATAGTAACCATAGCCTTCCTGAGAGTAAGGAACCCAACTGGGGGGGCGACTCCACTCAGTCGGTGCTCCATGACTACTCTGGGATCCACCCAGGCCAACGACCCTCCCCGGAGGAGATAATAGAAGTAAAGGAAGATATGCCCATATATATACATAATACAAATATCCATGCCCGGTTCCCCTTAACCGTCATGATCCATAATATCCATTCCATTCATATATATATATATAGACCATATCCTCCATGTCCGGTTCCCATAAACCGTCATGTACCATAATAACATAACCAAGGTTCATGTCGGTTCCCATAAACCGTCATGTACCAAAATAACATAACCTGGGTTCATGCAGGTCCCTATAACCTGTCATGAACGACGATACCATAACAACGGTTCATGCTGGTTCCCATAAACCGTAATGAACCGGGAAATCCATTTAAGGTTCCCTGATCTGAAATCAAAACCGTAAAGTAACCTGGGTCTCGTGCCCGAACATAGGACATCAGCTGGGCACCGTGCCCGATATCTGAGGTCATATTCCCGAGACAAAACCAAATGGGTCTCATACCCGAGTTTATCCTTTTGGAAATCCAAATCCAAATCATTTATACTAGTAAAGAAATACTGACCCGTATAGGCACCCTATAGGGCCGAAATCTCGAAATACGTGCCTATACGTAACCACATAAAAATGCACCCATGGCATCATCAAACATGTAATAAAAAATATAATAAACATTTATGCATGCACCAATTTAGAAAACCAAGGTCCACTCACAGACCGTCCGAGCTGCCACCTTGATTTGCGTGCCATAGGCTCTCCCGAGCCAATCACCGTCACCGGGACTCCCGAACCTGTCCAAATTGTAATAGAAGGTTACTAACTACTTAATTAACCTCTTACCAAAGCCCTGTAACTTTCCCAAACTTTTAACTATTTTTAATCCCGATCCGAAACCTTCTGATGCCCCGAAACATATAGAAACGGTGTCCAATCGACACGAAACCAGTCCCAAAATGTTCGTTACATCGAATAGAAGATTTCATATGTTGAACACTTTCCCAAATTACTGTTCACACACCCCCACGCGCCCCTAGAAGGCTCAGTATACTATTCATCATCTCCTACATCTGGTGAACCGATTTTACTGTTCACCGTCACTGTGCTGAACCGGCGTGACCGGTTCGGCAGTTTCCTCCCTCTGTTTTGGTCCAATTTCAACCCTAATTAATCCTATAATTCCTATTTCTTCATTCCCTATCATTTCCAATCCTTAAAACTAAGTAAAACCGTCCAAAACTTATGGTTTGATTATGAACCATACGGTCCATATTTCCCAACTCTCACCCACGGCTTCACAGCCTTCCTAAGCTTCCTAAAATCATCCTAACACAATCCTAATGACTCATTTAAGTCATTGGAACCATCAAAAAACAACCATAATGCATATAATGAAAATAAATGGAATTCGGGCCTTACCGAGCACCCTCTCGGGTTTGTGGCTCCACCGCCCACGGCGGCGCCGTCCAGGCCAACCACCAGCATCCAACATCCTCCCATCACTCCCTGTTCCTCACAGTTGATCATGGGTTAAGGGTTGGATTGGTTTGGGTTGCACAGAGAAGAGGAAAATGAGATCGGGTGAGTTTGGGTATATGTTTGAAATGAAGAAAATGAAGGTGTTCGATGCATGAAGGAAAAAGGATGGCCTGTGGATGGGTGACAAGTGTCACTCATCCATTGGGCCTCCATAAAATATCTGGGGCCCACTAGAGTCCAAAAGTGAACTTATCTCATAATTCGTGCAATAGTGCACTTAAACTTCCTTGAACCGTAACTTCGCCGTCGAACGTCCGAATTTGACATGCCATCTGTCTACGGATTCGTATCATCCCGATCTACGTAACGGTCATTAGCCCTCGGCCATTGGACCTCGGCCATTGTACTTCGGCCATTGGACCTCTCGGTCAAAAATTCAACATTTGGCCCCTTTTAACTAAAATTACCAAAATGCCCCTAAACTTCCGAACGTCATAACTTCCTCCTTGATCATGGGTCATCGCTCAAAGTCCATTTGACCGTCAGAATGAAAAGTCAACATTTTGCCACGACCAGGGGCAAAACGGTCATTTCGCATCGTTCGTCCGATTTCACCCAACTAATCACGGATTAACCTCACTAATCGTGATTAGTCACTAATCTAATCTAGGAATTCGGGACGGGTCGTTACAGTCTGCCTCAACCCTGTGCAGATCAAACCTCGAAACACTCCGCTATCGAGACTCTGTACCTATGCGGTGAACTCGCCAGAGGTACCAACCACTCAACACGCAATAACCACTAACCGGTCGATCTCAAGATCCGGTCCACAAGTACCACACTCCTGGTGACTTGTCCAATCAATCTCGAACTGGGGTTATTACAAACCTGGCTGCTCGCTATAGCACGTCCATGTCGAGCGATCCATCGCTCTTGACTCCAAAAAGTCGTCACACGGGGTTAACTAGTACGCAACCACAATCTAAGAATCTCGTCCACTCATAACTCTACGGCCTCCAGCCGATGGGCCCACAAGAAACTGTCCCTCCTCTGTGTCTACCACTACTCAACCACGACATGTCATACCATATAACATCTATACCGTGGCATCCTCTACTAGTCGACATCCCTCCGGGATTTGACACACTAAAGCATGGCCTCTCACGCTAGATAGGATCAAACATTCCTATTCCCAAAAATCTCAACTCGGGTCAACCAGGGTCATCGTGCACCAAACTGCTCCCAGCGGTATAATCTCTGATCCCTGAAATTTTTTTGTGGACCACCCTGACATTCGACATCCACTGATACCACTTTGGCACAATCCTCAATCTGACGTGACATTACCATTGAACGGTCACAACTCCGTAATATCGTTATACTAGGACAACCAGCTCACTAAGTCCCATCCATCAGTAACAACACAGCTCCAAGCCGTTGGATTCCCATGCACATCGATCCTACTCGGGATCATATCTCACTAACACGCGGCATCCTGTGCCAATCGAACCCTCAACTATCGTACCTCGTGCCAAAATATACTAACTAGGGTTCGATTCCACTGAATCCTCATACTCTTACCCTAACTATCAGGTTGATGACATGCTGTTATCACTGCAGAGACATCACATCCAGCACCTGCGTATCACTCTGAGAGCAGAACATGCTCTTATACCAAACTGATATCAGGGTACCCCATGGTAACCCTGCTCTGATACCAAGCTGGCAGGACCCTTCCCGATTCCCCTGGATTATCGTGGGGTGTGCCTACTCTCATCTAACACCACGTGTCAAACCAGGGATAAACACGTCACCCGCTCGGGGTCCATCAGAGTACACCAGGATTGGTGGTGGAATGTAATGTCTCGATCTTTGCTACAGCCCGAATCGGCTATCAACTTGAAGGGTATTAAAAACATCAAAAGTTGTGAGTGGACAAAAATAAATAGTTTTATAAAATCATTTATACCGAAAATACGTTTATACCCTTCACGTAAAAGCATGCATGCATTCAAAAACCATTTCTCAAATCATTTCTCATTAATTTAAATCATTAGGGTCTTAGCCCAAAATCGTCAACCAAAGTATATGGGAACTCAGCCCAAAACCAATCATGTGGGACTCAGCCCAAAACCAAATCCGTAGAGACTCTGCCCAAATCAAGTCACGTGTGTCTCAGCCCAAATCCAGTACACATGGGTCTCAACCCAAAACCAATCATAAAATAAGGGGTCTCAGCCCCAAACCGATCTCTATAAAACCTCATACATATATATATATATATACATAACCCATCCTTGGTATCTCGTATACCCAATCAAGAACCCGTCATGATATATCTAAAGTATGCATACTACTCGAGTCTCATCTCCGAGTCTACTCCCAGGATCTACGATGTTTGGGAGGGCTTGTCATCGGACCCTGTCCGAGACTATCTCATATCTCTCACTCCTGGGATGTGCTCCATCTTGGAGTCACTTATCCCAGGTAGTGGATCGTGACACTCTAGGATCATCGACGTCTAGAGGAGACTATTCATACATGATGGTATATACATATTCAAATACTTTCTTTCTAATCTTAATTCAACTGGGTCTCATTCCCGAACATCTTAATAGGATTCCACGAATTCGATTCAAATCCAAATCTCACAAGCATCAGCCTAAATCCACATTTCAATAGGGTCTCAAACCTGAATTCTCATTTCACAAACCACAACGGGGACTCAAGCCCGATTTCACAATCCACTAGGCCTCCAGCCCGATATCACAGTCAATTGGGACTTAAGCCCGGTACCATAAATCAACGGAGCCTCAAGCCCGATACTACAAATCAACTGGGCCTCCAACCCGATTTCTCATTAAATCAAATGGACTCCAAGTCTGATGGTTTCCAATTCCAAACGGGTCTCATGCTCAATTCCATATTTCCAATTCCAAAACCAGTTCATCAAACCATCATTGAAATACCAGCACATACAAACACAGTACTATACTATAAACCTCGAAATATGTGCAAATACGTACACACCAAAACACCACAACCATATGCACTCAAGGCATCTCAAATCATGTATTTTAAACATATAAACATTTATGCATGCATCACAATGTAGAAAATAGGGTCCACTCACAGACGTCTAAGCTGCGCCTCGATAAGCGCACCATAAGCCCTTCCCAGGCCAATCACCATCTCCCGGGTTCCCAAACCTGTCCAAATCATACTATAGGGTTACTAACAACCTCTATAACCTCTCATTAAAGCCCCTTCATTTTCCGGGAATTTTAACGTATTTTAAACTCGATGCTAAACCTTGGGACATCCTGAACCATATCGAAACGATGTCCGATTGACTCGAAAGCAGTCCCAAAATGTTCGTTACATCAAATAGATGATTTCACATTTTGAACACTTCCCCAAATGGTGTTGTACGCGCCCCCATGTGCCGCCCAAAGGTGCTGCGCGTGTGGCTCACGCGCCAACACAGTGCATCTTCAACCTGCGATCAACCCGGTCTGAACCGATTTTTGCAGAATCCGATCTACCCGAACCGGAGGAACCGGTTTAGGGCCACATCACTCTCATTTTTTATCCGATTTCATCCATTCCAATACCTAACCCTTCGTCTACCTCCCTAGAATTGATTTATTATCTTAGAACAAAGAAAAACGGGCTAAAACTCACCTTGGATTGATTGAACAGTAATGGCCAAGTTTTCGTTCTCTGTCTAGGCGGTTCCATTGTCCTCTACCCCTGTTCTCGAAGCCTCCGTACTCGTACAAGCCTCACAGACATCATCCAATCATCAAACACAGCCCCAGGCGTCCCAAAACTCGAAATCGAAATTTGAATAACAATGGGGTTTCTCCGATTTACCTTCCTCCCATGGTTCCTCCGCCGTCCACGACAGCTTTATCATCGACCAGCAACCATCACCCCTCCCCCCCCCCCTTTTCAGCCTCACTCTCTTAACCTCAAGCTAAATCAGTAGAGGAAGGGTTTGGTGTAACGACCCGTCCCGAATATCGGGATTTAATAATATTTAATTGTGATTCACTAATCTGGGATTAGTTGGGCGATTTCGGACGAATTGTGCAAAATGACCGTTTTGCCCCTAGGCGTGGGCAAAACGTTGACTTTTATTTCGGATGGTCAAATGGACTTTGACCGATGACCGTGACGTAGTTCGGGACGTCACGAGTTCATAGACAGGTGGCACGTTCGATTCCGACGTTCGTGGTGAAAGTTATGATGTGCGGAAGTTCAAGGGCGTTTTCGTAATTTGGACGAAATAGGGGCAAATGTTGACTTTTTGACCAGGATGTCCGATGGACTAGGGCCAAGGACTGTTACGTAGGTTTCGTCGATGCGAATCCAATGACAGGCGGCACGCCGAAATCGGAGATTCGACGACGAAGTTATGGGTCACGGAAGTTTGGTTTCGTTATGCACGTATTACGAGGCGGGGACACGTGGCGTTCTCTGATTGGTCTGAAATTCTGAGTGGGACACGTGGACCACTAACCTTTAATTATGGACTCAGATCTGGATTGGTGGGATTGGATTAAATTATTGGAATTAAAAAAATATAAAGAATTCCCACTTATTGCATCTTTTGATCTGGACCCTTAATCTCATTGGTGAGATTGAATCTGGACCATCCATTTTTCTTTATCATCTCCCTCCCCATATTATAATTGCTACCCGAGTGCACAACCATTCGAACCGTGCACCAGATCTTCACACATCTCCTCTGTGCACAAGTGTGAGTCACTGACATTGTGAGAACCGGCGGGAGGCGGCCGGACGACGGCGGAGACCACGGTGGACCACGGCAGGTGCGTTAACCCGAGGAGTGTTATGCCCAGGTTTTTGGAAATCGACAATCTGTTGTGTTTCTGAGCTCCGTCTTGATTCCTTTGGGACTTGGGGTCAGAAACAGACACAGGGGACTGGTTTTCGAAGCTCGAAGTGAGCTGGGCACGGCAGGGACGGCGGTGCCCGTAACCCGGTTCGAAACCAAAAATGGTGATCGGGTTTTGGATGGGTATTGGTAGTTGGATTTGATCCTATGGTGTTCTATGAACATAAACGAATCTTGTGGACGTGAATTTGGGACTCGAGGCGGCCGGAATCGGGAGGAAGGACGATCGGAAATTCCGAGCTTCGGGTTTGAGTTCAGAGGTATGATTCGTGACGTTACTTTTGGTTTTTGATTCCACAGAACTGTTGGTTGAACTCAGACGGTCTTGTAGGTGAAAACCCCTTCCAAAATGATCGAGGAACGGCGGAGAACCAGTCGGGTTGGCCCGCGGGCCACGACAACGCGTTTTACAGTCGTTCGGGTTGAACGACGGTGAACAGTACCCGGCGCGTGGGTTTCACGCGCAGGGAGTTCAACCAGCGCGTGGGGGCGCGTGTGAGGTAATTTTGGGAAACTTCCCAACATGACTTTTGTGCTATTCAATGTAACGAACATTTTAGCGTTGGTTTCGTGTCGATCGGATCCTGTTTCGTTATTGTTCGGGATGTCCGAAGGTTTTAAATCCAGTTTAAAAATACTTAAAAATTCGAAAAAATTACGGGACTTTGATAGAATGTTAATGAAGGGGTTAGTAATCCTCTAATGTGATTTGAACAGGATTGGGAGTCCCGGTGATAGTGGTGTGGCCCGGGAAGGCCTACGACACGCGTATCGAGGCGCTCAGTTAAACGGTCTGTGAGTGGACATTGGTTTCATAAATTCGATGCATGCATAACTGTTTTATGATTGTTATAATTATGATTAAATGATTTACTTTGGATATCGATGAATTTAAAATAATTTCACGTATTTCGAGGTGAATTACGTATTTGCACGTAAACCGAGGTTTTCTGGATTTGCACTGATTTCCATAAATGTGGTTGGATATGATTTCATGAAATGGTTACGAACTTGAATAATGTAAAATCGGGCCAGGGGCCCAGTTGAACTATGAAATCGGGCCAGGGGCCCAGTTAACATGTGGATCGGGCCAGGGGCCCAGTTAACTTGTGAAATCGGGCCAGGGGCCCAGTTGATTTCTACATACGATTGCGGGTCGGGGACCCTAAAATGGAATTGAATAAATGTTTTCTGGTTTACATTTTATATATGTTCACATGCTGGAATCAATAAAATGGTTTTGATAATATTTCGGTTATGGCACGTTTCACGGTATTTGGGCATGAGACCCGTTTGATGAAACGTAACGATCGGTTCGGATTTTACCTATGTATACCTATATGTTTTGCATGTGGATATCAATAAAATGTATTTAGTACTGCACTGTATAAATCCTTCCATATTATATTGTCTCCTCCGGATGAGGTACCCCGGAGAGGCCACGGACATCTAGTACGTCCAGCGTCTATGACGCTAAAGCATCGGGGATGCTGTACCCGAACGGGGTTCGGGGATTGAAACTCGGAAATTGAGACCCGAGTGGCACGCGTAGCCTTGTGATTGTGACCTTATTGACGTCAGGGACGTCAGACATCAGGGATGTCGGATTGGAGTGTATAGTGCAGTGGCTAAAATTATGGTTATGGTTTATATTATATGCCTTATGGTTCATATTACTGGATTGATGAAATAACTCTTGGATTGACTTTTGGAAATTGAAACTATGCTTTGGTTTCCAAGCTAAGGCCCTAATGGTTATTTCTAAATAAATGTGTGATCATTGGTTTTTGGCGCATGCATATGGTTTTACTGAGGGGCATAAATGTCTTATAAATGTTTTAAACAGACTTGTTTATTTTCGTCCACTCACAGCTTTTGTTTTCAATGCCCTTCAGGTTGATTCCGGATGCGACTGCAGCAGAGACTTGAGCATCGCACAACCTCCTCCATCGATCCTTACGCACTCTGGAAGCCCGTTTGGGCAGTGGCAATAGGTTATCCCTTGTCTGACACCTCTTGTCAGACGGGAGCATGGCACATTCCATGGTAATCCTAGGGGGATTGGGATGGGTCGTGTCATTTGGTGTTTGGGTTGCACGAGTTGGGATAATCGAATGAGAAAGGGAATGGGAGCAGATGCATGTATGTAATCACAAGGTAATGGATGAGTGACACTTGTCACTCATCCATTGGGCCAGAAACAAAATATTTGGGGCCCACAATAGGACCAAAGTCCATTTTTCCTTGTAAAAACATGCCGCCGTAAATAGTACCTCAAAGCTTCCGTGAATCATAACTTTCCCCGTCGAACGTCCGATTTCAACGTGCCGCCTATCTACGAACTCATATCGACTCGATCTACATCAAGGTCCTTAACCCTCGTGCATCGAGCCTTTTGGGTCAAAAGTCACCTTTTTGCCCTCGTTTAGGGGCAAAATAGTAATTTTCGCCCTGAACGTCCGATAATCCTCAGCGAATCCCCCGATTAGTCTCACTAATCCATAATTAGTCTTAATTAATACTTAAAATTAGGGACGGGTCGTTACAGGCACGGCTCAGAGCCATCAACGATTCCAATGAGCTTATAACGGCTGAAGATCTGAGCAAAGAGCGATTTCTAGAGAAGATAGTTGTCGCGATCAAGTTTTATTGGCACCATACTTTTAATATTCTGAATTGTGAGAAACGAAGGAGTGCAAACGGTAGGTGGCGCAGTGGGAGGTCATTGGAGGAAGATGAGAAGAGGAAGACGAAGACAGATTAGTCATAAATCAAGAAAATTGAAAAAATTAGGGTTGCTAGAGAGAGTGTTTGGGGGAGGGAAAAATTTCCAAGAGAAAAGAAATGTTTTAGAGGATAAAAAACCGTGAGATAGGGTAGCTCCGATACCATAAAGAATCTTGGTATTTTCATTAACTTCATACGTGTCTACATCAGGGCCGTCCCAATGGAGGAAGAGGCCTAAGGCGAAATCTCATGTTTTCGTCATCTAAAAAGAATTAATTATAAATGGTTACATAGGTAAAAAAAAATTATCCTAAATAATTCATCTTACATGCCAAATAACAATTAAATTCAAATAAAAAAAATATATTATATTTATTTTTAAAAATATCACTCCATAAATAAGAGAGAAAATTTAATTTTGTGTGTTTTTAATCCAATCCAATTTCCCCCTTTTTTCATAATTTAAACTTTCTACTAATAACAAAAAAAAATTAAACTATTAATATATTAAAAAAAAAATATGGCTTTGCATAGAATTGTAAAAGCCTAAATAATATATATGGGCCTTATTGGTAAAAAAAAGTAAGTAACTTTATTAAATTTTGGGCCTTAAAATAATATTAATATTTGAGTCATATTATATATTTTAAGTTATGTTTTTAAAGCCTTAAATATTTAAATTTGATTATTATCTTAAATAAATTTACATTTGAATTAAACTTTGAGGCCTTTCTACAATAGGAGGGCGTAAGTCCTAGGCCTTGATCTTGGGCCGGCCCTGTCTACATACTGGTATTTATAATGAAATAGATACATAGTTGTACAAAAACTGTTGGGAGCATGCTGGACTCAACAGAAATAACAAACTAACAAATTACTAACTACTACCTGATCTTATCTATCCTAATACTAGTCTTCCCTTTACTTTCATAGTAGCTAAGCTGCCTAGCTCGTGCCACGTGGTAAGAAGCAGGGCAAAAAGCCAAAGGCTAAAACTGCGTTCATCTGTTTCCCCTCTCTCATAAGTTATATATCTCAGCAGGCAGCCACATCCTACAGTGTGAGAAAGCTCCGGGCGAAGAACACGTTCCTTTTATTTCTCCTCCAACAACTCATACCTGTCCTCCGTCTTAGCGAATACATTTTATTTTTTTTATTTGTTATATTAAAATAAAAGACAACCAATTTAATATAAATCGAGTGAGAAAAAACAATATCGGAAAAATTGGCGATCCGAGTCATTGGAAGGGAAATCGCCACGGGAGCAAGCATTGTCCCTCTCGGACTTGTGATCAGTACCCGCCTCTTCAAAGACCTCTTTGGGTTTGGAGACACCGGAATTCCGAGTCTCGTCCCCGATCCGTACCAGCTTCCAAGAGAGCAGCTTTAATGGCGTTTCATATGCTTTAAGGGAAATTATGAACCAATGCTTTGCTAAATTGAAAAACTAAACTCAAACCCCCTTCTTTTCTTTCTTTTACGGCCACCAAGCTTCGGATTCGGGTCTCCTCTCCCCATTTCCTCACAACTCTGAAAAAGAAGAAACTGAGGATCAAAAGGTACGTTAAGGATTTCATTTTTTGTTTCCAGTTTTCGTTTTCTTTCTATATTTTGGCATCAATTTTGCGAATTTATTTGTTCATCTCAACAGTGGATTCATTTTACTTTATTCTTTTTTTTTTTAATAGATTGTAAAGGTTGTGTGCTCCTGGTTGATGCTACCAGCATTGTTAGTAGGGGGTCGAGAGGTTGAGGGTTGGGGTTGTGTGTGTTGTAGATCGTGCGGAGGCTGGTAGGTTAGAATCAAATGTGTTGAGCTTGATGAATTGTAGGGGGGCCATGACCAAAAACGACGACATGGTCAGAACGCAAGAAAGAACGTACACAACTGCTTTGCCTCCTCAGCATTCTGACTCCGACCGTCAAATTCACGACACCCATGTCCCGTCCTGCGTCTCTATCAAGTTTGGAAAGGAAACAATGTAGGTGATCAGTATGTAAACACATAAAATTCTTCTAACAAGACATGTAAAAACGACAGAAAATGAATGCAAATATTTTGTTGATTGGGTTGTCTTTGGATTGTATTTTGTGTCTTTACCCTTTGAAAATCCCACTTGGGTTGCTATCCGTTGTGATGTAATTGTGGTATTTTATACTAGGATTTGGTGTTTACATTTTGGGAGTTTTTGTGTCTCGTGGCCATGCAATGAGCTCATTTTTTGCGTGATGCTTGCAGAAATTTTGCCTCAGTGGAAGAATTATATTGGGTCCAGATTCGAGGTCGTTATTCCTTACTGTGTCCCCTAATTGCGATTCCAGTGATCCTGTTCTGCACTTTTGTTTCTCAAAGACTAATTGATCAGTTCCCGCGCTACATTGGCAGTCTTTTTTGTGGTTGTATGTCCCATATTTGCAGTATATGTGAGTTCCTCTTTAGATGACTGGTTTTCCAATTCTTATCTCTAAGTCTCCTATAAATTTGTCCGAATCATATGCATATGTCCTGGTAGGAGGAAAATTGAGAAACAAGAGGAAATTTCCAGCCATATACTTTGCAGGTTTATTTGAGTTAGCTATCACTTTGTTGTTTTTTTGGAATATGATAATATAAGGCTTGAAATTAAGATGGAGCATGAGATTTTTTTTTACTTCTGCATTAAGGAAGAGGCCAATGGCAGATTTATTGGTTTGTCCGGATTTGTGAATTGATTATCTTTGACACATGGAGTAGTGGTAGTCAACTTTTGTTGTTTGCCTTCTAAATGAGGGCTAGTGCACCTCAATAAGAAAGAATTGAGACCACTTGTAGATAAAGGCAACTTGACCTGGCTGGCCATGTTCATCTCGATTGGTTTTTGGTGTAAACCCCCTTTCTATGAGATTGTTAGTCCTAACTGTTAGTATATGTATTTTTATCTAGTTGGTGTTGTGAAAAAAAGTGTATCTGCTCGGATTTTTCTTTGAAGAGCTTTTCTCTATGTTTGCTACTTTTGTATACATTTTATAACTGAAGGTTTGAGGCTTATCAACTAGTGCAGGTTATTTTTCTTCTCTTGATTACATCTGCAACAGATCCTGGCATCATTCCTCGTAGTTTGCATCCTCCAGAACCGGAAAGATGACGGCTATGTCTCTAGTATATCTTCCTGATTGGCCAGGAAGTCAGAATGGACCTCCAGGTGTACCCACCAACAAAAGATATCATGGTTAATGGCGTGATGGTTAAGATCAAATATTGTCCAACATGCATGCTATATCGTCCACCCCGATGCTCTCATTGCTCAATATGCAACAACTGCGTTGAGCGTTTTGATCACCATTGCCCATGGGTGGGGCAATGCATTGGGAAGGTATGCTTCGTTTTGTCGCTTGAATTTACATGGTTACTCTCTTTTGGACATTTTTTGTGTCTTTTGTAATATGATGTAAGGTACAACCTTACAGCAAAAGAAATTCTCACATGGATGTTTTAATTTTAGTTTAATACTTTAATTTTATAATATATTCACATATTAAAACTTTATTCCGGTACATTGATCTACAAGAATGATGATAATGTCATCTCATTGTGCTATTCTATTTGACAAATCTCTTAGTTCTGACTTGTTGAGTTGAGTGTCTGTCTCTCACTTGCTTCTTGCACACTGCATAGTGTGAATTTCCAGCCCTCAAATTTTCCCTACCTTTAGTCATTGCCCTTCATATATGCATACTCTTAATTCCATGAATTCAAGGGGATAAGTTTATCTTTTTCCACTGTCCCTTACACAATTGAAGTTGTTGTTGTTGTTGTTTTTTTTTTTTTTTTTTTTTTTTTTTTTTTTTTTTTAACAGAGGAATTACAGATTCTTTTTCATGTTTGTGTCCTCAACGACGATACTGTGCCTCTATGTCTTTGCCTTCTGTTGGATAAGCATCTTGAAAATAATGGATGCTTACTCTTGCGATCTCTGGAAAGCTATACCGAAGGCGCCTGTTTCAGGAGGTCTAATTCTCTATACGTTTGGAGCTGCTTGGTTTGTAGGAGGTCTTACTGGATTCCATCTTTACTTAATTTTCACAAATCAGGTTTTCTCTCTCTCTCTCTCTCTCTCTCTCTCTCTCACTATATATATATATATATATAAACTTCTTTCGTTAAATTTTCATCCTTTCTGTGCAGACAACATATGAGAAATTTTCGGTATCGGTACAATCTGAAGATGAACCCTTATAATCGTGGGTGTTTTCGCAACATAGTGGAAGTTTTCTTTTTCTAAATTTCCGATATCTAAACATAAACTTCAGGGAAGTGGTTAACGGTGATACATCTTTTGCCTACCCCACTTCAAATCCAGTAGGACATCCCATGAGCCCAGAGATGCCCAAAGCGAGTTGTGACTTAGAAGCGGGGAAACGGCAAGCTGTTGCTGCTGACGATCTAGAGGATATACAAAGTCAGATCGATAGTGTTGGTGGATTGGAGAGGTGTCAAACCCAGCCAAGACATACAAACTGGGATCACAAAGCCAGCTGGGCGAGTTCACCCGATATACAAATGTTGTCGGTGGAGTTTGAAATTGAACATGGTTCAACAACTAGCAGACAGAAAAATTGAAGGGAATGTTGACCTTAACACCTAAATTATTTGTGAGAAATTTTATGTTCTGATCTTACAGCCAAGATCATAGCTGCCAACGTGGATCAACACAATTGGTTTCGGACATCCAGCTGAACTCTCCCATTGCACTCCAGTTGTTGGGCAGTTGGACCGCGTTTGTGGATACTGGGGTTCAACTGCTGTTCTGTAATATGCCTTGAGAAAAAGTCAGAATCTAATTTGTTCATTCATTATTCTTGATTGAATCATGGAAGGGCCTGTACATTACGCCAAGAGTTCCTTCCGGTGGTGGCTTTGGTTCATGGGAGTGGCTGAGATCCGTAGAAGTATATGTGATGTGAGTTATTTTACCTTTTAAGTTGAAAAAATTGAACAGAATTAATTTTTCGTCCGGAAATTAGACATTTGTAAACTATGGAAATTTATGTAATATATAGATAAAGTTGATCTCTGAATACTTGGAGACGCTAGGGAAGTAGAGAGGCATTAGAGAGAACAAATTTGTAAGCTAGTTTGAACTAGCTGAAGATGAATGAATGTTGATGGCTGGGTGTCCGAGGTCTAGGGGTGATGTGTACTGTGTAGAACCCCATGTCTAAACACATATTACAGGTGCTGGAGATGGCTACTTTTGAAGGCTACTAGTCCTAGTACCCTGCACTTTAGGATGGATTTAGAGTCTTTTCTGTCCAAAGTTTTATGCACTTCAGGATTTGAATGTCGAAGAGGAAAAG